>JAJTWQ010000148.1:0-1311741 GCA_029007595.1 Solanum commersonii
TTTTCTAGGGTTTTTTTAGGTTTAGGTTTTTAAGTTTTGCTTATGGTTATTATGGTTTAGGAATTCTTTGGGCTTAGGGTTTAGGGCTTAGGGTTTTAGATTTAGGGTTTAGTGGTTTTAAGAGTTTTTTAGGTTTAGGTTTTCAAGGTTTTTTTTAGGGATTTTTAGGATTTAGGTTTTCTTAAGGCTTAGTATTTCTTCGTGTTTAGGGTTTCTTAGTGTTTCATAAGACTTGGGGTTTATGATGTAGCCCTAATGTTTAGGGTTTAGTGTTTCTTAGTATTTAGCGTCTATGGTTTCTCAGCTTTTAGGATTTCAAAGTGTTTTAAGGGCATAGGTTGTAGGGTTTAGCCCTTAAGATTTAGGATTTAGGGTTTAGGGATTTTTAGGGTTTTTATGGTTTATTAGGGTTTAGGGTTTAGTTATGGTTTATTATGGTTTAGGATTTAGGGTTTAGCATTTAGGGATATTTAGGCTTTAGTGTTTAGGGATTAGAGTTTTTTTTGGGCTTTTTAGTTATTAGTGTTTAGGGATTAGAGTTTCTTAGGGTTTAGGGCTAAGGGCCTTTTGGGGTTTCTTATAGTTTAGGGCTTAGGGTTTAGGGTTTCTTAGGGTTTTATGATTAGGGCTTTAGGTTTAGGATTTTTTAGGATTTAGGGTTTTGGATTTAGGCTCTATTGTTTAGGGTTTCTTAGGGTTTAGGGTTTAGGGTTTAGGAGTTTTTAGGGTTTAGGGCTTAGGATTTTTTGGATTTAGGGTTTAGAGTTTTTTTTTAGGATATTAGGGTTTAGGGTATTTTAGGTGTTTAGGTTTCAGGTTTTCTTAGGGCTTAGGGTCTAGGTTTTTTTTTAATCAATTTTTGTGTTTAGGGTTTAGGTTTTCTTTAGGGTTTTTTTGGCTTAGGTTTTAGGGTGTAAGGTTTAGCGTTTAGGGTTTCTTAGCCTCTAGGGTTTAGTGTTTAGGGGTTAAGTTTTTCATGGGGTTTTTAGGTTTAGAGATTTTTTATGGTTTTATAGGTTAAGGGTTTTGAAAGTTTTTTTAGGATAGTTATGGTTTTTTACGGTTTAGGGTTTCTTAGTGCTAAACCAGAGTTTAGGGTTTAGGGCATTAGATTTTTTAGGGTTTTAAAGATTTTCTTTTTAGAGTTTTAGCGTTTTTTAGGTATACGGGTGTTTTGGGTTTATGGGTTTTTAGGGATTTGGGTATGTTAGCGATTAAGGTTTAGAATTTTAGGGTTTAGTGTTTTTTAGGGTTTAGGACTTGGGATTTTTTTAGGTTTTTTTTTTTTAAGTTTAGGGTTTTTTAAGGTTATGGTTTTTAAATGGTGTTTTAGTGTTTCTTTTAGGGTTTTTATGGTTTAGGGGTTCTAAAGATTTAGGGTTTGGTGTGTTGTAGGGTTTAGGGTTTCTTTGTTTAGCCCTTAAGGTTTAGGGTTTACGGTTTAGGGATTTTTAGGACTTTTTTAAAGGTGTCTTAGGTTCTACGGTTTAGGGTTTCTTAGGTTTCAGGGTTTAAGGTTTATAGTTTCTTAAGGTTTAAGTTTTTAGGTTTTTGGTATTTTTGGTTTTAGGGTTTAAGGCTTAGGTTTTTTTTTTAGGATTTTAAAGGATTTTTTAGGGTTATCTTTAGGGTTTTTTAAATGTTTTTTAGGGTTTAGGGTTTAGGGACTCTTAGAGTTTAGGTTTTCTTAGGGTTTGAATTTTCTTAAGATTTAGGGGTTAGGGTTTCTTAGGGCTTATCGTATAGAGTTTTAGGGTTTCTGAGGGCTTAGGGCATAGGGTTTTTGGGTTTAGGGTTTATGACATAAGGTTTATGGTTTAGGGTTTAGGACTTAGGGCTTTTTCTTTTCTCTTAGGTTTAAAGTTTTTAAGGTTTGGGAAATAGGGATTCTTAGGGTTTTTTAAGGTATTAGGGTTAATGGTTTATAGTGTAGGGTTTTTTTAGACATATATAGGGTTTAGGGCTTAGAGTTTTTTTTGGGTTCTTTAGGTTTAGGTTTATTTGGGGATTTTAAAAGATTTTTTAATGGTCTTTTTTAGGAATAAGGGTTTCTAAGTGTATAGGGATTAGGTTTCTTAGGGCATCTTAGGGTTTAGGGCTGAGGGTTTTGAAGGGTTTAGGGATGAGGCTTTTTTAGTGTTTAGGGTTTCTTATGGTTTAATGTTTAGGGCTTTAGGTTTAGGGATTTTTAGGGTTTCTTAGGGTTTAGGGTTTTTAGGGTTTAGGGTTTAGGGGTTAGTGTTTTTTTAGGTTTAGGGTTTGAAGTTTTTTTAGAATTTTTTAGGGTTTAGGGCTTAGTTTTTTTAATCATTTTTAGGTCTTAAGGCTTAGTTTTTTTTAGGGTTTTTTAGGCTTCTGTTTTTTGGGTATAGGGTATTCTAGGGTATAGGGTTTAGCGTTTAGGGTTTCTTAGGGTTTAGGATCTTAGGTTTTTTTGTTTAAGGGTTTTTAGGGTTTACGACTTATGTTTTTCTAGAGATTTTTTAGGTTTATAGTTTTTTAGGGTTTTTTAGGTTTTGGGTTTTTAAAGGTTTTTGAGGATTTTTTAATGGTTTTTTATGGTTTAGGGTTTCTTAGGCTTTTGGATTTTTGAGGGTTTAGGGTTTTATATTTAAGGTTTACGGTTTAGGGTTTCTTCTGGTTTAGGGATAAGGGTTTTAGGTTTAGTGTTTTTTAGGCCTTAGGGTTTAAGGTTTCTTATGGTTAAGGATTTGGGGATCCTTAGGGTTTTTAAAAATGTTTTAAGGGGTTTATAGGAGTTTGGGGTATAGGGTTTTTTAGGTTTTAGGGTTAAGGGTTTAGAGTTTAGGGTTTTTTTTAGATATATTTAGGGTGTAGGGTTTAGGGCTTAGAGTTCTTTTTGGGTTTTTTAGGTTAGGGTTTTTTTACGGTTTTAAAAATATTTTTTAATGGTTCTTTTTAGGAATTAGAGTTTCTAAGTGTATAGGGATTAGGTTTATCAGGGCTTCTCGGGGTTTAAGGCTAGTCTTTTTTAGGTTTAGGTTTTCTTGGTGTTTAGGGCTAAGGGGTTTTTAGGGTTTAGGGTGTCTTAGGGTTTAATTTTAGGTCTTTAGGTGTAGGGATTTTTAGGGTTTATGGTTTCTTAGGATTTAGCGTTTTATTGTTTTTAGGGTTTAGGGCTTAGTGCTTTTCAAGTTTTGGGTTTTGAAGTTTTTTTAGGGTTTAGGGTTCGGGTTTTTCAACCATTAGGATTTTAAAGGGTTTTTAGGGTTTCATAGGGGGTTTTACGGTATAGGGTTTCTTAGGGTTTAGGGTTTCTTAGGGATTAGGGTCTAGGGTTTAGAATTTAGGGTTTTATATTTAGGGTTTAGGGTTTCTTGTGGTTTAGGGATAAGGGTTTAGGTTTAGGGTTTTTTGGGGTATAGGATTTATCATTTAGGGCTTAGGGTTTAGGTTTAGACTTTTTTAGTGTTTTTTTTTGTTTTAGGGTTTTTACGATTAGTGTTTTCAAAGGTATATAAGGTTTCTTAGGGTTTTTTTTAGGGTTTAGGGTTTCTTACGGCTATTGTGTTTCTTACGGTTTTGGGTTTCTTAGGATTTTGGGCATAGGGTTTTAATTTTAGGCATTTTTTCGTTTTTACGGGTTTTGTTTTAGGGTTTTTAGGTGTAGGCGTTTTAAAGGTTTTTAGGATTTAGGTTTTCTTAGGGTTTAGGATTTCTTAGGGTTTTATAGGATTTTGGGTTTCTTAAGGTTTAGGATTTCTTAGGGTTTAGCATTTCGTAGTATTAAAGGCATAGGGTTTTAAGTTTGGGTTCTTTTAGGGTTTAGGGTTTTAAAGGATTTTTTGCGGGTTTTTAGGGTATTTTAGGTTAAGGGTTTTTAAAGGTTTTTAGGATTTTTTAGGGTTTAGGTTTTCTTAGGGCGTAAGGTTTCTTATTTCTTAGTGTTTCTAATGTTGGGAGTTTAGGTATAGCCCTATGGTTTAAGGTTAATGGTTTAGGGTTTCTTAGTGTATAGGGTTTACAATTGAGGTTTTCATAGGGTTTAAGTTTTTATGTTTATGTTTTTTTAAAAGGATATTTAGGGTCTAGGGTTTAGGGTTTAGGGCATGCCTTTTTTAGGATATTTCTAGGTTCAGAGTTTTTAAAGGGATTTTAGAATTTTCGTGTTTTTTTATAGTTTAGGGGTTCTAAGGTCTTAAATTTTTTGATTTAGGGTATTTTAGGTTTAGGGTTTAGGGGATTAAAAGTGTTTTAGGGTTTAGTGCTTAGGGCATTAGGTTTAGGGATTTTTAGGGTTTAGGGTCTATAGTTTAGGGTTTAGGGTTTTTTTAAGGTTTAGGGTTTAGTGTTTTTTAGGTTTAAGGTTTGAAGTTTTTAAAGCATTTTTTAGTGTTTAGGGTATAAGGTTTCTTTGGGTTTAGGGCTTAGGTTTTCTTTAGTCATTTTATGTCTTGTCCATCTTGATTATTCCTCTGCCTCATAGCATAAGCGCGTGCAGTAGCCCTTTGCCCACTAGCTTGATTAGCTCAACTTGTACCTGATGCTTGGGTGTTTTTAGGTGTTGCACCTCTATTAGTTTGAGGAGGATTGACAGAAGGCTTATGAACTGAACCTTCAGTTCTCAACGATAGAGAATTATTAGGATTAGGACAATCCTTCATTTTTTTATCAAAGCTCCCACAATTGAAACATGCACCAGAAGCTCTCCTGCAAGTATCATAATGATTCTTTCCATATTGTGGACAAGTGGGAAGGCGAGGCTTGCCTTGGCCATAATTTGGAGTGCTAGCTGTAGAAAATTTTGATCTATTTCGCCATTGTTGAGGTGGCCTGTTATCACTACCAGCTTTAGAATTATCAAACCTTCCCCTTTTGGGTGGACCACCAAAATCTGGTTTAGGCTTTCGGAATTTGTTTTCATTTCTACTACCTTCTTCTTTATCAAGTCATTCCCAAGAAAAAGCAGCAGACACTAACTTACAAAATTTCTCTTGTTTCAGGATCGCCACATTCTTCTTAATGGAATCATTTAAACCGTCTTCAAACTTCCTGCACTTGTCTTTTTCCTCTTTAATAATACCACCAGGATAGCGAGAGAGCCCTAGAAACTTCTGTTAGTATTCAACAATAGACATGCCTCGTTGCCTTAGATTCAAAAACTCTTTTTTCTTTGCATCACAATAAGTAGGTGGGACATACTTCATACGAAATTCCTTAAGAAAATCATCCCAAGTAAGAACAGGAGGTTTTACCTTGGCATTTGGAATACTTACCCACCAATCGTAAGCATCTTTTTGTAATAGTGAAATAGCATACTTAAATTTTGCAACATCTGAACACTCTAACTGCTCAAATACCCTCTCCATGCGATCAAGCCATTGTTCAACATCAGGGGGATCAAGAGTGCCTTTAAACTCCACTCCACCCATTTTTCTCATTTTCTCAAATTTAATCCCGTGGGATCATGCATCGATTCAGTCATGTGGTGGAAGAATTCAGCCATTTGTTGAAAATGAGGATTCATGGTTTGAGTACCATGACTCATGTGAGGATGTGGACCAGCTCTTACACCCTGATGGTTTCCCACTTTAGAACCACTAGTGTGGGGAACATACTGATTCGAGATATGTTCTCCAACCCCTTACAGTGCATGAGGTTGGGAAACAGAGGCACCAGAACCTTCACGAGCAGCTTCCATAGGTTGGTCAGAAGAAGTGGCCATGACTTAATTCCTTCAAAAGGAAAGATCACAATGCATTAGGGATATGTACTTGATGCATATGCACTCTACATGCAATAAAAAACATTATAAACCATGTAATTGACCAAATAATACAAATAGAACCTTTTTCGAAAGTGAACAAGTATACAATTAATTCAAATCAAAATTCCTAAAACCACAAATCTAGGCTCTGATACCAACACTTGTAGCGACCCTTTTTAAAGAGGCCTAGCTTATACTTGCGACATTCAAAAGTGATTAACGAGGGCATACTGATTATAATTTGGTAGAGGGATTAGATTCATAATGACCTCCAAAAAGTAAATTAAGCAAATAATCGACGAGCTTTTCATGTATATAGTTTATGCGCACACTCAAGAATGAAGTAACAAGAATATTACAAGCTTCTGAGTATCGAAATTAGCCTGCTCATGCTTCACCCAAACATTCGAAACAAATAGTAAATTTAGTTTATTACAAGACTTGGGTTTACACATCCCGAAAAGATAAAAACGTATAGCGATATTTATATTACAAGCCATGGTGACATGACCAAATCAGCCCTCAAATTCTCATGTAAATATAAAAAACGTAAATCATGTACAAGTCCCAAGGTTTATACAAAATATATATGTCTATATGCAAATGTTATCTTCCTTAAAGCTTTCAAAATCTCCATCTTCAATGGCCAACTTCAAGCATCCTCTCGAACATTCCCTATGATAGAAACAACTATCGCTAAACATATAACTTAGTGGTGTAAAAACTATAGGTTCGGAGCCCTCAAATTCGCCAAGTTATCATTCTCAAGTAAAGGGAAGCATAATTGAACATAATAAATAAATCAAGTAAACAATATATAAAGAGTATCAAGTTCGATATTTAAAGATCCAAATGTCAAGAATGCTCATAGCACAGTTTTTCAAGAGATTCAACAACAAGGCTCACCCAATATATACATCATGTTGTCACACCAAGCACAAGCAGGTATCAAGAAGGGTCAAAACCCAATAATCAAGAGAACCATGAACCATATTAAAAATGGTTATCTAGTTCATACTTAAAATGGACAACTTCCATTCTTAAGAAGGATTAAAAATCCAGAGTCAAGATGGTAAATGATCCGAATCAAAAAGGCATGCCAAGAGTGACAAGGTCACAGCCACAAAAAGGACAAAGTCCCAACAAGAATGCCAAGTGATCAAACAATCCGTATAGGTTGGCAAGTTACACAAGCGTCTTTAACGCCTTAAAGAATACCAATACGACAATGCAAAGTGACAAGAGATAGACAAGGTACCAAAGTAAACTTTTAGATATATCAGCAAGTAAAAAAAGTACAAGTATAAGTTTATACACAAACCTCATTTCTTTAGCACAAAAACAGTCCAACGCGACTTCACAAGTTCAAATCGTAGACCAACCAGCATATCAAAATCTTCAACTCGTACACGAGGATATACAACCTTAAAAAATGAATTCAATAATTTATTTACTTTCTTGTAGCTCAATAATGATGGCGTAACACAGGTTTATCATCACAAGTAAGTCTAGCATGTACAAATACGACTATACTCCCAAAACAGATATTCTTCCAAATAAACGCACTTCATGTCGTAACTTAGATTTGAAATAGAAAATGGCCAAAATGGAATTTATATCCTTCATAAAATATGTAGGTACATCTCTTAATCTTGCAAATAATCAAGAATCACTGCAAAATACGTTTTGTACAAAAAGATATAATCAAAACACTAACAGTTGAACTTACAGGATTTCTAATTCCAAAATCTGGACAGAACTTGCCATATGTTTCGTCCCTTATTTTGTATCCATAACATATTAGAATTTTACATAAATATAAGAGTTGTAGGGCTACGAATTATATTTCCAAAACATATTTATTCACTGTAAACTAAGCTCTTTTGAATGAGATATGCATAAAATACCAAACACTACCCAGCTCAGAAGCAGATTTCGTTCCTTACCAAAAGAAAGTGTGTGTGTGTTGGATTCCAGCAAAAAGGACTTAGTTTTTCTCTTGATTTTGAAGAACAACTGTTTAGATAATGTTATAAAGTTCTTAGACTTGAGGGAAAACGAATTCAATCAAAGGAGGTGTAAAGATATATAGCTACAAAATCTGAAGCCTGAAACCCTAAACACACCCTGAAAACCCAAAAAACCTAAAAAAACACTAAAAATTCCTAAACACTAAACTTGATACCCTAAACCGTAGGACCTAAACTCTATACCCTAAACCTTAGGGCATAAATCCTAAACCCTAAATAATCCTAAACTATTGGGACTAAACCTTAAAGACTACCATAAACCCTAAACCCTTAAAATACCCCTAAGAAATCCTAAAAACAACCCCTAAGAAACCTTAAAAACCGTTAAACCTAAGGACCCAAAGAACAAAACCCTACACCCCAACAAAAAATATAAATCTAATATACATTAAACCGTTAGGCCTAATCCTTTAAGACTATACAATAAACCCTAAATCTTAGGGCTTAAACCTTAAACCCTAAATCATTAACCCTAAACCTTAGGGCCTTAACCTTAAAGATAGGGCCTAAAATCTAAACCCTAAACCCTAATCCCTAAGAAACATTAAACCTAAAAAAAAACCAAAAAGAACCTAACAAACCTAAACAACTAAAAACGTCAATAATTTTTAAAACTAAAAAACCCTAAAAACAACTTAAATAAAACCTAAAAACCCTTAAACCTAAGGAACCCAAAGAACTAAACCTTAAACCCTAAAAAAACCCTAAGACGTAAGGCCTAAACTTTATTGACTATACCTTAAACTCTATACTTTAGGGCTTAAACCATAAATTCTAACTTTTAGAGATTAAACCCTAAACCCTAAATTGTAAACATTACGCCATTGGGCCTAAACTCCAAACCTTAAGATATCCTAAACCTCAAGAAACACTAGGAAACCACAAGAAGCCCTAAGCCCTAAAAATCTTTAAAAAAAAACTCTAAAATCAACCTTAATAACCCTAGACCTAAATAAAACCCTATAGAAAACCAAAAAAACATCTAAACCTAAAGAACCCGAAGCCCTAAACCCTTAAAACACCTAATCTGAAAAAACCCTAAACTTAAAACTATGAAAAACCTAAACCCTAAATTTTAGGACATAAACTCTATACCCTAAACCTTAGGGTCTACATCCTAAACACTAAAAAACCCTTAAACCGTAGGGCCTAAACGTTTAAGACTATACCCTTAACCCTAAACCTTGGGGCATAAATCTTAAACCCTAAACCTTAGGGCCAAAACCTCAATAATAGAGAATAAAATCTAAACCCTAAACCCTAATCCCTAAAAAACCCTAAACCCTAAAATAACCTAAAAACCCAAAGAAACCCTAAACCCTAAAATAACCTAAAAACCCAAAGAAACCCTAAACCCCTTACAACCCCAAGAAAATCCTAAACCTAAAAGCCTCTTAAACCTAAGGAATCCGAAGAACTAAACCCTAAACCCTAAAAAAACCTAAACCTAAACAATCCCAAAAATAAATCCCTAAAAAAACATACAAATCCTAAACCCTAAACCGTTGGACCTAAACTTCATATCCTAATCCTTAGGGCCTAAATTTTAAAACCTAAACCTTGGGGATTAAACCCTAAAACCTAAATTGTAAACCCTAAGCCTTAGGTACTAAGCCATAAAGCTTAAAGAATAAAATACAAACCCTAAACCATAAGACTTAAGGAAATCTAAACTCTAAGAAACTCTAAGAAACCCTAAACACAAAAAAAAAATTAAGAAAACCTAAACCTTAATAACCATAAAAAATCCCTAAACATTAGAAACCTTAGAAAATCCCAAAAAAATAACCTTAAAACTCCATAAACCTAAATAATCAAATGCCCTAAACCCTAAAAAAATATAAAACCAATAAAATCCCTAAACTTTAAACCGTAAAAAAGACTATACTTTAAACCCTAAACATTAGGACCTAAACTCTACACCCTAAACCTTAGGGCTTAAATCCTAAACCATAAAAAACCCTAAACGGTAGGGCCTAAGCCTTAAGGACTATAACCTAAACTCTACGCCTTAGGGCTTAACCACTAAACCCTAAATCGTTACCCCTAAACCCAAAGGCCTTAAGTTTAAACCCTTAAACCTAATCCCTTATATACTCAAAACCCTAAGAAATCCTAAAGCTTAAAAAACCCTAGGAAACACTAAACCTTAAAAAACTCTAAGAATCCCTAAACCTTATAAAACCCTAAAGATTAAAACCCCAAACCCTAAAAAAATCCTATGAATCCCTAAACCCAAAATATCCATAAGAAACCCTTGACCCTAAAAGATCCTAGAAAACCCTAAACCTCCTAAAAATCCTTAAGAAACCCTAAACATTAAAAAAAAACTTGGAAATCACTTAACCCCAAAAAATTCCTAAGAAAACCCTGAAAACACCCTAAAGAAAACCTTAAAAACCCCTAAACCTTAAGAAACCAAAGCTCTAAATATTAAATAATAAATCCTAAACCCCAAGAAAAACCCTAAACTTTAAACTCAAAAAACCCTAAAACCCTAAAAAAATACTAGAAATTCTTAAACCCTAAACCATAGGACCTAAACTCTATACCCTAAACCTTAGGGACTAAACCCTAAACCACAAAAAACCCTAAACAAAGGGACTAAACCGTAAAGACTATACCCTAAACCCTTAAAAAAAACCTAAGAAACCCTTAAAATAACCCCTAAGAAACCATAAAAACACCTAAACATAAAAACCCTTAAAATACCCTAAAGATAATCATAAAACCCCCTAAACCTAAAGAAACCAATTCCCTAACACTAAAAAATAAACACTAAACCCTTAGAAATCCCTAATCCTCAAATTCTAAAAAAACCCTATAAAGACCCTAGAAATTCCTAAACCCTTAACATTAAACCCTAAACCGTAGGACCTAAACTCAATACCCTAAATGTTAGGGCCAACATCCTAATCCCTAAGACTTAGGGTCTAAATCATAAACACTAAATACACCCTAAAAACCCTAAGAATCCCTAAACCATATAACACCTAAAAATACCCTAAACACTAAATACACCCTAAAAAACCCTAAGAATCCCTAAACCATATAACACCTAAAAATACCCTAAACCTAAAAAAACCCAAAAATTGCCCTAAAGAAAACCATAAAACCCCTAAACCTAAAGAACACAAAGCCCTAAACCCTAAAGCCTAAAAAAAAAAAAAAAACCTAGAAAACCCTAAAACCCATAAAAATCCTAAAATAAAAACCTAAAACCATAAAGAAAACCCAAAAAACTCCAAAATCTAAAAAACCCAAATATAACCCTAAAGAAAACTTTCAAAAACCCCAGAACCTATAAACTCAAATCCCTAAATCCCATAAAGATAAAAAAAAACCCTAAAAAAACTCTACAATCCCTTTAAAACCCCAAAAAACACTAAACCCTAAACTATAATCCCTAAACCACATGACCTAAACTCTATATCCTAAAACTTAGGACCTAAATACTAAACCCTATAAAGCCCCAAACTGTAAGGCTTAACCCTTAAACCCTAAACCCTAAACTTTAGCGCTTAAAACCTAAACCCTGAATTGCAAACCCTAAACCCTAAATCCTAACTTTTAGAGATTAAAACCCTAAAACCTAAATTGTAAACACTAAACCTTAGGGCCTAAAATTCAAACTCTAAACCCTAAGTCCTAAGCTATCCTAAACTTTAAGAAACCCTAGAAAACTATAAAATGATTCTAAACTTTAAATTCTAGGACCTAAACTATATAGCCTAAACCTTGGGGCCTATATCCTAACCATAAAAAATAAACCCTAAACACTAAGAAAATCCAAATCCTCACATTCTAAAAATCCTAATTTTTAAACCCTAAGAAATACTAAAAAAAACTAAAAAGACACTAAATATTTATTCTTAAACCCTAGACCATAGGACCTAAACTCAATACCCTAAACGGTAGGGCCAAAATCCTAAACCCTAAAACTTAGGGTCCAAATCCTAAAACACTACAAAACCCTAAAAACCCCTAAAAAACCCTAAACCTTATAAATCCCTAAAATACCCTAAACCTAAAAACCCTAAAATCGCACTAAAGAAAACCACAAAAGTCCCTAAACCTAAAGAACCGAAAGCATTAAGAAAACCCATAGAACTCCTAAATCTAAAAAACCCTAATATATCCTAGAGAAAACATTCAAAAACCCCTCAACCTAAAGAACCCAAATCCTTAAAGCCCATAGCCCTAATAAAACACACCAAACCTAAAAACCCCTAAAATCCCTTAAAACACTAAAAAAAAATTAACACTAAATCTTTAATCCTTAAACCACAGACCTTAACTCTATACCTTAAACCTTAGGACCCAAACCCTAAATTGTAAGGCCTAAACCTTAATGAATATACCCTAAACTCTAAACCTAAACATTAGGGCTTAAACCCTACACCATAAATTGTAAACCCTAAACCCTAAATTCTAACTTTTAAGAGATTAAACCCTAAATCCAAAATTGTAAACACTAAACCTTAGGGCCTAAAACTAAAACCCTAAACACTAAGCCCTAAGAAATCATAAATCTTAAGAAACCCTAGAAAATCTCAAGAAACCCTAAACCATAATTGTCTGAAACACCCCTTAAAACCCCCCTTAATAACCCTAGACGTAAGAAAAAACCTGCAGAAAATGTTAAAAACATCTAAACCTTAAGAACCCTAAACCCTAAAAAAACCAAAACCTAAAAAACCCTGAACTAGAAACTATAAAAGATCCTCAACCCTAAATTCTAGGATGTAAATGTTATACCCAAACCTTTAGGGACTACATTATAACCCTATAAACACCCTAAACAGTAGGGCCTAAACCTTTAGGACTATACCTTTAACCCTAAATATTAGGGCTTAAATCTTAAACCCTAGATCGTAAACCTAAACCTTAGGGCCTAAACCTCAACCATGGGGCCTATAATCTAAAACCTAAACCCTAAGAAATCCTAAACCCTAAAAACCCTAAAACCCCTACAAAAAACCTAAACCTAAAAAACCGTACACTAAAAACCCAAAAAAAGGGTAAAAAATCCTAAAAACCCTAACCGTTAAACCCTAAACCATAGGACCTAAACTTCATACCCTAAACCTTAGGGCCTAAATCCTAAAATCTAAGCCATAGGGCCTAAACCTTAAAGACTATACCCTAAACCCTAAATCTTTGGGCTAAAACCTAAAATCGTAAACCCTAAACCTTAGGGCCTAAGCCCTTAACCTTAAGAAAATCTAAACTCTAAGAAACTCTAAGAAATCCTATACCCAAAAAACCCCTAAGAAAACCTAAACGCTAAAAAAACCTTAAAAACCATTAAAAATACCTAAACATAAAAAACCATAAAAACATCCTAAATAAAACCTTAAAAACCCATAAAGTTAACGAACCTAATGCCCTAAACCCTATAAAAAATTAAACAGAAAAAGACCTAAACTTTAAACCCTAAAAAAACACTAAACTTTAAACCCTAAACCTTAGGAGCTAAACTCTATAACCTTAACCTTAGGGACTAAATCCTAAACCCTAAACACCACTAAAATGTAAGACCTAAACCTCAAGGACTATACCCTAAACTCTAAACCTTAGGGCTTAAACCCTAAACCATAAATTCATAGACCTTAGGCCTACAATCTTACCACTTAACCCTAAGCCCTAAGATACTTGAAACCCTCAGAAATCCTAAACCCTAAAAAAACCCCTAGGAAACACTAAACGTTAAAAAAACCCCTAAGAATCCTTAAACCTTATAAAGGCCTAAAGCTTTAAACCCTAAAACCTAAAAAAACCCTATGAATCCCGAAACCTTAAAAACCATTAGAAAGCCAAGAAAACCATAAACCTTATAAAACCCTAGGAAACTCTAAACCTTTAAAAAACCCGAAGAATTCCTAAACCCTAAAAAACCCTAGAAAATCCTTAACTCTAAATACCCCTGAGATACCTAAATAACTCCCCCAAAATCACTAAGCTTGAAATCCCTGAAAACACCGTAAAGAAAACATTAAAAACCCCTAAAGTTAAAGAAACCAAAGCCATAAATCCTAAAAAATAAACCCGAAACCCTAAGAAAAACCCAAAGCCTGAAACCCTTAAAAAACCCTGAAAACACTAAAAAACCTTAAAAAAACATGAGAAATTCCTAAACACTAAATAACCCTAAACCGTAGGACCTAAACTCTATTCCCTAAACCTTAGGGCATAAATCCTAAACCCTAAACCCTAAACCCTAAAAACAACCTGTAAGAAACCTTGAAAACCCTTAAACCTAAGGAACCCAAAGAAGAAAACCCTAAACCATAAAAAAATATAAATCTAATAAACACTAAACCATTGGACCTAAACCTTTAGGAGTATACACTAAACCTTAACTCGTAGGGCATAAACCTTAAACACTAAATCATAATCCCTAAACCTTAGGGACTTAACCTTAAAGATAGGGCCTAAAATCTAAACCCTAAACCCTAATCCCTAAGAAACACTAAACACTAAAAAAAACCTAAAAGAACCTAAGAAACCTAAACCACTTAAAACGACAATAGTTTCTAAAACTAAAAGTCCCTAAAAACAACATAAATAAAACCTAAAAACCCTTAAACCTAAGGAACCCAAAGAACTAAACCTTAAACCCTAAAAAAAACCTAAAAGAACATAATAAACCTAAACCACTAAAAACGCCAATAATTTCTAAAACTAAAAATCCCTAAAAACAACATAAATAACACCTAAAAACCCTTAAACCTAAGGAACCCAAAGAACTAAACCTTAAACCCTAAAAAAAACCATAAGACGTAAAGCCTAAACCTAATTGACTATACCCTAAACCCTATACTTTAGGGTTTAAACCCTAAACCCTAAACAATAAATTCTAACTTTTAGAGAATAAACCCTAAAACCCTAAATTGTAAATATTACGCCATTGGGCCGAAACTCCAAACCCTAAGATATCCTAAACCTTAGGAAACCCTAGAAAACCACAGGAAGCCCTAAACCCTAAAAATATAACAAAAAAACTCTAAAAACAACCTTAATAACCCCAGACCTAAAAAAAACCCTACAAAAAACCTTAAAAACATCTAAACCTAAAGAACCCAAAGCCCTAAATCCTTAAAAAACCTAAACATAAAATACCCTAAACTTGAAACTATAAAAAATCCTAAACCCTAAATTTTAGGACAAAAACTCTATACCCTAAACCTTAGGGTCTACATCCTAAACACTAAAAAAACCCTATACCGTAGGGCCTAAACCTTTAGGACTATACCCTTAACCCTAAACCTTAAACCCTAAATCGTAAACCCTAAACCTTGGGGCCTAAACCTCTATAATAGAGACTAAAATCTAAACCCTAAACCCTAATCCCTAAAAAACCCTAAACCTAAAATAAGCTAAAAACACAAAGAAACCCTAAACCCCTTACAACCCCAAGAATATCCTAAACCTAAAAGCCTCTTAAACCTAAGGAATCCAAAGAACTAAACCCTAAACCCTAAAAAATCCTAAACATAAACAATCCCAAAAATAAAACCCTAATAAAACCCTACAAATCCTAAACGCTAAATCGTAGGACCTAAAATTCATATCCTAATCCTTAGGGCCTAAATTTTAAACACTAAACCTTAGGGATTAAACCCTAAAACCATAATTGTAAACCCTAAACCTTAGGTACTAAACCGTAAACCTTAAAGAATAAAGTATAAACCCTAAACCATCAGACTTAAGGAAACCTAAACTCTAAGAAACCCTAAACCCAAAAAAAAACTTAAGAAAACCTAAACCTTAATAACCATAAAAAATCCCAAAACATTAAAAACCTTAGAAACTCCCAAAAAATTAACCTTAAAACTCCATATACCTAAAGAATCAAATGCCTTAAACCCAAAAAAAATCTAAACCCAAAAAATCCCTAAACTTTAAACCCTAATAAACCCTATACTTTAAACCCTAAGCATTAGGACCTAAACTCTATACCCTAAACCTTAGAGCCTAAATCCTAAACCATAAAAAACCCTAAACTGTAGGGCCTAAGCCTTAAGGACTATAACCTAAACCGTATCCCTTAGGACCTAAGCCCTAAACTCTAAATCGCTAGCCCTAAACCTAAGGGCCTTAAATTTAAACCCTTAACCCTATTCCCTAATAGACTCAAAACCCTAAGAAATCCTAAAGCTTAAAAAACCCTAGGAAACACTAAACCTTAAAAAACTCTAAGAATCCCTAAACCTTATAAAACCCTAAAGATTAAAACCCCAAACAATAAAAAAGCCCTATGAATCCCTAAACCCAAAATATCCATGAGATACCCTTGACCCTAAAAAATCCTTGTGAATGCCTAAAACTTAAAAAAAAAACCCTAGAAAACCCTTGACCCTAAAAGCCCCTAAGATACCCTAAAAAATTCCCCAAAAATCCCTAAAAATACCCTAAAGAAAGCTTTAAAAATCCCTAAACATTAAGAATCCAAAGACCTAAACGTTAAAAAATAAACCCTAAACCCCAAGAAAACCCCTAAACTTTAAACACAAAAAACCCTAAAACCCTAAAAAAGCACTAGAAATTCTTAAACCCTAAACCATAGGACCTAAACTCTATACCCTAAACCTTAGGGACTAAATCCTAAACCCCAAAAAATCCTAAACAATAGGGACTACACCTTAAAGACTATACCCTAAACCCTTGAAAAAAACCTAATAAACCCTTAAAATAACCCCTAAGAAATCCTAAAAAAACCTAAACATAAAAACCCTTAAAACACCCTAAAGATAATCATAAAAACCCCTAAACCTAAAGAAACCAATGCCCTAACACTAAAAAATAAACCCTAAACCCTTAGAAAACCCTAATCCGCAACTTCTAAAAAAACCTTAAACTTTAAACCCTAAAAAGACCCTAGAAATTCCTAAACCCTTAACTCTAAACCCTAAACCGTAGGACCTAAACTCAATACCCTAAACATTAGGGCCAAAATCCTAATCCCTAAAACTTAGGGTCTAAATCATAAACCCTAAGTACACCCTAAAAAACCCTAAGAATCCCTAAACTATAAAAAACCTAAAAATACCCTACACCTAAAAAAACCCAAAAATTGCCCTAAAGAAAACCATAAAACCCCTAAACCTAAAGAACCCAAAGCCCTAAAGCCTAAAGCCTAAAAATAAAACCAAAACCTGGAAAACCCATAAAAATCCTAAAATTAAAACCTAAAATCATTAAGAAAACCAAAAAAACTCCAAAATCTAAAAAACCCTAATATAACCCTAAAAAAAACTTTCAAAAACCCCAAAACCTATAGAACTCAAATCCCTAAAACCCATAATGCTAAAAAAAACCAAACCAAAAAAACTCTAAAATCCGTTTAAAACCCTAAAAAAACACTAAACCGTAATCTATAATCCCTAAACCACATGACCTAAACTCTATATCCTAAACCTTAGGACCTAAATCCTAAACCCTAAAAAGCCCCAAATTGTAAGGTATAAACCTTAAACCCTAAACCTTTTGAAGCCCAAAACCCTAAAAGCCATGAGAAACCCTAGAAAACCATAAACCTTATAAAAACCCTAGGAAACTCTAAACCTTAAAAAAGCCCTAAGAATCTCGAAACCCTAAAAAACCCTAGAAAATCCCTAACTCTAAATACCCATAAGGTACCTAAATAACTCCCCCAAAAACACTAAACCTGAAAACCCAAAAAACATCGTAAAGAAAACATTAAAAACCCCTAAACCTAAAGAAAACAAAGCCATAAATCCTAAAAAATAAACCCGAAACCCTAAGAAAAACCCAAAGCCTGAAACCCTAAAAAAAACTTAAAACCAAAAAAAACCTAAAAAAACACAGAAATTCCTAAACACTAAACTTGAAACCCTAAACCGTAGGACCTAATCTCTATACCCTAAACCTTAGGGCATAAATCCTAAACCCTAAAAAACTCTAAACTATAGGGACTAAACCTTAAAAACTACCCTAAACCCTAAACCCTAAAAAAAAAACCTACGAAACCCTAAAAACAACCCCTAAGAAACCTTGAAAACCCTTAAACCTAAGGAACCCAAAGAAGAAAACCCTAAACCCTAAAAAAATATAAATCTAATAAACACTAAACCGTTGAACCTAAACCTTTAGGAGTATACACTAAACCCTAAATCTTAGGGCTTAAACCTTAAACCCTAAATCATAATCCCTAAACCTTAGGGACTTAACCTTAAAGATAGGGCCTAAAATCTAAACCCTAAACCCTAATCCCTAAGAAACACTAAACACTAAAAAATACCTAAAAGAACCTAAGAAACCTAAACCACTAAAAACGGCAATAGTTTCTAAAACTAAATAACCATCAAAATTAAAGAACCCAAAGAACTAAACCTTAAACCCTAAAAAAACTCTAAGACGTAAGGCCTAAACCCTATTGACTATACCCTAAACTATATACTTTAGAGCTTAAACCCTAAACAATAAATACTGACTTTTAGAGAATAAACCCTAAACCCTAAATTATAAACATTACCCCATTGGGCCTAAACTACAAACCCTAACATATCCTAAACCTCAAGAAACCCTAGAAAACCATAAGAAACCCTAAACCCTAAAAATCTAAAAAACAAAAACCCTAAAAACAACTTTAATAACCCTAGACCTAAAAAAAAGACTGCAGAAAACCAAAAGATCATCTAAACCTAAAGAACCCAAAGCCCTAAACCCTTAAAAACCCTAAACTTGAAAAACCCTAAACTTAAAACTATAAAAAGTCCGAAACCCCAAATTTTAGGACATAAACTCTACACCCTAAACCATAGGGACTACATCCTAAACACTTAAAAAACCCTAAACCGTAGGGCCTAAACCTTTAAGACTATACCCTTAACCCTAAACCTTGGGGTTTAAACCTTAAACCCTAAATCGTAAACCCTAAACCTTAGGGCCTAAACCTCAATAATAGAGACTAAAATCTAAACCATAATCCCTAAAAAAACCTAAACCCTAAAATAACCTAAAAACACAAAGAAACCCTAAACCCCTTACAACCCCAAGAATATCCTAAACCTAAAAGCCTCTTAAACCTAAGGAATCCAAAGAACTAAACCCTAAACCCTAAAAAAACCTAAACTTAAACAATCTAAAATATAAAACCCTAAAAAAACCCTAAGAATCCTAAACCCTAAATAGTAGGACCTAAACTTCATATCCTAATCCTTAGCGCCAAAATTTTAAACCCTAAACTTAGGGATTAAACCCTAAAACCTAAATTGTAAACCCTTAACCTTAGGTACTATGTCGTAAACCTTAAAGAATAAAATACAAACCCTAAACCATAAGACTTAAGGAAACCTAAACTCTAAGAAACCCTAAACCCAAAAAAAAACCTTAAGAAAAGCTAAACCTTAATAACCATAAAAAATCCCTAAACATTAAAAACCTTAGATACTCCAAAAAAAAAAACCTTAAAACTCCATAAACCTAAAGAATCAAAAGCCCTAAACCCGAAAAAAATCTAAACCAATAAAATCTCTAAACTTTAAACCCTAAAAAAGACTATACTTTAGACCCTAAGCATTAGGACCTAAACTCTATACCCTAAACCTTAGAGACTAAATCCTAAACCTTAAAAAACCCTAAACTGTAGAGCCTAAGCCTTAAGGACTATACCCTAAACTCTAAATTGTTAGCCCTAAACCTAAGGGCCTTAAATTTAAACCCTTAACCCTAATCCCTAATATACTCAAAACCCTAAGAAATCCTCAAGCTTAAAAAACCCTAGGAAACACCAAACCTTAAAAAACCCTAAGAATCCCTAAACTTAATAAAACCTTAAAAATTAAAACCCCAAACCCTAAAAAAGCCCTATGATTCCCTAAACCCAAAATATCCATAAGAAACCCTTGACCCAAAAAAATCCTAGTAAACCCAAACCCCTAAAAAATCTTTATGAAACGCTAAACCTTAAAAAAAAAACCCTAGAAAACCCTTAACCATAAAAACGCCTAAGATACCCTAAAAAATTCCCCAAAAAAGCCTAAAAACACCCTAAGGAAAACTTAAAAACCCCTAAACCTTAAGAAACCAAAGCCCTAAACCTTAAAAAATAAACCCTAAACCCTAAGAAAAACCATAAACTTTCAACCCTAAAATCCTAAAACCCTAAAAAACACGAGAAATTCTTAAACCCTAAACCGTAGGACCTAAACTCTATACCCTAAACCTTAGGGCCTAAATCCTAAGCCCCAAAAAACCGTAACAATAGGGACTAAACCTTAAAGTCTATACCCTAAACCCTTACAAAAACCTAAGAAACCCTTAAAATAACCCCTAACAAACCCTAAAAAAACCTAAACATAAAAAACCTTAAAACACCCTGAAGATAATCATAAAAACCCGTATACCTAAAGAAACCAAAGCCCTAACACTAAAAAATAAATCCTAAACCCTTAGAAAACCCTAATCCTCAAAGTCTAAAAAAACCTTAAACTTTAAACCCTAAAAAGACCCTAGAAATTCCTAAACCCTAAACTTCAAACCCTAAAAAGACCCAAGAAATTCCTAAATCCTTAACTTTAAACCCTAAACCGTAGACTAAACTGAATACCCTAAATGTTAGGGCCTAAATCCTAAACCCTAAAACTTATGGTCTAAATCCTAAACCCCATATACACCCTAAAAAACCCTAAGAATCCCTAAACCATATAAAACCTAAAAATACCCTAAACCTAAAAAAACCCAAAAATTGCCCTAAAGAAAACCATAAAACCCCAAAACCTAAAGAACCCAAAGCCCTAAAGCCTAAATCCTAAAAAAAAAAACCTAGAAAACCATTAAACCCATAAAAATCCTAAAGTAAAAACCTAAAACCATTAAGAAAACCCAAAAAACTCCAAAATCTAAAAGACCCTAATATAACCCTAAAGAAAACTTTCAAAAACCCCAAAACCTATAGAACTCAAATCCCTAATAAAGCCCTATGAATCCCTAATCCCAAAATATCCATAAGAAACCCTTGACCCTAAAGGATCCAAGAAAATTCTAAACCCCTAAAAAATCCTTATGAAACCCTAAACCATAAAAAAAAAACCTCGAAATCCCTTAACCCTTAAAAATTTCTAAAAAAACCCTGAAAACACCCTAAAGAAAACGTTAAAAACCCCTAAACCTTAAGAAACCAAAGCCTTAAACCTTAAATAATAAATCATAAACCCCAAGAAAAACCCCAAACATTAAACCCAGAAAACCCTAAAACCGTAAAAAAACACTAGAAATTCTTAAACCATAGGACCTAAACTCTATACCCTAAACCTTAGGGCCTAAATCCTAAACCACAAAAAACCCTAAACAATAGGGACTAAACCGTAAAGACTATACCCTATACCCTTAAAAAAAACCTAAGAAACCCTTAAAATAACCCCTAAGAAACACTAAAAACACTTAAACATAAAAATCCTTAAAATACCCTAAAGATAATCATATAAAACCCCGAAACCTAAAGAAACCAATGCCCTAACACTAAAAAATAAACCATAAACCCTTAGAAAACCCTAATCCTCAAATTCTAAAAAAACCCTAAAAAGACCCTAGAAATTCCTAAACCCTTAACATTAAACCCTAAATCGTAGGACCTAAACACAATACCCTAAACGTTAGGGCCAACATCCTAATCACTAAGACTTAGGGTCTAAATCATAAACCCCAAATACGCCCTAAAAAACCCTAAGAATCCCTAAACCATATAAAACCTAAAAATACCCTAAACCTAAAAAAACCCAAAACTTGCCCTAAAGAAAACCATAAAACCCCTAAACCTAAAGAACACAAAGCCATAAACCCTAAAGCCTAAAAAAAAAACCAAAACCTAGAAAACCCTAAAACCCATAAAAATCCTAAAATAAAAACCTAAAACCATAAACAAAACCCAAAAAACTCCAAAATCTAAAAAACCCAAATATAACCCGAAAGAAAACTTTCAAAAACCCCAAAACCTATAAAATCAAATCCCTAAATCCCATAAAGCTTAAAAAAACCCTAAAAAAGCTCTACAATCCCTCTAAAACCCCAAAAAACACTAAACCCTAATCTATAATCCCTAAATCGCATGACCTAAACTCTATATCCTAAACCTTAGGACCTAAATCCTAAACCCTAAAAAGCCCCAAACTGTAAGGCATAAACCTTAAACCATAAACCCTAAACTTTAGGGCTTAAAACCTAAACCCTGAATTGTAAACCCTAAACCCTAAATCCTAACTTTTAGAGATTAAAACCCTAAAACCTAAATTCTAAACACTAAACCTTAGGGCCTAAAATTCAAAATCTAAACCCTAAGTCCTAACATATCCTAAACTTTAAGAAACACTAGAAAACTATAAAAAAAATCCTAAACTCTATATTCTAGGACCTAAACTATATAGCCTAAACCTTAGGGCCTACATCCTAACCATAAAAAATAAACCCTATACACTAAGAAAATCCTAATCCTCACATTCTAAAAATCCTAATTTTTAAACACTAAGAAAACGTAAAAAAAAACTAAAAAGACCCTAAATATTTATTCCTAAACACTAGAACGTAGGACCTAAAATCAATACCCTAAACGGTAGGGCCAAAATCCTAAACCCTAAAACTTTGGGTCTAAATCCTAAAACACTACAAAACCCTAAAAACCCCTAAGAAACCCTAAACCTTATAAAACCCTAAAAGACCATAAACCTAAAAACCCTAAAATCGCACTAAAGAAAACCACAAAAGCCCCTAAACCCTAAAAAACCAAAACATAGAAAACCCCAAAAAACCCTATAAAATCCTAAAAAACACTAAAACCATTAAGAAAACCCAAAGAACTCCTAAATCTAAAAAACCCTAATATACCGTAGAGAAAACATTCAAAAACCCCTAAACCTAAAGAACCCAAATCCCTAAAGCCCATAGCCCTAATAAAATACCCCAAACCTGAAAAACCCTAAAATCCCTTAAAACACTAAAAAAAAATAAACGCTAAATCTTTAATCCTTAAACCACAGACCTAAACTCTATACCTTAAACCTTAGGACCTAAACCCTAAATTGTAAGGCCTAAACCTTAATGAATATACCCTAAACTCTAACCCTAAACATTAGGGCTTAAACCCTACACCGTAAATTGTAAACCCTAAACCCTAAATCCTAACATTTAAAAGATTAAACCCGAAACCCGAAATTGTAAACACTAAACCTTAGGGCCTAAAATTCAAACCCTAAATGCTAAGCCCTAAGAAATCATAAATCTTAAGAAACTCTAGAAAACCCCAAGAAACCCTAAACCATAATTGTCTGAAACACCCCTTAAAACCCCTCTTACTAACCCTAGACGTAAGAAAAAACCTACAGAAAACCTTAAAAATATCTAAACCATAAGAACCCTAAACCCTAAAAAAACCAAAACCTAAAAAACCCTGAACTAGAAACTATAAAAGATCCTCAACCCCTAAATTCTAGGACGTAAATGTTATACCCAAACCTTTAGGGCCTACATTATAACCCTAAAAACACCCTAAATAGTAGGGCCTAAACCTTTAGGACTATACCCTTAACCTTAAATCTTAGGGCTTAAATCTTAAACGCTAGATCGTAAACCTAAACCTTAGGGCCTAAACCTCAACCATGGGGCCTATAATCTAAAACCTAGACCCTAAGAAATCCTAAACCCTAAAAACTCTAAAACCCCTACAAAAAACCTAAACCTAAAAAACCCTACAAAAAACCTAAACCTAAAAAACCCTACACTAAAAACCCAAAAAAACTGTAAAAGATCCTAAAAACCTTAAACCGTAGGACCTAAACTTCATACCCTAAATCTTAGGGCCTAAATCCTAAAACCTAAACCATAGGGCCTAAACCTTAACGACTATAACCTATACCCTAAATCTTTGGGCTAAAACCTTAAATCGTCAACCCTAAACCTTAAGAAAATCTAAACTCTAAGAAACTCCAAGAAATCCTATACCCAAAAAACCCCTAAGAAAACCTAAACCCTAAAAAAACCTTAAAAACCATTAAAAATACCTAAACATAAAAAACCATAAAAACATCCTAAATAAAACCTTAAAAACCCATAAAGCTAAAGAACCTAATGCCCTAAACCCTAAAAGATACTATACAGAAAAAGACCTAAACTTTAAACCCTAAAAAAAGACTAAACTTTAAACCCTAAATCTTAGGAGCTAAACTATATAACCTTAACCTTAGGGACTAAATCCTAAACCCTAAAAACCACTAAAATGTAAGACCTAAACCTCAAGGACTATACCCTAAACTCTAAACCTTAGGGCTTAAACCCTAAATCATAAATTCATAGACCTTAGGCCTACAATCTAAACCCTTAACCCTAACCCCTAAGATACTTGAAACCCTCAGAAATCCTAAACCTTAAAAAAAACCCTAGGAAACACTAAACCTTAAAAATAACCCTAAGAATCCCTAAACCTTATAAAGGCCTAAAGCTTTAAACCCTAAAACCTAAACAAACCCTATGAATCCTGAAACCTTAAAAACCATAAGAAAGCCTAGAAAACCTTAACTCTAAATACCCCTGAGATACCTAAACAACTCCCCCAAAATCACTAAACCTGAAAACCCTGAAAACACCGTAAAGAAAACATTAAAAACCCCTAAACCTAAAGAAACCAAAGCCATAAATCCTAAAAAATAAACCCGAAACCCTAAGAAAAACCCAAAGCCTGAAACCCTTAAAAAACCTTGAAAACACTAAAAAACGTAAAAAAAACACGAGAAATTCCTAAACACTAAATTTGAAACCCTAAACCATAGGACCTAAACTCTATACCCTAAACCTTAGGGTATAAATACTAAACCCTAAACCCTTAAAAAAAACCTAAAAAACCCTAAAAACAACCCCTAAGAAACCTTGAAAACCCTTAAACCTAAGGAACCCAAAGAACAAAACCCTGAACCCTAAAAAAAATATAAATCTAATAAACACTAAACCGTTGGGCCTAAACCTTTATGACTATACACTAATCCCTAAATCTTAAGGTTTAGGGTTTCTTAGGGGTTTTTAGGTTTTAGGGTTTAGACCCTAAGTTTTAGGGTTTAGGATTTTGGCCTTACCGTTTAGGGTATTGAGTTTAGGTCCTATGGTCTAGGGTTTAGGAATATTTAGGGTCTTTTTAGTGTTTTTTTTATGTTTTATTAGGGTTTAATTATTAGGATTTTTAGAATTTGAGTATTAGGGTTTTCTTAGGGTTTAGAGTTTATTTTTTAGGGTTAGGATGTAAGCCCTAATGTTTAGGGTATATAGTTTAGGTCCTAGA
Organism: Solanum commersonii; assembly: GCA_029007595.1. Lineage (NCBI taxonomy): Eukaryota > Viridiplantae > Streptophyta > Magnoliopsida > Solanales > Solanaceae > Solanum > Solanum commersonii. The sequence goes on from JAJTWQ010000148.1 coordinate 25,043, forward strand.
ATTTAGAGTTTAGGATTTATTTTTTTTAGTTTTCTAGGTTTCTTAAAGTTTAGGATATCTTAGGACTTAGGGTTTAGAGTTTGGATTTTAGGCCCTAAGGTTTAGTGTGTACAATTTAGAGTTTAGGGTTTAATCTCTAAAAGTTAGGATTTAGGGTTTAGGGTTTACAATTCAGGGTTTAGCTTTTAAGCCCTAAAGTTTAGGGTTTAGGGTTTAAGGTTTATTCCTTACAGTTTAGGGCTTTTTAGGATTTAGGATTTAGGTCCTAAGGTTTAGGATATAGAGTTTAGGTCATATGGTTTAGAGATTATAGATTAGGGTTTAGTGGTTTTTAGGATTTTAAAGGGATTTTAGAGTTTTTTTTGGTTTGGTTTTTTTTTAGCATTATGGGATTTAGGGATTTGAGTTATATAGGTTTTGGGGTTTTTGAAAGTTTTCTCTAGAGTTAGATTAGGGTTTTTAAGATTTTGGAGTTTTTGGATTTTCTTAATGGTTTTAGGTTTTAATTTTAGGATTTTTATGGATTTTAGGGTTTTCTATGATTTGGTTTTTTTTAGGCTTTATGGTTTAGGGCTTTGGGTTCTTTAGGTTTAGGGGTTTTATGGTTTTCTTTAGGGCAATTTTTGGGTTTTTTAAGGTTTAGGCTATTTTTAGGTTTTATATGGTTTAGGGATTCTTAGGGTGTATTTAGGGTTTATGATTTAGACCCTAAGTTTTAGGGATTAGGATTTTGGCCCTTACGTTTAGGGTATTGAGTTTAGGTCCTATGGTTTAGGGTTTAAAGTTAAGGGTTTAGGAGTTTCTAGGGTCTTTTTAGGGTTTAAAGTTTAGGTTTTTTTTAGAATTTGAGGATTAGGGTTTTCTAAGGGTTTAGGGTTTACTTTTTAGTGTTTGGGCATTGGTTTCTTTAGGTTTAGGGTTTTTTTTAATTATCTAAAGGGTGTTTTAAGGGTTTTTATGTTTAGTTTTTCTGGGGTTTCTTAGGGGTTATTTTAAGGGTTTCTTATGTTTTTTTAAGGGTTTAGGGTATAGTCTTTAAGGTTTAGTCCCTATTGTTTAGGGTTTTTTGGGGTTTAGGATTTAGGCCCTAAGGTTTGGGTCCTATGGTTTAGGGTTTAAGAATTTCTAGTGTATTTTTAGGGTTTTAGGGTTTTCTGGGTTTAAAGTTTAGGGTTTATTTTTTAAGGTTTTGGGCTTCGGTTTCTTAAGGTTTTGGGGATTTTAAGGTTTTCTTTAGAGTGTTTTTAGGGTTTTTTGGGGAATTTTTTGGGGTTAAGGGTTTTCTAGGTTTTTTTTTTTTTAAGGTTTAGGGTTTCATATGGATTTTTTAGGGGTTTAAGGATTTCTAGGAATTTTAGGGTCAAGGGTCTCTTATGGATATTTTGGGTTTAGGGATTCATAGGGCTTTTTTAGGGTTTGGGGTTTTAATATTTAGGGTTTTCTAAGGTTTAGGGATTCTTAGGGTTTTTTAAGGTTTAGTGTTGAAGCTGGAATGATGCAGGACTAACAAATACCTTAGGAGCTAGAATGAAATTATTGCAACGATGGTTTATAGAATTATGTTAGAAACATAAAGAAGAAATGAAAATGGAAAAAATATTAGTAAAAACTTAGCATGTTGCAAAAATAAAATAGCACCTCAATTTGGTTGTACAGATGGATATTATAAAAACAAGTATAACAAACAATACAGTTCAAAATATAAATATAAAAAACCAAGAAGACGATACTATGTAAAAACTATAAAACTAAATGACCATATAGGCCAAAGAAAAAATTAACCGAATGTACTTGCTATAACACTGGAAAATTAGGACACATAGGTAAAGATTGTAACTTACCTAAAAATCCAAAGAAAAAAAATATCAGAGATATTAATAGACAATGAAAAATATATACAAGTAGAGTATATAGATTATGAATTGGAAAGCGACGATAGTATATATGAATTATCAGAAAACGAAATAGAAAATGAATCAGATAATGAATACTATGTAAATTACTAAAACAGATATACAAATTATAACTAAAGAAGAATATCATCAAGATGAAGAATCGGTAGAACAAAAAATAATATTTGATAATAATATATTTGAACAAATAAAAGGAAAAGAATTAGACTTAAGCGGAGAAAAAATATTCGAAATACCAACAATAAGAAATTGGTTTAAATGATAAAAAGAAGAATATTATGTAGTAAGTCAAAGGGAACATATCATAGATTGCAAATACACCAAAGGAAAGGCTAAATATGTACATTTAGGAGGAATAAAAATACTAATAAAAGCATGTTTTAGAGAAGGAATATATACACCCATAGAAATATACTTAGCAGATGATAGAATTATACAACCTATAGAAAAAACTATAATAAGTGCAGTAAAAGGTAATTTCATATACCAAAAATTTAAATTCATAATAAGTGCTAACTACTCTGTAGCAATAAATGATAGAAACATAGATAAATCACTAGTATTATATTGGAAAATGTCAGGAATAGAACTAGCCCCAGGAAGTAAAATATTTACAGATAGATGTAAAAACTTATATGTTTTAACTATAAAACATAAAATAACAGCAAAAAATAAAATAGAAAAAATAAAAAAAGAAAATCCTTTTGGAAGAATAGTTACAGTCATAGATAATAATGATTATAGTTATAATGAGGTTGATAAAGAAGAAGATTTAGAAATAGTAAAAGAAAGATTAAGCATATCGAAAAGAATAAACTATGAAATACCCCAGATATTATCAAAAATGAGTACATCAAGAAGAATGGATAAAAATCCACAAAAATCAATAGAAGAAGAAATAAAACCATATCATTACTACATGACGGGAGTAATGGAACAACGAAAATATCTAATATTAATAAATACAAGACAAGAAGAAAGCTATATTACAAGAGAATTAATAACAGAAAGAAGAAATAATAACTACTGAACAATTATGCCCTGAACTACCAAAGGCATTAATAAACATCGAAGAAACTACAGAAAAGGAAATAATCATTGGAGGAGTACCAATAGTAATAAAGTTTAAAATATATCAAGGAGAAAAAAATATCACTTTAGAAATAAAATGGTCAGAACAAGTAAAACCATATAATCTAGAAGACAAACAGTTAACAATAAATTATGAAAATAAAAGAGTAATAATAAAAAAAACTTTAGTATGATAAAAATGTGAAAATATATATACTTGCAAAGATAATAATAGAGGGACATTACAACAGATATTATACACCAATGATAGATACAGGAGTAGAAGCTAATATATGTAAATACAATTGTTTACCAGAAGATAAATGGGAAAAGTTAAACACACCGGTAGTAGTAACAACATTTAATAATGAAGGAAACATGATCACATATAAGGCAAAAAACATAAAAATACAAATATGCGATAAGATATTAACTATAGAAGAAATGTATATCTTCGAACTTACAACAAAAGATATGCTATTAGGAATGCCATTTTTAGAAAATTTATTCCCACATATAATAACAAAAACACAGTGGTGGTTCACAACACCATGTAAACAAAAAATAGGAGCAAAAAGAGTGAATAATAAAAAACAGAAAATAACATAGTGGATAAAAGGTAGTGAGAAAATTACACAAAAATTAGAAAATATAAAAGAAGTCCCTAAAATAGAATTAATTATATTCTCTATAGATAAAGTAAAAATAATCCAAGATAAGTTAGACTTATTATATAGTGAAGATCCTTTACAAGGATGTGAAAAACATAAAACAAAAGTGAAAATTGAGTTAATTGATAATAATGATATAATAACCCAAATACCATTAAAGTATAATTTTAATGATTTAACAGAATTTAAGATACATATAAGTGAATTACTAGAAAAAGGATATATACAAGAAAACAATAGTAAGCATGCAAACCCAGCATTTATAGTAAATAAACATAGTGAACAAAAAAGAGGAAAAAGTAAAATAATTATTGATTATAGAAATTTAAATGCAAAAACTAAAATTTACAATTACCCAATACCGAATAAAATATTCAAGACAAGACAAATACAAGGATATAATTACTTTAGTAAATTTGACTGCAAATCAGGATTTTACCACTTAAAGTTAGAAGAAGAATCTAAAAAACTTACAGCATTCACTGTACCACAAGGATTCTATGATGTTAGAAGAAGAATCTAAAAAACTTATAGCATTCACTATACCACAAGGATTCTATGAATGGAATGTATTACCATTTAGATATAAAAATGCACCAGGGAGATATCAACACTTTATGAATAACTACTTTAAACAACTAGAAAATTGTATTGTATATATTGATGATATATTACTATATTCCAAAACCAAAGATAAACATATAAGATTATTAGAAAAATTCATACATATTATAGAATATTTAGGTATAAGATTAAGCAAAAAAAAAGCAGACATAATGAAAAGCCAAATATAATTCCTAGGAATACAGTGAGATAAAAATGGAATAAAAATGCAAACGCATATAATACAAAAAATAATTAACACAAATGAACAATTAGATACAAAAAAGAAATTACAATCATTTTTAGGACTAATAAATCAAGTAAGAGAATACATACCAAAATTAGCAGAAAATTTAAAATCATTACAACAAAAATTAAAGAAAGATATAGAGTATCAGTTTGATAAGAAAGATCAAATACAAATACAAAAAGTAAAACTACTATGCCAAAACTTACCAAAACTATATTTTTCAGATGAAAATAAATTTTTTCTTATGTAATAGAATCAGATGCCAGTGAAAAAAAATTATGGAGGAGTCTTAAAATACAAATATGATGAAGAAAAGATAGAGTATCATTGTAGATATTATTCAGGAACGTTTACTAATACATAAATAAGGTGGAAAATAAACATGAAAGAATTATACTTAGTATATAAATGTTTATTATCATTTGAAGCATATATTGTATAGAACAAATTTATTATAAGGACAGATAATACACAAGTAAAATGGTGGCTAACAAGAAAGATACATGATTCAGTAACTACAAAAGAAATAAGAAGATTGGTATTGAATATATTAAATTTTACATTTACTATTGAAGTAATAAAAACTAACAAGAATGTTATTGCAAATTACTTATCAAGACAAAGCTACTCAAACTGAGAAAGAAAATACAATTGAAGAAATACTCAAATCCACTACACTTTGTATAAAAGTGGACAGTATGGACAATGAGATACAAAAGCTAAAGACTAATGAAGATAATCAGAAGTCTAAAACTAGTACAAGTCAGCAGCATGACTGCAAAAATGCAGAGCTAAGTCGATCGGAGGACTTTAAAAATCCAGAGTTAAAAGGTTACGTTGAGAAACACCTAAAAACCCATAATGTTTCTTTAAATACAGCTGCAGGTACAAGGAAACCAGTTATTGAAAAATAGCAAAATGCAAATTTAAATCAACTATTTGAAAAACCATTTACACAAAAAGCAAAACACCCACTGACTATAGAGCCACAAACATTGACATATGCAAATAGTCTACAACATGAGAAAATGGTGTAAAACCATATTACAAGAACATACATCGAAAATATATACAAAATACAGAGTTATCTAAACCTCAATCCCAGATCTACCACTACAAAAGATCCAAACCAAGACTATATAACCCAGAAATTACAAGGATACAACAAGCAAATTGCATAGCCAAAAACCAATGCTAACCTAGTTAAAACATGTTACAATTATGGTTTAATAAGTACTACATATACCTACGACGGAGAAGAACTAGGTGGTATACCAGAATTATATAAAACATTTATTATATATAAAAGAGTAACCAAGGAGGATTTATTTTATGTGAAATTCTATACGACAACAACAGAGATATTACATGAGGAAATAAAACCTCCGATTCAAGTTTTAAAGATAGACCTGACCAAATATATGATAATACCGGAAGATATTGGAGAACAACTAGAAATACCAAAAAACGAGATACCCAATTTCTATGCCAATAAAAGAATAATTGGTATATTAACTATAATACAAGAACTAGCCAACATTTATTTGAATGGAAATGCTATATGGAGCTATTATTCCAGAGACCAATTAATGATTTATGCCAACTCAAGGGAGCTAAGAAAATCAGATATGGATGAAGTCCAGAAATGAATTTTATCATTATTAAAACCAAAGGAAAGACCTACGACAAGAGCACTAAAAGCAGGATTTATTTCTTCAGAAGTATTAACCAGATATTGCAAACTAGTTGGACACAAATACCTTGATCATCTATGTTCAAAATGTAATGGAGAAGATAATGTGATTCTAGATGTCCAGTTGGAATAATTAAGAGATAAGAAGATAAAAAGACAAAGAAAAAAAGAAGATAGAGACGGAACTAAGGGATAAGAAGAGATAAGAAGAAAGGATAAAAACAAAGGCAGACATATTTGGCTGACAAAGCCAAAAGTAAATTGTCTATAGTAGACGCATTATAATGCATTATTGAAAATAGTGTGTAAAAAGTCGTAAAGTATACAGTAGACGCATTATATAGGCACATTATTGTAATAGTAAAGCTTATTATTGTAAGAATAGTATAGATTAGATTTGACTTTATAAAGGAATGTATATGTAACATAAGGAGCAAGCCTTCAATAAACGAAGCAAGCTTTCATAAAAACTCTCTCTAATACTTAGATATTCATAGTTAAGATAATGGAGCAACAATATGAAATCCAATAAGATATTTCAGATATAATGGATCAGCAAGAAGCAAAGGTATATTGTTCAATAAATATGCAGAACTAATTTCATATATTCCTGAATATCATATATGATTGAATACGTTTATGTTAGTTATTATGTATTAGAATTATTTGAATCATGATTTCTAGCTTATTATCACACTGGAAACAGGGAGAAAACTTCTATACTATGCCATCATAATGTTGAAACCAGTAGGCAAGAAAAGCCGTTTAGGGGAGTAAACAAAGTTGAGGCGCTGATAAGAAGGAAGTATCCGCTAAAGTACGATGCTAGTAGTGACAGGAGAACATGATAAACAGATAATCTAGTTTATTATGGTCTAATATGAATTTAATCAATTATGAATATGATAGGAAGAAATAATTGGAAATAAAAAACCTGCATACCAACGAACATGACTACATACATGCATGATGAAATGATAAAAAACTATGAAACTTTAATCTTATATATACTTAAAGGTATAGAGATAATTGAATTAATAAGAATCATATGGGAAAAAATATTTAATGATGACGAATCAGAAGATATGTTACACTAACAATGGTATGAAATAGACCTATATGACCTAGACCTCGAGAGAATAGAATTATATGACTTAGAAATAAATTTAGATTAAAATGAACTACAAATATTTACAATATTGGACAGAATCTATGAAAAATATAATGCTACTAGAATAAATAATGGATGATAATTTATATATGTATCTAAGAACACAAGATATATTATATCTAGAATACTTCATGAATAATATTAAAGAAATATCAAGATTAAAATCCTTAGCCAAAGAATATTATAAAAAAAACTTTTAGCTAAAATTAACGATGAATTCTGCACCCCCGAAAATTGATATCAGAGCTATGGATAAGAAAAAGATGGTTAGAAAGAAATTAAGAAAAATTAGAAAGAAATTAAATAAATTAAACCCAGAATATAAAAAACTTAACATTACTAAAACTATTAGTGATAAATTAGAACAATTGATAAAAAATATATCTAAAATAGAATATAAATATATTCAATATTTGAAATTACAATGACTAACGAATACAGACAACAACTTATTGAAACAATTATAGCAAAAAGACAAGAATTAAGACATAGGCAAAATAGACTTAACATTAATATATTTGCAGGAACTTGTAAAAAATCTATAATAGCACAGATAAAAACTATTTTGTATCTAAAAATTCAAATAGAAAATCTAGAATATAAACTCCAACACAATTTATAAATGAACAAAGAAGAATATGCAATAGACGAAAAAACATATGAGAATTACGATGGATTAAAAATAAAGATAGTATTTTCTAATCCAGGAAGAAGATATAAGAAAATAGGTGATAATATAAGTTTAATGTTAGAAAAAAAGACAGTAAAATTAGAAGATAGCTTAACGGCTATGGTCAGAATAACACAAGAAAATGAAGAAATAGATAGACAAAACGAAATTGAAAAAATAAAACACCAAGCAAAGAAGGAAATACAACAAGTAGAAGAAATAAAAAATACTAAAATATTAGAACTAGAAAAAGAACTAGCAATGTTAAAAGAAATGTATGCAATAAAGTAGAAAGAAAAAGAACAAAAAGCAAATTTAACAGCTTAGATAAATAAATTTAAAGAAAAATTACAATTGGAAGAAAACCAAGATAATCTACCTGAAATAGGAATTGATAAAATAAATAATAATGATCTAGAAGAACAACATTCAGAAACAAGCGAAACATATACAGAACTTTTATCAAACATAGATAATACAAAGAATGTAGAAGTAAATACAGGAGACGTAGACATGGATGAAAAACCTAGTACATCAGGAGTAAAAAATCCAAAAAACTTAAATCCAAAATATTATAATGCAAATTATGAACAATATGATAGAGAAAAAACTATATAGGAGAAAAGACTAAATAAAATATGGACACCTAAACCAATAATTGAACAACATAATTTTTTAGATTTAGACTGTGTAGCATATATAAATAAAACAATCCAATTATGGATGTGATATATATCAAAACAATTAATAGATAATAAAATAGGAATGACAGAAACACCAGGATATATAGAAAGAACACTTATAGGAACAGTAAAATTATGGCTATAAAATTTATCAGATAAAAGTTTAAAAACGTTAAGAAGTAATAAAAAATTTGATGGTGAATTAGCTACTACAACTATGGAAATGTTATATAAATATGAAATAGCTATAAGAAATGAATTTAGTAGTATGACAGCAGAAGTAAAAGAACAAAATAAAGAAAAAATTATAAACAGGAATCTAATGACAAAATTAGCAATATGTAACATGTTTTATATAGATGAATATACGTGCACATTTAGAGAATATTATTATAAAGGAACATACAGTATAGAAGAAAGTAAAGAAATAAGGAAACTATATTTTACAAAATTACCTGAACCTTTTAGTTCAAAAGTAATAAGAAGCTGGAATAAAGCAGGACTAATAGATACCTTAGGAGCTAGAATGAAATTCCTGCAACGATGGTTTATAGAATTATGTGAGAAACATAAACAAGAAATGAAAATGGAAAAAATATTAGTAAAAAACGTAGAATGTTGCAAAAATAAAATAGCACCTCAATTTGGATATGCAGAGGGATATTATCAAAAGAAGTATAACAAAAAATACAGATCAAAATATAAATATAAAAAACCAAGAAGAAGATACTATGTAAAAAACTATAAAACTAAATGACCATATAGGCCAAAGAAAAAATTAACTGAATGTACTTGATATAACTGTGGAAAATTAGGACTTAAAAATTGTAAATTACCTAAAAGTCCAAAGAAAAAAAATATCAGAGATATTAATAGACAATGAAAAATATATACAAGTAGAGTATATAGATTATGAATTGGAAAGCGACGATAGTATATATGAATTATCAGAAAAAGAAATAGAAAATGAATCAGATAATGAATACTATGTAAATTACTAAAACAGATATACAAATTATAACTAAAGAAGAATATCATCAAGATGAAGAATCGGTAGAACAAAAAATAATATTTGATAATAATTTATTTGAACAAATAAAAAGAAAAGAATTAGACCTAAGCGTAGAAAAAATATTCGAAATACCAACAATAAGAAATTGGTTTAAATGACAAAAAGAAGAATATTATGTAGTAAGTCAAAGGGAACATATCATAGACTGCAAATACATCAAAGGAAAGGCTAAAATACCAATAATAAATAAAAGAATAATAAATAAAGAAATACAAGATATTAAGGCTAAAAATCCAATTAGATATGTACATTTAAGAGGAACATAAATACTAATAAAAGCATGTTTTAGAGAAGGAATAGATACACTCATAGAAATATACTTAGCAAATGATAGAATTATATAACCTATAGAAAAAAGTATAATAAGTGCAGTAAAAGGTAACCCCATATACCAAAAATTTAAATTCATAATAAGTGATAACTACTCAGTAGCTATAAATGACAGAAACATAGATAAATCACTAGTATTATATTGAAAAATGTCAGGGATAGAACTAGCCCCAGGAAGTAAAATATTTGGAGCTAGATGTAAAAACTTATATGTTTTCACAACAAAACATAAAATAACAGCAAAAAATAAAATAAAAAAAATAAAAATAGAAAATCCTTTTGAAAGAATAGTTACAGTCATAGATAATAATGATTATTGTTATAATGAGATTGATATAGAAGAAGATTTAGAAATAGTAAAAGAAAGATTAAGCATATCCAAAAGAATAAACTATGAAATGCCCCACATATTATAAAAAATGAGTATCTCAAGAAGAATAGATAAAAATTCACAAAAATCAATAGAAGAAGAAATAAAACCATATCATTACTACATAACGAGAGTAATGGAACAACGAAAATATCTAATATTAATAAATACAGGACAAGAAGAAAACTATATTACAAGAGAATTAATAACAGAAGAAGAAATAATAACTACTAAGCAATTATTCCTTGAACTACCAAAGACATTAATAAACATCGAAGAAACTACAGAAAAGGAAATAATCATTGGAGGAGTACCAATAGTAATAAAGTTTAAAATATATCAAGGAGATAAAAATATCACTTTAGGAATAAAATGGTTAGAACAAGTAAAACCATATAATCTAGAAGACAAACAGTTAACAATAAATTATGAAAATAAAAGAGTAAAAAAAAAGAACTTTAGTATGATAAAAATATGAAAATATATATACTTGCAAAGATAATAATAGAGGGACATTACAACAAATATTATACACCAATGATAGATATAGGAGCAGAAGCTAATATATGTAAATACAATTGTTTACCAGAAGATAAATGGGAAAAGTTAAAAACACCGATAGTAGTAACATGATTTAATAATGAAGGAATCATGATCACATATAAGACAAAAAACATAAAGATACAAATATGGGATAAGATATTAACTATAGAAGAAATGTATAACTTCGAACTTACAGCAAAAGATATGCTATTAGGAATGCCATTTTTAGAAAAATTATACCCACATATAATAACAAAAACACACTGATGGTTCACAACAGCATGTAAAAAAAAAAGGAGAAAAAAGAGTGAATAATAAAAAATGAAAAACAACAGAGTGGATAAAAGGTAGTGAGAAAATTACATAAAAATTAGAAAATACAAAAGGAGAAGACCCTAAAGTAGAATTAATTATATTCTCTATAGATAAAGTAAAAATAATCCAAGATAAGTTAGAATTATTATATAGTGAAGATCCTTTACAAGGATGGGAAAAAACATAAAACAAAAGTAAAAATTGAGTTAATTGATAATAATAATAATATAATAATCCAAAAACCATTCAGGTATAATTTTAATGATTTAACAGAATTTAAGTTTCATATAAGTGAATTACTAGAAAAAGGATATATACAAGAAAGCAACAGTAAGCATACAAGCTCAGCCTTTATAGTAAATAAACATAGTGAACAAAAAAGAGGAAAAAGTAGAATGATTATTGATTATAGAAATTGAAATGCAAAAACTAAAACTTATAATTACCCAATATCGAATAAAATATTAAAGATAAGACAAATACAAGGATATAATTACTTTAGTAAATTTGACTACAAATTAGGATTTTACCACTTAAAGTTAGAAGAAGAATCTAAAAAACTTACAGCATTCACTGTACCACAAGGATTCTATGAATGGAATGTATTACCATTTGGAAATAAAAATGCACCAGGAAGATATCAACACTTTATGAATAACTACTTTAAACAACTAGAAAATTGTATAGTATATATTGATGATATATTACTATATTCCAAAACCAAAGATGAACATATAAGATTAGTAAAAAAATTCATACATATTTTAGAATATTCAGGTATAAGCTTAAGCAAAAAGAAAGCAGACATAATGAAAAGCCAAATAGAATTCCTAGGAATATAGATAGATTAAAATGGAATAAAAATGCAAACACATATAGTACAAAAAATAATTAACACAAATGAACAATTAGATACAAAAAAGAAATTACAATAATTTTTTGAACTAGTAAATCAAGTAAGAGAATACATACCAAAATTAGCAGAAAATTTAAAACCATTACAACAAAAATTAAAGAAAGATATAGAGTATCAGTTTGATAAGAAAAATCAAATACAAATACAAAAAGTAAAACTATTATGCAAAAACTTACCAAAACTATATTTTCCAGATGAAAATAAAAAAATTACTTATGTAATAGAATCAGATGCCAGTGAAAAAAATTTATGGAGGAGTCTTAAAATACAAATATGATGAAGAAAAGATAGAACATCATTGTAGATATTATTCAGGAATATTTACTAATACAGAAATAAGGTGGGAAATAAACAGGAAAGAATTATACTTAGTATATAAATGTTTATTATCATTTGAAGCATATATTGTATATAACAAATTTATTATAAGGACAGATAATACACAAGTAAAATGGTGGCTAACAAGAAAGATACAGGATTCAGTAACTACAAAAGAAATAAGAAGATGAGTATTAAATATATTAAATTTTACATTTACTACTGAAGTAATAAAAACTGAAAAGAATGTTATTGCAGATTACTTATCAAGACAAAGCTACTCAAACTAAGAAAGAAAATACAATTGAAGAGATACTCAAAGCCATTACTACACTTTGTATAAAAGTGGGTAGTATGGACAATGAGATACAAAAGCTAAAGACTAATGAAGATAATCTGAAGTCTAAGGCTAGTACAAGTCAGCAGCATGACTGCAAAAATGCAGAGCTAAGTCGATCGGAAGACTCTAAAAATCCAGAGTTAAAAGGTTACGTTGAGAAAAACCTAAAAACCCATAATGTTTCTTTAAATACAGCTGCAGGTACAAGGAAACCAGTTATTGAGAAATAGCGAAATGCAAATTTAAATCAGCTATTTGAAAATCCATTTACACAAAAAGCAAAAACTCACTGACTATAGAACCACAAACTTCGACATATACAGATAGTCTACAACATGAGAAAAAGGTATAAAACCATATTACAAGAACATACATCGAAAATATATACAAACTACAGAGTTATCTAAACCTCAATCCCAGATCTACCACTACAAAAGATCCAAACCAAGACTATATAACCCAGAAATTACAAGGATACCACAAGCTAATTGCACAGCCAAAAACCAATGCTAACCTAGTTAAAACATGTTACAATTATGGTTTAATAAGTACTGCATATACCTACGACGGAGAAGAACTACGCGGTATACCAGAATTATATAACACATTTATTATATATAAAAGAGTAACCAAAGGGAATTTATTCTATGTGAAATTCTATACGGCAACAACAGAGATATTACATGAGGAGATAAAACCTCCGATTCATGTTTTAAAGATAGGCCTGACCAAAGATATGATAATACCGGAAGATATTGGAGAACAACCAGAAATACCAAAAATCAAGATACCCAATTTCTATGCCAATAAAAGAATAATAGGTGTATCAACTATAATACAAGAACCAGCCAACATTTATTTGAATGGAAATGCTATATGGAGCTATTATTCAGAGACCAATTAATGATTTATGCCAATTCAAGGGACCTAAGAAAATCAGATATGGATGAAGTCCAGAAATGGATTTTATCATTATTAAAACCAAAAGAAAGACCTACGATAAGAGCACTAAAAGCAAGATTTATTTTGTCAGAAGTATTAACCAGATATTGCAAACTAGTTGGACACAAATACCCTGATCATCTATGTTCAAATGGCAATGGAGAAGATAATGTGATTCCAGATGTCCAGTAGGAATGATTAAGAGATAAGAAGATAAAAAGACAAAGAAAAAAAAAGATAGAGACGAAACTAAGGGATAAGAAGAAAGGATAAAAACAAAGGCAGACATATTTGGCCGACAAAGCCAAAAGAAAATAATGTACAGTAGACGCATTATAATGCATTTTTGATAATAGTGTGTAAAAAGTCGTAAAGTATATAGTAGACGCATTATATAGGCGTATTATTGTAATAGTAAAGCGCATTATTGTAAGAATAGTATAGATTAGAATTGTCTATATAAAGGAATGTATATGTATCATAAGGAGCAAGCCTTCAATAAACGAAGCAAAATTTCATAAAAACTCTCTCAAATACTTAGATATTCATAGTTTAGATAATGGAGAAACAATCTGAAATCCAATCAGACATTTCAGATATCATGGATCAGCAAGAAGCAAAGGTACATTGTTCAACAAATATGCAGAACTAATTTCATATATTCCTGAATATCATATATGATTGAATAAGTTTATGTTAGTTATTACGTATTAGAATAATTTGAATAATGATTTCTAGTTTATTAGCATACTGGAAACAGGGAAAAAACTTCTTTACTATGCCATCCTAATGTTGAAACCGGTAGGCAAGGAAAGCCGTTTAGGGGAGTAAACAACGTTGAGGCGCTGATAAGAAAGAAATATCCACTAAAGTACGATGCTAGTAGTGAAAGGAGAACATGATAAACAGATAATCTAGTTCATAATGATCTAATATGAATTGAATCAATTATGAATATGATAGGAAGGAATAATTGGAAATAAAAAACCTGCATAACAACGAACATGACTACATACATGCATGATGAAATGATAAAAAACTATGAAACTTTAATCTTTTATATACTTAAAGGTATAGCTATAATTGAATTAAGAAGAATCATATGAGAAAACATATTTAATGATGATGAATCAGAAAATATATTACACCAACAATGGTATGAAATAGACCTATATGAACTAGACCTCGAGAGAATAGAATTATATGACTTACAAATAAATTCAGATTAAAATGAACTACAAATATTTACAATATTGGACAGAAGCTATGTAAAATATAACACTACTAGAACAATTAATGTAGGATAATTTATATATGTACCTAAGAACCCAAGATATGTTATATCTTGAATACATCATAAATAATATTAAAGAAATATCAAGATTAAAATCCTTAGCCAAAGAATATTATAATAAAACCTTTAGCCAAAATTACCGATGAATTCCGCACCCCCGAAAAATGAGTTTATTAAGCTTTAGGATTTCTTAGGGTTTTTAGTATTTAAGGGATTTGGGTTAAGGGTTTAAACTTAAGGGCCTTAGGTTTAGGAGTAACGATTTAGGGTTTAGTGCTTAAGCCCTAAGGTGTAGAGTTTAGGGTATAGTCCATAAGGGTTAGTCCCTACAGTTAAGGGTTTTTAATGGTTTAGAATTTAGGCCCTAAGGTTTAAGTTATAGAGTTGAAACGACCCCAAAAATGCCCGAAAATGTGCTTTGGAAACACCTATAATTGTAATTTCCAAATATCTCAAAATCCGTGCATGATTTCAGAAATTTGACTTCATATTATTATTCAGGGGGTCAAATTGAGTGGAAAATAGGTCTAAGCCGAATTTTAGAGCAACCGTATCAAAATTCGAAAATCGCAAAAAAATGCGATTTTGAGGGTCAACTTTAAAGGAGCATATCTCTTAGCACACAAGGAACTGTAAGGAGCTCAAACTATAAAAATTAAAGCTCTTCGAGTTATATTTCCAACGCACTTGGTTTCACCTCATTCCTAGTTAGGATGAAGGAGTTATGACCATTTTTGTAAAACCTGTCTATGCAGATTCGAAAATTCCAGTGAGCTGTTTTTTTTTCAGCCTCATTTTTGAGGCTAAGTGTTGGGGACGTTTTTTTATAAAAAGGGGATATATCCCATACTTAGTCATTTAAATTCAAAACACTCAAAAACACTCTCTAAGCCCTCTCCAAAAAATTCCACCAAGATCCTCAACCAAATTCAAGGATCTCAAGCTCTAATTCCGAATTCAAGACTCGATCTCAAGCTTCAATTCTCCATTCCAATCTTCATCAAGGATTCTCCAAAGTTGAGGTATGTGGGTTTGATTGTGGAAACCTTCCTTTCCACAAGTCCAACCATTTATCCTCTATTACTACTTCAAGTTTATGGGTCCTTATGGTTATTTATGAACTCTTAAGTATGGAATTACTACTACACACCCTATTATAGTCTATTTTGCATATTATTATGAAATAGAATTATTATATGATGTTTATGGTTTTCATGCTTCCATGATCAAATTATGAAGGTGGATATATTATGTATGTTGTTGGTGGGCTGATTTATATGGATTTTGGAATTGATTGGACTTAGTACTCTTGAAACACATGATTTTATTTGCATGAACAATAGCCCACCATGTGTTTGATAAAATGCCCATTTATAGAATTTTTAGGAAATGGAAGGTCCAATGTACGTCCTATGAGTCGGATGGTTATATAATTATTGAAATGATAATGAAATGGATACATGTATATGATTTTCTCTATATAGTGTTGTGAGTCGACCAAGCCTAGTACGGGGGGTAGTAGGCCGTATAACCGTATCGAGGGATTGGTACCTTGGTTGGCTAGTACGGGGGGTAGTAGGCCCGTATAACCATATCGAGGGGTTGGTACCTTGGTTGCCTAGTACGGGGGGTAGTAGGCCCGTATAACCGTATCGAGGGGTTGGTACCTTGGTTGCCTAGTACTGGGGGTAGTAGGCTCGTATAACCATTTCAAGGGCTTTGTACCTTGGTCCCTAGCTCGGGGGGTGGTAGGTCCGGGTAACCACATTGAGGGGTTTGTACCTCTTTCGCCTCTCCAAGTGGGTGGTAGGCCTTGGAAATACTATATTGATGGTCACTCACTACACATGTACTACGCCCTACTAAATATGATTTTTATGTAAGCATCATTATACATATCATCTCATTAATATGCTATCTATCGGGTACGATTATGTATTTTGCCTATGATGTCCATCTATTGTTGCATTGCATTGCATCCCATATACTTAGTACATTCAAACGTACTAATGCATACTCTATGCCTACATGATGTCACCATGTAGGGACTGGAGCATCGCTTGACCATCCTTCTCCGCGTGGCTAATACGATTTTCTATCAAGCCTATTGGTGAGTCCTCCATTCCGGGGATGTTGCTTATGATCTCTTGCTATGTATAAGACTTTTACTTTTTATTTATGTATTGACTATGAGGGTGAGCCGGTAGTTTGTCTTGGCTCCCGCTAAGTATCCATGTTTAGAGGTGGTGTTGGACAAGTTGTGTGTTTTGCTTGAGCTTGACTCATCTATGGTATTTATGTATTATTCTCCTCTCTTTTTTCTCGTGTTCCCTTAGTCCCAATTTCCCCTTGATTAAGCCTATCACTTATGGTCCTTTTAATTGCTTCCGCGACCAAGAATATGTAATGATATGTTATGAGGCTTGTTTGGGGTTCCTTCGGGTTCCCCATTCGCCGGTCACGTCTAGGCCTTAGGCTTGGGTCGTGACAAGAGTTTAGGTCTTAATGCTTAGGGTTTAAAGTATAGTCTTTTTTAGGGTTTAAAGTTTAGGATTTTTTGGTTTAGATTTTTTTAGGGTTTAGGGCATTTGATTCTTTAGGTTTATGGAGTTTTAAGGTTATTTTTTGGGAGTTTCTCAGGGTTTTAATGTTTAGGGATTTTTTATGGTTATTAAGGTTTAGGTTTTCTTAAGGTTTTTTTGGATTTAGGGTTTCTTAGAGTTTAGGTTTCCTTAGGTCTTATGGTTTAGGGTTTGTATTTTATTCTTTAAGGTTTACGGCTTAGTACCGAAGGTTTAGGGTATACGATTTAGGTGTTAGGGTTTAATCCCTAAGGTTTAGGGTTTAAGATTTAGGCCCTAAGGATTAGGATATGAAGTTTAGGTCCTACAGGTTAGGGTTTAGGATTTGTAGGATTTTTTTAGGGTTTTATTTTTGGGATTGTTTAGGTTTAGGTTTTTTTAGGGTTTAGGGTTTAGTGTTTTGGATTCCTTAGGTTTAAGAGGCTTTTAGGTTTAGGATTCTCTTGGGGTTGTAAGGGGTTTAGGGTTTCTTTGGGACTTTAGGTTATTTTAGGGTTTAGGGTTTCTTAGGGATTAGAGTTTAGGGTTAAGATTTTAGTCTCTATTTGTCACGACCCAAAATTGAGTCATGAATGGCACCCACAGTCAACCTCCTAAGTGGGCGGACCAGGGAATCTAAACCCCAACATATACCAATAATTTAACTACGAATAACAACAATAACGCGGAAGCCCCAAAATATATTAAAGTAACCAATAAAATAAACCTCTAAAGTCTATTGCATATTATCCCCAAAATTTGAAAGTAATCACATTAAGGACATCTAATCTTCAAATACTAGGTCTGAGATTATTAAAGGAACCAAAATAAATAAATAAAATAGTTTCTGTCTGAAAACTAAGGACATCATGCCATGACTAAGAGAATCCAACACGAGCTGGAATGAATAGCTCACCCTGGAACCAGAGGTGCTGGAGACTGGCTAGAGCTGAGGGTGAATCAAAGTTACTGATACACTCGCTGCACTCCGCAAAAGGAAAACAAAGAAAAATACAAGTAGGGCTCAGTACGGGGCAGCATGTACTGAGTAGGTATCATCGGCCAACCCAAAATAGAAACTAATATACAATGAATAATAATATAAAGTCAACTATAGCACTTAGCAGGTGATAAGAAACAACAACATGAACAAGTGACAGTTGAGCAAGTACGTAATCAATCACAATATCAAGCACACACACGAGGACGCATGCCTCCACATCACACTTGTTTGGGGAAAATGTGTTCATTGAGATTGAGTACATTAAGTTAATTCAATATCTTTTTCCTTTAATGTTACCGTGTCGGAACGTGACAGTCTGATCCAATTATACCGTGTCGAAACGCTACACTCCAATCCAATAATACTGTGTCGGAACGTGACACTCCGGTCCAAAAATACCGTGTCGAAACGTGACACTCCGATCCAATAATATTATTAATTTATCATTTATTATCACCACTTTACAATTCATTAATAATATTACATCAAGCCTTCTTTATTCAAGGCATCACTTTGATAGAGAGGTTTCCAGATTATAAATCTCACGGTCTCAGGATTTTAGACTAATCACAAACCACACAATCACACAATCAAGTACATAAAGAACTTCACAATATCATTCAATGCATATCAATCGCAATTAAGAGTTTATCTATCACATAAAACAAACCATAACCTACCTCCACCGAAGAACTAAAGTCAGTCAAGCTGCTTCTCCAACAGTTTTCCTTTCCCCAATGCCTCCGAACGTTTTCTATCTATCAAGTATATATGCATAATTTGTAAGTTAACGAGTCTATAAACACTCATATTGTTCTATGTCTACCCTAGACCCAAAAAAATCAACTAATTCTATAATCAATTTTCTAAAGTTCAAACCCAAGGGTAAGTCTTAATAATTCGATACATCGAATATGTAATTACTTATCTTAATATATCAAAAATTGAATTATAATGTGAAAAATCTTAAACATGGAAGACGGATATGAAGTTACTGGCGTTAATTTACCACTATACAAGTATGCATAATCAACCTATTCTACCATTATAATATTACTAGGTTGTTATCACCATATAATGCCCATCATCCTGGCAATTTATTAGCCACTAATATTTGTCTCCCCAAAATCCTAAAACCCAAAACATTAACAGAACCTCAATTGTTTGGTATCTTTAACCATTCAGCATCTAAACTTTGCCAATGTCCCTTTTTCCCTTCTTCCTCATTTAATTAAAATATGACCTCAACCAATACATGAATTAAAATATAATGGTACTATACATAAAATTCCTTTTTAGCTTCGACTACAATAAGGAATGAATCTTTGTATGCACTCGCTAATACACTTATATCAACCCATCATTTTCTAGTGATTTCTTATCATTAATTATCCCCTTAGACTTTAATTTTTCTTATTATTCATTTTGCCATAACATGGCACTAAGTAGAAAAACAATGCGGCTAGTTAAAGATTTACCTGAAAACACAACCTCCTCCTGACGCCTCATGTAAGGTTTTTGTCGTTCTCCGCTTCTCTCCTTTTCTTTTTCTCTATAGATTGTTTAATACCCTAATTAATATATCTGACTAATTATAAAATAATAATGGTAAAAGTGACACACTACTAATTCTACTGTTATTTTCTTCAACCACCAATTAAATAAATTATTAAAACTACCCCATTAATTTTATTCCTATCTATGGGCTTGGCCCATTTATAATCAACTAAAAATTAATTATTTAATACATACCCACCAACTAAATAAATTACTTAATAAATATCTGTCAACTAAATAACCATAGTTACACGAATAGTTCAAGATATCCATTTAGAATTTATCGAAAGAGTCTTTTATGAGATAAAATAGACCTAATACTCAAAACGACCAAATGGATCATTACATTAGATACCAATTTACCCATCGTCCGTCCTCGAACGATCTATAGAAGGTGAGGATAAGAAAGGGTAGTTGTCTCAATAGTTCCTTCAATATATTAGTCCCCAAGGTCTCATATCAAAAGTATCAAATCAACCAATTGGAGATCTACGCCTCCTCTCATACAATGCCTCCAATGGGGCCATCTTAATACTCTAATGATAAATGTTGTTGTATGTAAACTCAACTAACAACAAAACTATTTCCAAGTGGAGTCTTCAACTGACCGATTCTCCAACTAGACCTTGACACAACCATCAGGACAATTATTATCTAACATAACCCTGATAAAATTCTTAATCAATATTGGGTACATCAGAAGTGAATCTGGACCAGCCACCACACACTCACAATGCACAAACCATCATAGATCTTATCAAGATTACATCTTCACAACATAATATTTCCTCGAACTTAAGCTATAAAGATATGATCTTTAGACATCAAGTAATCATCAAGGAAAATCGAACTCATCTGATCCAAAGAAGGAAATGATCAAGTACCCATCATCAAGTGATGCACCCAAATATACAGAACCTCTAACAACACTTTCGAAATGCTAGATTAGTAGCTATTATAGAAAAACCTAAGAATGAAAAAAAACTAGACCCAATGGTCCTCACATTCAATCACACATAGCCAAAACCTGATACCGATGATGAGATAAATCTTAGTCTATTGAATAACTGTAAATTTTCATGGTAGCTCTCCTATAAATTCTCATAAGAAAAGTTGTGCGTGCTGAATCACCAGTATACTTCCACTATCCCAAACAACATCAAATCTTCCATAATTGGAATGAATAAGTCTAACCAAGGATGCCACCCTACCAGGAGTACAATCACAGAATCGGTACACCCAATCCACTACTAGGGACTCATCCATAGGAGCGAAACACACACGAATGTAGAAAGTGAATCATACTCTAAACCACACCCAAAATGAAGTAGTTGGTCACATAAGAATGTACATAACCAAGGTTGAATAACTCTAGATACATCCATATCAAACATTTTCATTCAACTGACGCTATCTCTTTGATCTTCTAGCTACCCACAATCACCAATTTAGTCCCTTTTAAAACCATACACATATTCGATATATCAAAACCCTACATACTTCTCACAGTATGCCATTGAAGCCTACACTCATAATACTAACAAACATCATAACTACATCGTCTGGTTACCTTACTCTCAAACTATCACTCGTATAAAAGACTTCTTAGCGAACAAATTGTCGCCTCTAAAAGTTTCAAACTATGACTCCCCCCTCTTTCTATTTAAACATTTCATGACAAATATGAGTCCCAAACAAGACTAATAGCACCAATTTAAAATTTGATAGAACCTTTCCATCAAGATAAAACTATTAAATCACACCCAAAGTCAACTTCACACCACTTCCACATACCATGCTTTAGCTACCATTCTAAACCATCACATACCTTATGCCAACACTTAGGGAAAATCTTGGTCACTCAAATTACTCTGTATACTTGCTCAGAACCTCTATTCACCATCAAATGTTTATGTAACGCATCATAACATTCTATGTAGTCCCATCAATAGAGTAGTATTAATCTAACTCTAAATTCTCCATACCTCATTGTTTGTCATCCAAACTAAAATTCAATCGTTATAAAAGTCAATTATAAACTCCTAGTATGTCTTTACCGAACAACTTCACATATCACAGTCATATCTAAACTCATAGGCAAAAATCAATACAACCTTTAACTACACCCAAGGGTTTATACGGGAGGTCTTACTCCTTCACTTTTCTAAAATTCTTCCCATGGTGCAAAATTCTAAATATCTCGACCCTTTAATATATCAGACTCTTGTTAATTTCCCTAGCCCGCTTACCGATCTCATCTTTTTACCAACAACCCATGACATTTTATTGCACACTCTAAATCAAAACTTTGAGGGAAACCCAAAAGTAACAAACTTTATGATCCAAATCATTCATAAGTCCTTTCAAATGCCTAACACTCGATGCGATCAATCATATCTTATCATATCAATCCATATCTTAGACAAAAATACTGCCACGAACATAGACTTACAATAAAAAAAATTAAATTTTGGTTCCAACTGTGTAACCCAATCCCTTTATCTATCAACATTAACTCATACCTTGAAGATTTTTATGAATTCGGGTATCTTAGCCTATAACTAGTCGTCTCTACATCGATCTTAAGGTATCCTTCACTACAAGTTCAACCGTACTCATTACTAAATTCAAACTACAAAAAAAAAACTTTTCATCCCACCCAAGTTGAACGTCTGTACACTCATTTCTTAAGTTTTATCCTATAGCTTTTAACCAATCTGACGAACCTGTGACACTATTATCTTAACCAAATTAAAACAGATAAAATCATGCGTCTCTGAACCCAATTCTCAACCCCTTCGAAGATACATTTTTAATTGTTGCAATCAGAGAAAATATTCTTGTTCCCACCTCTTTTTGAAGGCTACACATCCCACAAATTTTATCTTATTTTAATTATGACTCTAGCTCCTTTAAATTCTATTCGAGCGGTGCCCCAACATCTTCTAAAACTTGCCATGCAACCACATTACTCACTAAATAGTAGAAAGTTACAACCTTAGATACTCGCAAGTCTTTATTACCATACAAAATTCATTTAACCGACAAATCCTTATTATATAGTTTCATCCCAATCACAATTCATCACGAACTATTATTACCATCATGCTCAGTTAACCCTTGCCATCACCACAAGGTTAACCTTTTCATGTATATGACACCTGAAACCCAGTTATACCAATCAAATCCAAAGGACTAACTCAATCGTATACACACTTTCTTGCTAAAATATTCAATTGTATTCACCCAAGTATATCTCACTGAGAATTTCTTTACCCATAAACTTCTCATTCCGGTATCAATCCACTCTTTTAGAGCTTATGATAAAATCATCAATTCTCATTTAGAATCCTCAAGATACACTTTACAACCTAATTGCAGTAATACCATACTAAAGATCTACTACTGAAATATTCCCTAAAACAATGCTTAACCCCACCGTCCATAGTAATAAGCTAGTTGGTTTCTCAAATGTGAATGCAACACTGAATCTCATTATTTGATCATGTTGTACAATTGATAACTCCTTAAGTAGTTGGTATTCTCATTTGACTATCGACATATTCGTTTCCACATAACCCTAGTACTACGACACCATCAAAGTCTGTTAGATACCTCACTAGAATACGTCATACCTATCGATAAGATCGTACCCAAACAACCCACACATTTCTACCTATTGAATAACTGCAAAACATTACCAAATATGTTCTGTCTTTAGCCCAAACAATTTGCATTCTTTCTTAGATCAGGTCGATAACAAAAGTAACACACTTCATATATCTAACCAAGTAAGCATTGGTACTATTGTAGTAGTCTTATCATGATCCTTTTTAATATACAATCAATCCCTAAAATGGTAGTAAAGATTCTAACCTCAATTGGTGCAACCTAATTTCATCATTCGCTAAACAACCCATACATTTTGTGAAAACTTTACCAACTATATTTTTCAAAGTAATGATGTTCATTATCTAGTCGTCCCTTACGAAGTTTCTTGATTATTGTCACCTTGGCAAAGTTATCTGACTTCACCCCCTCTACCTCCATCACATAATCAATCACTTCCTGAAAAGATTTTGCTAAAGTAAACACATATAAAGCTTGAAATGCAACTCTTACCTTATCTAATAGTTCTCTCCACTAAATCCATTTTATGAAGCAGCTCAAAACAATAAACAATGAAAGCATAAGCATCTTCATAATTAGTACCCATGAAGAATAATGGTTTCATCTTTTTGAACTTAATAAATAAAAATCATGTTGATCACTAGCCATTACAGTCCCTGAAGTCAATTGAGAAAATATACCTATTTCCAAAGACAATTTTTTTTTTCTAGTGTTGTTGTTTCAACTTCTAATACTCTAGTACTAACCATATTTGAAATAAAGTGAAGAAGTTCAGATACCAATTTGTATCACCTAGATACCAATTGGATTCAAGTACTAGCACGAAAGAAGGAAGGAATGAAGTTTTCCTAAAGTCCTATAGCCTCTCGAAGAAAAGTAAAGGCGTCCCTGTACCATTCCACAAGACTCTACTAGACTTGTCCTTGCGTGATGAGATCACCGAACCTAACGCTCTGATACCAAGTTTGTCACGACCAAAAATTGAGTCATGAGTGGAACCCACAGTCAACATCCTAAGTGGGCGGACCAAGGAAGCTAAACCCCAACATATACCAATAATTCAACTATGAATAACAACAATAACGCGGAAGCCCCAAAATTTATTAAAGTAACCAATCAAATAAACCTCTAAAGTCTATTGCATATTATCCCCAACATTTGAAAGTCATCACATTAAGGACATCTAATCTTCAAAGACTAGGTCTAAGGGTATTAAAGGCACCAAAATAAATAAATAAAATAGTTTAAGTCCGAAAACTAAGGACATCATGCCATGACCAAGAGAATCCAACACGAGCTGGAATGAATAGCTCACACTAGAACCTGACGTGCTGGAGACTGACTAGAGCTGAGGGCGAATCGAAGTCACTGATACACTCGCTGCACTCCACAAAAGGAAAACAAAGAAAAATACAATTAGGGCTCAGTATGGGGCAACATGTATTGAGTAGGTATCATCGGCCAACCCAAAACAGAAACTAATATACAATAAATAATAGTATAAAGTCAACTATAGCACTTAGCAGGTGATAAGAAACAACAACATGAACAAGTGACAGTTGAGCAAGTATGTAATTAATCACAAATCAAGCACACACACGAGGACTCATGCCTCCACATCACACTTGTTTGGGGAAAATGCGTTCATTGAGATTGAGTACATTAAGTTAATTTAATATCTTTTTCCTTTAATGTTACCGTGTCGGAACGTGACACTCCGATCCAATTATACCGTGTCAGAATGTGACACTCTGATCCAATAATACTGTGTCAGAACGTGACACTCTGATCCAAAAATACCGTGTCGAAATGTGACACTCTGATCTAATAATATTATTAATTTATCATTTATTATCACCACTTTACAATTCATTAATAATATTACATCAAGCCTTCTTTATTCAAGGCATCACTTTGATAAAGAGGTTTCCAGATTATAAATTTCACGGTCTCAGGATTTTAGACTAATCACAAACCACACAATCACACAATCAAGTACATAAAGAACTTCACAATATCATTCAATGCATATCAATCGCAATGTTTTTCCTTTCCCCAATGCCTCCGAACGTTTTCTATCTATCAAGTATATATGCATAATTTGTAAGTTAACGAGTCTATAAACACTCATATTGTTCTATGTCTACCCTAGACCCAAAAAAATCAACTAATTCTATAATCAATTTTCTAAAGTTCAAACCCAAGGGTAAGTCTTAATAATTCGATACACCGAATATGTAATCACTTATCTTAATATATCAAAAATTGAATTATAATGTGAAAAATCTTAAACATGGAAGACGGATATGAAGTTACTGGCGTTAATTTACCACTATACAAGTATGCATAATCAACCTATTCTACCATTATAATATTACTAGGTTGTCATCACCATATAATGCCCATCATCCTGGCAATTTATTAGCCACTAATATTTGTCTCCCCAAAATCCTAAAACCCAAAACATTAACAGAACCTCAATTGTTTGGTATCTTTAACCATTCAGCATCTAAACTTTGCCAATGTCCCTTTTTCCCTTCTTCCTCATTTAATTAAAATATGACCTCAACCAATACATGAATTAAAATATAATGGTACTATACATAAAATTCCTTTTTAGCTTCGACTACAGTAAGGAATGAATCTTTGTATGCACTCGCTAATACACTTATATCAACCCATCATTTTCTAGTGATTTCTTATCATTAATTATCCCCTTAGACTTTAATTTTTCTTATTATTCATTTTGCCATAACATGGCACTAAGTAGAAAAACAATGCGGCTAGTTAAAGATTTACCTGAAAACACAACCTCCTCCTGACGCCTCAGGTAAGGTTTTTGTCGTTCTCCGCTTCTCTCCTTTTCTTTTTCTCTACAGATTGTTTAATACCCTAATTAATATATCTGACTAATTATAAAATAATAATGGTAAAAGTGACACACTACTAATTCTACTGTTATTTTCTTCAACCACCAATGAAATAAATTATTAAAACTACCCCATTAATTTTATTTCTATCTATGGGCTTGGCCCATTTATAATCAACTAAAAATTAATTATTTAATACATACCCACCAACTAAATAAATTACTTAATAAATATTTGTCAACTAAATAACCATAGTTACACGAATAGTTCAAGATATCCATTTAGAATCTATCGAAAGAGTCTTTTATGAGATAAAATAGACCTAGTACTCAAAACGACCAAATGGGTATTTACACTATTATTGAGGTTTATACCCTAAGGTTTAGGGTTTACGATTTAGGGTTTAAGGTTTACGTCCCAAGGTTAAGGGTTAATGGTATAGTCCTAAAGGTTTAGGCCCTACGATTTAGGGGTTTTTTAGTGTTTAGGATGTAGGCTCTAAGGTTTAGGGTATAGAGTTTATTTCCTAAAATTTAGGGTTTAGGATTTTTATAGTTTCAAGTTTAGGGTTTTTCAGGTTTAGGGTTTTTAAGGGTTTAGGGCTTTGGGTTCTTTAGGTTTAGATGTTTTGAAGATTTTCTGCAGGGTTTTTTTTAGGTCTAGGGTTATTAAGGTTATTTTTAGGGTTTAGGTCTTCTTATGGTTTTCTAGGGTTTCTTGCGGTTTAGGATATCTTAGGGTTTGGAGTTTAGGCCCAATGGCTTAATGTTTACAATTTAGGGTATAGGGTTTAATCTCTAAGAGTTAGAATTTATTGTTTAGGGTATAGTCAATAAGGTTTAGGCCTTACGTCTTAGGGTTTTTTAAGGATTTAAGGTTTAGTTCTTTGGTTTCCTTAGGTTTAAGGGTTTTTAGGTTTTATTTATGTTGTTTTTAGGGTTTTTTAGTTTTAGAAATTATTGATGGGTTTAGTGGTTTATGTTTCTTAGGTTCTTTTAGGTTTTTTTAGGGTTTAGGGTTTAAATTTTAGTCCCTATCTTTGAGGTTAAAGCCCTAAGGTTTAGGGTTTATGATTTAGGGTTTAAGGTTTAAGCCCTAAGATTTAGGGTTTAGTGTATAGTTCTAAAGGTTTAGGCCCAACGGTTTAGTGTTTATTAGATTTATATTTTTTTAGGGTTTAGGGTTTTGTTCTTGGGGTTCCTTAGGTTTAAGGGTTTTTAAGGTTTCTTAGGGGTTGTTTTCAGGATTTCTTAGGGTTTTTTAAGGGTTTAGGGTTTAGGGTAATCTTTAAGGTTTAGTCCCTATAGTTTAGGGTTTTTTAGGGTTTAGGATTTATGCCCTAAGGTTTAGGGTATAGAGTTTAGGTCCTACAGTTTAGGGTTTCAAGTTCAGTGTTTAGGAATGTCTAGTGTCTTTTTAGGTTTTGTAGGGTTTTTTAAGGGTTTCAGGCTTTGGGTTTTTCTTAGGGTTTCGGGTTTATTTTTTAGGATTTATGGCTTTGGTTTCTTTAGGTTTAGGGATTTTTAATGTTTTCTTTACGGTGTTTTCAGGGTATTCCGGTTTAGTGTTTTTGGTGGAGTTATTTAGGTATCTTAGGGGTATTTAGAGTTAAGGATTTTCTAGGATTTTTTATGGTTTAGGGATGCTTAGGGTTTTTTTAAGGTTTAGAGTTTTAATTCCTAGGGTTTTTATAAGGTTTATGGCTTTCTAGGGTTTCTTATGGTTTTTAGGGTTTCGGGCTTCATAGGTTTTTTTTAGGTTTGAGGGTTTAAAGATTTAGCCCTTTTTAAGGTTTAAGGATTCTTTTGGTTTTTTTTAAGGTTTAGTGTCTCCTAGGTTTTTTTAGGGTTTAGGATTTCTGAGGGTTTCAAGTATCTTAGGGCTTAGGGTTAAGGGTTTAGATTGTAGGCCTAACGTCTATGAATTTAGAGTTTAAGGTATAGTCCTTGAGGTTTAGGTCTTACATTTTAGGGGTTTTTAGGGTTTAGGATTTAGTCCCTAAGGTTAAGGATGTAGAGTTTAGCTCTTAAGGTTTAGGGTATAAAGTTTAGGGCTTTTTCTGTTTAGTTTTTTTTTAGGGTTAGGGCATTATGTTCTTTAGCTTTATGGGTTTTTAAAGTATTCTTTAGGATATTTTTATGGATTTTTATGTTTAGGTATTTTAAATGGTTTTAAAGATGTTTTTAGGGTTTAGGTTTTCTTAGGGGTTTTTTGGGAATAGGATTTCTTAGAGTTTCTTTGAGTTTAGGTTTTCTTAAGGTTTAAGACTTAGGCCCTAAGGTTTAGGGTTTACGATTTAGGGTTTAAACCCTAAGGTTTATGGTTTAGGGTATAGTCTTTAATGTTTAGGCCGTATGGTTTAGATTTTATGATTTAGGCCCTAAGTTTTAGGGTATGAAGTTTAGGTCCTACGGTTTAGGGTTTAGGGTATTTAGGATTCTTTTACAGTTTTTTTGGGTTTTTAGTTTAGGGTTTTTTAGGTTTAGGTTTTTTGTAGGGTTTAGGGTTTTTTAGGTTTAGGTTTTTTGTAGGGTTTAGGGTTTTGTTCTTGGGTTCTTTTGTGTTAAGGGTTTTTTAGACTTTATTTATGTTGTTTTTAGGGTTTTTTAGGTTAAGGATTTTTTGTGGATTTTAGGGGTTTAGGGTTTCATAGGGGTTTTAGGCTTTTTAGGGTTTAGGATTTCTTAGGGTTTAGGGATTAGATTATATACCCCATGGTTGAGGTTTAGGCCCTAAGGTTTAGGGTTTACGATCTAGGGTTTAAGATTTAAGGTTAAGGGTATAGTCCTAAAGGTTTAGGTCCTGCGATTTAGGATTTTTTTAGGGTTTAGGATGTAGGCCCTAATGGTTTGGGTATAACATTTAGGTCCTAGAATTTAGGGTTTAGGATCTTTATAGTTTCAAGTTCAGGGTTTTTTAGGTGTAGGTTTTTTTAGGGTTTAGGGTTCTTAAGGTTTAGATGTTTTTAAGTTTTTCTGCAGGTTTTTTCTTAGGTCTAGGGTAATTAAGGGGTGTTTCAGACAATTAGGGTTTAGGGTTTCTTGGGGTTTTCTAGGATTTCTTAATGTTTATGATTTCTTAGGGCTTAGGGTTTAGGGTTAGGATTTTAGGCCCTAAGGTTTAGTGTTTACAATTTAGGGTTTAGTGTTTAATCTCTTAAAAGTTAGGATTTAGGGTTTAGGGTTTACAATTTGTGGTTTAGGGATTAAGCCCTAATGTTTGGGGTTAGAGTTTAGCGTATATTCATTAAGGTTTAGGCCTTACAGTTTAGGGTTTAAATCCTAAGGTTTAAGGTATAGAGTTTAGGTCTGTGGTTTAGGGATTAAAGATTTAGGGTTTATTTTTTTTTAGTGTTTTAAGGGCTTTTAGGGTTTTTAGGTTTGGGGTGTTTTGTTAGGGCTATGGGCTTTAGGGATTTGGGTTCTTTAGGTTTAGGGGTTTTTGAATGTTTTCTCTAGGGTATATTAGGGTCTTTTAGATTTAGGAGTTCTTTGGATTTTCTTAATGCTTTTAGTGTCTTTTAGGATTTTATAGGGTTTTGTAGGTTTTTGTTTTTTATGGTTTAGGGGTTAGGATTTAGGGCTTTCGGTTCTTTAGGTTTAGGGGTTTTTGTGGCTTTCTTTAGTGCGATTTTAGGGTTTTTAGGTTTAGGGTCTTTTAGGGGTTTATAAGGTTTAGGGTTTCTTAGGTGTTTTTAGGGTTTTTTTAGTGTTTTAGGATTTAGACCCTAAGTTTTAGGGTTTAGGATTTTGGCCCTATCATTTAGGGTATTTAGTTTAGGTCCTACAGTCTAGGGTTTAGGAATATTTAAGGTCTTTTTAGTGTTTTTTAGGTTTTCTTAGGGTTTAAAGATTAGGATTTTTAGAATTTGAGGATTAGGGTTTTCTTAGGGTTTAGGATTTATTTTTTATGGTTAGGATGTAGGACCTAAGGTTTAGGGTATATATTTTAGGTCCTAGAATTCAGAGTTTAGGATTTTTTTTTATAGTTTTCTAGGATTTCTTAAAGTTTAGGATATCTTAGGACTTAGGGTTTAAAATTTGGATTTTAAGCCCTAAGGTTTGTTGTTTACAATTTAGGGTTTAGGGTTTATTATCTAAAAGTTAGGATTTAGGGTTTAGGGTTTTCAATTCAGGGTTTAGGTTTAAGCCCTAAAGTTTAGGGTTTAAGGTTTATGCCGTACAATTTGGGGCTGTTTAGGGTTTAGGATTTAGGTCCTAAGGTTTAGGATATATAGTTTAAGTCATGTGGTTTAGGGATTATAGATTAGGGTTTAGTGTTCTTTAGGGTTTTAAAGGGATTTTGGGGTTTTTTTGGTTTTTTTTTTTTATAGCATTATGGGATTTAGGGATTTAAGTTCTATAGGATTTGGGATTTTTGACAGTTTTCTTTAGGGTTATATTAGGGTTTTTTAGATTTTGGAGTATTTTGGGTTTTGTTAATGGTTTTAGGTTTTTGTTTTAGGATTTTTATGGGTTTTAGGGTTTTCTAGGTTTTCTTTTTCTTTTTAGGCTCTAGGGTTTAGGGCTTTGGGTTCTTTAGGTTTAGGGGTTTTATGGTTTTGTTTAGGTCAATTCATGGGTTTTTTTAGGTTTAGGGTATTTTTAGGTTTTATTTGGTTTAGGGACTCTTTAGTGTTTTTTAAGTTGTATTTAGGGTTTAGTATTTAGACCCTAAGTTTTAAGGTTATGATTTTGGCCCTAATGTTTAGGGTATTTAGTTTAGGTCCTACGGTTTAGGGTTTAAAGTTAAGGATTTAGGAATTTCTAGGGTTTAAAGTTTAGGATTTTTTTAGAATTTGAGGATTAGGGTTTTCTAAGGGTTTAGGGTTTATTTTTTAGTGTTAGGGCATTGGTTTCTTTAGGTTTAGGGGTTTTTATGATTATCTTTATGGTGTCTTAAGGGTTTTTATGTGTAGTTTTTTTTAGGGTTTCTTAGGGGTTATTTTAAGGGTTTCTTAAGTTTTTTTTAAGGGTTTAGGGTATAGTCTTTAAGGTTTAGTCCCGATAGTTTAGGGTTTTTTGGGGTTTAGAATTTAGGCCCTAAGGTTTAGGGTATAGAGTTTAGATCCCTTGGTTTAGGGTTTAAGAATTTCTAGTGTTTTTTTAGGGTTTTAAGGGTTTTATGGGTTTAAAGTTTAGGGTTTTTCTAGGGGTTTAGGGTTTATTTTTTAAGGTTTAGGGCTTTGGTTTCTTAAGATTTAGGGTTTTTTAAGGTTTTCTTTAGGGTTTTTAAATGTTTTCTTTGGGGTTTTTGGGGGATTTTTTAGGGTATCTTAAGGGTTTTTAGGGTTAAGGGTTTTCTAGGGTTTTTATAATGTTTAGGGTTTCATAAGGATTTTTTAGGGGTTTAGGGTTTACTAGGATTTTTTAGGATCTAGGGTTTCTTATGGATATTTTGGGTTTAGGGATTCATAGGGCTTTTTTAGGGTTTGGGGTTTTAATTTTAGGGTTTTATAAGGTTTAGGGAATCTTAGGAATTTTTAAGGTTTAGTGTTTCCTAGGGTTTTTTAAGCTTTAGGATTTCATATTGTTTTGGGTATATTAGGGATTAGGGTTAAGGGTTTAAATTTAAGGCCCTTAGGTTTAGGGCTAATGATTTAGAGTTTAGGTTTTTAGTCCTAAGGCGTAGAGTTTAGGGTATAGTCCTTAAGGCTTAGGCCCTACAGTTTAGGGTTTTTTATGGTTTAGGATTTAGGCCCAAAGGTTTAGGGTATAGAGTTTAGGTCCTAATGCTTAGGGTTTAAAGTATAGGCTTTTTTAGGGTTTAAAGTTTAGGGATTTTTCGGTTTATATTTTTTTAAGGTTTAGGGCATTTGATTCTTTAGGTTTATGGAGTTTTAAGATTATTTTTTTGGGAGTTTCTAAACTTTTTAATGTTTAGGGATTTTTTATGGTTATTAAGGTTTAGGTTTTCTTAAGGTTTTTTTGGGTTTAGGGTTTCTTAGAGTTTCTTAGAGTTTAGGTTTCCTTAAGTCTTATGGTTTAGGGTTTGTATTTTATTCTTTAAGGTTTATGGCTTAGTACCAGAGGTTTAAGGTTTACGATTTAAGTTTTAGGGTTTAATCCCTAAGTTTTAGGGTTTAAGATTTAGGCACTAAGGATTAGGATATGAAGTTTAGGTCCTACAGTTTAGGGTTTAGGATTTGTAGGGTTTTTTTAGGGTTTTATTTTTGGGATTTTTTAGGTTTAGGTTTTTTTAGGGTTTAGGGTTTAGTTCTTTGGATTCCTTAGGTTTAAGAGGCTTTTAGGTTTAGGATTCTCTTGGGGTTGTAAGGGGTTTAGGATTTTGTTGGGTTTTTAGTTTATTTTAGGGTTTAGGTTTTCTTCGGGATTAGGGTTTAGGGTTTAGATTTTAGTCTCTATTATTGAGGTTTAGGCCCTAAGGTTTAGGGTTTACGATCTAGGGTTTAAGGTTTAAGCCCCAAGGTTTAGGGTAAAGGGTATAGTCCTAAAGGTTTAGGCCCTACGGTTTAGGGGTTTTTTAGTGTTTAGGATGTAGACCCTAAGGTTTAGGGTATAGAGTTTATGTCCTAAAATTTAGGGTTTAGAAATTTTTATAGTTTCAAGTTAAAGGTTTTTCAGGTTTAGGTTTTTTAAGGGTTTAGGGCTTTGGGTTCTTTAGGTTTAGATGTTTTTAAGGTTTTTTGCAAGGTTTTTTTAAGTCTAGGGTTATTAAGGTTGTTTTTAGGTTTTGTTTTTTTAGATTTTTAGGGTTTAAGGCTTCTTGTGGTTTTCTAGGGTTTCTTTAGGTTTAGGATATCTTAGGGTTTGGAGTTTAGGCCCAATGGCTTAATGTTTACAATTTAGGGTTTAGGGTTTAATCTCTAACAGTTAGAATTTATTGTTTAGGGTTTAGGGTTTAAGCCCTAAAGTATAGGGTTTAGGGTATAGTCAATAAGGTTTAGGCTTTACGTCTTAGGGTTTTTTTAGGGTTTAAGGTTTAGTTCTTTGGGTTCCTTAGGTTTAAGGGTTTTTAGGTTTTATTTATATTGTTTTTAGGGTTTTTTAGTTTTAGAAATTATTGACGTTTTTAGGGGTTTAGGTTTTTTAGGTTCTTTTAGGTTTTTTTTAGGGTTTAGTGTTTCTTAGGGATTAGGGTTTAGGGTTTAGATTTTAGGCCCTATTTTTAAGGTTAAGGCCCTAAGGTTTAGGGTTTATGATTTAGGGTTTAAGGTTTAAGCCCTAAGATTTAGGGTTTAGTGTATAGTCCTAAAGGTTTAGGCCCAACAGTTTAGTGTTTATTAGATTTATATTTTTTTTAGGGTTTAGGGTTTTGTTCTTGGGGTTCCTTAGGTTTAAGGGTTTTTAAGATTTCTTAGGGGTTGTTTTTAGGGTTTCTTAGGGTTTTTTTGAAGGGTTTAGGGTTTAGGGTAGTCTTTAAGGTGTAGTCCCTATAGTTTAGGGTTTTTTAGGGTTTAGGATTTATGCCCTAAGGGTTAGGGTATAGAGTTTAGGTCCTACGGTTTAGGGTTTTAAGTTTAGTGTTTAGGAATTTCTAGTGCTTTTTTAGGTTTTTTAGGGTTTTCAGGGTTTTTTTATAGTTTCAGGCTTTGGGTTTTTCTTAGGGTTTTGGGTTTGTTGTTTAAGATTTATGGCTTTGGTTTCTTTAGGGTTAGGGGTTTTGAATGTTTTCTTTACGATGTTTTCAGGGTTTTCAGGTTTAATGTTTTTGGGGGAGATAGTTAGGTATCTTAGGGGTATTTAGAATTAAGGATTTTCTGGGGTTTTTTAGGGTTTAGGGATTCTTAGGGTTTTTTTAAGGTTTAGAGTTTCCTAGGGTTTTTATAAGGTTTATGGTTTTCTAGGGTTTCTTATGGTTTTTAGGGTTTCGTGCTTCATAGGTTTTTTTAGGTTTTAGAGTTTAAAGCTTTAAGCCTTTATAAGGTTTAGGGATTCTTAGGGTTTTTTTTAAGGTTTAGTGTTTCCTAGGAGTTTTTTTAGGGTTTAGGATTTCTGTGGGTTTCAAGTATCTTAGGGCTTAGGGTTAAGGGTTTAGATTGTAGGCCTAAGGTGTATGAATTTATGGTTTAGGGTTTAAGCCCTAAGGTTTAGAGTTTAGGGTATAGTCCTTGAGGTTTCAGTCTTACATTTTGGGGGTTTTTAGGGTTTAGGATTTAATCCCTAAGGTTAAGGCTATAGAGTTTTGCTCCTAAGGTTTAGGGGTTTTTTGGGACTAGGGTTATTAAGGTGGGGTGGGGGGTAGGGTTAGGGCTTTTTTTATTTTTATAAATTTTTAGGGTTAGGTCTTCTTGGGGTTTCGAGGTTTTCTTAAGGTTTAGGATATCTTAGGGATTAGGTTTTAGGGTTTGGATTTCAGGCCTTATGGTTTAGTGTTTACAATTTGGAGTTTAGTGTTTAATGTCTAAAAGTTATAGTTTAGGGTTTAGGGTTTACAATTTAGGGTTTAGGGTTTAAGCCCTAACGTGTAGGGTTTAGGGTTTAGGGTATAGTCATTAAGGTTTATACCTTATGGTTTAGGGTTTTTTAGGGTTTAAGATTTATATCCTAAGGTTTTGGGTATAGAGTTTTGATCTTGTTGTTTTTATTTATTTATTTGAGCGACCATTGGGGGGGGGGGGTCAGGGGCTGAGTAACACCCCTAGGCCTTAGCATAAATAAAAACAAAACAAAATAGAAGGAGGGGGACATTAACCATACCTCTGGTCCTATGGTGGTTCTAAAGTCGGTTATCCTACTAAGCTTAACCAAATCTTCCCCATAACTAAGAGGAAACTCTAATAAATAGTCACCTATGAGAGGACTCCTCTCAATACAAAATTACTATAAAGCATAAATAAGGGAGACTCTCCTCTTACAAAGTAAGAAGAGAATAATAAAACCTAGTCTTATACAACCTAGACATATCCTAGTGATATAACCAGGCTGCATAAGACAGACAAAAGAAGAAAAGGAAATTCTATTCTAAAGGAGTCTGCAATGGCCATGGAGATTGTTTGATTCTCTTAATCTTCCTTCTAAAGTTTGACATCCCCATTTTTCCAAAATGTAGCTCCCTTGTGAAACTCTAGACAGTTGGTTTTGTACATTAAAGTGATGAATTATATCAAAACTTGTGACTCCTCTTGGATAAGAAATCAGCAGTACAATTGGTTTCTCTATAAATATGCTTGCATTTAAAGATTTCCAATTGTTGATCAATCTGATGAGATCTCCCACCTGCTGCTAGACAGTCCAAGAAGGTTTTGCGTCTTGTTGAATCCATCTGGTGAGTAGTTCTGAGTCCACCTCCAACATAATTCTAGTGCAACCATGTTGTAGACACAATGAGATTCCATAGAATGCAGCCTATGTTTCGGCTTGATTGTTTGTACCCATACCAAAAGGGGATGGCAAAGGCATAGATGAGGCTTCCAGTAGAGTCCCTAAGGATTCCCCCTCCTCCGATTTTCCCTGAATTTCCTAGTGCACTACCATCTGTATTGAGCTTGAACATATTGATAGGAGGTCTTTCCCATTTAATTTCTATAATCTTCATGTCATGCTTTCATTTCTCAATAAGAGTGAACAAATCTGTCCAATTCCGAGGCCATTGAATGTAAGGAAATTTTGTGGTGAACAGATGGATCATATCCTTGCAAATAAGGAATTTTACTCAGGAAGAATTAGACTTTTTACCCCCATATTTTGCAGCACACCTATTCTTCTACAAGTTTCAACTTATGATCATTGGAATGGACTGCATTACAAGCTTATACACATCATTTTTGGGCTCAACTTCCCACCATTTCATGAGCATATTTTTTAGAGAGTCTTGCTGCAAATTAATACCAACCATTACTGTGAAAAACCCCATATGTGCTTAGCAAAATTTCCCGACACCAAGATATGTAGAACATCATCCCACCCAACTCTGTAGCAACAAACATACTTGATAGGTTACTTATCAAATCTACAGATTGTGTCATTAGTTGGAAGTTTAATTTTGAAAGCCCTCCAAGTGAAAAAAGAAATCTTGAAGGTAATGCTTTTGTGCCATAAATGATGATTCAAATAATTTTTGTGACCCTTTTTTCTGATCAGATTCCAGGCTGAGGTACACGAAAAATTTCCATTATCTTCTAGTTTCCACACTGGATCATCAGGGACAATGATAGTGCTGAGAATTTTAGGAACTAGATAAGGAGGTACACTCTGTCTCACCAGGGTTTCATTCCATTGACCCTCCACCAAAAAATGAGCAACTGTAACATTATTGAGATTGTTTATAGAGCTGCAGTTCTGAGCTAAAGGACCCTCTCCCATTCAGTCATTC
Organism: Solanum commersonii; assembly: GCA_029007595.1. Classification (NCBI taxonomy): domain Eukaryota; kingdom Viridiplantae; phylum Streptophyta; class Magnoliopsida; order Solanales; family Solanaceae; genus Solanum; species Solanum commersonii. The sequence goes on from JAJTWQ010000148.1 coordinate 62,104, forward strand.
TACCAGAAAAGAGAGTTCCCTGAGTTGATTTTTTCGGTGATATTAGCTTCCATAGCCTCTTTGTTTTTCATCATGAAATTTCATACAAGAGATTGCCCAGTATCCAGCTTTTTGCCTATAGGATTGGCCCTTTGACAATACTTCTTTTTCAAGAACTACCCCCATAGGGAGTTTTTTGTCCTAAAAATCCAAAATTGTTTGTATTGCATAGTAGTGTAGATATCTTCCAGCCTTGTCACACCAATACCACCTTCATCATGGGGTAAAATCATGGTTCCCCATGACGCCCAGTGATATTTTTTTCTTTCTTTATCCCAACCTCAGAAAAAATCAGCAATCACTTGCTTAATGTGTCTCATGGTTGTTTTAGGAGGTGATATGGTTGACATAGTATGAATAGGGATAGAATGCAACACATGCTTTACCAAAGTAACTTTGCCTCCAAAGCTGAGAATTTTAGATTGCCACCCACTAATTTTCTTCTCCACTTTTCCCACCAAATCAGAGAAATAAATGATTCTTCGTCCTCCAACATACAATGGACAACCCAAATATGTGATAGGACTAGGTTTTTGACTAAAACTAGTAACTTCAGTAATCAAATTGATAATGTCAATAGGAGAATTTGTAGAAATCATGAATTGACTCTTGCCTTTATTAATGAGCTGGTCTAACACCCTTTCATAAGTATCCAAAGTCTTCATGACAAGCTATAAGGAATTTCTTGTACTTAAGGTAAAGATGATCAATTCATTTTCAAAACTGAGATGGTTGATTTGAGGACCCCTTATTTCCATATAGAAACCTTTGTAACCTTGATTTTTGTGTAGAAGATTGAGTAACCTGGACAGGACTTCAGCACCCAAGATAAACAAAGCAGGTAAAGAGGATCACCCTATTTAAGTCCTCTTGTGGAATAAAAGAAACTATGTCGAGAACCATTTACAATAATTGAATACCAATTATTGCTCATAATCCTCCAAACTAAATCAATAAAGATTTCCCCAAAACAAAATTTCCTCAACACCAAGCAAGTGAATAACCAAGACACTGTGTCATATGCCTTGGGCATGTCCAATTTGATCACCATATTATCACCCTCATTAGGTTTTTTGATGACATGAGTAATCTCCTAAGCCAGCATAATATTCTCTGCTATGCTCCTACCTTTAACAAATCCGGGCTAATTCTCAGATATAATGTTAGGAAGAATAGGAGCAACTCTGAGACATAGCATTTTAGAAATGATCTTGTTTGTGAAGTTACTGAGTCTTATAGGTCTGGACTCACTTAGTTTATTAAGGTGTTCTACTTTAGGACGTAGAACTAAGCAAGCATGTGACATAAATTTTAGGGATGCCATGTACACAAAAGAAAGCTTGGATAGCCTTTGTTAAATCTTCTTTTATGATTTCCTAGCAAACTTGAAAATATTTATCCCCAAACCCATCAGAACCCGATGCAGAGTTTGGGTTCATAAAAAAAAATAGTGTGCTTGACTTCAGTGATGTCAAGAATGCCTTGCAAATCATGATTCTGCTCAGGAGTAATCAATTCAGGAATGCAAGTAAGAATTTCCTCATTGATTCTGTGGTCTTGATTTGAGAACAGCTGTTGAAAATATGTTATAGTAGCTTGGGCAATATGACCATCCCCCTAAATCTATTCATTGTTATTAGTGCAAATCTTGTGAATGAACAACCTTCTCATTCTACTTCTCATAATGGTGTGAAAGTATTTGGAGTTGACATCACCTTCTTTGAACCAATGTAATTGAGTCTTTTGTTTCAGGATAGAAGTCTCCAGTTTTGAGAACTTGATATATTGGGCATTGACCTGATGAAGATTAGCTCTGTTATCCTCAGTGTTGTTCTGAATAATTTCTTCTTCAGCCATTCTAACTCTTTCTTCAAAATCTTTGACTTCTGAAAAAATGTCCCCAAATTCTTGTCTGAACTACTTGCTTAAAGTATTAGCCAACCTTTTCATCTTGACATGCAGTCTCCACATAGAATTACCAGAAACCTCCTTATCCCAGCATGATTTAACAGTAGCCATGAAATTCATATTATCAACCCAACAATGCAGGAATTTGAAGTATTTGGTACTTTGAGTTTGTCTATCAGTCATTTCCATTAGAAGAGGGCTATGATTAGACCCCAAAGAAGAAATATGAGAAATAATAGTTTTAGGCATAAGCTCTAGCCATTGATCAGTAACCATACTCTAGCCCCTTAGGCTCTTTGATTGCACCATGTAAAATGGTGTCCATTATACCCCAAATCAATCAAACCAAAAGCCTCAATAACACTTATGAATTTAAAGCTCTTGTTCATATTATATGGGATTCCCCCATATTTTTCTTCAGTGGTAGTAATAACATTGAAATCCCCAATGGTGCACAAAGGGATGTCTTGGGTTGAAAAATGAAGCACTCTATCACAAAGAGGTCTTCTGAAGTGTTCTTTGCATTTGGCATTCAGAACTGATATCATGAACTCAGCCTAATGTTCCACATGCTTAACAAGACAAGTAACATGTTGATCCTTTTTTTCAATAATATCACAATGCATATCATTAGTCCAAAAAATCCAAATTTTTTTCCATTTTGGTTACAAAAAGCATTATACATATTCAGTTGAATTTTGTAATGGTTGAGTTGAGAGTTGTCTGCAAAAGGTTCTAGAATTGCCAAAAGAGAAATTTTGTGAATTTTCTTGAGATTTTGGAGTCTTTCCAAAGCACCTTGGGTATTGATGCTTCTCTCATTCCAACAAATTGTATTAATAATCAAAAACCTTTGCTTCTAGACCTAGTATTGGGCATGCTAGAATTAGCAGAAATAGTAGAACCTGCATGTTTGGTAGGTCTTGTGGTTTAGAGATTTAAAGATTAGGGTTTAGTTTTTTTTTGGGTTTTCAAGTTTAGGGTGTTTTTTTTAGGGTTCTGCACTTTAGAAATTTGCGTTCTTTAGGTTTAGGGTTTTTGAAGGTTTTCATTAGGGTTATATAAGGGTTTTTTAGATTTACGAGTTTTTGGGTTTTCGTAACGATTTTTAAGGATTTTTTAGGGGTTTTTAGGGTTTAAAGTTGAAGGGTTTTGGGTTTAGGTTTTTTTAGGGAATATGTTTTAGGGTTTTGGGTTCTTTAGGTTTAGGGATTTTAATGGTTTTCTTTAGGGAGATTTTCGGGGGTGGGGGTGGGGGTTTAGGTTTTAGGGCTTAGAGATTTGGGTTCTTTAGGTTTAGGGGTTTTTGTGGTTTTATTTATGGTGATATTAGGGTTTTTTTTAGGTTTATGGTCTTTTATAGTTTTATAATGTTTAGGGTTTCTCAGGTTTTTTTTAGGGTTTTTAGGTTATTTTAGGGTTTAGGATTTAGACCCTAAGGTTTAGGGTTTAATATTTTAGCCCTACCGTTTAGGGTATTGAGTTTAGGTCCTATGGTTTAGGGTTTAGGAAATTCTAGGGTCTTTTTAGGTTTTTTTAGGGTTTAAAGTTTAGGGATTTATATGAATTTCAAGATTTGGTTTCTTTAGGTTTAGAGGTTTTCAAGATTTTCTTTAGGGTGTTTTAAGTGTTTTTAGGTTTAGTGTTTTTCAAGGATTTTAATGGGTTGTTTTTAGGGTTTCTTAGGATTTAGGGTTTAGGTTATATCCTTTAAGGTTTAGGCCCTATAGTTTAGGGTTTAGGATTTACGCCTTAAGGTTTAGGGTATAGAGTTTAGGTCCTACGGTTTAAGATTTAGGAATTTCTAGTGTTTTTTAGGTTTTTTTTATGGTTTTCGGTGTTTTTTTTAGGATAAAATGTTTAGGGTTTTTCTTGGGGTTTCAGATTTTGGGTTTATTTTTTACGATTTAGGGCTTTGGTTTCTTTAGGTTTAGGGTTTTTTTATGGTTTTCTTTATGGTGTTTTCTGGGTTTTTATGTTTAGTGTTTTGTAGGGTAATTATTTTGGGTATCTTAGGGGTATTTAGGGTTAAGAATTTTCTAGGTTTTTTTTTATGGATTAGGGATTCTTAGGGTTTTTTTAAAGGTTTAGGGTATCCTTGGTTTTTTTAGGGTTTATGGTGTTTTAGGATTTTTAAGATTTAGGGTTTCTTATGGTTTTTAGGATTTAGGGCTTCATAGGGTTTTTTTAGGTTTTAGGGTTTAAAGCTTTAGGGTTCTATAAGGTTTTGGGATTCTTAGTTTATTTTTAAGGTTTAGTGTTTCCTAGGGTTTAGGATTTCTTCAGGCTTCAAGTATCTTAGGGAATAGGGTTAAGGGTTTAGATTGTAGGCCCTTAGCTTTAGGGCTAACAATTTAGGGTTTCTGGTTTAAGCCCTAAGGTTTAGATATTAGGGTGTAGTCCTAAATGTTTAGGCCTTACAGTTTAGGGTTTTTTAGGGTTTAGGATTTACAACCTAAGGTTAAGGCTATAGAGTTTAGGTCCTAAGGTTTAGGGTTTAAAGTTAAGCTTTTTTTGGGTTTAAAGTTTAGGATTTTTTCAGTTTAGTTTTTTTTTATGGCTTAGGGCATTAGGTTCTTTAGCTTTTTGGGTTTTCAATGTTTTCTTTTGGGAGTTATTAAAGATTTTTATGTTTAGGGATTTTTTAAATGGGTTTTAAGGTATTTTTAGGGTTTAGGTTTTCTTAGGGGTTTTTTGGGTTTAGGGTTTCTTAGATTTTCTTAGAGTTTAGGTTTTCTTAAGGTTTAGTGCTTAGGCCCTAAGGTTTAGGGTTTACGATTTAGGGTGTAGGGTTTAAGCCCTAGAGTTTAGGGTATAGTCTTTAAGGTTTAGGCCCTAAGATTTAGAGTTTAGGATTTAGTCCCTAAGGTTTAGGTTATAAAGTTTAGGTCCTACAATTTAGGGTTTAGGGATTTTATAGGTTTTTTGGAGATTTTTCTTTTGGGATTTTAGTTTAGGGTTTTTTAGGTTTAGGGTTTTTTAGGGTTTAGGGTTTTGTTCTTTGGGTTCCTTAGTGTTATGATTTTTTGGTTTTATTTAAGTTGTTATTAGGGTGGTTTAGGTTTTATTTATGTTGTTTTTTAGGTTTAGGATTTTTTGGGGATTTTAGGGGTTTAGGGTTTCTTAGGGGCTTTTAGGTTTTTTTAGGGTTTAGGGTTTAGGGTTTAGATTTTAGGCCCTATGGTTTAGGTTTTAGCCCTAAGGATTAGGGTTTATGATTTAGGGTTTAAGGTTTAAGCCCTATGATTTAGGGTTTAAGGTTTAAGCCCTATGATTTAGGGTTAAGAATATAGCCCTAAAGGTTTAGGCTTCCTTGGTCATATTGTGTGAAGCAAGGGTATTGAGGTAGATCATAAGAAGACGGATGCGGTCAAAAATGTGCCTAGACCTCTAACTTCTTTCAAAATTAGAAGCTTTTAGGGCTTGGCCGGTTACTATAGGAGGTTTGTTGATGGGTTTTCCTCTATTACTTCTCCATTGATGGCTTTGACTCAAAAGAAGGCTAAGTTTGTGTGGTCGAAAGCTTGTGAGAAAAGTTTCCAACAATTGAAAGATAGACTTACTTCTGCTCCTGTGTTTACCTTACCGGAAGGTACGGATGGGTTTTTAGTGTATTGTGATGCCTCTAGAGTTAGGTTGGTATTTGTGCTCATGCAAAATGGCAAAGTTATCGCCTATGCTTCAAGGCAACTTAAAGTTCATGAGAAGAATTATCCTACTCATGATCTTGAGTTAGCGGTGATTGTTTTTGCCTTAAAAATATCGAGGCATTATTTATATGGGGTCCATATGGATGTTAACACTGATCACAAGAGTCTACAATATGTGTTTAGTCAAAAGGACTTGAATCTCTATCAACGAAGGTGGTTAGAATTGATGAAGGATTATGATATGAGTGTCCTTTATCACCCCGACAAGGTTAATGTGGTAGCGGATGCTCTTAGTAGGTATTCAATGGGTAGTGTGGCTCATGTAGAGGATGAAAATAAAGATTTTGTTCGTAATGTGCATAGGTTGGCCCGACTAGGTGTTCAACTAGTAGATTCCACCAAGGGTGGTTTCATGATCCATAATGGTTCCAAATCGTCCTTTGTAATGAACTTAAAGTTTAAGAAAATTCTAGATCCTATCTTGGTAGAGTAGAAAGATGTGGTACTTAAAAAGTTCGTTGAGGCTTTTTCCCATGGGGGAGATGGGGTACTAAGGTATCAAGGTAGGTTATGTGTTCCAAATGTTGACAGTTTGAGAGAGCAAATTTTAGAAGAAGCCCATAGTTCTCGGTATTATATTTACCCAGGAGCCACCAAGATGTACCATGACCTACGGGAAGTTTATTGGTGGAATGGGATGAAAAAGGACATCGTGGAATTTGTGGCCAAATGTCGTAATTGTCAACAAGTTAAGGTTGAGCACCAAAGGCGGGGGGTTTCTCACAAGATACTACTATTCCTACTTGGACATGGAAAGAGGTGAACATGGATTTTATTGTAGGCTTGCCATGTACTAGGCGGCAACATGACTCGATATAGGTAATAGTGGACCAAATGACTAAGTCTGCTCATTTCATTCCCGTTAAGGTGTCCTATCGGCAGAAGAGTATGCTAAGTTATATGTGAAAGAAATAGTAAGGCTACACAATGTACCCTTGTCTATAATTTCGCACTGAGGTCCCCAATTTACTTCACAGTTTTTAAAGTCCTTTTAAAAGGGGCTAGGTACCAAGGTGAAGCTTAGCACAACTTTTCACCCTCAAATGGATGGTCTAGCAGAATACACCATTAAGACTTTAGAGGAAATGTTGAGGGCATGCGTGATAGATTTTAAAGGCAATTCGGATGACCATATGTCGTTAGTTGAGTTTTCTTATAATAACAGTAATCATTCAAGTATCGACATGGCTCCCTTTAAGGCTCTCTATGGTAGGAGATGTAGGTCTCCTATAAGATGGTTTAAGTAGGGGAAGTTTCTCTCCTAGGCTCAGAATTGGTGCATGAGGCCATTGAGAAGATTCAGGTTATTAGAGAGAGGTTGAGAACGACCCAAAGTTGCCAAAATTCCTTTAGTGATGTTAGAAGGAGAGATATAGAATTTTATGTCCATGATTGGGTTTATTTGAAAATCTCACCCATGAAGGGTGTTATGAGGTTTGTAAAGAAGGGGAAACTTAGTCCTCGGTTTTTAGGTCCTTATGAGAATTTGAGGCATGTGGGTAAAGTTGCATATGAGTTACACTTGCAAAATGAGTTGGCATTAGTGCATCCAGTGTTCCATGTCTCAATTTGAATAAATGCATTGGGGATCCATCAACCATAGTTCCCTTAGAGAGTTTATAGATTAAGGAGAATCTTGCTTGTGAAGAGGTACCGGATATGATTCTAGACAGGCAAGTTAAGAGATTGAGAAACAAGGAAGATTCCACCGTAAAGGTATTGTGGAGAAATCACTTAGTTGAGGGTGCTACGTGGGAGGCCGAGGCCGATATAAAGTCCCGATATCCTCATATCTTTCCTTCTACTCCTATTCAAGCTTGATGTAAGTAGTTTCTCTAGAGTTTTCTTATTTTGGAGGTCATGTGTGACTTATGTGTTTCCATGATTTCCTTATGTTATTCATGTTCTTGAGAAATTCATGTTTAGTAAGAAAATGATTTTTGATGATTTATGTTCCTCATGTTGTTGTGCATTGAGTATGAGTTGCCTACTTGACTTCATTAGATGAATTGATGAACATTCTTTAGTATGCTTTTGAGAGTAAATTGCATATTAGCTCCATGATGTTGTGTTGAGCATGCTTTAGTTTGATAAGGTTGTTCCTCCTATGAATATGAGAAATGTTAAGTTATCATGAAAAATTGGTTGGTAAATGTAGTTCCTACTTCCTTGTGATGCATTGTTTATGTTTGAGTTGGAGTTGATGTTTCCTCCTTTGAATTGTGAATTATTTGATGTTTCATGCATAATGGGCTACTAGTCTTGAGTCTTTACTTCCGTAAGGTGTCTAGATCGTCATTCGAGGACGAATGTTCCCAAAGGGGAGATATTATAACACCCCGGAAACTAGTATGCTAAACTAATTCTTTATATCAGGGGTAAAGTCATAAACGTAACTCCCCGTAAATAATAATAAAAGGGTTTCATGTTAGAACGTCAAGGTATGACCCCCAAGGACCAACCATGGGTCCTTGAGGAAGATCCTAGAAAATAGGCATGGACAGTGACCCACGAAGGGGACCTATGCCCCATAGGTGCATCCAGGCCCCCATGGTTGAGCGGTCGAAGGTCTGGGCCCCAGAAACAGGCCATCGACACCTACCCACGGATCACCAGCACGGCACGTCGGTCCATCCACGGACCGTGATTGTGGGCTCGTGGGTGGTCACATGTAAACTATTTTAAAGAATTATTTAGGGGTATTTTAGGATTTTATGGTTTTAATTAATATTAAATGACATCGTTTTATTCTAATTTAGACTATCTATATATTGATTTAAAACCCCTAAATTTTGTGATCCTCCTCATTATTCCTAAATCCCATAACAAAACCAACATTTCCCTAAATATTCTCTATCTAGAACTTCAAGGAAAAAGAAGAAGAAAGCTTGAGCTAGGGTTAAAGGAGCAAGGTTTTCTACTCATATTCTTAGGGACTCATTGCTAAGGTATTGTAGCTCTTCATCCATGGAGCACCTTCAAAACCCCAATTTGAAGATAGAAATTCCCAAAAATCTAGGGTTTGACTCCAAATCATGGATTTCATTCAAAAATGATTCTAATGTTTAATTATTTTATATTATGATTAAATAGATGATTGTTTATGGTTTTTATGTTGAAATCCCCATATTCCTAATTTATGATCTTGTGATGTGGGTGAATTGATTAAAGAAGAATATTATGAGTCCGACTTCCCAATGAAATATTTTACACTACTTGAGTCTTGCTTCCCAGTTAAAGCTTTTGCACTAGTTGATTCCGGCTTTCCAAATGGGTTCCTTCTACGCGAGTTGAGTTCGGGTTCCACAAGTACGTATCTCATGAGATGGAAACCTTCTACCTTTGTTGAGTGTGGGTTTCTAGTGGCTATCTCCTCATTCCATAAACAATGTGCCCACATAGGTATTTAGCTAGTGGATCCACCTAAGCTAAGAGTATGGTTCTACCTTAGGCAAGTAGGACAACCCATTTTCAGTGTGGAGTAGACACCAAATTCCATGTTAAGCTAACATGGTCTATGTTGATTAAGGCTTATTCCCCACTATGAAAATAGCAATATGAACAAAAATATAAAATATGAAATATGGTTACTCAAGATGTTTTACTTAGCATGGGTGGGATTTATGGGGTCTTAATCATGCATTGCACAAGTATGCATTGAGGGTATTTATGATATGTTACTCTTATGTTATGGTGATCTATGTAATGAATATGCTCATGACTTATGATTTTCTGATATCTTCAAAGTAATGTTTTAACTTAGTAAATTGCATGCATTCAATTCAAATGACTCTTTTAGCATATTTTCAATGCTTTTATGCATGGCTATCATACTTGGTGCATTTTTGTACTAACCCATGCTTTTCCTACATTTCCCCAAGTGTAGGGTCCAGTTCTCAAGGGGGTCATCATTGTGGCAAAAAGCTTGGATTTTCTTGTTCTCCTACCTTATTGGTGAGTCCTTATGATTCGAGGACGGATGTTATCTTTGTTGTTCTTTTCTTGCATTTCCTTTCTGGACTATGTTGTATGGGATGTGACCCTATTTTATTCAATTATTGTAATAGATGGCTGGCTATATTGACACAAGTCTAGACTTCCGCATTCCTTTATAAAAAAATTGGACTTAGAATGCGTTTTTACTCTTATTGTTCTAATGTTTTGTGTTATGATATGCTAAGTGGATTACATGGGGCCTTTCCAGGTTCTATATGCCTTGTTACATCTAGAGGGTACTCCTGGATCGTGGCACAATATGTCCCGAATTGGTAAATGAGACCATAAAGAAAATTAGACTTATTAGAGAAAAGTTGAAAACGGCACAAAGTCGGCAAAAGTGCTATGTCGATGTAAGAAGAAGAGACCGCGAGTTTGATGTTCAGGATTGGGTTTACTTTAAGATTTCACCCATGAAGGGTGTAATGAGGTTTGGTAAGAAAGGGATGGTTAGTCCCAGATATGTGGGCCCATATTAGATTTGGAGGCGTGTTGGTAAGGTTGTGTATGAGTTAGATTTGCCAAATGACTTGGCATCAGTGCATTTGTTTTTCCATGTACCTATGCTGAAGAAATGTGTTGGTGATCCAACATCTATAATTCCCTTAGAAGGTTTGGGAGTAGATGAAAATCTTTCTTATGAGGATGTTCCGGTTGAGATTTTAGACCGGCAAGTAAAGAAGTTGAGAAATAAAGAAATAGCTTCCGTGAAAGTGTTGTTGAGGAATCAGTTAGTTGAGGGTGCTACTCCCATTATCCTCATCTGTTTCCTTCTAATCCTATTCTAGCTTGAGGTAATATAAATTTTTGGAAATTTTTTGACTAAACTAGGACTAAAATGAGAGGGTAAGAGTCAAGGAGGCGGGCAAGGGCCAAGGGAGAGGACCAAGGCAGTCCACTCTCCCTTAGACACATCCCTAGGGACCACGACCACCCCCACAACTCGTGGTAGGGACCATGGATCATGGTGTAGTCTGTGGTAGCCTAGGTAGTGAGCTCCCAAAACCATCCAAAATCAGGCTCTCTTTCAGGAGACACTTCATGGCTTGTGATAAAGACCATGACTCGTGGGAAGGCTCGTGGAGAAGAGTTAGGGTGGCAAGCAAGTGGCCTCCACTACCTCAAGGTCCACAAGAGGGACCACGGCTCGTTGAGGCCCTCATGGGATTACCTTGGGGGTGTGAGCTTAAGGAAAAAACTGCCTAACTACTACATCAAGACCACGAGAAAGACCACGGCTTGTCGTCATGACCACCGTTCGTGGGGCCCCTCATGGTACCTGGGCAACTCACTTTAAGTGAGGGTTAGTTTTGGTATTTCCTTTTTAAGCCTTGTCAAAGTGAGGTCGCTTTGTATTATTTTTATACAACTATACAAGGTATTTAAATTCAAAATACACCCAATTAATTCATATTTCCTAAATACCCAAATATTTTCCCCACAGTTCATCTTCTACACAAAATTTCTCTTTCTAAAACTCAAGGAAGAAGAAGAGTAAAATTGGAGCTAGGGATTGAAGATTCAAAGAGATTTCACTCAATTTATTTGAAGAATCATTACTAAGGTATGGTAGTCTTTCATCCTTGGATAATTTTCATCCAAGGAGTCCCTCCAAATTCAATTTCAAAACTAGTGGTTTCACCGAAGTTAGGGTTTGTCTTCAACCTTATGGGTTCTTTCCAAAAATGTTTTAATGGTTGATTTATGATGTATTATGATTGAATTGATGATTTAGTGTTGATTTATTATGAATTCCCCTAAGAACTCATGAATTTCCCCATTTCCCAAATTGGATCTAACAGGGTGGGTGAATTGTAGAAAGAAGAGTGTTATGAAGACATGCTTATAGTAATGATAGTAATTGAATCATGTTATCATTCATATATAATGTAGTAATTATAGATATGGTTATTGAATGTGATATATGGTCCTTGAAGGGCAAGGAATGTGAAGTATGTATCTTTATGAGGTTTATGTATATGCATTATGGACACTTTGAGAGTAAAGTGAAGATGATTATAATGTACTTGTTGTGTTAATTGGATGATTATCCTTATGTACACAACATTGTATGAATATGATATGGTGTGAAAGGTTTGTTTCACGTAGTGATTCTAAGGTTGGAAGACTAGTCCCACCTAATTAATCTATGAGCCTTTAGCATGAGTTATGTTGGTTTGAGTGTCAAGACACTCTTCTATAATTATGAATTTAAGTCAAGACTTAATATGAATTCAATGGCAATTATGCTTAGCACCAAGTGGATATTTTCAATGAGATGAAAGCTCCTCCATTAGTAGAGGGCGGGTTTCTAGAAGAAGTCTCAAGAGATAGAAGCTCCTCTATTCGTAGAGGGCGAGTTTCTAGTAGCAATCTACTTGTCCCATAAACTATGTGATGTAATAGGTCTATAGCTAGTTGATCCACCTAAGCTAAGAGTATGGTTCTACCTTAGGAAAGTAGAACAACCCCTTTTCTGTGTAGGGTAGACACCAAATTCCATGTTAGCTCACATGGTCAATGTTGGCTAAAGCTAATCTCCCTTTTATGTTAGTATGAACAATAAGATGAAATATGAATCATAGTTACTTAAGAAACTTTACTTAGTATGAGTAGCATTATGGGATCTTATTCATGCATTGCACAACAAGACTTTGAGGGTACATGTGGTAAGTTCTTATTATGGTATGTTGGCATATGAGTTGTTTATGCTTATGAATTATGCTTTGTTTTAGCTTATCTGCAAAGTGATGTTTTAAACTAGTAAATGACATGCATTCAACTAAAATGTCCTTTTTAGCATGTTTTCAAGGATTTTTCTACATGACTATCATGCTTAGTGCATTTTTGTGCTAGCCCATATTTCGTCTACATTTTCTATAAGTGTAGATCCCAGTTCTTGAGCTGATCTCCTTCTTGGTCCTTGTATAGAAAATTCTACTTGCTTATTGGTGAGTCCTCATGGTTCGAGGACGAAATATGACTTTCTAGTTTCCTTTCTTGTACTTTTATTTCAGAACTATGTTGTTAAGGGTTGTGACCCTATTTGAGACTTAAATTGTAATGGATGGCTTTATGAGATAAGTCTAGACTTTAGCTTTGCTTTTATTAAAAATTTTAAGACATGAAATGTATTTTTACTCTTTATTGTTTTTTACTTATGTTATGATATGCTAAATGTCTTACATGGTTCCTTTCAAGGTCCTATGTGCCATGTTACGTCTAGGGGCTACCCTTCTATCGTGACAAACTTGGTAATCAAAGCACAATGTTTAGAATAATTCTAGGATGATGTCTTATAAGCCTCGTCTAGTAGAGTCTTGTTCATGAGTGTGAAACACGCCACATTTATGAATGAAAGGCTATAAGATGTTTAGGAAATGTCATTTCTTTAATTATTCTTGAGTCATACCTTAGAGTTTGACTCTATAAAAGTCCCTCTCCTAATCCTTCTCTTGTGTCTTTAGGAAATGAATACATGAAGGGCCAATGCTAGAAGGGTGGAAGAGGAGATTATGAATCAAGGACTTTCTCAAGGTTATCAAGCTACTCAAGTTAACCAAGCTCCAGTTGATCCTTCGGCTATGTCAAATGAGAAGGTTAGGTCAGCTTTCCAAATGTTGGCCCATGCTTTGGCGGCTCAAGCCAATATGGAGGTTGTGACTTATGTAAACCCTAATATGCATTCCACGGCTTCTAGATTGAGGGATTTGGTAAGAATGAACCCTCCTGAGTATCATGGTTCCAAAGTGGGGGAGGATCCTCAAGAATTTATGGAAGAGATATATAAGATACTTGATGCCATGGGGGTGACTCCGGTATAGAAAGCGTAGCTAGATGCTTACCAATTGAAGAGTGTGTCCAAAGTATGGTATACCCAATGGAAGAACAATAGGACGGTATGAGTAGGTCCAATAGAATAGGAAATGTTCAAATTGGCATTCCTTGATAGGTTCTTTTCTCGAGAGTTGAAGGAAGCTAAGGTGGGGGAATTCATTAACCTTTGTCAAGGAGGTATGAGTGTTCAAGAATATTTTCTAAATTTCACCCAATTGTCCAAGTATGCCTGGCTTTGGTGGCGGATTCAAGGGATATGATGAGTAGGTACTTGACGGGTGTGTCTAGATTGGTAAGAAAAGAATGTCATTCGGCAATACTTCATGATAATATGGATATATCCCGTCTTATGGTATATGCTCAACAAATGGAGGATGAGAAACTCAAAGACAAGAATAGGGAAGTGAAGAGAGCTAGAATCGGTGATGGGAATTTCCTTTATGCTAAGTCCAATGGAAAAGGTTGACAAAGGTTCAACCAAAGGTTCTCCAATCAAGGCTCCTCTAGTGATCCAATGGTCGACAAGTATAGGGTTTCTAACCCTAAACCTCAAGGAGGTAATAGTAGTTGTTCTTATGTTGCTAGGCCTAATTGTGCAAAGTGTGGTAGACAACATGAAGGCAAATGCTTAGATGGCTCGGATGGGTGGTATGATTGTGGAAAGAGTGGACACAAGATGAGAGATTGTCCAACACTTGCGGCAAGAAAAGAGGGTAAGCAAGCTTCTTCAAGTGGTTCTAACTCCAATGCCTAAAAGCAAAACTGCTTTTATGCTCTTCAATTCCCAGGTGACCAAGAGAGCTCCCCGGATGTTGTAACCGGTACGTTACAAGTCTTTTCTATTGTTGTATATTTCTTGTTAGATCACGGTGCCACTTTGTCCTTTTTGCTACACCTTTTGTGACAATGAAATTTGAAATATTCCCCGAAGTGTTAGTAGAACCTTATTCGATTTCTACCCCGATTGGTGACTCGGTGGTTGCAAAAAGAGTCTATAAAAGTTGTCCCATTTCTTTGTCTCATAAACTTACCTTGGTGGATTTGGTACAGTTAGACATGCAATATTTTGATGTGATTTTGGGTATGGATAAGTTGCATGCATGTTATGCCTCTATAGATTGTAGGACTCGGTGGTTAAATTCAAATTTCCAAATGAGCCTATTTTAGAATGAAAGGGGGGAAATTCTATTCTCAGAGGTCAATTTGTTTCTTGCCTTAAAGTGTCACGACTCGAACCTATGCCCCGGAAGTGACACGGTGTACTTGACCCCAAAGGGGTCTCAGACTAGACTCAAAGCCTTTCATTGCATTTGACATATAAATAGTGCGGAATTAAAAACTTATTTAAATCCAAACAATCCAAAATACTAATTAAAATCTTTCAAAAGACACAGTAGAAGTCTAAGTCTCACATGACCATCTAAACAAAGTCTTGAAACTAAAGTAGGGTCACGACCCTTTACAATCGAAAAGACTAGAAATGTCTATTACATGAAATCAAAGAAACTTCTAAACACTTGTCCTCGACCTATGAGGACATACCACTTGATCTTGGAAGAATAGCAATCCAAGCACTTGACTAGAGATAATAAATCACATGCCGGAACCTACACTTGTAGCAAACATGAAGAAAAATTGGGTTAGCACAATTACGTACTAAGTATGATAGCCATGCAAAAGCATGCTTAAAACAGACATTTTGTTTGAAAGTCATGCTTTATGCCATTTTGATAAAACCTCATGAACACAAGCATAGTAGGCATAATATAAGACATAACTAACATACAAGTCATAACATCACATTTGAACAGTATCAACATGTAAACCATTACCTTCACCTTAGACCTTCACATCAAGTAACCCTCATGCTATACCTTGTGCAATGTATGGATAGCATCCCATACCACCATCCACAATAAGGCATCACATTAACGTCACCAAAAGTGAACTTACCATTCATTCATTTTCACCTTTACACAATATCCATACTTTCACGACCCCAGAGCACCCCCAAGCCGTAACATGGCGTACTCGACGCCGAACGGGTCTTATGCAAACCACATAATCATTCATTGCATTCAATAATGAAAGTAGCACGGAATTAAAAACTTATTTAAATCCAAACTAACAAAATACTCAGTTAAATATCTTTCAAAACATAACGGAAGACTAAGTCTCACATGGCCATCCTAACAATGTACTTGAAAACTAAGGTAGGTACACAGACCTTTACAATAGGAAGCACTTGAATTATCCAATACATGAATAAAAAGTAAACTTCAAAAAGACACTTGTCTTCGGTCAATGAGGACATACCACTCTTAGGCATGGAGAAGACTCAATCCAAGCTCTTCAATCTAGATGGAAGCAATCACTTGCTGGAACCTACACTTGTAGTTAAAAAGGGTATAAATATGGGTTAGCAGACAAAAATGTGCTAAATATGATGACCATGCAAAACCATGCTTTAAAGGGGACATTTTGGTTAGAAACCATGCATTATGTCACTTTCTAGAAATGTCATGTACAATAGCATAAGAGACATACAATACAAGTATAATCATCATGCAACTCATAATACCACATTTACACAATATCATCAAATAAACCATTTCTTTTACCTTAGACCTCCACTTCAAGTTACCCTCAAGCTATGCCTTGTGCAATGTATGACTAGCGTCTCATACCACCACCCACAATAAGGCACCACCTTAAGGTCACCAAAAGTGAACTTACCATTCATTCATTTTAACCTTTACACAATATCCATACAAGACACATAAACATCACATGAATCACATCATCGCATAAACATAGTCATCAGGTAAGTCATTTCATCGTATTAGGTATCTAAACTTACCCTAAGACACACCTAAGTAAGACATGAAGTGGCCACCCATACAACCTCTTCATACCACACCTAGGTATTTCTCAAGGCTGCAATAGACCACAACCCTTCTATTTCAACATATCATGCCAAGCCACTCATTTCATCAATATAAGCTACTCATTCATCATTTCATTTAGACAATAAGTCAACATTCTTCAATAACTTCATTTAGAACATATTCATGTCATAGTCATTAGGATTTATAGAAACTCACTATGACCCTCTCAAAGTCTACTCGTACAATATATAGGTAGCATCCCATAATACAACCTACACTTTGTAGAACCTATTAAGAAACCACAATGAAATCTCACATGATGGAAAGTAAGCGTTAACCAAAATAGACCATGAGAGCTTGTCATGGAATCTAGTGTCATAAGTCCCCACACAGTAAAGAGGCCGTCTACTTGCCTAAGGAAGACCGGTTCATACAGCTTAGGTGGATCCACTAGCTAGACCTATGCGGGCACATAGTTTATGAGATAAGGTAGACGATCATTGAAATGCATGCCTTACCTTGGGGGAGTTTCCATTTAACCAAAATCCACTCGGTGCTTAGCTTACATTCCCATATAATAGTTCATTACCTTGACATTATCACATATCAGAGGTGCCATTGGCCTACCGACTCCAATTACAATCATAGACATATGAAAGGGTGCCTTAAACCTACTGATTGAAGGTCCATTTAGGAAAGTTCATTAACTCCTCTTGAAAGGGTGCCATAGGCCTACCGGTTTAAGGCTCATCATTAGCCTTCATGGAAAGGTGCCATAAGCCTACCAATTCCATGGTTCATTATTAACATGTGTGGAAGGGTCTACTAGCCTACCATTCCAAGGATTCCACAATCAACATTACATTCATTTATACAAGAAAAGGATGCATAAGCCCTACCAATTCGAGATATACAATATATTGAAGAATCCTTTATATTTAACCATTAACATTCATTGGTGTCAAATTGAGAATTAGCCTTTCAATAATAACATATTCACATTCAAAACTTGATCACATTAGCTTCATTGAACTCCCATTCATACATACAATATCATGATAACACTTCAACTTAATATTACTATGCCTTTAAGGCCATGATCACAATGTACATAATAATGAAACACCTCCACCTTTCAAGTGGATCAACAATTCAAGCACAATTCTATAATAATATGTAATTAGGTCAAATCGCACTCTCAAAGCCATAATCACAAGTCCTGAATTCTCCAGCAATTCATCATAATTAAGCATAGATAATGATACAATTAAACAATATAAATCAATCTAAGCATAAATCCACTATCACCCATTGATAATCAATAAACCCACTTCATAAGTCATAAATTTGAATTGAGAAGAATCATGGGTTCAAGGAGTAAAATCATCTTAAATCACCAATTAAACATCAATATAATCATAATATGACCTTAGTAAACCTTTAAAATTATTTGGAGACAGAACCCATGAGATTGAATAAAACCCTTGAAATTTCATGAACTTTGAAAAGCTTTGAAAACTCTTTTGAAATTGACTCTAGGGTGAAGACTAACCCTAGATGAACGATCACCATACCTTTTATTAAGATTTCCCCAGGAAATTTGATAAAGAAAGCTTTGAATCCGAACCCTAGCTCCCATTTCTTCTCTTCTTTGAGTTGAGAGAGAAATATTGAGAGAGAAGAACTTTGGAGGTTTTGATTTTGGGTTTGGAGAAATAAGGAGTAAATAACTTGTTTTAGAACTTAAAACTATTTATATTTATGGTATAAACCGTTTAAAATCAACCCCACATGTTAAAACATTAAAACAAAATTACTTAAAAACACTTAATTTGGGCAGCCCCGTCAGAGACCAACGAAGACTTTACGGACTGTGAAGGGGGACCAAGGCCCGTGAATGTGCCCATGGTCCTTAGGCAGTAGCTCCTCTTGAGCTTGCCAAACTTCAAATGGCTAAGGCATCTCCACGGACAACTTCACGGTCCGTGGTCGACACCACTGTCCGTGGAAGTGGTCGTGGACTTGGGCAGTAGCTTGGCCAAAGTGCCTTGCCTCCCAAGTAGCTAAGTCATCTTTACAGACCACTTCATTTACCGTGGTCCACACCACTGGCCATGAAAGTGGTCGTGGTCATGACTTAGACTTGGCCAAGGTTGGGCAGCCTTGGCCCTTTGGCTAGAGCTTTTCCCCCTTGGCCTTGGCCCTTGGCCTTGTAGCCCTAAACTGACACACCAAAGGTCTTTTATCATGGAGTCTAACACGTACCTTAACGTTGACTCACTAAACTCCTTCAAACAAGGCAACATTACACAACATGAAACCTCATTACAGGCTCAACACAAAGTCATTAGGCTCTAGTTTCACTAGTTCGTTTTTAGAGTCGTTACATTATCCTCCACTTCGGAACATTCGTCCTTGAATGACACTTTAAAGACATTAAGGTAAACGACTTAAGACTAGCAGCCCAACAATCATGCAATACATGCATATACAAGGCATAATCATAGGAGGAAACATCAACTCCACATCAATAAGGCTCAAAACACAACAAGAGAGTAGGAACTACATCTACAAACTCATTATACACAAAACATTAACATTTCTCATTTCATTGGAGGAACTTCCTTCTCCACATCACATCATGATCATTAACACATTATAAGGCACTTATGCAACTCTTTCAACAACATAATTAAGCATGTTCAACAAGTCAACTCATGAAGCATTTAGGCAACTCATCATAGATACATATCAACATGAGGAATAAAATCATGAAACTCATTTCCTCATTTAACAAGAATTCAAATAGAACATGCATAACATAAGGAGACCATGGAAACTCATTTTCAGAAAAGACTCCAAAATAAGAAACAAGCTACTAGGAACTCTTGGTCTCAATTTTGAATAAGAATAGAAGGAAGGAGATAAGGATATCAACACGCTCAACAACCTTACTATTCAACATACCATCCCTCACTTACGAGAAAACCCAACTAAGGCTAACATGGAAAACAACATAAGGACCTCATCACAACAACAAGGAACTATAACTTACCAGTACCTTCATTCGGATTAGCATCTTTGTCCTTGTTATCTTGAAGAGCATAGAAATGGTTCCTCTTTGGAACATCAAGATTTGGGCCACTAAGAGAAGCTTGCTTGGCCTCCCATCCTCTAGCCGTAAGAGTAGGACAATCTTTCACCTTGTGATCATTTTTCCCACAATTATAGCACCCATTAGTACTGGCTAGGCACTTCCCATAGTGTCTATTGCCACAAGTGGTGCAAGTAGGTTTAGAAAATTGAGATCCACCACCTTTCTCTTGGTTAACTTTAGGAGCACTTGTAGAATCTTGGTTTGGAGCCCTCTTATTGAACCTAGGTTGACCTTGCTCATCGGATCTACCCCTCTTCAAATCCCTATTCAACCTCTTAAGTTTGGACTCCTCAATGAATTGTGCATACACCATGAGTCTAGAAATGTTCATGTCATTATGAAGCATTGTCGTATGGCACTCTTCCTTGACTAGGTCAGATATACCGGTAACAAACTTACTCATTTCATCTCTAGAGTCAGACACCAAAGATGGAGCATACTTGGACAATAGGTTAAACTTCAAATAATACTCCTCCACATTCATGTTACCTTGCCTAAGGTTTATAAACTCATCAACCTTACACTCCTTCTTCTCACGGGGAAAGTACCTACCATTGAAAGCTCTCTTAAACTCCTCCTATTCTATAGGACCCGCTTTAATCGGCCTATTGGATTTCTATTGTGTGAACCACACTTGGGCAACATCTTTGAGTTGATAGGAAGCCAACTCCGCTTTCTCCCTAGAGGTTACCCCCACAGCGTGAACTATCTTATAAACATCATCAAGAAACTCTTGGGGATCCTCTCCCACTTTAGAGCGAAGAAAAATAGGAGGATTCATCCTCACAAAGTCTCTCAACCTTGAGGCCACGGTACTCTTAATAGCATTCACCCTAGGCCCCACATATCGATTAGCTTGAGCCGTCATGGCTTGAGCTAATGTTAGGAAAGCCACCCTAATCTCTTCATTAGTCATGTCTGGGGGAACCACCGAAACTTGGTTTCCTTGATTGCTAATAGGAACTTGGTCACCTTGGGGAGGAACTCCATCATTCATCATCTCCTCTTCTGCCCTTCTTGGATTAGCCCTTGTATTAATTTCCTATAAACACAAGAGAAGAATTAGGACAAGGACATCTATAAAGCTAAACTCTAAGGAACGACTTTAAGAATATGAAAGAAGTGTAACTTTCTAACGTCCTATAGCATCTCGCTCATAGATGTGTCGCGACTCACACCGATGAACAAGACTCTACTAGACGTGGCTTGTGAGACTTGGATCATAAACACCATATCCAAAATTTTATGCTCTGATTCCATGTTTGTCACGACCTGAGAGCACCCCCTAGCTGTAACATGGCGTACTCGACCCCGAATGTGTCTTATACAAGCCACATAGTCATTCATTGCATTCAATAATGAAAATAGCGCGGAATTAAAAACATATTTAAATCCAAACTAACAAAATACTCATTTAAACATCTTTCAAAAACACAGCGGAAGATTAAGTTTCACATGGACATCTTAACAATATACTTGAAAACTAAGGTAGGGACACAACCCTTTATAATAGGAAACACTTGAATTGTCTAATACATGAATAAAAAGGAAACTTTAAAAAGACACTTTTCCTTGGTCAATGAGGACATACCACTCCTAACCTTGGAGAAGACTCAATCCAAGCTTTTCAATCTAGATGGAAGAAATCACTTGCCGGAACCTAAACTTGTAGTTAAAAAGGGTAGAAATATGGGTTAGCACACAAAAATGTACTAAGTATGATGACCATGCAAAACCATGCTTTAAAAGGGACATTTTGGTTAGAAACCATGCATTATGTCACTTTCTAGAAATGTCATGTACAATAGCATAAGAGAAATACAATACAAGTATAATCATCATGCAAGTCATAATACCGCATTTAGACAATATCATCAAGTAAACCATTTCCTGTACCTTACACCTTCACTTCAAGTAACCCTCAAGCTATGTCTTGTGCAATGTATGGGTAACGTCCCATACCACCACCCACACTAAGGCACCACCTTAAGGTCACCAAAAGTGAACTTACCATTCCTTCATTTTCACCTTTACACAATATCCATACAAGACACATAAACATCACAACAATAACATTATCACATAAACATAGTCGTTAAGTAAGTCATTTCATCGTCCTAGGTAATCTATCTAAAGTTACCCTAAGACACACCTAGGTATTCCTCAAGGCTACAATAGACCAGAAACTTTCTATTTCCACATAAATTTCATCAATATAAGATACTAATTCATCATTCCATTTAGACAATAAGTCAACATTCTTCAATAACTTCACTTAGAACACATTCATATCATAGTCATTAGGATTTAGAGAAACTCACTATGAACCTCTCAAAGCCTACTCGTGCAATGTATAGGTAGCATCCCATAATACTACCTACACTTTCTAGAACCTATCAAGAAACCACAATGAAATCTCACATGATGTGAAGTAAGAGTAACCGACATAGACCATGAGAGCTTGTCATGGAATTCGGTGTCATAAGTCCCCACACCGTAAAGAGGTGGTCTACTTGCCTATGGAAGACCGGTTCATATAGATTTGGTGGATCCACCAGCTAGACCTATGCGGGCACATAGTTTATGAGATAAGGTAGACGATCATTGAAACTAATGCCTAACCTTGGGGGACTTTCCATCTAACCTAATCTACTCGGTGCTTAGCTTACATTCCCATAGAATAGTTCATTACCTTGACATTATCACATATGAAAGGTTTCATTGGCCTACCGAATCCAATTACATTCATAGACACATAAAAAGGGTGCCTTAAACCTACCGATTCAATGTCCATTTAGGAAAGCTCATTAACTCCTCTTGAAAGGGTGCCATAGGCCTATAGGTTCAAGGCTCATCATTAACCTTCATGGAAAGGTGCCATAAACCTACCAATTTCAAGGTTCATTATTAACATGTGTGGAAGGGTCTACTAGCCTACCGTTCCAAGGATTCCACAATCAACAGTACATTCATTTATACAAGAAAACAATGCATAAGCCCTACCAATTCGAGATATACAATATAATGAAGAATCCTTCATGTTTTATCATTAACATTAATTGGTATCAAATTGAGAATTATCCTTTCAATACTAACACATTCACATTCAAAACATGATCACATTAGCTTCATTGAACTCCCATTCATACATACAATATCATGATAACACTTCAAATTATCATACTATGCCTTCAAGGCCATGATCACAATGTACATCATAATGAAACACCTCAACCTTTCAAGTGGATCAACAATTCAAACACAATTCTATAATAACACGTAATTAGATCAAATTGCCCTTTCGAAGCCATAATCACAAGTCCTCAATTCACAAACAATTCAGCATAATTAAGCATAGATAATTCTACAATTAAACAATCTAAATAAATCTAAGCATAAATCCACCATCACCCATTCATAATCAATAAATCCACTTCATAAGTCACAAATTATAATTGAGAGGAATCATGGGTTAAAGGAGTAAAATCATAATAATCACCAATAAAACATAAATATAATCATAATATGACCTTATTAAACCTTTAAAATAATTTGGAGAGAGAGCCCATCAAATTGAGTAAAACCCTTGAAATTTCATGAACTTTGAGCTTTGAAATTGACTCTAGGGTGAAGACTAATCCTAGATGAAAGATCACCCTACCTTTTACTATGATTTCCCCACGAAATTTTATGAAGAAATATTTGAATCCAAACCCCAGCTCCCACTTCTTCTTCTTCCTTGAGTTGATAGAGAAATATTGAGAGAGAAGAACTTTGAGGGTTTTGATTTGGGTTTTGGAGAAATAAGGAGTAAATAACTTGTTTTAGAACTTTAAACTATTTATATTTATGACATAAACCCTTAAAATCAACCCCAAATGTTAAAACATTAAAACAAAATTACTTAAAAACCCTTAATTTGGGCAGCCCCATCAGGGACCAAGGAAGACTTTACGGACCGTGAAGGTGTACCACGGCCCGTGAAGGTGCCCATGGTCCTTAGGCAGTAGGTCCTCTTGAGCTTTCCAAATTTCAAATGGCTAAGACATCTCCACGGACCACTTCACGGTCTGTGGTCCACACCATTGTCCATGGAAGTGGTCATGGACTTGAGCAATAGCTTGGCCAAAGCGTCTTGCCTCCCAAGTGGCTAAGTCATCTTCACGGACCACTTCACGGACCGTGGTCCACACCACTGGCCGTGAAAGTGGTCATGGTCATGACTTAGAATTGGCCAAGGTTGGGCAGCCTTGGCCCTTTGGTTAGGGCTTTTCCCCCTTGGCCTTTGCCCTTGCCCTTGCACCCTTAGACTAACACACTAAATTCCTTTTATCATGGACTCTAACACTTGCCTTGACATTGACTCACTAAACTCCTTCAAACAATGCAACATTAAACAACATGAAACCTCATTAAAAGCTCAACACAAATTCATTAGGATCTAGTTTCACTAGTTCGTTTTTATGGTCATTACACATAGATAAGAGACCTAACATTTCACAGGGCATGACAAGGGAAAATAACTCATAATATAACCCAAGTATATCATGCATCATCACATTAAGAATTTAAGAGTCAACATTCTTCAATAACTTCATTTAGAGGACTTTCATACAATAGACATTAAGTCTGAGAGAACTCATTATGACCCTCTCAAAGCTACTCGTGCAATGTATGGATGTCATCCCATACTACCAACCACACTTCATAGAACTCCATAAGAAACCGTAATTCACATCTCATATGATGGAAATAAACATTTAACCAACATAGACCATGTAAGCTTGACATGGAATCTAGGGTCTACTTGCCTAAGGTAAGACTGGTAACTTTAGCTTAACTGGATCCACAAGCTAGTCCTATGTAGGCACATAGTTAAGAGATAAGAAAGATGTTCATTGGAATCCTACCTAACATAGGGAGAACTTCCATCTTACCTTATCCTTTCGGTGCTTAGCCTATATTCCCATAGAGTAGTTTCATTAACATTACATTGTTGTACTTGAGAAGGCCACCAACATTAGGACTACCAATCCAAAGTACATTACATATGAAAGGGCCACCACCATTTGGTCTACTGCTTCAAGGTACATTTAGATAACTCATTGACTTTCCTAGAAAGAGTCACCACCATTAGGTCTACCGTTTCTAGGTTCATCGTTTCACACAATAAAGGGCCACCACCATTAGGTCTACCATTACAAGGTTATTCATTTTACACAAGGAAGAGCCACCAAAATTAGGTCTACCGATCGAAGGTTTAACATCACATTAGTTCCTAGACTCCTCGTGAAAGGCCACCAACATTAGGTCTACCAATAGAGGTTTAGCCTAGAATACTTCATTCATTCATTCATTTATTCATTCATTCATTTATGAATGGCTACCAATATTAAGTCTACCAATTCAAGATACGCATTCACCTTTATATTTATTTATACAAGAATAGGATGCATAAGCCTACCAATTCATGATATACAACATTACATTATAAAACCCTTTACATTCCATCATCAACATTCAGGATTACTAAGTTGAGAATATGCTTTCAATCACAACACATTTACATTCTAAACATGATCATCATTCTATCATTGGAATCACGAGTATATCCTTCACATTATAATCACACATTAATCATTCATGCTTTGCCTTACAAGGCCATGATCACACTATACATAGTAATTAAACACCTCCACCTTTCAAGTGGATCAATACAATTAGGCAAGACAAATAACATAATTACAACATTCTATATCCATATAAACATAAACAATTCACATTCCATCATAATCAACCAATTCTCAATCTCAAATCACAATATACGAATTTGTGGGGAAACATGGGTTCTACGAAGAATTCACCTTAAATAATCTTTAAATCCCCAATACATTCACAATTCAATGCAATAATGCCTTTAGAAATCATTTTGAAACGAACCCATGCATAGATTGAAAAGTAGGGTTTTGGGGAAACTTTGAAGATTTGAAATTACTTTTGAGATTAACTCCTTGCAAGATAATAAGATAGGGATGAAGACCACCATACCTTTTGGTAATTAAATCCAAGAAATCCCCTTGAAAAACTTGAAGATTTGACCTTGGAAGCTTGAAATTTTCACCTCCAATGAAGGTTTCTAGAGAGCGTACTTTTGAGAAGAGAGGTGGATTCTATTTTGTGATTTTTAATAATGAGTTGAAAAATAGAGTCTAATACTTTTAATACTCTTAAAATACTTTAATTAACCTAAAATAACCATCCAAACACTTAACTAAACAAAGGGGGAATTTACTAACCTACCCTTGCACTTGGCCGAGAAATTGCAGGTCCAAACGAGGCCCCCCTCACCTACGGACCATAGGTTGGGCTACTCCCCGTCCTACTGGTCTGCGGTTTGGAGCTGCAGCTTGGAAAAGTGGACCTTGACCTACAGAGGCCACCCACATGGCGTAAGTGGACCTACGGGGCGTAGGTCCCCATTTGTAGGTCGTGTGGTCTTAGGCAGTTTTGGTTTTCCTTAGGGTCTTGGGAGTTAGGCTTAGGGTCCTCCTCAAGAACCCCTAAGATGGTCCTTGGGGAGTCGTACATTGATGTTTAACCCCTAATCCCCTCAACCAAAGCTCGGGACAACATTAAACCACCTCAAACATCACACAAAACTCAAAGGCAGACTAGTTTGGCTCTAGTTTCACTTATCTGTTTTATGAGTCGTTATATTATCGCCCACTTAGGAACATTCGTCCTCGAATGACAGTTAAAACACATTAAGGGAATAACGATTCAAGACTAGTAGCCCATCAAACATGCAATATCATAAACAATGCACAAAACTTGGAGGATACATCAACTCCACATCAAAAAGCTCAATGCAATACAAGAAAGTAGGAACTACATCTACAAACTCATTATGCATCATAATTTCACATTTCTCATTACATTGGAGGCATTGCCTTCTCCAACTCATATCATACTCATCACAAAATCATTATGCACATTATACAACTTCTTCATAAAAACACATTTAGGCATGTTCAATAATCAACTTATGAATCATATAGATAATTCATACTAAATGCACATTAACATGAGGAACAATATTCATAGAAACTCAGTTTATCAGATAAACAAGAATTCAACTAGAATATGCATAACATAAGGAGAACATGGAAGCACAAATTCACGCATGACTCCAAAACATGACACAAGCTACAAGGAACTATTGGTCTCAAGCTTGAATAAGAATAGAAGGAAAGATATAAGGATATCAACACTCTCAACAACCTTACTATTCAACATACCATCCCCCACTTAGGAGAAAAACCAACTAAGGATAGTATGAAAACAACGTAGGAACCTCAACAAGACATTCACAACCATAAGGAACTATCACTTACCGGTACCTTCATCCGGATTAGTTCCCTTGTCCTTGATAGATTGAAGCACATAGAAACGATTCTTCTTTGGAGCATCAAGATCCGGGCCACTAAGAGAAGCTTGTTTGGCCTCCCTTCCTCTAGCCGTAAGAGTAGGACAATCATTCACTTCGTGATCATTCTTTCCACAACCATAGCACCCACTAGTATCGGCTAGGCACTTCCCATAATGCTTCTTTCCACAATTGTTGCATGTAGGTTTAGAAAATTGAGATCCACCACCTCTCTCTTTGTTAACCTTAGGAGTGCTTGAAGAATCTTGGTTTGGAGCTCTTTCCTTGAACCTAGGTTGACCTTGCTCATCGGGCCTAGACCTCTTCACCTCACTGTTGATTCTCTTAAGCTTGGACTCCTCAATAGATTGAGCATGCACAACAAGTCTAGAAAGGTTCATGTCATCATAAAGTATTGCCGTACGAGACTCTTCCTTTACTAGGTCGAATACACCGGTCACAAACCTACTCATCTCATCTCTTGGGTTGGACACCAAAGATGGAGCATACTTAGACAATAGGGCAAACTTCAAGGAATACTCCTTCACATTCATGCTACCTTGCCTAAGGTTCATAAACTCCTCCGCCTTAACCTCTCTCTTCTCACGGGAAAAGTACTTACCAAGGAAAGCTTTCTTAAACTCCTCCCACTCTATAGGACCCGCTCATATAGGCCTATTTCTCTCCCATTGAGTGAACAAAATTTGGGCAACATCTTTCAATTAGTAGGAAGCAAGTTCCGCTTTTTCAATAGAGGTCACGCCCATAGCACTAACAACCATGTACACCTCATCCAAAAACTCTTAAGGATCCTCTCCCACCTTAGAACCTAGAAAAACCGGAGGGTTTATCCTCACAAAGTCCCTTAACCTAAAAGTCGTAGTACTGTCACTAGCAGTCACTCTAGGCCCCACATCTCTAGTAACTTAGGCCGTTATAGCTTGGGCCAAGGTTAGAAAAGCCAACCTAATTTCATCATTAATCATGGCCGGAGATTCAAACGGAACTTCATTTCCTTGAGGAACTTGGTCACCTTGTGGACCTTGAGGATCTTGGGGAGGAACTCCCTCATCCACAACTACCACTTCCACCCTCCTTGCGGATGTCATTTTTGTACTCATATCCTATAAACACAAGAGAAGGATTAGGAAAAGGACACCTAAAGATCTAAACTATAAGGCACAACTTCAAGAATATGAAAGAAGTGTAACTTGCTAACGTCCTATAGCCTCTCGCTCATAGATGTGTCGCAACTCACATGATAAACAAGACTCTACTAGACGTGGCTTGTGATACATCAACCCTAAAAACTATTTCCAAAATCTTGTTCTCTGATACCATGTTTGTCACGACCCGGACCTATGCCCCGGAAGTGACACGGCGTACTTGACCCCAAAGGGGTCTCATACAAGCCTCATAGCCTTTCATTGCATTTGACATAGTAATAGTGCGGAATTAAAAACGTACTTAAATCCAAACAATCCAAATACTCATTAAATATATCAAAAGACACAACGGAGGTCTAAGTCTCACATGACCATCTGAACAAAGTCTTGAAACTAAAGTAGAGTCACAGACCTTTACAATCGAAAAGACTAGAAATGTTTATTACATGAAATCAAAGAAACTTCTAAACACTTGTCCTCGACCTATGAGGACATACTACTTGATCTTGGAAGAATAGCAATCCAAGCACTTTACTAGAGAGAATCAGTCACTTGTCGGAACCTACACATGTAGTAAACATGAACAAGAATGGGGTTAGCACAATTAAGTAATAAATATGATAGCCGTGCAAAAACATGCTTAAAATAGACATTTTGTTTGAAAGTCATGTTTTATGCCATTTTGATAAAACCTCATGAACACAAACATAATAGGCATAATATATGACATAACCAACATAGAAGTTATAATATCACATTTGAACAATATCAACATGTAAACCATTACCTTAACCTTAGTCCTTCACCTCAACTAACCCTCATGCTATACCTTGTGCAATGTATGGATAGCGTCCCATACCACCATCCACACTAAGAGATCACATTAAGGTCACCAAAAGTGAAATTACCATTCATTCCTTTTTTACTTTTACAAAATATCCATACATAAGTGACATAACATTTCATAAGGCATGACAAGGGAAAATAACTCATAATATAACCCAAGTATAGCATGCATCATCATATTAAGCATTTAAGAGTCAACATTCTTCAATAACTTCATTTAAAGGACTTACATACAATAATCATTAAGGCTTAGAGAACTCACTATGACCCTCTCAAAGCCTACAATTGCAATGCATGGATGGAATCCCATACTACCACCAACACTTCATAGAACTCCTCAAGAAACCATAATGCACATCTCACATGATGGGAATAAGTGTTTAACAACATAGACCATGTAAGCTTGAAATGGAATCCGATGTCATATAACCCCACACTATAAAAAGATGGTCTACTTGCCTAAGGTAACACCGATAACTTTATCTTAAGTGGATCCACATAGGGAGAACTTCCATCTTACCTAACATAGGGAGAACATATAATAAAGAGGTTCATTGAAATCTGACCTAACATAGGGAGAACTTCCATCTTACCTTATCCTTTCATGCATAGCCTACATTCCCATAGAGTAGTTTCATTAACATTACATTATTGTACTTGAGAGGACCACCAACATTAGGCTTACCGACCCAAAGTACATTACACATGA
Organism: Solanum commersonii; assembly: GCA_029007595.1. Classification (NCBI taxonomy): domain Eukaryota; kingdom Viridiplantae; phylum Streptophyta; class Magnoliopsida; order Solanales; family Solanaceae; genus Solanum; species Solanum commersonii. Next base: position 91,786 of record JAJTWQ010000148.1, read on the forward strand.
AAGGGCCACACACCATTAGGTCTACCACTTCAAGGTACATTTAAGCATAGCTCATTGACTTTCCTAGAAAGATCCACCACCATTAGGTCTATCATTTCTAGGCTTGTCATTTCACACAAGAAAGGGCCACCATCATTAGGTCTACCATTTCAAGGTTATTCATTTTACACAAGAAAGATCCACTAACATTAGATCTACCGATCCAAGGTTTAACATCACATTAGTTCCTAGACTCCTCATGAAAGGCCACCAACATTAGGTCTACCAATCAAGGTTTAGCCTAGAATACTTTATCATTCATTAATTCATTCAATTATGAAAGGATACCAACATTAGGTCTACCAATTCAAGATACACATTCACCTTTACATTCATTTATACAAGAATAGGATGCATAAGCCTACCAATTGATGACATGCAATATTATATTATACAACCCTACACATTCCATGATCAACATTCATGAGTGCTAAGTTAAGAATATTCTTTCAATCATAACATATTTACATTATAAACATGATCCTCATTCTATCATTGGAATCACAAGTATATCCTTCACATTATAATCACACATTAATCATTCATGCTTTGCCTTACAAGGCCATGATCACACTATACATAGTAATTAAACACATCCACCTTTCAAGTGGATCAATACAATTAGGCTAGACAAATAGCGTAATTACAACATTATATATCCATATAAACATAAACAATTCACATTCCATCATAATCAACCAATTTCCAATCTCAAATCACAATATAGGAATTTGGGGGAAAAACATGGGTTCTAGGAAGAATTCACCTTAAATCATCTTTAAATCCACAATACATTCACAATTAAATGCAATAATGCCTTTAGAAATCATTTTGAAACGAACCCATGCATAGATTGAAAAGTAGGGTTTTGGGGAAACTTTGAAGATTTGAAATTACTTTTGAGATTGGCTCCTTGCAAGATAGTAAAACAAGGATGAAGACCACCATACATTTTATAGATCAAATCCACGAAATCCCCTTGGAAAACTGGAAGATTTGACCTTGGAAGCTTGAAATCTTCACCTCCAATGGAGGTTTCTACAGAGAGCTTTTGAGAAGAGAGGTGGGTTCTATTTTGTGATTTTGAATAATGATTGGAAAAATAGAGTCTAATACTTTAATTAACCTAAAATAACCGTCCAAACACTTAACTATACAAAAAGGGAACTTACTAACCTACCCTTGCACTTCACTGAGAAAATGCAGATTACAGGTCCAAATGATGCCCCCTCACCTACGGACCGTAGGTTGGGCTACGCCTTGTCCTGTTGGTCCGTGGTTTGGGGCTGCATCTTGGAAAAGTGTCCCTTGACCTACAGGGGCCACCCACGAGGCGTAGGTGGACCTACAAGGCGTAGGTCACCATCCGTAGGTCATGTAGTCTTGGACAATTTTGGTTTTCCTTCGGGTTTTAGGGGTTAGACTTAGGGTCCTTCTCCAGGACCCCTAAGGTGGTCCTTGGGGAGTCCTACCTTGATGTTTAACCCCTAAACCCCTCAACCAAATCTTGGGACAACATTAAACCACCTCAAACCTCACACCAAACTCAAAGACACCCTAGTTAGGCTCTACATTCACTTATTCATTTTACGGGTCGTTACATAAATCTAGGAAAATAATCTTCAAAGGGTGTATCTACCATCTTCTTAGAGTAATGGATGTTGAGACCGAAACCCCTTCTTTAGAGTCGGTTTCTGTAGTGATTGAGTTTTCGAAAGTCTTCCCCAATGACTTGCCTGGCATTCTTACCATTGATCTTTTACCAGATACTCAACCTATTCCATTCCTCCTTATAGAATGGTTCCAACCAAGTGGAAAGAGTTGAAAGAGCAACTAAGGGATTTATTAGATAAGGGCTTCATCCGACCGAGTATATCTCCATGGGGTACTCCGGTGTTGTTTGTGAGAAATAAGGATGGGTTTCTTAGAATGTGTATTGATTATCGCCAATTGAACAAAGTTACTATTAAGAATAAATATTCCCTTCCAAGAATTGATGACTTGTTTGATCAACTTCAAGGGGCTAGCTATTTCTCCAAAATTGACCTTCGTTCGGGTTATCACCAACTAAGGGTGAGAGGGGTTGATATTACTAAGATGCTCTTTAGGACCTTGTAATTGTCACTATGAATTTGGGTGATGTCATTTAGGTTGAAGAATTCCCTGGTGGCATTTATGGATTTGATTAATAAGGTGTTTAGACAATAACTTGACATGTTTGTGATTGTGTTAATCTATGATATTTTGATCTATTCAAGGAGTGAGGATGAACATATGGACCATTTGAGGATTGGGTTGCAAGTCCTAAAAGACCACAAACTATTTGCAAAGTTTAGTAAATGTGAGTTTGGGTTAAGATCCATAGCTTTCCTTGGGCATATTGTGTCAATCAAGAGTATTAAAGTAGATCCTAAGAAGATAAATGCAGTCAAGAGTTGGCCTAGACCTCTAACTCCTTCCAATATTAGGAGCTTTTTGGGTTTGGCCGGTAACTATAGAAGGTTTGTTGAAGGGTTTTCCTCTATTGGATCTCTGTTGATGGCTTTGACTCAAAAGAAGACTATGTTTAAGTGGTTGGAGGTTTGTGAAAAAAACTTCCAAGAGGTGAAAGACAGACTTACATACGCTCCGGTGTTGACCTTACTGGAGGGTATAGATGGTTTCATTTTTTATTATGGCGCCTCTAGAGTTGGGTTGGGATGTGTGCTCATGCAACAATGTAAGGTGATTGCCTATGCTTCAAGCCAACTTAAGGTGCATCAAAACAATTATCCGACCCATGAGCTTGAATTAGCGACGGTGGTGTTTGTTTTTAAAATATGGAGGACTTACCTATACGGGGTCCATGTGGATATCTTCACCGATCACAAGAGTCTTCAATATGTGTTTAGTCAAATCACTTGAATCTCTGACAAAGAAGGTGGTTAGAACTCTTGAAGGATTATGACATGAGTGCTCTTTACCACCCCGACAAAGCTAATGTAGTAGTTGATGCACTGTGTAGATTGTCCATGGATAGTGTGGCTCATATAGAAGATGAAAAGAAATAGTTAGGTCGAGAGGTGGATATATTGGCCCGGCTAGGTGTCCAACTAGTAGATTCCACTAAGGGTGGTTTCACGATTCATAATGGCTTCGAATCGTCTTTATGGTAGATGTGAAGTCTAAACAAGACCTTGATCCTATATTAGTTGAGTTGAAAGAATCGGTACTCAAAAAGTCTGTTAAGGCTTTCTCCTAAGCGGGAGATGGGGTACATAGGTACCAGGGTCGGTTATGTGTTCCGCATGTTGATGGTTTTAGGGAGCAAATTTTAGAAGAGGTTCATAATTCTAGGTATTATATTCATCTGGGAGCCACCAAGATGTACCGTTATCTACAGGAAGTCTACTGGTGGAATGATATAAAAAAGGATATTACGGGATTTGTGGCCAAATGTCCCTATTGTTAACAAGTTAAGGTTGAGCACCAAAGGTCGGGAGGCTTTTTGCAAGATATATCGATTCCTACTTTGAAGTGGGAAGAGGTGAATATGGATTTTGTTGTGGGTTTTCCTCGTACTCGAAGGCAATATGATTCTATTTGGGTCATTGTGGATAGGATAACAAAATCAGCCCACTTTATCCCCGTCAAGGTTTCTCATTGGGCGGAACACTATGCCAATTTATACATAAGGGAGATAGTGAAGTTACATGGGGTTCCTTTATCCTTCATTTCAGATTGTGGTACTCAATTTACTTCAAACTTTTGGAAGTCATTCCACCAGGGGCTTGGCACTAAGGTGAAGCTTAGCACTGTTTTCCACCCTCAAACGGATAGTCAAGCAAAACGCACCATTTAAAATTTAGATGACGTGTTAAGAAATATTGAGTTTACTTATATTGGGTTGTTAGATGTAGTTCCTACTTCCTTGTGTTGCATTGACTAAATTTTGATAAGCAGTTGATGTTTCCTCCCATGAATTGTGCATTATTTTGATGTTCATGCATGAGGGGCTGCTAGTCTTGAGTCTGTAATTCCGTAAGGTGTCTAGATTGTCATTCGAGGACGAATGTTCCCAAGGGGTGATATTGTAACATTCCAGAAATTTTTAGACTAAACTAGGACTAAACTAAAAGGGTAAGAGTTAAGGAGATAGGTAAGGGCCAAGGGAGAGGACCAAAGCAGTCCACTCTCCCCTAGACACTGCCCTAACGACTACAACCACCCCCACGATTCATGGTAGGGACCACGGATCATGGTGTGGTGTGTTGTAGCCTAGGCAGTGAGCTCCCAAAAACTACCCAAATGAGGCTCTCCTTCACGAGCTAGTTCACGGCTCGTGGTGAAAACCACGGTGATGAGTCCGTGATTTGGACTCGTTTAGGGCTTTGTTTGTATAGATTTAGTGTCCTCAAATGCTTATTTTGTGCCAATAACTGATGTTAATTCCTTGACTTTCAATAATATGGATTGAGGAACAAAGAAAGGACACTAACAGGTAAAAAGGAACAAAACAGGCTGAAGAACTCAAGATGGGCGAGCCTGAGGATTGCCAAGAGTACTCGACGTGTTGCCTAGTGGCTCATCAGACCGCCTAAAGTTCCATTGTGTGATTTCACATATTAGGACACTTCTTCCAATTCTAAGTGCCAACGATCGTTAGTCAGTAATATAACCCAACAAAATGAATTGGGGTCGAATTCCACAGGGAGTGGTACGTGCTTAAGATTCAAGAGCCAAGTACAAATATGTTCAAGTCAATCATAGGTAAATACATTTACGAATAAAAGCATACTTCAAGTTTAGGGTGACACAAGTGTCAAATATGGAAGGTTTTGATTGTAATTATCAACTACAAAAACAACAAATAACAAGAATTCACATGTAAAGAGACGAGTTCTTGGGATGTGATTGGATTATAGGCTAAGGTGGACAAATGGGTAATTGCAACTTATAGTAAATAGTTGTAAATCACTGAATAAGCTAGACTTTGGAGGGGATAAACTTTCACTCGAACAATTTACCCTGAATAAAATTGGTTTCTCTCGAACACCAACAAGCAGCAATTAAGAACAGCCTACGCTTTAGTCCATTCACTCTCTCAAGCTAAATGTGTGGAAAAGGGTTTAGGAGTCACACTCTCGAGCTGAACCCATTACAACCCAATACCCACAGACTATCAAATCAGTAATCTTGGTTTTAAAACCTCTCTCTCGAGCAAGCAAAAAACACGAAGGTAGAATTGCATTTGCAACAACAACTCTTGAAATTAAACCACAATTACTAATTGAAATCACTTTTAAACAACATTTAAACTATCAATTAACAATACCATAAGCTAAATCAACCCATAATCACACCCCAAGAATTGGCGTTTTAGCTAGAGATCATAAAAAGATAGAAATCATTACCAAATTGTGTTTCCATCATCTAGATAAGATTAATTTCGTCTTCACAAAGGTCCAAATTGAAGAATCTCAAAGACCCACTTCCAATTTCTCAAAAATGGAAAACTTCAATTCTTCAAAGCTAAGGAAAATATTGTCTCCAAACTCAGAGTTCTATCTCAAACTGATTATGTCAAAGATAGATAGATAGATACTAAACATAATTTTTGAAAATGTATTATAGTCAACAAAAATATTTTGCGAAAGACCATTCAGCGCAGTAAGTCGGGATTGCCAATCCACTCGTGATCTACCCTTTGGTCAATTACATCACCTTTTTACTTTGGTCTTGAGCATCCTCACGCTCTATAACTTTAGGCAATCTAACACTACATCGCAAAACCGTTCGGCGACATGCCGACTGCTCCATTCTATAGCCGACTTGATTTTATCCTTTAGGGCTTGGCACACTGGAACTTTAGGCGAGATTATAGCCATTCGGCGACTAGCCCAATGGGTTAGGTGATCACCAGGCCTTCTTTTCTTCGTTCTTTCAACTGCCTTGTTCCTTTTTTCTCATTAGTGTCCATACTTTGTTTCTCAATCTCAATAACTAGAATTCAAGGATTTACATCAGTTATTGGCACAAAATAAGCATTTGAGGACACTAAATCTATTAAAATACAGCCCTAGATGAGTCCAAATTGTGGACTCATCAACACCACCGACTTAAACTTTTGCTTGTTAAAAAAGGATGTCTCAAATAGTGCTACACAAGACTCAATCATGAATGCACACAAAAAGACTCAACTTACTCATGCAAGGATCAATTGTGCACTCAAAGATTCAAGTTGTAACTCACCATTACAATATATTCTCAAGCTCACAATACCTGCTTCAAATGCAAGTTCAAGCTCAACAAAGGTACTCAAATGCCCTCACACAAAGAATGATTCCATATTCACACACAATGGTTCACAAACTAATAGCTCCGGAATCACTATCAACACTCACACTCACAAAGATGAACACAATGCATGATTTCACCCATAGGTTTGCCTTATTTTCCAACCAACCATTGTTTCAGCTCTCTCAAGATCAAAAAGGTCTTTTCCAGGCCTATAACGGGGCTAGTGTAAAGGTATGTTCATTTAGGCTCAGTGACTTCTATCCTCATGAAATGTGGTATGAATAAATCTTCTTTTCCTTCTCCTCATCATTCTCATTTATGCTCAGAAGTCACCCAATTATTCCCTTTACATAGATTATTGGACACCCCATTCCTTTTTACATTTTCACAACTTTATTCCACAACTTTTTCATTCTTTTTCTTTTTCTTTTTCATTCTTTTCTTCTTTTTCTTTTTTTGGAGGAGTTCCGTCTTTATCAAAATCATGGGTCAAAGGGGACTTCTTTGCACTTCTTTATTTACCTTCTCTTTTCACCACACCCCCAACTTGGGGTTTTGCCTAAGTTGGCTATTCGAACAAACCACAATTCATGAGGATTGTAGGTAATGGATTAAGAAAGGTTAAAATTTCGTCAAGTTTCTTCCAAGAAAAGGTTAAGGCTCAAAAGGTGTTCAAGCGAAGTTCACACACTCACAAGGTAGGCCAAAAAAAGAGGTATAATGTCAAATTGTTTCACACTCTTCAAAGTTGCCTAAGATCATTTCAAGAGATTGCATCACATAGTTAACCGAACGAATGGGAAAAATTCTAGGTGTCATCAAACATGGTTCACGATAAGCTCATCACACAAGGCATTGACACCAATGTCAAATAAGACTCCACACTTTCACTAGTGTGCAATGTTCAATACAAGAGACTTAATTTGATAATTGGCTAGTCACAATGAGATGCAAAAAGTTCACATATTGTCTAAGAAACTTCATTTAGTTTCATCGTAGCCGCACATTCATTATTTTTTTATTATGAGCACTATTCAAGTCAGCGATATTGATCTAGACCAATGCTCAAATTTGCAAGAGAATAGCCACATTAAAATACAAACAAGAGGTGGCACAATTTTTTTTGGAAAGGTCCAAAAATCATTTACAATTAAAGCACGGAGCCACAAGCTCAAATATCCACACAAACAGTGCTAAAAACAACTTATAGCTCAAAAACCCAAATATATAAATAGAACAATCATCACAAAAGGTGGGCCCCAACCCACCACAAAATAAAAGTAATTTGTCCTCAAATGCAAGCAATAAAATATCCTAAAGTCAAAGAAAATAAGACAGAGAGGGAGGTAAAAAGGAATCCTGTCTAAATAGTCGCTCTATTTATCTGGGCATCAATGCCCGGTGCAAGACTCTAGTCTCGGGCATCAGTACCCAGAACACCTTATAAGTAGTGGGTCCATTAGGAGCTGCCATGGACGTCTCTGTCAGCGATGTCTGGATCACCAACTATACAATCATCTGCTCAAGATCTAGAAAATCTCCGTATATGCTCTCCTCCCTCATCTCTATTTGCTCGTCGTCAGTCTGTCTCTAACTCATCAACTGTTATGCCATCCTTATGTACATCTCCGGTGATAGCCGGAGGAATCTCCGAAGTCTCAGGGGCGCCCACATCACCCACAACCTCCAGTAGTGAAGTAAAGTCAATAAACTTTAGATAGTCTACATTCTTCCTCAGATCTACTACTTCAGCTTTCAAAGTCGTAACCTCAGAGGTCTCCCCCTGTCTGTTCTCACAAGCCTCAACTCTCTTAGTGAGATTGTCAATGGAAGTCTGGAGGGGGGTAAGTGCAGCTAAAATGGCAACCTCAGTCATCCATGGCACTGCAGCCTCCAGATGAGTAACTATCACATTAGGTGAATGGCTAGGTGCCCCATCTTCATGATCATCGCCAGGGTAATCTTGGCTGGCTGGGAGGAGGTAGAGGCACCCGGGGCCTATGAAGAAGAGGAAGGAGTAGATGTACCTGAAGGCTGGAGTAGGCAAATATGCCTTTGTAGGTATCGAACCAATGCCTAATTATGGGAATGATTCCACCGGTGCTGTTCTCCTCCTATGGGCCTTCTCTCATGTGTACTCGGCATCAATACATTGAATGTCAATGTTTGAAGATGAGGTAACCTCAATATCTCTCATATCATCTCGGGTAACTCCAGTACGCTGACATAACTCTATGATCAAGACCGGGAATGGCAGAATGGTATGACTGCTTGGCCCTCATTGCCATTTCTTGCTTTATAAGGAGTCCTAATTTAATGCTCCTCTGGGATATGATTGACCCAAGGCAGGCTGCCTTAGGGTAGAGTAGTATGGACTCGTTTTAGAATGGCACGATGGTGCTGCTAATGAAGCCAAACCAGAACACAGTAGCAATAATAAGATCCCTCTTCTCTATGGGGAACCCTTGCCTGGATCCACCTCGGGGTGGTATCAAAGATCAATGGAGCTAGCCAGCCCTTCAATTCATCCAAGAACTGAGTGGCCGGTAAACCCTCATATGCCACTGTAGCTCCAAGACCCTTGCCAAGTACAATATTAATTTACTCGCTATTGCATCCAACATCCTTACCCAGGACCATGATCGACTTAACCAGTCTGAACTTGTTGGCCTTCTTCTTGCTCATCGGGGCCTAGTGAACTACTTAAACCTGTGGAAGCGGAGGGTACCTCACCCCGGAGTATTTTCCCTCAAGTCCCTCTGTAGATAACAACTTCTCTTCGAGGATAATTCGCAATCCATCACCTTTTAACTTGTTGAGAATCTTGGGAGGCGGGACTACTAGTAGCACTGGAGCCACAGAAGGTTTCAGAGCTGGCACTGAACCTGCTGGGGTAGAAGCTGAAGGGAGTCTAGCTGAGTCAGGGAGAGATCTAAAACGGATCTTAGCCCACCGAAACTGAAAGGGCTGGTCATCTTTAGGCTCAAATAATGCAGCTTGGGAGCCAGCCAACACTCTCTCCCTATCAGGGTTGTGCTCTGGAACTTCAGATGTGGGCCTCTTACCTTTGCCCTTGCCTCCCATTGGAGGCTCTGTTCTTCCCTTTTTGGGAGGATTTGTTCCCCTTAATTTATCACAATACCTTATGCTCTTTTGCGGGGTGGGATGTCTATGTTTGTCCTTTCCATATCTGCAAAATATCATGAAAAGAGTTAGAAATAATTCAAGTAAAAGCACAGAAAAGTAGTTGCAGACTAGTCGGTGAGTCACGAAATCTCATTGGTGAGCTAGATCAGGATCATTGAAAGGATTTGCTCAAAAATTCCTAGAAAAATGGCATGTTGATGATGGAAAGGGCCTTTCAGCGAATCATAGACAGCATTCAGTGAGCTTGGCTTATCTCGCCGAAAGTTACAGTGCATTTAAGGGTCAGGGGCGCAGACAAAGAGCGATCAAGGAAGACATTCGGTGAGTCACCGAGTGCAGTTGGTGAACTCAGGCTTCTCACTAAAAGTTATAGAACCTTATTCAAAATAAGGCATGAAATTAAAGGCGATATCGGCGAACCACCGAGTGGTTTGGCGAGCTCAACCCAGCTCGCCAAACGATCCAACGTGCCTACTTTCAGCCCAACTCATCAAATTCAACCCCGTAGCCTCCAAAAACAAAATCAAAATGCGCACCCATAAAATTAAATCAAGACCCATTACACCCATGCCCCCAGGATACTCAGACTTCTTCCGGTTTAGCCAAATTTGGCCATTTGATGACTTTTGCCCTTAAGAATGACATCAACCACACCATCATTGGGAAAATTACGTCATTTGGCACAAATGCAGGCTACTTATACTTCACCCGACAAGATCCAACAACATGCAAGCACAACCCCACAATTTTTAACAAATTTTAAGACACAAGATCTCGGGAATTAAATAATAAAGGCAAAATGGGCAAAATCTTTGAATTAACACAGGCATTCTAGCATACAAACACTATCAGAGAGGCCCAGGGCACATCACTAAGATAAAATCAATTGCAAAAGAGTACAAATTGCTAAAAATGAATTCCGGGTTTGGAAAACCAACCTTAGATGCCGAATAATCAAGATTTGAGAAGCTAGACGGCAAAGATTCCAACTCTGAGCACACAATCAATGACTCAAATACAGTAAAAATGCAAACACATAGAATACTAAGGTGAGGGTATGAGTTTGGGAAGTTCAAAAGTGAGGGAAAGTGAAAGAGTTTGGATGTTTAAGCCTTTGGCCTTTAAAAACCGTCTAGTTCTCACCCATTTGGCAACATTAGTTTTGCTCGCTGACCCACTCAATGACACGCCGACTGGGCACTTACCTCATCAGTTTTACAGGACCTCTAGTTAATGTGGGGGTCCAAACGAAAGAATAGGTCAAGATCGCCGACCTGGTCGACGATTCGCCAATTTTCTCCTAGCTCGCTGAGTTTTACAGACTCCAATTCCAAAATGTCTTTAGTCCAACGGCAGTCCAAGTCGGGCTTGCCGACCTCTTTGGCAATGTGCCGGCTGGACTTTTAGCTTGCCAACCTACACTTTTCAAACACATTCCACACCTTGTCATGCACAATCAACACACCTTTATTTCAACTCAAAAAGAAAGCATATAAAACTTGGGTTGCCTTCGAAGCAGCACATTAGTTAACGTCGCAGTGCGAAGCTAGTCCACACTCAAACCTTATTCTCGAGGTTAGCCATAGTATCACTAGGAAAACCCTCTTGAGGTCTCGGGTTTCAATGAGACGAGATATGACCCATTTGGGTCTCTAACTACTTGATCGATACTAAATAGGAGGTAGTCATCTGGCTAAGGGCGACACATCTTCTTTCATTTCTTTCTAAATTTTGTCAGACCCCTTAACTTTGTTGAGGATACGAGAAAGCATATCCTCCGACCGACCTCCCTCGGAATCCTTTTGCTTTTGGCGCTCATGGGGAGGAACATATATATGTCCTTCTCCCCTTCTCTCTCTTTCCAAGTGGGGTTACGGTCCCTCCACTCTCGATCACGATCCTTCCAACCTTCATCCCTTCTCCAATCTTGGTTAACACCCTACCTTAGGTAGTTTGAATGATAACCATCACCTTGGCTGGCTAGAAAATTCACCTCTTCGTTGTACAAAGCCTAAAATATGGCCTCATCAAGATTAACACACCTGACACCCACGGCACTAACACCTCGAACTCCCATGACATTTTTGGACAAAATGTCAAGTTGTGTCATGATCTTAGCGATATTCTGGTCATTCTCGTGGTCTTTCTCCATCTACTCCTTGGTCAATTTAAACATGAAAGGGGAGACCTGGTCTTCACAGGTATACCATACCCGATTGATTGTGGTCATGCCATCAAAGAGTTGTGCTGCTATCACTTAATGTTGCTGCATCAAACCTCTAGGAGAAAGGTTGTCAGCAACACCCTTGTTTACCGAGTCAAGGCTCCGGTAAATTTTTTGCAGTAACACGTTATCAGGCAAGCCATGAGTTGGGCATGGGAGCACCAAGTTCTTGAATAGTAGCCAAGTTTCATGAATTGGTTTGCCCTCCAGATGCTTGTAGCTCTGAATGCCATCCCGAAGAGTCATCATCTTTGAAGGAGGGGAAATCGTACTTGAAATGTTGTGACCAACTCCTCCCACGAAGTGATTGATTCACGTGGAAATTCAACCAACCACTTTCATTCTTCTCCCATCAAAGAGAATGGGAACAACCTTAATCGGACTGACTCTTGGGATATGTTCTTCAAGAAGAACGATCTGCAAACATCCAAGAATTTTCTAATATGCTCATGGGGATCCTCATGAGTCAAGCCACCGAACAACCCCTTCAATTGAAAGAGCTGCAATATAGTACTTGTGATGTGGAACACAGCATTCCCTTCGACCAGAGGCAAGCGAATGGCACCAATTCCACCTATAAGATGGGGTCATTAGCATTAGGCTCGCTGACATCGTTGAGGTTTCCAATGTCATCTTGGTGTCCTACATAGCTACTGTTGCTGCCGTTCACACTTATACTTCCTGTTTCAAAACAAAAACAAGCAAAACAAAGTTAAAATTCAGTAAGTTCAACTATGACTAACAAGAACAAAATTCAACTTAGTTAAAGAATCTTAACTAACACTACTCCCCGGCAGCGATGCCATTTTGATTTAATGTATCAGGACACTTCTTCCAATTCTAATGGCCAACGATCGTTAGTCAGTAATATACCCCAACTAAGTGAGTTGGGGTCGAATCCCACAAGGAATGATACGTGCCTAATATTCAAGAGCCAAGTACAAATATGTTCAAGTCAATCATAGGTGAAGACATTTACGAATAAAAGGATACTTCAAGTTTAGGGTAACCCAAGTGTCAAACATGGAGGGTTTTGATTGTAATTATCAACTTCAACAACAGCAAATAACACAAATTAACAAGTAAATAGACGGCTCATTGGGATGTGATTGAATTATAGGGTAAGGTAGACAAATGGGTAATTGCAACTGATAGTAAATAGCTATAAATCAGTGAATAAGCTGGCTTTAGAGGGGATAAACTTTCTCTCAAACAATTTACCCCAAATCAAATTGGTTTCTCTCGAACACCAACAAGCAGCAATTAAGAGCAGCCTACTCTTTAGTCCATTCACTCTCTCAATCTAAATGTGTGGAAAAGCGTTTAGGATTCACTCTCTCGGGCTGAACCCATGACAACCCAATGCCTAGAGACCATCAAATTAGTAATCTTGGTTTCAAAACCTCTCTCTCGAGCAAGCAAAAAATATTAAGGTAGAATTGCATTTGCAACTACAACACTTTAAATTAAACCACAATCACTGATTGAAATCACTTTTAAACAGCATTTAAACTATCAATTAACAATACCTATAAGCTAAATCAACCCATAATCACATAATCACACCCCAAGAATTGGGGTTTTAGCTAGATATCATAAAATATAGAAATCGTTACTAAATTGTGTTTCCATCAACTAGGTAAGATTAATTTCGTCTTTACAAAGGTCCAAATTGAAGAATCTCAAATACCCAATTCCAATTTCTCAAAATGGAAAACTTCAATTCTTCAAATCTAAGGAAAATATTGTCTCCAAACTCAGAGTTCTATCTCAAACTGATTATGTCAAAGATAGATTGATAGATACTAAACATAATGTCTGAAAATGTATTTATAGTCGCCACAAATATGCTTCGAAGGACCATTCGGCACGGTAATTCGAGATCACTGATCCACTCGGCGTTCTGCCCTTTTGTCAATTCCATCACCCTTTTAATTTGGTCTTCAACATCCTCACATTCGCCGACATGCTGACGTCTCCATCCTATTTCCAACTTCATTTTCTCCTTCAAGGCTTGGCACACTAGAACTTTAGGCGAGATCATAGCCATTCGGTGACTCGTCCAATGGGTTAGGAGATCACTAGGCCTTCTTTTCTTCGTTCTTTCAGCTGCCTTGTTCCTTTTTGCTCATTAGTTTTCATGCTTTGTTCCTCAATCCAAATACCTAAAAAGCAAGGATTTACATCAGTTATTGGCACAAAATAAGCATTTAAGGACACTAAATCTATTAAAATACAGCCCCAAATGAGTCCAAATTGTGGAGTCATCAATGTGCAAAGCTTTGAAGGAAAGAACCAAGTCGGCGAAGAAAGTGAGCAATCGACGGAATGCCGAGTGATTCTGCGAAGCCAAGATAGATCGTTCAAAGTTACAAGCCTTGAGTATGCTGAATGCCAAGTGAAAGGGCAATGGGAAGGACCAAATGGCGTCTCGCTGAGTTGTTCGGTGATCCCGACTTACTTAACTAAATGAGCTTTCGTATCTTATTTTTGGTGACTATAAATACGATTTTGAACATTTAGTTTAGTATATTAGAACCAATATGGTATCTGGTTTTTATCTCTTGAATCTATCAAATAGTCTAGAGAGTTTTTCCTTAGCTTTGAGGGATTGAAGAAATTCACTTTTGAGAAATTGGAAGTGGGTCTTTGAGATTCCTCATAGTGGAGCATTGTAAAGATGAAAGCACTCTTACCCAATTGATGAACAATCAATTTGGTAACAGTTTTTACCTTTTTATGATGTCTAGCTAAAACCCCAATTCTAGGGGTGTGATTATGTGATTATGTGTTTATGTGAATATGTGATTATGGGATTATTTAGCTTATGGGTATTGCTAATTTTTAATCTAAATGTTATTTAAAAGTGAGTTCAATCATTAATTTTGGTTTAACTTAAGAATTGTAGTTGCAAATGCAGTTTTATGTTTCTGTTAATGGCTTGCTCGAAAGAGGTTTTAGAACTAAGGTTTTTGATTGATGATTTGTGGGTATTGGGTCAATTTGGGTTTAGCTCGAGAGAGTAAATCCTAAACCCAATCCAACACATTTAGCTTGAAAAAGTGAATGGATTAAGGTGTGGGCTGCTCTTAATTTGCTTGCTTGTTCATGTTAGAGAGAAATCACTTTATTATGGGTAATTATTCAAGAAAAAATTACATCCCTTATAGTCCAGCTTACTCACTAATAACTAGTTATTCGCTAATAGTTGCAATTACCCATATATCAATATTAGCCTATAATCGATCACATCTCAAGAACCCATCTCATTATTTTTAATTCATATTGTTTGTGACTGTTTGCAGTTGTTAATCAAAACCAAAAACCCCATTTGACATTGGTTTCATCCCTTAATTTGAATGATGTATTTATTTGAAATTTTTATTCCTATGGCTAATTTAACCGCATTTATACTTCCCAATTGAATATGAAACACATACCGCTCCTTGTTGGATTCAACCCTAACTCATTTAGTTGGATTTTATACTGATTTACGATTGTTGCACACCTAGAATTGGATGAGGTGTGATTGAAATGTCAAATCAAAATGGCGTCGCTATCGCGGAGTGGTGTTATTTGAAATTATTTTGGTGAAGTTGAATTGTATTATTGTTAGTCATAGTTGAATCTATTTATTTTTAGTTTTGGTTTTTGTGTTACTTGTAAAACAGAGGAAATAAGCATCAACAGAAGGAATGGTATCCAGGTGGGGCACCAAGATGACATCAAAAATCTCAATGATGCCAATGAACTGAATGTCAATGACCCAAATCTAGTGGGTGGAGTTGGTGTCATTCGTTTACCTCCAGCTGAAGGGAACGTTGTGTTCCACATTACAAGCACCATGTTACAGCTCTTACAACTGAAGGGTTTGTTTGTGGGTTGGCTCAGTGGATCCCCATGACATATAAAAATTTGTGTTGATGTTTGTGGATCGTTCTCCTTTAAGAACATATCTCAGGAGTTGTTTCGGTTGAGGTTGTTCCCATTTTGTATAATGGGAGAAGGATGCTAGTCATTGGCTGAGTTGCCAAGGGAATCTATCACTTCGTGGGAAGAGCTTATCACCGCATTCCAAGTGAGACTTTTCCCTCATTCGAAGATGATGACACTTAGGGAGGGTATTCAAAGCTTCAAGCGTTTGGAGGGTAAGTCAATCCATGAGACTTGGCTAAGGTTTAAGAAGTTGGTGTTGCAATGCCCATCTCATGGATTGCTCGATAATGTCCTGTTGCAGTACTTATACAAAAGCCTTGATTCGGTGAACAAGGGAGTGGCTGATCAACTTTCCCTGGGAGGTTTAATGTAACAACCTTATGTAATAGTAGCCCAACTCCTTGATGGCATGACCAAGATAAACCGGGCATGGTACACCCGTGAAGATCAAGTCTCCCCTCTCACTTTTAAATTGACAAAGAAGCAGCTTAAGAAAGATCACGAGAGGGACCAAAATATGGCAAATAAGATGACCCAACTAGAAATTTTAGCCAAAATGTCATGGGTGATAGTGTTAGGAGTGTCAATGTTGTGGGTGTTGGTTGTGTAAACCCCGATGAGGTCAAGTTTGAAGCGTTGTACAACAAGGAAGTAAACTTCCTAGCTAACCAAGGAGGAGGTTATCGTTCTAACTACCCCAGACTGGGTGGAAACCAAGGTTGGAATAGAGATGAGGGCTGGAGAGAAGGATAGGTATGTTCCTCCCCATGAATGTCAAAATCCCAAAGATTCTGAGGGTGGCCGGACTAAGGATGTGCTCTCACGTATTCTTAACAAGGTTGAAGGGTCTGATAAAGTTTTGAAGGAAATAAAGGAAAACGTATCGACTCTCAACCAAATAGTTACCTCTTACTCCGTCTCTATCAAATATTTCAAGACCCAAATGGGTCAAATTTCATCTCATTTAAACCCAAAACAACAAGGGGGGTTGCCTAGTGATACTATGGCAAACCTCAAGAACGAAGCTTGAGTTGGTACTTGCTTCGTGCCACGACGTTAACTAAGTCTCTTCTTGGGAGACAACCAAGTTTTTAATGCTTTAATTTTATTTTTGAATAATGGGTGTTGATTGTGTTGTTGGAAAAGTGGAATGTGTTTGAAAAGTGCAGGTTGGCGAGCCAAAAGTCTAGTCGGTGACTCGCCAAAGAGGTCAGCGAGCCCGACTTGAACTGCCATTGGACCCATAAAAATCACAGGTGAGAGTCACTAAAACTTGGCAGGCCCATGGACAAGTCAGTGATCCTGACTTTGTTCGCCATTTGGACAACCAAATTAACTAGAGTTCCTGTAAAACTCAGCAAGGTAAGTAACCACTCGATGCGTCACGGAGTGGTTCAGCGAGGATGACTAATATCGCCAAAGGGCTGCAAACTGAATGGTTTTAAAAGGCCAAAGGGTCAAAATTTCAAACCCTATCATATTCCTTCATTTTTGCCTCATACAATCGCACCTGCACTCTAGATTTTCTTTAGTTTTGCTCTTTTATCGCTTTTGCTCTGAATCTCGTGCTCGAAGTTGGAATACATTGCTGCCTAGCTTTATAAACTCATATTTCGACATTAAAGGTTGGTTTTCTGAACCCCAAACACTTGATTAGTGGTTGAAATCAAATGCATTTGTTTAAAATTGTGTTTATATGTGATGGGCCTTCTCTGAAATCGTAACTGTGTGCTAGTTTTCCTATTTTAGTTTTGAAATCGTGCCTAAAATGCTTATATTATTGATTTCCCAAATTTTAGTGCTTTAAAAGTTGATCGTAAATTGTTGGGTTGCATTAACTTGTTATTAGGTCTAGTCGGGTGAAGTCTAAGTAACCCCAATTTTGCTAAATGAAAAAAAATTGTGACACCTCTATTGTTTATGATTGTAATTGTTCTTGTGCAAATTTGAGTATCGGTTGTGATCAACACCGATGACTTGAATAGTACTCTTAATTGAACAAAATGAAAGTGCATCTATGATGAGGCCAAATGAAGTTGCATAGACAATGTGTGAACTTTTAGCATCTCGTTGTGACTAGCCAATTATCGAATGAGTCTCTTGTGATGAGCATTGCACACTATCTAGAAAGTGTGGAGTCTTGTTTGATATTGATGCCAATACCTTGTGTGATGAGATTTCCTTGAACATTGTGTGTGATGACACCTACAATTTGCACTGTTGGTCCAGTTGACTAAGTGATGCAAGCACTTGAAATGATGTTAGGCAACAATTTTGAAGAGTGAAACAATTTGACAACATACCTTTTTTTGTGGCCAACCTTGTGAGATGTGTGAACCTTGCTTGAACCCCCTTGAGCCTTATCATTTTCTTGGAAGAAACTTGAGCAATTGTAACCCCTCTTTATCCATTCACCCATAACTCTCATGAAGTGTGGTTTGTTTGAATAGCCAACTTAGTCCAAAAGCCTAAGTTGGGGGTATGGTGAAAAGAGAAGGGAAATCAAGAAGTGTGAGATATTCCCCCTTTGAGCAATGGTTTTAAAAAACATGGAACCCATCCATGTAACAAAAAAAGAGGAACGAAGAAAGCAAAAGAAAAAGAATGAAAAAGTTGTGAAATAAAGTAGTGGAAGTTGCAAAAGAAATGGGGTATCCGCTAGTCCATTTGAAGTTGAATAATAGGGTGAATGGTGAGCACGATCAAAATGTTAAAGAAAAGAAAGAAAGTAATGTTCAAACCACACTTCATGAGGGTAGCTGCAACAAAGCCTAAATGACCATACATTTACACTCAGCCCCATTACAAGCCTTGAAAAGGCCTTTGTGATCTTGAGTGAGCTGAAATAAATGTTGATTGGAAAATAAGGGCAAACCTATGGGTGAAGTCATGCATGTGTTCATCATTGTGAGTGTGAGAGCCGTATGTGATTTCGGAACTATAAATTGTTGAAGAACATTGTATGAATAGGGAATCATTTTTGTTGTGAGGGCATTTGAGTACCTTTGTTGAGCTTGAACTTGAATTTGAAGAAAGTATTGTGAACTTGAGCTTCTTTGATAGTGGTGAGTCATAGTTTGAATCTTTGAGTGCACAAATGATCATTGCATGAGTAAGTTGAATCTTGTTATGTGCATTCATGTCAAGTCTTATGCAGCACTATGTGAGACATTCTTTTTGAACTACTGATCTTGAGTTTTACTTAAGCACAAGAAAAAGTTTAAATTGGGGGTGTTGATGAGTCCGACATTTGAACTCATTTGGGGCTTTGTTTGTATAGATTTAGTGTCCTCAAATGCTTAATTTGTGCCATAAACTGATGTTAAATCCTTGATTTTCAGGTATTTGGATTGAAGAACAAGGCAAGGACACTAACAGGCAAAAAGCAACAAAACAAACTGAAGAAATAAAGAAAGGCAAGCCTAGTGATCGCCACGAGCACTTGGCGAATGGCCGAGTGGCAAGTTTGACCGCCTAAAGTTCCATTGTGCCAGCTATGAGGGAAGAAACCAAGTTGGCAACAAAACGAGGTAGTCGGCGAATTGCCGAGCAGTTCCGCGATGCAAAGAGAGATCGCCCAAAGTTAAAAACTTGAGGATGCTAAAGTGCTAAGGAGAAAAGGTGATGGAAGAGATCAATGGGAGGTTCGCCGAGTGGTTCGGCAAGCCCAACTTACTTTTCCAAATGGCCCTTTGTGGCTTAATTTTGACGACTATAAATTAGATGTTGAACATTTATTTTAGCATGTTGGACAGAGTGGACTAAGGCTAATTTAGTTTTGAACACTTATCTCCATAATTTTTCATAGTTTTGAAGTATTTTAGAGATTCAATTTGGAGATTTTGGGAGTCGATTTTGAATATTCTACAAATTGAATCATTATAAAGACTAAATCACTATTACATAGTTGATTGTTAATCGATTCGGTAATCGTTTTTACTCTTTTATGATGTTTGGCTAAAACCCTAATTCTTGGGGTGTGATCATGTGATTACGGGTTGAATTAGTTTATGCGTATTGTTAATAGTTAGTTTAAATGCTATATTGAAGTGAGTTTAATCATCAAATATGGTTTAATTTATGAATTGCAGTTGCAAATGCAGTTCTAATTTTGTGTTCTTGGCTTGCTTGAGAGAGAGGTTTAGAACTACGATTATTGATTAATGATTTGTAGGTATTGAGTTGAGCTGGGTTTAGCTCAAGAGGGTGAATCCTAAACTCAATCCTACCTATCTAGCTCGAGAGAGTGGATGAATTAAGTTGTGGGTTGTTCTTCATTGTTATGCTTATTGATGTGCAAAAGAAATCACCTTATTTAGGGTAGTTGTTCGAGAGAAAGCTATGCCCCTTATAGTCTAGCCTACTGACTGATTGTTAGTTGTTTACTAGTAGTTTCAATTACCCATATATCAACCATTGTCCTATAATCAATCACATCCCAAGAATTCCTCTCCTTATTGTTAATTCGAAGTGTCTGTGACTACTTTGTAATTGATAATTAAAACCTAAAACCCCTATTTGACATTCGTGTAACCTATTTAACTTGATTCATGTTTTTTTTGATAATTTCTATTCCTATGGTTGATTAGACCACATTTGCACTGCCTAGTTGAATTTGAACACCTACCACTTCTTGTGGGATTCGACCCCAACTCATTTGTTGGGTTTTATACTGATTAACAATTGTTGACACCTAGAATTTGATGAGGTGTGCTTGGAACGTTAAATCAGGGGTTCCACTTGGCGGATCGCCAAGTCACTCAATGTTCACTCCCTACTTCAATGAGTCGGTTAAAGAAAGGAATATTTTTCCCTTCCTCCGAATCTGAGGTGTTACAAAAATGAAGAAAAAGTCTCATACACTTGTCTCAAAATCCAACTACAACAGTAGAATCATTGGGACACAGCCCATACAACAATGTTCAAACCTAAAATCAAAGACCATAAGGAACTGGTGGTCAAATCCTCAAAGGCTATCAGGACTGGCCAATCTTCAATCTTGCCTCTACTATAGATCTTAGCCACGGGGATGAGAGTCGGGAACGCCGGACCCTACATTTGGATAAGAAATATAGGCAAGAGTATGTGTTAGTACAAGAATGAACTAAACATGATAGCTTAAATAAACATCAACATAAACATAAGTCATGAGCATAATCAATGCACATAGTAGATCATTTCAACATAAAAGGAATACTTCTTGAAGTAACCGCAATTTGTCCTTACTCATCAAGGAAGGCAAACTTAAGCAGCAATCCAAACTCATTGCCTATAATACATATCTTAGCTTATCTTGTATAGACATGGGGAATCACCTCTTGCCTTCCTATAAAGACTCATGGGTATTCGCCTCTAGCCTTACTTAAATGGATAATGGGTACTCACCTCCATGTCCAACTTATGGGATCATGGGTACTTGCATGCCCAACATCATATGACATGGGTACTCATCTCTGTATCTTTATATAAGGATCATGGGTAATAGCCTCCATGTCCAATAATCATTATAGGAAAGTGTGGGGGTTGATTAAATAATGCTATCAAAGACACTTAATCCAGTTCTAAGAGCCAACGATCGCTAGTCAGTATATAACCCCACTAAATGAGTTGGGGTTGAAACCCACAAGGAGTGGTACGTGTTTAAGATTCAATAGGAAAATATGAATATGTTCAAATCAACCACAGGAATAGACATTATCGAATAAAGACATAATGTAAACCAAGGGGTGACACGAATGTCAACTAACAAAGGGGGGTTTTGGTTTTTACTTTCAGCTACAACAAGAGCAAATAACAATATTGAGACGGGTGCTTGGGATGTAATTTGATTATAGGCAAATATAGACAAATGGGTAATTACTGCTGTTAGAAAATAGTTGTAAATTAGTGAATAAGCTATACTTTAGTGGGGATAAACTTTCTCTCGAACAATTTACTCTGAATCAAGTTGATTTCTCTCAAACACCAACATGCATGCAAATAAGAATAGCCTACGCTTTAGTCCATTCACTCTCTCGAGTTGTATGTGTGGAAAAGGGTTTAGGATTCACTTTCTCGAGATGAACCCATGACAACCCAATACCCATAGACCATCAATTCAATAATCTTGGTTTTAAAACCTCTCTATCGATCAAGCCAAAAACAGGAAGGCAGAACTGCATTTGCAACTACAATTATTTAAATTAAACCACATTACTGATTGAAATCACTTCTAAACAACATTTAAACTAACAATTAGCAATACCCACAAGCTAAATCAGCCCATAATCACATAATCACACCCCAAGAATTGGTGTTTTAGCTAGACATCATAAAAAGATAGAAATCGTTACCAAATTTCGTCTTTACAAAGGTCTAAATTGAAGAATCTCAAAGACCCACTTCCAATTTCTCAATACTGGAAAACTTCAATTCTTCAAAGCTAAGGAAAACTTGTCTCAATAATAAGAGTTCAAAAATAAAATACTTGATAATGATAAAAGCTCTGATTTCTGGATAAAAGATTGATAGATCCTACACTAAATGTTCAAAAAATGTTTTTATAGTCGCCAAAAATATATTGTGAAGGACCACTCAGCGCAGTAAGTTGGGATTGCTGATTAGCTCGGCGATCCGCCCTTTGGTCAGTTTCGTCTCCTTTTTGTTTTGGCCTTCAGCATCCTCAAGTTCTGTAACTTTGGGCGATCTAACATTGCATCACGGAACCACTCGGCAATGCCCCAACTACTTCTTTCTCTCGCCAACTTGATTTTATCCTTCAGGGCTTGGGACACTGGAACTTTAGGGGAGGTAATGGCCATTCGGCGACTCGCCAAAGGGACTTGGTGATCACCAGGCCTTCATTTCTTCGTTTTTTCAGCTCGCTTCGTTCTTTTTTGCAATTTAGTGTCCATTCTTTGTTCCTCAATCCAAATACCTAGAAATCAAAGATTTTACATTGGCACAAAATAAGAATTTGAGGACACTAAATCTATCCAAATAAAGCTCTAAATGAGTCCAAATTTAGGACTCACCCCAACTTAAACTTTTGCTTGTCCTCAAATAAAACACAAGTTCAGTAGTTCAAAAAGGATGTCCCAAACAATGCTACGCAAGATCTAATCATGAAAGAACACAAAAAGACTCAACTTACTCATGCAAGGATCAGTTGTGCACTAAAGGATTCAAGTTGTGACTCACCATTATCAATGATTCTCGAGCTCACAATACTTGCTTCAAATATAAGTTCAAACTCACCAAAGGTACTCAAAGGCGCTAAAACAAAGAATGATTTGATATTCACACATAATGGTTTAAGAATTTATAGCTACGGAATCATATGCAACTCTCACACTGACAAAGATGAACACACGCATGAGTTCACCCATAGGTTTGCCCTTATTTTCCAATAAATCCTTGCTTCAGCTCACTCAAGATCAAAAAGGTATTTTCAAGGCTTGTAACGGGGCTGAGTGTAAAGGTATGGTCATTTAGGCTCAGTGGCTGCTATCCTTATGAAATGTGGTATGAACAGTACTTCCTTTCCTTTTCTTCAACAAGTTCATTCATTCTTAAAATTAACCTCATTATTCATTTTCCATAAAACTTTGGACACCCCATTTCTTCTTGCAACTTTATTTCAACATTTTTCATTTTTTTTTTTATTGTTTTCTTTTTCTCTCTTTTTTTGTATGGAGGGATTCCATCTTTTTCAAAACCATGGATAGAGGGGGATTTCTTCACACTTCTTGATTTACCTTCTCCTTTTACCACACCCTCAACTAAGGCATTTGGCCTAAATTGGCTATTCAAACAAACCACATCTCATGAGGATTAAGGTGAAGGGATAAAGAGAGGTTTCATTTGCTCAAGTTTCTTCCCAGAAAAAGAGTAAGGCTCAAATGGTGATCAAACAAAGGTCACACATCTCACAGGGTAGGCCACAAAAGAGGTATAATGTCAAATTGTTTCACTCTTTAAAAATTATTGCCTAAGATCAATTCAATAGCTCACATCACTTGGTCAATCGGACCAACGGGGCAAATTCTTGGTGTTATCACACAAGGTTCACGGTAAGCTCATCGCACAATGCATTGGCACCGATGTCAGACAACACTCCACACTTTCGCTAGTGGGCAATGTTCATCACAAGAGAATCAATTTGATAATCAGCCAATCACAACAAGAGGCAACGAGTTCACATATTGCCTATGCACCTTTATTTGGCCTCATTGTAGCCATACATTCATGTTTTTTCAATTAAGAGCACTATTCAAGTCATCGATATTGATCACAACCGACACTCAAAATTGCACAAGAATAGCCACAATTAATTACACAAGAGGTGGCACAAGTTTTTTGAAAGGGTCCAAAAATCATTTACATTCAAAATAAGGACCCACAAGCTTAAACATCCACAAAAATAGTGTTCAAACACAAATTTCAACACAAAATCCAATATATAAATAAAATACTACTTACAAAAGGTGGGTATGGAAATACCTCACCCCACCACAAACAAAAACCAATTTGTACTCAAATGCAATAAAAATATACAAAAAGTAAATAAAGATGGCAGAGAGGGAGGTAAAGAGGGATCCTGTCTACACAATCTCTCCATCTGTCGGGGCATCAATGCTCATTGTAAGAGTAGTATGATCATGGGCATCAGTGCTCGGAGTTACCTCAGAAGTACTGGCTCCACTGGACCCACCCATGGTGGTGTCTCTCAAAGAAGTCTGGTGAGCGGTCTCAAATATCACATCCTCAAGGTATGCGAGATCATCATATACCTTAGTATCTCATACCTCTATCTGCTCCTCATCGTTCTATGCCTCTGACTCATCAGCTGCTACGTCATCCCGTTGTATATCTCCGGTGGTGGACGGAGAAATCTCAGAAGTCACTGGGGCATCCACATCATTCGCTACCTCTAATAATGAAGTAAAGTCAGTGGACTTCAAGTAGTCCACGTCCTTCCTTAGATCTGCAACCTCGGCTTTCAAAGTTGTCACCTTTGAAGTCTCCCCCTGTCTACTCTTACAAGTCTCAACTCTTATAGTGAGAGTGTCAATGGATACTCGTAAGGGGGTCAGTGCAGCTAGGATAGCACTCTCGATCATCCATGGAACTGTTGCCTCTAGTCGGGTAGCCCTCACATCAGCCGAATGGGCCAGGTGCCTCATTTTTAGGATCATAGCCTGACTAATCCTGGCAGGTTGGGTTGCAGTAGAACTACCAAGGGCCTGGGAGGAAAAGGTGGGAGCAGATATACCTGAAGGTCTGGAGGAAAGAATAGGCAAAGATGCCTCTGCATGTATAGATTCAATGTCCACCTCCGAAGATGTATCCATCATAGTTGCTCTCCTCCTGTCGGCCTCCTCTCAAGTGTACTCTGCCTCTATACGCTAGATGTTAGTTGAGGATAAAGGAGTAACCTCAATATCTCTAGTCGCATCCCGAGGAACTCGAGCAAGCCCGCACAACTCTGTAATTAACACTAGGAATGGTAGGGAGGTCTAGTATTGCTTGTCCATCATGGCCATCTCCTGCTTTATAAGGAGCCCCATGATAATTCTCCTCCTGGATATGATTGATCTAAGGTAGGCTGTCTTGGGCTACCTGAGGATGGACTTGTTCTTGGAAGGGAGGATGGTGTTGTTGATGAATCTGAACCAGAACCAAACAACAATATTCAGGTCCTTTTTCTCAATTGGGGATCCTACCTCGATCCACCTCGGGGTGGTATCAGAAATCAAAGGTGCCTTGCCCTTTAAATAATCTAGGGACTGAGTAATAGGCAGGCCCACATAAGCAATTGTAACATCCAGAGACCTGTTGAGTACAATATTAATGTACTCACTGTTGAACTCGACTTCCTTCCCCCGAACCATGATTGACTTCACTAGTCTGAAAGCACTAGCCTTCTTCTTCCCTTTGTGCACCAACTCTCTGTATGGTGTATAGAATTCCCAGACTCATGTGGGAATGTAGAGGCCTTAGGGACTGGTGAACAACTCGAATCGATGGAAATTGAAGGTGTCCCTCACTGCAGAGTATCTACTCTCAAGGCTATCTATGGACATCAACTTTTCCCCTAAAATAGTCTGCAACCCATCTGCTTTCAATCTATTAAGTAGTCAGGGAGGAGGAACCACTGGTGGCACTAGATCCAGAGGAGATGCCGAAGTTGGCACTGTAGCTACTGCTGGGGTGGCTGCTGGAGCTCTAGAGGATTCAAGGCAAGACCTAGCAAGGATCTCCCCTCGCTAGACTGTAATGGTTGGTCATCCTCCAGCTTAGATAATACGGCTTGGGAGTCAAAGGACTCTCCCTCGCTATCGGAATTAAGCTCTAGAGTATCAGATACGGGCCTCTTGCCTTTGTCTTTTCCTCCCTTTGGAGGCTCTTTCCATCCCTTTTTAGGAGGATTGGCTCCCCTTCATTTATAACCACGTCCCGTGTTCTTTTACGAGGCGGCATGTCAAGATTGGTTCTAGCCATGTCTGTAAAAAACTAGAAAAAAAGTTACTCATAATTCAAAAATAAGATACTTGATGATGATAAAAGCTCTGATTTCTGGATAAAAGATTGATAGATCATAAACTAAGTGTTCAAAAAACGTATTTATAGTCATCAAAAATGTATTGCAAAGGAAGATTCGATGCAGTAAATCGGGATCACCGATCAGTTCAGTGATCCGCCCTTTGGTCAGTTCCATCTCTTTTTTGCTTTGGCATTTAGTATTATCAAGTTCTGTAACTTTAGGCGATCTAACATTGCATCGCGGAACCACTCGGCGATGCACTGACTGCTCCTTTCTCTCGCCAACTTAATTTTCTCCTTCAAGGCCTGGTACACTGGAACTTTATATGAGGTAATGGCCATTCGGCGACTAGCCAAAGGGACTTGGCGATCACCAGGCCTTCATTTCTTTGTTCTTTCAGCTCGTTTCGTTCCTTTTTTCAACTTAGTTTCCATGCTTTGTTCCTCAATCTAAATACCTAGAAATCAAGGATTTTACATTAGTTATTGGCACAAAATAAGCATTTGAGGACACTAAATCTATCCAAATAAAGCCCTAAATGAGTCAAAATCTAAGACTCATCAGGGGTGTAATACCCCGTATCCAAAATAGTCCTAGATAGAAACTTTCTAGATGTTGCAAGTGCCTAACCGCGCCAGCCACCAATGGTCGTGGAGTGGACCCCGGACCGTAGGTGTGGTTCGTGTTTCACCTGCTTGGGTATGTTCTGAGGGTCCAAGACCATGACATGACCTAATGTAACGACCCAAAAAACAAATAAGTGAAACTAGAGCCTACGTTGGGTGTTTTTGAGTTTGGTGTCAGGTTTGAGGGTGTGTGATGTTTTCCCGAGCCATGGTTGAGGGGTTTAGGAGTTAAACGTCAATGTATGACTCCCCAAGGACCACCCTAGGAGTCCTTGAGGAGGACCCTTAGTCTAACCACATGGGGTGAACCACGGAAAGGGTCCACATCCTGTAGGTCCATCCAACTTCCGTGGATGGCCTCTGTAGGTCAGACCTCCATGAACCAATCTACTGCCCCAGACAACGGACCAATAGCACGGTCCGTTAGTGGACTCACAGTCCGTGAGTCTAGGGCGTGAGTCACCCTTATGATTCTGGTTTGGGTTCAGCCTTAGTAAGGGCTAAGTGGTAAATTCCTTTTATTATATTTTAAGTGTATGGATGGTTATTCTAGGTTTACTAATATATTTTAAGAGTATTAAAACATTAAAACACTCATTTATATTTCATCACTCAAATCAAACCTCTCATCCCCTCTGTCACGACCCAAACCTAGGGCCTAGACGTGACATGGCGAATGAGGAACCCGAAGGAACCCCAAACAAGCCTCTCAAACTTGTCATCACACTTCATCGGTCGCGGAAGTACATTCAACATTAAATAACGGGAATTAGGGACTAAGGGCAAATCATTTTAAAAATAACATCATAGAATAAGAGTCAAGCTCATTTACAAAATACTTGTCCAACGCACACCTCTACATACATAGATAGGACGGGGGCCATGACATACTACCGGCTCCCCTCATAGTCAAAATACAATTACAAGCAAAAGTCTCAAAACATAGGAGTAGGAAACATAACATAGCCCTCGAATCATTGAGGACTCACCAACAAACTCGGATAAGCACCGTACTAGCCACGTGGATGGAGAGAAGGATCAAGAGTAGCTTCGGTCCCTACATGGTGACATCATGTAGGCAAAATATGCGTTAGGACTTTGGAATGTACTAAGTATTCGGGGTGCAATACAACAATAGACAAGGACACAATCGAAATTCAAGAAATAGTTCCATAGGCATAATGAATAATAATATGAGGATGCATGATCAAAGTGAAGTCAAAACATGTTTAAGTAAATCTATACTAATAGTAGATATCATATGTGTATGCATAATCCAACCAATCTATAACCCCAACTTAGGATGGGGGATGTCGCTCACACCCGGACACCCTGGTGGCAAGGTATAAACCCCTCACATGGTTGATGTTGGTCACACCCCAAGCATCCTAGGTGGTGAGATATAAACCTCTCACATGGTTGATGTTGGTCACACCCCAAGCATCCTAGGTGGTGAGATATAAACCTCTCACATGGTTGATGTTGGTCACACCCCAAGCATCCTAGGTGGTGAGATATAAACCTCTCACCTGGTTATTCGATTTTTTTCCCCCGGATCGGGCATGGTCATGCTACACTTTATATAGGAAATTTACATTAGGCTCTAATGCAATCTCATGTATGGAATGAACATATACACAAGTTTAGTTTGTCATCAACACATCCCTGAAATGCCATACATCTCATAACTCAAGCCTTAAAGCATCAATTCATTAATTCTCCATAATTGGACATTTTGTCAAACACCTTGAAGGCATGTAATGGGGTCAAAAAGCATGGAAAATAGGGTAGTAAGTATGTAGCCAAACCAGTGAACAACCTACAACAACGCCTTTTAACACCCACAAGACCACATGAAAAAATCTCCACATCCATTCCAAATTTAGATTCAAGTTCTAGAGTCACAACATACTCAAAACAATCACTTTTCATGTTTAAATTTCACTGTGCAGGAAATTTATACAAGGAACAAGACTAATTTATGAATCTCAACTTAAACCATGAATTAGTGAGTAGAATAGAGTCTAGGCACTATGGGTGGAAGGACCCATGAGTTCAACACCACATACCTTGAGTTTTTATGAAGGTCTTGAGAGTGTCCTCAATGGAAGCTTGAAACTTGGAGCAAGAATCTCTTCAATCTTGAGGAAGGTTTTGGATTAGGGTTCTTGAGAGAAAATGTGTCTAAGTATGGGAGAGGTGTTTTGGGAAATGTTTTAGAGATGGGAATTGAATTAATGCTATATAAGAAATAACATATGCCCTTTGGAAAAACGGGTCCAACACTTACAAAAAAATATGAGGCGGATGAACAGTACACTCGCTCTTTGGAATTTGCATTTCCTGCACGGACAGATTTTACGAAAATAGGCATAACTTCTTCGTCTGAACTCCGAATGAGATGAAACGAAGTGCGTTGGGTAGCTAACTCAAAGGGCTTTCCATGGAAATGTTATGGACCACCCAATTATTTGTGTGCTAGGAGATATGACCCTCCAAAGTAGACCCTCGAAAAAGGCTTCACTTGGAAATTTTGGATTTTGATACTGTTGCTCTAAAATTTGGGTTAGACCCATTTCCCCTCAATTTGACCCCCTAAACAAGAATATGAAGTCGTATTTTCGAAAAACGAAACAGATTTTTAGATATAGCTAAAACAAGTTTCCGGTAACTTCCGAAGCACATTTTTAGGAACTTTTTGGGTCGTTTCAATATCTCCCCCTTGGGAACATTCGTCCCCGAATGTGGAAGAGACGTACAACGCAAGACTTAGTAAGAACATATCAGCCCCTACATGAATGCAAAATTTTTATTTAAACATCACTTCAAGATTTCAAAACTTAGTGTAAAGCATCCATAACTCATCAATTTAAACATATATGCACATGAATGATCTAGGGGCTGAAATGTAAGACTCAATGGAGTACAAAGGACTTGATTTAATACCTTAGGCTTGAGTGGAGTTGAATAGATAAGGATAGCGTCTTTGCATGTCCGCTTCGGCCTCCCAAGTAGCACTCTCCACTTGTTGATTTCTCCAAAGCACCTTAACGGAGGCCACTTCTTTGTTCCTCAACCTCTTAACTTGTCTATCTAAGATATGAACCGGGACTTCTTCATACGTCAAATTATCTTCTACAACACCCACAACCTCAAGAGGTACAATAGCGTTAGGATCACCAACACATTTCCTCAACATCGATACATGGAATACCGGATGAACTAATTCCATCTCCTTGGGCAACCCCAACTCATAGGCTACTTTACCAACCCTTCTTATTACCTCATAAGGACCGACATACCTAGGACTTAATTTCCCCTTCTTACCAAAATGAACCACACCTTTCATTGGAGAAACTTTCAAATAAACCCAATCACCCACTTTGAATTCAAGATCCCTTCTCCTCACATCGGCATAAAACTTTTGACGACTTTGGGCTGTTTTCAACCTCTCCCTAATCATCCTTACCTTCTCAAGAGCATCCATGACCAGATCCGGACCCAACAAGACCACCTCTCCAACTTCAAACACCCAACCGGTGATCTACACCGTCTACCATAAAGTGCCTCAAAAGGAGCCATACCGATACTAGAATGATAACTATTGTTGTATGCAAACTCAATCAAAGGAAGATGATCATCCCAACTACCTTTCAACTCCAAGACACAAGCTCTAAGCATTTCCTCCAAGGTTTGAATTGTTCTTTCGGCTTGGTCATCCGTTTGAGGGTGGAAGGTCGTGCTAAGCTTTACCTTTGTACCAAGACCCCTTTGGAAAGATTTCCAAAAGTGAGAAGTGAATTGGGCACCACGATCCGAGATGATAGACAAGGGAATCCCATGCAACCTTACCAATTCATGAATGTACAACTTGGCATACTCTTCAGCCCCGTAAGTAGTTTTAACCGGTAGGAAATGAGCCGACTTTGTCATCCGATCAACCACCACCCAAACCGAATCAAAACCTCTTCTAGTCTTGGACAAGCCCACTACAAAATCCATGTTGATTTCTTCCCACTTCCAAGTAGGTATCTCAATGTCTTGAGTTAGACCACCCGGCCTTTGATGTTCTGCCTTGACTTGTTGACAACTATGGCAACCCGAAACAAATTTTGCAATGTTCTTCTTCATACCGCTCCACCAATACACATCCCTCAAGTCTCTATACATCTTTGTTGACCCCGGATGAATAGAATAAAAAGAAATATGAGCCTCATCAAGGATTCTTTCCCTCACACCATCCACACAAGGAACACATAATCTACCTTGGTACCTAAGGGCACCATCTTCCCCTTGGGAGAAAACCTCCACCTTATCACTACTCACTGAAGCCTTTAATTCCACCAAAAACGGATCAAGATCTTGCTTGGCTATCACCTCATCAACCAAGGAAAACCTTGAACCATCAACAACAACTACTCCTCCACTATCCACCCCTTCTAACCTAACTCCCAATTTGGCCAACCGATGGACCTCCTTAGCCAACTCTTTACTACCTTCCTCCACATGAGCCAAGCTACCCATGGACACTCTACTCAATGCATCCGCCACCACATTAGCTTTCCCCGGATGATAGTGAACACTCATATCTTAATCCTTAAGGAACTCTAACCACCTCCTTTGTCTCAAGTTAAGATCTTTTTGCGTAAACACATATTGGAGACTCTTATGGTAGGTGAAGATATCAACATGCACCCCATACAAATAGTGACGCCAAATCTTTAAAGTAAAAACCACGGCGGCCAATTCAAGATCATGGGTTGGGTAATTCTTTTCATGAACCTTAAGTTGCCTAGAAGCATAGGCTATAACTCTACCACTTTGCATCAACACACAACCCAAACCAATACGGGAAGCATCACAATAAACAACAAAACCTTCTAACCCATCCGGAAGTGAAAAAATAGGAGTGGACACAAGCCTTTCTTTCAAAGTTTGGAAGTTTTCCTCACACTCATCCGACCACACAAATTTAGCCTTCTTTTGAGTCAACTTAGTCATAGGAGAAGCAAGAGAAGGAAACCCTTCCACAAATCTCCTATAATAACCCGCTAAACCCAAGAAACTCCTTATATTCGACGGGGTCAAAGGTCTAGACCAATTCCTAATAACATTGGTCTTCTTAGGATCCACCTTAATACCATCCCTCGACACCACATGGCCTAAGAAAGCAACTTCTTTCAACCAAAACTCATACTTTTCATATTTAGCGTACAATTTCTCTTCCCTCAATCTTTGGGGTACAACCCTCAAGTGACCCATGTGCTCTTCCTCACCCCGAGAATAGATCAAGATGTCATCTATAAACACCACCACAAAAGAATCAAGGTAGGGTTTGAAGACCCTATTCATCAAATCCATAAAGATAGCCGGAGCATTAGTCAACCCGAAAGGCATCACCACAAACTCATAGTGCCCATACCTAGTACGAAAGGCCGTCTTGGGAATATCACACTCCCTCACCTTCACTTAATGATACCCGGACCGAAGATTAATCTTAGAGAAATGACTAGCCCCATGCAATTGGTCAAATAAATCGTCAATCCTTGGAAGAGGATACCTATTCTTGATGGTGACCCTATTAAGTTGTCGATAATCAATACACATTCTAAGAGACCCATCTTTCTTCTTCACAAATAAAATCGGAGCACCCCATGGAGAATGACTAGGTCTAATAAACCCCTTCTCTAACAAATCTTTTAATTGCTCTTTCAACTCCGCCGGGGCCATACGGTAAGGGGGAATAGAAATAGGTTGAGTATCGGGAAGGAGGTCTATACCAAAACCTATCTCCCTTTCGGGAGGGACACCGGGAAGGTCTTTTGGGAAGACATCTAGAAACTCATTAACAACCGGAATAGACTCAATAGGAGGGACTTTAGACTCCACATCATTGACTCTCACAATATGGTACAAGCACCCTTTGGAAATCAACCTATGGGCTTTAATGCAAGAAATGAATTACCCCTTCACCACAACATCCCGACTCTCCCACTCAAGGACGGGTTCGTTAGGAAATTGGAACTTGACTTTACGAGTCTTACAATCAATAGAAGCATAATATGCATGCAATCAATCCATCCCAAGAATAACATCAAAATCCACCATATTCAACTCAACAAGATCACAAGACAACAATTTATTCAATATGCAAACCGGACAATTTCTATACACTTTTCTACCAATAATAGAAACACCAATGGGAGTAGATACTTCATATGACTCATGCAACAATTCCGACTCGACATAAAATTTTCTAGCAACTAAGGGGGTAACTAAGGAAAGGGTGGCACCCTGATCAATCAAAATATAAATATCAGGATCAAAGATTTGCAACATACCGATCACCACATCGGGAGTCTCATTAACACATTGTCTACCATGCAAAGTATAAAATCGATTGTGCCTTGGGGCACTACTTTGAGAAGCACCTCTACCCAAAGGAGTAGTGTTAGCATTTCGGACCTTGTTGCGGATCTTGGGACACTCAAACCTCTTGTGACCTACTTCTCCACACTCAAAGCAAGCACCCGAACCCTTCATGCAAGGACCACCATGCTTCCTCCCACACTTAGGGCATACATCCATAGAACCCACTTCACCTCCCCCTTGAGGTCTAGGAACATTGATAGCAAATCCCCAATTTACATGAGGGTTTCATCGGCCTTGATGAAATCTAGCACCCTTAGGGAACCTATTCTCCAATCGGGCCCTCTTGGCCTCGTGCCCCCTTCTCTTCCTCAATTTCTCCTTCTTCATTTGCTCGACATAAGTCATCAACCGAGACAAATCCATATCTCCAATGAGCATAGTGGACCGACACTCTTCACTAACCAAGTCGGATACACCCATCACATATTTGTTCATCCTCGACCTAGGGTCGGCCACCAAGTGAGATGCATACTTGGAGAGTTGGACAAATTTGAGGGCATACTCCCTCACACTCATAGCTCCTTGCTTCAAGTTTATGAACTCTACCAACTTTGCCTCCCTAAGCTTAAGAGGGAAGAACCTATTAAGGAAAGCAAGTTTAAACTCCTCCCACAACACCACATAGCCATTACCTTTCTCACCCTTCCATTGATCAAACCAAATTTGAGCAACCCCCTTGAGTTGGTAGGCCGCCAACTCTGCCTTCTCACAAGCACCAACATCCATAATGGTCAATATTTTGCATACCTCATCGATGAACTCTTGCGGGTCCTTATCAACCTTTGAACCATGAAAGACCGGAGGGTTCATCCTCATGAAATCTCTCACCCTTTCCCCCGGGGTAGTAGCTGGAGGAGCTTGGGCTCCTTGTTGCACTTGGTTAGATACCACTTGTGCAAGCATGGTGAGTGCATCACGGAGCTCACCATTGGTGGGTGGCTCTTTCGGTGATCGGGCCCGTCTTCCCCTCATGTTTGGCATGATGATCTAGCAATCCAAAGAACAAGCGTTAGGGAGGAATCACCTTATTGCACTCTAAGCATGACATAGAACATGAAGAATGGAAACCATTACTAAAATGTTTTGTAGCTTCCCATTCATAGTCGTGGAGCGCTTCACAACCATGATTAGGACTCTACTCAACGCGGTGTGTTGGACTCTGAGGATTTAACAACCTAGTGCTCTGATACCAAGCTTGTCACGACCCAAGCCTAGGGCCTAGACGTGACATGGCGAATGAGGAACCCGAAGGAACCCCAAACAAGCCTCTCAAACTTGTCATCACACTTTATCGGTCGCGGAAGTACATTCAACATTAAATAACGAGAATTAGGGACTAAGGGCAAACCATTTCAAAATAACATCATAGAATAAGAGTCAAGCTCATTTACAAAATACTTGTCCAACGCACACCTCTACAAACATAGATAGGACGGGGGCCATGACATACTACCGGCTCCCCTCATAGTCAAAATATAATTACAAGCTAAAGTCTCAAAACATAGGAGTAGGAAACATAACATAGCCCTCGAATCATTGAGGACTCACCAACAAACTCGGATAAGCACCGTACAAGCCACGTGGATGGAGAGAAGGATCAAGAGTAGCTCCGGTCCCTACATGGTGACATCATGTAGGCAAAATATGCGTTAGTACTTTGGAATGTACTAAGTATACGGGGTGCAATACAACAATAAACAAGGACACAATCGAAATTCAAGAAATAGTTCCATAGGCATAATGAATAATAAAATGAGGATGCATGATCAAAGTGAAGGCAAAACACGTTTAAGTAAATCTATACAAATAGTAGATATCATATGTGTGTGCATAATCCAACCAATCTATAAACCCAACTTAGGATGGGGGATGTTGTTCACACTCGGACACCCTGGTGGCAAGGTATAAACCCCTCACATGGTTGATGTTGGTCACACCCCAAGTATCCTAGGTGGTGAGATATAAACCTCTCACATGGTTGATGTTGGTCACACTCCAAGCATCCTAGGTGGTGAGATATAAACTTCTCACATGGTAGATGTTGGTCACACCCCAAGCATCCTAGGTGGTGAGATATAAACCTCTCACATGGTTGATGTTGGTCACACCCCAAGCATCCTAGGTGGTGAGATATAAACCTCTCACATGGTTATCCAGTTCTTTTTCCCCGGACCGGGCATGGTCATGCAACACTTTATATAGGAAATTTACATTAGGCTCTAATGCAATCTCATGTATGGAATGAACATATACACAAGCTTAGTTTGTCATCAACACATCCCTGAAATGTCATACATCTCATAACTCAAGCCTTAAAACATCAATTCATCAATTCTCCATAATTGGACATTTTGTCAAATACCTTGAAGGCATGTAATAGGGTCAAAGAGCATGGAAAATAGGGTAGTAATTATGCAGCCAAACCAGTGAACAACTTACAACAACGCCTTTTAACACCCACAAAACCACATGAAAAAATCTCCACATCCATTCCAAATTTAGATTCTAGTTCTAGAGTCAGAACATGCTCAAAACAATCACTTTTCATGTTTAAAATTCACTTTGCAGGAAATTTATACAAGGAACAAGACTAATTTATGAATCTCAACTTAAACCATGAATTAGTGAGTAGAATAGAGTCTAAGCACTATGGGTGGAAGGACCCATGAGTTCAACACCACATACCTTGAGTTTTTATGTAGGTCTTGAGAGTGTCTTCAATGGAAACTTGGAACTTGGAGCAAGAATCTCTTCAATCTTGAGGAAGGTTTTGGATTAGGGTTCTTGAGAGAAAATGTGTCTAAGTATGGGAGAGGTGTTTTGGGAAATGTTTTAGAGATGGGAATTGAATTAATGCTATATAGGAAATAACATATGCCCTTTGAAAAAACGGGTTCAACACTTAGAAAAAAAAATGAGGTGGATGAATAGTAAACTCGCTCTCTGGAATTTGCATTTCCTACACGGACAGATTTTACGAAAATGGGCATAACTTCTTCGTCCAAACTCCGAATGAGGTGAAACGAAGTGCGTTGGGTAGCTAACTCAAAGGTATTTCCATGGATATGTTATAGACCACCCAATTATTTGTGTGCTAGGAGATATGACCCTCCAAAGTAGACCCTCGAAAAAGGCTTCACTTGGAAATTTCAGATTTTGATACTGTTGCTCTAAAATTTGGGTTAGACCCATCTCCCACTCAATTTGACTCCCTAAACAAGAATATGAAGTCGGATTTTTGAAAAACGAAATGAATTTTTAGATATAGCTAAAACAAGTTTCCGGTAACTTCTGAAGCACATTTTAAGGAACTTTTTGGGTCGTTTCACCCTCCAAAAGATCTCTCCCTAGAAACCTCCATTGGAGGTGAAAACTTCAAGCTTCCAAGGTCAAAATTTTCAAGGTTTTCAAAGAATTTTTGTGGGAAATCAATAGCAAGGTATGGTAGTCATGATCCTTGTCTAATTTTCCATTCAAGGAGCAAAATCCAAAGGTGATTTCAAAGTACAAAAAATGTAGGGTTTTACTCAATCTCATGGGTTCTTTCATCAAACGTTGTCAAATGGTTTCTAAGGACAAATTGTGATTGTATTGGTGTTTAATTGAAGATTTATGATGAAAATACTCTATGAACCCATGAATTTTCTCAATTCCTAAATTGTGCCTTATGAAGTGGGTTTGTTGATCATGAATGAATGTTGATGAATTATGCCTAAATTGATTTAGACTGCTAAATTGTATCACTATTCATGCCTAATTGTATTAATTAATGTTTTGTTGGTGAAAGTGAATTCATGGCCTTGAAAGGGGTAAGTTATGACCTAATTACATGATGAATTAGAATTGTGCTAGAGATATTGATCCACTTGAAAGGTGGAGGTGTTTAATTACTATGTATGATTATGATGTGAAGGATATGCATGTGATTTTGATGATAGAATGATGAACATGTATAGGATGTAAGTGTGTTGTTGTTAATAGTATATTCTAAATTGACACTCATGAATGATGATGATAGAATGTGAAGGATTTGTATAATGTATTGTTGTATCTTCAATTGGTAGTCTTAGACATCCTTTTCTTATACAAATGAAAGTAATGTGAATGTTAAATCTAGGATTGGTAGGCTTATGCATCCTTTTCTTGTATAGTGAATGTATCTTGACTTAATGTCTTAATGTCTAGAATTGGTAGACCTAATGTTGGTAGTCTTTTCGTAAATGAATGAATGAATGTCTAGAATTGGTAGACCTAATGTTGATAGCCTTTCTATAAATGACTAATGAGGTATTCTAGGCTAAACCTTGGATTGGTAGACCTAATGTTTGTGGCCTTTCATGAGGAGTCTAGGAAAAAAAGTGATGATAAACCTTGGACCGGTAGTCCTAATGGTGATGGCCTTTCCTTGTGAATGATGTTAAACCTTGAAGCGGTAGACCTAATGGTGGTGGCCTCCATCTTGTATGAAATTATGAACCTAGAGATGGTAGACCTAATAGTGGTGGCTCTCTCTAGGAAAGTCAATGAGGTATCCGTAAATGTACCTTGAAACGGTAGGCCTATTGGTGGTGGCCCTTTCTTGGGTAAAGTACTTTGGGTCGGTAGGCCTAATGTTAGTGGCCCTTTCTAGTACACCAATGTAATGTAAATGAAACTACTCTATGGAAATGTAGGCTAAGCACCGAAAGGATATGGTAAGATGGAGATTCTCTCTACGTTAGGCCATATTTCAATGAGCGTCTTCCTTATCTCATAACTATATGCCCACATAGTTATGAGAAGTGGATCTACCTAAGCTAATGAACCGGTCTTCCTTAGGCAAGTAGACCACCTCTTTACAGTGTGGGGTTTCATGACACCGGATTCCATGATTTAGGTCTCATGGTCTATGTTGGTTAAACGCTTATTCCCACCCTGAGAGATGTACATTATGGTTTCTCGAGGAGTTCTATGAAATAGGGGTGGTAGTATGGGATGTCATCCATGCATTGCATGAGTAGGCTTTGAGAGAGTCATAGTGAGTTCTCTAAGTCTTAATGGCTAATGAATGAATGTCCTAAATGAAGTTAATTAAGAAGGTTGACTTAAATGCTTATATGTCTGATGTGAAGATGCATGTTATACTTGGATTGTATTATGAGTTACTTCCTTGTCATGACTTATTGTATATGAATGTGTCTTGTCTATGGTGACTTCAAAGGAGTACATAGTGTGAGTAGTAGTATGGAATGCTACTTGCACATTGCACAAGTATGACTTAGAGTTGTCTTAGATGTTGGTCTTAATGTGATGATGTGACTTATCTAATGTTAATGTCTCTTATATGCTTTATTGTGTAAAGGTGGAAAGGATGAATGGTAAGTTTACTTTTGGTGACCTTAAGGTGGTACCTTAGTGTGTGTGGTTGTATGGGACTCTATCTATACATTGCACAAGGTATAACTTGAGGGTTACTTGAGGTGAAGGCTTAAGGTGAAGGTAAATATTTATATGTTGATGATGTTCAAATGTGAATATATGTCTTGAATGTTGGTTGTGACTTATATTATGCCTCTTTTATTCAATTTCATGAAGTTTTACAAAAATGGCATACAAGCATGACTTTAAAACAAAATGCCCTTTTTAAGCATGTTTTTGCATGACTATCATACTTAGTACTTAATTATGCTGACCCATTCTTCTTCATGTTTTACTACAAGTGTAGCTTCCGACAAGTGATTGTATTTTCTTTAGTGAAGCTTGGATTAGAGTTCTTCCAAGACATCTTTTGGTGTGTCCTCATATATCGAGGACAAGGACTTTTAATGTTTCTAGTTCTTTCATGTAATAAACTATTTTTTATTTTCTATTGTAAAGGGTCGTGTCTCTACTTTTGTTCAAGATTGTGTCTAAGATGGCCACGTGAGATATAGATTTCGTTTGCGTTTAAATGGTTTGGAATGATAGATTGTATGGTTTTAAATAGAAAGTTTTAATTATGTACTATTTCGATTACCTATGCAATGAATGAGCTATGAGGCTTGTATATGACCCCTTCAGGGTCGAGTACACCATGTCACATCTAGGGGCTAGCCTTAGGTCATGACAAACATGGTATAAGAGCTCAAGGTTTTGGGAATGATCTTAGGATTGATGTATCACAAGCCACGTCTAGTAGAGTCTTGTTTATTGGTATGAGTTGTAACACATCTATGATCGAGAGGCTATAGGACGTTAGAAAGTTACACTTCTTTCATATTCTTGAAGTTGTGTCTTAGAGTTTAGCTCTATAAGTGTCATTTTCCTAACCCTTCTCTTGTGTTTATAGGATATGAATACAAGAAGGACACCCGCAAGGAGAGTGGAAGAGGATATTATGAATGAGGGAGTTCCTGCCCAAGGTCCTCAAGGTGACCAAGTTCCTCTAGGCAATCAAGGGAATGAAATTCTAGTTGAAGCTCCGGCCATGACTAATGAAGAGATTAGGTTGGCTTTTCTAACCTTAGCCCAAGCCATGACGGCTCAAGTGAATTGGGATGTGGGGCCTAGGGTGAATGTTAATGAGAGTACCATGGCCTCAAGGTTGAGAGACTTTGTGAGGATGCATCCTTCGATATTTCTTGGCTCTAAAGTGGGAGAGTATCCCCAAGAATTCTTGGATGAAGTATACAAGATAGTCAATGCTATGGGAGTAACTTCTAGGGAGAAAGCGGAGTTGGCTTCCTATCAATTGAAAGATATGGCCCAAGTGTGGTTCACTCAATGGAAGAGTAATAGGCATTTAGAAGCGGGTCCTATAAAATGGGAGGAGTTTATGGGAGCATTCCTTTGTAGGTACTTTCCTCATGAGAAGAGGGAGTGTAAGGTTGAGGAGTTTATCAATCTTATGCAAGGTAGCATGAGTGTGGAAGAGTACTCCTTGAAATTTACTCTTTGTCTAAGTATGCTCCATCCTTGGTGTGTAACCCTAGGGATGAGATGAGTAGGTATGTGGCGGGTGTATCTGACCTAGTTGAGGAAGAGTGTCATACAGCGATACTCCGTGATGATATGAATATTTCTAGGCTTATGGTGTATGTTGAATCTATTGAGGAGTCCAAACTTAAGAGGAAGAATAGGGAGTTGAAGAGGGGTAGATCTGATGAACAAGGTCAACCTAGGTTCAAGAAGAGAGCTCCAAACCAAGATTCTTCAAGTGATCCTAAGGTTAACCAAGAGAGAGGTAGTAGACCTCCATTTGCTAAACCTACTTGTCACAATTGTGGGAAGAAGCATCTTGGGAAGTGTCTAGCCGGTACTAGTGGGTGCTATGGATGTGGAAAGCTTGATCACCAAGTGAAAGATTGTCCTACTTTTATGGCTAGATGAAGGGAGATCAAACAAGCTTTTTATGTTGGCCCAGATCCTAATGCTCCAAAGAAGAACCGTTTCTATGCACTTCAAGCCAAAGAGGGCAAAGGAGCTGACCCAGATGAAGGTACCGGTAAGTTATAGTTCCCTTTTGTTGTGATGAGGTTCCTATGTTGTTGTTCATGATTAGCCTTAATTGGGTTTTCTCCTAAGTGGGGGATAGTATGTTGAATAGTAAGGTTGTTGAAAGTTTTGATATTCTTATCTCTTTCCTTCTATTCCTATTCAAGCTTGAGACCAAGAGTTCCTTGTAGCTTGTTTCATGTTTTGGAGTAATGTGTGATTATGAGTTTCTATGGTATCCTTGAGTTATGCATGTTCTAGTTGGATTCTTGTTTAGTTGAAAAAATGAGTTTTCATGATTTATTGCTCCTCATGTTGAATTGCATTTAGTATGAGTTGTCTATATGCTTCATGAGGTAGATTGTTGAACATGCCTAATTATTCTTTTGAGAGTAATTGCATACTGTGCTTAATGATGTTGTGATGAGCATGATTTGAGTTGGAGAAGGTAATGCCTCCAATGAAATGAGAAATGTTGAAGTTTTGGTGCATAATGAATTTGTAGATGTAGTTCCTACTTTCTTGTATTGCATTGAGCTTATTGATGTGGAGTTGATGTTTCCTCCTAAGTCTTGTGTATTGTTCTGATGTTGCATGCATGATGGGCTGCTATTTTGAGTCGTTAACCCCTTAATGTGTTTAAAGTGTCATTCAAGGATGAATGTTTCTAAGTGGGGGATAATGTAACGACTCGTAAAAAGAATAAGTGAAACTAGAGCCTAACTTGGGTGTGTTTAAGTTTGGTGTGAGGTTTGAGGGTGTTTGATGTTGTCCCGAGCCATGGTTGAGGGGTTTAGGGGTTAAACGTCAAGGTACGACTTCCCAAGGACCACCCTAGGGCTCCTTGAGGAGGACCCTTAGTCTAACCCCAAAGACACCAAAGAACCTTGAAGTTGGCCAAAATGGGGTGAACCACGGAAGGGGTCCACACCCCGTAGGCCCATCCACTATCCGTGGATGGCCTCCGTGGGTAAGACCCCCATAAACCAAGCTACAGCCCTAGACAACGAACCAACATCATGGTCTGTTAGTGGACTCACAGTCCGTGAGTCACATCTATGATTCTGGTTTGGGTTCAACCTTAGTAGGGGCTAAGTGGTAAATTCCTTTTATGATCTTTTAAGTGTATGGACGATAATTTTAGGTTTATTAAGATATTTTAAGAGTATTAAAACACTCATTTAGATTTAATCACTCAAATCAAACCTCCCATCCCCTCCAAAAGATCTCTCTCTAGAATCATCAATTGGAGGTGAAGACTTCATGCTTCCAAGGTTAAGATCTTCAAGGTTTTCTAAGGATTTTCGTGGGGAATCAATAGCAAGGTATAGTAGTCTTTATCCTTGTATAATTTTCCATTCAAGGAGCCAAATCCAAAGGTGATTTCAAAGTATGAAAAATCTAGGGTTTTACTAAATATCATGGGTTCTTTCATCAAACGTTTTCAAATGGTTTCTAATGAAAAATTATGATTGTGTTGGTGTTTAATTGAAGATTTATGATGAAAAATACTCTATGAACCCATGAATTCTCTCAATTCCTAAATTGTGTCTTATGAAGTGGGTTTATGGATCATGAATGAATGTTGATGGATTATGCCTAAATTGATTTAGATTGTTGAATTGTATCACTATTCATACCTAATTGAATTAATGAAAGGTTTGTTGGTGAAAGTGAATTTATGGCCTTGAAAATGGTAAGTTATGACCTAATTGCATGATGAATTAGAATTGTGCTAGAGATGTTGATCCACTTGAAAGGTGGAGGTGTTTAATTACTATGTATGATTATGATGTGAAGGATATGCATGTGATTTCAATGAAAGAATGATGAACATGTATAGAATGTAAGTGTGTTGTAGTTAATAGAATATTCTCAATTGACACTCATGAATGATGATGATAGAATGTGAAGGGTTTATATAATGTATTGTTGTATCTTCAATTGGTAGGCTTAGACATCCCTTTCTTATACAAATGAAAGTAATGTTAATGTTGAATCTAGAATTGGTTGGCTTATTGTCACGACCCAAGTCTAGGGCTTAGACGTGACCGGCGAATGGGGAACCCGAGGGAACCCCAAACAAGCCTCATAGCATATCATTACACATCCTTGGTCGCGGAAGCAATTAAAATGACCATAAGCGATACGCATAATCAAGGGGAAATTGGGACTAAGGGAGCAAGACAAAAAGAGAATAATACATAAATACCATAGATGAGTCAAGCTCAAACATAATACACAACTTGTCCA
The DNA here is from genome assembly GCA_029007595.1 of Solanum commersonii. Taxonomy (NCBI): domain Eukaryota; kingdom Viridiplantae; phylum Streptophyta; class Magnoliopsida; order Solanales; family Solanaceae; genus Solanum; species Solanum commersonii. Next base: position 134,699 of record JAJTWQ010000148.1, read on the forward strand.
ACACCACCTCTAAACATGGATACTTAGCGGGGGCCGAGACAAACTACCGGGCTCACCCTCATAGTCAATACATATTAATGAGATGATATGTATAATGATGCTTATATAAAAATCATATTTAGTAGGGCACAGTATATGTGTAGTGAGTGACCATCAATATAGCATTTCCAAGGCCTACCACCCCCTTGGAGAGGCGAAAGAGGTACAAACCCCTCAATGTGGTTACCCGGGCCTACCACCCCCGAGCTAGGGACCAAGGTACAAACCCCTCGATATGGTTAAACGGGCCTACTTCCCTCCGTACTAGGCATCCAAGGTACCAACCCCTTGATACGGTTACCCGAGCCTACAACCCCCGAGCTAGGCTTGGTCGACTCACACACCATATAGAGAAAATCATATACATGTATCCATTTCATCATCATTTCAATACTTATATAATCATCCGACTCATAGGACGTACATTAGACCTTCCATTTCATAAGAATTCTATAAATGACATTTTATCAAACATATGGTGGGCTACTTGTTCATGTAAATAAAATCAAGTGTTTCAAGAGTACTAAGTCCAACCAATTTTCAAAATCTATATAAAACAGCCCACCAACAACATACATATATATATACATATATAACAACCTTCATAATTTGATCATGGAGGCATGAAAACCATAAACATCACATAATAATACCATTTCATGAAAATATGCAAGATAGACCTTAATAGGGTGTGTAGTAGTGATTCCATAATTCAAGAGTTCATAAATGATCATAAGGACCCATAAACCTAAAGTAAAATAGAGGATAAATGGTTGGACTTGTGGAAAGGAAGGTTTCCACAATCAACCCACATACCTCAACTTTGGAGAATTCTTGATGAAGATTGGAATGGAGAATTGCTTGATATTGAATCTTGAATCCGGAATTAAAGCTTGGGATTCTTGAATTTGGTGGATGATCTTGGTGGAATTTTTGGAGAGGGCTTAGAGAGTGTTCTTGGATGTTTTGAAGTTAAATGACTAAGTATGGATATGTCCCCTTTTATAAAAAACGTCCCAACACTTAGAAAAAAATGAGGCGGGTGAACGGTGTTTTCGGCTACTGGAATTTGCATTTTCTGTCGGACAGGTTTTACGAAAACGGTCATAACTCCTTCATCCTAACTCGGAATGAGGTGAAACAAATTGCGTTGGAAAGCTAACTAATAGAGCTTCAATTTTGATAGTTTGAGCTCCTTCCAGTTCCTTGTGTGCTGAGATATATGCCCCTTTAAAGTTGACCCTCAAAATCGCATTTTTTGCGATTTTCGAATTTTGATACGGTTGCTCTAAAATTCGGGTTAGACCCATTTTCCACTCAATTTGACACTTGAATAAGAATATGAAGTCGAATTTTTGAAATGATGCACGGATTTTGAGATATATGGAAATTACAATTTTAGGTGTTTTCGAAGCACATTTTCGGGCATTTTTGGGGTCGTTTCAATATCTCCCCCTTGGGAACATTCGTCCCCGAATGTCAAAGAAATGTACATGAGAGACATAAACATGGCAAATTCTGCCCACATAAGGATGCAACAATGCACTTACACCTCATTTCAAAAACTTCAACATAGTTGTAAAACCACAATGAACTTGTTAACTTAAACATGAATGTATGCAATGACATGGTGGCTGAACTTAAGACCTGAGATTTTATAAAGGGCTTAGATCAATACCTTAAGCTTGAGTGGAGTGGAAAAGATAAGGATATCGCCTTTGCATGTCCGCTTCGGCCTCCCAAGTAGCACTTTCAACTTGTTGATTTCTCCAAAGGACTTTAACGGAAGCCACATCTTTGTTTCTCAATCTCTTCACTTGTCTATCTAAAATCTGGATCGGAACCTCTTCATAGGTTAAATAATCTTCAACAACACCCACAACATCAAGAGACACAATGGCATTCGGATCACCCACACACTTCCTCAACATAGACACATGAAATACCGGATGAACCAAATCCATTTCGCTAGGCAATTCCAACTCATAAGCTACCTTGCCAATTCTCCTCATCACCTTATAAGGACCCACGTATCTTGGGCTCAACTTGCCCTTCTTACCAAAAACGAACCACACCCTTCATGGGTGACACCTTCAAATAGACCCAATCACCAACTTGGAATTCAAGAGCCCTTCTCCTCACATCGGCATAGGACTTTTGGCGACTTTGGGCCGTCTTCAACCTTTCTCTAATCATCCTAACCTTCTCAAGAGCCTCCATAACTAGATCTGGTCCTAACAAGGCCACCTCACCAACCTCAAACCATCCAACCGGTGATCTACAACGCCTCCCATAGAGAGCCTCAAAAGGAGCCATACCGATGCTAGAATGATAACTATTGTTATAGGCAAACTCAATCAATGGAAGATGATCATCCCAACTACCCTTAAGTTCCAATACACAAGCCCTAAGCATATCCTCAAGTGTTTGGATAGTCCTTTCGGCTTGTCCATCCGTTTGCGGGTGAAAGGCCGTAGTAAGCTTAACTCGTACCTAGACCCCTTTGTAAGGACTTCCAAAAGTGTGAAGTAAATTGAGTACCACGGTCCGATATGATGGATAGAGGAATCCCATGCAACCTTACCAAGTCATGAATATATAATCTTGCATAATCTTCCGCCCCATATGTTGTCTTTACCGGTAGAAAATGAGCCGATTTTGTCATCCTATCAACCACCACCCAAATAGAATCAAAACCTTTTCTAGTCTTGGGTAAACCAACTACAAAATCCATATTAATTTCTTCCCACTTCCAAGTAGGAATCTCTATGTCTTGGGTTAGGCCACCCGGCCTTTGATGTTCGGCCTTGACTTGTTGGCAACTATGACAACCGGAGACGAATTTGGCAATGTCCTTCTTCATGCCTCCCCACCAATACACATCTCTCAAATCTCTATACATTTTGGTGGAACCGGGGTGGATGGAGTAGGAAGAATTATGAGCCTCCTCAAGAATTTTCTCCCTCAAACCATCAACACAAGGCACACACAACCTACCTTGGTACCTAAGGGTACCATCTCCCCCTTGGGAGAAAACTTCCACCTTGCCCTCTTTCACCAAGGCCTTCAATTCTAACAAGGAAGAGTCAAGATCTTGTTTTTCTATCACCTCGTCAACCAAGGAAGACCTAGCACCATCAACAACGACCACACCACCATTACCAACCTCTTTCAACCTAACCCCCAACCTAGCCAACCGATGCACCTCCCTAGCCATTTCCCTATCACCAATATCAACATGAGCTAGGCTACCCATAGACACCCTACTCAAAGCATCCGCCACCACATTAGCTTTACCGGGATGATAATGCACACTCATATCATAATCTTTAAGAAATTCTAGCCACCTTCTTTGTCTCAAGTTGAGATCTTTTGGGTGAAGACATATTGGAGGCTCTTATGATCGGTAAACACATCAACATGTACCCCATACAAGTAATGACGGCAAATCTTTAAAGCAAACACCACCGCGGCTAATTCAAGATCATGCGTAGGATAGTTCTTTTCATGCACTTTGAGTTGTCTAGAAGCATAGGCTATCACCTTACCATTTTGCATTAGAACACAACCCAAACCAACTCTAGAAGCATCACAATACACAACAAATCCCTCAAGCCCATCCGGTAGTGATAATATAGGAGCGGACACAAGTTTATCTTTCAAGGTTTGAAAACTCCTTTCGCACTCATCGGTCCACTCAAACTTAGCCTTCTTTTGTGTCAACTTAGTCATGGGAGAAGCAATAGAAGAAAACCCATTCACAAATCTCCGGTAGTAACCCGCTAAGCCCAAGAAGCTCCTAATATCCGACGGGGTCAATGGCCTAGGCCAATTTTTAATCACATCGGTCTTCTTAGGGTCTACCTTAATACCATCCCCGACACCACATGACCTAGGAAGGCAACCTCCCTCAACCAAAATTCACACTTTTCATACTTGGCATACAACTTCTCCTCTCTCAATCTTTGCAACACCACCCTCAAGTGACCCATATGTTCTACCTCGCTATGCGAATAGATTAAAATATCATCAATGAAGACCACAACAAAGGAATCAAGGTAGGGTTTAAAGACTCTATTCATTAGGTCCATAAAGATAGCCGGTGCATTGGTCAACCCAAAGGACATGACCACAAATTCGTAATGCCCATACCTAGTCCGGAAGGCTGTCTTAGGAATGTCACACTCTCTCACCTTCACTTGATGATACCTGGACCGAAGATCAATCTTAGAGAAGTGGCTAGCCCCTTGCAATTGGTCGAACAAGTCATCAATCCTAGGAAGAGGATATTTATTCTTGACGGTGACCTTATTGAGTTTGGGTAATCAATACACATCCTAAGGGACCCATCTTTCTTCTTCACAAACAACACTGGTGCACCCCATGGTGATTGGCTAGGCCTAATAAAACCCCTCTCCAACAAGCCCCTCAATTGTATTTTCAACTCCTTTAACTCCGCCGGGGCCATACGGTAAAGAGGAATAGAAATAGGTTGAGTATCGGGGAGGAGGTCTATGCCAAAATCTATTTCCCTTTCGGGAGGAACACCGGAAAGGTCATTAGGAAAGACATCAAGAAATTCATTTACGACCGGAACTGACTCTATAGGAAGGGTTTTGGACTCCACATCTCTAACCCTCACAAGGTGATAGAGACACCCCTTAGAGATCAACTTACGGGCTTTAATGCAAGAGATGAACCTACCCTTGACTACCACATTTTGGCTTTCCCATTCAAGAATGGGTTCACTAGGGAATTGGAATTTGACCCTACGGGTTCTACAATCAATGGAAGCATAGTATGCATGCAACCAATCCATCCCAAGAATAACATCAAAATCAACCATGTTCAACTCAACAAGATCACAAGGCAATATTTTATGCAAGATGCAAATAGGACAATTCCTATAGACCTTCCTAGCAACCATATATGCACCAATAGGAGTAGACACCTTATATGACTCATGCAACAAGTCGGGCTCAACATGAAACTTTTTGGCAACAAAGAGGGTGACAAAAGAAAGAGAGGCACCCGGATCAATTAATGCATATACATCAAAGTCAAAGATTTTCAACATACCGGTAATGACGTCGGGGACTTCATCGACCCCTTGCCTCCCACTCATAATTGTGGTGCACAACACAACCATGAATCGGACTCTAATCAACGCGGTGTGTTGGACTCCGAGGATCTATCAACCTAGTGCTCTGATACCAAGTTTTTCACGACCCAAGTCTAGGGCTTAGACGTGGCCAGGCGAATGGGGAACCCGAGGGAACCCCAAACAAGCCTCATAGCATATCATTACACATCCTTGGTCGCGGAAGCAATTAAAATGACCATAAGCGATACGCATAATCAAGGGAAATTGGGACTAAGGGAGCAAGACAAAAAGAGAATAATACATAAATACCATAGATGAGTCAAGCTCAAACATAATACACAACTTGTCCAACACCACCTCTAAACATGGATACTTAGCGGGGGCCGAGACAAACTACCGGGCTCACCCTCATAGTCAATACATATTAATGAGATGATATGTATAATGATGCTTATATAAAAATCATATTTAGTAGGGCATAGTATATGTGTAGTGAGTGACCATCAATATAGCATTTCCAAGGCCTACCACCCCTTGGAGAGGCGAAAGAGGTACAAACCCCTCAATGTGGTTACCGGGCCTACCACCCCCGAGCTAGGGACCAAGGTACAAACCCCTCGATATGGTTATACGGGCCTACTACCCCCGTACTAGGCAACCAAGGTACCAACCCCTTGATACGGTTACCCGAGCCTACAACCCCCGAGCTAGGCTTGGTCGACTCACACACCATATAGAGAAAATCATATACATGTATCCATTTCATCATCATTTCAATACTTATATAATCATCCGACTCATAGGACGTACATTGGACCTTCCATTTCATAAGAATTCTATAAATGACATTTTATCAAACATATGGTGGGCTACTTGTTCATGTAAATAAAATCATGTGTTTCAAGAGTACTAAGTCCAACCAATTTTCAAAATCTATATAAAACAGCCCACCAACAACATACATATATATATACATATATAACAACCTTCATAATTTGATCATGGAGGCATGAAAACCATAAACATCACATAATAATACCATTTCATGAAAATATGCAAGATAGACCTTAATAGGGTGTGTAGTAGTGATTCCATAATTCAAGAGTTCATAAATGATCATAAGGACCCATAAACTTGAAGTAAAATAGAGGATAAATGGTTGGACGTGTGGAAAGGAAGGTTTCCACAATCAACCCACATACCTCAACTTTGGAGAATTCTTGATGAAGATTGGAATGGAGAATTGCTTGAGATTGAATCTTGAATCCGGAATTAAAGCTTGGGATTCTTGAATTTGGTGGATGATCTTGGTGGAATTTTTGGAGAGGGCTTAGAGAGTGTTCTTGGATGTTTTGAAGTTAAATGACTAAGTATGGATATTTCCCCTTTTATAAAAAACGTCCCAACACTTAGAAAAAAATGAGGCGGGTGAACAGTGTTTTCGGCTCTTGGAATTTGCATTTTCTGTCGGACAGGTTTTACGAAAACGGTCATAACTCCTTCATCCTAACTCGGAATGAGGTGAAACAAATTGCGTTGGAAAGCTAACTCATAGAGATTCAATTTTGATAGTTTGAGCTCCTTCCAGTTCCTTGTGTGCTGAGAGATATGCCCCTTTAAAGTTGACCCTCAAAATCGCATTTTTGCGATTTTCGAATTTTGATACGGTTGCTCTAAAATTCGGGTTAGACCCATTTCCCACTCAATTTGACCCCCTGAATAAGAATATGAAGTCGAATTTTTTAAATGATGCACGGATTTTGAGATATATGGAAATTACAATTTTAGGTGTTTTCGAAGCACATTTTCGGGCATTTTTGGGGTCGTTTCACTTATGCATCCTTTTCTTGTATAATGAATGTATCTTGACTTAATATCTTAATGTCTAGAATTGGTACACTTAATGTTGATAGCCTTTTCATTAATGAATGAATGAATACCTTAAATTGGTAAACCTAATGTTGGTAGCCTTTTATATAAATGACTAATGAAGTATTATTCTAGGCTAAACCTTGGATTGGTAGACCTAATGTTGGTGAATTTTCATGAGGTGTCTAGGAACTAATGTGATGACAAACCTTAGACTGGTAGACCTAATGATGGTGTCCCTTCCTTGTGTGTGATGTTAAACCTTGAAGCGGTAGACCTATTGGTGGTGGCCTCTTTCTTGTGTGAAATGATGAACCTATAGTTGGTACACCTAATGGTGGTGGCTCTCTCTAGGAAAGTCAATGAGTTATCTTTAAATGTACCTTGAAACGGTAGGCCTATTGGTGGTGGCCCTTTCTTGGGGAAACGTACTTTGGGTCGGTAGGCCTAATGTTGGTGGCCCACTCAAATACACTAATGTAATATAAATGAAACTACTTTATGGGAATTTAGGCTAAGCACCGAAAGAATATCGCAAGATGGAGATTCTCCCTACGTTAGGCTGGATTTCAATTATTGTCTTCCTTATCTCTTAACTATGTGCCCACATAGGTCTAGCTAGTGGATCCACCTAAGCTAATGAACCGGTTTTCCTTAGGCAAGTAGACCACCACTTTATGGTGTGGGGTTTAATGACACCGGATTCCATGATTTAGCTCTCATGGTCTATGTCGGTTAAACGCTTATTCCCATTATGTGAGATGTGCATTATGGTTTATTGAGGAGTTTTATGAAGTGTGGGTGGTAATATGGGATGCCATCCAAGAACTGCATGAGTACGCTTTGAGAGGGTCATAGTGAGTTCTCTAAGTCTTAATGGCTAATGAATGAATGTGTCATAAATGAATTTAATGAAGAAGGTTGACTTAAATGCTTATAGGTGTAATGTGAAGATGCATGTTATACTTGGATTGTATTATGAATTACTTCCTTGTCATGGCTTATTGTATATGAATGTGCCTTGTCTATGGTGACTTCAAAGGAGTACTTAGTGTGAGTAGTAGTATGGGATGCTACTTGCACATTGCACAAGTATGACTTAGAATTGTCGTAGATGTTTGTCTTAATGTAATGATGTGACTTATGTAATGTTTATGCCTCTCATATGCTATATTGTGTAAAGGTGGAAAGGATGAATGGTAAGTGCACTTTTGGTGACCTTAAGGTGGTTACCTTAGTGTGGGTGGTGGTATGGGACGCTATCCATACATTGCACAAGGTATAGCTTGAGGGTTACTTGAGGTGAAGGCTTAAGGTGAATGTAAAGCTTTATATCTTGATGATGTTCAAATGTGAATATATGTCTTGAATGTTGGTTGTGACTTATATTATGCCTCTTTTATTCAATGTTCATGAAGTTTTACCAAAATGGCATACAAGCATGACTTTCAAACAAAATGCTCTTTTTAAGCATGTTTTTGCATGTCTATCATACTTAGTACTTAATTGTGCTAACCCATTCTTCTTCATGTTTTACTACAAGTGTAGGTTCCGGTAAGTGATTGCATTCTCTCTAGTGAAGCTTGGATTAGAGTTATTCCAAGACATCTTTCGGTATGTCCTCATAGATCGAGGACAAGGACTTTTAATGTTTCTAGTTCTTTCATGCAATAGACTATTTTAGATTTTCTATTGTTAAGGGTCGTGTCCCTACTTTTGTTCAAGATTGTGTCTAAGATAGCCATGTGAGATATAGACTTCCCCTTGCGTTTAAATGTTTTTGAATGATAGATTGTATGGTTTTAGATAGAAAGTTTTAATTCCGTACTATTTCTATTACCTATGCAATGAATGAGCTATGAGGCTTTTATAAGACCCCTTCAGGGTCGAGTACGCCGTGTCGCATCTAGGGGCTAGCCTTAGGTCATTACACCTACGAACTATAGGTCAGACCACGGTCCGTGGTCAGGGTATGTTGTTCGATATCCAAAGGTCACCCTCTTTGACCATGAGTGGCGGTCCACCAGGACGGGCCATGGGTTTAGACAACAGTCCGTCGACTAGGTCTGTGAATTGTCATTTGTCAGTTATTTTTAGGGGCAGTTGGGTATTTTCCTAATTAATTAGTTCCTATACTACGTTGTTTTACCTAAGTTTAGGACCCCTATATAAGTCTTTTTATCCCCAAATTCACCTCATTAATTCATTCTTCCAAATTAACAAAAGAACTCCCAAATTACTCTCAAAATATTCTCTCTCTAAAAACTTGAAGAAGAAGAAGATTCAACCTAGGGTTTCAAGCTAAGGTTCCAATTCTTCTATTGAAAGCTAGAATTTGGATTCAAGGTTTGATAGTTTTCATCCATGGATCCCTTTGATCCAAGGATTCCCAAATTTCTCTATTTCAAAAGGTAGAATTACCCAATTAGCTAGGATTTTTTTCAATTACCATGAGTTCTTATGAGTATTGATTTGAATGATTGAATTATGATATTCTAAGCATGAATTGATGATTTACTTTTTTTTTATGATTTTTCCCCCTATGAACCCATGTAACCCCCATATTTTCAAGTTATGAACTATATTTTATGGGATTTTGATCTTAAAGGAAGAGTGTCATGAAATTGAGCATGTATTACTAGTTTTACATGAATTTATGATGAAATCCATATCTGACCCATGTTTCTAAGAGTTTATGATTGAAATTGGGTTTTGATCTCAAGGAGGTAAATTATGGAAATACATTTTCTTATGAAATCTATGCAATTGTTTTAACAGTGCTTTGAGAGTAAAGTACCAATGATGATGTTGTTGTTGTGTTGTTTAAAAGACATTCTCATAAACATAACTAGCATGATGTGAAAAGTTTTCTCATAAAGAAAGGATTTTTAGGTTGAAAGGCTTTCTCACCTAATTGAATCAAAGACAAAGACCTATCTTAATGAAACTATATTGAATTGGTAATCCAAGGGCAACTTTTCATGAGTAATGAAGTCAAGTAAGAAATGACTATTTCGTGGGAATTTATGCTTAGTACTGAGTGCATAATGAATATGAGATGGAAGCGCTCACGTAATGTAGATCGGGTTTCCAAAGTAGTCTCATGAGATGGGAGCCCTCACGTAGTTGTACCACCCCGAATTGAAAATGAGGCAAAAAACAATTTCATAAAAATTAAAGGTGCCATCAACGACCGGCAATCCACAGCCCATGGACTGACCCACGGAAAATAGGTAGGGCCCGTGGTTGGTCACCCCAGCCAAAGCTCAAACCTCTGGACCACAGCCTTACCAATGGACTGTTGGTCAGACCACGGTCCGTGGTCCCAAGGTCCGTAGTTTGAATTCTAAAAAACTAGTCTCTGGCCATCGAACGACGGACGTGCAGGACGATCTGTCGTCCTGACCACAGTCTGTCAGTCAGGGGTCCATCGGTCATGACTGGCAATTACTTTTAGGGACTTAAGGGTCTCTTCTAGTTTTAATTAAATCAATGTGGTGTCATTTTTCCTAAGTCTAGAACACCTATATAAGTATATTTAACCCCCAAAATCCCTCATTCAAGTCATTCTCAAAAATGCCAAAAAGAATTCCCAAACTCCTCTCTCAAGTATTGTATCTCTAGAAGTTGGAAGAAGAAGGAAAAAATTGAAGCTAGGGTCAAGTAAAGTCTCCAATCTTCAAGCTTTTGTGGGCTTCATAACCAAGGTATGATGGATTTTCATCTGTGGGATCCTACTCTAATGGAGTCCCCTTGATTTCCCCAATTTGAGAAAGAATTCCCCCAATTCTAGTTAGGGTTTCTTCCAATGTTGTGGGTTATGTTGAATGTTGATCCAATTGATTGGATTATGATTTTTTATGATTGAATAAATTGAATTACATGCTTCTAGGATGAAATTACATGTACCCATTCTTATTCCATGATTCTAACCTAGAATTGATATAATTGGGTTGATGTCATGTAGGGAAACTTTATGGGTTTAGGGTTATCCTTATAGGATCAATGATTTATGATTTTAATTGCTTCAGAATAATGTATAGATGATGACCATGAGATGTAGATGCTTTGAAAGTAAATCTTAGGCTATGAATTGTTGGTAATTGATGTTAGTGTGGTGGAAAAGATACTTCCCACATGAATTGCTTAATTATGAATGTATGAATGTGAAAGGATTTCTCACGTGAAAGATTCTAGGTTGAAATGATTGCTCACCTAAAATTAATCTAGACTAAAATACTATGTAAATGATGAGGCTATAAGCGACTACCCTTGACATCCATATGAGAAGGATAGGAGGTGATTTATCATATTCCTTTGAATTGAACAATAGGTGATTCCTCATGTTCCTATTATGATGAATGGACATGGAGTCGAGTACCCATGATCTTTATGAAATGATGTGGAGGCGAGTACCCGTGTCACATGATGTGATTGTGGAGGCAAGTACCAATGATCTTAAAGTAAGGCAGAAAGAGAATACCTATTAGCCTTTGTAAGCTAGGCAAAGAGGCAAATCTCCATGTCTTTAAAAGTAAGTATGAATAATGTGAATTATGTTATGAAGAATGAATAGCTTGTATTGTTGCTCGAGATGCCTTCCAAGAAATAAGCATGACTAGAGGTGGATGGCCCAAGTCTTGACTAAGGTTAAGTAGAGATTACAATATTCCTCCTTTATTATGTGCATTGATTATACTTATGGCTTATATTTACTAACCATTATATTTTTGTTGTTTATGCTAGCTCTCATATTTATTACATACTTGTATTAATGCATACTCTTGCCAACATTTCTTACAAAAATGTAGGGTCCGGCGACTTTCATTTTCACACTTGTGGCTAGGTTCTTAGTTGATCAAGGAGTGAAGATTTTGTGAGTCCTCATAGCATTCGAGGATTGGACCACCCTTTTTCCTTTATGCCTTTATTTTATGTTTGGACTATTGTATGGGTTGTGTCCCAAGATTTATTCATGTTGGTTAGATGGTTTGAGACAATTTTATTAGACTTCCGCTCATTTTATAAAGACTTTGTTTGTCTTGAAATATTTTAAATTTCCGCATCATTTCTATTACTTCATGTTATGATATGCTAAGTGGCTTCTATGAGGCCTCTAAGGGTCTTGTACGCCTTGTTACATCTAGAGGTACCCCTAGGTTGTATTTCAGAGAAATGGTGAGATTGCACAGAGTTCCCTTGCCTATTATATCAGATAGAGGTACTCAGTTTACTTCTCAATTTTGGAAATCTTTCCAGAAGGGTCATGGCCCTAAGGTTAAGCATAGCACAACTTTTCATCCACAAACCGATGGGCAAGCGGAGCGTACTATCCAAACTTTGGAAGAAATGTTAAGGGCTTGTGTGATTGCCTTCAAGGGAAATTGGGATGACAATTTTCCTTTGATTAAATTTGCCTATAATAAAGCTATCACTCAAGTATTCGTATGGCTCCATGAGGCAATTGAGAAAGTTCACCTCATTAGAGAAAGGTTGAGAACCGCCCAAAGTCGACAAAATTCTTATGTTGATGTCAGAAGGAGAGATCTTGAATTTGATGTTCTTGATTGGGTTTACTTGAAAATCTCATCCTTGAAGGGTGTAATGAGGTTTGGTAAGAAAGGGAAGCTTAGTCATTGATTTGTAAGCCCATATCAAATTTTGAGATGTGCTTGTAAGGTTACTTATGAGCTTGATTTTCCTAATGAGTTGGCATCGGTGCATCTGTTTTTCCATGTCACTATGTTGAAAAAATGTGTTTGAGATCCGACATCCATAGTCCCCTTAGAAGGTTTGGGAGTGAAAAAGTACCTTTCTTATGAAGAAGTTCCGGTTGAGATTCTAGATCGGCAAGTTACAAAATTGAGGAACAAGGAAGTTGCTTTCGTAAAGGTGTTATGGAGGAATAATTTAGTTGAGGGTGCTACTTGGGAGGCCGAGGCTGATATGATGTCCCGATATCCTCATCTCTTTCCTTCTCCTCCTACTTTAGCTTGAGGTAATGAATTTCCTCTTGGTTTGCTTTATGATTTCAGGTCATGTGTGTTTTATGTGTTTCCATTATTTCCTTAATATGTATGTTCATGAAGAAGCTTAAGCTTTGAAAGAAATTGGCTTATGTGATTTATTTTCCTCATGTTGTTGTGCATTGAGTATGAGTTGCCTATAAACTTCATGAGATGAGTTGTTGAACATGCCTTAGCTTAGAGTGGATATTTCCTCCTTGAGTATGTGATCTGGGTATAGCTTGCATATAAGCTCCATGAGATTGTGTTGAGCATGCTTTTGAGTTTGGAAAATGGAAATAATAGCTCCTTCTTGAATGTAAGAAATTTGAAATTTCATGCATATTGGGTTGTTAGATGTAGTTCCTAGTTCCTTATGGTGTATTGTGTGTGTTTAGCTTGGAGTTGATGTTTCCTCTTAGGTTTTGTGCATTTTGATGAGTTGCATGCATTATGGACTGCTAGTCTTGAGTCTTTTTGCTATGAAATGTCCCTAGAATCTCATTTGAGGATGAATGATCCCAAGGGAGAGATAATGTAACACCCCAGATTTGAAATGAGGCAAAATAGCAATTTCAGAAAAATTGATGGTGACATCAACGATCAGCCACCCATGGCCCGTGGACTGACCCACAGACCGTAGGTAGGGTCCGTGGTTCGTCACCGCAGCAAAGGTTCGAACCTCAAGACCACTGCGTGACCAACGAGCCATCGATTAGACCACAGTCCCTGGTCCAAGGTCCGTAGGTCAAAATCCTGAAAAATAGTTTTTGACAATCGAACGACAGATGTAGAGGACGGTCTGTCGTCCTGACCATGGTCCATCGGTCGTGACTCGCGGTTACTTTTAGGGACTTAAGGGTCTTTTCCGGTTTTAATTAAACTAATATGGTGTCATTGTTTATAAGTCTAGAACACCTATATAAGTATTTTTAACCCCCAAAATCCCCCATTCAACTCATTCTCTCAAATCCCAAAAAGAATTCCCAAACTTCTCTCTCAAATATTCTCTCTCTAAAAGTTGGAAGAAGAAGGAAGAAATTGAAGCTAAGGTCAAGTCAAGTCTCCAATCTTCAAGCTTTTGTGGGCTTTGTAACCAAGGTATGATGTCTTTTCATCCATGGGATCCTTCCTCCCATGGAGTCCCCTAGATTTCCCCTATTTGAAGAAGAATTCCCCCAATTCTAGTTAGGATCTCTTCCAATTTTGTGGGTTATGTTGAATGTTGATCCAATTGAGTGGATTATGGTTGTTTATGATTGAATTGATAAAATTACATGCTTCTAGGGTGAAATTACATGTACCCATGCATATTCCAAGATGCTAACCTAGAATTGATATAATTGGGTTGATGTCATGGAAGGAAACTTTATGGATTTAGGTGTATCCATATAGGATGGGTGATTTATGATGTTAATTGCTTGAGAATAACGCATAGATGATAATCATGAGATGAAGATGCTTTGAGAGTAAATCTTAAGCTATGAATTGTTGGTAATTGATGTTAGTGTGGTGGAAGAGATACTTCACACATGAATTTCTTAATTATAAATGTGAAAGACTGTCTCACATGAATGGTGATAGGTTGAAAGGATTGCTCACCTAAAATGAATATAGACTAAAAGACAATGTAAACGATGAGGCGAGAGGCGACTACCCTTGGCCTCCATATCAGAAGGATATGAGGTGATTTCCCATAATCCTTATAATTGAACAAGAGGTGATTCCCTATGTTCCTATTATGATTAATGGACATCGAGGCGAGTACCCATGATCCTTATGAAATGATGTGGAGGTGAGTACCCGTGTCATATAACGTGATTGTGGAGGCAAGTACCTATGATCATAATGTAAGGCAAGAGACGAATACCCATTAGCCTTTGTAAGCTAGGCAAAGAGGCAAATCCTCATGTCTTTAAAAGTAAGTATGAATAATGTGAATTATGTTATGAAGAATGAATAGCTTGAATTGTTGCTGGAGATGCCTTCCATGAAGTAAGCATGACTAGAGGTGGATGAACCAAGTCTTGACTAAGGTTAAGTAGAGGTTACTTGAGAAGTATTCCTTCTTTCTTATGATGATGATTTTATGTGCATTAATTATGCTTATTGTTTATATTGACTAACCATTATGTTAATGTTGTTTATGCTAGCTATTATATTTATTATATTCTTGTATTAACACATACTCTTGCCTACATTTATTATAAGAATATAGGGTCCGGCGACATTAATTCTCACACTCGTGGCTAGGTTCTTAGTTGATCAAGGAGTGAAGATTTGGTGAGTCCTCAGAGGATTGGACCACCCTTTTCCTTTATGCATTTCTTTTATGTTTGGACTATTGTATGGGCTGTGTCCCAAGATTTATTCATGTTGGTTAGATGGTTTGAGACAATTGTATTAGACTTCCGCTCATTTTAGAAACAGTTGGATTGTTTTGAAAAGTTTTAAATTTCCGCATCATTTTTATTATTTTATGTTATGATATGCTAAATGGCTTGTATGAGGCCTCTCGTTGTCTTTTACGCCTTATTACATCTAGGGGTTACCCCTGGGTCATGACAATAGTAAAGTCCGGGTTTCTAGTATGAATCTCCTTATCCCATAATTAAGTGCCCACATAGGTTGATTAGCTAGTGGATCCATTTTGATTAATTTTTCGAAGACACTTTATCCAATTCTAGTGTCAACAATCACTAGTCAGTATAAAACCTAATTAAATGAGTTGGGGTCGAATCCCACGGGGAGCGGTATGTTTTTAAGATTCAATAGTAAAGTGTGAACATGGTCAAATCAGTCATAGGAATAGAAGTTTTCAAATAAAAACATAATTCAAATCAAGGGTGACACGAATGTCAAATAAAGGGTTTTGGTTTTAATTATCAACTACAACAACAGCAAACAATACGAAATAACAATAATGAGATGAGTTCTTGGGATGTGATTCGATTATAGGCTAATGTAGACAAATGGGTAATTGCA
Organism: Solanum commersonii; assembly: GCA_029007595.1. Taxonomy (NCBI): domain Eukaryota; kingdom Viridiplantae; phylum Streptophyta; class Magnoliopsida; order Solanales; family Solanaceae; genus Solanum; species Solanum commersonii. The sequence goes on from JAJTWQ010000148.1 coordinate 150,701, forward strand.
ACTATTAGGAAATAGTCAAATATTAGTGAGAAAGCTAGACTATAGAGGAGGTAAACTTTCTCTCGAATAATTTACCCCGAATCAAGTCAATTTCTTTCGAACATCGACTAGCATGAAAAATAAGAACAACCTACGGTTAGTCCATTCACTCTCTCGAGTTGAATGTGTGGAAAAGGGTTTAGGATTCACTCTCTCGAGCTTAACTCATGACAACCCAATACCCACAGAGCATAAACCAATAATCTTAGTTTTAAAACCTCTCTCTCGAGCAAGCCAAAAACACAAGCGTAGAACTGCATTTACAACTACAATTCTTAAACTAAACATCAATTATTGATTGAAGTCACTTCTAAACAACATTTAAACTAACAATTAGCAATACCCATAAACTAAATCAGCCTATAATCACATAATCACACTTCAAGAATTGGGGTTTTAGCTAGACATCATAAAAAGATAAAAAAAATTAGTTACCAAATTGAGTTTCCATCAACTAGGTAAGATTGATTTCTCTTCACAAAGGTCCAAATTGAAGAATCTCAAAGACCCACTACCAAATTCTCAAAAGTGAAAAACTTCAAATCTTTAAAGCTAAAGGAAAACTAGAGAAAACTTGTCTCAATGTTCCCAACTAAGAAAATATGGTATTCTGATAAAAACTAATGATTGATTGATCCTAAACTAAATGTTCAAAAATGTATTTATTGTCGCCAAAAATGTGCTGCAAAGAGACACTCGGTGAAGTAAGTCGGGCTCGCCGATTCACTCGGCGATCCGCCCTTTGATCAATTCCATCGCCTTTTTGCCTTGGCCTTCAACATCCTCAAGGTCTGTAACTTTAGGTGATCCAACACTGCATCGAGCAACCACTCGGCGATCTGCCGACTGCTCCTTTCTCTCACCAACCTGGTTCTTTCCTTCAAGGCTTGGCATACTAGAACTTTAGGCGGTCAAATGGCCACTCGACGACTCACCAAATGGACTTGGCGATCACCGCGCTCTCTTTTCTTCATTCTTTCAGCTCTCTTTGTTCCTTTTTACAACTTAGTGTCCTTGCTTTGCTCCTCAATCCATAATCTTGAAAATCAAGGATTTAACATCAGTTATTGGAACAAAATAAGCATTTGAGGACACTAAATCTATACAAATAAAGCCCTAAATGAGTCCAAATCTCAGACTCAACAACATCCCCAACTTAAACTTTTGCTTGTCCTCAAGTAAAACTCAAGTTCAGCATTTCAAAAGGATGTCTCAAACAATGCTACACAAGACTCAATCATGAATGCACACAACAAGACTCAACTTACTTATAAAAGGATCAATTGTGCACTCAAAGATATAAATTGTGACTCACCATTATCAAAGATTCTCAAGTTCACAATACTTGCTACAAATGCAAGTTCAAGCTCAACAAAGGTACTCAAATGCCCTCACACAAAGAATGATTCCATATTCACACAATTGTTCAACATTTTATAGATTCGGAATGACATACAACTCTCACACTCACAAAGATGAACACATGCATGACTTCACCCATAAGTTTGCCCTTATTTTCCAACCAACATTCGTTTCAGCTCACTCAAGATAAAAAAGGTCTTTCCAAGGCTTGTAACGTGGCTGAGTGTAAAGATATGGTCATTTAGGCTCAATGGCTGCTATCCTTATAAAATGTGGTACAAACAACACTTTCTTTCCTTTTCTTCAACATTTTCATCCATACTCAAAAGTTCACCCTATTATTCACTTTTCATGGAATACCAGACATCCCATTTCTTTTGTAACTTATACAACTTTATTGCACAACTTTTTCATTCTTCTTTTCTTTTCTCTTTTTTTTGTTTGGAGGGGTTCCATAATTCTCAAAATCATGGGTCAAGAGGGACTTCTTGCACTTTTTGATTTACCTTCTCTATTCACCACACCCCCAACATAGGCTTTTGGCCTAAGTTGGCTATTCAACAAAACCACATTTCATGAGGATTATGGGTGAATGGATAAAGAGGGGTTACAATTTTATCAAGTTTCTTCCAAGAAAAGGATAAGGCTCGAAGGTTGTTCAAGAAAAGTTCACACACTAACAAGGTTGGCCACAAAAGATGTATAATGTCCAATTGTTTCACTCTTTAAATTTTTTTCCTAAGATCATTTCATGAGGTTGCATCACTTAGTCAACCGGACCAACGGGGCAAATTTTTAGTGTCATCACACATGGTTCACGGTAAGCTCATCACATAAGGCATTGGCACTAATATCAAACAAGACTCCACACTTTCGCTAGTGTGCAATGTTCATCACAAGACACTCAATTCGATAATTGGCTAGTCATAAGAGATGCAAAGAGTTCACATATTGCCTATGCAATTTCATTTGGCCTCATCATAGTTGTACATTCATATTTGTTCGATTAAGAGCACTATTCATATCATCGATATTGATCATGACTAACACTCAAATTTATACAAGAACAGCCACATTCAACACAGTCAAGAGGTGGAAAATTTTTTTAGAAGGTCCAAAAACCATTTGCAATTAAAACAAGGAGCCACAAGCTCAAATATCCACAACACAGTGCCAAAACACAATTTATAGCACAAAACAAAAGTAATAACCACAAGAGTTAGGTATGGAAATACCTCACCCCACCACAAACAAACCAAAAATAATTTATCCTCAAATGCAATAAAAATATCCAAAAATCAATAAAAATGACAAAGATGGAGGTAAAGAAAAGTCATGTCTACATAGTCTCTCCATTTGTCGGGGCATCAATGCCCGGTGTAGCATCAACAACACTCGATCCACTAAGCCCTACCATGGACGTCTCTGTCAACAATGTATGAATCAGCGACTGGACAATCGTTTCCTCAAGGTCAAGCAGGTTTCCATAAATGGTCTTCTTCGGCACCTCTATCTGCTCCTCATTGGTATTTGCCTCCGACTCATCAACTACTATGTCATCCATTTGTACATCTCCGATGATGGCTGGAGGAATCTCAAAATTCGTCGGGGCATCCACATCATCCGCTGCCTCCAGAAGTGAAGTGAAGTATGTGGACTTCAAGTAGTCCATATCCTTTCTCAATTCAGCGACCTCAGCTTTTAAGGTTGTCACCTCTAAAGTCACCCATGTCTACTCTCATATGTCTCAACTCTCATTGTGAGAGTGTCAATAGATGCTCATAGAGGTGTTAGTGCAGCTAGGATAGCACTATCGATCATCTATGGTACTGCAGCCTCCAATCTGGCCCTCACATCCGCTAATGGGCTAAGTGCCCCATCTTCAAGATCATCGCCTGAGTAATCCTAGCGGGCTGACAAGTGGCAGAAGCACCAGAAGCCTGTGAGGAAGAAGTAGGAACAGGTGTACCTGAAGGCCCGGAGGACGTAGTAGGCAAAGGTGCCTCTGCAAAAATCGTCTCAATATCAATCTCCGAGGATGTGTCCACCGAAGTTGCTCTCCTCATGTCTGCCTCCTCTCGACTGTACTCGGCCTCTATGCACCGGATGTCAGTGGAGGATGTAGGAGTGACCTCAATACGTCTTATCTCATCACGGGGAACTCTAGCAAACTGGCACAACTCTGTAATCAAGACCGAGAAAGAAAGGGATATCTAGTGTGGTTTGGCCCACATAGCCATCTCCTGCTCTATAATGAGTCATATGTTAATGCTCTTCCTGGATATGATTGACCCAAGGCAGGCTGCCTTGGGATGGCGGAGGATGCACTCGTTTTGGGAAGGCATGATGGAGCTACTGATGAACCCGAACCAATACCGTGCGGCTATATTCAAGTCCTTCTTCTCAATGGGAGTTCAACCTTAATCCACGTCGGAGTGGTATCAAAAATTAGAAGGGAAAGCCAGCCCTTTAAGTCATCTAGGGATGGAGTAGTAGCCAAGCCCCCATATGCATATGCAGAACTTGTAGTCCTATCCTGTACAATATTAATGTGATCGCTGTTGCACCCTACCTCATTCCCTCGGACCATGACATACTTCACCCATCTGAAAGCACTGGCCTACCTCTTTCCCTTTGGTACCAAGTTGATGTATGTTGTGTAGAACTCCTAGACCCATGTAGGAATGTATAGGCCTCAAGGCCTGGTGATCTACTCGAAGTGATGGTACTGGAGTGTCTCCCCTACCTTGGAGTATCTTCCATCTAGGCCCTCAGTCGACAACAGCTTCTCCTTAAGAATAGTTCTCAACACATCAGCTTTTAATCCATTGAGTAGCTTGCAATGAGGGACCTGTACTGAAGTCACTGGGGCAACAGTCAGTGCCGGAGTTGGCACTGTATCTGTTGTAGGAGGGGTGGCCGCTAGATATCTCGATGAGTGTGGGCGAGACCTAGCACTGATCTGTGCTCGCCTGGACTGTAAAGGTTGATCATCATTCAGCTCAGAGAATTTAGCTTGGGAGTCAAAGGACTCTCCCTCACAGCCGAAGTTGTGTTTCGCGACCTCAAATACTGGCTTCTTGCCTTTGCCCTTGCCTCCCTTTGGAGGCTCTTTTCTTTCATTTTTAAAAGGGTTTTCAGCCCCTTCATTTATCACAAGACCCCGTGCTCTTTTACAGGTTTGCATGTCGAGGTTGGTTCTAGCCATTTCTACAAAACCATCATAGAAGGCTAGGAATAGTTCAAGAAAAATTGCAGAAAAATAGTTGCAAATAGACTCGTCGAATCGATCAGCGGGCCGCTGAATCGATCGGCGAGTCGCTGAATCGATCAGCGAGTCGCCGAATCACTTTGGCGTGCCAGATCGGGGTCGTCAAAAAGGATTGGCTCAAAAATTTCCAAAAAAATTGGCATGTAGGCGATGGGAGGGGCCTTTCAGTGAATCACCAACAACATTCGGTGAATCACCGATAGCATTCAGCGAGCAAAGACAAGCCCGCCAAAAGTTACAGTGTTTTTTAATGGTTAGGGGCGCTGAAAGAGCGATCAAAGAAGACCTTCGATAAGTCGCCGAGTGCACTCAGCGAACTCAGGATTCTTACCAAAACTTATAGAACCAAAACTTCACATAAGCCTGAAATTAAAGGCAATCAAGAGAGATTCGGCGAATCGCCGAGTGGCTCAGCGAACTCGACCCAGCTCACCAAACTGCCCCACATGCCTACTTTCAACCCCAATTTCCAAAATCAACCTCGCAGCCCCCGAAATCAAAATCAAAGCATACACTAACACAATTAGACTCAAACCCATAACACCCATGCCATCGGGGTACTAGATTTTCCCCGATTTAGCCAAAATTGGCCATTTGACGACTTAAGACCTTAAGAATGACGTCAAACGCTCCATCATCGGGAAAATTAGCACAATTATGGGTTACTCAGACTTAACCCAACTAGATCAAACCATAATTTAGTACAACCCAACAATTTATGATCAATTTTAAGGCACTAAACTCGGGAAATCAACAGTTAATCATTTTAGGCAAGATATTCAAATTAAATTCAACAAACAAGCACATAAACATGGATTCAGAGAGGCCCAGCACACATCATTAAGAGAAAAACAATTGTAAATGAGTAAAATTGCTAAATATGAGTTCGGGGTTCAGAAATCCAACCTTTAATGTCAAATACGAGATTTGAAATGCTAGGCAACAGAGATCTCCAACTCCGAACACACAATCAACGACTAGGAAGCGGTAAAAACGCGAAAATATAGAAAAATATAGTGTGAGTGTGATTTTAGGAAGTTAAAAAGTGAGGGAATGCGAAAGAGTTTAAAATTTTAAACCTTTGGCCTTTAAAACTGTCCAGTTCTCGCCCGTTCAGCGACATTAATTATGCTCGCCAAACCACTTGGCGACACGTCATGTGGTCAATTACCTTATTGAGTTTTACAGGACCTCCAGTTAAAGTGGGGGTCCAAACGGCAGACAAAGTCGCGATCGCCGACCTGTTCGGCGACACGCCGATTTGCTCTAGGTCTTCAGCGCTTCAAACTTGGCCTCATCGGGATTTACACACCCAACACCCACAGTATTGACATTTCTAGCACCAGCTCCCATGACATTTTTGGAAAAAATGTCAAGTTGGATCATGATCTTTGTCATGTTTTGGTCCCTCTCTTGGTTTTTTTGAAGCTGCTCCTTAGTTAATTTAAAAGTTAGAAGGGAGACCTGATCTTCACAGGTGTACCAAGCTCAATTAATTTTGGTCATACCATCCAAAAGTTGGGCTGCTATAATATAAGGTTGTTGCATCAAACCTCCCGAAGAAATTTGTCAGCAACGCCATTGTTTACCGAATCAAGGATTCGGTAAAAATATTACAGTAGAACATTGTCGGGCAAACCATGAGTTAGGCATTGCAACACCAACTTTTTGAATCGTAGACAAATCTCATGAATTGGCTCACCCTCCAAACGCTTGAAGCTTTGGATGTTGTCCCGAACTTTCATCATCTTTAAAGGAGGGAAAAATTGCACTTGAAATGCGGTGACAAGCTCTTCCCAGGAAGTGATTGATTCTCTTGGCAATTCATCCAACCACTTACACGCTTCTCCCATTAAAGAAAATGGGAACAACCTCAACTGGACCGACTCTTGAGATTTGTTCTTGAAGGAGAACGGCCCGCAAACATCAACAAAGTTTCTTATATGCTTATGGGGATCCTTATGAGCCAACCTACCAAACAACCCTTTCAATTGCAAGAGTTGTAGCATGGTGCTTGTAATGTGGAACACATCGTTCCCTTCACCGGAGGCAAGTGAATGGAACCAATTCCACCCATTATATGAGGATCATTAACATTTGGCTCATTGATATCGTTGAGGTTGCCGATGTCATCTTGGTGGCCCACTTGGCTACCATTGCTTTCGTTGACACTCATTTCCTCTATTTAAAACAGTAACACACAAACCAAAACTAAAAGTAAGTAGATTCAACTATAACTAACAAGACAAAATTCAACTTAACCAAAGAATCTTAACTAACACCCCTCCCTGGCAACGGCACCATTTTAATTAACGTTTCAAAGACACTTCATCCAATTCTAAGTGTCAACGATCACTAATTAGTATAAAACCCAACTTAATGTGTTGGGGTCGAATCCCACAAGGAGTGGTACGTATTTAAGATTTAATAGTAAAGTGCGAACATGGTCAAATAAATCATAGGAATAGAAGTTTTCGAATAAAAACATAATTCAAATCAGGGGTGACAACAATATCAACTAAGGGGGATTTGGTTTTAATTATCTATTACAACAGCAGCAAACAATACGAAATAACAATAATGAGTTGAATTCTTGGGATGTGATTCGATTATAGGCTAATGTAGACAAATGGGTAATTACAACTATTAGGAAATAGCTAAATATTAGTGAGTAATCTAGACTATAGAGGAGATAAACTTTCTCTCAAACAATTTACCCTAAATCAAGTCGACTTCTTTTGAATATTGACAAGCATGCAAAATAAGAACAACCTATGCTTTAGTCCATTCACTCTCTCGATCTGAATGTGTGGAAAAGGGTTTAGGATTCACTCTCTCAAGCTGAACTCATGACAACCCAATACCCACAGACCATCGACCAATAATCTTAGTTTTAAAACCTCTCTCTTGAGCAAGCCAAAAACACAAGGGTAGAACTGTATTTGCAACTACAATTCTAAAATTAAACCACAATTATTGATTGAACTCAATTCTAAACAACAATTAAACTAACAATTAGTAATACCCATAAGATAAATCAACCCATAATCACACCCCAAGAATTGGGGTTTTAGCTAGACATCATAAAAAGATAAAAATCATTACCAAATTGAGTTTCCATCAACTGGGTAGATTGATTTAGTTTTTACAAAGGTCCAAATTGAAGAATCTCAAAGACCCACTACCAATTTCTCAAAAGTGAACAACTTCAACTCTTCAAAGCTAAAGGAAAACTAGAGAAAACTTGTCTCAATGTTCCCAACTAAGAAAATATGATATTCTGATAAAAACTAATGATTGATTGATCCTAAAATAAATGTTCAGAAATGTATTTATAGTAGCCAAAGATGTGTTGTGAAGAATCACTCGGTGAAGTAAGTCAAGCTCACTGATTCACTTAGCGATCCGCCCTTTGGTCAATTCCATCGCCTTTCCGCCTTGGCCTTCAGCATCCTCAAAGTCTGTAACTTTAGGAGATCCAACACTGTAGCATAGAACCACTTAGCAATCCATCGACTTCTCATTTCTCTTGCCAACTTGGTTCTTTCCTTCAATGCTTGGCACACTGGAACTTTAGACGATCACATGGCCACTCGGCGACTCGTCAAAGGGACTTGGCGATCACCAGGATCTCTTTACTTTATTCTTTCAGCTCGTTTTGTTCCTTTTTACAACTTAGTGTCCTTACTTTCCTCCTCAATCCATAATCCTGGAAATCAAGGATTTAACATCAGTTATTGGCACAAAATAAGCATTTGAGGAGACTTGTCATGACCCAAGCCTAGGGCCTAGACGTGACATGGCGAATGAGGAACCCGAAGGAACCCCAAACAAGCCTCTCAAACTTGTCATCACACTTCATCGGTCGCGAAAGTACATTCAACATTAAATAACGGGAATTAAGGACTAAGGGCAAACCATTTCAAAATAACATCATAGAATAAGAATCAAGCTCATTTACCAAATATTTGTTCAGCGCACACCTCTACATACATAGATAGAACGGGGGCCATGACATACTAACGGCTCCCCTCATAGTCAAAATACAATTGCAAGCTAAATTCTCAAAACATAGGAGTAGGAAACATAACATAGCCCTCGAATCATTGAGGACTCACCAACAAACTCAGATAAGCACCGTACTAGCCACGTGGATGGAGAGAAGGATCAAGAGTAGCTCCGGTCCCTACATGGTGACATCATGTAGGCAAAATATGCGTTAGTACTTTGGAATGTACTAAGTATGCGGGGTGCAATACAACGATAGACAAGGACACAATCGAAATGCAAGAGCTAGTTCCATAGGCATAATAAATAGCAATATGAGGATGCATGATCAAAGTGAAGTCAAAACATGTTTAAGTAAATCTATACTAATAGTAGATATCATATATGTGTGCATAATCCAACCAATCTATAACCTCAACTTAGGATGGGGGATGCCGTTCACACCCGGATACCCTGGTGGCAAGGTATAAACCCCTCACATGGTTGATGTTGGTCACACCCCAAGCATCCTAGGTGGTGAGGTATAAACCCCTCACATGGTTGATGTTGGTCACACCCTAAGCATCCTAGGTGGTGAGGTATAAACCCCTCACATGGTTATCCGGTTCTTTTCCCCCGGACCGGGCATGGTCATGCAACACTTTATATAGAAAATTCACATTAGGCTGTAATGCAATCTCAAGTATGGAATGAACATATACACAAGCTTAGTTTGTCATCAACACATCTCTTGAATGCCATACATATCATAACTCAAGCCTTAAAGCATGAATTCATCAATTCTCCATAATTGGACATTTTGTCAAACGCCTTGAAGGCATGTAATGGGGTCAAAGAGCATGGAAAATAGGGTAGTAATTATGCAGCAAAACCAGTGAACAACCTACAACAACGCCTTTTAACACCCACAAGACCACATGAAAAATCTCCACATCAATTCCAAGTTTAGATTCAAGTTCTAGAGTCACAACATGCTCAAAACAATCACTTTTCATGCTAGAATTCACTGTGCAGGAAATTAATACAAGGAACAAGACTAATTTATGAATCTCAACTTAAACCATGAATTAGTGATTAGAATAGAGTCTAGGCACTATGGGTGGAAGGACCTATGAGTTCAACACCACATACCTTGAGTTTTTATGAAGGTCTTGAGAGTGTCTTCAATGGAAGCTTGGAACTTGGAGCAAGAATCTCTTCAATCTTGAGGAAGGTTTTGGATTAGGGTCTTTGAGAGAAAATGTGTCTAAGTATGGGAGAGGTATTTTGGGAAAAAAAAATTTTAGAGATGGGAATTGAATTAATGCTATATAGGAAATAAAATATGTCCTTGGAAAAAATTGAGGCTTATGAACATTAAATTTGCTCTCTGGAAATTGCATTTTCTGCACGGACGGATTTTACGAAAATAGGCATAACTTCTTCGTCCGAACTCCGAATGAGGTGAAGCAAAGTGCGTTGGGTAGCTAACTCAAAGGGCTTTCCATGGATATGTTATAGACCACCCAATTATTTGTGTGCTAGGAGATATGACCCTCCAAAGTAGACCCTCGAAAAAGGCTTCACTTGGAAATTTCGGATTTTGATACGGTTGCTCTAAAATTTGGGTTAGACCCATTTCCCACTCAATTTGACCCCCTAAACAAGAATATGAAGTCGGATTTTCGAAAAACGAAATAGATTTTTAGATATAGCTAAAACAAGTTTCCGGTAACTTTCGAAGCACATTTTTAGGAACTTTTTGGGTCGTTTCAATATCTCCCCCTTGGAAACATTCGTCCCCGAATATGGAAGAGACGTACAAGGCAAGACTTAGCAAGAACATATCAGCCACAACATGAATGCAAAAATTTTATTCAAACATCACTTCAAGATTTCAAAACTTAGTGTAAAGCATCCATAACTCCTCAATTTAAACATATATGCACATGAATGATCTAGGGGCTGAAATGTAAGACTCAATGGAGTACAAAGGACTTGATTTAATACCTTAGGCTTGAGTGGAGTTGAATAGATAAGGATAACGTCCTTGCATGTCCGCTTCGGCCTCCCAAGTAGCACTCTCCCCTTGTTGATTTCTCCAAAGTACCTTAACGGACGCCACTTCTTTGTTCCTCAACCTCTTAACTTGTCTATCTAAGATCTGCACTGGGACTTCTTCATACGTCAAATTATCTTCTACAACACCCACAACCTCAAGAGGTACAATAGCGTTAGGATCACCAACACATTTCCTCAACATCGATACATGGAATACCGGATGAACTAATTCCATCTCCTTGGGCAACCCCAACTCATAGGCTACTTTACCAACCCTTCTTATTACCTCATAAGGACCGACATACCTAGGACTTAACTTCCCCTTCTTACCAAAACGAACCACACCTTTCATTGGAGAAACTTTCAAATAAACCCAATCACCTACTTTGAATTCAAAATCCCTTCTCCTCACATCGAAATAAAACTTTTGACGACATTGGGCTGTTTTCAACCTCTACCTAAACATCCTTACCTTCTCAAGAGCATCCATGACCAGATTCGGACCCAAGAAGGCCACCTCTCCAACTTCAAACCACCCAACCGGTGATCTACATCGTCTACCATAAAGTGCCTCAAAAGGAGCCATACCGATACTAGAATGATAACTACTGTTGTATGCAAACTCAATCAAAGGAAGATGATCATCCCAACTACCTTTCAACTCCAAGACACAAGCTCTAAGCATATCCTCCAAGGTTTGAATTGTTCTTTCGGCTTGGCCATCCGTTTGAGGGTGGAAGGTCGTGCTAAGCTTTACCTTTGTACCAAGACCCCTTTGGAAAGATTTCCAAAAGTGAGAAGTGAATTGGGCACCACGATCCGAGATGATAGACAAGGGAATCCCATGCAACCTAACCAATTCATGAATGTACAACTTGGCATACTCTTCAGCCCCGTAAGTAGTTTTAACCGGTAGGAAATGAGCCGACTTTGTCATCCGATCAACCACCACCCAAACAAACCTCTTCTAGTCTTGGGCAAGCCCACTACAAAATCCATGTTGATTTCTTCCCACTTCCAAGTAGGTATCTCAATGTCTTGAGTTAGGCCACCCGGCCTTTGATGTTCGGCCTTGACTTGTTGACAACTATGGCAACCCGAAACAAATTTTGCAATGTCCTTCTTCATACCGCCCCACCAATACACATCCCTCAAGTCTCTATACATCTTTGTTGACCCCGGATGAATAGAATAAAAAGAATTATGAGTCTCATCAAGGATTCTTTCCCTCACACCATCCATACAAGGAACACATAATCTACCTTGGTACCTAAGGGCACCATCTCCCCCTTGGGAGAAAACTTCCACCTTACCACTACTCACCGAAGCCTTTAATTCCACCAAAAAAGGATCAAGATCTTGCTTGGCTATCACCTCATCAACCAAGGAAAACCTTGAATCATCAATAACAACTACTCCTCCACTATCCACCCCTTCTAACCTAACTTCCAATTTGGCCAAACGATGGACCTCCTTAGCCAACCCTTTACTACCTTCCTCCACATGAGCCAAGCTACCCATGGACACTCTACTCAATGCATCCGCCACCACATTAGCTTTCCCCGGATGACAGTGAACACTCATATCATAATCCTTAAGGAACTCTAACCACCTCATTTGTCTCAAGTTAAGCTCTTGTTGCATGAACACATATTGGAGACTCTTATGGTCGGTGAAGGTATCAACATGCACCCCAAACAAATAGTGACGCCAAATCTTTAAAGCAAAAACCACGGCGGCCAATTCAAGATCATGGGTTGGGTAATTCTTTTCTTGAACCTTAAGTTGCCTAGAAGCATAGGGTATAACCTTACCACTTTGCATCAACACACAACCCAAACCAATACGGGAAGCATCACAACAAACAACAAAACCTTCTAACCCATCCAGAAGTGACAAAATAGGAGTGGACACAAGCCTTTCTTTCAAAGTTTGGATGCTTTCCTCACACTCATCCGACCACACAAATTTAGCCTTCTTTTGAGTCAACTTAGTCATAGGAGAAGCAAGAGAAGAAAACCCTTCCACAAATCTCCTATAATAACCCGCTAAACCCAAGAAACTCCTTATATCCGACGGGGTCAAAGGTCTAGGCCAATTCTAATAACATCGGTCTTCTTAGGATCCACCTTAATACCATCCCCGACACCACATGGCCTTAGAAAGCAACTTCCTTCAACCAAAACTCACATTTTTCATATTTAGCGTACAACTTCTCTTCCCTCAATCTTTGGAGTACAACCCTCAAGTGACCCATGTGCTCTTCCTCACCCCGAGAATAGATCAAGATGTCATCTATAAACACCACCACAAAAGAATCAAGGTAGGGTTTGAAAACCCTATTCATCAAATCCATAAAGATAGCCGGAGCATTAGTCAACCCGAAAGACATCACCACAAACTCATAGTGCCTATACCTAGTACGAAAGGCCGTCTTGGGAATATCACACTCCCTCACCTTCACTTGATAATACCCGGACCGAAGATCAATCTTAGAGAAGTGACTAGCCTCATGCAATTGGTCAAATAAATCGTCAATCCTTGGAAGAGGATACCTATTCTTGACGGTGACCCTATTAAGTTGTCGATAATCAATACACATTCTAAGAGACCCATCTTTCTTCTTCACAAACAAAACCGGAGCACCCCATGGAGAATGACTAGGTCTAATAAACCCCTTCTCTAACAAATCTTTTAATTGCTCTTTCAACTCTTTCAACTCCGTCGGGGCCATACGATAAGGGGGAATAAAAATAGGTTGAGTATCGGGAAGGAGGTCTATACCAAAACCTATCTCCCTTTCGGGAGGGACACCGGGAAGGTCTTTTGGGAAGACATCTATAAACTCATTAACAATCGGAATAGACTCAATAGGAGGGACTTTAGACTCCACATCATTGACTCTCACAATATGGTACAAGCACCCTTTGGAAATCAACCTATGGGCTTTAATGCAAGAAATGAATTTCCCCTTCACCACAACATCCCGACTCTCCCACTCAAGGACGGGTTCGTTAAGAAATCAGAATTTGACTTTACGAGTCCTACAATCAATAGAAGCATAATATGCATGCAACCAATCCATCCCAAGAATAACATCAAAATCCACAATATTCAATTCAACAAGATCAAAAGGCAACAACTTATTCAATATGCAAACCGGACAATTTCTATACACTTTTCTAGCAACAATAGAGACACCAATGGGAGTAGATACTTCATATGACTCATACAACAATTCTGACTTGACATGAAATTTTCTAGCAACTAAGGGGGTAACAAAGGAAAGGGTGGCACCCGGATCAATCAAAGTATAAACATCAAGATGAAAGATTTGCAACACACCGATCACCACATCGGGAGTCTCATTAACACCTTGTCTACCATTCAAAGCATAAAATCGATTGTGCCTTGGGCACCACTTTGAGAAGCACCTCTACCCAAAGGAGTAGTGTTAGCAATTCGGACCTTGTTGCGGATCTTGGGACACTCAAACTTCTTGTGACCCACTTCTCCACATTCAAAGCAAGCACCCGAACCCTTCATGCAAGGACCACCATGCTTCCTCCCACACTTAGGGCATACATCCATAGAACCCACTTCACCTCCCCTTTGAGGTCTAGGAACATTGATAGCAAATCCCCGGTTGACATGAGGGTTTCCTCGGCCTTGATGGAATCTAGCACCCTTAGGGAACCTATTCTCCAATTGGGCCCCCTTGGCCTCGTGCCCCCTTCTCTTCCTCAATTTCTCCTCCTCCATTTGCTCGGCATAAGTCATCAACCGAGACAAATCCATATCCCCAATGAGCATAGCGGACCGACACTCCTCACTAACCAAGTAGAATACACCCATCACAAATTTGTTCATCCTTGACCTAGAGTCGGCCACCAAGTGAGGTGCATACTTAGAGAGTTGGACAAATTTGAGGGCATACTCCCTCACACTCATAGCTCCTTGCTTTAAGTTCATGAACTCCACCAACTTTGCCTCCCTAAGTTCAAGAGGGAAGAACCTATTAAGGAAAGCAAGTTTAAACTCCTCCCACAACACCATATAGCCATTACCTTTCTCACCCTTCCATTGATCAAACCAAATTTGAACAACCCCCTTGAGTTGGTAGGCCGCCAACTCCTCCTTCTCACAAGCACCAACATCCATAATGGTCAAGATTTTGCATACCTCATCGATGAACTCTTGCGGGTCCTCATCCACCTTTGAAACATGGAAGACCGGAGGGTTCATCCTCATGAAATCTCTCACCCTTTCCCCCGGGTGGTTGCTCGAGGAGCTTGGGCTCCTTGTTGCACTTGGTTAGCTACCATTTGTGCAAGCATGGTGAGTGCATCACAGAGCTCACCATTGGTGGGTGGCTCTTCTGGTGATCGGGCCCGTCTTCCCCTCATGTTTGGCATGATGATCTAGCAATCCAAAGAACAAGCGTTAGGGAGGAATCACCTTATTACACTCTAAGCATGACATAGAACATAAAGAAGGGAAATCTTTCCTAAAATGTTTTGTAGACTATCATTCATAGTAGTGGCGCGCTTCACAACCATGATTAGGACTATACTCAAGGCGGTGTGTTGGACTCCAAGGATTTAACAACCTAGTGCTCTGATACCAAGCTTGTCATGACCCAAGCCTAGGGCCTAGACGTGACATGGCAAATGAGGAACCCGAAGGAACCCCAAACAAGCCTCTCAAACTTGTCATCACACTTCATCGGTCGCGAAAGTACATTCAACATTAAATAACGGGAATTAGGGACTAAGGGCATACCATTTCAAAATAACATCATAGAATAAGAGTCAAGCTCATTTACCAAATATTTGTCCAGCGCACACCTCTACATACATAGATAAAACGGGGGCCATGACATACTACCGGCTCCCCTCATAGTCAAAATACAATTGCAAGCTAAATTCTCAAAACATAGGAGTAGGAAACATAACATAGCCCTTGAATCATTGAGGACTCACCAACAAACTCGGATAAGCATCGTACTAGCCACGTGGATGGAGAGAAGGATCAAGAGTAGCTCCGGTCCCTACATGGTGACATCATGTAGGCAAAATATGCGTTAGTACTTTAGAATGTACTAAGTATGCGGGGTGCAATACAACAATAGAAGAGGACACAATCGAAATGCAAGAGCTAGTTCCATAGGCATAATAAATAGCAATATGAGGATGCATGATCAAAGCGAAGTCAAAACATGTTTAAATAAATCTATACTAATAGTAGATATCATATGTGTGTGCATAATCCAACCAATCTATAACCCCAACTTAGGATGGGGGATGCCGTTCACACCCGGATACCCTGGTGGCAAGGTATAAACCCCTCACATGGTTGATGTTGGTCACACCCCAAGCATCCTAGGTGGTGAGGTATAAGCCCCTCACATGGTTGATGTTGGTCACACCCCAAGCATTCTAGGTGGTGAGGTATAAACCCCTCACATGGTTGATGTTAGTCACACCCCAAGCATCCTAGGTGGTGAGGTATAAACCCCTCACATGGTTGATGTTGGTCACACCCCAAGCATCCTAGGTGGTGAGGTATAAACCCCTCACATGGTTGATGTTGGTCACACCCCAAGCATCCTAGGTGGTGAGATATAAACCCCTCACATGGTTATCCCGTTCTTTTCCCCCGGACCGGGCATGGTCATGCAACACTTTATATAGAAAATTCACATTAGGCTGTAATGCAATCTCAAGTATGGAATGAACATATACACAAGCTTAGTTTGTCATCAACACATCTCTTGAATGCCATACATTTCATAGCTCAAGCCTTAAAGCATCAATTCATCAATTCTCCATAATTGAACATTTTGTCAAACACCTTGAAGGCATGTAATGAGGTCAAAGAGCATGGAAAATAGGGTAGTAATTATGCAGCAAAACCAGTGAACAACCTGCAACAACGCCTTTTAACACCCACAAGACCACATGAAAAATCTCTCCACATCAATTCCAAGTTTAGATTCAGGCTCTAGAGTCACAACATGCCCAAAACAATCACTTTTCATGCTAGAATTCACTATGCAGGAAATTTATACAAGGAACAAGACTAATTTATGAATCTCAACTTAAATCATGAATTAGTGAGTATAATAGAGTCTAGGCACTATGGGTGGAAGGACCCATGAGTTCAACACCACATACCTTGAGTTTTTATGAATGTCTTGAGAGTGTCTTCAATGAAAGCTTGGAACTTGGAACAAGAATCTCTTCAATCTTGAGGAAGGTTTTGTATTAGGGTTCTTGAGAGAAAATTTGTCTAAGTATGGGAGAGGTATTTTGGGAATTTATTTTTTTTTAGAGATGGGAATTGAATTAATGCTATATAGGAAATAAAATATGTCCTTGGAAAAAAACGGGTCCAACACTTAGAAAAAAAAATGAGGCTTATGAACAGTAAATTTGCTCTCTGGAAATTGCATTTCCTGCACGGACGGATTTTACGAAAATGGGCATAACTTCTTCATCCGAACTCCGAATGAGGTGAAACGAAGTGTGTTGGGTAGCTAACTCAAAGGTCTTTCCATGGATATGTTATGGGCCACCCAATTATTTGTGTACTAGGAGATATGACCCTCCAAAGTCGACCCTCGAAAAAGGCTTCACTTGGAAATTTCGGATTTTGATACGGTTGCTCTAAAATTTGGTTTAGACCCATCTCCCACTCAATTTGACCCCCTAAAGAAGAATATGAAGTCGGATTTTTGAAAAATAAAACGGATTTTTAGATATAGCTAAAACAAGTTTCCGGTAACTTCCGAAGCACATTTTTAGGAACTTTTTGGGTCGTTTCAACACTAAATCGATACAAATAAAGCCCTAAATGAGTCCAAATCTCGAAATCATCAACCCAATTAAGCTAGAAGTTCATGGTACTACCTTAGGCAAGTAGAAAAACTATTTTAGGTGTGGGAGACACGCAGGGAAAATGTTATAGATCACATGGTCTCAATGTCGATTAAGGCTATTTCCCCACAAGTAATTAATTAACTAAGGTTACTCAAGGAGTATTACACATGAGTTTAAAGGCTTTAAAGTAGAATTTAGCTTGCATTTACCATGATTTATGATTTATATTATTATAACTCCTTCATTTGATGTTTTAGCTTGGTCAATTGCATTTTATGAAATGAAATATCCCTTTTTAGCACGATTTAAGTGTTTTAGGCATGGCTATCACTCTTGGTATATTGTTTTGTACTAACGCTTACTCTTGCCTTCATTTGTCCCAAATGTAGGGTTCGATAGACAGGGTTCCCAGTTTTGTTGCTAGAGTTTGGATTTGATTGTTTCCCGAGCTTGGTGATTCCTTATGGTTCAAGAAAGGATTACCTATGTTTAGTTTTTTTCATGTATTTCCCTTTTTGAACATGATGTATGGGCTAGGCCCAATTTAATTCTATTGTATTAGATGGCTATGATGAAACATGAGTTTAGACTTTTGCCTTTTGTTTATAAAATTTTTTAGACTTGGACTATCATTTTACTATTATTTTTCTATTTCTTATGTTACGAGAACTAAGTGTCTCATATGGAGTCCTTTGGGGTATGATACGCCATGTTACATCTAGGGGGTACCCCTGGGTCGTGACTGGGGGTCGCCTCTTGTTCAACATAAAGGAATAACGGTAGTCACCTTTTATTCAATTCCAAGAAATATGGTTAATAGCCTCTTATTCAAATCTAAAGCTAATGGGTAATCACCTCATATCCTTCTCATTAGAGGTCAAGGGTAATCGCCTCTAGCCTCATCAATTTCTTAGTCTTTTAGTTTAGATCATTTTAGGTGAGCAATTATTTCAACCTAGAATCATTCAACGTCAGAAATCCTTTCACATCCACACATAAGAAAATCATGTAGGTAAATCCCTTCCACAACAATCATACCATTATCTTCAATTCATGACATAAGCTTCACTCTCAAAGAAATATTTATCATAATCATCATATATGCTTCAATCTCAAAGAAATTCATAATGTACCTTATTTATCCTATACGAATACATCTAAATTCACAATTTCTCCTTTCATGGATCAAAATCCATTCACATTAATTTCACCTTAGAAACATTCATTCAGAATGGGTACATTTAAATTCATCCTTAAAACTTGTAATCCTATCAATTCATGCATAAACAACCATAACCCAATCAATTGGATCAACATTCATCATGACCCACAACTTTAGAAGAAAACCCTAACTGGAATTTGGGAATTTCTACTTTCCAATTGGGGAATCTTGGGGGGCCCATGAATGCAAGGATGAAAATCCATCATACCTTACTATTAAAACCCACAATTGTTTGAGGAATGGAGACTTGACCTTGATCCTAGCTTCAACTCTTCTTTTTCAAGTTCTAGAGAAAGAAATATTTTGAGAGGAAGAACTTTGGCTTTTCTTTTGGGTTTTGAGAGAATGACTTGAATGGGTAAGTTTTGGGGTTAAAATAACTTATATATGGGTCCTAGGCTTGGTTAAAAAAACATAGCTTCGATTATTTAAAACCAGAAAAGATCCAAAAGCCCCTAACTTTCAGTGGACTAAACCACATTCACGACAAGCTCCACGAGTCGTGGTGCCGGTCGTTGTCATAGAACAGTTGCTTGGAAAACCACCCTTAAACTCACTTTTCCCTCATGACCCTCTCCACGGCCCATCAAGGCCTTCACGAGCCATCAAATGGCTCGTGGAAGGGTCACACTTTTAGGATGTCTTGGAGGGCTCACTATCTAGCCCTTCACGAGCACCACCACAGGCCGTGGTGCCCTTCACGAGTCGTATGATGCTCGTGGGAGGTGAGTCTCCCTTGGCTAGATACTGTTAAGGTCCATGGGCACCACCACAAGCCGTAGTTCCCTTCACGGTCCGTATAGGCCTTCGTGAAGGGTATCATGGCTCAAATCAAGGTTTGTGACCTCTCACTTGGTCCCTTGCTTAGACTACTAGATTCCAAGGTCTTACGTTTCTAGTCTAGTATTCTATTTTTGCTTGAGAAAGAGGTCTGAGAATTAAGGTTATCATTTGATGATTGTAGTGATTGGTTTGTTGTGGATTCAACTTGAGAAAGTGAATCATAATTTGATGTTACCTATCTAGCTCGAGAGAGTAGGTAAATTGAGGTTTTGGGTTGTTTATAATTGTTATGCTTGTCAATGTTCGAGAAAACTCACTTGATTCGTGATAGTTGATCGAGATATGGCTATTGTATCTAAAGTCTAGCCTACCCACTAATATTCGGTGACTTTCACTAATTAGTAATCACCCGTATAGCGAAATTGGCAATTAATCGACCACATCCCCAAGGATCCCTTTCTACTTGATTACTCCCTTTCTACTTGATTACTCCCATTTTTAAGTAGTTGTTAATTGACAAACCTAATCACCCCATTTGACACTGGTTGTCAACCCCTACAATTTACTTTAATTGTTTCGATAAATTCTATTCCTACAACCAATTAGAACACGTCTTTCACGTCATAATTGAATTCTCTACCGTATCACTCCCTGTGGGATCGACCCCAAATCTTCATTGGGTTTATACTATATTGCGATCACCTACACTTAGAATTGGATGAAGTGTAGTTGAGCATTATCAATTTGGCCCAATCTCGATTGTAACCTCTCTGTTCATCTTCAATAAGTGTGTTCCAACCTTGATTCCTACCCGACTTCAAAGAGCCTGGACGAGAATCCTCCTCTAGTCTTGACACTTTTTCACCTCATTGTTTTAGAAATACCTCCCATCACTTGTTCATTTACCAACACCATTAGGGACAACATCTTGGCTTTCTTGTCGTCTTGTTCTTGGTTTTTTTCTACTTGATCTTTTGTTAAACCAAAATTCAAAGGAGACACTTGATCTTCCTTAGTGTACCACTTACGATTGATCAATCATTTCGTCGAGAAGAGTGGATGCCATAGAAAATGGTTGCTGCATAATTCTTCCTCAAACAAGATGGTCAGCCACCCCTTTATTTACTGACTCGAGACTCCGATCGAAGTATTATGGCAACACATTGCTCGGGAGTCCATGAGTTGGGCACTTCAGCGGCAACTTCTGGAACCTTAACCATGTTTCATGAATTCGTTCCCCATCTACTCGCTTAAAGTTCTAAATATGATTCCTCAGTTTCATCATCTTCGATGGAGGGAAAAACTTTACATAGAATAGCTCGGTGAGTTCCTCCCAATAAGTGATTGATTCTCTTGTTAACTCAACCAACCACTTTGTTCCCTCCCCCATGAGAGAGTATGGAAACAACCAAAGTCTGACTGACTCTTGTGTATATTCTCGAAGACAAATAGACCACACACGTCCACGAAATTTCGGATATGCTCATAGGGATCCTCATGAGATAGCTCTTCAAATAAAGATTTCATTTGCAATAGCTGCAACATCGTGCTAGTCACATGGAATACCATAATAACCATAACCGGAGGAAAATGAATAGCACCCATGCTACCCAATTGGGCTTCATTGACATCATTCAAGTTACCAATGTCATCTTGGTGCCTAAGTTGGCTAGCGTTACTCCGTTCACACTCATCTCGTCACCTTTTCAAGAGCAGCAAAAAACAAACACAAAACAAGGTTAGTCGATTCAACTACAAACACGATTAGATCACAACTAGACTTCACTAAAAGAATTCTAAACACCACTCTCCGGCAGCGGCGCCATATTTGATAATGCACAACTACACTTCATCAAATTCTTAAGTGCAGGCGATCGCAATCTAATATTAACTCAACTAAGAGTTAGGGTCGATCCCACAAGGAGTGATACAATAAAGAATTTAATTACGAAGTGAAAGACTTTTTCTAATAAATTGTAGGAATAGAATTTATAGGAACAATTAAAGTAAACTGCAGGGGTTGACAACAAGAGTCAAATGGGGGGATTAGGCCTGTCAATTACCAACTACAAGGAGTACTCAAGTAAAGGGGGATCCTTGGGGATTTGATCGATTAATTGCCATTTTACTATATGAGTGATTACTAATTACTGAAAAATATTGATTCTTAGTGGGTAGGCTAGGCTTTAGATGTAATAGCCATCTCTTGATCAACTATCACGATTCAAGCGAGTTCTTTCGAACCTCGACAAGAAAAATAATTATGAACAACCCAAAACCTCAATTAATCTACTCTCTCAAGCTAGATTGGTAGGATCAAATTTAGAATCTCTCACTCAAGCAGAATCCACAACAATCCGATCACTACAATCATCAATTGATAACCTTAATTATAAAACCTCTTTCTCAAGAAAGCAAAGAATACTAGATTAGAACTGCATTTGTAACAACAATTCATGAATTAAAACTCAGTTATCAATCAAAACCCACTTCAAAATCAACATTAAATCATTAATTACTAACACCTATAAGATAATTGAGACAATTAATTACATAATAACACCCCCAAAAGTAGGGTTTTTAGCCACACATTATAAAAAGCAAGAAAATATCACCAACTATATTCTCCATAAGATGGGTAACAAAGTTCGAGTCCTCACAATGCTTGAAATAAACTTAAAATCAAAACCCAATTTCAAATTTTACTTAAAAACTCTTAAACCAATATTTGGATAAAAAACCAAGAGTCTAAAAGTGTGAGGATCATGTTTTCTCTTTTCAAAAATAAATTTATACATTCTCAAATTTTTGCTTTCGGGGTCATTCAGCTGTATAAGTCGAGTGTCGCCAAAAAGGTCAGTGACGTGCCAAATTCTCCTATCCATCGCCTTGTTAGCTTGAGTTTTTATCCTTTCAGTGTTGTGATTTTAGGCGATCAAGGTCGGGCTCGTCGACCTGATTAGCGATGCACCAATTGTCCTTTCTCATCGCCATTTTTGCTTGCATTTTCACTAATTGTCCTGTAACTTTAGGCGGGCTGAAAATCCTTTGCTGATCCAATCAGCGCGTCGCTGAAGGATACGTTCCATCACCGAATTGCCTTTGTCCAAGGGAAGGAACGCTGTAACCTTAGGCGAGCTGAAGGACTACTCGACGAGTCACCGAGTGGCCTTGGTGATTGTGCACTTTCCTTATCTTCAACTTTTCCACTCCTTTTAGCTGGTAATGTCCTTGCCTTGCTCTTTTCCCTTCATAGCTACAAATTAGCGATTAAACATCAATTTTGAGCATAAAATAGGCATTGAGGACACTAAAACAATGAATATTAATCCCTAAATGAGTCAAAATCTTAGACTCGTCAGTAACAATCTACAAGTATTCAAAATGCACAAATTGAATTCCAAATAAAATAAACCCTAAATCTCTACTCAAAATGTCAAAAAACAATGTTAGGGATTAAAAACTGAAAACTAGACAATGTGGGAACTCTAAAAAAAACTTCAAAACTCTCTTTTCAAAATTGCACTTATACGCTTTCAGATATTCAGCTTTGGAGCCACTCGACAGAGTAAGTCGAGTTTCACCGACCAGGTCGGCTAGTCGGCGATGCACCGAGTGTTTCTTTCATCGCTTGCTTGGCTTGATTTTTTTACACTTTACTTCTGTGACATTAGGCAATCAAAACTTCCATCGCCAAAACTTCAATTTTTCTTGCTGAGTTGGCTTTGTCCATGGGTTGGCCTACTATAAATTTTGGCGAGGCGAAGAGCCACTTGACAATTCTCCGACTGGTTTTGGCGAGCATCAACCTTGCTTTTCTTCAAATTTTTCGCTCTTTTTTGCTCGATAATGTGCTTGCCTTGCCTTTTTTCCTTCATTGTTGCATATTAACAATTTTTAAATCAGTTTAGATCATAAAATAGGCATTAAGGACACTAAAACTATTAATATTAAGCCCTAAATGATTCAAAATCCCTGACTCATTAGAGTGGTGGGTTGTCGCTGCCGAGGAGCCTCAGATGGCTTGATAATAGCTATATTTTTATACCTTTTTAGAGGAGGAGGAGGGAAGTCTCTTTCAAAATCATGTGACCACCTATTTTCCTCTGGTTCATTCCATAATATGCAAAGCACACATTCAAACATAGGAGTGGTGAAGGTTACTTGAAATCAAACTCATTTAGAATCTCAGTTAAAAAATAATCCTGAGGCTCGCATAATCGGAAGGCGGATCGCATAACAAGATCAGCGAGCTTGGGTGAGTTCACCAAATAAGACAGTAGCAAACATCTCAGGAATCAGGCACAAAGTTCGGAGTTAGTAACAACTCGCTAATTCTCCTAATTGGTTTCAGCGGGCTAAGACCAGTCCATCAAAATTGATAGCGTAAAATTCAAAGAAACAGGCCTCAAGGGCGATGTCCTCTCCCACTCGGTGATTTTCTAAGTGGGTTCGGCGGACTAAGACAAGTGCACTGGATGGGACAGTACCCAAGGTCACATATTCACTCAAGGGGGCGAACTAGGGCTTACTCAGCGATTCGCCTAGCCTCCTCGGTGAGCTAAGACCAACCCGCTAAACAAGAATGGTTCAACCTAGTACCTGATTTGTACAGCTAAACCCAATATATGCAACAAAAATTAGTTTCCCAACATCACTAAAACCCACTTAAAGCTTAGCTACACATAGATAATCAGACTTCCCCAAATATTGTGAAGTATTGCTCAAATTGACTATTTTCCCATAAAAAAGTCGCCACTCAGTCTATCATTGGGAAAAATCATGCAATTGCATACGCACTAGGTTATAACTCAGACTTTACCCACATCAAACTAAGCAAAGATCCATCAAATATATCAGTTCAATTTTGCATTTTAACCAACACATGTAGTATCCTTGTGCACCAGTGGTTAAAAAAATGCTCAGACTTCATTCGTGATATGAGATACCACCTCATCCTCTCTTTTAAAATCATTGTCACCCCCATGCAACTAGAGTCGTCACCACTATGCATATTCATTGATTCACCTACTAGGATGCACAACAAAAGAGCCAAGCGTAAGATTGTTCAACTACAGAGTAAATTATCAAGCAAATTACTTCTCAAATTTAATTTCTAACTACCATTCTCTGGCAGCGGCTCTATTTTTGATAACGCTCAACTATCCTCCTTAAAATTAAGATAAAGGGACAAGAGTTGTTGTCAATAAAAATACCCAACTAAAAGTCAAAGTAGAATCCCACAAGGAATGGTGTGAGGTTAACAATCCAATTGAATTAAAGTGCAACTAATTTCGATGTAGTCAAATAGCAATTGGGTGGATGATTCCACCAAATTCAACAATGCAATTTTTATCACACTATTACTACAAACAAAGATTCACAAAATTAATTGACTCTAAGGTTGTGGGAATTTAATATTGATTTCATTAGGGGTAAAGTAAAATTGCTCAATTCAACCATGTAATCAAAGATAGGCTAAGTCGTCTTAAATGACGCTAATCTTCTTTCAATCTCATAGCATCTTTCTATAGAATGTCCTCTCGGTCTCATCTACATGCAATTTTACCAATTTACTACCTTGAATTTACAATTTAGTGGTTAAATTGAAAAAATGGAACCTATTATCCACTCCTATTAGTCTCTTTTGAGCACCCATACAAGACTTAAATCTAAAATCATATTGTAACATCCCGAAAATTCTATGACTTAAGTTAGAGCCTCACCTTATGAATAATGACTTAAAAATAGTTAAATTGATGTTTCTAAACCTAAATTAAAGAAATTGACTTGGTTTGGAAGAGTAAACATCTAAACGTCAAGAAACGACCACAGCGTTCGGAAACAAGAGAAGAATGTGTTCTAGTGTATCCTTAGGTTTTGGGAAAGTTTGGAAGGGTCGTATGATGGTATAATCTTGTAAAAAAGGTTTAAATTAGGTAAATATATGTTTATAGGGTCAAAACATTCAAATACAACGCCCCGGGATCACCCTAAGGGACCCCGAGGAGGACCCCAACCTTGGCAAAGAAAGTTGCCAAGGCAGCTTGCAGATTGCACATGGAAGGAATAGCTCCGCGTCGCGGACTAGCTCCCCTAAGGAGCAAAATGATTGTTCATGATGCAGTCATATCGCGAACTCTACTATCTCAAAATTTAATTCCAAATATCTTCAGGGAACAGCTCCGCGTCGCGGACTTGTTTCGCGACGAAAATGCAGAAATTGAGAAATTTGATTTTTACTTCATTAAAGAGTCCAATTAAGTGAGGGGTATTTAGGGTACTTTAGGGGACGTGTATATAATGATTTTTAAGTCAACTTACCTCACTTTTATCACTTAAACACAAAACCCCAAAGATCTAAACCTAAAGTTCCTCCTTCTCTCTACTCTCTCTCTCTCCCCTCAAGAACTACATTGAAGAAGATTGGAGCTTCAAGAAGAAAACCAACTCTCCAAGGTTTCAACTCGGATTTTCGTGGTTAATTCATCAATAAGGTATGGTTTCTTATCACTCTTGGGATTCCTTTCCCCAAGAGGCCCCTTCAAGATGAATTTCAAAATCTCCAATTTCTAGGTTTCAATCAAAAAATGTGGGTCTTCTTTCTAAAGTGAAATTGATGTTATAAACTGACTTTTATTGGTGTTATATGAATAATTATGGATGAATTTATGATTGTATTGGTGGTTTCTTGAAGAATTCCCCATGAGACCCATGTTTCTCCTTTTTTTTCATAATTCTAACCCTAGTTTGTGTTAGATATTGATTGAAGGCTTTGAGTTGAATGTGATGTTATGTAATTCATGTTTGTATGATGATTCTACCCTATGTTATGTATAATTTCAAGGAAATTATTGTTGAGTCTTTGAATGAAGCCTTGAAGGCTATAAAGGGAATATGTCAATTGCTTATATTGATGTTGATTATGTTATTACTACATGAATTACCTTGTATTATGTATTGGTTATGAATTGTTTTGTAATTGAGGTATGGATGTCCCATGAAGGGCAAGAAGGTATGAAGGTTGGTTCTTCTTTGAACTCAAGTATTAAAGGTGAATTACTTGGATTGTAATGATGCTATACCTAATGTGTTGTTGTGGTGTTGATGACCTAGTTTCCCCATCCTTAACCCTCCACACTTGAATTAGCTATGAAGTATGTGTGTATGTATGTATGTTATGGCTAATGTCAACTTATGTGATGACTAAAGATGATTACAAAAGGGAATTAGATGCTTAGCACCGAAAGGGAATGAAAATGAGATGGGGGTCTCACGTTTAGTAAGTCCGGCTCCCCACATGGGTTTCCTCATATTTAGCAGGTTCAGAATACCCACGGTATGTGTTGTCTCATGAGATGGAAATCCCACATTTAGTAAGTTAGGGTTTCTAGAAGCAATCTCCTTGACCCTTAACTATGTGCCCACATAGGACTGTAGCTTAGTGGATCCACCTAGATAGCTATGTATGAATGCTTACACCTTAGGCAAGTATTAACCCTCTCTTTTCGGTGTGGGAGTAGAACATCGGATTCCATGTAGCACTCATGGTCTATGTCGGTTATTGCAATATTTCTCTAATGTAAAAGTAAATGAAGGTATGAAAGGTGTGAACTCTTACTAGGGCTTTATTAAAGGTTTCTACATAGTGTAAGGGAGGGTATGGGACTTCTCTTGCACATTGCACTTGTGGGATCCTAAGAGATGGTTGTAGTAGTGTTCTCTTATGATTATAATGATTATGACTTATGTATGTTGAAGCTATGTTATGTATGATCATTATGAATATGGTAATATATGGTGAGATATGATCTTATGAATGTATGCATGAAGTAGATTGCTTAATGTAATACTTGGCTTTGAATAGTGTTATGGGATTCTATTTGTTGCATTGCACTAGTATTGCTTGGGTTGTCTACATGTTGGGATGATATTATGTTGGTTTGGACTATGATGCTTACTTTGTGTGCATATTGGATTTACTTGGTAAAAAGCATGTTTTGACTAAATGTCCTTTTATGCATGTTTCAATGGTTTTTATGCATAGTAGCCATACTTAGTACATGTGTTGCACTAACCCATATTTTCTCCCACTTTCCCCAAACATTTAGGTTCGTGCCGTTGAGGATTCAAGCTTACTTCTCAAGACACTTGGAGTTGCTTACCCAAGTTGGTCAGTCCTCAAGTCCGAGGACAAGACCCTATGATCTAGCTTCTTTGTTTAGTTCTTTGCTTATGTTGAAAGACATTGTTGTACTTTCCTATTTCAAGACTTCTTATTGATGTAAGGGCTAAGTTCCATTTTCGATACTTCTATGTCTAGATGGTTCATTGTGATGAAGTTAGATTATGTTTTTCATATATGAAGTGAAGTTGAACATCCAAAGTAAAAGTTTTAAATTTTCCGTGATTTTATTTTATGTTATGACGAATGCTAAGGTCTTGTATAAGACCTCTTCGAGGTCGAATACCCCGGTAACAACTAGGGAGTGCTCTCGGGTCATTACAAACTTGGTATGAGAGCATAAGGTTGAGAATAATCTAGGATTGATGTCACAAGATACCACGTCGAGTAGAGTCTTTTTCATGGGTGTGAAGCGTGCCAAACTTATGAATGAGAGGCTACGAGATGCTTAGGAACTTTCACTCTTTTTATATTCCATAGTCGTTCCTAAGAGTCTTAAATAAATTTAGTCCTTTTCTTCTATTCCTTGTCTTGGGCTTATAGGAAATGAATACAAGAAGGAATAATGCAAGTAGGGCCGGTGAGGAGAATGTGAATCAAGTGGTTCCCCCTCAAGGTCCTCAAAACCCTCAAGTTTCTATTAAAGAAGGGGCTATGTCTAATGTTTAGATAAGGTTGGCTATTCATAATTTGACTCAAGTGTTGGCCACTCAAGTTGCTAGGGATGCTAGGGTGCAAGCGAACCCTAATGCTAGCACAACCTCTTCTAGGATAAGGGATTTCACAATAATGAATCCCCCTACTTTCTTTGGCTCCAAAGTGGAAGAAGATCCAAAAGGGTTCGTTGATGAAGTGTTTAAGGTTCTAGAAACTATGGGTGTGTCTTCTCAAGAAAAGGCGGAGTTAGCCGCCTATCAACTCAAAGAAGTGGTACAAGTGTGGTATGAACAATGGAAGGAGGGGAGACCTATTAGAGAGGGTCCAATAAGTTAGGCTACATTCAATACGGCTTTTCTTGATAGGTTTTTCCCCTTGGAACTAAGGGAGAGGAAAATGCAAGAATTCATCAACCTCCGTCAAGGGGGTATGGGTGTGAAGGGGTATGGCTTAAGTTCACTCAATTGTCCAAGCATACTTCTACTTTGGTGTCGGACTCTAGAGCTACAATGAACAAATTTGTTATGGGGGTATCCAATGTTGTGCTGAAAGAATGTAGGTCGGCTATGCTAATTCCAAGCATGGACATTTCTCGTCTTATGGTTCATGCCGAACAAATTGAGGAGCAAAAGCTTAAGAAAGTTGGTAGAGAATTGAAGAGGTCAAGGGTCGATGATGGAAATTCTTCTAAAGTTAGGTTTGAAATCAAAGATAACCCAAAGTTCAAAAAAAGGTTTTCCAACCAAGGTCCCCCTAGCACTCCAAGGGTCAACAAAGGTAAAGTGTCTACCCCCAAGCCTCAAGAAGCAAGAGATGGTGGTCCTTATGTTGAGAAGCCTATTTGTACAAAGTGTGGTTGAAAACATGAAGGCAAGTGCCTAGTTGGAACAGGTAATTGCTATGGTTGTGGTAAGAGCGGCCACATGAGGAGGGACTGCCCTATGCTAAATGCTCAAGGAAGGGGAAAATGCTCAAGCACAAGCAAGTGGCCCAAATCCCAATGCTCCTAAGAAGAATCGCTTATATGCTCTCCAATCCCAAGGTGATCAAGAGAGCTCTCCGAATGTTGTAACCGGTATGCTACAAGTATTTTCAATTAATGTTTATGCATTGTTGGATCCCAGTGCCACCTTGTCTTTTGTAACCCTTTTAGTGGCTATAAAGTTTGATATGTTTCCCGATAGCTTAGATAAACCCTTTTTGGTTTCTACCCCGGTGGGTGATTCCATCGTTGCTAAAAGAGTTTATAGGGGTTGTCCCATATCATTGCCTAATAGAGTCACTTTGGTTGATTTGGTGGAACTTTATATGTTACACTTTGATGTTATATTAGGGATGGATTGGCTTCATGCTTGTTTTGCGTCCATAGATTGTAGGACCCGAATTGTGAAGTTTCAATTTCCTAATGAACCCATTTTTGAATGGAAGGGATTAAATTCCGTTCTTAGGGGAAGGATCATTTCATGTCTAAAAGCTTGTAAGTTGATTTCTAAGGGTTGTCTCTATCATATTGTGAGGGTCAAGGATCTTGAGTTGGAGATTCCTCCTTTGGAGTCGGTCCCCGTAGTGAAGGATTTTTCTGGAAGTCTTTCCCGATGACTTACCCGGGATTCCTCCTAAACAGGAAATAGATTTCATCATAGATTTATTGCCGGATACACAACCTATTTCAATCCCTCCTTACCGAATGGCCCCAGTAGAGTTGAAAGAATTAAAAGCTCAATTCAAAGATCTGTTGGATAAGGGTTTCATCCAACCTAGTATATCTCCTTAAGGTGCACCGGTGTTATTTGTGAAGAAGAAAGATGGATCTCTTCGTATGTGTATTGATTACCGACAATTAAATAAGGTGACCATTAATAACAAGTATCCACTCCCTAGGATTGACGACTTATTTGATCAACTCCAAGGAGCGAGTTACATTTCAAAAATTGATTTGAGGTCGGGTTATCACCAACTTAGGGTGAGAAGTATTGATGTTCTGAAAACAGCCTTCCGAACAAGATATGGTCATTTTGAGTTCTTAGTGATGTCCTTTGGTCATACAAATGCCCCAGCGGCTTTCATGGACCTTATGAATCGTGTGTTTAGGAATTTTCTAGACTCATTTGTTATTGTCTTAATTGATGACATCTTGATATACTCTAAAAGTGAGGATGATCACATGAATCATTTGAGGATAGTATTGCAAGTCCTCAAAGATCACCAACTCTATGCTAAGTTTAGCAACTGTGAGTTTTGGCTAAGATTGGTTGCTTTCCTTGGTCACATTAATTCTAGTGAGGGTATAGAAGTTGATCCAAAGAAAACCGATGCGGTCAAAAGTTGGCCTAGACCTTTGAGTCCTTCCGATATCTGAAGTTTTTTGGGTTTGGACAGTTACTACCGGAGGTTTGTTGAGGGGTTTTCATCTATTGCATCTCCATTAACGGTCTTAACTCAAAAGAAGTCCAAGTTCAAATGGTTGGAATCTTGTGAAAAGACCTTCTAATTGTTGAAAGATAAGCTCACCTCCGCTCCAGTTTTGACCTTACCGTAGGGCACCGAAGGGTTTGTAGTATATTGTGACGCTTCCCGAGTGGGTTTGGGTTGTGTCCTCATGCAGCATGGTAAGGTTATAACTTATGCCTCGAGACAACTCAAGGTGCATGAGAAGAATTATCCAACTCATAACCTTGAGCTAGCGGCCATAGTCTTTGCTTTAAAGATTTGGAGACACTATCTCTATGGGGTACATGTGGATGTGTTTATCGACCACAAGATTCTTCAATATGTTTTTAGCCAAAAGGAATTGAATCTCCGACAAATGAGGTGGTTGGAACTTTTAAAAGATTATGATATGAGTGTCCTTTACCACCCCGGAAAAGAAAATGCGGTTGTGTATGCTTTGAGTTGTGTATCTATGGGTAGTGTGTCACATGTGGAAGAGGATAAAAGGGAGTTAGCCCGTGATGTACATAGGATAGCCTAGTTGGGTGTCCGACTTGAAGATTTCCCAAAATGAGGTGTCATGGTCCGTCATAATTCCGAGTCATCAGTTGTTGTTAACGTGAAGTCTAAGCAACATCTTGACCGTATTTTGATGGAACTAAAAGATTCGGTTCTCAATAAAGCAATAGAAACTTTCTCTTAAGGAGAAGATGAGGTGCTTAGGCACCAAGGGAGGTTATCTATGCCGAATGTGGATGGCCTAAGAGAGACAATCTTAGAGGAGGCCCATGGGTCCCGATACTTGATCCATCCAGGAGCCACCAAAATATATCGTGACTTACGTGAGATTTATTGGTGGAATGGAATGAAAGAGAGATATCAAATTTTGTGGCTAGGTGCTCAAATTGCCAACAAGTCAAAGCCGAGCACCAAGGACTGGGAGGTCTAACTCAAGATATTGATACCCCCACTTGGAAGTGGTAAGAGGTCAATATGGACTTCGTGGTAGGTTTGCCTCAAACCCGTAGGCAACATGACTCCATTTGGGTCATTGTGGGTAGATTGACTAAATCAGCCCATTTCCTTCCCGTCAAGGTTTCTTATTCGGCAGAAGATTATGCTAAGTTGTACATTAAGGAGATTATGAAGTTGCATGGGGCCCCATTGTCGATTATTACGGATAGAGGTGCCTAATTTACTTCCCATTTTTGGAGGTCTTTCCAAAGTGGGCTTGGTACTCAAGTGAAACTTAGTACCGCATTTCACCCTCAAACGGATGGTCAAGCGGAACGCACCATCCAAACCCTAGAGGACATGTTGAGAGCGTGTGTCATTGACTTCAAAGGTAATTAGGATGACCACCTACCTTTGATAGAATTTTACTACAACAATAGCTACCACTCGAGTACTGCTATGGCATCCTTTGAAGCACTTTATGGTAGAAGGTGTCGATCCCCGGTTGGATGGTTTGAAGTGGGTGAATTTACTCTTCTTGGTCCCGAGGTAGTCTATGAGGCTACGAAAAAAGTTTGACTTATAAGGGATAGGTTGAAAATGGCTCATAGTCAGCAAAAGTCTTATGCCATATAAAGAGGGATCTTGAATTTGAAGTAAGTGATTGGGTCTACTTGAAGATCTCACCCATGAAAGAGGTGATAAGGATTGGTAAGAAGGGGAAGCTTAGCCCCCGGTATGTTGGGCCTTATGAGATTTTGAAGCGTGTCGGAAAGGTCGCTTATGAGTTTAAATTGCCCATAGAATTGGCCCCGGCTCACCTAGTGTTTCATATTTCTATGTTAAAGAAGTGTATAGGTGACCCGGTGTCCATTCTCCCTCTAGAAGGTTTAGGGGTGAATGATAACCTTTCTTATGAAGAGGTTCCGATCGAAATCTTAGATCGTCAAGTTGAGAAGTTGAGGAATAAAGAGGTTTCCTCCGTAAAAGTCCTATGGAGAAACCACCTAGTTGAGGCTGCAACATGGGAGACCGAGGCCGACATGAAGTCCTGCTACCCTCATATGTTTCCTCCTACTCCTAGCCAAAGGTGAGGTTAGTAGTCTCTCTAAATTAGGTATAAATTGAAAATTATGTGTGTTGATGATTATGACATGATTTCCTTGTATGTGCATATTTTTTTGAAAATTCATGCTTAAGTTGTATTTTGAGTTTTAATGAATTTTGTTTCTCACCGTTGAAACTGCGCCCATATATGCTGTATGATGTTGTCTTCATGAGGGTTGTAATGAGCATGCTTGATGTTGTCTTGCTAAAGAAATGTCTTGTTGATTGCTTAATATATATGTTCATGCTCATTGAATATGGAGAAGGAAGTTCCTCCTATACCTATGAGAAGTAAAGAGTTTTGAGCATAGTGATGTTGTGGATTAAATTCATGTATGATATGATGATATGATGTTGTTGATGTGACTAGTTGTTGTGCTGCTAGTTTGAGTCATTGTCTCCCTAGAAATAAGTCCAAGTGACATTCGGGGACGAATGATCCTAAGGGGGGGGAGGGGGGGAGGGGGGATATTGTAACACCTCGTAAATTCTACAACTTAAGTTAGAGCTTCATCTTATGAACAATGAGTTAAAAATAGTTAAAATGATGTTTCAAAACCTAAATTAATGCAATTGACTTGGTTTGGAAGAGTAAAACTCTAAACGTCAAGAAACGACCACGACGTACGAAAACTAGAGAAAAATGTGTTCTAGTGTGGCATTAGGTTTTGGGCAAGTTTGGGAGTGTCGTATGATGGTAAAATCTTGTAAAAAAGGTTTAAATTAAGTAAATATATATTTATAGGGTCAAAACGTTCGAACACGACGCCCCAGGGCCACACTAAGGGCCCCCGAGAAGGACCTCAACCTTGGCCAAGCAAGCTGCCAAGGTAGCTTACAGATTGCACTTGGAGGGAATAGCTCCGCATCGCGGACTAGCTCTCCCAAGGAGCAAATATTTTTTTTGCGACACGGTCGTGTTGCGGACTCTACTGTCTCGACATTTAATTCCAAATATCTTCAGGGAACAGCTCCGCGTCGCGGACTTGTTCCGCGATGAAAATGCAGAAATTCAGAAATTTGATTTTTACTTCATTAAAGAGTCCAATTAAGTGAGGGGGTATTTAGGGTAATTTAGGGGACATGTATATAATGATTTTTAAGTCAATTTGCCTCACTTTTATCACTCAAACACAAAACCCCAAAGATCTAAATCTAAAGCTCCTCCTTCTCTCTACTCTCTACTCTCTCTCTCTTCTCAAGAACTCCATTGAAGAAGATTGGAGCTTCAAGAAGAAGACCAACTCTCCAAGGTTTCAACTCGGATTTTCGTGGTTAATTCATCAATAAGATATGGTTGCTTATCACTCTTGGGATTCCTTTCCCCAAGAGGTCCCTTCAAGATAAATTTCAAAATCTCCAATTTCTAGATTTCAATCCAAAAACGTGGGTCTTCTTTCTAAAGTGAAATTGATGTTATAAACTGACTTTGATTGATGTTATATGAACAATTATGGATGAATTTATGATTGTATTGGTGGTTTCTTGAAGAATTCCCCATGAGACCCATGTTTATCCTTCTTTTCCTAATTCTAACTCTAGTTTGTGTTGGATATTGATTGAAGGCTATGAGTTGAATGTGATCTTATGTAATTCATGTTTGTATGATGATTCTACCTTAGGTTATGTATAATTTCTATGAAACTAGGGTTAAGTCTTTGAATGAATCCTTGAAGGCTATGAAGGGAATATGTCAATTGCTTATATTGATGTTGATTATGTTATTACTTCATGAATTACCTTGTATTATGTATTGGTTATGAATTGTTTGGTAATTGAAGTATGGATGTCCCATGAAGGGAAAGAAGGTATGAAGGTTGGTTCTTCTTTGAACTCAAGTATGAAAGGTGAATTACTTAGATTGTAATGATGTTATACCTAATGTGTTGTTATGGTGTTGATGACCTAGTTTCTGCATCCTTAACCCTCTACACTTGAATTGGCTATGAAGTATGTATGTATGTTATGGTATGATTTCTATATGATTGAAAGGTAGTTCTCATGATTATAGTGTAATGTAAAGTGAAAGGTTTACTCACTTGCTAAGTGTTTCTAAAGTGAAAGGATTGTTACTAACTTATAAACACATATGAGCTATTATGGTAAGATGTCTACATAAGAGTTTAGTAAAGGCTAATGTGAACTTATGTGATGACTAAAGATGATTACAAAAGGGAATTAGATGCTTAGCACCGAAAGGGAATGTAAATGAGATGGGGGTCTCACGTTTAGTAAGTCCGGCTCCCTACGTGGGTTTCCTCACGTTTAGCAACTCCGGATTACTCACGGTATGTGTTGTCTCATGAGATGGAAACCACCAAGTTTAGTAAGTTAGGATTTCTAGAAGCAATATACTTGACCCTTAACTATGTGCCCACATAGGACTCTAACTTAGTGGATCTACCTAGATAGATATGTACGAATTGTTACACCTTAGGCAAGTGTTAACCCTCTCTTTTCGGTGTGGGAGTAAAACACCGGATTCCATGTAGCTTTCATGGTCTATGTCGGTTATTGCAATATTTCCCTAATATAAAAGTAAATGAAGGTATGAAAGGTGTGAACTCTTACTAGGGCTTTATTAAAGGTTTCTACATAGTGTAAGGGAGGGTATGGGACTTCTCTTGCACATTGCACTTGTGGGATCCTAAGAGATGGTTGTAGTAATGTTCTCTTATGATTATGATGATTATGACTTATGTATGTTGAAGCTATGTTATGTATGATCATTATTAATATGGTAAGTTATGATGAGATATGATCTTATGAATATATGCATGAAGTAGGTTGCTTAATGTGATACTTGTCTTTGAATAGGGTTATGGGGTTCTATTCTTTGCATTGCACTAGTATTGCTTGGGTTGTCTACATGTTGGGATGATATTATGTTGGTTTGGACTATGATGCTTACTTTGTGTGCATATTGGATTTACTTGGTAAAAAGCATGTTTTGACTAAATGTCCTTTTATGCATGTTTCAATGGTTTTTATGCATAGTAGCCATAGTTAGTACGTGTGATGTACTAACCCATATTTTCTCCCTTTTCCCTAAACATTTAGGTTCGGGCCATTGAGGATTCAAGCTTACTTCTCAAAACACTTGGAGTTGCTTCCTCAAGTTGGTCAGTCCTCAAGTCCGAGGACAAGACCCTATGATATAGCTTCTATGTTTAGTTTTTTGCTTATGTTGAAAGACATTGTTGTACTTTCCTATTTCAAGACTTCTTATTGTTGTAAGGGATAAGTCCCATTTTCGATACTTCTATGTCTAGATGGTACATTGTGACGAAGTTAGATTCTGTTTTTCATAAATAAAGTGAAGTTGAACTTCTAAAGTAAAAGTTTTAGATTTTCCGTGATTTTATTCTATGATACATGTTATGACGAATGCTAAGGGCTTGTATAAGCCCTATTCAAGGTCGAGTACTCCAATAACGACTAGGGGGTGCTCTCGGGTCGTTACACATATTGACCACCTTCATTCATGAATTAATCACTTAGCCATAGTTTGAATATATTCTTAACAACTATAAAACACATCAATTCAACTAACCTACTAACTAAGATCAACACCTGACCCCATAATAACACCCCAAGAGATTGGGGTTTTAGCCACCCATCACAAAAACCAAGAAAAATATACATTCCATGAAAGTAGACATGCGTAACCTGAAATTAAGTAATTACAAGCCAACTTACTTTGAATTTAACCTCAATTTAACAAATTCAAGAAGTAAAGTTAGAATCCCAAGGGATAAAACTATTTTTCACTCAATGAAAAGTGTTTTTCTCTAAAATATTTAGAATTCTCTCTTTAATTTCAAACCCTTTTTTCTCTCTCGTTGAGCTATTTATTATTTCTCAAATTTTTGTCTAAAAAAATGTGCTCTTCTCACTCAGCGACATTAGTAGGGCTTGCTAATATCAATCGATGAGTCACCAATGAGGGTTCAACTCGACCTTTTCACACTTCAGACTTCAAGTATTTGATCATCATTCGGTGATCTCTCTCAAGTGTGCTTTTCTAGCTCAATAAATCAGCGATTAGTGCCTTAGTTTACCCTTTGAAATTTAATTTTATCATCAAACGCTATCAAATAAGGTGATGTTCCCCCTGTTTGCCTTTTTCAATCAGTGCATCACCGTTTCTCTATGACTTTGCCAATCAGCCAATAGACACACCCTGTCGCACTGTCAATTTGCGCAATCCCATGCTTGTTATATGATTCACCCTTCTTGTTTGGCGATCAACAATGTATACTTTGCACTTCTTTTTACATTTTTGGCCATTCTTTAAGTATTCATCCTTGCCTTGTCCATCAACCTTCATAGCTGCAAATCATCAAGATTTCATCAAAATAGGAAAAAATTATGTTACGCATTGAGGACACTAATTATTTAGCTACATAGACCTCAGATGAGTGCAAAAGTACAACTCATCACCCGTCAAATACCCTACGAATAATCTTGGCTACATGTAGGTCAACTTATTCAGACTTTAAAATTCCAAAACTCAAACAAGGTCCTACAACGTCCTTTCTATGGCATGTAGGACTTCATACAGTCCATGGATAAGACTCGTAGATCAGTGCTTTGATGCCAATACTGAACATTTTCTTTCCAATCCAACTTCTAATTTTCAAGGTGTTACAGTAAACCGCCAACCAAACACAAGTTCTTATAAGATAAAGAGGAAGAATATTTAGAACAAGTGCTTAAATGGAGAACCACGAATCAAACATTGTACAATTTCAGTCAAGCGCTTGTGAAATACAGAGCACTTGCATAAATTCTCAAGATCTGCATTGTGATCTGTCACGCCCCAAGTCCCATTAAGACGGACAGGCACCCGATGCCCTAAAGGCCCGAGAGAAACAACATATAACTCTTGCTTATCATACATGCAACAAATGAAGTTAAAAATCTTTGATGAGTAAACGTAAAATGCCCTGATGAAATACCAACATACATAGGCCCAAAATAGATATACTTGATTGGTCGTTGAGGCCTTAATTACTAGAAAACAAGACATAATCACATTTCACTTTGACATTGGTCTACAAAGCCTCTAAAAGATAGACACTTAGCTTATAACGGGACAGGACCCCATCATATCCCTTAACTAATATATAATCTCAAAAATATACTAGAGACTCAGCAAAGCCTTGAAGCAACCTGGAGCTCACAAAAGGTGGTTGAGTATCCTATGCTTATATTGAGAGATTTTATTAGCTTTACCTGTACCTGTGGCATGAAAACAACATCCCCCAGAAGGGACGTCAGTACAAAAGAATGTACTGAATATGTGAGGCATAAAGTAACCATATGTAAAATAAGAGCTCGACTGAAATCAGGTACAAATGCACAAATATTCTGTATAGATAAGATAAGAGACAACCTTTGATTATACTTGTGGAATCACGTACCTTACATTCACCTCTGCTTATACTTGAAGAAATCATGTACATTACATTCACATTTGCTTATACTTGGGAAATCATGTACATTACATTCTTGGCTGTAAGTTTATTCATCTTTTCTTTATAGACTTTGTAGCATGTGATACAATGACCAGCTGATCAGTGGTAGGAGAGGATGACCCATGCTAGGCATTTTAGCCCCTGGGCTGCCACCTATAATAATATAGATTGGGATCGGCCCATGCTAGGTATTTTAACCCCTGAGCTGCCACCCATAATTATATAGATTGGGATCGGCCCATGTTAGGTATTTTAACCCCTGAGCTGCCACCCATAATTATATAGATTGGGATCGGCCCATGCTAGGTATTACCACCCTTGAGTTGTCACCCTTAAGCACAAGAATTAGGATCGGCCCATGCTAGGCATTTTAACCCCTGAGCTACCACCCATAATTATATAGATTCACTTTACCTTATCTTTTTCATCTTTGAGATTGTTCTTTTGATGTTCATGACTCTTTTGAGATTTAGGACTATATACTAGTGATGTGGACATGTGGATAAATTAATTAAGGCAAAAAACAATAATATAGGAAGAAAATGTAACTTTGTTGTGCTACTTAGGAACTTATATGACTCGTGAACTTTATTCAGGCACAAAGAGCATATACAGATGATCAACGAAGGTGTGTGGAAACTACCTTGCAAGTAGTAAATGATACCTTAAGATGTATAGAAGTTGAGCAAGTAATTCTTCTTACAAGATACTTCATTTAAAACACGTTTGGACATTTCGCACGGGGGCATACGATAACTTAGCACTTAGTAGAGACTGTAACTTCTCAAATGTAGAGGCAAGGACTATATAAGATGATATGAATAGCTAAACACTTAGTATACGATATCAAATGAAAGAGTGCATAAACATCCAAACTAATGAATCCCGTGACAGAACCCAAATAGGGGTTCCACATAAGGGGACATAAAATGAACAATGGACATAATATGCATCTGACATACAAAAACCTGTAACATGTATAATGTAGGATCTAATTGACTCAATGAACTTCATTTGACTTGGTGGATAACTCATGAAACTCAATGTTTAAAGTACATTTGACAACTAGTACTTGGAAGAATAAACACACTAATATTGGATAATGAACACGTATAGAAGTAGTCTGACATATTTTGAGAACTTGGACTGTATAAGGAAGACCATTAGCTACATTGGAGATTGTACACCCTCACATTGTATCTTTTACCATGAGAATAACTTAGAGATCTCAATTTGTTGGTACACAGAATATAGGACTTCATTCCAAAAGATATGAGATCAAATAGCCTTACATACCTTGTCTCCCGACCAATACTATGTGGTACCATGAATCAGCCTTTCCTTTGAGGCGTTACTCCACATTAATGGCAAGTAATAGAGCTAATATTAACAGCTAATAAACAAAGTTGGATTACTTCCACTTACCAAAACTGTAGTCGAGCAGAAAGCTCAAAACCCCTCTACTAATGGGTGTTTTCTTCACTAATTCCTTTATCACCATGTTTAAACCATTTATGACCTTCCCATGAGGTCATCCGACACTACCTGGGATTTACAACATCCAGAATAGTAAATACACACCTAAGGGGCAGCACGCCCACACAACCCACAATTCAAATGGTGTATCTTCATTTATTCCCTAAAACATTCCACATGACTTTCTCTTAAGGCTAGCCAATATTACAAATGATAATCTACAAAATATATCGATTACATCACAATTGGGTCAATAGGTCAAGTAATGGACCACTACGACATTATGTCGAACATCTAAGCAGGCATAAAGCTCTACAATTCATAAATGGTGTTTCAACACCCAACAGCCTCATACTTACAAACAACACTCACTACCATATATAGGAATAAAACCATGCCTTTTACCACTAATAAACCCAACCATCCACCCAGTACTTCTCCAAACTTCACCACGTATAGACAGCCCCAAACCTTTCTAAAACAATCAATAAAACTTTGACTCACTGCTTCTGATCATTTTTTCATGAATTTGTAGTAAAACACGTAGAGAAATCTCACCCAATCTGATATCTATAGTGAGACAAAATGGGGCAGTACCCTAACCTCAAATTATGGAAAATTATTCTCTTAACTTGTACTCTTTCAATAGTTTCAATCACCCCTCACACTTGAACAAAATAAGAAGAGAAGCTCTCTTATTAACAAACAAAACATGAGCAAACAACTTAGGGAAAGGTCTACACCATATTAAACATGAAAAACATGAAATCTCATGGGACATCAAGCTAAACCATAAGTTTTATACTTACCTTAGCTGGAAATTAGGAGGGTTTCTTCAAGAAACTATGGAGTATTTTTAAGGTAGCTGTGATAATCATTCAGGGAAAGAGAGAGTGCTGGAAATAAATTTCTTTTCTCCTATGCAAGAATTAAGATATAAATGAGCCAAATATGACCCTATAATTGTTGGCACTCCACCGCCTCTATCTTCTTCATTTTTGTCCACAAATTGCCAAGTAGGTGATCCACCTACTTTGCCATTTTTAAGTTGCTCAAATGTCAAACTAGGTGATGCATCTACTTCTTCTTATTAAATCTATAGTTATGGCAGGTGATGCAGCTACTTACTCTTATTAAGTTAGTCAAAAAGTCAAAGTAGGTGATGCAACTACTTGTCACCTACTAGCTTAATTTAGTCAAGCAAGCACCTCACTTATTTTATCTCATTCTCCAAATTCTAATCTTTTAATTTAAAGTTCACACTCAACTCTAAAATTTAAGCTTAATAACCACCTTACTTCTCGATTTTAAATACTTTCATCAATATTAACTTAGTTGTATACATGTTGAAATGTATGGGTGTTACACGATCATTCTCACCAATTGTGATTGGTGTCTCACCAATCATGTGCAAGTTAGGTAAATGTGAAGAGTTTTTAATTTTGACTCTTGAACAACTAAAAGAGCTCAAAACCCAAGGCCCAAAACCCTTCACAACCATCCTTAAACAATCCTCTCGCATCCATTTCCGCATTTGTTAGCTCCTTCCAACATCAAACTCTAAATTTTCTCTCATTCTCTATTTAAACCCTCACTTTCTTTCATTTACCCCATTCCAAACTCTTTTCATTTAAAAATTTGAAACCCCATTTTTTTAAATGTTCTTGAGTTGAAGTTTAAACCACCTTCAAGCTCTTTGATTTTCCTCCTTCACATTAATATCTGGTATGTTACTCTAGTTTCTTTATTTCAAGCTTCACAATGTGATAATATGGTAGAGACTTCATGCAATAGTTTAATTCTTCTTCAAAACCCAATTGTTTAAACCAAATATTTGTGATATGCAAAAGGGTTTTGTGCTTGAAATTGCTAGATATTAAGTAAATATGTTTGATAATATGTTTTCTAATGGTGTATATCATGTCAAATGTGATTTAGTTAGCTTAAAATTTGATTTTAGGGGTGAAGTTTGAGTAACCCATTCGTGTTTAAGTAGTACATAAAATTGCCTTATGATGGAGTGGGTAATATCATTCTTAAGGGTAAATTTGTCATTATATGAATGTCTATTTTTGGGCTAAAAGTTATGAATGAGTAGCTTTACTATGAATTATTGATTTGATATGAGGATTTTAATCATTTGGTAAGGATAAAATGGTGAATGAGAGTTCTTAAATTGCTCAATTTTCCTGCTTATGTGCTTGACGATTCCCAATGATAGATGTGTTATTTCCCTCCTAAGAGAAATCATCTAAAGATATTTGTAATCGCTTTATAAATCCTTTGGAAAAGTCTTGAGTACCCATTGGAACTTATTGTTGAATTGATGGACTGAACTTGGACCAACTTTGTCATAGTGGCGACTATGAAGCATCGGCTCTTCACAATGGTTTCCCTCGAGTTCACAGGTGCAGTTTCGGTCAAGTGAGGAAATTCAAAGCTCCTTAACCCTTGATTCGTGTTTCACTTGTGAGCCATAGGTATCCATTGGCAAAACACTAGTGTAATGTTCGTCTGTAACACCCCAAAAACTAGTAGGCTAAACTAGAGTTAAACGTGAGGGTTAGAATAAAGGAAGGAGGGCAACGGCCAAGGGAGTAGGCTAAGGCAGCCTACCTTGGTGTAGTCACTACCCCACCTACCATGCCCACCACCACGGCTCGTGGTCAAGACCACGTCCCTTGGTGTGGCTCGTGGTGGGCCAGTCAGTAGCCTCCCCAAATCTGCCAAAAATCAGACCCTCTTCACGAGTCACTTCACAGCTCATAGTGAAGACCACGGTTCGTGGGGAGGCTCATGGAGGGGAGTTATTGTGTGAGGGTTAAGGGAAGGTGACTTAGCCCCTCCCTCAAGGCCCACGAGAGGGACCACGGCTCGTGGTAAGCACCACGGCTCGTGGAGACCTCCGTGAAAGTGCCTTAGAATTTTGGGGCTAAAGGCACACTTGCCTAGCCACTACCTCAAGGTCCACGAAGGGGACCACGCCTCGTGGGACCTCACGTGGTCCCTGGGCAGCTCATTAAAATTTGAGGGCTAAGTGGTCTTTTCTGGTTTCAATCCAACTTAAGTGAGTTCATTATTCCTAAGCGTATAGTCACTATATAAGCCTTTTTAACTCTAAAACTCACCCAACTAAGTCATATTTTCCAAAACCCAAATCAATTCCCCCAAAGTTCATCCTCTAAAAATACTCTCTCTAGAACCTTGAAGAAGAAGAAAAAGGAGATTCAATCTAGTGTTTCAAAAGCAAGCTTTTACAAATCAATTTATGTGGGCATTGTGATTAAGGTATGGTAGTTTTCACCCATGGGTAGCTTTCACCCATGCTGTCCTCTCAAAACCTTCAATTTCAAAGTATAGAAACCCCAAATTTTTAGGGTTCGATTCAAAAGTCATGGGTTCCTTTCAAACTTGATTTAAATGATTAAGTTGAGTTTTATTAAGCATGAATTGATGATTTCCTATGGTTTTTTATGTATCCCCAAGAACCCATGAGATTCCCATATTTCTCAAATATAATGATATAA
Source organism: Solanum commersonii (assembly GCA_029007595.1). Classification (NCBI taxonomy): domain Eukaryota; kingdom Viridiplantae; phylum Streptophyta; class Magnoliopsida; order Solanales; family Solanaceae; genus Solanum; species Solanum commersonii. The sequence goes on from JAJTWQ010000148.1 coordinate 194,123, forward strand.
TGTGGGTCTTTGTTGATGAAAGAATCACTTTATGAATTTATGAATGAGGTGATTGAATAACTTAACTTATAATGATATCCATGTCTAATGCTTAAATTCTAGATTTTTTGATTGAAATTAATCTTTGAACCTCAAGGAGGTAAAGTATGAGATTATGCATTTTCTATGAAGTCTATATAATTTTCTTATGATGCTTTGAGAGTATAGTATCAATAATTATGTTGTTGAAAGGAACTTTCTTATATACACACCTATGCATGAATGTTAACGAGTTCTCACATAATGAAGGTTATAAGGTTGAAAGGCTTTTCTCACCTAATTGAGATGGTGATAGTTTCTCACGCATAGTCTAAAGAGTTAAAGTTAATGACATACCTTGAATCGGTAGGCCAAGGGCACCCTTCCATGAGTAATTAAAAAGATCTATTCTAAAGATATACCTTGCATCGGTAGGCCAATGGTGCCCTTTCACGAGTAATGATGTTAATAAAGAACTAACTACTCCGTGGGAATTTAATGCTTAGCACCGAGTAGATATTATTTGAGATAGGAGCTTTCCCGTAGGAAGGTCGGGTTCCTACTAGCAATATCCTTATCCCATAAACTACGTGCCCCCGTAGGATATTTAGCTAGTTGATCAACCTAAGCTAAGATTTATCGGTTCTACCTTAGGCAAGTAGACCAACACTTTTCGGTGAGGGATTCACCGGATTCCATGTTAAGGCTCACATGGTATCATGTCAGTTAAGCCTTATTTCCCATAATAAATAATAAGTTTAATAATGAACTAAGTCATGCTTGAAGAAGTATCTCGTAAGTATTCAAAGGCTTTCAAGATGTTGCTAGCTTGCATTGAAGATGATGTTATGACTTATGTTTTCCAACTATCTCTATGATGATGTTTACCATTGGTAAATTGCATGCTTTCAAATGAAAGGTCCTTTTTGCATGTTTCTAGTGTTTTATTCATCGCTACCATACTTAGTGCATTTTTCTACTAACGTCTACTTTGCCTACATTTTTCCCAACTACAGGGTCCGGCAAAAGAGGTGATCATACTTGTGGCTAGAGCTTGGATTTGATTGATTTCCCGAGCTTGGTTATTCCTCATGGTTCGAGGACAAATTTTCATATATTTAGTTTCTTTCATGTACTTTCCCTTTCCGACATGTTGTATGAGCAAGGCCCTATTTCATTCACTATTGTAATAGATGGCTATGAGGAGACAAAGTGTCTAGACTTCTACTTTCTTTATGAAAAAATTTTAAAGACTTGAAATGTATTTTACTCTTATTGTTCTATTTCTTATGTTATGAGGACTAAGAGGCTTGTATGGAGTCCTTCAGGGTTCTATACGCCTTGTTACATCTAGGGGGTACCCCTGGGTCTTGACATGGTCTATCAAAATTCTTGTCGTTTATCTGTTTGGAGGCAACACTTAAATTGGCAATTTATAGTCTTGCATATGCAATCTATCGGTCTCACTTTGAGCTTAATTTATAAATTCTTTTTAGACTCCTGCTCTTTTCTTTTTATAACTTCTTTTAGTTTTTTTTCATGTTGATAAATTGAAGAATCCCCAAAACATGAAACTGTATAAGTTACCTCACTTTCTTTGTTGTAGACCATACACCACCCAATAGACCAAACAAGAAGCCTTCATCATCATCTAAGTATAAGAACAAAACACCTGCAGCTCATGTCGATGAAACACAACTAAAGTTTTGTGTAGAGGGAATGAAGGGACACTTAGACTATTCAAGAATACACATGCCATTACGATGGAAAAGGGACTAAATTTTTAAGCCCAGGAAGTGAGTTTCAAAACTTAGTCCACCAGGTCATTATCAGGGATTGGTTGGCCCTTGTAGATGTTCCTAAAGGCTATTTTCCAAAATTAGTCATTGATTTTTATGCCTCTTATGAAGTGACGGTAGACACTATGAATCAAAAAGTTCTAGTGGAAAAGTACCCCAACTTGCCATTTGTCATGGTTACAGGCATGGAGATCGATGTAACACTAACCGCAATAAACTCTCTCTTCTAGAGTGAGACAATCCCAGATGGGGAGGACTTCACAAGGAAGGTGGCTACCAAGAAAATACAAATGTATTGAGTGGCTGAAAGCATATCTATAAGCTATCTCACTTGGGCCTCTATTGGTGGAGATATTAGCCGACATGATTTGAACTTCGAAGCAAAATTATGGTTGGACTTTGTTTACACTAGAAAAAACCCCTCAAATAATTATGAGCGGATTACTCATGAGTCTACCATCCTTACCACATGTTTAATGTATTGTATAAATATGCAATATTGCGAAGTGGTGGCTATGAAAATAAGAAGGAAAGTTCGTCAAAATAACCTCTCAATGCCTTTTCATGTGTTAGTGATAAAATTGTGTGCATCTGTCAATGTTCATTATTTCACTTCTGATGTGATGACAAATGTAGTTGATATGATTGAACTAAGACAAAAATTGAGATGTTGATGCCCCACAAGTCAAAATATGCAAAACATAAGCCTTCGGGACATTTAAGAAGATGTTTGCCTCAGCCAACCCCATTCTTTGGGACAAAGGGAAGGCTATTCAAGTGGGTGATGACATGCCGCACTGCCAACCTTCTTCGGGTAACTTTGACCATAGTGAGTAAAAGAAGTTTAATAAAAAACCACACACTCCAATGAGAACCACCTGATAAAATAAGTCAAGAACCTCCCTAAAATGATGTGTAAGAGCTTTGAAAGGGATGAACAAGATGTTGACATCTTTGTAAGTTTGTTTATATAATGGAAGGACAAATCACTACTCTTGAGGCCGATATGCACAAGGTGAAAGAACAAGTAGCAGAGCATTATAGTGACCCACCTTTTGATGAGGAGACTGTATTAGGCCACCGCCCAGCACAAGGTCCTATGGAAAGGATGTTGGAACGAATGTGAGTCAACTTGAATAAAGTTGGAGAGGTTGAGAGAGATTCAGAGGTTGAGGGGGAGATCATCCAACAAGTCAGACTAGAGTCACGATTTGTCGCTCATCAATGCCATGGTCGAATGAGATCTAGTGCGCCAGGTGAGGCGTATGTCACTGACATGGTTTCTATCTCCTTTTACTCTTGATTTATTAGAATTGAGGGTAATTCTCTATTAAACTTTGGGGGCGGAGTATTTTGTGGGTTATTGTTTTATGAGTATTTTTATTTGGGGAGATTTTAAAACATTGGTAACAAAATTTTGGTTGATGCTTGTATCTTTTATGTATTTAAAGTGGTTGTTTGTTTGTTGGGTTGGTCTTACATATCTTCTTGTCTCACTACCCATGCCTTAAATTTGCGCTTAGTACCCTCAAAAGGACATGTTCTCTCAATGAATTTATGACGCATGATTCAATATCATCATTGTAGATAGTAATTACTTGAATAAACTCCAAGGATTTTATTTATGTGTAACACCTCGAATTTTGGAAAAGGAAGAAAGGAATTTTTGGGCTGCAATATGGTTCTACAGATCTCCATCAACGGCTCGTAGAAGCTTCTACGAGCCACAGATGGTAACCGTAGAAAGTGAGAAAATAATTTTCTAAAATCAAGTCTCAGTACCTCCTTTACAGTTTACCAGTACAATCCTTTAAGTGATCTATAAGTCGTACATAGGTCTCATTAGTAGGCGCATGACTTAGTTAAATTTTAATTAAAAAAGTTGAGTCCTACAGCTAGGGTCTACGGACTGTAGGAAGTCCTACAGACCGTAGAAGGGTCCCATCAAAGTTAAGTGATTACATGGTCCAACTACTTGGTCTACGGTTGACCAGAGCTAAAATTGATTATTGTCTTAAAGTTTCAACCTAAAATTTAGTGGTTGCAAACATTGATTGAACTCTTGAACATTGTTTTGGCTTGAGATAGCAAAATGGAGTTGGGTAAGACTCAATAGTGAAGACTTGATGAAATTAGTCTATAAATTTGAGTCTGAATGGGATAATCTGAGTAATTTCTCATTTAATGATATGAGCTAGGGATAGTCAATCTACTCAAGATATATTTGGTATTTTATTAGAAAGGGTCTTAGGGTTTGAGAGAATCTAAGGGACATATGTTTGATAGTTCGAGAGAATATGGATTGTAGCCTAAACAAAATGCTATCCATGTATTAATCGATTTTGTTGCGATTAATCTTTGACTATTTGAGTTTAAATTAAACCCCAATTGTTATACACATTTCCCTAGTCCTTTCCAAACTTTGTAGATCATATTTGTGTTGATTTCCTATTTAGTTACTTGATATTGGTGAGTTTTAGTTGTTATTAACCCCACCTCCCCTTTATATTCATATGTGTGTTGAGAATTCAATTGGCTAGTGTTTGTTTTTGTTGTCGAATCAATTGAAGTTGATCCCATCTTCCAATTATTGTGGTTTTGACCCGACCTTTTAAAATTGGGTATTATTTTGCGTACGACCGCCTATGACCTGAAAATGGGACATAGTTGAGTGTTTATTATGCACGAATTAGAAGGCGATTGGTGGAGAGCAAGAAAAATCAAATGTGACTTAGCATAGGCGATACTTAGATTAGTGCGGACAGACTTCGCCAAAAAAGTTGGTATTGTTTGTTGAAGACCCCAAATCATGTCATGGAGGTCTGGAACCATATACTTAGCCTATCCAACTCCGATGATATGTATGGTACGTGAGATAATGATCAATCAAAGATTAATTCAAATTGTAATTTTTCTCGAAGAATTCGAGAGTCCCTCATGATGACTCTCAACCACGTACATTATGGGAGAGTCATGCAGACAATGATTATCAAGAGAATGGTAGAATATGTAAAGGGATGCACTAGGGTTGGGTTATAAAAATATCTCTTTCCCTCATTTGTTGGGCATTTGTAATTTTTTTTAATCACTAAATGGTTATTTTATTAGGAAAAATAATGCGCCTATTAACTTTATGTATTGCTAGAATTATATTTTGTATACTTTTCAACCTATTTGGTATTAACATATACACAATTTATACCTAAAAGTTCATAATATTAGTAATACAAAGGGTTTTAATACATGAATTAGCATGATGATTAGTGACACAATAACCCCTCATACCCCTTGCCACATCCTTTCAACCATGTTTGTAGAGTATATTTTTATAAATAAATATTCTTTTTAGAAATTATGCATTGCATTTTATTTATATTGCATCAAACAAAACACTGCATAAGTAATAATTCAGCATAAGCAGTTATTCACTTACTATGTTCATCATTGTAGTTTATTTCGTTCCATTGTTATTATCTAGCAATTTAATATTAAGAAAACTATCATTTGATCATCTTAATATGTGTATCATTGAACCATTTTGACAAAATTCACTTGTACACAATTTACGGGTAAAGATGAAGTGCATGTTAGGATTTGAAACTTTTAGAGGAAAATATAAGGTTCAGCAGAGGTAATTTTAATTCACTATTCAGCTTTCAAAAGGCATACACACATATATCTACGTAAGATTTTCCAAAGTTAGTAGAGGACCATACATATCCAACTACTATTGACTTTCTTACAAAACATATTCCATAAAACAAGGACTACCTTTCCTTTACATACTTAACATAATATTTTTAAAAAGAACAATTAAACAAAAACAATCTAGAAATATCTCATTTTCTAGCACTCCTCTTTGAGATTTTTCTTGGATACTCCCAACTTAGCCCTTAGAACTTCAAATTTCCCCTTAGGAAGAACCTTGGTCATGATGTCTGCAATCTGCTGATTTGAGTTGCAATTAACAAGTTGAACTTCGCCATCCTTCTCTGCTTGCCTGATAGCGTGAAACTTCACATTTATATGCTTGCTACGACCATGTTGCACTGGATTTTTGGCCATTGATATTGTTGACTTGTTGTCAACCTTAATGACAGTAGCTTCAATGTCATTTTACTCCAGATCACGTAGAATCTTTCTTAACCATAGAGCCTGATTAGTTACACTAGTAGCGGCGATGTATTCTGCTTCTGCGAAAGATTGAGCTACCACCTCTTGCTTCTTTAAATTCCATGAGAACATACCTGAACCAAGTGTAAAAGCATATCCAGAAGTGCTTTTCATATCATCAACACTTCCTACCCAATCACTATCTGAATAACCCATCAGTTGCCCTTGCTCTTCCCTTTTAAACCAAAGACCATAATCAGCAGTTCCTTTGATATATCACAACGTTCGTTTAGCAACACCAAGATGAACTTGACTTGGAGCTTGCATAAACCTCAACAATAAACTTGTCGTGAACATGAGATCGGGTCTTGTTGCTGTCAAATATAGCAAACTACCAATCAGACTTCTATCAGCTGTTGGATCAGCCCTATCACCTCCTTCAAACTTTGAAATCTTTTCATTGTGAACCAGTGGGATCGGTACAGACTTGCACCTCTCCATCTTGAACCTTTTAAGAATATCCCATGCATATTTTCTCTGAGAAATAAAGATTCCAACAGTAGCTTGATGAATCTCCATTCCCAAAAAGTAACTCATTTCACCCAAATCTAACATTTCAAACTTGGTTTCCATTTCTTGCATGAATTGATTCACCATAGCTTTATTGCTTCCTGTTACCAAAAGATCATCGACATAGAGTGACACCACAAACACATCTCCTCTTTTAGCCTTCTTCACATATAAAGTGTCTTCATTTTCACTTCTCTTGAAGCCACAATGAATGAGATGATCATCAATCTTACTGTACCCTGCTTGAGGAGCCTACTCTAATCCATACAATGCCTTATAAAGTCAGTAGACTTTATCCTCCATTCCTGCAACTTGAAAGCATTCTGGTTGATCAATATATATCTCCTCCCACAACAGTCCATTTAAGAATGCCGATTTCACATCCAAATGATACAGCTTCCAATTTGATTGAGCTGCCAAAGCAAATAGCAGCCTTATTGTATCATGTCGTGCAACAGGTGCAAATGTGTCTCTATAATCCTGACCTGCAACTTGTGCGTAACCTTTCACAACAAGCCTTACTTTGTATTTATAAACTGAGTTATATAGATTAAGTTTGGTTCTATAAACCCACTTCACCTCAATCACATTTCTATTTTTGGGTTTATCAACCAACTTCCAAGTATCATTCTTTTCTATCATACCAATCTCCTCCTTCATGGCTTCAATCCAAACTTCATGTCTTGATGCTTCTTGATAGCTATTTGGTTCCGAGATTGCAACATTACGTCTTTCATATATCTCAAAAAGAGACCTTTTCTTCAAAATTGGAAATCAAGTGAGGATTCCCTATCAGATTCTTCGTCTTCTTCTAGAGTTTCAAACCCAAATGATTGGATTTCAGGCAGCGGACTCAAGTTCTAAAAAACTACATTATCTTTCTCAATTTGCTCCTTATCCCAGTTCCAATAAGCATGCTTATCCACGACTGCATATCTTCGGATTGAAATACTTTTTATTTGCAAGTTGAAAACTCTGTAACCCTTGGCTTGTGATGAATAACCAATAAAGATCCCGAATTCACCTTTTGGTTCAAGTTTTGCTTCTTTTGACAGAAGGAACATGAGAATAGCATATTTAACCAAAAACTTTTAGATGGTTGTATTCCACTCCATGCCTCAATAGGAGTCTTTTCATCTACAATTTTTGTTGGCAGCCTATTTAACAAATACACTAAAGTATGAATAGCTTCTGCCCAAAAGCTTTGTGGCAGTTTCTTTTTCAGCAACAAAAATCTTGCCATTTCAACTACTGTTATATTCTTCCTCTCTGAGACTCCATTTTGTTCAGGCGAATAGCTTACTGTCAACTTGTGATCAATCCCCATATCTTCACAATACTTATTGAACTCATTTGAAGTGTATTCGCCACTATTGTCCGACCTCAAAGACTTTAGCTTACAACCACTTTGTCTTTCCTCAAAAGCTCTAAATTTCTTGAAAACTGAAAATACTTGAGACTTGTTACTCAGAAAATACACCCAAGTCATCCCGTTAAGTCATCAATAAAGAGCACAAAATATTTATTGTGTCCCAAAGATGATGCCTGCATATGTCTACACACATCAGTGTGAACTAGTTCAAGTTTTTCAGTTGCCCTCCAGGTATCACTTTTAGGAAATGATTTCCTGTGTACCTTACCCATCTGACATGACTCACAAACTTCTTAAGACAGTGAAATCTCAGGTAAATCCTTAGTCAGGCCCTTTTCATACATAGACTTTAAAGTAGCATAGTTAAAATGACCATATCTTTTGTGCCACAACCATGACTCAACCTTACTTGCAAAATTTGCACTATCAAACCTCCCATCTAAAGGAAAAGCTTTATCCACCATTTCTACTTTAACAATCAAACTATCTTCAGAGTCAAAAATCAAACAATGTTTGTCCTTAAAAAATAAGGAATAGCCTTTAGACATCATTTGAGCCACACTTAACAAGTTACATGCTAAAGAAGGAACATACAACATATCATGTATAAACTTTGTACCTTGTGTAGTCTGAAAGGCAACTAAACCCTTTCCAAGTGCATCTACCGTCTCACCATTTCTCATCCTTACTTTAGTTTTGATCGACTTGTCAAGTGTATGAAACATGAGCTCATTGTGTGACATATGATTCGTACATCCACTATCTATGAACCATGAGGATTTTTTGGTTGTGTTTTCTTCATGAGAAGCCATAAACAAGCTTTCTTCTTCCTTTTCGGATTCTTCAGTAAAATTTGCTTGCTGGACATAGTGTTGTTGTGGTTGATTCTGCTTGAGCCTATAATTCTTCTCAATATGACCTATTTTTCTACAAAACCTACATTGAATCAATGGCTTTCCTTTGAACCAACAATCCTTTTCTTGATGATTAGTTCTTTTACAATGGTTGCAACTTTCCTTTCTTTGAAGGCTCCTTCCATGTTTTCCCCTTTGCTACTTTATCTTCATCCATCCTTCTATTGTCCTTCACTGGCTGCTTGCCTTTATGCTTTGTAAGGCTGGCAACGGAACCGGGAGGTATTGATATCGATACCGGTCCATTTTGGTTCATTATCGATTCCGTCTCGGTTTCGGATAGTACCGGTTAGATCCGGTATTGTGCCGGTCTGGGAGGGGTAACGGGACGGAAACTAGGATTTACCGGTCCGTCCCGGTCTGGTTAGTCCCAATTCCATCCTGATCCAGTTCGGTTCATTTAGTTTTTTTGTTAATCTGAAATTTCAAATTATAGCCGCTGGGCAACGGGTTTTGGGCCCCACCAACGGCTCTTTCACCCCATAACTCCCCTTTACACCTCCCTACCCCACAAACTTTTTTTAATACCCCAAACTTCTTAAAACTACATTTTTATCCTTTTTTTTAACTATAAATACCCCTAATCTTTCATTCTTTTCACTCACAAAAATATCTTCTAATCTCTCTACTCTCTACTCTCTAAATTCTCTTATTCTCGTTAAAATTACGAATTTGGTCTTTGGAAATTGGAGCTTCAAAATTCAACTTTCAATTTTCGACTTCCGGTCATACACGTCTACTTTTTTAAGTAGACGTTTGGTACATTCGTTCCAACTTCCAACTCACTTTTCATTTAGTTATTTATTTGTTTGCATTTAATTATTTATTTTGTGAGTAATTAAGCTCTAGTCTCTACTTATTTAGTTATTTATTTGTTTAAAACTTTGCTAATCATTTTCGTATTATATATAATTTACTCACTTTTTATATTTGAATATGGATTTCGAAAAAAACATTATTGAAAAGGGTAAAACAACCATAGTTAATTCGTTCACTAATTTATCTACCTCAAAATCCAAGAAAAATAAAAAAACTGGTAGTACTTCTCAATCTAAAACTGAAAACACTTCTCAATTAAGAATAAATACGGATGATTATACGCATGTTGATGAAACTGTTTTTAATATTGATAGTAATAGTAGATTAGATCCTTATCATGAACATTTACAAAGAAGATTTGGTAATTTTGAAGAGGAATTACCTAAAGATGATGAACATGATAATGTTAATGCTTATGTTGATAGTTTTGATAATAATGTTGATGAATATGATGATGATGATGAAACTGAGTCACCGTCGGCTACTAGTCCCACTCCCAATCCCTCTTCCCCGGCTCCCGCTCCCTTTCGTTGTCCTGCTCCCGTTCCCCCCGTGCATCCTAGGACTAAGGTAGAACTCGCTAAAAAATCAGTTGTGTGGCAATTTATGATTCAGAATGAAGATAAAACACAAGCTATTTCTAATAAATGTAAACATAGAATGAATCATAAAATTGTAGGAAAACAAAGTGGGATCGGACATTTGAGTAATCATTTAATATCATGTTGTAAAAATGAATTTTTGCATGCTAAAGCTGTAGCCGAAGCTAAAAAAAATGGTACCACCCTTCCTGAAAATGTAGGAGTAGAGGGCTCTAATATGGTCCAAACACAATTAAATCCTTCTAATATTTCTGGTTCTAGTATACAACGGTCATAAAGTAGAGAAAGAGATCTTGAAGAATTAGCTAAAATGATTGTTGTTATGGGTTTGCCATTTAGTTTTGCTGAAAATCCTGGTTTTATTCATTATATTCAAATTGTGTATAATCCACATTTTAAAGGTTTTACTAGAAATACAATTAAAAAGGCTATCTTTGATTATCAAACTCAACATTTTCAATATCTTCATTGTTTATTTTATTATAACTATTGTAAAATAGCTATTACTTCTGATATGGGCCGTAGTGTAAATGGTAATGATTATTTCACTATTACTGCGCATTGGATTGATAAAAATTGGACTTTGCAAAAAAGAATTTTAGGTTATAAATATTGTGAAATGCATAAAACCGGTAGTTATATAGCTCAAACAATTGTAGATGTTTTGCAAAACTATGAAATTTGTGATAAAATAAGTAGTGTCACATTAGATAATGCTTCTAATAATAGAAATGTTGTTGAAATACTAAAACCGTCTCTTTGCCCTATTTATATTGATGGTTTTCATATTAGGTGTGCTGCACACATATATAATTGATTGTTAGAGATGGTATAGCAATATATGATGATGGTTACACAAAATTTGAAACTGCATGTCATTTTATTTTTAAATGTCAAGTTAAGTCTAGACGTAGAGATTTTGAAAATCGTTGTCGTGAATTTAATCTTTCACCTAGAAAAATTCCAAAATCAGTGTGTACTAGATGGAATTCTTTATTTGAAATGCTTGAAGTTGCTTATGAATATAGGAAACCTTTACAAATGGTTTGGAATGCTCATAATTCAAATATGACAAATAGACTTGATGATAATAATTAGAATGACATAAAAGAACTTATAGAATTCTTAAAAGTTTTTTTTTTTTTAACTACAAAAAAAAATATCTCGCACTTTATTATCCAACTATTTGCTCTGCTTTACCTAATATTTGTGTTATTTCTAGTAAATTTTATAAATTCAAAAATAAACCAAGATTTGAAGAATCTGTTAAGAAAATGATTGAAAAATTTTAAAAATATTTTATTTCTATTCCTCAAATTTATTTAACTGCTTGTTTGTTAAACCCATATTACAAAGATGAAGGTGCATCACGAATGGTTGATAAAATATATTTTAATTTGGGTATTGATAATGAAGATGATGAAACACCTAGTTGTTAAGATGTTAAAGATAGTATAAAAATTGAAGCTAAAAAATTGTACGACTTGTATAATTCTAATATAAGGAACGTAGTACATAACGAAGAGCCTCAAAGTTCTAGGAGTAGATATAATAATGAAGATGATATTGATGATATGATAGATTGTATTATTGAATTTTCTCATAATGATATAAATGATTTTGATGCATATATTAATCAAAATACAGAACCTACTACTATTGATCTTCTAGAATAGTGGAGCAATCACGGCCAAGGATTTCCAAAACTTCAACCGATTGCTCGAGATGTGTTAGCTATTCAAGCATCTTCAGTAGCTTCGGAAGGCGCTTTTAGTGCAGCAAGATTTCAAATTGGAGAGCATAGATATTCATTAGCAGCAGATAGCGGGAGATATCCGTACTATTTAGAGATTGGATTAATGGCGAGAGAAGGAGTTATGGTCGTCCACCTTTACCGACCAAATTTGAAAATGACGTTGATGAAATAATGCATGATTTTAGTGATGATGGCATTGATGCAATGGAAGAACTAGCTAATCAACCAATTCCAGAGCATGTTACTAGAGAAATGTTAAATGATTTAAAAAAAGATTTCCTTGGTAGCATGAACTATTAAATTTAAATCGCTATTAGTATGAGTATAATAATTCGAGGTCTAATTCAAACAAAACCCTTCCTAGAAGGTGGCTATGTAGATTAGATTTTTTTAATACTCTACTAATATTTTGTAACTCAACTTGTACTATTTAATTAATATTAATAAAAGTATAGGCTATTCGCCTTAGTTTTTTTTTTTTTTATTATTGTCTTCAAAAGTTCAAATTTAACTTTTAAAGTGTGAAATTTAAACTTTTATAGTTTTAAAGTTTGAATTTAAATTTTCAAACTTTTAAAATTTAAAGTGTGAAATTTAAACTTTTATAGTTTTATAGTATTAAAGTTTGAATTTAAATTTTCAAACTTTTAAAATTTAAAGTGTGAAATTTAAACTTTTATAGTTATATAGTTTTAAAGTTTGAAATTTAAATTTAAATTTTCAAACTTTTAAAGTGTGAAATTTAAATTTTTTGTAGTTTTAAAGTTTGAAGTTTGAATTTACATTTTCAAACTTTTAAAGGGTGAAATTTAAACTTTTATAGTTTTAAAGTTTGAATTTAAATTTTCAAACTTTTATAGTTTTATAGTTTTAAAGTTTGAATTTAAATTTTCAAAGTTTTAAATTGTGAAATTTAAACTTTTATACTTTTAAAGTTTGAAAGTTTGTATTTAAAACTTTAAAAGTATAAATTTTTTTGCTTCTACCAAAATTATAAGAGTTTTAATATTATTTGTGTAATGTTCCTAATTTTTTAATTTTAATAAAAAAAATTTAATTATAACAGTTGAGACCTGGTTTTCGATCCGGTCCAGTCCGGTCCGTTACCGGTCTGGGACGGGTACACTGATTTTTTTTTGGAATTACCGGTACCAGTCTGTCCCGTGGTGCCCGGTTCCATTCCGGTTTTGATCCGTCCCGGTCCAATAGTCCCGGTTTCAGTCCCGTTGCCAGCCATAATGCTTTGCCTAAAACGCCACTTCAGCTACCTCTTCATCTCTTATACTTGATCGTTGTTCTTGAGCCTGCAACTTGCTAATCAATTCTGCTACTGATAAGGTCTTCAGATCACAAGATTCTTCTATTGCTGAAAGCTTAGACTCAAACCTTATTGGTAGGTTTATCATCATCTTCTCCACCACTTTCGAATCTGGAAAGGTTTCACCAAACAGCCTTACTTTGTTTACAATCTCCACAAGTTTGGCAGAATACTCTTTCACAGTATCTCCTTCTTTCATCCTTAACATCTCAAATTCTCTTATGAGAGTTAAGAGTTTGACAGTCTTCACTCTGTCACTTCCTTCAAACTCCTCTTTTAGCTTCTCCCATACTTCTTTAGGTGTTTCACAAGCCATTATTCTTGTGAAAATCACATCTGAAAGTGCTGAATAAAGACATGTGAGAGCCTTGGGTTTCCTTGACTTCGCATCTTCATAAATCTTCATTTGTGCAACTGTTGGATTTGGTCCAAGTGGAAGAGGATCATTTTCACTTTCAATTGTTTCTCATAGACTAAGAGCTTTGAGATAAGCCTTCATCTTTATCACCCTTATGTGATAATTTTCTCATGTATACATAGGAGGGCCTACACCCAAGAAGCCGGTGGATGCCATGTTACTGCTGCTCAGCTCTCACCTTAGAAGAACTGGAGAAAAAAACCTTAGCTTTCTTGCCTTCACAGATCCCTCAAGAAGAAGGGCTCTTGATACCACTGTTAGGCTTTGAAACTTTTAGAGAAAAATATAAGGTTCAGCAGAGGTAATTTTCATTCATTATTCAGCTTTCAAAAGGCATACACATATATATCTACATAAGCTTTTCCAAAGTTAGTAAAGGACCATACATATCCAACCACTATTGACTTTCTTACAAAATATATTCCATAAAACAAGGACTACCTTTCCTTTACATACTTAACATAATATTTTAAAAAGAAAACAATTAAACAAAATCCGTCTAGAAATATCTCATTTTCTAACAGTGCAGACTACGTTGTCCAGTTATACATAATGAGAGATACTTACAATGAATTTATATTTTCTCATTTTAACTATAAAATTAGGGACTGGAATTAAACAAAATAGAAAGGAAAAGGATTAATTCAAGTTGCAAAGCGAAAATTTTAAGGTGCAGAGATGTTATGCATTTGAAATAACAAAGTAATTATAATTAATAGTAGAGAGAAATAGTAGCAATATATATATAGGTGCTCGCTCATTCATGAATTTAAAGAGTTATATCTTCTTTATTATACATTGTTGGTTACCCAAGCTGGCTTCGTTTTGGAATTGGTGTCAAGCTCTCTTTGTAAACTGCAATTCTCAAACTTCTGGGAAAACCCTGTAAATTGTTATATTCCTTGACTTCTTCAGAATGAAGATCACATGAAATCAATACTCCACATTGACTTTGAAGAAACAACACATGATCCCTCCAAATTACTAATGGGGATTCAATGGGATGAGCTCTAACTGAATATTTCTTAACCCATGTTTTATTTATACCGTACTCTTTCATTAACCAAACGTCTGTTGATTCTTTTCCTGGTTGAGGGTCATTCCCAGGATCAGGATAACAAACCAATGTTAGAGACTCATTTAAGAGTACAAGTCCGTAACACTTCCCATCGAAGTAATCACAACAATCAGGCATCAGTATACTGCGGAAAATCTCACTACTCACGTCAAAACAAAGAACTACAAATATTGCATCGTCAGTTGCAATCCAATGAATGGTTCCCTTATAAAACACCTCGGAACAAGCATACCAATGCATCTTTGGTATCTGTTGATTAATATTATCTAGATCTCTCCAAGAATCAGTAATCAAATCATAAACATCGACTTTCCACTTTCTAAAATGAAAATCATAGAAAGGAGGATCACCAATAATTTCTGAAACACTAATAACCTTATAATTATTCACAATCCAGTCAAAACCAAACCCGACCCCCGAATTGTCCTGATAGAAACCGAATGGACAAATGTAATTGTTTGGTTCAAGTAGCCTATAATTTCTAGTTGTTGGGTTAAATAGAACAATGAATTCCGAATCCGTCAAAACAATCAAACCATTGCAAGGACCTAATAGTCTATGGAACATACAAGCAAAAGTTGTGGTGAGATATGGTACATCTAGATCTGGAAAAATAGGCTCATGATCAATTTGTTCATCAACATCAGAGAGAAAAGACATGGTACTTTGATATTTGTTGGGTTCTTCTTTGAAGGATCGCTTGAATAGAATGAGTTCATCTTGGGTAGTTGTGGTTCGATTGAGATGAAAATGAATAGAAGTTGATGAGTTTATGAGAGCATACCATGTTTTTGAGACACATTTGAGTCGTAAAAGAGATTTCACTTGAATCCTTGTAAGTATATACATCATCACATCTTCAGGATACATTTTAATAATTTCATCCGCCATCTTGGATTCTCTCTTCAGCAACTCATTTTATGGAAATTTCCAAATTCCTTTAAATTGGATCCAAAAGCTTATTCCTATTGCACTCATGGCCTAACTGATTACCCGTCACACTAGCTTTTTTTGTGGTTTTGAGACTTGTTCACATATAAGTATTGAAAGGAGAGTTTTATTTTATGTGTCATATAATCAATACTACTGGATTTGTCGCGTTTTGCACTGTTAGAAATAATCATTTTATGAATTTTAATCATCCAACCGTAAAGAAATGTTATCACTACAAAAAAAAAAGGGGTTATTACGACGGTTTTTTATAGGTAATATGACGGTTTCAAACTGTCACAATGCACTATAACGACGTTTTACGAAAATGTCGTAATCTCGTATGTCACAAACGTATTACGATGGTTTTTAAGAAATCGTCGTAATATATATATAAAAACCGTCGCAATATTTCTTTTTTAATGCGACATTTTTTGTTGTATAGAGCGGCGGTTTACAACCGTCGTAATTGTAAAAAAAATCAATTATATATCACGACGGTTTGAAAACACCGTAATGATCAGTTCATGGCGCCACAAATAATCATATATTCTAATTTTGGCAATTCATATTTACATCCTATTTATTGCACTCTATATATTTAAATTTCTATAATTAGTAGTTTTAACACAACATAAAAGATCAAATGAGCAAAATATTCATCATATTAAACAAAAAGTATTCCAAAATTACATCATCAAAATACTAGTGTTAATTAATCAAAGCTCCAAAATTACATCATCAAAATACCAATTTCAAGTGTTATTCAAAACTTCAAAATTACATCATCAAAATACCAATTCCAATTGTCATTCAAAGAGAATATCCAAAAAACATACTAAAAATGATTTCTAGTTTATACTTAGTCCTCCATCATTTTTACTTTCATCTAAAGATTCTAATCGGTGGTTGGTCCGATTGGTGACTGATGAGCACCACTTTCTATATCTGATGCCTGCAAAAATAAAATAAAATAATATATATATATATATATATATATATATATATTAATTAATTGACAGGCAAGCTAATGATCATATACTCCAAAATATATGTATCAAAGAATGACTATAAGTATTTATAGAACCTACTATAAAGATAGTAATAACATTATGGTATTTTTTACCCAGTAAAATGCTATCCAAAAACAAATTGGAATAAACTTATGAAAATAAACAAAGCTACTTCATTCATGCTCATCAAATGGACTACCAAGTCTGTGAAGGCAAATTTTCATTTCTTGTTTCAGCTAAGTATTCGGACATAATTAACGCCTAATTCTCTCTTTGCAGTAAATGAACTATGACGATGAAATCAATTATACTAGTTTCGCTGAATTTATTTCTACTACCCATTAGATTTTACCATATAAACAGATTATACATTTGAACCAAAGTTCTATAAGCATACAGGACTTGAATACTACCAACATATGACACTATTCGGTTTAGAAATTCCATAATTGTATGGCAGATACTTTCAGCATCTCCAAAACTTGATAACATTGTTAGGTGAAACATGGCAGATGCTACGACTACTACATATTGGACACCAGAAAAAAGGTTAGGGGGCTACGATCACGAAATATTCTCAAGGACAGATCTCCACATGGTTCATTCCGTTCAATCTTTTATCGTACTAATGGAAACTAGTAAAATATGACATGTATACAAATATAACCCTAAAAAATCTATACCACTGTTTCCAATTTTACTAGAGAATTTTGTCCTTCACTTGTCAAACTTAAGACAAAACATGAGTCTAAGCCACTAATTTTCCTGTACTACTCATCAGTCATCATAAATTACAACACTTTTTGAATGAAAATTGAGTTCTTTCAAATACACTCTAGTAGGTAATGTGTGTATTTATTTATGTATTTATTTATTTATTTATTTATTTAAGGGACCATTTGGGTTGCAGAATGATCTGTACATGGATAATAATACTATTGTCATTTTTATCTCACTCATATTCACACACATACACACACACATTTTTAGAGAGTCTAAGTAACTTAGATATACACTTGGGACTCTCTGTGCACTGAGCAAAAATATTGTGACTGTACCTGCAACTATAGATTGACGAGCCATTTGTACTGTTAGTTTGCATTAACAGGAGGAATAGCTTTAGTTCAAGATAGATGTACTATGTTACTGTTAGTTTGCATTTGATCACTTCTTCATCTTGACAACTAACCCTAAAACATTTTAACCTCTTCTAATTGACAAACCACTTTATCTAGATCCTAATCCCACACTGTAGTATCAAAAATAAGAAAAACTATGCATTACAAACAAGTAGTATCACATTTTAGTGGATTTACAGACTTTGATGTATATAAATAAGCACTAGCTAGCACCATTTACTGTGTATCGAGACAAGAGAAACTTTTCACTACCAAGTCTATGAAGGCAAATCAGAAATGAATTCCTAGCACCAAAGAGTACGTAAAGAAAGAGTGCATATAAAACATAGATATTTATAATGGTCATACCTGTGGAGGAGGTGGAAATAAGTGAGCAAACTCTTCAGGGATGTTTCCTATGTTCCATTGATATAAGCTAAGTAGTGCATTTAGTTGTGATTTCATACTCGTCATCTCTTGCTGCCACTTTGTAGTTGGATTGCTAGAGCTAGATGAACTCATATTAACATGCATAAATCTCCTAGATGTTTGTTTAAATGCCATAGTTGGAACAACACCCAAGCCTAACCCCCAAACACGGCCTAGAGGTTCGGGACCGAGTAGTATGCCAAGTGCATCATTAGGTGAAACTTCGAGAATACTTTCTGGCCTCTGACTTCGAATTTCTTCAATTTTCTCCTGTGTAAAAGATAAAACAAGCATACTATTGTTGTCAAATACTAGTTGATGACTCTATGAAGATAGAGGGACCATGTATCTTCGAATTACAAATTTCCAGATTGTAGAATTTGGTATTGTCTTCAAATGCTATTGTCTCTGATTCTAGAGTTGATGGGACTTGGTTATAGTTAATTTTAGAAGTGGCTGCAACCAAGTAGATACTTGAAGAAATATGAATGGAAAGGCTGCAAACATCTAGAGCTTTGAGTAGTAACTTATTTATTACTTACTTGTTGGTCATATTAGCAAGTAGATACTTGAAGAAAGATTGCAAACATCTAGAGCTTTTAGTAGAAATCCACAAATAAATAAGACACACGTTTAAGTCTAAAGTTCGTAAGATAAGTCCTTAATACCTAATTAGGAATAGTGCTTCACAACAAGCAACCCATTAAGAAGAAGGGGCAAGAACAACAGGTTGTTGCTGCTGCATAGTAGAATTAGCACCCAAAGGAAGACTTCATTGTTGCATTTCAGTACATAGGCTAATATACAGCAAAACACATTCATGAAATATCCATACTAACAACATCAACTAAACGCATACAGAAAAAGAAAACAATAACATTAAGACTATGTCACCATAATTAGAAATCTGATTAAATAGCTACTCGAGTAATCATATATAAAAAGAATACTTACCCCAATCTCTCTAGCCACCTCAGTTACATAACTTTCATCCTTTCTCTTATGAGTCTCAGTCCACATTTTGCCTCGATCAACAGCTTTTCCCTTTGCCATCTAAAATTTTCAAATTGTAAGACATTAATAATTAATTAAGAGTATATATATCAAAGAACATTGTATTAAACTACCATTTCAACTCTTCTTCTATCCAAACTCTTAGCACCTCCGGTATGAGGAATTTGATTTTGTTGAATCTGTTGATTCTTCTTGCAAAGTTTTTACAGGTTAAATTGGAACAATATGAACAGTCAACTTCATCTAAAGAAGAAATATGTGACAGAAAAGAAGAAGCAGTCGAAAGTAAATAAAACGGCCACAACAATGGTAGAGAAAAACAAGTAATAGAAAGAAAAAAAGGAAGAATTAAGTACTTGTGTTTTCTCGTCCATGCGATAATTGACAAGCACTGCCCATTGATCCATGGGTATGTCATTCGGAGATTTCCTAATGATCTCTTCTTTACTCAATAATGGATTTTCTGCGGCATGCCATAGTTTATGCCTGTGGTCCTTCCACTTTTTGTTAAGATTACTGCCAGCCCAACTTTTTGCCTTTTGATAATCAATCATAAAGAGAAATCGAGCCTTCAAAAAGTAATGTTAGTTTACTGCATTTTTACATATATAACTAAAAGATTCAAGCTAAGCAAAATAGTTAACAAGGAAGTACCATTAAGATTTCATCAAAAACACGATCCAAGTAAGAATCTGTCATGTCTGACCATTTTTTAAAGCTGATGGGAAAGTACAGAGCATTTGTGGCAAGCTGCCCCATAACTCCTGCAATTATGCTGGCTGCTTTTCCAATAGGTACAGCATATTCATCACATTCTACAATTATCCGCAATCCATTTTACATGTTATGGACATCCCTAAAATTCATTCTAACCATTTTTGTTACTTGATGTTGATCTAAAACAAAATAAAGACCAAATTTACGTTAGTTACTAAGAAGGTTAAAAATTATAATAAAGTTTATCATTTATATGTACCTATAACATCGACAAACCAATCATGATTGTCTTTATGTTTAGTTGGCTTTGAAGAAACACAATCAAAAGTAGATGGAACGACAGATTGTGAAGAGTCTCCATCAGATGATGAAGATGGAACATGTTGACTTGTCTTTGATGATGAAGCTTGAACCTGAGGTTGAGGGAAGTAACCTGGAGCAAGAGAAGAGCTCGCCGCTGATTTGAACATATTTTTATACTGATTTTGCTTCGGCATCCCTGCATACACATTAAAAATATTATAAACTTGCACACATATAGCCAATTTTAAAGACAACAAATATATAATCAAGATTTATTTAAGTAGCTGAAGTAAAAATGAGTCAAACGCAAGTAATTACAATAAACAAAATTAGCCTAATTAAAAGAGTCATACAAATTGAATACTTCAAGACAAAACCAACTGAAGCTTAACTAATGAACGAAAGTAGCTAGGTAAAAAGTCAGAGAAATCAAAAAGTGACTCTAATCTTAAACCAATCTAGTCTTGCACTGGAAATTCATCAGCTTCATCCTCTGTACACAAGATTAGATCATTGACGTCACCAAAGAATTGATCTAAGTCTTGCACAGAAATTCATTCTCAAGAACTTCCTTTTCTCCTTCCTCTCCCATATCATATAAGTCTCTTGGCTTCAAGTGAATAATTGTACTCCAACCTTTATCCAACTCATCATCCACATAATATACCATTTGAGCTTGTGAAGCTTCAATGAATGGATCATGCTCTTCATGATCACCATTGTGAATCAATTGTGAAAAATTAACAGAAGGAAATCCCCATGAATCCTTTTTAAACCCCCTGTCCCTAGTTGTGTCAGCCCATTTACATTTGAATAATGTAACTGTAAATTGACCATAATAGTTGAGTTCGATAATGTCTTCCAATTTTCCATAGTAGGGCAAATCGGCTAGCCTCAAGTTTTCATCAGAACTGCTAGCAATACAAGATGCGGACGACGTCAAAAAAACTCCACTATTCTGAGTTTTCAGCTCATGTTCTTGACTTGTGGTCCGAAATTTGATTCCATTGATATTAAATATTGTAAACCTTCTAGTATGTGGTGCTGGACCATTTGCTAGAAACTTAAGGTCATCTGATACAATGTTCAAAATGTCCGGGTTCATAATCTGGAAAAAAAAAACCATGTTAGGAATAGTTTTAAATTTATAACACTAATATATTATGAAACTAACCTTTCGAGGAAACCAATCAATGAAGTCTTTATTAACTATCTTCTCTATATCCGTAAGTGAAGGCTTTCGACCCTTCCACCGGCTTCGTATATGATCTTTAAATTCACTACATGAAATGTTAATATAATTATCAACCTGCTCTTCCAAATTCCAGTAGTGCATCCGCCATCTTGGATTCTCTCTTCAGCAACTCATTTTATGGAGATTTCCAAATTCCTTTGAATTGGATCCTAAAGCTTATTCCTATTGCATTCAGTGCCCTAACTAATTACCCGTCATACTAGATTTTTTGTGGTTTTGAGAGTTGTTCACATAGAGGGTTGTAATAAATATCGCAAGGAGAGCTTTATTTTATAATTTGTTTGAAACAATTTTTTAAGAATTTTAATCATCCAAGTGTAAACAAATTATAAAATATATCGCAATATTAATCTATGTACCCATTCATCACGTAAGAGTGTCCCTCGATTATCCAGTCAAATCACACATTCAGATAGGTGCACATAAGCAAGAAATATGGTATGAGGAAGTGGGGCAATTATGTAAGGGATATGGAAGAATTGGCCATACTCGATTAAACTGTACTTTTGTGATGCAACGACCCACCAATGATTCCTCGGACAAAAGCCAACCAACTCAAAAGCAACGGCATACTGTTTCATTCCCGAGGAACAAAACCAATCAAAAGACCCGCAGAAGAAACTAGCAATTAACAATTACACACCAGCGGACACTACATATAAAGAGGTCGCAGACACAGGTAAGTCTACTAACCCTATGCCTACTAATAAATTTATTTAAAAAACTACCTCTACTAGCTCTCTTTCCACTAATAACATTGATACTAACACTATCTCTTCTCCCCTGTCAAAAGTTCCCCTGATTAACAAATTCCAGTTACTCCAAGAAAATGAAAATCAACCCCCAGAACATCTCAATATCAATCTGTAGGAGAACAGAATATTTTGGGAAATTTTTCTCTCTTGCATTCATCACTGTATCAAACCATCTATATACAAGCTAAAAGAAGCAAAAGGAAAGTTCTACTCT
Source organism: Solanum commersonii (assembly GCA_029007595.1). NCBI lineage: Eukaryota > Viridiplantae > Streptophyta > Magnoliopsida > Solanales > Solanaceae > Solanum > Solanum commersonii. Next base: position 216,648 of record JAJTWQ010000148.1, read on the forward strand.
AACTAATTCACAGCTGTCCCTTTTCCTATTGGCTGTGATAATAACAAACTTTTATTCTCTAGAGATATTTACAAAATCTGGATAAGAGAAAACATAAGATGGGCTAAGGAGGAAAATTTTGAATGTGGCCCATAACATTACTTCCAAAACAAATGTCCATGAACTTGGGCCCAAACAAACATTATGAATTAGATGATGCATCTTTGGAGTTCTTCTTCGCAGGTGAGGATGGAGAAGATGGAGAATCATGTTCAACACCCCCCTCAAGTTGGAAAGGTGTGGAAAAACCCCCCAACTTGCCAAGTAAGTGATGATGGGGAAAGCCGTGAAGCGATTTAGTGAAGATGTCAGCCAGTTGAGACGTGGAAGGAAGGTAATGCAAAGAGATGAGACCAGCAAGAAATTGTTGCCTGACGAAATGACAATCAAGTTCCACGTGTTTGGTTCGCTCATGGAAAACTAGATTTTTAGCGATATGAATAGCAGCTTGACTATCTGAATGGAGAGGGATTGGAAGTGACGGAGAAACAGTGAGGTCTGATAACAAACGGACAAGCCAGGTGATTTCGGCAACAACCCGATGCATTGATCGATATTTAGCTTCAGCAGATGAAAGGGAAATCAAAGTTTGTTTCTTTGATTTCCAGGAAATTGGAGTACCTCCAAAACTGATGAAATAACCACTGATAGAGCGACGAGTCTCCGGACATGAACCCCAATCAGAATCGCAGTAGGCTTGAAGGTCAAATACGGATGAAGATTTGATGAGAAGACCAAGGCCAGGGTTGCCAAGAAGATAACGAAGACAGTGAAGACCAGCCTGATAATGAGGCATGCGAGGAGATTGCATGTATTAACTGAGGTGTTGCACAGCAAAAGAGAGATCCAGTCGAGTATGAGTCAAAAAATTGAGCTTGCCGACAAGTCTTCGATAAACAAGCGGATCAGGAAGAATTTCACCATCATCAGCACGAAGCTTGGTGGAAGGATCCAAAGGAGAAACAACAGGCTTCTTGTCAAGACAGTCAAACTTAGAAAGTAGATCAGTGGTGAATTTTCTCTGAGTCACAATCAACCCCTGTTCTTCTCTGATCAATTCCAAACTAAGAAAATAATGAGCAAGGCCTAAATCTGTGATCTGAAACTCGGAATGAAGAAAAGACTTTAAGGAAGATATTTCATCCAAATCATCCCCACTAACTAAAATGTCATCGACATAAACAACGAGGATGCAAATACCAATAGATGTTGGCTTGAAGAATAATGAATAATCATTTAAAGAATGATGATAACCTTTGAATTGAAGGGCGACAGTGAGCCTGGCATACCATTGACGAGAGGCCTGTTTTAACCCATAAAGAGACTTATTGAGTTTACAAACTAGATTAGAACCAGAAACCTGTAAACCAGCAGGGATCCTCATATAGACTTCCTCTTGTAAATTACCATGGAGGAAAGCATTGTTGATGTCCAATTGGAATAAATCACAACCCTTTTTAATAGCAACAGCTAGTAGACATCTCACAGTAGTCATCTTGACCATAGGAGAAAAAGTCTTTGTATAATCAATGCCAGCCCTCTAAACATCACCCCGAATCACTAGACAAGCCTTATACCTTTCAATTGAACCATCTGCTTTATATTTTACTTTATAAACCCATTTAGAAGGTAATGCTCGTTTTCCGAGTGGTAAAAGAACCAAATCCCAAGTGTGATTGAGTTTCAAAGCCTCAAATTCCTTTGCCATAGCATCCTGCCAACAAGGGTGTAAAGAAGCAGTTGAAAAAGAAGTAGGTTCGGGAATATGAGAAACAGAGTTTAAAAAAGATTGATTGGAGGGAGATAAGGCAGAAAAAGAAAGAATAGAAAGAGTGAGAGGAGCTACAAAACAGCCAGAAGTAACATTAGTGAAAAAGACAGAATTACATATATAATCTGCGAGACGAATAGGAGGATGAGAAATCCTAGAGGAATGCCAAATGGGAGGAGAGAAGGAAGAGATGGAGTGATGGTGGGAGGACAAGGAGAAGAGAAGGAAAGAGGAACAACGGAAGGAGGAGACGTGGGAGGAGGAGCAGTATGTGTAGCCGACTGAATGGGATGAATATCTGGATGTAGATGAGGAGGAGTAGGAGGTGTAGCTAACTGAATGGGATGAATATCTAGAGGAGGAGGAGGAGGAGGAAAGAAAGTAGAAGGAACAGGAGAGGAGGAAGAGATAGAAGAAAATGAAGGAGAGAAAGGAAAAAATGATTCATGAAACATGACATCCCTTGAGATAAAAATTCTTTTAGTAGTAAGATCTAAAAGCTTGTACCCTTTTTTATTGAAAGGATAGCCAATGAAGACACATTTGGAAGCTTTAGGGTCAAGTTTGGATCTGGAATGAGGTAAGGTACTAGCATAACAAAGACAACCAAATGATTTAAGAAGATGATATGAAGGTGGTGACTGAAAAAGTATCTCATAGGGTGACTTGAAAGTGAGGACCCTTGAAGGAAATCAGTTGATTAAATAAGTGGCTGTTAAAAGACATTCCCCCCAATAAGATAAAGGAAGATGAGACTGAAAAACTAAAGCCCGACAAGTTTCCAAAAGGTGTCGATGCTTTCGTTCAACAACTCCCTTTTGTTGTGGTGTGTAGACACATATTGTTTGGTGAATTATTCCATGAGAAGAAAGGAAATCAGAATTGGATAAACTAGAGCCTAGTTCTTTGGCATTATCAGATCTGATAATTTTAACTTTCTTCTGAAATTGTCTTTCAACAAGAGTTAGAAATTGTTTGAGATCATGGAAAGCGTTACTCTTGGTTTTAAGTAAATAGGACCAAGTTCCCCTACTATAATCATCCACAATGGTGAGAAAATATCGAAAGCCATCATGGGTAGGAACTTTGTAGGGACCCCAAGTATCCACATGAATCAAGTCAAAAATTGCATGAGTGGAAATAGTGCTAGAAGTAAAAGGCAATTTAGATTGTCTAGCTTGGGCACAAACATCACACGGAAAAGGTAAAGTAGTCAATGAAAAAGTAATAGGGGAATTGGAAATATTATTCATATTAGAAAGAGGCAAATGCCCTAATCTTTGATGCCATAGGCTTACATTGTCATTGTTAAAAGTAGAGGAAATAGAAACGCCTAAACCACGAGAAGGAAAATCACAAACAGACTTAGACAAAGAACTACTAGCTGAAACTGAACAAGATGAGTCTGGAACCAAGCTGGACTGGATAGATGCTAATTTGAAAATGTAAAGACCATCGTGAACTTCACCAAGAACCAGTGGGCTCTTCATAGAAGGGCCCTGAAAACAGCACCAGAAACAGAGAACGTAAGCATGCAGTGAAATTGAGAAGTTAATTTGTGAACAGAAAGAAGATTGAACTTAAAATCAGGAACAAAAAGAACATTATCAATCACAAGATTAGGCAGAATATGCACACTCCCTTTATGTATCACTTTGAGTTTGTGAGAATTTGGCAGATTAACATACAGAAAAGTAGGCAGATGAGTTACATTAGACAAGAGTGAAAAATCAAAAGTCATGTGGTCGGATTCCCCTGAATCCAGTATCCAAGAATTAGAAGCGAGGTGAGAAGAAAAAGAGTAGAAACTAGGATTGAAATGAGGCATAAAAATACCAGCACAATTGGTAGATGCAGTGACATCAGGGGATTGATCACTTTGCACATTACTAGTGCTATGAGCTGCAAACCTTTCTTTCTTGGACTTGGTAAACTTGAAATTAGGAGGGAAACCAATCAACCTATAACATTTGGAAACCTCATGATTGGTTAACTTGCAGTGGGTGCAGAAGAGTCCAGTTTTGGGTTTGTCAACCTGAGTCCTGAACCTCCCATCCTAATTTCCTGAAAAATTTTGAGTATTGTTGAACCTTTGATTATGTCCAAACTGCTGATGTGACACCGAGAAAGCACCATGTGAAGGGCTAGATTCCATATGCACTTCTCTTTGCTTTTCATCTTGAATGAGCAAAGAGTATGCCTGACTGACTGAAGGCAGAGGATCCATCATAAGGATACTACTCTTAACGCTTGAGTAAGAACTATTGAGTCCCATGAGGAACTGAATCAACCTCCCATCCTGATGGGACTTGATGGTTTTTATTTTGCCTCCACAAATACACGCACAAGAACAATGATTGAGGGTAATGAAAGCATCAAGCTCGTCCCAGAGTTTCTTAATTCTAGTAAAATAACCTGCTATATCAGTGTTACCCTGTACTGCATCAGAGAGTTCCTTTTGAAGCTGATATAGTTGTGCACCATTGCATTGTCCAAATCTGGCTGATAGATCTTTCCATATTTCTTTTGCAGTTCTAGAGTAGAGGACAGATTCAGCAATGTCCTTGGAAAGAGAGTTGAGGATCCATGAAATGACCATGTCATTACATCTAGCCCAAAGCTTGTAAGTAGGATCGAAAAGCAGAGGCTCAGCTAGACTGCCATCCATCAGTCCAAGTTTGTTTTTGGCTGACAAGGCAATGACAAGAGCATGACTCCAACCAGCATAGCCCTTACCATCGAACGGAGAATTGACCAACAGCATTCCAGGGGAATCAGAAGGATGAATATAGAAGGGACTGGCAGAGTCAATTAGGGTGATGGACTGAGTGCCTGGCTGGACTTCTGATGAAGAAGAAGTATCAATCATTGCAAGGAGAAGAGAAAATCAAGATTAGATGAAGAAAATGAAAAGGAAGAAACGGAGAAGAGAGTACCTATTGCTCTGATACCATGTAGGAGAACAGAATATTTTGGGAAATTTTTCTCTCTTGCATTCATCATTGTATCAAACCATCTATATACAAGCTAAAAGAAGCAAAAGGAAAGTTCTACCCTAACTAATTCATAACTGTCCCTTTTCCTATTGGCTGTGATAATAACAAACTTTTATTCTCTAGAGATATTTACAAAATCTAGATAAGAGAAAATATAAGATGGGCTAAGGAGGAAAATTCTGAATGTGGCCCATAACATTAATTCCAAAACAAATGTCCATGAACTTGGGCCCAAACAAACATTATGAATTAGATGATGCATCTTTGGAGTTCTTCTTCGCAGGTGAGGATGGAGAAGATGGAGAATCATGTTCAACACAATCATAAGACCTGTGATGAAACTAACCTCCAGTCTCTCCCTCTTTGCCAAGCCAATAGTACCACAACTGCCATCCTTGCGGCCCATGAAACCATCGACTCAACAAGTGTCATTAAAAAGGACCTAACCACAAATACTATGGCCTATGACCCCCATACAACTGGCAAAAATTTTCCCACAGAAAATAATAATATTAAACCTACTAAAATGGATATTTGTTCTAACAAACCCAATGACACGTACCCCCCTCCCCATGAACACTTGGCAGCTCTCTCAGGCCCAATGAAAGTAACTAAATCGACTGAGGATATAATTCTTGCTCTCCACGAAAACCCTACCAGTATTAACTATCACTCTCTAAAAATAAATGCCACCAATCCGGAGCAGCACCAACTCTAATTAACAGATTCACAATCATTAGATGGAGGTAACACTCTTTTATCTTCCCCACTAAACTCATATGCAAAAAACCTTTCCTGCTCCAATGAACAAAATCCTACTACCTTCAAACCTCGACAACATCAAACTATACCCACTAATGTCGCGCCCTGCTCCAATCATGAACAACCACCCGTTTCCGCCAAGTGACAACAATACTCTGGTCTATGCCACCCATTCTCTCCCACCCTCCCAACCCCCATTCTCTTGGATAGAGTAGGGACTAAGGGACCAGGCAGTAATCTTCACTATGTATGTCCAGGGACAGGAGATCATGTTGATATTACAAAATCCCAACTTCCTAGCCCAACTAATAACAGAGGGAATGAAACTTGCCATGGACAATTACTCCAATCAGATTTGGCTTAGCAATATCCTCAATCCACTGGCTCCAGCAGTTGCCCCAGCCTTTTTCCACAACATGCAAGTACTTTGGCATCAACCATCTCACTTCAACCCACTGGTGCACCCGGTGAGGCACGACCTCCCCTTCTTTCCACCCATGAAAACAACCCAATCAAACCCCTTGTTCTTTCCTTGGACCCCATGCAACCCCCACCAAACCTCTCTCCGAATGTTTATCATCCAACGGCATTTCCAGAAGGGAAGATGCAGACAGAAGGGGGAGAAACAGAGGACCACCACCCCTCGTTCACAGAAATTTCAAGCCTAAAAGGGGTGGCCTTTATGTTGTTCCCAGAGAAGGAAGACAAGAAATACATTTATCTATGCATGGTATACTAAAGAAATGCTCAATTGACCGCCTTACAACCCAGCAGCAGCGAAACTGGTGGTAGTTCTGAGCCCAACTCTGATGAACCAGGAGACTTTCCAGGAAAACAACTCCTCTATGCCAATGAATCTCATAATCTGGAACATAAGAGGAGCTAGGAATGATACCTTTAAGAGAAATCTGAACAAATTAATTAATTCTCATAACCCTTGCATTTTAGCACTTCTTGAAACCAAGATTGAGGATCATACTGCATTGAAAGATGAGCTGAACTACTTTGGAAGGCTTGAAACCCCAGTTGTTGGGGGTTTGGGGGGGGGGGTTAGTTATGTTCTGGTATGATCACATAATCACTTTGACCCATGTGCGACACTCTGATCAGGAATTGCATGCAATGGTTCAAGTACTCCCTACCCAAGATCCTTGGCTGCTTACTATCATTTATGCTAGTACTAATATTAACAATAGATATAATTTCTGGAACAATCTCAAAAATATTCATGATGCTCATACAGGTCCTTGGTTTATTGGGGGTGACTTTAATGAAATTCTCACCCAACGTGAAAAATGGGGGGGAGGGGGGTAGGCCTATTGCATAAACTACTGTAATTCTTTAGATCTAGGCTTTAAAGGCTCCCGCTATACTTGGTCTAATCATCGTAGGAAAGAGGGTTTAATTTTGGAAAGATTGGATCGTTGTATGGCTAACAAAGATTGGCTGAACAGATACAATAATGTTATTGTCACACACCTCCCTAGAACGTTCTTGGACCACTCCCCTCTATTGATTACCCTTAATAATAATTTCACTCGTCCTTGGACCAAACCCTTTCGTCTTGAAAAATACTAGTGCTCTCATCCTGAATTTAAAAGTGTAGTCACTGATAGTTGGACGACTAATAACATTCTTAGTTCCAATGCTATTTTCCAACATAGGATCACTGACTGGAGCAAACTTACTTTTGGAGACATTAAAAGAAAGAAAAACAAGCTCCTTGCCAGGCTAGCCGGCATCCAAAAATCCCCTCACTTCCCCACCAGTGATTTCTTGAATAACCTTAATAATGAATTGCATAAGGACTATAATACCCTCCTCAGAGTGGAAGAAGATTATTGGAAACTTTGATCTAGAATCAACTGGATCAACGATGGAGATGCTAGCACAAAATTTTTCCATCTTTCTGTTCTGCATCGTTGGAGGAGAAATAAAATTTCTTTCTTTGTTGATGATAGTGGTAACTGGATAAATAATCACTTTGACCTTTTATCCTACGCAGAAAACTTCTTTCTTAATAACTTTACTACTAATCTCTCTTGTTCTAAGCTTAAAGAGACCACCAATATCACCACTTCTTTTAGGCACATCGATCTCCAAGCCCTGGACTCCCCCTTTTCCGACCATGAAATCACCCTTGCTATTAGATCTTTCCAGCCCTATAAAGCTCCAGGACCTGACGAGTTTCATCCCTTCTTTTACCAGAATTATTGGGATATAGTGGGGAACTCAGTAAGAACTTTCTGCCACCAAGTTTTTGAGACCCAAATCATCCCCCCAGAAGTCAACCATATTAACCTTTGCCTTATCCCTAAAATTCATAATGCTAATCACCTCAAGAACTTCAGGCCGATTGGCATATGCACTACTTTGTACAAAGTTATCACTAAAATCATCGTTAACAGCATCAAGTCGTTCCTCCAAAAGCTCATCAGCCCTTGTCAATCCAGTTTCATGGCAGAAAGACGCCCTTCTGACAAGGCCATTATTATTCAGGAAATTGTCCATCATTTTAACCGCACTAAGAAATCGCCAGGCTTCTTTACTCTCAAGATTGATCTAGAGAAAGTGTTTGACAAGCTTGAATGGTCTTTCATCTATAGAGCTCTAGTATTTTTCAAATTCCCCCCTCCCCCAAGATCACCACACTCATAATGAACTGTATCACTACGAGTTCTATAGAGGTTCTCATCAATGGCATGAGTACCAACTACTTTAATCCTTCCAGGGGAATCAGACAAGGAGATCCTATGTCTCCCTACATTTTTATTCTCTATATGGAGCTCCTTTCAGTGTATATTAATTACCAGGTGGATATCTGCCTCTGGGATCCTATCACTATATCTACCCCTGGTCCCCTTTTATCCCACCTCTTCTACGCTGACGACCTCACCCTTTTTGGTAAGGCGAACCCTAAAACCATCAACACCATTAATAACACACTCCAGCTTTTCTGTAGCCTTTCCGGCCAGACTATCAATAAGACTAAATCTAAGGTGCTTGTTTCTAAGGCTTGCATTGCCTCTACTTCCAACATTATCACCACTACTCTAGGCATTCTTATCACCAAAAGCTTTGGTAAATATCTAGGATTTCCCATTCTCAACCATAATCCCAGACCCCGCGACTTCTCTTATACTTTAGACAAAATGAATTCTAAGCTTTCTAGCTGGAAGATTAATGTCCTCACATTGGCAGGCAGGTCCACCCTAGTCAGAACAACCCTGAACACTATCCCTAATTACCCTATGCAGTTTATAAAGCTCATGCAATCCACCCTCAATCATATTGATAGGATCCAAAGAAATTTTATTTGGGGTAGTACTTCGGTGAAGAGAAGAACTCACTATGTTAGTTCGTCCACCATTATGATGCCCAAAGCTATCGGAAGTCTAGGCATCCATAGAGCCAACGATAAAAACAAAGCTATGCTAGCCTGTCTTACTTGGAGGCTACTCACCAAGCCAGTAGCTTTATGGGCTGAATGCCTTATTAAGAAATATAAGCTGAACTCCAAACCTTCCAACTATTCTAGTACTTGGAAGAATATTTGTGAGGGCTGGACTATTTGTTGTAAAGGTGTCCGCTGGGTTATAGGTAGAGGTGACCTAGTAAACATTTGGAATAACAATTGGATACCCCCAGCTACCAACCTTAGAAACCTCATCCATGGCCCCATCAATATTTCCGATATTCATAAAAGAATTACTGACATTAGGACGAACAGCAACTGGAATCTCAACGACTGCTCCTTTGTTTTTCCTCAAAACATCTTGGATAAGGTCTCTAATGTTCCCATAATACACTCCCTGTCCACTGATACCCTCATTTGGTCCCTCAACTCCAATGGAACTTTTTCAACTTCGTCAATATATAAGCTCTTGATCGATACAGATTTGAATTCCCCTTCGTTCAGTTGAATCTGAAAAACTAAGACCCTCAACAAAATCAAGTATTTCCTTTGGCAATTCCTCCATAATCGGCTCCCTACTAATTACTATCTCAACACCCTTCACATTCTCCCTTCCAATATTTGTTCCATTTGTCATAATGTCGTAGAAGATGTTAAACATATTTTTACTGAATGCTTTATGGCTTTGGATATTTGGAACCATCTTGGCATACCTACTCCTATTCCAACGGATAACCAATCTCATTGGCTCCTTCAAATCAAAAATCTTAACCCTACCCTAAATAGCCCCCTTCTTAAATGGGAATTTGTTTACCCCTTTGCACTTTGGCAACTGTGGAAAAATAGGAACCATAACGTCATTAATAAAACCAGTAACAAAGTTCCTGCTAGCCAGATCATTAATGCAACTTTTAAGTTCATGTTCAATGCCAATTACCTCAACCCCCATAGCCCTCTCCACTCACTGCGACTAGGTGGTCCCCTCCCCCTATTGGAGTCTTTAAGCTAAACATCGATGGTGCTTTTGATCCTGACATGCATACTGGAAGTATAGGTGGTGTTATTAGAGATAATGAAGGTAGGTGGAAAATTGGCATCAACAAAAAGGAACTAGGGCTCAACCCGCTTTACATGGAAGTTCTGGCTCTCCAAAAAGGAATCGAATTAGCCTATCATCATCATTGCCATCCTATCCTCATTGAAATCGACACCACTGTCACGACCCAAGCCTAGGGCCTAGACGTGACATGGCGAATGAGGAACCCGAAGGAACCCCAAACAAGCCTCTCAAACTTGTCATCACACTTCATCGGTCGCGGAAGTACATTCAACATTAAATACGGGAATTAGGGACTAAGGGCAAACCATTTCAAAATAACATCATAGAATAAGAGTCAAGCTCATTTACAAAATACTTGTCCAACGCACGCCTCTACATACATAGATAGGACGGAGGCCATGACATACTACCGGCTCCCCTCATAGTCAAAATACAAATGCAAGCTAAAGTCTCAAAACATAGGAGTAGGAAACATAACATAGCCCTCGAATCATTGAGGACTCACCAACAAACTCGGATAAGCACCGTACTAGCCACGTGGATGGAGAGAAGGATCAAGAGTAGCTCCGGTCCCTACATGGTGACATCATGTAGGCAAAATATGCGTTAGTACTTTGGAATGTACTAAGTATGCGGGGTGCAATACAACAATAGACAAGGACACAATCAAAATGCAAGAAATAGTTCCATAGGCATAATGAATAACAATATGAGGATGCATGATCAAAGTGAAGTCAAAACATGTTTAAGTAAATCTATACTAATAGTAGATATCATATGTTTGTGCATAATCTAACCAATCTATAACCCCAACTTAGGATGGGGGATGCCGTTCACACCCGGACACCCTGGTGGCAAGGTATAAACCCCTCACATGGTTGATGTTGGTCACACCCCAAGCATCCTAGGTGGTGAGATATAAACCTCTCACATGGTTGATGTTGGTCACACCCCCAAGCATCCTAGATGGTGAGATATAAACCTCTCACATGGTTATCCGGTTCTTTTTGGAATGCCACACATCTCATAACTCAAGCCCTAAAGCATCAATTCATCAATTCTCCATAATTGGACATTTTGTCAAACACCTTGAAGGCATGTAATGGGATCAAAGAGCATGGAAAATAGGATAGTAATTATGCAGCCAAACCAGTGAACAACTTACAACAACGCCTTTTAACACCCACAAGACCACATGAAAAAATCTCCACATCCATTCCAAATTTAGATTCAAGTTCTAGAGTCACAACATGCTCAAAACAATCACTTTTCACGTTTAAAATTCACGGTGCAGGAAATTTGTACAAGGAACAAGACTAATTTATGAATCTCAACTTAAACCATGAATTAGTGAGTAGAATAGAGTTTAGGCACTATGGGTGGAAGGACCCATGAGTTCAACACAACATACCTTGAGTTTTTATGAAGGTCTTGAGAGTGTCTTCAATGGAAGCTTGGAACTTGGAGCAAGAATCTCTTCAATCTTGAGGAAGGTTTTGGATTAGGGCTCTTGAGAGAAAAAGTGTCTAAGTATGGGAGAGGTATTTTGGGAAATGTTTTAGAGATGGGAATTGAATTAGTGCTATATAGGAAATAAAATATGCCCTTGGAAAAACGGGTCCAACTCTTAGAAAAAAAAATAAGGCGGATGAACAGTAACTTCGGTCTCTGGAAATTGCATTTCCTGCACGGACAAATTTTACGAAATTGGGCATAACTTCTTTGTCCGAACTCCGAATGAGGTGAAACAAAGTGCGTTGGGTAGCTAACTCAAAGGGCTTTCCATGGATATATTATGGGCCACCCAATTATTTGTGTGCTAGGAGATATGACCCTCCAAAGTAGACCCTCAAAAAAGGCTTCACTTGGAAATTTCGGATTTTGATACGGTTGCTCTAAAATTTGGGTTAGACCCATTTCCCACTCAATTTGACCCCCTAAACAAGAATATGAAGTCGGATTTTCGAAAAACAAAACAAATTTTTAGATATAGCTAAAACAAGTTTCCGGTAACTTCCGAAGTACATTTTTAGGAACTTTTTGGGTCGTTTCATCCACTGAGGTAATCAACTTACTGCATCATAACAGTTTGCCTTTATTTACAAATTTAATCTTTTGTTGTAGGTATTGGCTGAGGAAACTGGGGAATCCTCTTATCACGCATATCCAAAGGGAAGGAAACAAGGTAGCACATATGTTGGCAGCAAAAGCAAAAATAAATGCAACTGATCTTCAATGGATCTTTTTGGAACCTCCTTCGTACATGTTGCATATGCTAAATGAAGATAAAGAAGGCCAACTTAGTACTAGTTTAGCAACTACGCACTCAAGTATTAACATATCTAACATGGGGAATAATAACCTCACTAATGTCACTCGGGATAAATAACCTTGCTAATGTTATGGCTGATTAAAGCTCTGATTGTACTTTCTATTATTATATAAATATATAATATCCTTCCTTACAAAAAAAAAAAAAACAGAAGAAAACAAACAACATCTGAAAATAATTGTTATAAAAAAAAATATATCTCTGAATTACCCCAAAAGGAAATTAGAGTTTAGCATAATTAAATCAAAGTAATAATATTCTAGGCCGAAAAATTACAAGAAGATAATTACACTTCTACTGATCGCATATTGGGCCTTTAGATCGAGAGATATGTATTGATAGATAGTATGTAATCTTTGAAGTGATTAAATTTAGGTCAATTTATATAGATAATGTATTATATATTCTTATTTATGAGCTATAGTACATCTTCTACTCTTACACAAATTAACCTTATTCTTCTTATCAGAAACCCATAACTAAAGAGGAAATTACATAAATGTGTCATAAAATTCAAAATAATTGCATATTCATATCTCAATCCAAAATAATTCAAGAAATAAGTATTCTCTAAAAATAAAAAAAAAACCCACAGACCATACCCCCATTCTTTTTTCTCATTTTTTTCTTTTTGTCCTATCATTATTTTTTTTTGTTCTTTCTCATTTATTATTTTTATTTTCTCTTTCATTTTTTCTCATGTATTATTTTTATTTTCTCTTTTATTCTTTTTTTCTTTTGTTTTTTATACTTTTTTATTTTATCCTTTATTAGAGATACCATTTGGCAATAATTTTATTATTTCTATTTTTTGTTAGTTTATCTTCTTTTTATTTTTTTCTCTATTTCTGTATTTTCACCTTTTTTAGAAAATAAAATAAATTACTTTGTTCTTTTTTCATTAATTATTTTTATTTTCTTTTTTATTCTTTTTTTTTCATGGTATCATTTATTAGAGATATCATTTGGTAATATTTTTATTATTTGTGTCTTCCATTTTTATTATAGTTTATCTTCTTTCTTTTTTTTCTCTCTTTCTATATTTGTACCTTTTTAAGAAAATAAAATAAATTACTTTTGTTCTTTTCTTATTTATTATTTTTATTTTTTCTTTTATTCTTTATTTTTTTTACTCTTTTTTCATATTATCCTTTAATAGAGATACCATTTGGTAACAATTTTATTATTTCTTTCTCTATCCTTTTGCATTTATCCTTTATTAGAGATACCATTTAGTAATATTTTTATCATTTATTTCTTTGTTCTTTTTTAATTTTCTTTTTTCCTTTATTAAAGATATCATTTGGTAATATATACTCTTACGATATCATTTACCAATGAGAATAGGTGTGAACAAGAAACCTTAATGATATCACACACACGTGTGTGTGTATGTATGTATGTATAATTTGTTTTAATTCATCTTATTCAATCTTTAGCCGAATTCACTAATTAACTTAATTTGGCTAAATTATAAACTCTCATTGGCTATAATTAAAATTCATTTAGCCGTTTCTGTGATTGCAATTGTAGCCACATTTTGCCTTTTTAAATCAATTCTCAGCCAAAGGACCCAGTTTTCAATTCATTTGTCTAGCAACCTTATAACAATAAGAGAAAATTTACAAAATGTCAATATTTTAGCATTTAATGAGATCTTTTATCAACATTTTCAATATTTATCAAAAATATCACTATTTTAGTGTGTTATTCTTTTTATATATTTTTTAATTTGTTTGATTTGAAAGAATATAATTATTTAATAACATAATGGAGAAAATCATGGGAGATTTTATTTTTTTTAAATGAACATATCATTTAAAATTCATATCAGTTACAATTTCAAAAGTAACTGATTGTATTCATTCCAATATGTATGATATGTGTATTTGTATTCATTTATGGTTTTCATGTTTGGGTTTGTATAATGACATTTCTATTTCTTAATTAGTTTGTATTCATTCCAATAGGTATACTAAATGAATTTATAATTATTTGTATCCATATACTTATGTAAACTCGTGTTCACTCAGAAAGGATACAACATTGGTTTGTATATTTTTCAAACGTACATTCTTTCTTAAAATTCCAACAAAATTTGTATTCCATTCATTAAAACATACAAATGTACAATCATAGTAACAACCAAAATTTGAATTTAAAAATAATTATATTTCATGACAAAAAAAAGTATTTCTTATCTGTTATGTATTTCAAAAATATATTATATTCAATGTCTAATTTATAGAACATCTACTAAATACGATTCCAAATTATTTTGTATTCCAAGTAGTCAACATACAAAAAAATCAAAACAATTCAATCATTCACTGTTTGTATCCCAAACATATGGCTGGTGATTCTGTAGTTTCATCTCCTTTGGATCCTTCTGCATGTGAGAAAGATGCAAAAATACTTCAATTCATTGAAGAGATTGTGAAACATCGGATTTCTTATCTCATGTATGCTTTTCGTGAAAAAAAAAATATCAATTGAAGTTGAGAGTTTCTATAACTAGAGTTGTTGATATCACCCAACAAAGTGTCTTGGATGAGATATTGACCCGAAACTTTTAAATTGAATAACTCAGTGACTGTCTAACCTTTAAATCCAATATTTTGATACTAACTTATGAAGATCTTCAGGTGAAGATCCATCATACAAAATACGATCTAGATCATTTTCAAATCAGTTTTTCAATAGTCATTTTCGAATTACTACCAAACAAATTTAAGAATCAGCAGTTAATGAATACCTTATCGTTTTTGTATCTCATCGACAATCTTGAAGTTCAACGAAATTAATCGAATTCACTTCGAAATCTCAATTGATTATTTCAAAATTGTCTTCCCTAATGAAAACAATGGCAAATCAGCCGAATTCACTTCACCAAAGGTTAATTTTTTTTGGAATGATTTCTAAGATTTCTTAGAAAAATGGGGAAATTTGATTTTAAAAAGGCATGAATTAAGTTAGTTGAAATATGAAATAATGGAAGAAATCGTGAGACATAGAAAGTGAGAGGATAGAATTTGGTAAAAAAATTAGAGAAAAAAGTGGGTAATGTGGTTTTTGTTTTTCCTTTCACCGGTAGTCAAAAAGTGGGCCCATTTTGACAATAATTATACATTTTAATATTCATATTTTACAAAATTTATTGTTGTTATTATTATTATCAAATTATTGTTATTGTATTATTATATTTATCGGTTGCTAAATTTGAAATAGTTAAAAACAATTAAAATATTTAAGTATATTTATTTTATATAAATTCTATGTAATATGGGTAGTATTTTATTAATTAAATAGCAATTCATTTAATTCTCCTCCAAATCATTTAAATTGTAGCCTCTTTTATCCAAACTTATTTCATTTGTAACTCTTATTCATATTCAATTCATTTTAATTCTAGCCCTTTTCAATTCAATTTATTTCAATTGGAGCCACATTTTCCTTTCAATTTTAGCCTATTTAATCCATTTTCAGATCCCAAATATTCTCATTTACTCTGAAACCTCCATCTCACCTTGAGCTTTATCCAAGATTCCATTTGAGTCGTTCATTTTATTGATCCAACAACAAAAATTTATCCAACTCAGTCTTTCCTATTTTAATCTAAAAAGAAACCCAAACCCTAAAACATTTCCCACTTTTCGCTAGCAGTTGGCCATAGATTGTCAAATATTTTTGGCAAATATTATTTGGGTGAAAATTTCACCACGAGTTTGGTCATAGTATTTGGGAAATATTTCAATTTTTTAGAAAAATATGATTTACGCCCATCAGTTTTAAAAACTATCAAAACTAGCCATAAGATCGTATTACAAGTCAATTGGATCTTCGTTGCAGCAAATAACAAGTAGTGTCCAAGACACTGGAGCAATGTGGTAGTTTGGAGTGAATGCAACAAGCATCATTTCGTACATCGTGAAGAAGACAAAACACATGACTACTTTGTTATCCTGAGCCGATATATATTGTTCATCATTTTCATCAATAACTATATCATCACTTTCATATTTACTGAATATTTCATCACTACTTTGGTGCTCACGTAAAAAATTATGTAATATAGCACAAACAACTAATGTAGAGGGTATTTTTGTAAAAGATAAAAATTTTGATGTAAAATTTGAATTTTTAAAAGATCTTGAATATTTAGATTTGACCCAAATACTAGTTTTTTCTAATATTTGAGAATTTGGGTTATTTGTCAAAAACATTTGTCAAATAGTGACAAATTATATGGACAAACACTATTTGCCAAAAAAGTTCCCAAATTTTACTTGAAAAATCTAGGACCAAACGGGTCCAAACTCTCTTCTCCAAAATTCGCTGCATACTCCTCTATCTCCTCCTCCTTGTTGCTCCGACCAGCACCACCGGTGATACCCCCTCTCATTTCCCTTTTCGTCCTTCTCTTTTCCTATGCTCGTCGCCGGTGAAAACCACCAGAGACCAGGCGATCTCCAGCCAGCACCCGGCTCCTCCGAGCTTTTCGCTCTCCTCTTCCTTTTCTCTGCCAAGGTCGATGGATGGAAGAGACAAGGAGCGTTGTTGCATCACCTTTGGCGAAGAAAATCTGACCAAACGACCCTCATCTCGATGCTGCTCCAGCCTGCAGCCACCGTCGAAGAAGTCCAGCGGTGGCGAAACGAGCAACACAAAAACGATAGTGCTCCGACCATCAGCGACCGCTCACTCAACGTGCTCCGGTGAAGTCAGCAAATTCATGTGTATAATTTGAATCTCGTACTTAGATGTTACAGTTGATTAGCATTCCATGATGTTGTTTTCTTTACCCTTTGGCTCTATGTCTTTGTTATTCTTTGTTGTGAACATGTTAAGCCACGAAATTCAACTTTTTTTTTTTTTTTGGTTAATAAGATATTCATTTATATATATTATAAGTCAATACAAGACCAGTGGCCTGAGGAGCTACATACATCATGGTTCCTTAATACATTAGTACTACTACTAGCTATATCAGCTACTGGCATAGCATGCCTTAATACATTAGTACTACTACTAGTTGCTATAGATACTGGCATGACCTGCCTATCCTCGTTGATTCCAGTAAAAGTAAGACCTTCCTTGTCTGTGTTAAAGGCCTCCAGAGCAAAATGTGGGGGTCTCGATCCAATCCAAAAAGTTGACATCCTGCTTCAGTCCTGCTCCTTTTTTAGTTAGTATATCGGCCAACTGGTTTTTTTTCTCCGGCTATAGCTGACCATCGGGCTCCCCATCTGTTGGAGCAACTCCCTGCATTTGAATATAATGTTAGAGTATGTGTCATTACCTTTAGAGAAAATATTGATGACCTCTAATGAGTTTGTATTAATGTGTAGCTTCATAGCATGTATTTGTTTTGCCATTCTGAGGCCAAGTAGTAAGGAATGTAGTTCAACAGACAGAGCATTGTTCACATTGATTTTTCCGCCTTTTATCCAGTTGCCCTTTTTGTCCCTTATTACTCCTCCAGCTCCTCCAGCCATAGTTGTGGGATCAAAAGATCCGTCGACATTCAATTTAAGGCCCCTATCAAGAGGTTCCCATTTAATAAATTCTTTCCCTTTCCTCTTTTTGCCATTCTTGAAGCCTAGGTAGAAGTATTCCAATGCTCTGTCTCTAGGTATTCCAATTGGAATGGCTTCTTTCTTGTCGTTATGGTAATTGTTGTTTCTGTTTAGCCATATGTTCCATATGTAAAAGGGAAATGCAAATTCCCATTCCACTACATTATTAGATTTGTGGCTATGTATATTCTTTAAAGCCAACAACCATTCACTTTCCCTTGAGTTAAGAATATTATTGATGTGATTTGTGAACCGCATTTTCCCCCAAAATTGGGATGCCAGTTCACATTCCAGAAAATATATGTTTTATAGTCTCTGTTTGCCCACAAACCTTACAATTCGGGTTAATGTTAATGCCGATTGAATGTAGATAATGACATGTTGGTAATCTAGCATAGTTACACATCCACAAAAAATATTTTATTTTGTTCGGACATTTTAGCTTCCATATCCATTTGAAGTTCCGATGTGAGGAATAGTATTGATCTTGGAATTTTTGGTTTTTATGGAATGGTATGCAGGGGTTGTGCTGAAGTTGCCATCCGCATTCAAATTCCAAGTTGGTTTATCAGTTGGATTAGCGGTCTCTGGTAAGTATATTCTATATATTTCCTGGAGTAGTTGCCTGGGTACCAAATTGTTTAGTTTGTCTAGCCTCCAAGAGTCGTTTTCAATTATACTACTGACTCTTCTATTTGAGTCATGTTTCGAGAGGGGTCTATTTATACAAGACCTCAGGGGTGGGTAGTTTGGTATCCATGCATCTGTCCAAAGTCTAATTTGTTCCCTATTCCCTACTACCTATTGGGTGTGATGTTTACACACTTTCCATCCCAACTTAATGTTGTTCCGTATGGCACTGCATGATTTCTTCTGAGCATTGTGATCCGCTAGGCCTAAAGGTCCTGCATATCTATCTGTAAGGACATTTGCCCATAATGTAGAGGGATTCCTAAATAGTTGCCAGGCCAACTTAGCTAATAAAGTCATGTTTTTATAACTACTATTATGACCCCCAACCCCCCTTCTTTTTTTCCTCTATTATGACATCCTATTGGATGAGATGTAGCTTTTTCTTGATTTCAGTGGTTCCCCAAATAAAATTTCTTTGTATTTGGTCTATATTTTTTGTGGTTGAGCTAGGCAGTTTGAATATCTGCATAACATGCGTTGGTATGCTATTCAGCCTGGACTTGGTAAGGGTGGTTCTCCATGCCATTGTCAGGAATTTTGATTTCCAACTAGCTAGCTTAAACTGCATATTATCTATGATAAATTGGAAGTCCCAATTTGTAGGCCTGTCGTGAAAGATTGGGTAGCCTAGATATTTCCCAAAGTTATTGCTCTTCGGAATACTCATAATTTCAGTTATTTCTTGGATAATGGGAGGCTTATAGTTCTTTGAGTAGATTATTTTGGATTTATGGATGTTGACACTTTGCCCACTTAAAGAGTAGAACCCCTCCAATGTATTTCTAATAGTTTGACATGTACTAATGTCAGCTTTACCTATTAATACTAAGTCGTCCGCAAAGAACAAGTGAGATAGATTTGGACCTTTCCCTGCTATCCTTATGGGCTTCCATAAACCTTGTGAGACGTCATGGTTGATGCGTCTTGATAGCACCTTCATGCATAAGATGAAAATATAAGGTGACATTGGGTCCCCCTGTCTAATCCCCCGCTTAGGCTTGAAGTATTCTGTTCTAGTACCATTTATTAGAATAGCCATCGTACTAGTAGTGATGCACGACATAATTATATTAATAATTGTTTGCTATAATTTAAAGAAATGTAGGGTGTATTTAACAAAGGACCACTCTAGTTTATCGAATGCTTTCTCTAAATCTATTTTCATAAGCATGTTCCCTTGTTTCCCCTTCATCTTTCTAAAGTTTGATATAATTTCTTGTACTATAATCACGTTATCACTAACATTCCTATTTTTTAAGAAACTAGTCTGGAAAGGGCCTATGATGCTATTCAAAAGAGGTTTGATTCTATTGGCTATGATTTTAGTGACTATTTTGTACGTTGTGTTACATAGACTTATTGGTATAAAGTTCTTAAGATTGGTAGCATTTTTACATTTTGGGATTAAACAAATATGCGTTGTATTTATTTTAGGGTCTATGATTTTCTTCGTCCAGATTTGTTTGCAAAAATCCTTGACTGTTGGCCCTACTATGCTCCAGTATTTCTGATAAAAGAAGGGGTGGATTCCATCCGGTCCGGGAGCTTTATAGGGTTCGAAAGAGTATATTGCATTAGATACTTCCTTATCCAACAAGTCTTCTCCTATCATGGGCATGTTTTCATCAGGAGCATTTGTATCCACTTCGGTAAATTCTCTAGGAGATTGGGTATGGTTTGTATCGAAGAGCTTACTAAAGTAATTGAAAGTATATTCAGTGATCTCCTGTTGATCGTAGATCCAGCTACCACTGTCTGTTTGTAAGGATAGAATTTTGTTCCTTCTTCTATGGTTTAGGGTGGATGTATGGAAGAACTTGGTGTTCGCGTCGCCCTCATTAAGCCAATTAATTCTTGACCTCAATTTCCAGTAGTCTTCCTCATTCTTAAGGGTTTCATTATAGTCTTTTATAAGTTTGTTTTCTAGGTCTATAAGAAATTCACTATTACAGTAGTTAGGAGATGCTTGGATTCTTTGGATGCTTTTAAGTAGTGTTCTCTTTTTACGGAATATATCCCCAAAAGTTGTACCCCCCAGAGCTTCTAGTAAGTTCCTTCTATTTTCCCAAGCATTTTCTACTATTTTCCCAAACTCTAGGTGTGAAGCCCACATAGTTTCCAGCCTAAAAGGTTTTTTTTTGTAAAAAACCAGAGTGTCTTGCTAGGGAAATTAATATGGGATAATGGTCTGAGTGGGTACGGGGAAAATGTTGTACTTGTGCGTCCGGATAACTTAATAGCCACTCATTATTTGCTAGGAAACGGTCTAGTCGTTCCAATATAAGAGCTTTCCTATTTTTAAAGTGTTTGTTTAGCCATGTATAGCGGCTACCCTTGTACCCTATATCTATAAGCTCACAATAGTTGATTATATTTTGAAAGTCATTTGTATGACTTGAGTTTAGTGAGTTCCCTCCCTTTTTTTCTGAGTTATGCAGAAGCTCGTTGAAGTCCCCTCCTATTAGCCATTTTCCTTTATAATTATATTTTATACTCCTCAGATTTTCCCAAAGAATCTTACACATATTTCTATAAGTACTAGCATATATAACAGAAAATAACTAGCAAATGTTCATTGAGTTTACCTTTATAATGGCATGAACTTCCTGATTAGTAGTAGTGATTTCATCCAGCTCAAGGATAACATCATCCCATAGCATGACAATTCCTCTAGAGTTCCCTATTGCCGGTACCTCTATCATTCTTGTGAATGGAAATTCCTCCAAGAGAGATATATGGTTCTGCATTTTAGTTTCTAGGAGTGCGACTAACGGAGGTTTGTGCTAGTCTAGTAGGGAACGAAAGTTCCTCCAAAACTCTGGCCCATTGCCTCCTCTACAATTCCATATTATCAGATTCATTGATCCTATCATGTGTGGTGGTACCATCAATGGCAAGTTCTTCCTGTCTCCTGCTTGTCTTTTCGTTTCCCTTAGAGTGGGATTCATGACCAGGATATAATTCCCTAATCTTGGGTTTGTCGGAGGAATTATGTCTAGCGAGCTTTTTAAGAGCCTCGGGTGACAAATAAGGATTAGCTTCTTTTCAAATTTTTCTTTGTAAACCATTATTTTTATTTATCTTAGTACTACTATCTCTGTTTGTGTTTCTTGCAGTAACTCTAATACATCGTCTACATCTTCCTAATTCCCAACATTCATTTGATTTAGAGGAGGTATGGAGGAGAGATTGGTACCTGTGAAGCTGACGCCACATTGTTCGGGCCTTCGTTCAAGCTCTCCATGGACTCCATTGGCACCAACACAGGTGGAGGAGTCCCCCTGCTGAATCAGGTGGAGCGGATTGTAAAGAGGGTCCATTCCCAGAGAGGACATAGTTGGAGGTAGGAATGGTATTCCTACTGGTATCTATTCCATTGGTTGTGGAACAGGGGTCTCCCAAGTCGGGATATGGAAGGGGAAGTTAAGGGGTATTGGTAACTCATGTGTGGTTGGAGTACAAACGCCATCCAAACATGATTGTTGTAGGTTTCCATAGCCAACCCGCATCCCTTCCCCCACTACCTGGGCTATGAACATTGGATTCTGTACTAATATGGCCACCTCCCGTTCCTCGATCATCACATTGAACGAGAGGGAGTGCCCTAGCAGGCTCAGCTCCAACCAAGATTGCGGTATCGCATTCGGGGGAGGAGCTAGCGTAGCATAGATCAGAGTATTGTTCAGTGGGTGGGCTTGGTTCACAGATGGGGAGTTTTGAAGGTTGTTCTCTGCCATGGATTGGAAGTTGGTTTGGTAGTGTGCTTGAAAAGGAAAGGGTACAATCCCAACTAACATATAACTAAATAGTCTAAGTTTGAAGAAATGAACTAAACAAAAAGAGAACTCCATGACAGCTTGAAAGAACTGGCTCACCCTTAAAATTCGATCCCGATTACTACTCTTCTAGCTGAGGTTTATTAGTAGTCGCATGAAGACGTCATGTACTCAACAAAGATAGAGCAAGTGGAGTATCTAAACACAACCACAGTGTACTAGCAGGATTACATGACTATTCCGGTAAGCACAACATATACCAGTAATCACAACAAGGTAAACACGACATGTACATAATGTAAACACATATACCGATTATCAACCATGAACAACTTACAATTCCACATTCTCTTTAACAAGTAGTTATGACAATTCAATGGTCCTTTCATGAAATCCATACCCAAAATGTTAGTGTATTGAAATGTGGTACCCGATCCCAATTAGTGTGACTAACATGACACCCGATCTCATATATGCGTCGGAACATGGCACTTGATCAAAGTTAGTTTTTCGGAATGTGACACCCGATCCATTCAACTATAACACCTCGAAAATTAGTAGGCTAAACTAGAACTAAAACGTGAGGGTTAACGTCAAGGGCCAAGGAAAATGGGCAAGGGCCAAGGCCGCCCATTTTGTCCAAGGCACTGCCCACCAAGACCACGAGGTTCCTCACAACCCATAGTGGACACCACGAGTCGTGGTGCCACTCGTGGAGGTGGAGGCAGTAGCCTCCTTAGGCTGCCTCAAAAGTGACCTCTCCACATGAGCCACTTCACGGCTCGTGAAGCGTTAGACGGCTCGTGGGCTATGTTGTATAGGCTATGCCCTTTTTCACTTGAACTATTGTAATAGATGGCTACTTGAGAAATGTCTAGACATTCCGTTTGCTTTTATAAAAGACTTTGATTGTAAAGAAAAGTTTTAAATTTTTGCATCATTTCTAATTACATTATGTTATGATATGCTAAGGGCTTGTATGAAACCCCTTTGGGGTCAAGTACACCATGTTACGTCTAGGGGGTACCCTTGAGTCATGACAAACTTGGTATCAGAGTACACAATTTAGAATGATTCTAGGTTGATGTCTCATAAGCCACGTATAGTAGAGTCTTGTTCATAAGTGTGAAACACGCCACATCTATGAATGGGAGGCTATAAGATGTTTAGTAAACTACACTTCTTTCATTATTCTTGAGTCGTGCCTTAGAGTTTTACTCTATAAAAGTCCCTCTCATAATAATTCTCTTGTGTCTTCAGGAAATGAATACACGAAGGGCCAATGCTAATAGGATGGAAGAGGAGAATGTGAATCAAGAAGCTCCTCAAGCTAACCAAACTCCGGTTGATCCTTCGGCTATGGAAAATGAGGAGGTTAGATCGGCTTTCCAAAAGTTGGCCCAAGCTTTGGAGGCTCAAGCCAATAGAGATGTTGTGACTCATGTGAACCCTAATGTGAATTTGCCTGCTTCAAGGGTTAGAGATTTTGCTAGAATGAACCCTCCCAAATTTCATGGCTCCAAAGTGGGAGATGACCCTCAATAATTTGTGGAAGAGGTTTAAAAAATACTTGATGTCATGGGGATGACTTCGGGAGAGAAAGCGGAGCAAGCCGCTTACCGATTAAAGAGTGTGGCTCAAGTTTGGTATACTCAATGGAAGAGAAATAGATCGGTAGGAGCGGGTCCTATAGAGTGAGAAGTGTTTAAATAGGCATTCCTTGATTGATTCTTTACCCGAGAGTTGAGGGAAGCTAAGGTGGAAGAATTCATTAACCCTAGGAAAGGTAGCATGAGCATCAAGGAGTATGTGTAACAACCCGGAAAATTAGTAGGTGGAACTAAAGCCTTATGACTGTGTTGCTGAGTTGGATGTGGTGTTTAGAAGTGTAAAATGACTTCCCAAGTTTAGGTTGAGGGGTTTAGGGTTTAAACGTCAAGGTACGACTCCCCAAGGACTAACCAAAGGGGTCCTTGAGGAGGACCCAAAAACAGTCCCCCAAATCTGCCCCAAGACTGCCCAAAGTGTGAGCTACGAATGGCACCTACGGGGTGTAGGTCCATCCACGCTCCGTAGCTCTTGGGCATGAGTCGAGCCCTCAAAAAAAAGCCTCAGCCCTGACTACGGACCAGCAACATGGTACGTGAGTGGAGGGCGTGAGTGAGGCCTGCAATGCTGTCAAGTCTGGGCCAAGGTGAGGGGTAGGTAAGTAAATTCCTTTTTAATTAGTTTTCATTAGGGGTCATTTAATATGGATTTATTTCACCTATATAAAGTATTTTATGTCATTAAACCCCTAATTAATTCATTATATCTCAAGACCCCAATCAAATCCCAAAACGCCCTCATCTGCAAAATCATCTCTCTAGAAACCTCCATTGAAGAACAAAGAAAGAGATCAAGTTAGAGCTTGAAGAAAGGAGATTTTCATACGAATTTGGTTGGATACTAAACCTAAGGTATGGTAGTCTTCATCCTTGGTTAAGTTTAATTCAAGGAGCCCTTTCAAAAGGTGATTTCAAGTTTCCAAAATCCCACAAAAACCTAGGGTTTCAATCTATGTCATGGGTCTTCTTCCAAAACGTTTTCAATTATTTAATTATGGTTTATTATGGTTGATTATGATGAATTAAGATTGGATTGATGGAGTACTGTTGTTTTATGATGAAAATTCCCCTTGGACCCATGAATCCCCCACTTTACTAAATTGACTTCATGATGTGGGAAATGTTAAATATTGGCCGAATTATGTAATTAATGGTTGTTTTTAGTTTAATTACATGATTATAGTATAATCAAACATGTATGCTTGATTAACCTAAGGGTCTATAGTAAAATTGATATAGTCTAGTGTTATGTCATGAAAGAGGCAAATTGAGTGTTTAGATGTGACCTTCCAAGAATGATGAACTTCTTTATGAATTGTCTTAGACTAGATGACCTAGATATGAATTACAAAAGGATAAAACTTCTAGACATGAATTGATTTGATTAGGGCTTATATGAGGGATCATGGTTGTGTAGTATTGAGATTGAGGTTATATGTCTCCTATATGACTATAATTGATCAAGAATGAGGCATGTGGTTAGGTTACCTTGAGAACTAGGTATACATGATGAACATGTGAGGCATTGCTTGAGAGTAAGACTTGTAACATGAAGATGACCCCTAGGGCTTTAAGGGTAAAAGCTAAAATTAATAAACTAAGGATGTTAAGTCTTTAACAAAGAAGCTATTATGTATGTTGAGTTGCATATGGCATTATTGTGAAAAGACTTCACCCACATGACCTAAAATATAATTACATGAGTTTATGCATGAAGTAAATGATCTACTTGAGTCATGATTCTATCCATGTCTAATATAGTGAATGCTAGATGTGTTAACTTAACATGATCTATGATACTTGAATGCAAGATATGAAGAGTATGTATGATTATAATATTATGTGCATGTTTATGAATACTTTGAGAGTAAAGTGTCTATGATGATAATGTTGTTGTGTCATTGGAAGGACAATCATACACACACCCATGCATGAACATGACTAAGATATGACTAAGATGTTGATTGTATTATTGAATCTTGATATTCCGCTTACCTAATGTGCTAATTCTAGATGTTTGGGTTGAGTTGATTCATAGCCCTTGAAGGACAAATTATGAAGGTTTGTACATGTTGACAGGAATTGTGTATGAACTCATGATTCACTTAGAAAGTGAATATCCTTTGACTATTGGGTAATTGTGGTAGTTGTCGAAAGGTCATTCTCCCCTTACCCTTACACATGAGTATTCATGAATTGTCTAGGACTATGATAATGTTGTTGTATTGATTGAAGGACTACTCTCATTAATACTATGAACATGATGTGAAAGGTTTACTCACACATTAATGATTCTAAGGTTGAAAGGCTATTCTCATCTAATGAATCTATGAGCTATATCATGATGTTGTATTGGATTAATTGTTAAGTCACCCTTCCATAAACATGAACTTAAGTCAAGACTTAACGTGAATTTAAATGGAATTATGCTTAGCAGCGAATGTATATGAAAATGAGATGTATCCTTTTACGTCAGTTAGTCCGACTTCCCAATGGGTTCCTTTTACGCCAGTCAGTCCAGGTTCCCAAAACATGTTATCTCATAAGATGAAAACCTTATGCGTCAGTCAGTCCGAGTTTCTAGTAGCTATCTCCTTATCCATAACTATGTTCCCACATAGGTCTTTAGCTAGTGGATCCACCTATAAGCTAAACATGTTAGTTCTACTTTAGGCAAGTAGAACACCTCTTTTCGGTGCGGGGCATGACACCGGATTCCATGTAGCTCACATGGTCTATGTCGGTTATGGCTATTTCCCTACATGAACCATGACATGATGAAGAACAAGAATATGAACTATGAACAAGAACATGGGTTATTTACTATGGTTCCTCAAGAGGTTCTACTTAGTGTGAATGAGGGTATGTAACTTCATTCATGCATTGCACATATAGGCTTTGAGAGTTGGCATGGTAGGTTCTCCCTTATGACATGATAATTATGAGTTGATGCATGCTTTATATGAATTATGAATATGAACATGAACTATGCTTATGAATCCTTAATGATCTTTACTTAGTGTGAGTTAGGGTGTGGGACTCCACTTATACATTGCACAAGTAGACTTATCAAGAGGTTATGATGTGGTTTCCGTATGCTATGAAGATATATGAATTCATGTATGCATGATATGGAGTGTTGTTATGAGCTGTGGTTATGGATAAGGTCAAGGTATGTTATGCATGATCATGGTGGCCTAGAAGTGTTACTTAGTGTAGATAGGATTATGGGATCCTATCTATGCATTGCACAAGTATAGCTTAGGGTTGCTTATGTGATAGTTCTATTATGATGATATGATATTGGTATGTAATTATGTATGTGAAATATGTCTTGTGAAGATTGGAGTATGCATTATGTTATGTTGGTGACTATGCTTGTGATTATGATGATATCCGTTATGCTAAGATGAATTGTACATGATTTGTCTTATGAGCTATATTCTCCAACTATTTCAAAAATGTTGTTCAAAAGTGGCATATAGCATGGTTTCAACTAAAATGTCCCCTTTCTCATGTTTTAAGGATTTTTATGCATGGCTTCCATACTTGGTACATTTTGTGCTAACCCATATTTCTACATTTTCTATAAGTGTAGGGTTTGGTGATATCGGATTCTACCCTCGTGGTTAGGACCATAGTAGATCAAGAAGAAGAAGATTGATGAGTCCTCATAGTATTCGAGGGCTTGACCATATGTCCTTTATGTCTTTCTTTTATGTTTTAATCTTATGTAAGGGCTATGTCCCTAAGATTGTATTTAAGAGTTTTAATCCAAGTATTATAGATGGTTTGAGACACGGTGTCATAGACTCTCATTTTATAAAAGACTTCGATTGTAAAGAAAAGTTTTAAATTTTCTGCATTTTCCTTATGTTCTTATGTCATGATATGCTAAGGGCTTGTATGAGATCCCTTCGGGGTCAAGTACGACGTGTTACATCTAGGGGGTACCCCTGGGTCGTGACAAATGATACGTTCAAATTACACCTCCCTATAGAAATTTAAGTGATTATTATCAAGTAAAGAACCCAACTTGGAGGTTGGGGTTGATCCCACAAGGAATATGGTTTAGACTTAAACTTAACTTTCTATTATATTCATTTAGTCAATGTATTTCTGAGACAAGTAAGTAAAGGGGGGGATTTGTGAAACAAATAATTGATTGTTGTTAAGTAATAAGTTAGCAGGATTCCAACTTTGTTGTTATCAATGAGAGAAAGTAACTAGGGCGTATGTGTTTCCCATAAGCTCATAATGCGGAAATCCTAGTAATAGTAATCATTTCCTAGTGTATTACATGCAAAGTGGTAAGTTATGTATCTCTAATTCCTTGATCCGGAAACTAGAGAATTTAACCCCGCACCTTGGTTCAGCTGTGTGTATAATTTACTAACCCTTATCTTTACCTCACATTAGACATCACATCAATGTATGGATTAGTTTTTACCCTCGAACCAATTGACATTAGACTATTAGATAGTATCACACTAAATATATGTTGATAATTCTTTCTCATTAACTACCTCTTTAGTCTGACAAGTACCAACAAGGTGAGTTCTAACATTTGCAATCGCTAAAAAGACTTCTAAACGAAAGAATTATCAATGCATGCGATTCACGAAGTACTTAGTTACTATTCATACTTTTTTAATCGCTCATGGTCCAACAACCCTAGTTATGGATTTAGTTACCCATAATAGCAAGAACACATTCATATTTTTAGATGAAGAAATCATGAACTTACGTAATGAGTAGAAAAACCCGAAATCTTCAATTGAAATTCAAAGCAAGGATCTTTATAAGCTAGAATTAGGAAATCAATTTGCTAGAGTTTGCAAGTTAATTCCCAAGAACATACCAAGAACTAAAAGTTAACAATAATGTCTAACCCCCCAAAACGAGGTTTACATGCCCTATATATAGAAAAACATGTCCTAACTAAAAAGGAAATGAAATAAGGAAATAAAGTTTCTGGATGGGGTTTTGATCTACGACACTGACCTACAGACCGTGGACTGACTTACGGCCCGTAGGTCCCTTCCGTGGTTTGGGACTTAGGCATTTTTCCAAAACTGAAAATCTCCCTCTCTCAGTAACAATCGACGGATCAGCAGGACAGATCGTGGTTCGATCTACGGTCCTCCTCCGTAGCTCCATACTTAGACTTTCGAAATCAGGTACTGGAACCCCTTCTTTGAATCATTTTGACTGAATTGCAGGACGGCCCGTAGGTCGACCTACGATTCATCGTTTGTAACCGTGGTTCCACACTTGGTCAAGAATCCCCTGATTTTTCTTCAAGACTTACTTGTCCATCTATGCCTACCATCTACGGAATGTGACTTGACCTACGGTCCGTAGGTCACGTCCGTAGATGCCCTTTTCTGCACAATTCTTTAGTTGTGTCTCTCCACTTCCACGTCCAAACTTATTTCCTGCAAACATGATAAAAACACATTAATACCAATACAAAATGACCCTAGACACATACAACTCTTAAGTGAAATGTATTAAAAATACTGTAAACTCACGGTATATCAACAAACTTGGTATTGGAGCATAAGATTTTGGGATGGTTTTAAGATGTTTCAAACCACGTCTAGTAGGGTCTTGTTCATAAATGTGAAGCGCGCCACATTTATAAATAGGAGGCTATCAGATGTTAGGAAAACTTTGCTTCTCCATTCTCCAAGTCGTGCCCTAGAGTTTAGCTTTATTAGGGATTTATCCTAATGTGTACCCTATGGTTTTCAGGATATAACTACTTCAAGGGCTAAAAGGAATGAGGAAGACAAGAAAGAGAAATAGGTTCCTCCTTAAGCTCCAATTGTCCTTATAGGGGACTATGTGTCTTATGAGAAGATTAGGTATGGTTTTCAATTGTTGACTCAAGGCAGGAGAGAGATCCCAGAATTATATGGGTCAAAGATGGATGAAGATCCTCTAGAGTTTATAGATGAGGTCTCTAGGGTATTGAACTTTGTAGGAGTGACTCCGGTAGAGAAGGCGGATATGGCCTCTTAACAATTGAAGGATGTTGCTCTAATGTGGTTTAGTCAATGGAAAGAAGTGAGGCCGGTAGAAGCAGGTCCCATGGAATGGGAAGAATTTAAGAATGGGTTCCTTGATAGGTTTTGTCCTTTAGAGATGAGAGAGACTAAGATACTTGAGTTTATTAACCTTCATCAAGGTAGGATGAGTGTTAAGGAGTATGCTTAGGTGTTCACTAGGTTGTCGAGATATGCTCCATCCATAGTGACCGACCCTAGGATGAAGATGACTAAGTTTGTGTCGGGTGTACCTGACTTGATAGCAAAAGAATGTAGTATGGTTATTTATAAGAATGATATGATTATTTATAGTCTTGTGATTCATGCTCAATGGTTTGAAAGGGAGAAACTTGAAGAGATGTATAGATTTGCTAGTGATAACTCCTCTCAAGAAAGATCTTATGGTCAAAGATCTTACAAGATTCCCCCTAAGTTTAACCAAAAGAGGTGTCTTCCCCAAAATCTCAAGGAGTGAGTGGTAGTGGATCTTATGTGACTAGGCCTACTTGTGATAGGTGTGGAAAGAAACATGATGGTAAGTGTCTAGTCGGCACAAAGGGTTGTTATGGTTGTGGTAGAAGTGACCACAAAATTAGAATTTTCCTGATACTCATGGCTAGGGGAAGAAAAGAGAAGAAAACTAGGTTTGATGCTTTTCAAGAAAGAGATGAACAAGAGTATCCTTCTAATGTTGCTCCCGGTATATGTTTTATGCTTACTTCTAATCTGGTAGTACTTGTCTTTTGTTACTTGATAAATTGAACATGATGAACTTTTATGTTGTCCTTAGTATACATGGGTTTAATTGTGGTCATATGTGTTTGTTGGTAGAACCCAACTTAGCCATAATGAGTTTTATGATGTGTTGGAGGATTTGATGAATAGTGGTGCTTAAGTGATGCCTAGAGATGTTGAGTGAATGGACTCCTTTAAAGGAGGATAGAAGTGTAATTCTCCATGGCATGGAATCACCTTGTGTGAGAGATGTGAAAGTTGAGTGATAACTTGCTTCGACCTTAGAATTTAAAGTAATTTTCTTAGATAGCAAGGTCGTTGAGTGTTCTAGATGTTCATGATTTAGATGGGCTCGATATTCTCACCTTAAGAGGTGTAGTGAGTTTGAGGAGTTTATTCCCGGTTTGGTAGGCTCATATGAGACTTTGAGTGGTGTTGGTAAGGTTGCTTGTGAGCAAGAGTGCTTAAATGAGAACCTCTCTAACTTTGAAGTACCAATTGGGATCTTAGACCGGCAAGTTAAGATATAGAAGATTAAGGTAGTTCTTCCATGAGAATGTTGAGGAGTGGTATTTTAGTATTGAGGATGCTATTTGGGAGGCCAAGGGGCCAATGAGATGTCCCAATATCCTTATGTTCCCTTTTATTTCTCCTCTAGTCCAAGATGATAGGTCCTCCTTGACTTATTTCATGATTGTAGAGTATTGGATGTCATATGTGTTCCATGATTTCCTTGTCCCATAGGGTTACTCTTATTAACCTTAGTAGGGTTTTGGTGCATGGTTGATAGACCTCTATTATTTCTAGAACTCGGTAGGGTTATAATGAGTCTTGCAATGCTTTGGATTTGTTTGAAAGGTGTAGTATTTGATGTTTTAGTAAAGGGGCTTACCTTCAAGGGGGAGATCATGTGCTTAGATAGAAAAATTGATTGAGAGTCCCGATATCCTCATCCCTTCCTTTTATTCCTATTCTAGCTTGAGACCAAGAATTCCATTTTTGGGCTTCTTTTATGTTTTGGAGTCATGAATGTTTTAGAAAATTTCCATGGCCTCCTCATGTTATGCATGTTCTTGAGAAAAATTCTTGTTTTGTATAAAAAAAATGAGTTTTCATTATTTATATGTTCCTCATGTTTTTGTGAATTTTAGTATGATGATGGCTGATTTGACTTCATGAGATGATTTGATGAACATGCTTTGTTATGCTTTTGATGAAATGGCATATTGGCTCCATGATGTGGTGTTGAGCTTGCTTTTAGTTGGAAAAGGTAGTTCCTCCTATGATTATGTGATTGATGATGTTTAGAAGTTTTTATAGGCTCACTCCCAAGGGGGAGATGGTGTGCCTAGCTAACATTGTTGTTATGTGCTTACGTGTTGCCATGACTTCTTTATATAATACATGTTAATGAAAACTTGTGTTTTGAAAGAAAATGAGTTTATGTGCATTGTTTCCCTCATGTTGTAGTGCTTGAGTAAGAGTTGCCTATTGTACTTCATGAGAAGAATACATGAGCATGTTTTAGTTTGGAGTTGAGAAATTCCTCCTTGAATGAAATGCTTTTTGAGAGTAATTTGCTTATGAGCTCCATGAGAGTATGTTGAGAATATTATGACTAGGAGATGATAATTCCTCCTTGATCATGACTAGTTATGAGAATCTCATGCATAAATGGGTTGTTAGATGTAGTTCATACTTCCTTGTGTTGCATTGAGTATATTGAAATGGAGTGATGGTTCCTCCTGGTTTATGTGCACTTAAATGTTTCATGCATGATGGGATGCTAGTCTTGAGTCATTAATTCCATAAAAGTGTTTAAAGTGTCATTCGAGGATGAATGTTCCTAAGGGGGAAATCATGTATCAACCCGGAAAATTAGTCGGTGGAACTAGAGTCTTACGAGTGTGTTGTTGAGTTGGATGTGGGGTTTCGAAGTGTAAAATGACTTTCGGAGTTTAAGTTGAGGGGTTTAGGGCTTAAACGTCAAGGTACGAATCCCCAAGGACCAACTAAAAGGGTCCTTGAGGAGGATCCCAAAATAGTCCCCCAAATCTTCCTTAAGACTGCCCAAAGTGTGAGCTACGGATGGCACCTACGGGGAGTAGGTCCATCCACGCTCCGTACCTCTTGGGCATGAGTCAAGCCCTAAAAAAAGCCTCAGCCCTGACCTAGGGACCAACAGCACGTCCCGAAGGTCCACTCATGGTCCATGAGTGGAGGGCGTGAGTGAGGCCTGCAATGCTGTCAAGTCTCAGCCAAGGTGAGGGATAGGTAAGTAAATTCCTTTTTAATTAGTTTTCATTAGGGGTCATTTAATATGGATTTATTTAACCTATATAAAGTATTTTATGTCATTAATCCCCTAATTAATTCATTATATCTCAAGACCCCAATCAAATCCCAAAACACCCTCCTCTCCAAAAATCTTCTCTCTAGAAATCTCCATTGAAGAACAAACAAAGAGATCAAGTTAGAGCTTGAAGAAGGTAGCTTTTCATACGAATTTAGTTGGATTCTACACCTAAGGTATGGTAGACTTCATCCTTGATTATTCATTCAAGGATCCCTTTCAGAAGGTGATTTTAAGTTTCCAAAATCCCCCAAAAACCAAGGGTTTCAATCTATGTCATGGGTCTTCTTCCAAAACATTTTCAATTGTTTAATTATGGTTTATTATGGTTGATTATGATGAATTAAGATAGGATTGATGGAGTATTGTTGTTTTATGATGAAAATTCCCCTTGGACCCATGAATCTCCACTTTACTAAATTGACTTCATGATGTGGGAATTGTTGATTATTGGCCCAATTATGTGATTAGTGGTTGTTCTTAGTGTAATTACATGATTCTACTATAATCAAACATGTATCCTTGATTAACCTAAGGGTCTATAGTGAAATTGATATAGTCTAGTGTTATGTAATGAAAGAGGCAAATTGAGAGTTTAGATGTGACCTTCCAAGAATGATAAACTTCTTTATGAATTGTCTTAGACTAGATGACCTAGATATGAATTACTTAATGGTAAAGTTTCTAGACATGAATTGATTTGATTAGGGCTTATATGAGGGATCATGGTTGTGTAGTATTGAGATGGAGTTTATATGTCTCCTACATGCCTATAATTGATCAAGAATGAGGCATGTGGTTAGGTTATCTTGAGAACTAGGTATACATGATGCACATGTGAGGCATTGCTTGAGAGTAAGGCTTGTAACATGAAGATGACCCTTAGGGCTTTAAGGGTAAAAGCTAAAATGAATAAACTAAGGATGTTAATGCTTTAACAAAGAAGCTATTATGTATGTTGAGTTGCATATAGAATTATTGTGAAAAGAATTCACCCACATGACCTATAATATGATCACATAAGTTTATGCATGAAGTAAATAATCTACTTGAGTCATGATTCTATCCATGTCTAATATAGTGAATGGTAGATGTGTTGACTTCACATGATCTATGATCCTTGAATGCAAGATATGAAGAGTATGTATGATTATGATATTATGTGCATGTTTATGAATACTTTGAGAGTATAGTGTCTATGATGATAATGTTGTTGTTGTGTCATTGGAAGGACAATCACACACACACCCATGCATGAACATGACTAAGATATGAATAAGATGTTGATTGTATTATTGAATCTTGATATTCTCCTTATTTAATGTGCTAATTTTAGATGTTTGGGTTGAGTTGATTCATAGCCCTTGAAGGACAAATTATGAAGGTTTGTACATGTTGACAGGAATTATGTATGAACTCATGATTCACTTAGAAAGTGAAGATCCTATGATTATTGTGTAATTGTGGTAGTTGTTGAAAGGTCATTCGCCCCTTACCCTTACACGTGACTATGATTATGTTGTTGTGTTGATTGAAGAGATATTCTCATTAACACTATGAACATGATGTGAAAGGTTTACTCACACATTAATGATTCTAAGGTTAAAAGGCTATACTCACCTAATGAATCTATGAACTATGTCATGATGTTGTATTGGATTGAGTGTTAAGTCACCCTTCCAAAAACATGAACTTAATTCAAGACTTAACATGAACTTAAAGGGAATTATGCTTAGTACTGAGTGGATATGAAAATGAGATATAAGCTTTTACGCCAGTCAGTCCGGCTTCCCATTGAGGACCTTTTACGCCAGTCAGTCCGGGTTCCCAAAACATGTTATCTCATGAGATGGAAACCTTCTACGTCAGTCAGTACGGGTTTCTAGTGGCAATCTCCTCATCCCATAACTATGTTCCCATATAGGTCTTTAGCTAGTGGATCCATTTAAAAGCTAAACATGATCGTTCTACCTTAGGCAAGTTAGACACCTCTTTTCGGTGTGGGGCATGACACCGGATTCCATGTAGCTCACATGGTCTATGTCGATTAAGGCTATTTCCCTACATGACCAAGAACATGAACCATGACATGATCAAGAACAAGAATATGAACTATGAACAAGAACGTGGGTTATTTACTATGGTTCCTCAAGAGGTTCTACCTAGTGAGAATGGGGGTATGGGAATTCATTCATGCATTGCACAAGTAGGTTTTGAGAGTGGGCATGGTAGGTTCTTCCTTATGACATGATGATTATGAGTTGAGCATACTTTATTTGAATTATGAACATGAACATAAATATGAACATGAATTACACTTATGACTCCTTAATGATCTTTACCTAGTGTGAGTTGGGGTATGGGACTTCACTTATACATTGAACAAGTAGACTTATAAAGAAGTTATGATGTGGTTTCCTTATGCTATGAAGGTATATGAATTTATGTATGCATGATATGGAGTGTTGTTATGAGTTTTGGTTATGGATAAGGTCAAGGTATGTTATGCATAATCATGGTGGCCTAGAAGTGATACTTCGTGTAGATAGGATTATGGGATCCTATCTATGCATTGAACAAGTATAGCTTAGGGTTTCTTATGTGATAGTTCTATTATGATGATATGATATTGGAATGTAATTATGTATGTGAACTATGTCTTGTGAGTATGCATTATGTTTATGTTGGAGACTATGCTTGTGATTATGATGATATCCTTTATGCTATGATGAATTGTACATGGTTTATCTTATGAGCTACATTCTCCAACTAGTTCAAAGATGATGTTTAAAAGTGGCATATAGCATGGTTTCAACTAAAATGTCCCCTTTCTCATGTTTTAAAGATTTTCATGCAAGGCTTCCATACTTAGTATATTTTTTGCTAACCCCTATTTCTACATTTTCTTCAAGTGTAGGGTTTGGTGATAACGGATTCTACCCTCGTGGTTATTACCATAGTAGATCAAGAAGAAGAAGATTCGTGAGTCCTCATAGTATTCTAGGGCTTGACCATATGTACTTTATGTCTTTCTCTTATGTTTTAAACTTATGTAACGGCTATATACCTAAGATTGTATTCAAGAGTTTTAATCTAAGTATTATAGATGGTTTAAGACACGGTGTTATAGACTCTCTCATTTTATAAAAGACTTCGATTGTAAAGAAATTTTTTAAATTTTTCACATTTTTCCCTATGTTCTTATGTCATGATATGCTAAGGGCTTGTATGAGACCCCTCCGGGGTCAAGTACACCGTGTTACATCTAGGGGGTACCCCTGGGTAGTGACAGTATTCCTTGAAATTCATCAAACTATGTAAATATGCTCCATTAATGGTTGCAGATTCGAGGGATGAGATGAGTTGGGTTTTGACGTGTGTCCGATTTGGTTCAAGAAGAATGTTGTACGGCAATGCTCCATCATGACATGGATATCTCAAGGCTCATGGTATATGCTCAACAAATTGTGGAGTCAAAGCTAGAACCGGTGATGGGAACTTCTCCAAGGTAGGTCCGATGAACAACATAGGCCAAGGTTCAAACAAGGGTTCTCCAACCATGGCTCTTCTAGTGCTCCAAGGGTCAACAAGGATAGGGTCTCCAACCCTAAACCTCAAGGAGGTAATAGTGGTGGTTCTTATGTTGCTAGGCCTAGTTGTGCAAAATTTGGTAGAAAGCATGATGACAAATGTCCTGTTGGTACCGATGGGTGTTTTAGTTGTGGGAAGGTTGGCCGCAAGATGAGAAATTATCCAATTCTCAAAGCTAAGGGAAGGGAAGATAAACAAGCTCCTCCAAGCGGTTCAAACTCCAATGCTCAAAAGTAAAACTACTTTTATGCTCTTCAATCCTGAGGTAACCAAGAGAACTCCCCAGATGTGGTGACCGGTATGTTAAAAGTCTTTTCTATTGATGTATATGCCTTGTTAGATCCCGGTGCTACTTTGTACTTTGTGACACCTTTTGTGGCCATGAAGTTTAAAGTACTCCCTGAAGTGTTAGTAGAACCTTTTTAGGTCTCTACCCCACTTATTTTGTACTGATGTCCCATTGCCTTGGGGGCACTGCATTCATGCATGCAGGTCCTGACAGACAACCGAGTAGAACTCTTTAGCAGCAGGATTGACTTTTATTCGGTTTGCTAGCCCCTTTCATCCGGAGCTGCCAGAGTTGGGAGGTTTGTTACCTTTAGTTATATATATCTTTATGGGTAGGCTAGGTCCCTGTCCTGCTAATATTTACTACTTTTAGAGGCTTGTAGACTAGTGTGTGTGGGTGTATAACTACGTTATGGCCATACTAGCCTATGTTGTTGGTTTGCTAAAGCTTGTAAGTTGTTTGATGTATTATATTTATATATACCTCCTTTTAGTTTTGGTACAGATATCATGGTGGCCTCGACGGCCCAATCAGGACTTCTGTACTAGTTGGCTATTTATTTAAATGATCTCCTGGGAGTAGCTGTTTCTTTTATAGATCAGTTGATAGGGACCTTGCCAGCCGAGAGTTTAATTTTAAGCCGATATATACTTGTTTGTTTTCTTGATTGGGTATGGCTGCTATGCGCTAGTAGCAAATGGTTCAGCAGGGTCGGCTCGGGCATGAGTTTTGGCATTAGGAGCTAGTTGCTCCCCTCGAGTTTGGGGCGTGAAAAATAGTGAGGGAAAGTGAAGAGTTTGAAATTTTAAACCTTTGCCTTTTAAAAACCGTCCAGTTCTCACCCATTCGGCGACATTAGTCGTGTTTGCTGAACCACTCGGCGACACGCTGAGTGGTCACTTACCTCATCGAGTTTTACAAGACCCTCAGTTGATGTGAGGGTCCAAACAACAATTTAGATCGCGATCGCCGACCTGGTTGGCGACTCGCCAATAATTTCCTGGTCTCGCCGAGTTTTATAGACTCCACTTTAAATTTATCTTGAATCCAGCGGTGGTCTAGGTCGGGGTCGCCGACCTTTTTGACGAAGCACCGACTGGACCTTTAACTCGCCAACCTTCACTTTTCAACACTTTCCCACTTCGACCTACACAAACAACACACCATTATTTCTAAAACTAAAATAAAGGATTAAAGGGTCTTGGGTTGCCTCCCAAGCAGCTCCTTAGTTAATGTCGCGGCCCGACCCAAGTCCACACTTAAACTCTATTAGTGGGGTTTGCCTCATTTTCATAAGGAAACCCCTCTTTCGGTTCTAGGCAAAGGTCATTTTAGACTTGGTCCATTTGAGATCCTAGTAGCTCAATGAGCATGTAATGAGAGGTTGCCATCTAGTTCAACATCAAGACATTCTCCCTTAACTCCTTCAGTACCTTCTCCTGCGCATTGGCTTTTCGGAGAAGAAGTGTGAGCATGGCTTCAATTTGTCCATCCTCCCCGTTCTTAAGTTTTCTTCGCTTATGAGGAGGAACATAGCTATCCTTCTTTTTGCACTGGACTTCAAGCTCTCTAATCTTCTTGGTTAGCTCATCTAGCTGAGTTAACGTGTCTGCTAAGCTGAAGTCCCTTTCTACTTCTTGGTTAGGCTTAGTCAGGTGGTCAAGCAGTTGGGATGCTATCACATAGGGTTGTCATACTAGACCACTCGGGATAAGTTGATCAGCCAACACTTTGTTCCCTGGACCAAGACTTCTATAAAAACATTTCAGAAGGACTACATTGGGAATTTCATGAGTTGGGCATTGAATCAGAAGTGCTTTAAACCTTTGCCACGACTCATAAAGTTGTTCACCTTCCAATTGCCTGAAGGTTAGAATATTATCCCGGAACATCATCACTTCTAATGGAAGAAAATCCATCTATTCATCTCCTCTGTTTCAAAGCAGCAACTCATAAAACAAAACTAAAAGTTAATTAAGTTAAACTATAACTAACAAGAATAAAATTCAACTTAACCAATACTAAGCATCAATGATCGTTCAATAGTAATATAACCCAACTATGTGAGTTGAGGTCGAGTCCCAAGGGAGTGGTTCGTACTTAAGAATCAATAGGTAAGTAACAATATTCTCAAGTCAATCATAGTTAAAAATATTTACGAAGAAAACCATAATGCAAGTTTGGGGTGACACAAGTGTCAAATATCAAGTGTAGTTACGTTGAGCACCATTTAGATTTTGCTTGCGTAGTAAATGGGGTGAAATAGTTTGTTACATTTTTGCGAGGAGTGAGAATGAACATATGGACCATTTGAGAATTGTGTTGCAAGTTCTTAAGGACTAACAACTTTTTGCAAAGTTTAGCAAGCGTGAATTTTGGTTAAGGTCCTTAGCTTTCCTTGGTCATATTGTGTCAAGAAAGGGAGTTGAGGTAGATCCTAAGAAGACAGATGCGGTCAAGAGTTGGGTAGATCAAAATATCATCGATAAACACAATCACAAACATATCAAGGTATTCTCTAAACACCCTATTCATCAAATCCATAAATGCCATCGAGGCATTTGTCAACCCAAAGGACATAACCACAAATTCATAATGATCATATCGGGTCCTAAAGTCCGTCTTGGGAATATCAACCCATCTCACCCTTAATTGGTGATAACCTGAACGAAGGTCAATTTTGGAGAAATAGCTAGCCCCTTGAAGTTGATCAAATAGGCCATCGATTCTCGGAAGGGGATATTTATTCTTAATGGTCACTTTGTTTAATTGACGATAATCAATGCACATTCTATGAAACATATCCTTCTTTCTAACAAACAACACTGGAGCACCCCATGGAGAGATACTCAGTCGAATAAAACCCTTATCTAGCAAATCCTTTAATTGTTCCTTCAACTCTTTCAACTCGGCCGGAGCCATTCTTTAAGGAGGAATAGAGATAGATTGCGTATCCGATAAAATATCAATGCCAAAATCTATTTCCCACTTGGTAGGAATACCGGCTAAGTCATCAGGAGAAACTTCTGGAAACTCATTCACCACCGGAACTGACTTTAGAGAAGGGGTTTCAGACTCAACATCCATCACTCTAACAAGATGGTAACTACACCCTTTGGAGATTATTTTCCTAGCTTTAAGACAAGAAACAAATTGACCTCTAGGGATAGGATTTCGCCCCGTCCATTCTAAAATAGGCTCATTTGGAAATTGGAATTTAACCACTCGAGTCCTACAATCTGTAAGGCTATAACATGCATGCAACCAATCCATACCCAAAATCACATCAAAATCTAACATGTCTAATTCCACCAAAGCAACCCTATGGGACAAGGAAATGGGACAACTTATATAAACTCTTTTTGCCATCACCGAGTCACCAACCGAGGGCCTCTACCTCACTTTCTATATCCACTCGATGCTAAGCATTATTTCCCAAAATTAATTGTTTAGTCTTGAATAGGATTTACATGTTTGAAGGAATATTTTACCTTTCGTTCAACCCAACTCATAAAATAGCTCATAGATTCAATTAGGTGAGAATGGACTTTCAACCTTATAATCGTCATTATTATGTGAGACTAACTTTCACACTAAGATCATGTGTTCTCATGTGAATGGACTTTCAATCAACATAATAGGATCATCATGGTCATGTACATTTCATGCACAATAATGTGTAGAGGTGCATATGAGAACTAGACTTTCAATTGACACCATAGATACATAATAATCATGTTTATGCATAGAGTGTGTGTGTAATTGTCCTTCCAATGACACAACAACAACATTATCATCGTAGACATTTCCGTCTCAAAGTGTTCATAAGCATGTACATAATATCACAATCATTCACATATATTGCATTCAAGGATCATAGACCATATAAATCAACACATCTAATATTCATTATAGTAGACATAGATATAATCGTAATTCAAGTAGTTCATTTATTGCATGTATAAGCTCATATACTCATATTGTAGGTCATGTGGGTAAAGTCCTTCCACAAAAAGCTAGAGGAGAAATAGAAGGGAACATAAGGATATTGTGATATCTAATTGGCTCTTGGCCTCCCAAATAGCACCCTCAACTAAAGCCCTTACTAAAACTACCACTCCTCCTCATTTTCATGGAAGCACTTTATTAATATATATTTCTTAACTTGCCGGTCTAAGATCCCAATTGGTACTTCTAAATTAGAGAGGTTCTCATGCAACTTTTCTCACAAGCAACCTTATAAACAACACTCAAGGTCTCATATGAGTCTACCAAACCGGAACTAAACCTTTCAAACTCACTACCCTCTTAAGTTGAGAATTTCAAGCCAATCCAAATCATGAACATCTAGAACATTCAACGACCTTGCTATCCAAGAGCATTTCTTGCAAATTTTAAGGTCGGAGCAAGTTATCACTCAACTTTTTCCATATCCATCACACATTGGGATTCTAAACAATGTTACACTTCTAGCCTCTTTCAAAGGAGTCTACTCACTCAACATCTCTAGGCATCACTTAAACACCACTATTAATCAAATCCTCCAACACATCATAAAACTCATAATGGCCAAGTTGGGTTCTACCAACAAATACCTTTAGCCACAATTAAACCCAGGTATACTAAGGACAACATAAAAGCTCATCATGTCAAATTTATCAAGCAAAAAAAACAACTACTACTGGAATCTAAGAAAGCATAAAACACATACCAGATTCATTAAGAGGAACTTGCATGCCCTCTCTTCCTCTAGCCTCAAGCATCGGGCAATCTCTCATTTTGTGACCTTCATCACCATAATCATAATAACCCTTTGTGCCGGCTAGACACTTACCATCATGCCTTTTTCCACACCTAGCACAAGTAGGCTTAATCATATAAGATCTACTACCACTAACTCTTTGAGACTTAGGGGTAGACACCATCTCTTGGATAGACTTTAGGGGAGCCTTAGAAGAGATTTGTCCATGAAACGTTGGTCTCTTCTTTGGATAACTTTATTCATTCACCCTTTCTTGAGTGAAATTATCTTCATCAAGCCTATACCCCTTTGCTCCTCTAGACCTTTCTCACCTCTAAAGGGAAAAACTCATCAAGAAACCCATTCTTAAATCTTTCCCATTCCATGGGGCCCACTTCTATTGGCCTTGCTCCTTTCCATTGGTTGAACCAAAGTTGAGCAATATCTTTCAATTGATAAGAGGCCAAACTCATGCCCCTTTCAATTTTTTTCTAAGGCCGGATCAAAATAATTTTAGACAACCTCAACCTATATCATCACCTTTGGTGGGATCTACCAACTAATCCTATCTGGGTATTATCTAAACACCCTACTCAAAATGACCATACTTAAGATCAATCTTAAAAGATACCTAACTCTTTAAAGTTGGTCAACACTTACACTTTTCTTCCTTACCTTAACTAGGTGGTACATACAACCCTCAAACTCAACCTTAAGACACAACATAAACTTAGGGGATAGAATTTTTTTCCCCTTTCCAGTCTCAGATAAGCTCATTCGGGAACTAACAAGTTGACTATACGGGTTCTATTATCACATAGGAGCATGACAATAACACCACCAATCCATCCTAAGGATGACATCTAAATCTAGCATATCAAGTCCTATCTAGTCACATAGACATAATTGACATAACAATTAACATCTTCTCCCTCGCTCCTTGTAGCACGAGCCCTTCAAGTAGCCATATCTTGAAATCCATCCTATAGGGAGAAAGACCTTATAGAGTTAGAGTCTATGGCACTACTAGAGAATGAAGAAGTGGAATTTCCTATTATCTTGTAGCCTCTCATTCATAAATGTGACGCACTTTACACTATTAACAAGACTCTACTAAACGTGGCTTATGAGACATCAACCTATAATCATTCCAAAATCTTATGCTCTGATACCAAGTTTGTCACGACCCAGGGGTACCCCCTAGTTGTAACACGACATACTTGACTCCGAAGGGGTCGCATAAAAGACCTTAGCATATCCTAAACATAAAAAGTCATAGAATGATGCAGAATTAAATTTTTTCTTTACAATCAAAGTCTTTCATAAAAGAGAATGAGAGTCTAGACATTGTCTCATTTATCCATCTAATACAATCGAATAATGAATAGGGACACAACCCTTACAATAGTTCTCAAATGACACACTAAAATAAACTAATAAGTAAAGATACTCGTCCTCGAATCTTGAGGACTCACCAACTAATAGGAGGGATTATCTATCCCAAGCTTGAATCAATAGAAGACCACCTTCAAGAACCAAACCTTACACTTATAGAAAACGTAGAAATATGGGTTAGTACAAAAATGCACTAAGTATGGTAGCCATGCATAAAAATCATTGAAAACATGAAAAAAGGGACATTTTAGTTGAAACCATGCTATATTCCAATTTGAACATCTTCTTTGAAAGAATTGGAGAACATCACTCATAAGGCAACTCATATATAGTTCATTATAGAACAAAGGATAACAACATAATCATAAGCATAGTGTCCAATCATAGACATAGTGCAAATATCAATCATCATAAGACATAATGCACATACATAGTCAAATACCAAGATCATCTCACCATAATGAAATTATCACATAAGTAACCTGAAGTTATACTTGTGTCATGCATAGATAAGATCCCATAACCCTATCTACATTAAGTACCACTTTTAGGTCACCATGTTTATACTTGTCATACATTAATCTCATCCATATTTAATACTCATAGACAAATAAATATTCATATTCATTAGCTCATGTCAAGGAAAGTCAATCATAACAATTATTCAAATGGAGCATGCATTAATTCATAAATCATCATAATGTAATGGAACCACACCATGGCTACTCTCAAAGTCTACTTGTGCCATGTATGCGTGAAGTCCCATACTCTCACTCACACTAAATAGATCATCTTGTGGAGTCATTAGTCATAGTTCATGTTTCATGTTCATAGTTC
Source organism: Solanum commersonii (assembly GCA_029007595.1). Classification (NCBI taxonomy): domain Eukaryota; kingdom Viridiplantae; phylum Streptophyta; class Magnoliopsida; order Solanales; family Solanaceae; genus Solanum; species Solanum commersonii. The sequence goes on from JAJTWQ010000148.1 coordinate 260,669, forward strand.
ATTTACATAATAGAAACACACCATGGCTACTCTCAAGGTCTACTTGTGCCATGTATGAATGGCATCCCATATTACCACTCATACTAAGTATATCGTTTTGAGGAACCATAGCACATAACTTACTTTCTTATTCATTAGAGGGAATATAGCCTTAACTGACATAGACCATCTAAGCTATATGGAATCCGGTGTCGTGTTAACCCACACCGAAAGAATGTGTCCTACTTGCCTAAGGTAGAACTAACATGTTTAGCTTTTAGGTGGATCCACTAGCTAAAGACCTATGTGGGCACATAGTTATGGGATAGGGATATTGCTTCTAGAAACCCTACCTTTAGTATTGGCGGAGGAGCTTCGATCTCATGAGAATAATTTAGACAACTCAGCCTCTTGTATTGACGGAAGGGCCTCTACCTCACTTTCCATATGCACTCGGTGCTAAGCATTATTTCCCAAAATTACTTGTTTAGTCTTGAATTGGATTTACATGTTTGAAGGAGTATTTAACCCTTCGTTCAACCCAACTCATAAAATAGGTCATAGATTCAATTAGGTGAGAATGGACTTTGAATCAACACAATAGGATCATCATGGTCATGTACATTTCATACATAATAATGTGAAAAGGTTCATATGAGAACTAGACTTTGAATTGACACCATAGATACATCATAATCATGTTTATGCATGGAGTGTGTGTGTGTAATTGTCCTTGCAATGACACAACAACAACATTATCATCATAGACACTCCCCTCTCAAAGTGTTCATAAGCATGTACATAATATCACAATCATTCACATATATTGAATTCAAGGATCATAGACCATATAAATCAACTCATCTAATATTCGTTATAGTAGACATGGTTATAATCGTAATTCAAGTTGTTCATTCATTGCATGTATAAGCTCATATACTCATATTGTAGGTCATGTGGGTAAAGTCCTTCCACAATAGTACAATTTACAATTCAACATGCATAATTACTTTCTTCTTAGTGCCTCTACCTTCATAGATCATTCATATTAGCTATTACTCTTAAGGCCTAAGAAGTCGTCTTCATGTTACAAGCTTTACTCTCAAGCATTACCTCATATGGTGATTATGTAAACCTAATTCTCAAAGTAAACTAACCACATGCTTCATTCTTGATCAATTATGGCCAATTAGTATCATATTAAGTCAATCTCAGTACTGCTCAACCATGACCCATCATATAAGCCCTAACCAAGATAGTTCATATCTACAAGCTTCACTTGTAAGTAATTCATGTCCAAGTCACCTAATCTAAGGCAATTCATAAAGAAGTTCATCAATCTTAAGAGGTCACATCTAACCCCTCAATTTGCCTCTTTCATGGCACAACATTAGTTTATATAAATTTTACCCTAGAATCTTAGGTTAATCAAGAATACATGTATATTCATACTAAAATCATGCAATTACATCATAATCAACTCACATCCACTTAATTGGAATGATTACCACATACATAACTTTATCACATTCTACTAGTATCAAGCAATACCCATATTTGAGATCCAATTTGGGGGAAAAAGGGAAATCCATGGATTCCTGGGTAATTCATCATTACAGTAGTAATTCATCAATATAATCATTATATAAATCAATTAAGTCTGTGAAATCATTTTTGGAAGGGAATCCATGGCTTAGAGTAAAAACCCAACTTTTGGGGATTTGAAAGTTTTGAAATCTAATTTTGGAAGGGCTCTATGGGTAAAGGCTATTCATAGATGAAAAGCTACCATACCTTGGATATAAAGCTTTTCAAAGCTTGGAAGATTGAAGACTTGATCCTTGACCTATCTTGAATGAGAAACAAATCAAGAAAACCTTTCTTGAGATTCTTGAATTAGTTTCTTGAAATCTGTATGGCCAAGAATTATGATTTTCATTAGTGATTCATAATTATATGGAGGAATTTAAGTTGGAAAGAAGGAATTCTTGGAGAAGAACTTACTTTGAAGAAGAATCTTGAAAAAGATGGAAGAATCTTGAAAAAGATTGAAAGAATCTTGAATGGAGTCTTCCACTTTGATTTTTCCTTAGGGTTTTGTCTTAGAGTTTGAGAGAGAAGAGAACAATGGATTAAAAGATGGAAATAGGATTATTTAGGGCTTTATAGGAGTTGAGAATTCCATTTTTAAGGTTTTCCTAATGGTATAAGGAGAGGAAAATTACCTTATTTAAAATTTTTCCCGCGGCTAAAATGGAACTGCACTACATCAGTCACTAAAATGGTCATAACGTTTTACTCAACTTGGATTGACGCGAAATTGGTGGAATTGGAAAGATGATTCAAATACCTTTAATTAGATAGGTTATAACTCACGTAGTTTTTTTATTCTTAGAGATATGGTCGTTTTAAGTTGACCAAATTAAAATCTTATGTCAATACTTAATCGGTAAGGAAAGTTTCAACTCTACTTTGTGCTAGGAGTTTCTAGTGACCTTAATTGATATAAAAAGTCAATACCACACTAAAGAATTTACCTTAACAATTAAAAAAATTAAGAGTCCCTTAGTATGACCTTATACGCAATTCAAGAATGGTTCAGGTTTAATTGAGAAATCTTCGGTGTGTTACAATATCCCCCTTGGGAACATTCGTCCTCGAATGGGATTCTAGGCACTTCTTAAGTTCATGACACTAACCCATCATGCATGCAACACATCTAAATGCATACAACCAAAGAGGAATCATCAACTCTAGGCTAAACATGTTTAATGCAACATAAGGGAGTAGGAACTACATCTAACAACCCAAACATGCATGAAATCTTAACATTTACTCATGTTCAAGGAGAAACTACCATCTCCAAGCTAAAAGCATGCTCAACATACTTCCATGTAGCTCATATACAATTTACTGTCAAAAAGCATTTTATTCAAGGAGGAATTTCTCATCTCCTAACCAAAGCATGCACATATACTCTTCTCATGAAGTGCAATAGGCAACTCATACTAAAAGCACTACAACATGAGGAAAACTATTCACATAAACTCATTATCTTTCAAAACACAATTTTTCATGAATATGCATTAGAAGGAAATCATGGCAACACATAAGCACACAATAACCTTGATAGCTAGGCAAACCATCTCCCCCTTGGGAGTAAGCCTATACAAAACTCTTCTAAACCTCATCTATCACATAATCGTAAGAGGAACTGCCTTCTGCAACTATGAGCAAGCTCAACACAACATAATGGAGCCAAATTGCCATTTCATCAAAATCATAACAAAGAATTCTCATCAAATCATCTCATGAAGTCAAATATGCCATCATCATACTAAAATGCACAACAACATGAGGAACATATAGCTCATGAAAACTCATTTCATACTAAACATGAATCTTCAAGAACATGCAAAACATAAGGAGATCATTGAAACACGTAAATCACACATGACTCCAAATTGATACAATTCACAAGGAACTCTTTGTCTCAAGCTAGAATAGGAGTAGAAGAAATAGATGAGGATATCGGAACTCTCAAAATCTTGATATCTAAACATACTATCTCCCCCTTGGGAGTAAGGCCCCTACTAAAACCTCAATTACCACTTCTTTCAACCAATCCTCAAAGACATAGCCAAAATTCATAATAACCTTGTTGGGTTCTAAAACCAATAGAGGTCTAATAACCATGAATCCAAACCCTACCAAGGTTAACAAGAGTAACTCTATGGAACGAGGGAATCATTGGACACACATAACATCCAAGACTCCACAATCATAAAATGAGTCAAGGAGGACTTATCGTCTTAAGCTAGAGGAGAAATAGAAGGGAACATAAGGATATTGGAATATCTAATTGGCTCTTGGCCTCCCAAATAGCACCCTCAACTAAAGCCCTTACTAAAAATGCCACTCCTTCTCATTTTCACGGAAGCACTTTCTAACTCCTTTATTTCTTGACTTGCCGGTCTAAGATCCCAATTGGTACTTCTAAATTAGAGAGGTTATCATGCAACTCTTTCTCACAAGCAACCTTATCAACAACACTCAAGGTCTCATATGAGTCTACCAAATCGGGACTAAAACTTTCAAACTTACTACCCTCTTAAGGTGAGAATTTCAAGCCAATCCAAATCATGAACATCTAGAACATTCAACGACCTTGCTATCTAAGCACATTTCTTGCAAATTTTAAGGCCGGAGCAAGTTATCACTCAACTTTTTCCATATCCATCACACAAGGGGATTCTAAACAATGTTACACTTCTAGCCTCTTTCAAAGGAGTCTACTCACTTAACATCTCTAGGCATCACTTAAGCACCACTATTTATCAAATCCTCCAACACATCATAAAACTCATAATGGCCAAGTTGGGTTCTACCAACAAACACCTATAGCCACAATTAAACCCATGTATACTAAGGACAACATAAAAGCTCATCATGTCCGATTTATCAAGTCACAAAAGACAAGTACTACTGGAATCTAATAAAGCATAAAACACATACTGTAATTATTAAGAGGAACTTGCTTACCCTCTATTCCTCTAGCCTTAAGCACCGGGCAATCTCTCATTTTGTGACTCATCACCACAATCATAACAACCCTTCGTGCCGGCTAGACACTTACCATCATGCCTTTTTCCACACCTAGCACAAGTAGGCTTACTCATATAAGATCTACTACCACTTACTCTTTGAGAGTTAGGGGTAGACACCATCTCTTGGTTAAACTTTAGGGGAACCTTAGAAGAGCTTTGTCCATTAAACGTTGGTCTCTTCTTTGGATAACTTTATTCATTTACCCTTTCTTGAGTGAAATTATCATCATCAAGCCTATACCCCTTTGTTCCTCTAAACCTTTCTCACCTCTAAAAGGCAAAACGCATCAAGAAACTCATTCTTAAATCTTTCCCATTCCATGGGGCTCGCTTCTACCGGCCTTGCTCCTTTCCATTGGTTAAACCAAAGTTGAGAAACATCCTTCAATTGATAAGTGGCCAAACTCATGCCTCTTTTAATTTTTTTCCAAGGTCGTATCGAAACAATTTTAGACAACCTCAACCCATATCACCACCTTTGGTGGGATCTACCAACTAATCCTATCTAGGTATTGTCTAAACACCCTGCTCAAAATGACCATACGTAAGATCAATCTTAAAAGATAACTAACTCTTTAAAGTTGGTCAACACTTACACTCTTCTTCCTCACCTTAACTAGGTGGTACATATAACCCTCAAAGTCAACCTTAAGACACAACATAAACTTAGGGCATAGAAAAAAAATTCCCCTTCCACTTTCAGGTAGGCTCATTCGAGAACTAACAAGTTGACTATACGGGTTCTATCATCACATAGGAGCGTGACAATAACACTACCAATCCATCCTAAGGTTGATATCTAAATCTAGCATATAAAGTCCTATCTAGTCACATAGCCATAATTGGCATAACACCTAACATCTTCTCCGTTGCTCCTTGTAGCATGAGCTTTTCAAGTAGCCATATCTTGAAAACCATCCTATAGGGAGGAAGACCTTATAGAGTTAGAGTCTGTGGCACGACTGGAGAATGAAGAAGTGGAATTTCCTATCATCTTGTAGACTCTCATTCATAAATGTGATGTTCTTCACACTATGAAAAAGGCTCTACTAAACATGACTTATTTGACATCAACCTAAAATCATCCCAAAATCTTATGCTGTGATAGCAAGTTTTTCACGACCCAGGGGTACCCCCTAGACGTAACTCAACGTAATTGACCCCCGAAAGGGTCGCATACAAGCCCTTAGCATATCATAAATATAAAAAAGTCATAGAATGATGCGGAATTAAAAAATTTCTTTACAATCAAAGTCTTTCATAAAAGGGAATGTGAGTCTAGACATTGTCTCATTTAGCCATCTAATACAATCGAATAACGAATAGCGACACAACCCTTACAATAGATCTCAAATGACATACTAAAAGAAACTACTAAGTAAAGATACTCATCATCGAATCTTGAGGACTCACCAACTAGCAAGGGGGATTATCTATCCCAAGCTTGAATCAATAGAAGACCACCTTCAAGAAACAAACCTTACACTTATAGAAAATGTAAAAATATGGGTTAGTACAAAAATGCACCAAGTATGGTAGCCATGCATAAAAATCTTTGAAAACATGCAAACAGGGACATTTTAGTTGAAACCATGTTATATTCCAATTTGAACATCTTCTTTGAAAGGGTTAGAGAACATCACTCATAAGGCAACTTATATATAGTTCATCATAGAACAAACGATAACAACATAATCATAAGCATAGTCTCCAATCATAGACATAGTGCAAATATCAATCATCATAAGACATAATTCATATACATAGTTAAATACCAAGAGAATCTCATCATAATAGAATCATCACATAAGTAACCCTAAGTTATACTTGTGTCATGCATAGATAAGATCCCATAACCCTATCTACAATAAGTACCACTTGTAGGCCACCATGTTTATACTTGTCCTACATTAGTCTCATTCATATTTAATACTCATAGACAAAGTAACATTCATATTGGTTAGCTCATGTCAAGGAAAGTCAATCATAACAACCATTCCAATGGAGCATGCATGAATTCATAAATCATTATAATGTAATGGAACCACACCATGTCTACTCTCAAACTCTACTTGTGCCATGTAGGAGTGAAGTCCCATACCCTCACTCACACTAAATAGATCTTCTTGAGGAGTCATTAGTCATAGCTCATGTTTCATGTTCATAGTTCATTTGCCTAAGAGAAAAACACCATGGCTACTCTCAAGGTCTACTTGTGCCATGTATGAATGGCATCCATAATACCACTCATACTAAGTAGATCCTTTCGAGGAACCATAACACATAACTAACTTTCTTGTTCATTTGAAGGAATAAAGCCTAAACCGACATAGACCATGTGAGTTACATGGAATTCGGTCTCGTGTAACCCCACACCGAAAGAAGGTGTTCTACTTGCATAAGGTAGAACTAACATGTTTAGCTTTTAGGTGGATCCACTAGCTAAAGAACTATGTGGGCATATAGTTATGGGATAGGGAGATTGCATCTAGAAACCCGACCTATTGTATTGGTGGAGGAGCTTCGATCTCATGAGAATAATTTAGAGAACTCAGCCTCTTGTATTGACGGGAGGGCCTCTACCTCACTTTCCATATCCACTCGGTGCTAAGCATTATTTCCAAAAATTACTTGTTTAGTCTTGAATTAGATTTACATGTTTGAAGGAGTATTTAACCCTTTGTTCAACCGAACTCATAAAATAGCTCATAGATTTAATTAGGTTAGAATGGACTTTTAACCTTAGAATCGTCATTAATATGTGAGAATAACTTTCACACCAAGATCATGTGTTCTCATGAGAATAGACTTTCAATCAACACAATAGGATCATCATGGTCATGTACATTTCATGCATAATAATGTGTAAAGGTTCATATGAGAACTAGACTTTCAATTGACACCGTAGATACATAATAATCTTGTTTATGCATGGAGTGTGTGTGAGTAATTTTCCTTGCAATGACACAACAACAACATTATCATAATAGACACATCTCTCTCAAAGTGTTCATAAGCATGTACAAAATATCACAATTATGCATATTTCACATATATTGCATTCAAGGATCATAGACCATATAAATCAACACATCTAACCTTTATTATAGTAGACATGGATATAATCGTAATTCAAGTAGTTCATTCATTGCATGTATAAGCTCATATACTCATATTGTAGGCCATGTGGGTAAAGACCTTCCTCAATGATACCATTGACAATTCAACATGGCTAATAGCTTTCTTCCTAAAGTCTCAACCTTCATAGATCATTCATATTACCTATTACCCTTAAGGCACTAGAAGTCATCTTCATGCTACAAGATTTACTCTCAAGCATTACCTCACATGGTGATTATGTAAACCTAATTCTCAAGGTAAACTAACCACATGCTTCATTCTTGATCAATTATGGCCAATTAGTATCATATTAAGTCAATCTTAATACTACTCAACCATGACTCATCATATTAGCCCTAATCAAGATAGTTCATATCTACAAGCTTCACTTGTAATTAATTCATGTCCAAGTCACCTAATCTAAGGCAATTCATAAAGAAGTTCATCAATCTTAAGAGGTCACATCTAACCCCTCAATTTGCCTCTTTAATGGCACAACATTAGACTTATAAATTTTACCCTAGAATATTGGGTTAATCGAGAATACTTGTATATTCATACTAAAATCATGAAATTACATCATAATCAACCCACATCCACTTAATTGGAACGATTACCACATACATAACTCTATCACATTCTACTAGTATCAACCAATACCCATACTTGAGATCCAATTTGGGGGAAAAAGGGAAATCCATAGATTCTTGGGTAATTCATCATTACAGTATTAATTCATCAATATAATCATAATATAAATCAATAAGTCTTTGAAATCATTTTTGGAAGGGAATCCATAGCTTAGAGTAAAAACCCAACTTTTAGAGATTTGGAAGTTTTGAAATCTAATTTTGGAAGTGCTCTATAGGTTAAGGCTACCCATAGATGAAAAGCTACCATACCTTGGATATAAAGCTTTTCAGAGCTTGGAAGATTTGAAACTTGATCCTTGACCTAGCTTGAATGAGAAACAAATCAAGAATACCTTTCTTGAGATTCTTGAATTAGTTTCTTGAAATCTCTATGGCTAAGAATTATGATTTTCATTAGTGATTCATAATTTTATGGAGGAATTTGAGTTGGAAAGAAGGAATTCTCTAAGAAGAACTTAGATTGAAGAAGAATCTTGAAAAAGATGGAAGAATATTGAAAAGGATTGAAGGAATCTTGAATGACGTCTTGCACTTTGATTTTTCCTTAGGGTTTTGTCTTAGGTTTGAGAGAGAAGAGAATGATAGATGAAAAGATGGAAATAGGATTATTTAGGGCTTTATAGGAGTTGAGAAATTAGTTTTTAAGGTTTTCCTAGTGGTATAAGGAGAGGAAAATTACCTTATTTAAAATTTTCCTGTGGCTAAAATGGAACTGCACTACACCAAGTCACTAAAATGGTCATAACATTTTACTCAAAACTTGGATTTATGCAAAATTGGTGGCGTTGGAAAGATGATTCAAATACCTTTAATTAGATAGGTTATAACTCACGTAGTTTTTTTATTCTTAGAGATATGGTCGTTTTAAGTTGACCAAATTAAAATCTTATGTCAATACTTAATCGGTAAGAAAAGTTTCAACTCTACTTTGTGCTAGGAGTTTCTAGTGACCTTAATTGATATAAAAAGTCAATACCACACTAAAGAATTTACCTTAACAATTAAAAAAATTAAGAGTCCCTTAGTATGACCTTATACGCAATTCAAGAATGGTTCAGGTTTAATTGAGAAATCTTCGGTGTGTTACATGCATAGTGAATATGTAAACTCTTTGCATCTCATTGTGACTAGGTAAGTACCAGATTGAGTCTCTTGTGATGAACTTTGCACACTAGCGAAAGTGTGGAGTCATGTTTTGACATTGGTGTCGATGCCTTGTGCGATGAGCTTACCGTGAACCATGTATGATGACACCTAGAATTTTTCCCGTTAGTCCGATTAACTTAGTGAGGCAATTTCTTGAATTGATCTTAGGAAACTTTAAAGAGTATCAACCAATTTGACATTATACCTCTTTTGTGGCCTACCTTGTGAGTGTGTGAACTCCTTTTGAGCACCCCTTGAGCCTTACCCATTTCTTGGAAGAAACTTGATGAAAGCTTAACCTTGATGCATTACCTATAATCCTTATGATTTGTGGCCTGTTTGAATAGCCAACTTAGGCCAAAACCTAAGTTGGGGGTGTGGTGAAAAGAAAAGGTGAATCAAGAAAATGCAAAGAAGTCCCTTTTGCCAATGTTTTGAAAGAAAAATGGAACCCCTCTATATATAAAAAAAAAGAGAAAAAGAAAAAAAGAATGAAAAAGAAAAAGGAAGAAAAAGTTGTGGAATAAAATTGTGAAAATACAAAGAAAATAGGGTTTCCAACAATCCATGAAAGATGAATAAGAGGTGACTTTTGAGCTTGAGTGAAAATGATGAAGAAAAGAGAAAAAAGTGTTTTTCACATCACAATTCATGAGGATTACAACCAATGAGCCTAAACGACCATACCTTTGCACTCAACCCCATTACATGCCTTGAAAAGACCTTTTTGATCTTGAATGAGTTGAAACAAAAGACGATTGGAAAATAAGGGCAAACCTATGGGTGAAAATCATACATTGTGTTCATCTTTGTGAGTCTGAGCGTTGCATTTGATTCCAGAGCTTTAAATTGTTTAATCATTATGTGAGAATATGAAATCATTCTTTGTGTGAGGGCATTTGATCACCTTTGTTGAGCTTGAACTTGCATTTGAAGCAAGTAATGTGAACTTGAGATTCTTTGGTAATGGTGAGTCACAACTTCAATCTTTGAGTGTACAATTGATCATTGCATGAGTAAGTTGAGTCTTCTTGTATGCATTCATGATTGAGTCTTGTGTAGCACTATTTGAGACATCCCTTTTTGAACTATTGAACTTGAGTTTTACTTGAGGACAAACAAAAGTTTAAGTTTGGGGTATTGATGAGTCCTCGATTTGGACTCATTTAAGGCTTTATGTTAATAGATTTAGTATCTTCAAATGCATATTTTGTCTCAATAACTGATGTAAATCCTTGAATTTCAGGTATTTGGACTTAGAGACAATAACATGGATGCTACTGAGCAAGAAGGAACAAGGCAGCTAAAAGAATAAAGAAATGAAGAGCAAGAAGGAACAAGGCAGCTAAAAGAATAAAGAAATGAAGGCCTCAGGATCACCTAACCCAGTAGGTGAGTCACCGAATGGCCTTGCTCTCATCTAATGTTCCAGTGTGCTAATCCCTGAAGGAGAAGATCCAGTCGGCGAGATAAGGAGTAGTCAGCGTGTCGCCGAATAGGTCCGCGAAGCAGTGCCTTATCTCCCAAAGTTACAGGACCTCAAGGATGTTGAAGACAATAGCAGAACGACGATACAAATAACCAAAGGGCGGATCGTCTAGTTTATTGGCGATCCCGACTTATTGCGCCGAGTGATCCTTCGTAGAACACTTTTTGACAACTATAAATACTTGTTTGAATTTTTAGTTTAGTATCAAGTTATCAATCTTTCACTCCAGTTTTAGAAACAATTAGAGTTTTAGAATTAAGTTTGGAGACATTGTTCCTTAGCTTTGGAAATTTTGAACGTTCCCATTTTGAAGAAATTGGAAGTGAGTATCAAAGATTTTTCATAGTTGACGTTTGTAAAGACCATATCAATCATACCCAATTGATAGAAACACTTTTCAGTATCGATTTGTATCTTTTTACTATGTCTAGATAAAACCCCAATTCTTTGGGTGTGATTATGTGATTATGGGTTAAATTAATTATTGGGTATTGATAATTAATTGTTTATTCGCTGTTTAATAGTGATTTCATTCAGTAATTGTAGTTGAATTTAGTAGGTTGTAGTTGCAAGTGCAATCTTAGCTTTGTGTTTTTGACCTGCTCAAGAGACAGGTCGTAAAACCAAAATTATTGAATCGATGATCTGTGGGTATTGGGTTGTTATGAGTTCAGCTCAAGAGAGTGAATCCTAAACACTTTTCCACACATTTAGCTTGAGAGAGTGAATGGGCTAAAGAGAAGGTTGTGCTTCATCGCGGCTTATTGGTGTTCGAGAGAAACCAATTCGATTCGGGATAAATTGTTCGAGAGAAAGTTTACCCCCACTAAAGTCTAGCTTATTCACGAATTCGTAGTGAATCACTATTAATTGTAATCACCTGGTAGTTTACCGTAGCCCATAATCCTATCACATCCCAAGAATCCCGTCTCCATATTCATATTTCTGTATTACTTGTTGTTTTTAGTTGCTAAGTTTACTACAAAACCCCCTTTGATATTTGACACTTGTGTAACCCCCAATTTGATATGGTTTTCTTCATTTATATCTTTAGCTATAATTGACTTGAGCAAATTTTTTGCTTTTCTTTTGATTCTCAATTACAAACCGCTCCCTTGGGACTCGATGCCAACTCACTAGTTGGGTTATATTACTACACGCGATCATTGGCACTTGAATTGGAAGTAGTGTCTTGATTACGTGAAGGTCAGAGCTCTTGAAGGATTATGATATGAGTTTCCTTTATCACTCTGGGAAAGCTAATGTGGTAGCGGATGCACTTAGTAGATTGTCCATGGGTAGTATGGCTCATGTAGAGGATGAAAAGAAAGAATTGGTTTGTGATGCGCATAGGTTGGCCCGACTAGGTGTTCAACTAGTGGATTCCACCAAGGGTGGTGTCATGGTCCCTAATGGTTCTGAATCGTCCTTTGTGATGGATGTGAAGTCTAAACAAGGCCTTGGTCCTATATTACTTGAGTTGAAAGAGTTGGTACTCAAGAAATCCGTTGAGGCTTTCTCCCAAGGGGGAAATGGGGTGCTTAGGTACCAAGGTCGGTTATGTGTTCCAGATGTTGATGGTTTGAAGGAATAAATTTTATAGAAAGCTCATAGTTCTCGGTATTCTATTAAGTCGGGAGGCAACAAGATGTGTCGTGATCTAGGGAAAGTCTATTGGTGGAATGGGATGAGGAAAGATATTGTGGGATTTATAACCAACTGTCGTAATTGTCAACAAGTTAAGGTTGAGCATCAAAGGTCAGGAGCCTTGTCCTAAGATATAAGTATCCTCCCTTGGAAGTGGGAAGATGTAAATATAAACTTTATTGTGGGTTTGCTTCGCACCCGAAAGTACCATGATTCTATTTGGTTCATTATAGATCGGATGACAAAATCATCCCACTTTATTCCCATCAAGGTTTCCTTTTTGGCGGAAGCTATGCCAAGTTGTATATAAGGGAAATGGTGAAATTTCATGGAGATCCTCTATCTATTATTTTTGATCGGGGTACTCAATTTACTTCTCACCTTTGGAAGTCATTCCAAAAAGGGCTTGGTACTAAGGTTAAGCTTAGCACGATTTTTCATCCCCAAACTGATGGGCAAGTGGAGTGTACTATCAAAACATTAGAGGATATGTTAAGGGCATGTGTAATAGAGTTCAAAGGTAATTGGGATGACCACTTGCCATTAATAGACTTTGCCTACAATAATAGCTATCACTCAAGTATCGGTATGGCTCCTTTTGAAGCCTTGTATAATAGGAGATGTAGGTCTCTAGTTGGTTGGTTTGAGGTGGGTGAAGTTGCTTTGATAGGTCCTGAACTAGTTTATGAAGCCACTAAGAAAGTTTGGCTTATTAGAGAGAGGTTGAGAATGACTCAAAGTAGATAATAATATTATATCGACGTGAGAAGAAAGGATCTAGAATTTGAGGTTAATGATTGGGTCTATTTGAAAATCTCACCCATGAAGGGTGTAATGAGATTTGGCAAGAAAGGGAAACTTAGTCCCCGGTATGTAGGCCATATCAAATTTTGAAGCGTATTGGGAAGGTTTCCTATGAGTTGGATTTGCCAAATGAGTTGGCCCCAGTTCATTCGATATTTCATGTTTCTATGTTTAAGAAGTGTATTGGAGATCTGACATCCATTATTCCCCTAGAAGGGTTGAGAGTTGACGAAAGTCTTTCATATGAAGAGGTTCCGGTGGAGATCCTAGACCAGCAAGTCAAGCGATTGATAAACAAGGAAATAGCTTCCGCGAAGGTTTTATGGAGGAATCACTAAGTTTAGGGTGCTACTTGGGAGGCCGAGGCCAATATGAAGTCCTGGTATCCTCATCTCTTTCCTTCTACTCCTATTCAAGCTTGAGGTAAGTAGTTCCTCTTGAGTTTTCTTATTTTGGGAGTCATGTGTGTTATATGTGTTTTTCCATGATTTCTTTACGTTATGCATGTTCTTGCGAAATTTATGTTTAGTAAGAAAATGAGTTTTTATGATTGATTTTCCTTATGTGGTTGTGCACTGAGTATGAGTTGCCTATTGACTTCATGAGATGAATTATTGAACATGCTTGAGTATGCTTTTGAGAGTAAAATGCATATTGGCTCCATGAAATTGTGTTGAGCATGCTTTTAGTTGGAGAAAGTAGTTCTTCCTATGAATATGAGAAATGTTGAGTTTTCATGCATAATGGGTTGTTAGATGTAATTACTACTTCCTTGTGATGCATTGATTATGTTTGAGATGGAGTTGAAGTTTCCTCCTTTAAATTGTGCATTATTTTTATGTTTCATGCATGATGGCTGCTAGTCTTGAGTCTTTACTTCTGTACGGTGTCTAGATTGTCATTCGAGGATGAATGTTCCCAAGGGGGAGATATTGTAACACTCAGGAAATTAGTAGGCTATACTAGAGCTTAACGGGAGGGTTAGAGTCATGGATATAACTCCCCTTACTTAAAGATAAAGGGTTTCGTGTTAGAACGTCATGGTACGACCCCTAAGGAAAAACCATGGGTCCTTGAAAAAGACCCTAGAAAATTTGCCTGGACAGTGACCCATGAAGGGGACCTACACCCTGTAGGTCAATCCACGCCTCTTGGGTGGGGGTCGTAGGTCTAAGCCTGAAAAATAGGCTCTCTGATCATGAACCATGCCCAAATAGGACGGGACGTGGTTCCATACACGGTCAGTAGGCCATGGGTTTAGACCTGGAAACTGGTTTTTGTGAGTTAGTTTAGGCGTACTTTGGGGTTTTCTGGTTTTAATTAAATATTAAGTGACGTCATTTTATACTAATTTATACTTACTATATAAGGATTTTATATCACTAAATTAAGTCATCCAAGCCATTATTTCTAATCACAAAAAAGAACCCAATTCCTCTCCAAATATTCTCTCTCTAGAACTTCAAGGAAGAAGAAGAAAGAAGTTGGAGCTAGGGTTCAAGGAGAAAGGTTTTCTTCTCAAATTCATTGGATTTCATTGCTAATGTATGGTAGCTCTTCATCCATGGATATAATTCATCCATGGAGTCTCTTCAAAACCCCAATTTCAAAGATAGAAATCCCTAAAAGCTAGGGTTTAATTCCAAAGTCATGGGTTCCTTTAAAAAATAATTTTAATGATTGAATTACTTTATATTATGATTGAATTGATGATTTATTATGGTTTTTATGTTGAAATCCCCAAGAACCCATGAAATCTCCTTATTTCCCAATTATGATCTTGAGATGTGGGTTTATTGATGAAGGAAGGATATTATGATATTATGCTTGTAGTAATTGAGTTATTTGAATTATGTTATTATCCATGTCTAATTTAGTGAATTCTAGATGTGTTGATTGAATATGATATTTGATCCTTGAAGGGCAAAGTATGTATGCATAATTATGAGATTTATGTACATTCTTTAAAGACACTTTGAGAGTAAAGTTATTATGATTATGATCTTGTTAAGTGTTGTTGAAAGAATATTCTCATTTACACACCTATGTATGAATATGATATGATGTGAAAGGTTTTCTCACAATATGACAATTCTAAGGTTGAAAGGCTATTCTCACCTATTGAATCTATGAGCTATCTTATGAATTATGTTGTATTGAGTGTTAAGACATTCTTTCATGAATATAAACTTAACGCAAGACTTAATATGTAATCTGTGGAAGGTAATGCTTAGCACCGAGTGGATATTGAATATGAGATAGAAGCTTTTACGCTAGTTGAGTCTGGCTTCCCAAAGTATGTCTCGTGAGATGGAAAACTTCTACGTTAATTGAGTCCGGGTTTCTTGTAGCAATCTCCTTATCTCATAAACTATGTACCCCTATAGGTTATTTAGTTAGTGGATCCACCAAAGCTAAGAGTATGGTTCTACCTTAGGCAAGTAGGACAACCCCTTTTCGGTGTGAGGTAGACACTGGATTCCATGTTAAGCTTACATGGTCTATGTCGGTTAAGGCTTATTCCCACTATGACAACAATATGAATAAGAATATGAATTATGGTTAGTCAACAAGCTTTACTTAGCCTGGGTGAGATTTATGGGGATTTATTCATGCATTGCACAAGTATAATTTGAGGGTATTTATGACATGTTCCTCTTATGATATGATGATCAATGTATTGAATATGCTTATGACTTATTCTTTTCCACTATCTTCATAATGATGTTTTAACTTAGCAAATTGCATGCATTCAACTAAAATGTCATACTTAGTGCATTTTTGTACTAACGCCTACTTTTCCTACATTTTCCCCCAAGTGTAGGGTCTGGTTCTCAAGGTGGTCATCATTGTGGCTAAAGCTTGAATTTACTTGTTCTCCTAGCTTGTTGGTGAGTCCTCATGATTCGAGGATGGATGTTATATCATTGTAGTTCTTTCCTTGTATTTCTTTTTTGGACTATGTTGTATGGGCTATGGCCTTTTTCATTTCGAATATTTTAAAAGATGGCTATGTGGAGACTAGTCTAGACTTCCACTTTCCTTTGTTAAAATTTTGGACTTGAAATGTGTTTTATTCTTTATTGTTCTATTCTTGTGTTATGATATGCTAAGTGGCTTACATGGTGCCTTTCGGGGTTCTATGTGTCTTGTTACGTCTAGGGGGTACGCTTGGGTTGTGACAAAGAACTTCACGAACAAATTAGATTGTGTATTAGTTATAAATATATAGAAACTTCACCAATTTGTTATGTACTCTATTTGAATGAATATTTTGACTTGAAGAGTACAAAATCATCGTCAGGAATATTAAGGCTAAATGAATTGAGAAGGATAAAATCTTCATCATTAGCTAGAAACAGTGTTGTATTTGAGGTTTTTAGAGATTAAAACCTTATTGGTTTACTCATATACCATGAGTTTGCAGTATTTTTGATGAATTTCTTGAAGTTTGTATGAGTCTTGGGCATTTTGTTATTAGATATGATGGAATTTTGATTTGATATTTTTAGGAAATTGTTTTGGAGCGGTTGAGTGAGAAAAGAGTTGAAGTATAAAAAGTGTGGAACCACGGAGGAAAATGATGCCCCGTAACTTGAGTGACAAACTGTCGATCAGTGTCTATCATTTGATTCAGAAAGTTGAGTTTCAGTACTTGAATAAAACAGGAACAGGACAGAACGTGAATAGACCTATGGTCCGTAGGTGATGACCGTCGATTGAAGACCTTGATTTTTGGCCAACTGTTGAACCATGGACCGTTGGCTAATCCATGGTCTGTAGGTGGCAGTCGTCGATAGAAATCACATCCAAACAACAATTTCCTATATTTTCTTTTCCTACTTGGTTTAGGATTTCTTTTCTATAAATATAAGTTGAATGTTTCGTTTTTAATGTCAAGACCTTTTTGGAGACTTTTGTTTTTGGCTTTTGGAATTATTTAGCAAACACTTTAGCATCTTAATTCTTGAAGTTTGATTTATGCAATTAGCGTTTGATTTTCAATTCAAGATGACGGTATTCATCTATTCTAGTTGTAAGTTCATGATTTATCTTATTAACCCTAATATAAATTGTGAATTCTCAAGCATGAGTAGCTAAATCCACAACTAGGGTTGTGGGAACCATGAGCAATTGACAATGTATGAGTAACAATTAAGTAATTCTAGGATAGTGCTTATGCATCTATTGTTAATCCTTTTGTTTTGAATGCTTTTTAACGGTGTGCAGCGTTAGAACTCACCGCATTCCTATTTGCCGAACAAGGGAGGTAATGAATGGGAAAAGGATTGAACAACGGAGACTTAGACGAGTTTAGCCGCTATCTAATAGCCTGAAGCTTATCATGCAAAGGATAATACGGGGTTAAGGCTAAGGGTTAGTAAAGTACACACCCGTAGATAGACCAAGTTGCATGGTTAAATTCCCTATTTGGAGGACCAATCGCTTAGGGATACCTAACTTATTAACCTTGCATGCTAACACTAGAATAAAGTTACTATTATTAGGAATACTGTGTTAAGATCTTTTGAGGAACACTTATGCCCTAGTTTTCATCTCATATTGATATCTCAAACTGCAAATCCTGTTAACTTGTTACTCATTGATTCAAATCAACAGCTTGCTATTTTTATTTACAAATCCCTGTTTTGTTATGTTTTCAGAAATATTTTGACAACGTTGTAAGTTAGCTTAAGTCTGAATCATATTCCTCATGGGAACGACCCTAGCCTGAAAGTTGGGTTATTTATTTTACAATGACCGCTTAAACTTCTTTTGGGAGGTGTAATTTGGGCATATCAAATTTTGGTGATGCTGTGGGGGAAGACGAATTTCAAATTTGACTAATTTTGTTATTTAAATTTAGTCAAGTATTTCCTGATCTTACGTTTTTATTTTTATTTTGTTTTATATAGGCTATACTCTAGTGTATTCCAAGTACACGAAGTCAAATCAATCCCCTGACCCCTTACGATCCTCAACTACAAAGAACTTTGAGAAGAATGGCTGGAAGAGGCTTGATCAAATTGGAGAGGGCCAAAGGGACAGAGTTGGTGTGCACATTCCCAGATTAGTGAATGTGCCTTTCCATATCAAAAATGCGGAAAGAGTGCATAACCAGTAGACAGCGAGAGGTCGTGATAAATACAGGGTTGATTATGACTTGGTGGAGCTAGCTGGTGCTATTGTTTTCCCTCCACTACTTTTGGGACATTTTTTTGTGGTGATCAGCAGTCTAATGCAAATGGTTGCATCAAGAGGGTTGTTTGTTGGGTTATCTTCGGAAGATCCATATGCCCACATGACTAAAGTTAAGAGTTTTTGTATGAGTAGTGTGGGACGACCAGACTTAGACATGGATGTAATAGGGTTGAGAGTATTCCCACTCTCGTTAACATGTGATGCTACTGTGTGGCTTTCTAAGTTGCCAAAAAATTCAATACCTACTTGGGAACAACTGCATAAGGTGTTCATGGAGAGATATTTTTCGGTGTCAAAGAAGTTCAATCTGAAGGATAAACTAAATAACTTCATAGCATTGCCCAGAGATTATGTAAGTAGCTAGTGGGATAGATTCATGGGGTTCATGAAGAGTGTGCCAAGCCACCACATAGATGATGAGTCACTGAAAGAGTACTTCTACAGAGGGCAGGATGACAATGGAAAACCTATGCTAGTTACTATTGCTGGATGATCTTATGGGGCATGCACATTTGAGGAGATTGCTGATAAACTCGAGAGGATCTCTAAGAATAATAAGGCATGGAGCACTAGAAAGCAAATACTAGGAGAATCACGTTCGCTGTCCAAATTGCACCAAGTCATTTGAATGATGATATTCGTGAGGAGATCGCCCAATTGAGAGTAGAAATTAGCTTGGTATTAAAACATGTGAGTGGAAGTGCAGAGAAAGTGAATGTCGTGAACTATATCAACCTACAACACCGCCATTTGATAAGTACCTTTATAAGGAGGATACGAATCTGGTGAATGATCAAACAGGGGGTTTCCAAACTAACGTCCAAGGTTTCAATTGACATAATTGGTGCCAAGGTCAAAGAAACCATGGTCAGAACTATGGTAACTACAACCATGATGGGAACTATGTCCGTGATGGGAACTTCAATAATGACAACAACTACAATCGGAATGGTTATGGCAACACGAATAAGAAGAGCGGGCCCTTTGTTCCATATGGTAATAGAGAGACTGGATCAAGTATGATTCGCATTGAAGATATGTTAGAGAAGATGATGAAAAGATTTAATGCTGCTAATGACAATGTGAAGGACATGCGTTGCGACTTATCTAGTATCGGTCAAAAAATGGATGCTCATGTAGTATCGATTAAGAAACTTGAGCAGCAGTTTTGTCAGTTGTCCGCACTTGTGAACCCACGTCAGCTAGGAACACTTCTTAGCAACATCGTCCATAATCCTAAAAATGATGGTCATAGCATGGTAACCACTATTCACGGAGGGAAGCAAACTATAGATCCTCCCATGCCAACTGAGGTGGAAAGTTTGACAGAGAAAGATGAGGATGAAGTTGAAGTTATTGAGGAGATGAAAGTCGATACAGAAAAGAAGCTAAGATGACACAAAAATTTATTCTCATGCCTAGACCTCCACCTCCCTTCCCACAAAGGTTGGTGAAAAATACTGAAGAGGGAAAATATCACAGGTTCATAGCTATATTGAAGATGTTGTCCATAAAAGTTCCATTGATAGAAGCATTAGAAGAAATGCCCGGGTATTCGAAGTTCATGAAGGATTTGGTGACTAAAATAAGGGTTGTGAGTTTTGAAAGTGAAGAAAAGTTGCATCATTGTAGTGTCATTACTACTAGGTCACTTGTGTAGAATAAAGAGGATCGTGGAGCTTTCAGGATTCCATGTACTATTGGGATATTGCACTTTACGAAGGCCCTGTGTGACTTGGGTGCTAGCATTAACTTGATGTCATTGTTGATCTATAAGAAGTTGGGTTTAGGAGCTCCCAAACAAACTGTAATGTGGTTACTATGGCTGATAGAACTGTGAAGAGACCAGTTGGAGTGCTCCAAGTTGTCCTTTTCAGAGTTGAGACATTCATCTTTTTGACGGACTTTATGATACTGGAATGCGAAGTTGATTTTGAGGTCCCCATCATCTTAGGGACACCATTTCTTTCTATTGGGTGTGCTTTGGTTGATATGGAGAGAGGACAAATGAAATTTTGATTAAACAATGAAAAGGTAACTTTTAATATCTGTCGGTCTATGAAACATGAAAGTGATCTTAAGACGGTATCGGTAGTAAATCATACTGTTGATCGAGAACCAGAAGTGTCTATTGAAGAGAGGTTAGGTGTTGAGGCACTAGCAGCTGTGATAATGAACTTTGACAGAGATGGTATTGAGTTGAGTTAGTTGCTGCATTCTATGGGGTTAGGTTTTGTTCACAAACTAAAGAGGTTAGAATTGGACACAAAGAATCGAGACACTCCTCCAGCTAAACCATCCATTGATGAGCCTCCAAAGTTGGAGCTTAAGGTTCTTCCATCCCACTTGCAAATTTTTTTTGGAGCAAAATAGAACTTTAGCGATTAAAATTGATGCTGACTTGAGCGAAGGGCAGATAGAGTCTTTGACATCACTATTGAAGCGATTCAAGTAGGCTATAGGATGGATAATTGTTGATATTATTGGTATTCCATAAGGCATTTGTACTCACAAAATTCAACTTATGTCGGACAACAAGCCAAGTATTGAGCACCAACGAAGATTGAATCCCCTGATGCAAGAGGTTGTGAAGAAGGAGATTATCAAGTGGGTAGATGTTGGATTGGTGTATCATATTGCTGATAGTAGTTGGGTTTGCCCAGTTCAATGTATGCCAAAGAAAGGAGGAATCAATGTGGTTACCAATGCTAAGAATGAGCTCGTTCCAATGAGGGCAGTGACTGGTTGGATAGTGTGTATGATTATCGCAAGTTGAATGCATAGACTGAGAAAGACCACTTTCCATTGTCGTTCATGGAATAAATGTTAGATTGTCTCGCTGGAAAGGGGTGGTATTGTTTTCTAGATCGGGCTTCAATCAGATCTCTATTGCTCAGGAGGACCAAGAGAAGACCACTTTCACTTGCCCTTATGGGACTTTTCGTTCAAGAGAATGTCGTTTGGTTTATGTAATGTGATGCTTATCGTGACCAATGATACTATCCTATGATATGAGTGTCTATGATCATCAATAATATAGTAACCCAACCGAGCATTGGGGTCGTGTCCCAGGGGAGCGGTTTTGAGAATTAATAACCAATTAGAATTTCATTAAGTTAGTCGTAATTAAAGACATTTGCGATAAAAGACATTGTAAATGCAAAAGAGGTGACACAAAAGTGTCAAATATCAAAAGGGGTTTTTGTAACAAGTACTAAAACAACAAAATAAACAAGAAAATAAAGTATGGGGAAAGGTTCTTGGGATGTGACCGCAATACAAGTAGAGATAAATTGTTGGGTACATGTTTTCTATCGGAGATTTGCAAAATAATAGTGACTAGGCTAAGCTTTAAATGGAAATAAGTTCCCTCTCGGGAAACTTACCGTGTTTTGAATGCGTTCCTCTTGAACACCTATTTGTCGCATGAAGACCAGCCTACTCCTTACCCAGTCACTCTGTCAGGCTGAACCTCATGTCGACCCACTCCTTAGGCCATCAGTCTAGTGGTTTTGGTTTTGTGACCTCCCTCTCGGGCAAGCCAAAAACACATGGGTGGCTTTGTATTTGCAACTACAAACCCTTTAGATTAAACCACAACCACTAGGTGAAATCACCATTAAAATACATCTAACCTATCAGCAAGCAAGACCCAACCAGAATATCAACCCATATTTGCTAAATCACACCCCAAGAATAGGGGTTTTTAGCCACACATCAAGAAATAAGAAATTATACCTAACATGATAATGAAATCAACTGGGTGTAAGAAATTAAACCTTGAATTAAGCAAAGGAAAGTGAATAGACAAGACCCACTTCCAACTTAGGGAAGAAGAACTCCTTTCTTCAAGTCTCCACAAAACCATCTCTAAACTTGAGAGAAAAATATTAGCTAGAATATGTTCTAAAGTGAAAAATAATAATAATATGTTCCACACCTCCCATTTTATCAAAACCTCTAATTCTAACTAGTATTTATAGTTTTCACAGATTGTGCTGCAGAGGATTGTTCGGCGACATTAGTCGAGATCACCGATGAACTCGACGATCCGCCTTTTGGTCAGCTCATCGCCTTCAGTGTCTTGCCTTTTGCATCCTCTTATTCTGGATCATTGGGCGGTACAGTACTACTTCACGGAACTGATCAATGACTGGCCGACTGCTCCTTTCCTCGCCTTTTGATCCACTTCCTTCAAGGCTTCGTGTACTGGAACGAAGGGAGGCTCATGTCATTTTGGCGACTCACCAAGTTAAACTCGGCGATCCGCAGGATTCCATTTCTTGTTCTTTTCTGCCCTATTTGCTTTGTTTTGCGCCTAAGTGTCCACACTTCCACTAAAGCTTCAAATACCTGAAACTTCAGCATTTTAATTAGGTATTGAGGTAAAACAAGCATTCAAGGACACTATTTCCATTAAAATAAAGCCCTAAATGAGTCCAATTTGTGGACTCATCAACACCCCCAACTTAAAATTTTGCTTGTCCTCAAGCAAACTCAAGTTCAGCCGTTCAAAAAGGGTGCCTCAAATAGTGCTACACAAGACTAAATCATGAATGCACACAACAAGACTCAATTCACTTATATAAGGATCAATTGTGTACTCAAAGATTCAAATTTTGACACACCATCACCAAAGATTCTCATGCTCGCAATACTTTCTACTTGTGTAAGTTCAAGCTCAACAAAAGTATCTAAATGCCCTCGCACAAAGAATGATTCCATATTCACACACATATATGAGCAATTTAAGATCAGGAATCAGATACAACGCTCACACTCAAAAAGTGGAACACAATGCATGCTTTCACCCATAAGTTTGCCCTTATTTTCCAATTGACTTTTGATTCGGCTTACTCAAGATCAAAAAGGTCTTTCTAAGACTTGTAATGGGGCTGAGTGCAAAGGTATGGTCATTTAGGCTCAATGACTTTCATCCTCGTGAGATGTGATGTTCTCAAAACATCCTCTTCCCTTCCTTTCTCAATTCTTCTTCTAGTGCTCATAAGTCATCCTATTATTTGTTCTCCATGTATTGCTTGGAAACCCAGTTTCTTTTGCACTTTCATTCCACGACTTTCTTTTTCTTTCTTTTCTTTTCTCTTTCTTTTTCTCTTTTTTTTTTATATGGAGAGTTTCCATTTTGTTTTGCAATAAAATAGGTTCAGGAGAATTTCTTGCACTTCTTGACATTTCCTTTTCCTTTTCACCACATCCCCAACTTAGACCTTTGGCCTAAGTTGGTTATTCACTAAACACATCTCAAGAGGATTATAGGTAGTGGATGAAAAAAGGTCTAAGTTTCATCAAGTTTCTTCCAAAGGAGGTTAGGCTCAAGGGGTGTTCAAGAGAGTTTCACACGCTCATGGGTAGTCCACAAAAAGAGGTGTATGTTAAATTGGTTCACACTCTTCAAAAGTTGCCTAAGATCATCTCAAGACTACACCTTTCTAAATCAATTAGACTAACGTGGAAAATTATAGGTTTATTCATGCATGGTTCAAAGTAAGTTAATTACACAAGGCATCGATACTTCAATCAAACAAGACTAGACACGTTCGCTAGTGTGCAACAGTCCTCACAAGAAAATCAATTTGATAAATGGTTAGTCACAACGAGATGCAAAGAGTGCACATATTGTCTATGTAACTTCATTTGGCCTCATCATAGTCGTGCATTTATGTTTGTTCAATTGGGAGAACTATTCAAGTCACCGTTATTGATCAAAACCGAGACTTAAATTTTATGCAAATGAACAACCACTTTCAACACAAAGTTGGCAACAATTTTTCGAAAGGATCAAAATTATTTTGCAAGTAAAATGACAGGAGCCATGAGCTCAAACATCCATAGAAAAGCAGAATTCAAAACACAAATTAAAGTAGACAGCCCAAATACATACAAAACAAAACATGAATGTCAACACAAAAGGTGTGGGCCTCACCCCACTACAAAAAAAACGTTTGTCCTCAAATGCATATAGGAGTATCCAAAAATTTAGACAAGTAAAGATAGAGAGAGGTGAAGGGGAATCCTGTCTACATGCTTACTTCATCTGGCGGAGCATTGTTGCCTACTGCATTAGTTTGAAACTCAACAATGGCCCCCGAGTTGTCATTCTGGGTTTCATTGTGTTCTTTTGTTCTAGCTTCTGCAGCGATGTTAGCTTCGACCATTCTATCCACATCATGGGCCACTAAGAAGGAATTCGCAGTTGTGTATATTTCGCGCCTCCATGAAGGAATGGTGGGATCAATGGGAATTTTCCTACTGGCACTTGCTTTCTTACTCTTCCTTCTTTCTTTGGCCAGTTCTGCTATCTTTTCGTCTCTTTTGAAATCCCTTGCTCTCACTTGTTGGGGTGGCCTGTCTCTTTCTGCAACTCTTGGTCTTCCCATTTCTGCAAAGGCTTTGGGACAAGTTAGAAAGTATTTAGACAGAGCAGGAGTCTGGTGTGCATAAAATCACCTTGCCACACTAGTTGGTGATATGCTTACTCACTTAGGTTAGTTATTGAAATTTGTGCATAACGGAACTAAGGGTGTAGGCAAGAAGGGCGATTTAAAAGACCTCTCGGCGAGTCGCCGAAAATATTCAGCGATAGCAAGCTTCTTGCCAATTTTAACAGATTAAATAACACAACTTTGCTTTTAATGAAAGGTGACAAGGGCAGTTCGGCAAATTGCCGAGGGATTCAGCGAGCTAAGCCTGGCTCGCCAACTAACTCAACACGCCTATGTTCTACGCGATTTTGAGGCTCAACCTCTGTAACCCAAGAAACTCAAGCCCTTATAGCACAAAATCACAATAAAACCCATAATAGTGTCACACCCCCACAGTCAATTAATTCATATTAGAGCACAATTGATTTGGATTCAACCAATTACACAATGATGTTTATCAATGATGTATGAAATGCCATAAATGCGGAGATTCAGCCAGGACTTGACAATATCAACACTATGCAAATGAATACAATTTTACTAAATTAAAAACGGGGTTTGAATCACCAACCTTTAGTACCGAATCAAATGCTAATGAAGTGCTAGGTAGCAATGAGATCCAAATCCGCACACAATTTGACACTTACAATAATTTAGACTTGCAAGAAATATAAAACTAAAGTGCAGGTGTGAGTTTGGTAGGATGAAGAAATGAGAGAGAATGAATAAACTTGAATATTTAAACCTATGGCCTGCAGGAACCATCCAGTTTCTGCCCATTCGGCAATGTACATTAGGTATGCTCATTCACTCGGTGAAATGCCAAGTGTCTAGTCTCTTCACCAAATGTAACAGGACTCACAGCTCATCTGAGGATCTCAACGGTGGTCTATGTTTCAATCGCCAACATGGTTGGTGATTCACCATTAGTTAACGTCATGGCACGACGTTTGTCCACCTTCAACTCTCTCCCTTGGGGTTAGCCATAGTGTCACTTGGCAAGCCCCCTTGCTGTCTTGGATTCAGGTGTGACGAGATGTGATCCATTTGGGTCTCCAACTTCTTGATTGAAATCGAATGGGAAGTAACGGTCTGGCTGAGGGTGGAAACATCCTCTTTCATGCCTTTCGATAGTTTGTCTGACCCTTCAACTCTGTTGAGGATGTGCGAAAGCATATCCTCAGACCTACTACCCTCCGAGTCCTTTGGCTTTTGGCGTTCGTGGGAAGGAACATATCTATCTTTTGAAATGATGAGTATACTAGAGGCATGTCATTCATCCCCTGTGGGTGGGCACCATAGTGGTATCCAAAATGCTCATAAAATCTTGCAGTGTGGGTATTACTGGCCTACTATCCACCAAAATGCTCATGACTTTGCCAAATCTTGTGATCATTGTCAAAGAGAAGGAGGAGTTTCAAGGAAGCGAGAACTACCAATGAACAGGATACTAGTGATTGAATTGCTTGATGTTTGGAGTCTTGACTTCATGGGGCCGTTTGTGAGTTTGAATAGTATGACGTATATTCTTGTAGCGGTCGACTAGGTATCTAAATGGGTGGAAGCAATTGCGCTTTCAAACAATGAAGGAAAGAGTGTCACCGCATTTCTGAAAAAGAATATCTTCTCCAGATTTGGTGCACCAAGGGCAACAATAAGTGATGGAGGTTCTCACTTTTGCAATAAGTTGTTCAAGGCATTACTTGATAAGTATAGTGTGCATAACAACATAGCAATTCCTTATCATTCTCAGTCTAGTGGGAAATTTAAAGTGTCAAATAGAGAGATAAAGAAAATGATAGCGAAGACTCTGAATGCAACATAATTGATTGGTCAAGAAGGTTTGATTATGGTCTATGGGTTTATCGCATTGCATTCAAAACTCCCATTGGTATGTCCCCCTACAAACATGTATATGGGAAGTCTTGTCATTTACCTGTAGAGTTAGAGTACAAAGCGATGTGGGAACTCAAGAAGCTATATCCGGATTGGGGCACCGCTTCTAGTCAAAGATTGAATGAGATGAATGAGCTCAAAGAGTTTTACCTAAAAGCATATGAAAGTTCAGCCTTGTACAAAGAGAAAATGAAGAAGTACCACGATCAAAGATCGACAAGTGCGAATTTGTTCCCGGTGATTTGGTACTATCATTTAACTCAAGGCTCCCCTTGTTTCCAGGCAAGCTCAAGTCCAAGTGGACCAGGCCATTCAAGGTAACTCATGTATTTCCACATAGAGTAGTGGAACTCGAGAATAAAGAAGGAACGAGGTTCATGGTGAACGATCAACGGATGAAGATCCACTTGGGCAATCTGAGAATGCCAATGAGGTGATAGAGTGGTGGTGTCTTGATGAAGTTTGAGTAATATGAGTTGTGCCACGATGTTAAATTAAGCGCTACTTGGGAAGCAACCCAAGATGTAAAATCTAGCCAACTATATGAGTTTTCTTTTCTATGTAGTTAAGTTTTATACATACTTTTTGGTATTTTATATAGAATTTTTAGTTTTGAGTCTTAGTGTTGGCTGATAAGGGTAGAATAGGGTCAGTGCCTAAAAAGAGTCGAGAAAATCCAAAAAGAGGAAGTCTTAATGTTTGCTACGTGTGCAGGAAGAAATTTTGCAAAATATTTACTGGTGCACTGGTCTACGGTTCCCATAGACTTAAAACCATCGTTCAATTAACAGACCATAGATTGCATTCGTAGACCTAATGTATGTTTTCTAAAAGTCACTAAGTGTGAGGGAGAACCACGAAACCCATTGATGGACCGTCGATTGACTCACGAACCGTCAATTGGTTTCGTGGATCCAACCTAGAGTTACAGTCGACCCGACCCAGACCCCTTTCTTTTAAAACTCTTCATTTTTAAAACATCCCCAATTTCCCTCTTTCTTCCCCAATCGTTACCACTGTCAAAATAACCACCCCTACACATTCGCAACCCCCATTTCATCAAATTACTCCATTTTCTTCCCTCATAGAATCCGTCACTTAATCTCCCAGATTTTTCTTCCATTTTTCCCCAAAATCAAATTCTCTTCCATTCTCCTTCCTCTCTCAAGAAGCAACATCCGGGTTTGGTGTCGAAGTTTGATTAGGTGAAAAGGAATCACTGCAAAACACACTCACCAACTTTGTATTACTTGTAAGGTAAGCGATTTCAAGAACTCTGGACTTTTCATTGTTTAAATTGAAATCACTAAGTTGTAGTTGACCTTGAGTATAATTTGCATGTCTAAAATCTATAAATCTAGTTCTAAATCACCCTTGAGACGATGGTATTATGAGTGTATTGCTTAATGAATCTTGATAATGGGATTTACATGTCTAGTTGGAGTTCTTAACTGATGGTTTTCAATGAATTAATGTTTGAGCCAATGAAATGCATGATTAAAGCCTTAGGAATGATGGAATACCATGTAAATGTGTTGAAATGCATATTCTAGATGTTGTATAGAAGTATGATTCGTAATCGATGTGTGCTTGGTGTTAAGTGAATCATAGAAACAATGTTATTGGTCAACAACCTCGATCCACGGACCATCGATTGAGGTCCATTGTTCCAAGTACAATCAAGTAGCCATAGTTTAGAGCCACAACATGGACTACCAAACGACGGACCGTTCTGTACGACCGTGGTTCCAACTTTAGAAACTTAAAAATTAGCTTCCTGACCTACGGAGGGAACTAACGGCCCATCATTCAATCAACAGTCTGTAGGTCCCCAAAACAGCTACTGTCTTATTTCTTTTTTAAAAAATTCCAAATTCAAATTTTGTTCTTACAATTTTCTTTGATTCTTTTTGAGTTCTTTGGTTACTAACTAGTCTCTCACATGTTAAATGGCGCCAAAAAAGAACTTGTTTACTTGAGAAGAGGAAAGTCTAAGTCGGTGGCACCCTCGCTCCGACTCATTGACGAGTCAAGTGGAGAGGAGTACACACCAGAGCATACTAGAGGCTCCCCCACTACCCCTTTAACCACGCATCTCCAAGGTAGACAGGTGATAGTATCCGATGACGAGAGCTCACCCAGCCCCGCAGTTTCCTCCCTGTCAAAGGAGGAGGCCCAACAGTCGAGATAGTCGCAATTCGGCTCCAGTTCCAGTGGCACACTAGCTTCAGCCTTTTTTGCCACTAGTACATGTGAAGCTCATGACCCCCCGGTATTAGAGTTGAGCCGGTTCACATCTCTACCAAGCCAAATAGGTGGTTCTTTGAGGGGTAGTTTTAGATCTACTTTGACGGGAAGGCATTAAATGAACACCGAAAACTTGTTCAGCTTATTACTGAGGAGCGTCACATGTTGACCAGGAGCCTCCACATAGTGCCCATGATCTCTAACCTCTTCAAGAAGCACAGGTGTGACTGGATGTCCTACAATTTGGGAAAATACAGTGAGGAGATGATGATGGAGCTCTATGCTTCCTATGCAGCTATGCAACTACACTGAAAAATGCCCTACCACCATAATCCAAGCCTTTGGCACAGCCCTCTCTATTGTCCAGTGTGGTGTGGGGCCTTTCTGTAGATATTTCTGAGTCTACCATCCAGCATTTTATTTACGACCTATGACATGCTCAGCATATTAATACGGTGGAGTACATTTATCGAATAGGGATAGTACAGGGCAGAGCATTTCAAGACTCCGAGCACAAGGAGTCACTACTACGCTAGATGGCCCGGTATATCAGTGAGAAGGGAGAGAGCACCGAGTGGGTGCAGAATATGTAGTTGCTTATCAGGAAGGCAACTTTAAGTTTTGAGGCCAAATTTTGTTGGTCCATCGTCCGCCAAAAACTGTCCCCCACACAGGTGGACAATGTTGTCACTTTGGACCGCGCAGTGATGCTTACAGCACAGATGGTAGGGTTTGAGATTGATTTTTCCCGAGTTATTATTGCAGAGATCCATGAGAGGGCTTTTAGGTGGACTACTACATCACACTTTATGTGCCTGATCTTTTGCATGTGCGGAGAGGCTATTGTGTCGATATGGCATTGTGATAGGTTGGTTGACGTGACCAAGATGGTTGATGTTGGGCTGATACAGGATGATACAAACCAAGATGCTCCGCTTAAGAGTACACCAGTTGTAGTACCTCCATTAGGTGTTGCTCTTGCTAGAGATGTCAAGCAGGTTAAGGTGGAGGAGGCTACTGATGATACTCTACCTGCCACTACTACTGAGGCACGTGTTCCCCTTTCCACCTCTACTAGTCATGTTGTGAGCTCTTCACGTGCTACTCCCCCTTTGGGGGATGTTTTGATACTCGTGGCCCGTGTTTCAGAAGTTAGAGATTCGGGTGGCCACACTATTACAGCATATGAGACCATGGATGCAGAGGTACGTGGAGGAGTCGAGGACTCACATGGAGAGGATGATGGATGAGAAGATCAAGGCAGTCCATAAGGGGTTGGATGCATTCAAGTTCAGGGTATTGGAGAGGCCTTGGCCTACTGTTGATCTCTTTAAATTCCAAACATATTTGGCTAGTCTCCGATCTGATGTTAATGCTCCATTTGCTCCTACTGAGGCTGTCCTCGAGCCGACACCTGAGGTAGAGGTAGATGATGTGGTGCTGAGAGCATTATTTGGTGATGAGATACCGGTACCTGACCCTTTCTGTGCGGCCGTGAAGCAGAACCGCTTGAGCACACTACTAATGCTAATAAGACCCGACGAGCAAGGAAGAGAGTGGCAATAGTTGGAGGCAACATAGCGGTAATCTCTTTTCAAATCAGAGTTGCAGCAGTGGTGAGCCCATGAGATAGGTGTAGGTCCATCCGGTTCGAGGGGGACTACTGACGGTTCCCCTAGTACTATTAAGGACGTTACTAAGGGTGTCACTCGTGATGATCCAGCGAGTTCTGGGAAACCAGACCCATCCATATCTTGATGTTCTTCGGTGCTTATGCACCACAGGCTTACTTCACCCTTTGTTTTTTCATTTTGCGCATTGAGGGCAATTGGACCATCTTTTCGTGGGGGTGGGTAAATGGGTTGTGAGTTGTCGGGTGAAGTATGAGTAACCCAACTCATAAACCTTCCTTGGGGTTTTCTTGCCTGTGTTCCTTTTCCCCAAGGGACTATTTACTTTCTTTTGAACCGACATGTTTAGGATTTATAAGTGAAGAAGCAGACTAAATGAATGTAAGCAAGATGGCACAAGAGCATAAAAATGGATACCCTTCCAAAAAAGTTCAAATTATGCTAAATTTTTAGGCTTAGTGAGTTGAACATGTTAGATCTTTATATGACATGATAAGAACTGATATGATACCATGACTTAAGCTAGAACTTAAACTAGATGCTTCAATGATTCAATAATGGAACAACGTGTCATATGTGTGTAAGGTGATTTTGTATATTCAGATAGTAAGTGCCAATTTTGAACTTTCCTCGTTGGTCCTGCTAAGATAATCTAGGCTGGGAGTTGGGAAATGATCATAGGCCTTTATTGATAATAAGTCCAATTACGCCTTAAAGAAACCAACCAATAGAAATAAATGCTCCCTTAGATCCAAATGGTTGGGCCAAATGAATACCATTTTTTTCAATACACCTAACTCACCTTCTCTAAACATTTGTTTTGGCTCTGGTCCCTCCTTGGACACTATGCACCTTAACATAGGCCAATAGCCTATGTTGAGGGTGGCTAATTAAAAATTTACCTTAGTCTTGGTCCTAGTCCTACCTACGACATCGTGCACCTCAACTTATGCAAAATACATAAGTTCAGGGTGGTTATGAAGAAGGAAACTAAAAATAAAATAAAATAAAATGAAATGAGTTGTTTGTAGAAGAAGAAAAAGATAGTAAAAGATGTGACTGAATACAAAAGAAATAAAAGAGTGAAATTTCTTGAATAAGAGAAAAAATAAATGAAGAAAGCAAGAATGATAAGTTAAAGTCACATCCGTGCTGAAATAAGTCAAGGAAAAGAGCAAAAAACAAAATGATGTCAAAAATTGGTTGAGAAAAGAGTTAAATAGCCAATGTAATGTCAAGGAGGGGTAGAAAAGTCACTCAAGTACCCAAATGTACCACACCTGGCCCTGAGCCTACGTTAGAAGCTAAGAAAGCCCTATATAGATCCTGGTTAACTAGTTTGAAAAGTCAATGGATTGAAAATAAGGGAAAGCCTATGTTATTGAGCTTTAACTATATTCGAATTAACTTCTGAGCATGAGTATTAACTAAATCCTTAAGCCGAAATATCAAATTTTGTATGATAAAAAGGATTTCTTTGTGGTAAGGGCACTAGTTACATTGTTGGAAAGTTGATATCGTGGTGATTATTAATTGTGTATGTGCTGATATCTATTGGTCTATGTGTGTGACTTGACGTATTTGGGTTCTTCATCCAATACTAAGAGTCCACGGTCATTCAATAGTAATATAACCCAACTAGTGAGTTGGGGTCGAGTCCCAAGGGAGCGGGTTGTGATTGAGAATCAATAGAAAATCAAGAATTTCGTTCTAGTCAATTATAGCTAAAGACTTTTACGAAAATAAGCATATCAAATTAAAGAGTGACATAAGTGTCAAGTATCAAAGGGGGTTTTGTAAGCAATTATCAACTAAAACGACAGCTATGAACAAAGATACAAATATGGAGACGAGATTCTTGGGATGTGATAGGAATATGAACTAAAATACACAACTGGGTAATTGTTATTGATAGTAACTCTTTGCAAATTGGTAACTATGCTAGACTTTAGTGAGGGTAAATTTTCTCTCAAACAATTTACCCCAAATCAAATTGGTTTCTCTCGAACACCGATAAGGGTCAATGAAGCATAGCCTTCGCCTTAGTCCATTCACTCTCTTGAGCTGAATGTGTGGGAGAGGGTTTAGGATTCACTCTCTCGAGTTGAACCCATGACATCCCACTAACCACAGACTATCGATTCAGTAGTTTTGGTTTTAAAACTTCTCTCTTGAGCAAGTCCAAAACACAGAGATAAAATTGTATTTGAAACTACAAACCCATTTAATTCAAACATAACTATTGTAACACCCCGTACAAACTAGTAAGACCTAGCTAAGGCTCGACTAAATCTAGTAGGTTGAACTAGAGACTCGCATGTTAGTTTATAGTTGAAAATTTGTTTAAATGATGAAAAATGTCTATGAAGCTAGTTTGGTGATTTTAGAGGTCAAACGTCAAGAAACGACCATGACGTTCGAAAGTAGCAGACTAAGCGAGGGCTAAGTTTGAGGGTTAGAGCCAATGAAGAGGACTAGGGCAGTCTACTCTTTCATGGATACTACCTCAGCTTCCACGACCATCACCACGGCGTGTGGTGTGGCTCGTGGTAGGCTAGGCAGTGGCTAAACAAAGGCTGCCCAAAAACAGCCTCTCCACACGAGCCACTTCACGGCTCGTGGTGATGACCACGGCTCTTGGGAAGGCTCGTGGTGGTGCCTTATATTTTTAGGGGTTAAGAGGAAGGTTTCCTAGATATTGTATCATGACCACGAGAGGCACCACGGCTCGTGGAGCCTCACGTGAAGGGCTTTCCATTAGACTTAGAGTATAGGTCAAATGCAAATAGTCATATCTCTTAGCTCAAAACGAATTAGGTGTGCCATGACCTATAAAATTAAAGGTCTCTGAGTCATATTTGCAACGCCACTGAGTTTGCCCAATTCCGATCTCGGAGTAAAATGTTATGCCCGAAATAGTGAAGCACTGTCAGGCTAAAAAATCTTCACGACCAGTTTCACGGGCCGTGGTGATGATCACGGTCTGTGGAGGCTTCAGTGATGCCATTTCAGCAGTTTCCAGCAAGTAACTTATTGGGTCTTTTCCCAATTGTTTTAACTCAAGGATATCTCATTTTTACCAAGCCTAGGACCCCTATTTAAGTCATTTTAACCCCAAAACTCACCCAATTAAATCAATTATTCCAAGACCCAAATAAAAGCCCAACTCCTTTCCCCTCCCAAAAATCTTCTCTCTCAAAAACCTCCATTGAAGAACATAGAAGGAGATCAGCTAGGGCTAGGAGATGGAAGCTTTTCATCACAAAATTTGTGGGATTCTAAGGCTAAGGTATGGGAGTTCTTTATTCTTGGTTAGCTATCACCAAGAAGCCCTTTCAACTAAGTTTTCTAAGATCCCCAATTTCTAGGTTTTCAATCAAATTCGTGGGTCTCTTTCTAAAATCGATTACATTGATCTATAATGGTTATTTGTGATTATATATGAATGTTTGTGGATGAATTCATGTAATACTTATGGTTTTTGAACAATTCCCCACAAGACCCATAATTTCCCTTTTCTTTCTCAATTCTAAACCCTAGCTTGTGTTGAATGATGATTGAGGGATGAGAATCTAGTATGCTATTATGAAATTCATTATTGTATTATGAGGTTATCCTATATGATGTATGAATATCAAGAAAATAGGGTTAAATCTTGAAGAAAGCCTTGATGGCTATGAATGAAGGTTTTCAATTGGTAAGTAGCCTTCTATTGAATTGTTGATCCACTTGTGGGGGAGATGTTCACTTATTATATATCCTTTGAATGAATGGTTTGATCCACTTATGGTGGAGGTGCTTCCTTGTTTGTATGAATTATAGTGTTGAGAAAGGGCCCTCTTCCCTACAACCCTAGGTATGACTAAGTATGATACATTATGAATATGAATGATATGTTATGAACATGGTATGGCCTATATGTTGAATTGTATGAGGAGCTATTGTGGAAGGACCCTACACACATAATCCCCTATATGGATATATGATTCTATGCATGCCATGAATGGCCTACTTGAATGATGAATGTATCCTTGTCTATTGTATGAATGTTAGATAGGTGATATACATGATCTAAGATCCTTAAATGCAATATATGTGAATTGTGCATGAGTTGGGATATTATGTATATATTATGACCCCCCCCCCCTTGACAAGAGAGGTGTTTATGATGTTAATGTTGTTGTTGTTGTGCCATTGTGAGGACAATCATGCACACACACACTCCATGCATAAATATGAATATGATATGTCTATGGTGTCAATTGAAAGGCTAATTCTCATATGCACCTTTACATACTATTATGCATGAAATGTACATGACCATGAATATATGACTATGTATGCTAGGATGTGAGTATGAATGTTATGTTATGATTATGGTAGTGTTGATATGTTGAATAAAAGGTAATTCTCATAAACACTATATAAATATGAAATGAATGAACATTCTCACATGTTGTTGGTTCTATGATGAAAGGCTATTCTCATCTTTGAAACCTTTGAGCTATATGATGAATGATGGGTTGAGTCCCTAATGTATTCCTTATTGAATTAAATTGTAAGTAAAGGCTTAATACTACTTTAAAAGGGAATTGTGCTTAGCACCGAGTGAACATGAAAATGAGATGGAAGCTTTTACGTTTAGCAAGTCCGGCTTCCCATGTGGGTTTCTTCTACGTTTTGCAAGTCCAGCTTCCCAATATATATGTTGTCTCATGAGATGGAAACCTTCTATGTTTAGCAAGTCCAGGTTTCTAGTAGCAATCTCCTTGTTCCATAACTATGTTTGCCCACATTGGTATTAGCTAGTGGATCCACCTAGAAGCTATTATGATGGTTCTACCTTGGCAAGTAGAACACTCTCTTTTCGGTGTGGGAGTAGAACACCAGATTCCATGTAGCTCACATGGTCTATGTCGGTTAAGGTTATTTTTCCCTAAATAATAAGATAATGAATGGAGCATGAACTACTCTATAACTTCTTGGTAAGTTTGCTAAGTAGGAGTGGGGTTATAGGACTTCACTAATACATTGCACTAGTAGACTTGGTAGGATGTGGTAGATAGTTCCTTTACATATTGTTATGACATGAATGCATGCATGTATATTGAATGAATGGTTACTATGACTGACTTGTCTTTATATTCAAATGGTACACATGATTGGTTCTCTACTTATGACTATTGTTTATAATGGGGTCTAAAGGATAAAGTGCATGACTAAGGTAGCCCTATAAGAGTGCTTAGTGAGGTTAGTATTATGGGATGCTAATCACACATTGCACAAGTGTTCCCTAGGGGTTACTAAAGTAGTGGCTTTACTATGAAATGAGTATGGATGTGATATTGGCTTATGTAGGTATGAACTTATATTAAGTATGATCATAGTGGCCTAAAGGTGATACTTAGTGTAGATAGGACTATGGACCCTAACTATGCATTACACAAGTAGAACTTAGGGTTACTTATGTTGTTGTTCTATTATGATGTTATTGTCTTGATATTGACTATGCATGAGTGGTGTGTCTTGTAATAGATGATATGCGCACTATGACTATGATTAGAGACTATTGCTACAGTGATGTTTATTACCCTTTGTGGTTTGATGAACTATATGTGAGTTGTTTATGACTTATGATTCTTCAACTCTTTCAAGATGATGTTCAAAAGTGCATAAAGCATGGTTTCAACTAAATGTCCCTTTAAAGAATGTTTTAATGGTTTTTATGCATGACTTCCATACTTAGTACTTTTGTGCTAACCCCTTCTTGTATATTTCTTACAAAGTGTAGGGTTTGGAGATGTGTTGTCTTATACTTGGAAGATACGTTTCTAAGGAACTTGGGAATGAAGGCTTGGGGAGTCCTCATAGTTTCGAGGATGAACCCACCTTGTTCACTTAATGTCTTTATTATTATGTATTTAGATTTATGTAAGGGTCGTTTCCCTAAGTTGTATTAAAAGAGATTTAAGTCTAATGTTATAAATGGTTTGAGACTTAGTGTCATAGGTTCTCTCTTATTTTATAAAGTCTTTGATTGTAAAGAAAAGTTTTAAATTTTCCGCTATTTTCATATGCTTTAATGTTCATGATAAGCTAAGGGCTTGTATAAGACCTCTTCGAGGTCGAATATGCCGTGTTATGACTAGGGGGTGCTCTTGGGTCATGACAACTACTAAACGAAATCACCTCTAAACAGTGAATAAACAATCAATTAGCAATACCCAGCAGTAAATTCAACCCATATTAACAAAATCACAGCCCAAGAATTGGGGTTTTAGCTAGACATAGTAAAGAGATAGAAATTGATACCGAAAACTGTTTCCATGAAATGTGTACGATAGATATTGTCTTTACACACATCAAAGATGAAGAATCTTCAATACCCACTTCCAATTGCTTAGAAATGGAAATCTTCAAATCTTCAAAGCTGAGGAACAAAGTCTCCCAAAAACCAAGTTCTAAAATTGAGTAATTCTAAAAATTGGTTTCTGAACTGTAAAACTTTCTTGTAAACTAAAAATTCAAACAAGTATTTATAGTTGTCAAAAAGTGTGTTGCGAAGGATCACTCGATGCAGTTAGTCAGGATCGTCGATCCACTCTGTGATCCGCCCTTTGGTCTGATTCATCGCCTTTCTGCATTGGCCTTCAACAAATTCAAGTTCTGTAACATTGGGCGATGGAGTACTGCATCGTGGAATCATTCAACAACTTGCCGACTCGATTTCTCCGTCAGATCTTGGCACACTGGAATATTACGCGAGGTCATAGCCATTCGGCGACTCGCCTAATGGCATAGGCGATTCTCAGGTCGTCTTTTCTTTTTTCTTTTTAGTTGTCTTGTTCCTTTCTGCCCAATAGTGTCCATGCTTTGTCTCTAATTCCTAATAACTGAAACTCAAGGATTTTTATCAGTTATTGATACAAAATATGCATTTGAGGACACTATATCTATCAAAATAAAGCTCTAAAAGAGTCCAAATCGTGGACTCATCAACACCCCCAATTTAAACTTTTGCTTGTCCTCAAGTAAAACTCAAGTTCAGCAGTTCAAAAAGGGTGTCTCAAATAGTGCTACACAAGACTCCATCATGAATGCACCCACAAAGTCTCAACTTATTCATGCAAGGATCAATTGCGCACTCAAAGATTGAAGTTGTGACTCACCATTATCAAAGAATCTCAAACTCACTATACTTGCTTCAAATGCAAGTTCAAGCTCAACAAAGGTATTCAAATGCCCTCACACAAAGAATGATTCCATATTCACTCAATGGTTCAATCAATTAAAGTTTTGAAATCAAGATCAACACTCGCACTCACAAAGATAAACACAATGCATGATTTCACCCATAGGTTTGCCCTTATTTTCCAATCGACTTTTGCTTCAGATCATTCAAGATCAAAAAGGTCTTTTCAAGGCTTGTAAAGGGGCTGAGTGTAATGGTATGGTCATTTAGGCTTATAGGCTGAAAATCCTCATGAAATGTGATGTGAACAACATCTTCTTTCCTCCTCTTTATCATTTTCATTCAAGCTCAAAAGTCACCTCTTATTCATCTTCCATGAGTAATTGGGAAGCCTATTTTCTTTGTATTTTCACAACCTTATTTCACAATTTTTTCTTTTTCAATCTTTTTTTATATATGGAGGGGTTCCATTTTTCTCAAAACATGAGCACAAGGGACTTCTTTGCATTTACTTGATTTTCCTTCTCTTTTCACCACACCCTAACTTAGGATTTTGACCTAAGTTGGCTATTCAAACAATCCACATATCATGAGGATTATGAGTAATGGGTCAATAAAAGGTGGCAATGTTATCAAGTTTCTTCCAAGAAAATGTTAAGCCTCAAAGGGTGCTCAAAAGAGGTTCACACTCACAAGGTAAGCCATAAAAGAGGTATAATGTCAAATTGGTTCACACTCTTTAACGTTGTCTAAGATCATCTCAAGAAATTGCATCACTTAGTCAACCGGACCAATGGGGCAAATTCTAGGTGTCATCTCACATGGTTCACGGTAAGCTCATCACACAAGGCATTGACACCATTGTCAAACAAGACTTCACACTTTCGCTATTGTGCAATGTTCATCACAAGAGACTTAATTTGATACTTGGCTAGTCACAACGAGATGCAAAGAGTTCACATATTGTCTATGCAACTTCAATTAACCTCGTCATAACCGCACATTCATTTTGTTTGATTATGAGCACTATTCAAGTCATCGGTATTGATCAAAACTAGTACTCAAATTTGCAAGAGAACAACCACATTCAATGCATACAAGAGGTGGAATTTTTTTTCGAAAGGGTAAAAAATCATTTACAATTAAACTCAAGGAGCCACAATCTCAAGCATCCACAAAAGGCAGTGTATAACACAAATTTATCTTAGAGCCCAAATATATAAACAAAATAAGAATATTCACAAAAAAGAGTCACCCAAAGAAGCCCACCACAAATAAAAGCAATTGTGGCCTCATCGGTCTCAGTATTCGACTCACTCACTGTGGTCTCATCACGGTGTATATCACCGATGGTAGTCAGAGGAATCTCAAGAGAATCTATATCATCATCAGCCTCCAGTAATGAAGTTAAGTCGAT
This sequence comes from Solanum commersonii, assembly GCA_029007595.1. Taxonomy (NCBI): domain Eukaryota; kingdom Viridiplantae; phylum Streptophyta; class Magnoliopsida; order Solanales; family Solanaceae; genus Solanum; species Solanum commersonii. Next base: position 300,142 of record JAJTWQ010000148.1, read on the forward strand.
AGACTTCAGATAGTCTATGTCCCTCCTCAAGTCTGCTACCTTGGCTTACAAAGTTGTAACCTTGGAGGTCTCCCCCTACCTGCTCTCACAAGCCTTAACTCTCGTGGTGAGAGTGTTAATAGAAGTTTGGAGGGGGGGTCAGTGTAGCAGTGTTAGCACTCTCAATCATCAATGGGATAGATCTCTCAAATCTAGTTGCCCTCACGTCGGATGAATGGTCCAGATGCCCCATCTTTAGGATTATAGCCTAACTAATCTTGGCTGGCTGGGAGGAAGAGGAGGTGCCTGGAGCCTGTGAAAAAGATGAAGGGGCAGAAGTACCTGAAGGCCTAGAGGCCAGAGTAGGCAAAGAAGCCTCAGCAGGTATCGCATCAATATCGACCTCCGGGGAAGTGTCCATCAGAGCTTCTCTCCTCCTGTCAGCCTCCTTTCTAGTATACTGGGCCTCAATGCGCCGAATATTAGTGGAGGATGATGGGGTAACATCAAAATCTCTAGCAGTATCCCGGGGAACTCCAACATGCCGGTATAGCTCTTTGATTAGAACCGGGAATGGCAAGGAGGTTTGTCTCTGTTTGCCCCTCATGGCCATCTCATGCTCAAGGATGAGTCCTAAGTTGAGTCTTCTCTTTCCCAAGATAGACCCTAGACAAGCTGTTTTTGCATATCGTAGAATGGATTCATTCAGTGAAGGTATGATGGAGATGCTGATGAACTCGAACCAATACCATGCAGCTACATTCAAACCCTTCTTCTCAATCTGGACTCCTGCATCCATCCACCTCAGAGTGACGTCAGAGAGAAGGGGGTAAGCCAACCCTTAAAGTCATCTTGGGACTAGGCTTTCACCAAATCCTTATAATCGTGCTCAAATCCTATGGTCCTCTCAAGAATAGCATTTATGATATCGCAGTTGCACCCAACTTCCACACCTCAAACCATGACTAACCTAATAGATCTAAACTCGCCGGCCTTTTTCTTACTCTTTGGTACCAAGGCAGCATAGGCATCATAGAATTCCCTAACCCATGAAGGAACATAAAGGCCTCGTGGCCTGGTGAAAATCTGAAACCTGTGCCACTTTAGTATGTCCTGCACACTCGAGTATTTTCTCTCTAGACCCTCTGTAGATAGTAGCTTCTCCTAGAGGACGATTCGCAAACAATCTACTTTCAACTCGTTGAGAAGTCTAGGTAGAGGAAAAATTGGTGACACATGAGCCACATGAGGTCCCTGAGTTGGCACTGATACTGCTGGTGTGGACGTATGAGGGACTCTGGTAGACGTGGGGTGAGATCTAGCGCGGAGCTCAGACCACCGAGACTGTAGAGGCTGGTCATCCTCAGGCTTATATAGGGCAGCCTGGGAGCCAGTAGTACCCCTGTCAGACCTGGGTGTCTTACCTTTTCCTTTTTCACTGGTGGAGGTTCTTGCCTTCTTTACTTTGAAGGATTCGATCCCCCTTCGTTGATTGTGATACCTCGTGTTCTTTTAGCGGGTGGCATGTCTATGTTTGTCCTCACCATACCTGCAAAACATCAAGAAATAGTTAAAAATAACTTAATCAAATTCATAGAAACTGTCACGACCTGGGAGCACCCCCTAGTCGTAACCGGCGTACTCGACCTCGACGAGGTCTAATACAAGCCTCTTAGCATTCATTCATCGCATAGACACTAAAACCATAAGGAATTAAAATCTTTCTTTACCAAGAAAACATTTCAAAAAAAAAAAAATATAGCAAGCGGAAGACTTTCTAGACTTTATACATGATGTCTCAAAACCATCTAATGCTTTAGAGTACAAAATTCGGGACTAATCCCATACATAACTTAAACAATACTAAAAAGACATAAAAGAACATATTAGGTATTGTCCTCGAATATATGAGGACTCACCAAGTCTTCTTCTTCAACACTTAGAAACCTATCAAATAGCCATGACATGTCATCATCTCCAAATCCCTACACTTTAGTCCAAAAAGGGAAAGAAAGGGGTTAGCACAATTAAGTACTAAGTATGGAGACCATGCAAAAACATGCCAAAAAGGACATTTTCAAGGAAGTAAATGCTTTCATATCATTTGATAAAACCTTTCCTTTACAAGTATAAGAGACATAATACAAGTCAACATTAACATATAAGACCATAGCCAACCATACATATACTCAACATATGTCCATATACAACTCATCCTTAACTTTAAAAGAACACATGTCATTTCATTACCATAGGACCTCTAATATAACCTTAAGACACACTTGAGTGAGACAAGAAGTGACTGCCCATACAACCTCTTCAAGCACACTTAAGTGTTCCCCAAGATTACCTTAGATAAGGACATTTCCTTTACAACATAACATCAATAGACCAACATTCTTTAAGAAACCATTTTGGAGACATTCAAGCACATAAGGGGACTTTCACATAATAGTCGTTAGACTTAGGGAACTCACTTTAGTATCTTCAAAACTTACTCGTGCCATGTGTAGATAGCATCTCATACTACTACCTACACGTTGTAGAACCTATCCAATAACTAGAGTGCATATCCCATATGATGGGAATAGGCATAACCGACATAGACCATACTAGCTAGGTATGGAATCCGGAGTCTATCCTACTCCGTAGAGGTTGTTCTACTTGCCAAAGGTAGAACTAGTAAGCAACCCATGTAGGCACATGGTTTAGGGGATGTCCAAGGAAGTTCATTTTGCCTAATCTCATACTCAACTAGGCCACCTTCCTAACTACATTCACTCGGTGCTAGCCTTGTCTCCCATAGAATATTCAATCACATATATATTAGAGAGGGTTCCTTTTCTAGTTCAACCAACTCATAGTACCTCTTCCCAAGGAAGCCCCCATTTCTTAGTCATAGCCAATCAAGGTTCATAAGGATAGCTCATTTAACTTTCTTAGATAAGGATTTTCATGCCGTTCCGGCTCCATCCATCTCTAAGTCTATCATTTCACTCAAGAAGGGAACATCGCCCTAAGGCCCATCCTTCAAGGTTATACATTTACTTAGGAAAGCTAGACTTATGAAAAGGCACCATTTCTTAGTTCTGCCGATTCAAGTCTTGGCCTAGAATTCCTCTTTTAGCATTTATAGAAAGGGCACCATTTCTTAGTTCTGCCCACTTCACATATTCATACATTCAAGACTTTAATTAACAAGGAGACACACCTTAGTCTATCCACCAAGTCACATCATTATCATCTAAGGATACTTCATAATCCAACATCATTTCATATATCCATCATGAGAAATCATACTTTAACTCATAATGCTATCCCCTTTACATAGGATCATCACAAGATCACATAAAACTCATTCACATCATACCTTCACATATAGCTTCACATATAGCTTCACATAAAACTCATTTACATCATACCTTCTCATATAGCTTCACATAAAACTTTACATATAGCTTCATATAGGACTTTACATATACCCTCATATGTGTATAATAATACAACAATATAATAACATTTATATAATGCCCTTCATGGCCTCAATTCACAATAATACAACAAATAACCACCTCCACCAAAGGTGGATCAAACCAATCAATAACAATTATATCAATACTAAGAGATTAAGCCATCTTACCATTCTCCAAAGCCATAACCAACATTACTCAATTCCCTACTAATTCAACATTATTCATAAAGTAGGTCAACTTATCATCCTTTTCAAGCCACCTTCACCATTCTCATGATCAAAAAAATTCACAATAGAAAGCATAGGTAATCATGGTATTCAACTATACCATTTAAGCTAAGCATAAGCCCATAATCAACAGGAAGATAAATTCACAATCTTTTTGCCCTTCAAGGCCAACATCCCACAACCTTCATTTCAATAAAAATTCTTAACAATTCACATATATAATACCATTTATGAACAGCCCATACCATACTAGACACAATTTTTATAATCATCTACTCAAAATCAATACACCCACTTTATGGTGAAATTTAGAGAATTTGAGAAAACATTGGTTCATGGGGATTTCTTTCTAAAAACCATTAATAATCATTAATAACAATATAAATCATCATTTAAAACCCTTTTTATGCAAGAACCCATGCTAGAATCGAAATTAGGACTTTAGGGTTTTTGAAGAACTTTGAAAATACTTTGAATTGGCTCTTTGATTGAAAAAGGAATCAAAGATAAAGAGTCCCCATACCTTAATATTGAGAAAGCCCACGAAAATCAATGAAAGAAGCCTCCAATTTGAAACCCTAGTTCTTCACCCTTCTTCTTCCTTGAACTTGAAAGAAATATATGAAAGGAGATGGGTTTCTTTTTAATTCTAAGAGGAGTGACTTAAATGAAAGGAATTAAGTCATAAAAAGGTCTTATAGTTGCTAGGAAAGGAATAAAATAGCATAGGGTCAATTTTGGAAAAAGACTAAGGACCCATAAAGTCTTAACTTAAAAATTCTGCCCCTTCCCGTCTTAGTTCGTCCTTTTCTTCAGCCTGACAGTGCTTCAATATTTCGAGCATAACTGTTTACTCCAAGGTCGGAATTGGAAAAACTCGGTGGCGTTGGAAAGAGGACTCAGAGACCTTTAATTAGATAGGTAAAGGTCCACCTAATTCATTTTGAGCTAAAAGATATGACCATTTAAAGTTGACCCTTACAACTCACTAGTTCAAATGACTAGTTTCCGGACGTCACGGTCATTTCTCATCGTTTCATCAAGTTCTTAACTCCAAACTCACATGGAGGCTCTAGTTTCACTAGTTCATTTTTAGGGTCGTTACAGAAACACAGTTGCAGAAAGACACGCCGACTTCGAATCGCTTTGGCGAGCTGGATCGGGCTCGCTGAAAGGATTGGCTTAAAAGTTATGGAAAATTTGCGTTGGAAAAAGTCTTTCGGTGACTCACCAAAAATATTTGGCAAGCAAGGCTCAGATTGTCGAAAGTTACAGTACAAAAAGAGTTCAGGGGTGCAGACAAAAGGCGATCAAGAAGGCTTTCGACGAGTCACCGAGTGCCCTCGATGACCTCAGGCTTCTTGTCGAAAGTTACAGAACCAACATCAAATAAAGCATAGGATTAAAGGCGAGATGGGGACATTAAGCGGACCGCCAAGTGGTCCAGCGAACTCGATCCAGCTCTCCAAACGACCCAATGTGCCTATTTTCAACCTAACTTCTCGAATACAACCCCGCAACTCCCGAAAACAAAATCAAACCATGTACACCTCAAATTCAAAAAAAGAACAATAATACCCATTGTCCTGGGATACTCAGACTTTTCTCGGTTTTGCCAAATTTGGCCATTGGATGACATTTTCTCTTAAGAACAATGTCGCCCGCTCTATCATTAAGAAAATTATGTCGTTTGGCACACATACAGGCTACTCAGACTTCACCCAACTAACCTCAATGACATACAAGCACAACCCCATAAGATTTAACCAATTTCAACGCATGAGAACACGGGAAATCTACACTTTAAGCATTACGGGCATGATTAAAAATTCAAATCAGTCACTCAAACATTCTAATCCTATCAGAGAGGCCCAACACACATCATCAACATAATATTACTTTCATAAGAGTACAAAATACTAAAAATAAATGTAGAGTTCGTAAAACCAACCTTATTTGCCGATTAATAAAGACTGAAAAGCTAGGTTGCAATGTAATCCACTCCGAACACCACTCTGATGACTAAATTACTCTTAAAAATGCAAAAATATAGAAGATACTAAGCAGGTGTGAGTTTGGAAGATGAAAAGCAAGGGAAGAATGAAAGAGTTTGAAATTTAAACCTTTGGCTCTTTAATAAACCGTTCAGTTCTCACCAAGTCAGTGATGTTAGTCGTAACCGCTGATCAACTCGGTGACACGCCAAGTGTTCACTTACCTCTCTGAGTTTTACAAGACCTCCAGTTAATATGGGGGTCCAAACGGTGGTGTACGTCAGGATCGCCGACCTGGTTGGCGATTCCCTAATAATTTCTTGGGCTCGTTGAGTTTTTCAGACCCTAATGTAAACTTTTCTTGAATCTAACAGTGGTCTATGTCGGGGTCGCTGACCTCTTCGGCGATTCGTCGACTAGACATTTTAGCTCGCCAACCTGAAATTTTCAAATACCTTCCACACTTTGTCCTGCAAAATCAACACACCATTATTTCTAAAACAAAAATAAAGCAATAAAGGGTCTTGGGTTGCCTCCCAAGCAGCGCCTTAGTTAATGTCGTGGCACAATGCAAGTCACCCCTTAAACCTCATTATTGGGGTAGGCTATAGTATCACTAGGCGACCCCTCTTTATGTTGTAGGTAGAGACATGATAGCACTTGGTTTATTTTGGCATCTTACAGCTAAATGATCATGAAATGGGAGGTTGTCGTCTGATTAAGCATTAAGATCTTCTCTTTTATCTCATTCAACACCCTATCTTGTTCTTTGATCTTGTGTGGAATGAGTGAGAGGACCTCCTCAGTTTGTCCACCCTCCTGATTCTGCACATTTTTACGCTCGCGAGGGGGAAAGTGCTTGTCTTTTTTAGTGGACAGTGCTTACAATTCCATGACTCTCTTGGACAAGACATCCAGTTGAGTCAACAGTGTAGCCCATTCTTGATCCTTCTTTGTCTCCTTGTAGATCTTAATCATGTCATCAAGGAGTTGGGCTACCACTTCATAGTGTTGTTGTGTCAAACAACCTGCAAAGAGTTAATCAACAATGCTTCTATTTTCGGGACCAAGCCCCCGATATAAGCATTTCAACAACAATTTATCGGGCATCCCATGAGCTGGGCACTGCTGTAGTAATGCCTTAAACCTAGGCCACATCTCATGGATAGTTTCACCCCCCACTTGCTTGAACATTAGGAGGTTGTCCCTAAGATTCAATAATTTCAAAAGGGGGTGATCCGTTTGATGCCTATAGTTACCGTTCCTACTCATCTTTCCTGTTGCAATACACAAACAAGCAAAACAAAACTAAAACTAAAAATTAAGTAAGTATCACTATCCCTAATAAGAACAAAATCCAACTTAACTAAGAAATCTCAATAAGCACCACTCCCCGGCAGCGGCGCCATTTTGACTAGACTTATTCGAGCGCTTCATCCAATACTAAGCGTCCACGATCGTTCAATAGTAATATAACCCAACTAGTGAGTTGGGGTCGAGTCCCAAGGGAGCGGTTTGTGATTGAGAATCAATAGAAAAGCAAGAACTTCGTTCTAGTCAATTATAGCTAAAGACTTTTACGAAAATAAGCATATCAAATTAAAGAGTGACGTAAGTGTCAAGTATCAAAGGGGGTTTAGTAAGCAATTATCAACTAAAATGACAGCTACGAACGAAGATACAAACATGGAGACGGGATTCTTGGAATGTGACAGGAATATGAACTAAATTACACAACCGGGTAAATGCTATTGATAGTAACTCGCTGCAAATGGGTAACTATGCTAGACTTTAGTAAGGGTAAATTTTCTCTCAAATAATTTACCCCGAATCAAATCGGTTTCTCTCGAACACTGATAAGCAGCAATGAAGCACAACCTTCACCTTAGTACATTTACTTTCTCAAGCTGAATGTATGGGAGAGGGTTTAGGATTTACTCTGTCAAGCTGAACCTATGACAGCCCAATAACGACAGACTATCAATTCAGTAGTTTTGGTTTTAAAACTTCTCTCTCGAGCAAGTCCAAAACACGAAGATAAAATTATATTTTCAACTACAATCCCATTTAATTCAAACACAACTACTGAACGAAATCACCTCTAAATAGCGAATAAACAAGCAATTAGCAATACTCAACAGTAAATTCAACCCATATTCACAAAAGCACACCCCAAGAATTAAGGTTTTAGCTAGACATAGTAAAGAGATAGAAATCGATACCAAAAAGTGTTTACATCAAATGTGTACGATAGATATTGTCTTTACACACGTCAAAGATGAAGAGTCTTCAATACCCATTTCCAATCGCTTAGAAATGAAAATCTTCAAATCTTCAAAGCTAAGGAACAAATTCTCCCAAAAACTAAGTTCTAAAACTAAGTAATTCTAAAAATTGGTTTCTGAATTGTAAAACTTTCTCGTAAACTAAAAATTCAAACATGAATTTATAATTGTCAAAAAGTGAGTTGCGAAGGATCACTTGACGCAGTTAGTTGGGATCGCCGATCCACCCGTTGGTCTGATTCATTGCCTTTCTTCACTAGCCTTCAATAAATTCAAGTTCTATAACATTGGGCAATGGAGTACTGCATCGCGGAATCATTCGGTGACTCGCCGACTCCTCCTTTATCTCGCGACTTGATTTTCTCCATCAAAACTTGGCATACTGGAACATTAGGAGAGGCCATATCCATTCGGCAACTTGCCTAATGGCTTAGGCGATCCTCAGGTTGTCTTTTCTTCTTTATTTTCAGCTGCCTTGTTCCTTTCTGCCCAATAGTGTCTATGCTTTGTCTCTAATTCCAAATACCTGAAACTCAAGGATTTTTATCAGTTATTGAGACAAATATGCATTTGAGGACACTAAATCTATCAAAATAAAGCCCTAAAAGAGTCCAAATCATGGATTCATCACTATGACATGTTCTGATCTGCATGAGGTAGCTTATTGAGTTTAAATGAGAAGATTTGCGTTGTGTGATAGAGTTGATAGAGAAAGTCAAATGATTTCTTGAGTTTGTGTGTTTGACTCTGCATGAGTGTCGTTTAGAGTTAAGTGTGTCTCTTGAGGAAAAACAACAATTTTAAGTTGAGGGTGTTGATATACCATGAGTCTACGGTATTTTCGATGCATTATCCTTGAAGTTTGTGTGAGTCTTGGGAATTTTGTTATTAGATATGATGGTATTTTGATGTGATTTTTGTAGGAAATATTTTTGGAGCGGTTGAGTAAGAAAAGAGTTGAATTAGCAGAAGTATGGAACCACAGAGGCAAATGACGCCATGTAGCTTGGGTGACGGGCAGTCGACCAGTGTCCATCGTTTGATTTAGAAAATTGAGTTTCAGTACTTGAACCACAAAGGAACAGGACGGATCGTGAATGGACCTAAGGTCTGTAGATGATGACCGTTGATTGAAGACCTTAATTTTTGGCAAACTACTGAACCACGGAGGCGAACCATAGACCGTTGGCTAATCCACATTCCGTAGGTGGCTCTCATCGATTGAAAGCGCATGCAAAATGCAATTTTCTATATTTTCTTTTCTTACTTGATTTAGGATTTCTTTTCTATATATCTAAGTTGTATGTTTCGTTTTTAAGGGTGAGACCTTTTTGTAGACTTTTGTTTTTGGAATTTAAAATTATTTTGCAAACACTTTAGCATCTTAATTCTTGAAGTGTGATTTATGCAATTTGCATTTGATTATCAATTCAAGATTACAGTATTCATCTATTCTAATTATAATTTCATGATTTATCTTATTAACCCTAATATGAATTGTGAATTCTCAAGTATGAGTAGCTAAATCCACAACTAGGGTTGTGGGAACCATGAGCAATTGGCAATGTATGATTAATAAGTAAGTAATTATAGGATAGTATTTATGCACGTATTGTTAATCCTTTCATTTTGAATGATTTTAAATGGTGCGCAACGTTAGAACTCGCCGCATTCCTACTTGCCAGACCAAGGAAGCAATGAATGGGAAAAGGATTGAACAATGGAGATTTTGATGAGTTTACTCGCTATCTAATAGCCTGATCAAATCATGCGAAGGCTACTGGGGTTAAGGGTAAGGTATAGTAAAGTACACACCCGTAGACGGACTAATTTGCATGGTGAAATTCCCTACTTGGAGGACCAATCACTTAGGCATACCTAACTTATAAACCTTGCATGCTAACACTAGAATAGAGTTACTATTATTAGGAATACTACGTTAAGAGCTTGTGGGGAACACTTATGCCCTAGTTTTCATCTCATGTTGATATCTCAAACTGTGAATCATGCTTACTTGTTACTCATTGATACAAATCAACAACTTGCTATTTTATTTACAAATCCCCCCTTTTGTTACTTTCTTGAAAATAATTTGACTAAACGTAGATAATTTTAAGTTAGCCTAAGTTTGAACCATATTCCTTGTCGGATCGACCCTAACCTAAAAATTGGGTTCTTTGTTTGACAACAACCACTTATACTTGTTTCGGAAGGTGTAATTTGAGTGTATCATTTACTACTCCATTTGAATGTGAAACTGATTCTAAAAACTTCATCAGAATTCAAGGTTCATTCGATTAACAATTAAAAAAATATATAATTTCACCGTTAAAGTAGAAACAAGTTGTATAAAGATTGAATCTTTACCGTTAGTATTCTAAATACTAAGTGGTCTGTCTGATTGTGACAGAGAGGGAAAAAGCACTAGTGACATAAAATTAGTGATTTTTGTGCTTGCAATGTGTGTTTATATGGATTAAATCTCAAAAGAAGGCTTCGTGTTGCCAATGTGTAGTTTGATGGTATACAATTTGTAAGAATGAGAAAAAATATGTGGAAAATAATTTCAAATACTTGAAAAATATCTTTGAGAACATGTTTAAAATTTGGGGTTTTTTTTTACTTGTGGTCATTAGACTTACTATCTAATTTAAATTTGAAAGTACAAGATGTGAAATTGAATGATATTCTTATATTATGTTAGACCCACAAAATTCTTGGAGTATATTTGATATTGTGGTTGTTTAGTCTCTCTTTACTAGTATATTATATGACTAGTATAAAATCACAAAATTATATTTCTCATTCAAAGGAATGTATTCTTTGATGAAAAGAGTGTCACTTAAAATATTGTGATTTTTCATGAAAAGATATGTCTATTAAAATAAATTTCTTTGTATAGACATGAACATTGGTGAAAAGTGATCTGTTATGTTTGTGTTATAAAATAAATATTTGGGTCATATTGCCTTTATTGGACCTATAAAACTATGGTCATGGGTAATTCTATAAGAAATTGAATGTTATGGAAAGGTCCTTCTGAAAAGGACATATGGCAAGGTGCTAACTCTAAACCAATGTCTGTATTTGACAAAGTTATAAAAAGTAAACAACAAAATATTTGTAGGAAAAAGTTACCTCACGAAAGGTTTTTTAAAACTCAGTATTTCTATTTGTTCTTACTTGCTTGAATTAGATTGTTTGTGACATGAACGCTTGAGACATGTCAATCACAAAACCTTGCAAAAACTTATCAACTTAGAAGTTTTGCCTAACTTCTAGTGCAATAAATCAAAATGTCAAGTATGTGTTGAATCTAAGTATGTTAAGCATACTTATAAATTTATTGAAAGGAATTTTAATCCCTTAGAATTTATTTACACTAACATTTGTGATATGAAGTCAACACCATCTCGTGGTGGGAAAAAGTGTTTCATAAATTTTATTGACAATTGCACTAGATATTGTTGTGTCTATTTGTTGAATGGCAAGGATGAAGCGATAGAAACATCTAGGCAATACAAAACTGAAGTTGAAAATCATTGCCATGGTTAGAAGTGGTACATATGGAGAATATGAATCTTCTTTTGCAGAAATATATTTAGAAAATGGAATCATCCATCAAATTATTGCACATACTCACCTCAATCTAATGAAATTGTTGACAGAAAAAAAACCGACTTTGAAGGAAATGTTGAATGTCCTACTTATAAGTTCAGGTTTACCATAAAAGTTATGGGGGGTGCTATCATTATAGCAAAAGAGAACAACAACAAGTTTGTTTGTTCATAAAGAGAGAAATAAAATTCATATATGACGTAGACATAATATCTTTAGAAAACTACTCTCTAGTGGAATTATCATAATTGACTATGTAAACTCAAAGGATAATGTGTCGGATCTACTTGCAAAAGGCCTAACTAGAAAGGGAGTTGATAGATTATCAAAGGAAATGATACTATGGCCGAGGAAAAGTCATTCTGGAGGTAACTCTACATACAAGACTAGAGATCCCAAGATCTAGGTTCAAGGAGATCAAACAAAGTCATTAATGACGGTTCAACATTGTCAAAATATTTTTTATGTCAATTCTCATTATAAGACAATGTTCAGTAACAAGGATAAAGACAGTAGGACTTTTTAATGATTTCTAACTTTGATATAGGGTATATCAAATGGTGTATCTACGAGATAACACATTTAGAAATCATCTATGTAAGAGTGAAGTGTAAGCCGCTTCAAGGAGAAGGCCGCTTCAAGGAAAAGGCTAGTTCTCTACGCACTTATATACCAAGACGTGTTCATGGATAAAACAAACAAAACAATGAGAACCAAAGACAGTTGAAGGGTTGGTTGTGTGACTTATGTTGTCTAGGTATACACCAAACCTCGACGGTTCAAAGATATCAAATTTACCGATTGGCCGAGTATATCCGATATATGTTCACTATGAAAGTTCAAAGGGAAACTCACTTATCTAGATGCAATCAATTCTTACTTACGAATCACACCATTTTTCATGCATATGTTTTAACAATAGTTATTCCCTATTAATGTGGGGGATTGTTGGTTTTAAAGGTATGAATAGGAAATGAAGGGTTGTGACTTTGCCGAAGGGTTATGACCTTATGAAAGGTTGTGTCTTTTCTAAAGAGTTGTGACCGCTTGAAAGGATGTGTCTTTTCCAAAGGGTTGTGACCTTTTTGATAAGTTGTCATTTTTTTAAAAAGTTGTGACATTTACCCTTTGTTGGCTATAAATAGAGAGAATTTTTTTCATTTTTCTGAATTGAATGCTTCCCTACTTCTACATACATTTCTTACAAAATAAAATCAATTGATTGTGTTTGTATATGTGATTTGTTGTTGTCGTTTTGAGTTTGTTGAAATTATTGAAATTTGAGGTACTGCTACTTCATTAATGGTTAATCCATTTTATTTTGGGAGTAATTAATATGTAACTTCGGATACTTGAGGGGATTAAATTTCTTAAGGACACACAGTCGGTTATTGTGGACTCCAATAGTTCTTTGTTTTTTCTTTTCATCTTTTATTATTCCTAATTTGCTAATCTAAATACGGGAGAAAACAGTAAGGACATCCAAAGTACTCATATGGGCCATTGCATCTACAAAGTAGTTTTAGTTCTTTCCCCACAAAGAGGTAAATCGATTACACTTGATGTGTTATGTTTTTTAGATCATATTAAATCTTTGGTTGATCAAAAATGAAACAAATCGCAACTATCCAACACTATATCTCTCGGTGGTCAAATGAATAGGTAAAGTTATAACCAATGGCGGAGCCAGAACTTTAACAAAGGGGTGTCAAAATATAAAGAAGTAAAATCGCGTAGAAGTCAAGGAGTGTCAATATGTAATATATATACATAAAAAAATATTTTTAATCTAACTACACAATGTAATTTTCCGACGAAGGGGTGTCGGTCGACACCCCTCAACTTCATGTGGCTCCGCCACTGGTTATAACATGATGGACCAAAAGTTGAAGTCCATTCAACAACGTTTATTATGATAAGAAGTGGAAAAACATTCTACATATAGAATTTAAAGAAAATACTTGATTTTAAAAACGGAAGCAATTAAAGCATTTTGTTTAGCAAAAGAACTTTGTTTTGTTCAAGGTGCAAATGTTATATCTTTACTGAATATTATTTTTCCTTAATGATGAGATCATCTAAAAAATATAATATCCAAACAAAAAAAAATACTAAGCATGTTCAAAGTAATGAACATGCTTCTCATATGAAATACAAAAAGGGAAGTGAGCACAAGAAAAAGCTTTACATTGTAGGTAACTAGTAAGTTTGCAATGTACTCTGCTTTTTAACTTCATCAGTTGGTGAAAGTTAAACATATTTTAATGTCTATCCGTACGAGATGATTACTTAATTAATAAACAAACACATGAGTTAAGATAGTTCAATTTGTTATTAACTGAAGAGAAAAATTGTAGCAGAGATAGTAAAAGGTCATAAGGTGATAATCCCTCCAGTCCTTTTTATAAGTCATCCTTACTAAAAATAGTTGGTCCATAATACTTGTTTTTTTTCATAAAATCAATGCATAAATTACAATATTATTCATATTATATCCTTGATAGTTAATTAGTCTTAAAATAGATATTTGACCAACCTAGAAAAATTAGTAAGTAATTAATGTTCATTATATTTACTTCATACATTGATTAATTACTCTCTCCATTACATTACTCTATAAAATCTAATTTTGAAAAAGAAATCTCAACATTTGAAATAAAAAATGAATTTATTTACCTTTTATTGAAAAGTTGACTTCAAAAAAAGAGAGGGTAGAATTGTAAATTTACTTACTTTCTTAATGCAAGTGAAATAAAAAAATGTGACATCTAAAAAGGAACGACAGGAATATAATTCTCCTTTCCAAGCAGTAATTACTAATTAGTATTACATTAAGAATTTATTAAGATTTATTAAGTCTTATTAACCTTATTAATGTATTCATTCTTGAAACTTATAAAACTGTGTAACCTAGGAGGTGTGTTTTCTTTCTACCCTCAAAACAATTAACCCTACACATTTCTTAGAATTTTGAGTCATCATTTGTAACACCTCGAAATCTAGTAGACTAAGCTAGGGGCTAAGTTCTAGGCATGAACTAGAGAATTGGACCTTGGCACCCTCCATGAGTACCCACACGAGTCGTGAAGGGCATCACGACTCGTAGTGGTGCCCATGATACCTAGGCAGTAGCTAAAGAAGACCGCCTACCACCCACGAGAGCCTAGACAGCTTGTGGTGGTCACCACGGATCGTGGGACCACTCGTGGAGGTGATGCAATAGCATCACAAAGCTGCCCAAAATAGGGACCCTCCCCACGAGCCACTAGACCGCTCATGAAGACCACCACGGGCCGTGGGAGGGGTTGTGGTTATGAGTTAGATTTTTAGGGGTTAAGGGGTGGCAAGCTAGGCTACTAGTCAAGGGCCAAGGGCATCAGAACGGTCCATGAAGCCCCACATGGACCGTGAAGTCGTCCATGAAGAGTTTTCATTAGACTTAGAGTTTAGGGTCAACTTCAAATAATGATATCACTTAGATCAAAACAAATTAGGTGGGCTATTACCGATCCAACAAAAGGTCTCTGAGTCCTCTTTTCAACGCCACTGAATTTTCCCAATTCTGATCTCAGGGTAAAAAGTTATGCCCGAAATAGTGAAGGACTATCAGGCTGAAAATTCTTCACAAACATTTTGACGGGCCGTGGTGATGATGACGATCCGTGAAGGCGTCAGTCATGCCATTTCGGCAGTTTCCAGTAAGGAACTTCTTGGGCCTTTTCCCAATTGTTTTAACTCAAAGATATGACATTTTTCCCAAGCTTAGGAAACCCCCCTTCCCTCCATCCCCCCGATTTAAATCATTTTAACCCCAAAACTCACCCAGTTAAGTCATTTATTCCAAAACCCAAAATAATTCCCAAAGTTCACCCCCTTCACAATATTTTTCTCTCTAAAGCTCAAGGAAGAAGAAGAGTAGAATTGGAGCTAGGGCTTGAAGAAATCAAAGTTTTTTCCCTCAATTTCTTTGGGGAATCATCCTAACGTATGGTAGTCTTCATCCTTGGATAATTTACATCCAAGGAGTCCCTCCAAATTCAATTTCAAAACAAGTGATTTCCCTAAAGTTAGGGTTTGACTTCAATCTTGTGGGTTCTTCCCAAAAACGTTTTTACTGGTTGATTTATGATGGATTATGATTGAATTGATAATTTAATGTTGATTTTTGATGAATTCCCCCAAGAACCCATGAAATCCATAATTTCCCAAATTTGGATCTTAAGGTGTGAGTATTATTATATGTTGATCCAATCGAATGGGTAAGGTTTGTTTATGGTGTAATTACATGATTTTAGTATGATTATACATGTATTCTTGATTAACCTAAGATTCTAGGGTGAAATTGATATAGTTAGAATTATGCCACGAAAGAGGGGATTGAGGGCTTAGATGTGACCTTATAAGATTGATGAACTTCTTTATGAATTGCTTGAGGTTAGAGAATCTAGATATGAATTACTTAAAAGTAAAACTTCTAGACATGAATTGATTAGATTAAGGTTTATATGATGGATCATGGTTGAGCAGTATTGAGATTGAGTTTATATGATGCTATATGACTATAATTTGTTAAGAATGAAGCATGTAGGTAGATTACCTTGAGATTTAGGTATACATTATGATCATGGGAGGTATTTCTTGAGATTAAGGCTTGTAGTATGAAGATGATTTCTATAGATTTAAGGGTAAAAGCTAATATGAATGAGCTAAGGATGTTAAAGCCTTAAGAGGGAAGCTAGTGTGTATGTTGAATTGTATATGGCATTATTGTGGAAGGACTTGACCCACATGACCTATAACATGAGTACATGAGATTGTGTATGTAGTAATTGAACTACTTGAATTGTGATTGTATCCATTTCTAATGTAGTAATTCTAGATATGTTGATGTGATATAATTAAGAATAGATCCATGTCTAATGTAGTCATTCTAGATGTGCTGATTTAATGTGAGCATTGACCATTGAAAGTGCATGTTATGATAGTATGCATGTTTTATGAAGTTTAGTTCATGCTTTAGAAACACTTTGAGAGTAAAGTGAATATGCTCATGACCTAGTTGTAGTGTTGTTGAAAGGTTAGCCTCGTATACACACTCATGCATGAATATGATATAATGTGAAAGGTTTGTCACATGTAGTGATTCTAAGGTTGGAAGACTAGTCTCACCTATTTAATCTATGACCTTTAGTATGCGTTATGTTGGATTGAGTGTCAAGACATTCTTCCACAAATATGAAGTTAAGTCAAGACTTAATATAAACTCAATGGGACTTAATGCCTAGCACCGAGTGGATATGAATATAAGATGAAAGGTTTTACACTAGTTGAGTGTGTCTTTCCCAATTGGTTAATTTTACACTAGTAGAGCCTATATTCCCAAAGTACGTATCTCATAAGATGGAAACCTTATACCTTAGTTGAGTCTGGGTTTCTAGTAGCAATCTCCTTATCCTATAACTAAATGCCCACATAGGTTACTTAACTATTGGATCCACCTAAGCTAACAGTATAGTTCTACCCTCGGCAAGTAGAACAACCCTTTTGGGTGTGGGGTACACATCGGATTCCATGTTAGCTCACATGGTCTATGTCGGTTAAGGCTTATGTCCTCAATATGATAGTAGTATGAAATAGAATATGAATTATGAACTATGGATACTTAAGAAGCCTACTTAGTACGAGTGAGAGTATGTGATCTTACTCATGCATTGCACAAGTATGCTTTGAGGGTATTCATGGTATGTTCCTTGTATGTTATGATGATCTATATGTTTAATAGGCTTATGGCTTATGCTTATGATGTATGCTTAGTTTGGATTGTTTCTATAGTGGCCTTCCTTGTTATGTTATGATTGACTAAAGGTTAGAGAGTCCCTTGGTTATGAAATAAGCCAAGAATAAGACCAAATGAATGGTAAGTATGCATGTGGTGACTTCAAGGTTATGCTTAGCATGAATAGTTTTATGGGTTACCATTCATGCATTGCACAAGTATGCTTTGAGGTTACTTGAGAATGGTCCTATTATGAAAGGAAGGACTAGGAGTTGGACAATACTTATATGATGCTTATGTTGGAGACCTTACTTATGTTTATGATATTGTGTCTTATGCTTATAGTTGATGTTTCATGAAGTATTGGATTATTTCTTATGTTGTCTTATGCTTATATTATGTCTATGTTAGAGGCTATACTTATGATTATGTTGTTATCCGGTATGCTATGATGAACTATACATGGGTTTTCTTATGAGTTATGTTTTCCAACTATTTCAAGGATGATATTCAAGATTGGCATATCACATGGTCTCAACTAAAATGTCTATTTTTGCATGTTTTAAAGGTTTTTAAGCATGACTATCATACTTGGTACATTTTTGTGCTAATGCATATTTCTTTTACATTTTTCATAAAGTTTAGGGTTTCGCGATATCGACTTCCATCCTCGTGGCTAGGATCATAGTAGATCAAGAAGAAGAAGTTTGGTAAGTCATCATAGCATTCGAGGGCTTGACCACTATGTCCCTTATATTTCATTTTTGTGTTTAGAACTTTTGTATGGGCTGCGTCCCAAAGTTTTAGTTCTAATGGTTATTGATGGTTTGAGACAAAGTGTAGACTTTCACATTATTTTATAAAAGAATTCGATTGTAAAAGAAATGTTTTAAATATCCACACCATTTTCTATTATCCTATGTTATGATATGCTATGAGGCTTGTATGAGTCTTTTCGGAGTCTTGTACACCGTGTCACATCTCGGGGTACCATGGGTCGTGACAAACATGGTATCAGAGCACAAGATTTTGGGATTGTTATAGGATTGTCTCAAACCACGTCTAGTAGAGTCTTGTTCATAGTGTGAAGTGCGCCACATTTATGAATTGGAGGCTATTGGATGTTAGGAAATCTCACTTATTCATTCTCTAAGTCGTGCCATAGAGTTTAACACTATTAGGTCTCTCTCATATCCCTTATCCGGTGGTCTTTGGGGTATGACCACTTAAAGGGCTCATGTTACAAGGATCGAGGGAGAAAATGTTAGTAGTGATGCCAATTATGGCTATGTGACTAGATGAGGCTTGATATGATAGGTTTAGATGATATCCTTTAATATAAATGGGTTGCATTATGGTTATGTGTGTTTGTTGGTAGAACCCGACTTAGTCATGATGAATTTTAGGGTGTGTTAGAGGATTTGATGAATAGAGTGATTAAGTGATGCCTAGAGATGTTGAGTAAGTAGACTCCTTTAAAAGAGGGTAGAAGTGTAATTCTCCACAGTTTAGAATCATTTTGTGTGAAGGATTAGTGATAACTTCGGCCAAACTTAGAGTTGAAAGAAATGGTGCTTAGAAAAGTCCGTATAAGTTTACTCCCAAGGGGGAGATAGTGTGGTTAGATGGAAAGGTCGTTGTGTGTTCTAGATATTCATGATTTGGATTGGCTTGAAATTCTCACCTTGAGAGGTGTAGTGAGTTTGGGAAGTTTAGTCCCGGTTTTATAGGCTCCTATGATATCTTGAATGGTATGGGTAAGGTTGCTTGTGAGCTAGAGTTGCTTGATGAGAACCTCTCTAATTTAGAGGTACCGGTTGCGATTTTAGACCGACAAGTTAAGAAATAGAAGAACGAGAAAGTAGTTTCCATGAAAATATTGAGGAGTGATCTTTTAGTAAGGGTTTAGTTGAGGGTGCTACTTGGGAGGCCAAGGGTCAATAAAAAGTCCCGATATCCTCATCTTTTTCCTTGTATTCCTCCTTTAACTTGAGATGATATGTTTCTCTTAGTTGTATTATGTTTTGAAGTCATGTGTGTTTTAGGTGTTTCCTTGATTTCCTTATATTGTGCATGTTCATGAAAACTTGTGTTTTGAAAGAAAATGAAGTTGCATGATTAATTTTCCTCATGTTGTTTTGCATTTAGTATGAGTTGCATATTTGACTTCATAAGATGAATAGATGAGCATGCCTAGTTCGGAGTTGAGGGATTCCTCCTTGAATAAATGCTTTTTGAGAATAAATTGCATGTAGGCTCCATGAGTATGTGTTGAGCATACTTTAGCTTGGAGCTGGTAGTTCCTCCTTGAACATGAGTAGATAATGAATTTCATTTATTTTGGGTTGTAAGATTTAATTCCTACTCCCTTCTGTTGCATTGAATATGTTTAGCTTGGAGTTGAAGTTTTCCTCCTTTGTTTTGTGCATTATTATAATGGTGCATGCATGATGGGCTGCTAGTCTTGTGTCATTTCCTTTAAGAGGTGCCTAGAATGTCATTCGAGAATGAATGTTACCAAGGAGGAGATAATGTAACACCTCGGAATCTAGTAGACTAAGCTAGGGGATAAGTGTTAGGCATGAACTAGAGAATTGGGCCTTGACACCCTTCACAAGTTCCCACACGAGTCGTGAAGGGAACCACGACACATGGTGGTGCCCATGATGCCTAGGCAATAGCTAAAAAAGACTGCCTACCACCCACGAGTGCCTAGACGGCTCATGGTGGTCACCACTGATCGTGGGACCACTCGTGGAGGTGAGGTAGTAGCTTCACAAAGCTGCCAAAAATAGGGACCCTCCCCACGATCCACTAGACGGCTCGGGAAGACCACCACGAGCTGTGGGAGGGGTCCTGGTTATGAGTTAGATTTTTAGGGGTTAAGGAGTGGCAAGCTAGGCTACTGGTCAAGGTCCAAGGGCATCAGAACGGTTCGTGAAGCCCCACACGGACCATGAAGTTGTTCGTGAAGGGTTTTCATTAGACTTAGAGTTTAGGATCAACTTCAAATGATAATATCTCTTAGCTCAAGACGAATTAGGTGGGCCATTTCCAATCCAATTAAAGGTCTCTGAGTCCTATTTCCAACGTCAACAAGTTTTCCCAATTCCGATCTCGGGGTAAAAAGTTATGCCCAAATTAGCGAAGCACTGTGACGCTGAAAGTTCTTCACTACCCGTTTGACGGGCCGTGGTGATGATGACGATCCGTGAAGGCGTCAGTCATGCCATTTCGGCAGTTTCCAGCAAGGAATTTCTTGGGTCTTTTCCCAATTGTTTTAACTAAAAGATATGTTGTTTTGCCCAAGCTTAGGACCCCTATTTAAGTCATTTTAATCCCAAAACTCACCCAATTAAGTCACTTATTCTAAAACCCAAAATAATTTCCAAAGTTCATCCCCATCACAATATTTCTCTCTTTAAAACTCAAAGAAGATAGAAGAGTAGAATTGGAGCTAGGGCTTGAATAAATCAAAGCTTTTTCCCTCAATTTCTTTGGAGAATCATCCTAAGGAATGGTAGTCTTCATCCTTGGATAATTTCCATCCAAGTACAAATTCAATTTCAAAACTAGTGATTTCCCCAAAGTTAGGGTTTGACTTCAATTTTGTGGGTTCTTTCCAAAAACGTTTTTAATGGTTGATTTGTGATGGGTTATGATTGAATTGATGATTTATGATGAATTCCCCTAAGAACCCATTAAATCCGTAATTTCCCAAAGTTGGATATCAAGGTGTGAGTATTATTATATGTTGATCCAATTGAATGGATAATGGTTGTTTATGGTGTAATTACATGCTTTTAGTATGATTATAGATGTATTCTTGATTAACCTAAGATTCTAGGGTGAAATTGATATAGTTAGAATTATGCCATGAAAGAGGGGATTGAGGGCTTAGATGTGACCTTCTTAGATTGATGAACTTCTTTATGAATTTCTTGAGATTAAAGCACCTAGATATGAATTGCTTAAAAGTAAAGCTTCTAGAAATGAATTGATTAGATTAAGCTTATATGATGGATCATGGTTGAGTAGTATTGAGATTGAGTTTATATGATGTTATATGACTATAATTGGTTAAGAATGAATCATGTGGGTTGATTAGCTTAAGAATTAGGTATACATTATGATCATGGGAGTTATTTCTTGAGATTAAGGCTTGCAGTATGAAGATGACTTCTAGAGCTTTAAGGGTAAAAGCTAATATGAATGTGCTAAGGATGTTAAAGCTTTAAGAGGGAACCTATTATGTATGTTGAATTGTAAATGGAATTATTGTGGAAGGACTTGACCCACATGACCTATAACATGAGTACATGAGATTGTGTATGTAGTAATTGAACTACTTGAATTATGATTGTATCCATGTCTAATGTAGCAATTCTAGATATGTTGATATGATATGATTTTTAATAGATCCATGTCTAATGTAGTCATTCGATATGTGATGATTTAATGTGAGCATTGACCCTTGAAAGTGCATGTTTTGATAGTATGCATGTTTTATGAAGTTTAGTGCATGCTTTAGAAACACTTTGAGAGTGAAGGGAATATGCTCATGACCTGGTTGTAATGTTGTTGAAAGGTTAGCCTCATATACACACTCATGAATGAATATGATATAATGTGAAAGGTTTGTCACACGTAATGATTCTAAGGTTGGAAGACTTATCTCACCTATTGAATGTATGAGCTTTAGTATGAGTTATGTTGCATTGAGTGTCAAGATATTCTTCCACAAATATGAATTTAAGTCAAGACTTAATATAAACGCAATGGGACTTAATGCCTAGCACCGAGTGTATATGAATATGTGATGGAAGCTTTTACACTAGTTGAGTCCGGCTTTCCAAATGGGTTCCTTTTTCAATTATTAAGTCCGGGCTCCCAAAGTATGTATCCCATGAGATGGAAACCTTATACCTTAGTTGATTCCAGGTTTCTAGTAGCAATCTCATTATCCCATAACTTTGTGCCCACATAGGTTACTTACCTATTGGATCCACCAAAGCTAAGAGTATAGTTCTACCCTCGTAAAGTAGAACAATCGCTTTTCAATGTGGGGTAGACACCGGATTCCATGTTAGCTCTCATGTCTATGTCGGTTAAGGCTTATGTCCCCAATATGGTAGTAGTATGAAATACAATATGAATTATGAACTTTGGGTACTTAAGAAGCCTACTTAGTACAGGTGTGAGTATGGGATCTTACTCATGCATTGCACAAGTATGCTTTGAGGGTATTCATGGTATGTTCCTTGTATGTTATGATGATCTATATGTTTAATAGGCTTATGGATTATACCTATGATGTATGTTTTGTTTGAATTGTTGCTATAGTTGCCTTCCTTGTTATGTTATGATTGACTAAAGGTTAGAGAGTCCCTTGGTTATGAAATAAACCAAGAATAAGACCAAATGAATGGTAAGTATGCATGTGGTGACTTCAAGGTTTTTCTTTACATGAATAGTATTATGGGATGTCATTCATGCATTGCACAAGTATGCTTTGAGGTTACTTGAGAATGGTCCTATTATGATTTGAATGACTAGGAGTTGGACAATGCTTATATGATGCTTATGTTGGAGACCTTACTTATGTTTATGATATTGTCTCTTATGCTTATAGTTGATGTTTCATGAAGTATTGAATTATGTGTTATGTTGACTTATGCTTATATTATGTCTATGTTAGAGGCTATACTTATGATTATGTTGTCACTGTATGCTATGATGAACTATATATGAGTTTTCTTATGAGTTATATTTTCCAACTATTTCAAGTATGATGTTCAAGATTGGCATATACCATGGTTTCAACTAAAATAACCCTTTTTGCATGTTTTAAAGGTTTTACTCATGGCTATCATACTTGGTACATTTTTGTGCTAACGCCTATTTCTTCTATATTTTTCAAAAAGTGTAGGGTTTGGCGATATCGACTTTCATCCTCGTGGCTAGGATCATAGTAGATCAAGAAGAAGAAGTTTGGTAAGTCCTCATAGCATTCGAGGTCTTGACCACTATGTCCCTAATATTTCATTTTTGTGTTTAGAGCTTTTGTATGGGTTGCGTCCCAAAATTTTAGTTCGAATGGTTATCGATGGTTTGAGACAAAGTCTAGATTTCCGCATTGTTTTATAAAAGACTTTGATTGTAAAAGAAAAGTTTTAAATTTCCGCACCATTTTCTATTATCTTATGTTATGATATGTTTTGAGGCTTGTATGAGGTTTTTCGGAGTCTTGTATAACATGTCACATCTAGGGGGTATTCCTGGGTCGTGACATCATTAAAGTTTATTCATATACAATCAGAAGAATTTGGTCTACATTATTTTACAGCATTTTATCTTGTCAACGTAAATCAACAAATTACATTATTATTCATTTTTACGCAGTACTTCTAATATATATTAAACATTAAGCTTAATAGTTATTTTGTTTATGATATTTCAACACAACATATATTAACTATGAATATGAATGATGTAAACTTTTATTACAGATGTTTCACGTCTTAAAATATGTTTCTTGTGTTTAACAAATTGCAGTCCTAATAGTAGTTAGAGGCGTATCTAGAGGGGTGCCGTGGGTTCACGTGAACCCATGCTCTTCTCTCTAGATAATATATACTAGTGTTAAATTTTTTTATAAAAATATTTAAATATAGATGTGTGAACCCACGTTGAAAGTATCATATAATCATACGATGATGATTGGGTGCACCCCTCTAAGTGAGGATAGAAATTTAAATCTTATATCTATCTTGTCTTTTACTAACACCTCTCTAAGTGGTCATTGGTTACACTTTTGGCGTTTCAACTAATTATTCTTTTGTTTTTTTTCCTTTAATCTTTCCAAATTTTCAAGTGTGTTACATTGAAAATTCCTAAAAAAATTAGCACTATAATTTTTTTATATAATTAAATCAAATGTGTATATTAAAATTTAAAACTAGTAGCATTATATGTTTTGGACCTATAATTTTTAAAATTTAATGGTTCATATTAAAAACCTAAAAGTCAAATCGATCAAATTTATATTTAAGATACATTTTTTTTGTAATTGTGCACCCATCTTGCGAAAATCCTGAATACGCCCTCTGATAGTAGTACATTATAGAAATTTGATTACATTATGACTCAATAGAGAATATTGAGTTAAACGAGGACTGATGGAGAATATTAATTCTCCATTGATGCTTAGCTGAAGCTTTGAGGAGAAATGAAGAATGTTGTGATTTGGGGAAATGAAAAACTAAACTTCATTTCATGAAGGTGTAGTGTATTTATACAGGCTCAACAATAAGAAGGTTCTAGAATCTAACCAACTAACCACAACAAAATAACTAACTCATCAACAAGAATAAAATGAATAACAAACTTAACCGACTAGTTTATCACACTTATTACACTAATTGCCCTTGAATAAACTTTATCTTAACACACACACACCCCCTCAAGTTGGAAGTGAGTAGTTCACAGCCAGCTTGTGTATAATGTTGGAGTGTTTAGCACTCGGCAGTGCCTTAGTCAGTACATCAGCTAGCTGATCATTTGTTGAGATATGATGAAGTGTGATAAGTCCTTCTTGTATTTTTTTCTATAACAAAATGACAGTCCACCTCTATATCCTTTGTTCTCTCATGAAATGCAGGGTTCTTTGATATGTGAATAGTTGTCTGGCTGTCACAAAACACACCTATGGGAAGTTTACATAGTAAATTCAGATGAATCAGTAATCTTTCTAGCCATACCAATTCTCCAACAACCTTCCTAACAACTCTATACTCTGCTTCTACTGAGGATAAAGATATGGTCGTTTGCTTCTTAGACTTCCAGCTCACAGGACTATCCCCCATGAGCACAACATCACCACTCACTGACTTTCTTGTATCAGGGCAGGCTGCCCAGTCTGAGTCACAATAAGCAGTGATTGAGCAATCTGCATTATTTGACAAGTGTATCCATAAACAAGGGTCATTCTTAAGGTATCTCAGAACATGATAAGCAGCCTTGAGATGTGGTTCTCTAGGATTTTGGAGGAATTGACTGAGATGCTGGACACTGAAAGTTATGTCCATCCTTGTGTTGGCCAAAAAATTCAGCTTACCTACTAATTTCCTGTAGTATGTGGGATCTGTAAGAAATATACCTTCACCTGCCTTAAGTTTAATTGTGGACTCAAGAGGTGATGACACAGGTATGCAATCTAAACAATCAAACTCATGCAGTAGGTTAATAGTAAACTTTCTTTGAGAGATTACAACCCCTGAATCTTTATACAAAATCTCCAATCCTAGGAAGTATTGCAGTCTTCCCAAATCCTTAATTGTGAACTCATTATGGAGAGAACTCTTCAAAGAAGTAATCTCTATAATATTAGTACCAGTTATAATGACATCATCCACATAGATAGCAACAAAGACTAAAGAACTTCCAATTTTTCTATAGAACAATGAGTAATCACTGGCAGAATGAGAGTAGCCTCTTGAGTATAAAAATTGTGCCAACTTGTCATACCATTGTCTACTTGCTTGCTTCAGCCCATACAAGGACTTCTTGAGCTTACAAATCATTCTTGTATCAGTCACCATGAGGCCAGGAGGTATGTCCATATACACTTCCTCATGGAGATCTTCATGAAGGAAAACATTATTCACATCTCGTTGGTACATGTCCCAGCCTTTCTTGACAACCAAACTTATTAGAATCCTGATTGTAGTTATTTTAACTACTGGGGAAAAAGTCTCATTGTAATTAATGCCAGCTTGTTGAGTGTATCCCTACACAACTAGTCTAGCTTTCAATCCCTCTATTGGGCTATCAGCCTTGTGTTTAACTTTGTAAACCCACCTGCATCCAATGGCCTTTTTTCCCATGGGCAGTTTAACAAGATCCCATGTATCATTAGCATGCAGTGCTTCAAATTCTGATGTCATAGCTATCTGCCAAGCAGGATCAAGTGCTGCCTCTTTATATGAGCATGGCTTAGTGTCATGAAAACGACCTTTAACACTGTGTTAACTATCTTGGTTAAGACTTGTAAGGGAACAATAATGAGTGGTAGGTGCAAAGTTAGAGGATGGGGTTGAGAAAGGCTGAGTATGCAAAAAGGGTAAGGAATAACTGTATTTTTTCAAGTGGGGATGATATGGGGCCTACTGGACCTTCTAAGGTTTAGTGTTTGGGTTTGATGTTGTTCAGTGATATCAGGTAAGGCATGCCCAGTTGAGCTGGGTTGGCTATTTGTTGAAGGTTAAGTAAAGTCGAATGATTGTTCAAAAGCTGATGGTGGAGATGTTTGTGAAAGTATATGTGTAGGCAACTCAGTATTAGGGACAATAAAATTAGTGTCATCATCATCCAAAACAACAGCTTTGTTAAAAATATCATAAGTAAAGTTTAACATATTTGAATTAGTATTTAAAGTTCTTAATATTGTGGAAAAACTAGGATCAGTTTCAGATTTAGACAAGGCAAAAGGAAAGACATTCTCATGAAAAGTTACATCCCTAGAAACATGTATCCTTTTGGTACTTAGATCTAGGACTTTATAGTCGTTTGTATTGAAAGGATATCCAATGAAAATGTGAGGTGTGGATCTTGGATCAAATTTGTCCTTATGAGTCTTTATAGTAAGGAAACATAAACACCCAAAGGACCTAAGGTGAGAATAGGTGGGAGATTGGTGATACAATATTTCAAAGGGTGTTTTGTTGTAGAGAACTTTGTTGGGAAGTCTATTGATTAAGTAAGTAGCTGTTAAAATGCATTCTCCCTAATATGTGATGGGAAGTTTGGATTGATACAGAAGTGCTCTAGCAACCTCCAAAAGGTGTTTGTGTTTCCTTTCCACTACACCATTTTGTTGTGGTGTGTAAGGAAAAGTCTTTTGGTGTATTATTCCCTTTGCTTGGAAATACATGAAGGTTTAATTATTGGTGAACTCTGTACCATTGTGAGTTCTTATTGACTTGACAGTGGTTTTGAACTAATTTTCAACAAGTGATATGAAGGATTTTATGGTTTGAAGGGTGTTGGTTTTGCAATTGAGGAGGTGAGTCCATGTTGATCTACTAAAGTCATCAACTATGGTTTAAAAATACTTGTAATTGTTGTGAGTTGAGGCATGGTATGATCCCCATAAATCCATGTGAAGGAGATCAAATGTATTGGTGCTAGAGACAGTGGTCTTGGTTGGAAAAGGGAGTCTGGTTTGTCTAGCCATAGGGCACATAGTGCACATGAAGGGCTGTTTTGGTGAGAAGGTTATGGGAATGGTAGGAATACCTTTCATTTTTACAAAAGGAACATGTCCTAGCCTATTATGCCACAAGTGATCAACATTGATTCCATTAGACAAGCATGTTATGGCAAGGCCATTCAATTAAGAAGAGACGGTATCAAAAACACATGTAGGAAACACATTATTATTGCCTAAACAAGTGGATCTTACATGTGTAGTCTTACAAGTGGTTATACCAGAAGTGTTATGTAAAGCATTACAAGAAATACTATTGGAACAATCAGTAGTACAATCAGAAAGACAAGGTAAAGAACTGGAAATAGGTGCAGCAGAAGAAATGGGAGTAGAACATGCAATACGACACCTTGAGCATAGATAGTATAGCCCATTTTGTGCTCTACCAATCTCCAGAGGGCTCTTCATTGAAGGGCCCTGCATAAAACAAGAAAAATTATTGAAACTGACATTTCCTTTCAAGTGAGAAACCAAACAATGAACTGATATCAAGTTGAATTTAAAACTAGGCACAAACAATACTTTATACAAAGGGAGTGAAAGATTTAGATGTATATCACCATCAATTTATGTCACTTTTACTTTATAGCCATTTGGAAGGGTAATTAGGAAAGGATTGGGTAAAGGTCTAAGGTTTGTGAGTAATGATTTTGTGAAGGTCATGTGGTGTGTAGCCCTTGAGTCTATAATCTAGGAGTCAATAGAGAGTTTTAGGCATTTACATGACAAATTTCCAATATCATTAATTGAAGAGTAGCATGCTAAGATACCTGCAAAGTTAACAACTCCACCACTCAAGTTTTTCCCAGATTCCTTGGAATCTGGATGTACTCCAGTAAATTTACCAACTGATGAATTTATTGTTGAGTTAGACTTTGTTCATGCATTTTCCCCTTTCCTTTGCGTACTTCATGATTCTTGTCACAGGTATCTTCCAGAAACTCCTTAGAAAAGCCATTTGCAGTAGCCGCTGTTCCTGCATTCTTTCCCTTAGTAAACTTGAAATCAGGAGGAAAGCCATGTAACTTGTAACACTTTTATTTGATATGACAAATCTACTTACAATGGTCACAAACTAGATTAGACCTATTAGGAGCCCTGTTGTTGCCCCTATTGTTTCTATTAGGATCATAGTTAGTCCTGAAATTTGTGCTAGTATTGGCAGCATTCACATGAAAAGAAGTGGAGTCCAAATTGAACCTGTTCTGAGGCTTCACCTCTCTTTGTTTCTCCTCCTGAAAAAGAATAGAAAAGGTTTGAGCCATAGTGGATAATGGATTCATCATCAAGATGCTGCCTCTCACAATGGTGCAAACTTCATTCAATCCCATTAGGAATTGAATAAGTCTTCTATCCAACTCAGCTTTATGCATTTTTGATTTACCAGTACATGTGCACAGACATGTGCATTGTGAATTTGTGTCTAATGTGTTAAGCTCCTACCATAACTTCTTAATTCTGGTGTAATACCCAGTAATGTCTAAGTTCCCCTGACTGAGGTCATTGATTTCGCCTTGAAGTTGATACAATTTAGCTCCATTAGTTTGATCATACATGTCCTCTAATTTGATCCAAAGTTCTCTTGCATTATCTACATATTGCAGGCTATTTCTGAGATCTTTGGACAGAGAATTCAAAATTCAGGAGGTGACAATATCATCACATCTCTCCCACTGAGGAAATTCGATTGAATTTGTAGATGGTCTTTGCACTTTCCAATTGATGAAACTTGTTTTTTCTTTACTGATAGGCCTCGAAAAACAGCTCATCTCCATGAGCGATATCCAGATTCATCAAACAGGACAGGGACGAATGTATACCCAGCATTCTTGGAAGGATGAACATAGAATACACTGGTTAGATCCAGAGAAACAGGGACTAGAGGTTGATTGCCATTTGAAGTTGCTTCCTGATGACTGCTCTGTTCCATTCTGTGTGAAGTTGAATTACTGAAAGGAAAAGGGATTTAAAAGGATTTGAATTGCGGAGAGTGAAAGAGAACCGTCACGGCTCTGATACCATATTGAGTTAAACGAGGACTGATGGAGATATTAATTCTCCATTGATGTTGATCTGAAGCTTTGAGGAGGAATGAAGAATGCTGTGATTTGGGGAAATGAAAAACTGAACTTCATTTCATGAAGGTGTAATGTATTTATACAGACTCAACAATAAGAAGGTTCTAGAATCTAACTAACTAACCACAACAAAATAACTAACTCATCAAAAAGAATAGAATGAATAACAAACTTAACCGACTTAGTTCATCACACTTATTACACTAATTGTCCTTGAATAAACTTTATCTTAACAGAGAAATAATTTATTTAGTTAATCGAAGTCATAAATTAAACCTGCAACTTTTATTTTGTGGTTTTGTTCTTAAGTAGTGGAAAATAGAAGAGTTATTTTAGCTACAATACTATTAATGTGCAATAATTTTTAACAATTACTTATACTGTACATCTACATTTTCGTATAATAATGCTAAGAAGATATTTATTCACTCGAAATTAAATAGGTCGATCAATAATTTTTATCATCATCATCATCATTGTTTGTCATCATCATCATTGTCATCATCATCATTATCGTCATCATTGTTGTTGTCGTCGTCGTCGTCATCATCGTCATCGTCATCGTCATCGTCATCATCATCATCGTTGTTGTCATCTTCGTCGTCATCATTATCGTCCATGTCATCGTCATCATATTGATTATTGATATGAGGCTAAAATAATATATATTTAATCATTATTTGCTTCATATTTAATCTTTAAATTATTATTTTTGAGCATAGATTTTATAGATTGTGCTAAATTGTGTATTTTATTTGTAAGATAAAATGGTGTGAAGATGAAGAAATTTGGAGCACAAATGAATTAAAAATAAAAAACCATAGAAGGAAATCAAGCAAACAGCTTAATAGATTAAATTGAATAAAATAATATATTTATGTATATAAGGCAAATGGCGGCTGATCAAGGGTGTGTTTGGTATGAAGGAAAACATTTTCCGGAAAATGTTTTTCCAATTTTCTCATGTTTGGTTGGGTTAAATGTTTTGGAAAATGTTTTCCAAATCAACTCATTTTCCTCAAATTTAAAGAAAATGACTTCCCTTCAAAACTTAAGGAAAACATTTTCCAAAACTCTCTTCAAACTACAATTATTTTTTTGTTGAAAAAATCAATTTATTTTGTCCCTACCCTCAAACCAACTCCCTCAAAAAAAAAAAAATTCAAAGCTTGTTTTTAAATTCAATTTTTTTACCCACCCTCACACCTACCCCTACCCCCACCCCCTCCCAAAAAAATATCAAAAATTATTTTTAAAAGATATTTCTAATTTCAATTTTTTATTTTTCACCCCCACCCACTACCCTCGCCCCCCCTATCAATTTTTTTTATTGTTTTAAAAAAATATTTTTCAACTTCAATTTTTTATTTTTTCATCCCGATCCTCGATCACCCCCCCCTACCCTCAACCCCTCACCTACCCCCCTACCAGCCCCCTCCACCACCCCCAAAATAATTTTAAGTTTGTTTTTCAAAAATATTTTCAATTTCAAAATTTCATTTTTTTCACCCCTACCCAGGCCCCCCACCCCCTACCAGCCCCCATCTCCCAAAAAAAATTTAAGTTTGTTTTTAAAAAATATTTTCAACTTCAAAATTTCAATTTTTCACCCCTATCCTCAACCCATCCCCTACCACCCCCCCTCCACCCCACCCCACCCCACCCCAAAAAAATTTAAGTTTGTTTTTAAAAAATATTTTCAATTTCAAAATTTATTTTCTACCCTAGTAAAAATAAAGATATTTATAAAAAAAATAATCATTCATAAATCAAACACTAAAAATCTTTTCCGGAAAATATTTTCTACTCACCAACCAAACATGAGAAAATAAGACAAAAACCAACTTGTTTTCCAGGAAAACATTTTCTAGGAAAACATTTTCCTTCATACCAAACACACCCCAAATATCAAATATCGAGTTTGCTGTACACGTGGCAGCTAAAGAAGACACTCAAAACTATTGAGGTTGCGCGAACAGCAGGAACCAGAAAAATAAAAATACGTAGAAACCAATTCAATTGGGTTTTCATTTTCTAATTTGTCTTGAATTCAGTTATTTTATTTGGCTTTTTAACATCTATAAATAGGGCATGAAAAATTATTCTTTGGGGGAGCCAAGAACTAAGAAATAATACACAATATAAATTTTCTTCTAGTTTAGAAATTTTGAAAGAGTCGTCGTAAAGGTCAGAGAATTGTGGTTTTTTTTTTCTTTCCCTTATTATTTATTTGTATTCATGATTAGTAAAAGATAATTTAGCTATTGTTCATAAATTTTTATGATTAACATAAGCATATTTATTTTAATAAATTTTGATTGTGTTTTTTGAGATAATGAGTAGCTAAATTTCATAACTAGGGTTGTGAAACCTTGATGAATTATTGAATTAAGTTTATGTACAAAGTGATTCTTGAATGATTTTTATGCATGTATTGTTAATTCTTTCGTTTGGAAGTCTTTTTAAGGGTTGCAAACGTTAGAACTTGCCTCGTTCCTTCTTGCCAGACCAAGGAGGTAATGAATGAGAAAATGATTAAACAACATAGATTTAGTGGATTCTATCTAATAGTCTAATGTCAATTGGAGTGAGAGTGAAAACTAACTCATACATTGATGTGATGACTAATCTGGGGTAAGTGTTAGTAAAGCATACATCCGTAGCCGGACCAAGGTACGTGGTGAAATTCCCTATCTGGAGGACCAATCACTTAGAGATACCTAACTTACCAACCTTGCATGCTAAAAATTGAAATAGATCACTAGTACGATATTCTTGCTATTTTATGTAATCATGGGGAACACATTCCTAGTTATTTCTAATAATCTGAATATAAATAAATACTTAGTTCAAAGGTATGTTTATTCTTTTCTTTTTTTTCAATTTAAATCCTCCCTTTTTTATATAGCGACCATCGAGCTAAATATTTTTTATTGATAATATTCTTCCATATTCTCTGTGGGATCGTTCCCGACTCATAGTTGGGTAAATATATTGCATACGATCGTTTATATTTTTTTCCAAGAAGTATATATGGACGTTATCAAGAATGGTGCCACTGTCGAGGAATGTGGCTTAGAAATTGTCTTTAGTATTTATTTTGACTTGTACTCCTTTTTTTGTTTCTTACGATTATTTTTGAATTAATTTTTATTTTATTTTTTTATTTTTAATTATTATCATATTTCTTTTACTCTTCTTGAGATGTCATCTAAAAAAGTATGTAGTGATAAGTGTTCTTGCAATTCTTGTATTTCTGATATTATGGATTCTTACAGGTTAATTTTTTTTCAACAAGATAAGTTGTATGGGGACATGGAAGATTGGTTAATACTTTAGCTATAAATCAATATCTAAACGGATGCTTAATTAGTGGAGATGTACATAATGGGCAAGCCTATGGTTCTTTGTGCATACATGTGAATTTTTTGAGAGTGAGAGAGTTGTTCTTTGATGGTTAGTCCTTAATTTATATTCTATTCTTTAAATTGAGTGTGTGGACTATTTCTTCTTGTGAGGGTACTTGTTTCATGATAGATATGTGATTTTATTAGCTTTATTTGATGGAATAGGGGAACAAACCTAATTTGATAAGCAGAGTCTGTCTTTGAAGTTAGGAGGTTAGAAGTTTGTTGTTTATTCTATATCCTACACAATGATTGAGAAAAGTACTTGATATTATTCTTTGTTACATGACTTAATTGTTTGGATCAATCAAAAGTGATGGTATTCCAAGTTCGATTTTTTTGAGATGAGCTTTAATGCTTGCTCAAGGACAAGCAAAAATTTAAGTGTGGGTATTGATGTGAGGCTAAAATTATATATATTTAATCATTATTTACCCTATATTTAATCTTTAAATTATCCTTTTTAAGCATGAATTTTATAGATCGTGTTAAATTGTATATTTTATTTGTAAGATTAAAATGGTGTGAAGATGAAGAAATTTGGAGCACAAATAAATTAAAAACAAGAAACCATAGAAAAAAATCAATCAGACAGCTTAATAGATTAAATTGAATAAAATAATATATTTACGTATATAAGGCAAATGGCGGCTGATAAAATATCAAATATCCAATTTCCTATACACGTGCCAGCTAAAGAAGACACTCAAAACTATTGAGGCGGCGAACAACGGGAAACAGAAAAATAAAAATACGTGAAAACCCAATTCAATTGGATTTTGATTTCCTAATTTGTTTTGGACTCAATTATTTTATTTGAGGTTTCTACATCTATAAATAAGGCATGACAAATTATTCTTTGGGGAGCCAAGAACTAAAAAATAATACACAATATAAATTTTTTTCTAGCTTAGATACTTTGGAAGAGCCGCTGTGGAGACCGGAGAATTGTGGTTTATCTTATTTTCCCTTTATTATTTATTTGTATTCATGATTAGTAAAAGATAATTTAGCTATTGTTCATAAATTTTTATGATTAACACAAGAATATTTATTTTAATAAATTTTGATTGTGTTTTTTTGAGATAATGAGTACTTAAATTTCATAACTAGAGTTGTGGGAACCATGATGAATTTTTACACTCTGTTTGGATCATTGTTACCCATTGTTTCATAATGTATTGTATTGTATTGTACTCTATTGTACTGTACTGTATGGTAGATACAATGTTTGGCTAGACTGTATTGTTTGTTGTTGTTTAATGACATTTTAATTGTTTGGTTTGATTGTATCGTACTGTATTGTAATTTATAAATTTACTAAAATATCCTTAATTATTCTAGTGTAGGAGGTTTGACTAGAATTAAATAATATAAGGTAAAGGGTAAAATAGTATTTTGAAATATTATGTAAAGATATAATTGGAAAAAGAAATTAAGTAACAATGGGAACACACCAAGTTGGTTGTTCCATAAGATAGGGATTTTCATTGTTACGTAACAACGAAATTTAACAATACAATACAATACATTTTAAGTAACAATCAAAACAAACGTTGTAGGTATAGTAACGATACAATACAATACAATGAGTAACAATGATCCAAACAGAGTGATAAAGTAAGTTTATGTACAAAGTGATTCTTGAATGATATTTATGCATGTATTGTTAATCCTTTCATTTAGAAATCTTTTTAACTGTTGCAAAGGTTAGAACTCGCCTCGTTCATACTTGTTGGACCAAGGAGGTAATGAATGAGAAAAGGATTAAACAACAAAGATTTAGTGGATGCTATCTAATAGTCTAATGTTAATTGGAGTGAGGGTGAAAACTAAGCCATATATTGATGTGATGACTAATCTAGGGTAAATGTAAGGGTTAGTAAAACATACACCCGTAACCGGACCAAGGTACGTGGTGAAATTCCCTATTTGGAGGACCAATCACTTAGAGATACATAACTTACAGACCTTGCATGCTAAAAATTGAAATAGATCACTAGTACGATATTCTTGCTATTTTATGAAATCATGGGGAACACATTCCTAGTTGTTTCTAATAATCTGAATATAAATAAATACTTAGTTCAAAGCTATTTTTATTCTTTTTTTTTTCAATTTATCCTCCCTTTTTTATATAACGACTATCGAGTTAGATATTTACTATTGATAATATTCTTCAATATTCTCTGTGGGATCGATCCCGACTCATAGTTGGGTAAATATATTTCATACGATCATTTATATTTCTTTTCAAGAAGTATATTTGTACGTTATCAATCATCGTCATCAAAACACTATTAAGTTACTCCTTGATACTATCAGAGTATATATATATATATATATATATATATATATATACTATAATGGTGTCAAAGAGTGATTAAGTGAAAATACTACTCAGTTGCTCCTTGATACCATTAGGTTATATATATACTGGTGGTATCAAGTAAATATATACCCTAATGTTATCAATTGAAACTAAATTTTTACTTGATACCACAAAATATATGGAATACTCTAGTAGTATCAATGAAGAAAAAGTCATTTTAGTGAAAAACTACTAAATTACTTCTTGATATATATATATATATATATGAAACCACTACTAATTTACTCCTTAATACCAAGAATAATTTAGTGAAATCAATACTAATTTACCCCTTCATGCCATTAGGATATATACACCATAATGGTATCAAGTATTGAGTTTAAAATGTATTATAATTGTTGGTTTATTGTTTTCTCTTATAAAACGATATTAAAAGATACTATACCTGAATTTCGAATATTCAAAAATTGTTCAAATTAGTTTATGTGTTATTATATAAACTTTAGCTGTAATATAATTTGTATTCAATATTATACATTGTTATAAATTCGATTATTGTTATTCCAATAAATATAATACATTTTAACAACATAAAATTAATTTAAATTGTATCAATATATTTGAAATCCACACAAAAAACTTATAATACATTTGCATCAAAAAAATTTTACTTATATATTCACAACGTGCACGGTAACATACCTATAATATGTATTATATAATGAATTCAAAATTTATATATTACAATTATTGTTTACTTTTTTCTCTTATTAACAATGTTAAAATGTATTAGTATTGTATCAAAACTTATTAATTATATATCCATCATGTGCATTGAAAAATGTCTATAATATGTATAATGTACTGAATTCAAAAGGTATTACTAATATAATTTATATTTATTTATTTTATTAATGACTTCAAAAAAAAATTATATTTTAATATCTTCAAAATAAATAAATTTTAGTCTTTACCAAACATCCTTAAATATTAAGATATAAGTTCCAATTTTTTTAAATATTTATAATAATACCAATTTAAAACTAAGTCTGAAATTAAAATAATTATTTTAAAAAAAATAAAGGGCAAAGAGAAAGAGAAAGAGAGGGAGACAGAAGAAAAAGAAAAGAGAAGAAAGGAGGGACCAAAAGACAAACAGAGAAAAAGAAAGAGAAGAAGAGAGAGAGAGAGTGCGAGACAATTAAGTATGTATTCAAAATTAGTCACTAGTCAATAATACTATAAGAGTATATACATAATTTATTTGGTATCATTAAGCTTTCTTGTTCGAAAATTATGCATTAGTCAATAGTACTATAAGAGTGTTTATATATTACAAGAATCGATTCAACTTTAAGAGAAAAATCAATTTTTTTAAAAGGGACTCGCCACTTAATTTTTTGAAAACAAATTAAGGAAACTTGATTTTAAAGACTTTAACAGAATTAATCCTAAAATAAATGAGAAAGGTGTACAAGGTTCTTATTTACACTTCAAGAAGATTTTTAAGGCATTTGAAGTGTCCCCTAACACGCGATTATCCTACGACTTGAAAATTGACTTTTTTTGACTAATGAAATGTTATATTAAATATTACTTGAATAGAAATGAACTTAAAATAATTTTTTAGGAAGGAATTTTTTATCAACAAATAACTAAGTAAATAAATAAGAACTTAAATATTTCAATTAACATAAAAAGAAAAAAAATTATCTTTTGAGGATTTAATTAAATTAAACCAAATTGAAACAAAGGCTAAAGTTAATACAAATAATAAGTAAATAAAAGTAAAGGAAGAAATAGCTCAAATTCGGGCCTTTTAGCCCAAATCCAAATCTGTTGGGTTTTTAGCTCAAACCCATCCTAATCCTAAAGTGGTTTTGCTGACATAAAAATGGGCCTCAACCCTTTCTTTCCTCCTGGACATGTTGTCGTAAAATAAAATTGAGTTTTGGCTCTATTTTTCGTCCATGTCATGTATGTATACGTTGAGCGCATATTTGTGTATACGGTTTGTATATCAGCCTATTCTACCTTCAACACATGTATGTCCGATGTTTACTGGTTGTATATGGTCCATATTTTGGACTTTTGAGATGGTACATGTCACAACCCAGGGGTACCCCCTAGATATAACATGACGTACAAGACCCCGAGAGGCCTCAAACAAGCCACTTAGCATATCATAACATAAAGTAATAGAAACTGGTACGGAATTTAAAACATTTTCCATACAATCAAAGTCCTTTATAAAAACGAGGGAAAGTCTATAACACTTGTCTCAAACCATCTAAAACTATAAATGTCTTTGGGTCGCAGCCCATACAAAAGTTCTAAAGATAAAATGAAAGGCAACATAAGAACATGGTGACTATCTCCTAGGATACTATGAGGATTCACCAAAGCTTCAATCCTTTATCTACTATGATCCTAGCTACGGGGATGAAACTCAATATCGATGGACCCTACATTTGATAAGAATGTAGGCAAGAGTATGCGTTATTACAAAATGTACTAAATATGATAGCTAACATAACATCATCAAGAGCATAACATAATCATTTGCCAACATAAGACATAAGCTACATGCATAAGAGATAACAACATAGTCATAGACATAATCAATGTATCTAGATCAACATCATACAAGATAAACACTGCATAAGTAACCTCAAAGCATACTTGTGCAATGCATGGATAAGGCCCCATAAATCTCACCCATGCCAAGTAAACCACTTTAAGCCATCATTCATATTCACCATCTTTTGAACTCATCCTTAGCTTATTTCTCATAGACAAGGGAACATTCACCTTTAGTCAAACATATCAAGGAAGGAAATTATAGCAACAATTCAAGCTAAGCATACATCATATAAGCAAATCTAATATTAAAACATACTGATGATAGTTCCTTGAAGTAACCTTGATTCATCATAATCATGCTACTTTGATTAGGGACTTGTCCCTCTTTAGCTATATCTACTATTTATTGAAAAGTACTTATATACTAGTCTCATACATACATTACTCATGAATGGTTACGATTTACCAATTCAAGTCTATCAAGGAAAAACACCTCATCACGCTAGATCAAGTTATCAAGGAAAGCACACTCTCATGCAAGTCCAAGCTACTATAGAAAGGGTACTATTGCTCAATCCAAGGTACCAATGAAATGGTTTGGCCTTACCAAGTCATGCTATCATGCAAGCAATCTATTATGCTAGTTCAAGCTAACCTTAGAAAGGGTACAATTTCTCAATCCAAGGCTATCCATGAGATCTACTACTCAAGCTAATATGCATGGTCTTGTTTTACCAAGTCAAGCTAGTCATGAAGGGATACCATATCACAACTTCAAGCTATCATAATTAAAATACTCTATAGATAGGGAGATTTCTACTAGAAACCTGGACTCAACTTGCGTAAAAGGTTTCCACCTTATGCGATATACTTGGGAACCCAGACTCAACTAATGTAAAAGGATCCCGTTTGGAAGCCAGACTCAACTTACGTAAAAGCTTCCATCTCATATTCAATATCATATTCACACATTCATACATACATAAGGTAGATTATGTGGGTAAAGACCCTCCCCAACAATTCTATCTAATAGTCTACCATTATCATATAGACTTCACTCTCAAAGCCTCAACATACATAATTCATCATATTAGCTTTACTCTCAAAGCCCTAGTAATCAACATTCATAATTACAAGCCTTACTCTCAAAGCTTTACGTCTTACAATCATTACATATGCCTAGATCTCAAAACATTCTAATCACATGCTTCATTCTTAAGCAATTTTATGGGATTCTGGGCATTGACTGGTTATTCCGCTATTGTCGGTCTCGGATTGCTTTACTTAGACTGCTACCTTTGACATGCTCCGTATCTCTTTAATTTTGTTGAAGTGTTTTTCTAGTCACATGTTGGTATCACTTATATCTTTTATTCAGGCCCATAGGTTAGTGCCTAATACGTGCTTATATTATTTGCCTTATGTGTGGGATTTGAGTAGAGGGATTCGTTCAATTTATTCAGCTCCCATTGTTCGTGAGTTTGTGGATGTGTTTCCCGGTGACCTACTGATGACTGGTAGATTTACACACATTTGAGGCATTCATAGTTCAACAATTAATGTCCTCAATGCCTAATTATGATCCGTTCTGATGATATTTTGATTATTTGCAACTATGAAGGTTAAAGACAAGGCAATGATGAATGCATGAAAAAAGGGCCAAAAACATTTATAGAAGTATAAACTCCAAAGTGGGAGTAGCCTAAAAAAAAAGGCAGATCACCCAAATGGTCTCACCTCACCAAAAAAGTTACAGTGCTCATAATTGAAGATGGTCGAGGCAGGTCGGTGATCTAAAAGTTAAATAGAAACTTGGTGAAATTGAAAGGCGAACATGATGACAATCACCAATGGTGAGAAGACTTGTATTAAAAGTGAAGGATAAAAGCCGGAAAAAAGTGGTAATCAGCGATCCCTTGAATGTGAAAGATAGACTCGAGCGAACTCACAAACTTAGATTCAAACACCTAATGCCTGAGGATGAGGAAAGGCGAGCTAAGGATAAGACAACGATTCACTAATTGTATTTAGCGATCCCGAGTTGGTCTAGCAGTGAATTTTGGGCCAAATTTTTGGATACTATAAATAGCCTAAAGGAGAGAGAGAAGAAGAATTTTTTGAAGAGTTTTTAGATCTTCTTCTTCTTCTTTCTAGAGAGAGAACGTGAGAGCTTCCATATCATATTCAATATCCACTCGGTGGTAAGAATAAATTTCCATGGAATAGTCCTTTCTTACTTGAATTCATTACTCATGAATGGTTGCCTTGGCCTACCAATTCAAGGTAGTTTCAGTATGATAGCTCCTAGTCTTTGATTCAATTAGGTGAAAAACCCATTCAACCTAAGAATCCTTTCTATGTGAGAAAACCTTTCACATCATGCTAGTATGTGTTTTAGTGAGAATGACCTTTCACAACACAACCTCATCTTTGGTACTTTACTCTAAAAGCACCCTTAAAACATTTACATAGATTTCATAAAACAATGCATAAGTCCATAATTTACCTCCTTGAGGTCAAAACGTAATTTCAATCATCAACTCTTACAAAACATGGGTTAGATATGAATTTCATCATAAATTCATGTAAAACTAGTAATATATGCTTAATTTCATAAAACTTTTCCTTGAAGTTCAAAATCGCACAACATATAGTTTATAGCTTGAAAACATAGGGATCACATGGGT
The DNA here is from genome assembly GCA_029007595.1 of Solanum commersonii. NCBI lineage: Eukaryota > Viridiplantae > Streptophyta > Magnoliopsida > Solanales > Solanaceae > Solanum > Solanum commersonii. The sequence goes on from JAJTWQ010000148.1 coordinate 340,848, forward strand.
TCATAGGGGAATTCATCATAAAAGCATTGAATTCATCAATTAATGCATAAAAACCATAATTAAATCATGTAAATTAATAATTATAAGAACCCATGCTAATTGAAGAAAACCCTAACTCAATAGGGAATTCTACCTTTTGAAATAGAGGAATTTGGGAACTCCATGGATGGAAGAAATCCATGGTTGAAAACTATATGTCACGACCTAGGGGTACACCCTAGATGTAATATGACACATAGAACCCCGAAGGACTCAATTTAAGCCATTTAGCATATCATAACATAAGATAATAGAAAAGTACGGAAATTTTAAAACAATTTCTATACATTCAAAGTCTTTATAAAAGCAAAGCGGAAGTCTTATTACACTTGTCACAAACCATCTAAAAGAACTTGAATAACTCTTGGGCCATACAATAGTTCTAACATGAAAATTAGACACAAAGGAAAGATGATCACATCCTCGATGCTATGAGGACTCACCAAGTCTTCAACTCTTTATTTCTACCAAGTACCTATCCTCAGAAATGGGACTCAAAATCGCTGGACCCTAATTGGATGAGAATGTAGGCAAGAGTATGCGCTAGTACAAATGTACTAAATATGATTGCTAGCACAACATCATAAGAGCATAAAATAGGGGTTAGTCAACATAAGTCATATGCCATAATCATAAGAGATACTTCATGAAACATACACTATAAGCGTAAGAGACAACAACAAAGGTATTGGCATAATTTCCAACATAGGCATAATATAAGCATTAGTCAACCCTTAGTCCATCATATCATAAGAGAACTACTTCTCAAGTAACCTCAAAGCATACTTGTGCAATGAATGGATGAGACCCCATAATCCCACCCACACTAAGTATCACTTTTAAGTCATCATAATTATACTTATCATCTTAGAATGTCATCCTTGTCATATTTCTCATAGACAAGGGAATCTCTCACCTTTAGTCAATCTTAACAAAGAAGGAAACTATAGCATGAGCCTACCTAAACATACATCATATATGAGAAAAACTTTCTAGGTAACCTTGAGTCATACTTGTGCAATGCATGGATACGACACCATAATCCCGTCCATGCTAAGTACCACTTTAGGTCATCTTAACTATACTTCTTGATTGGGAACTAATCCCTCTTTTAAAACATTGGAGCACTAGGAGATACTTCATTAAGCACATCTTAGTCCCTTTTCTTTATTATCTTGAACACTATGAGATACTTTATTAATCATGTCTCAGTACATTATTACCTTGAACACTATGAGATACTTCATTAAGCATGTCTAATATCAATTACTCCTCTTGTTATTCTTGAACACTATTAGAGGCTTCCTTAAGCAAGTCTTAGTTCATAATTATCTTTGAACACTATGAGATGCTTTTTTAAGCATGTCTTTAGTTTACTCATTACATTGAACAGTTCGAGATACTTCTTCAAGTATGACTTAGTTTATTAATAATCTTGTACTAGTTGGGATATAGCCTTAAACGACATCATACAATGTGAGCTATCACATGATCCCTCCCGGTATTACCCACACCGTCTAGGATTTGTCTACTTGCCTAAGGTAGGATCGGTTTGTTAGCTTAGTTGAATCCACTAGCTAACTTTCCTACGGGGCAGGTAGTTATGGGATACAAAGATTTCTACTAGGAAACCCGGACTCCACTTGGTGAGGGACTCCATCTCATGAGATATACATTGGGAAATTCAGACTCTACTTGGTGAGAGTTCCCATGTTGGAAGCCGGACTCAACTAGGTAAAAGCTTCCATCTCATTTCAATATCCACTCGGTGCTAGGCATAAATCCCATAAGATAGCTTAGTATGTATTTACATTAACTCATATCTCATGGAGAGATGTCCTTGATATTCGATCCATGTTAATTCATTTGATTAGCTCTTTTAGACCATGTGTGAGCAACTAGCACCATACATGATCACTTTTACTCTTAGATTCAATTTGGTGATAAAAGCCTCCCAACCTTCAAATCTTCAATATGTGAGAAAGCCTTTCACATTACGTTAATTATGAGTTCATGAGAATAACCTTTCCATTAGCCCACAACAACAACCTAATCATTAACATTTCACTCTCAGAGTGTCCTTAAAGCATATACATAACCTTCATAAAACATGCATTCTATCATATCTTGCCCCTTTCTAGGGTCAAGGCTCATATCAAATCAACACATCTAGATTGACTACCTTAGACATGGATATCATCCTACCTTATGTGATTCTATCACTTTATGCACTCAAACATTAATGAGGTAGATTAGGAGGGTGAAGTCCTTCCACAACAATTCTATCTAATAGTCTACCATCATCATGTCACCTTCCCTCTATAGGCATTAACAAATATAATTCATCATATTATCTTTACCTTCAAAACACTATAAGTCAACATTCATAACTATAAGTCTTACTCTTAATTTCTTTACTTCTTAAAATCATCCAACCTAGATTTCAAGGAATTCTAATCACATGCTTCATTCTTAAGTGATTCTAGTCATATATCATCATAAAAGTGCAATATCAAGCATTACTAGTCATGTTTCATCACATATACATTATTCTAGTTCAATTCATGTCTTCGTGCTTTTATTCATGAACAACTACTATACATATCACCAATTCTAGAACATCATCTGTGAATCCTCAATTTCCCTTTTCAAGCGGTAACCCACATTATTTTAAATCCATCAATTAGACTACAGTTTGGCATATAAAACATGTAATTTATTCAGAATAACATGATTAACTACTAATTCTATCATAAACAATCAATATCCACTCAATTGGATCATACTCAACATAACCCACAATATTGGAAGGAACAATGGAAGAATAAGCAATCATACCTTTATTATAAAGCCTTACAAATCTTGCAACAATGGAGTCTTGACCTAGCTTGATTCTTTCTTCTTCTTCTTCTTAATAAGCTATCATACCTTTATTATAAAGCCTTACAAATCGTGCAACAAAGGAGTCTTGACCTAGCTTGCCTTACAAATCTTGCAACAATGGAGTCTTGACCTAGCCTGATTCTTTCTTCTTCTTCTTCTTCTTCTTAATAAGCTATCATACCTTTATTATAAAGCCTTACAAATCTTGCAACAATGGAGTCTTGATCTAGCTTGATTCCTTCTTCTTCTTCTTCTTCTCCTTCTCCTCATCCTCCTCCTCATCCTTCTCCTTCTTCTTCTCCTCCTTCTTCTTCTCCTCTTCCTTCTTCTCCTTCTCCTCCTCCTTCTTCTTCTTATTCTTCTCCTTCTTCTTCTTCTTCTTCTTCTTCTTCTTCTTCTTCTTCTTCTTATTATTATTATTATTATTATTATTATTATTATTATTATTATCCTTCTCCTTCTTCTCCTTCTCCTTCTCCTTCTCCTTCTCCTTATGCTGCTTCTTCTTCTTCTTCTTCTTCTTCTTCTTCTCCTCCTCCCTCTTCTTCTTCTTCTTCTTCTTCTCCTTCTTCTTCTCCTCCTCCCTCTTCTTCTTCTTCTTCTTCTTCTCCATCTTTTGCTTCTACTTCTCTTTCTGCTTCTCCTTCTCCTTCTTCTCCTTCTCCTAGTTGGATGAAGGGTAATTTTGTACCAATTCAAATACTTGAAGGGTATTTTAGATCCTTCTCCATTTAGAAAATAAAAATATCCAACTAATATCACACATAAAGAGAGGGAAAAAAGAACTGATTCGGTCACTTCCTTTTATTTATTTGAGTAGCATAAAATAATACAGAATTGAATAAGATAATGCAATGCATAACGAAGATTAAATGGATAAAGAAAACTAACAAGTTAAGCAGGTATTTTTTTAATCGGCAACAAATTTGCTTTCCCAAGCAGTCCAAAACACCAAAGAAATTCCAAAGTATTCAACAAAGATAGCTATTTTTTTTTAATTTCTAGAGTATTGAGAGTGTTTTCCTATGCTTGTTCAAGCGTGAGGAAAAGAATGAAAGGATGTCTTCTTTTATAGTGAATAAGGAGAACAACAATAAGGTAAAATAATTAACAAAGAGCAATTAGGGAAAAATATATTTCCTTACCAAGAAGAGTACCAATCAATAAAATCTTTTATCCAAAATCGGATACAATTTCACCAAAAACAAAACAAATATGAATCTTCTTCATTTTAATTAAAGCAAGTAATAAGCAATTAAGGATAACAAATGAATTAATATCTGACAAAGAGATACAATTTTAGGGAAAGAAATGATAATGCAATTTTTTCACATAGGAACAAATGATAATTAAGGCAAAATAAAGGAAGACAAATAGTCAGTCAGCACAGTGGGTGTAGAACTAAAATTTTAATAGGACCAAATTACAATATATACAGTGAATGGGCAACTAATCAGGTTCACTAAGGAAATAATCAAATTAGAAAATGATTAAATCAAGTCTTCTATCAAGGTCCACTAAATCAGTTTCAAGAATCACTAAATTAAGCAAGACAACTTTTGATTTTTAAGGAAAATAATAATTTTAGGCACAAAATTAAGAAAGAGGAGCAAATAATCAGATCACTTTTGAATCAAGGAGGCTGCCAATTTTACTCAAGTTTAAATACTGATTATATTAGAACACAATAGACAAACTCATATATGTCAACAAAACAGTTACACATCGATCAAAATGAATTAAAAGAAAATTGCTACTTAAGCAGGACTAACAAAGTTGAATTTTGTGGCTTAAAATGTTCACAACAGAGAAGAGCAAAGACATAGTGGTAAAGGGTGATAGAAAACAACGTTATGGCATGCTAATCAACTATAACATCTAAGTACGAGATTCAAATTATAGCATTTAGAGCAAGCATTGTGAGCTTGACTACTATTTAATGATGGCTAGTCATAGTTTGAAACTTCTAGTGCACAATTGAACATTGCATGGGTAGATTGAACCCCGTGTGCATTCATGTTGAGTCTCAAGCAACACTATTTGTAGACATTCCTGTTGACCCGATTGATCTTGTGTTTTACTTGAAGGAAAGCAAAAGTATAAGTTGGGGGTATTGATGGGTCGGGGATTTTGACTCATTTAGGGAATAAAATTAAGGATTTAGTGTCGTTATTTTATACTCATAACTGATGTTAAAATGTTAATATGCATCAATGAAGGCAAAAGAGTAAGGCAAGACATTACAAGGAAAATTAGGAGCGAAAAAACTGAAAAAAGTTGAAGAAAAGCAAAGTTGGTACTTGCCAAAGCTAATCGGTGAGTCACCGAGTGGACCTTTAGCTCGCCTAAAGATCCAACATGCTAGCCCATGGACTAAACCAACTTGGCGGTCAAACAAATGATTTGGCGACTTGCCGAAGAGATCAGTGATGCCGATTTAGCTCACCAAATGTTACAGAACAAGGTGGTAAAAATCCACGCCAAGAAGACGAGAAGAAGAGCACTTAGCGTATCGCCGACAAGTTCGGCGAACTTGGCTCACTATCGAAAGATACATAATGATTTGTTGAAAAGACATGCCAAAAAGGCGAGAAAAGAAGCACTTGGCGCGTCGTCGACCAGTTAGGCGAAGCCCGATTCGCCCGACTTACTTTGCCGAGTTGACTCCATGCTAAAATTTTGAGAACATATAAATGTAATTTTCAAAATAAGAGTGTGAGTTCCCACATTGTTCATACGAGATTTTTGAGTTTTACAGTCTAGAACATTGTTTTGACATATTGGAGTAGAGATTTAGGGATTGTTAAACTTTAGCCTAATTTCTAGCATTTTAAGACCTACGGATCGTTGTCACACCTGATGGAAAACATTGTTGGTAATGATTTCTTGGTTTTTACTATGTTTGGCTAGAACCCCCATTCTTGAGGGTGTGATTATGTAGTTGAATGCTCTAATTAGTTAATGGGTATTGTTTCTTACTAATTTTATTATTGTTTCGAAGTGGGTTCAACTGATTGTTTATGTTTGAATTGAGAAATTGTAGTTGCAAATTCAATTCTAGCTTAGTACTCGATACTTGCTTAAGAAAGAGGTTTTAGAATCGAATTATTAGTTGATGATTGTATTGATTGCACGATTATGAATCTAGCTTGAGAAAGTGGATTTGATTGCAATCTTGAAAATCTTGCTTACAAGAGTGGATTGATTAAGGTAATGGGTTGTTCGAATGTGTTTTACCAGTTGAGGTTCGAAAGAACTCACTTCAATCATAATAGTTGATTGAGAAATGGTTATTGCACTCAAAGCCTAGCCTACCCACCGAGATGCAATATCTTTGAGTAACTAGTAATCACCCATTACGCGAAATTAGTATTCAATTTATAACACTCCCAAAAAACCTTCTCTACTTGTTTACTTCTAGTTTTTGTAGTCATAAATTTGTTACCTGAATCCTCCCCCCTCCCCCCCCGCACGCCCATTCGACATCAATTGTCAAAATATAGTAATATATATTAATGTTGTGAAACTTCTACCTCTATAAACAATTAGGATATGATTTTACTTCTTCATTGAATTCTTTACTGTATCACTCCATGTGGGATCGATCCCAACTCTTAGTTGGGTTTATACTTGTTAGGAATCGCTTACACTTAGAATTGAATGAAGTATAGTTGAGAATTATCAATGTTTAGGCTTGGTTTTGAGGTAGGTGATGATTTTATTTCCCGGAAGTGTTATATATGCCTGCTAACTACTCCATTGTATTCATGCATGTATATGAATAAGGAAAGATGAAATGAATCAAACGAAATGACTAATTGTGATTCTGTAGCATGCAATGAACCTATTACATGATTGTACGATACAAGTGTGTAAATCATTCACTGTGGTGCTGATTGTGTTTGTGACTGTGGTTGATTAGATCGGATGTTACGATTTGACACATAATTAGATTGAGTGTCACTTTCCAACACATATTGGATTATGTGTCGCGTTCTGACATATTATTGGTTCGGGTGTCACGTTTCGACACACTAACAATTTTAGTGTGGGTTCCATGAGAGACCCTTCATTGGCTATTGCATTTGAGATTGATATTATAAAAGTAATATATTACTCATGAACTGGTAAATTGTTACTCTTTCTGTATATGTGTGGGTTACTATGTTGTAGTTACTTATGTATGTCTCACTTACTGGAATAGCCGCATGATTCTACTAGTACACCGTTGGTCTGTGTACTGATACTGCACTTGTTCTTTCTTTGTTGAGTACATGGCATCTTCAGGAGGCTGTTGAGAGACCTAAGCTTAGAAATCACTAACTTGTCCAGTTCAGGGTTAACCAGTTCCTTCAGGCTACCATGAATTCATCTATAATCTTAGTCCATTCCTTTTAAACTTAGATCTTTCATACTCTTTACTTTATGTTTAGTTGTTTTGGGGTTAGATCCCCTTATCTTAGATCGTTTAGTTAGAACATTTGGTACAATGACCTTCACGTTCTAGGGGTTGAATTTACATTTATTTATGTTTGTTTTTGATAACCTACTGAGTTTATGAGAACTCAGCTATTAAATTGATTATTTAAACATGTTCCACATCTTTAAACGTCTGTCTTTTTGTTGATTTTATTTTGTTGGTTGTAGTAATGGTTATCCCACCATGGTTAGTGTGGGTGCCAATTACATCAATTTGGATCATGACAATAAAACAATAAATAAATAGAAAAAATAACAAATAACGCAAAAAGAGATAAGCCCCACATAAAAAAAACACGTGGTCAAAACCTAGTTATATCCCCAGTGGAGTCGCCATTTTGTCACACATTTTTTTTTAGCAAATGAGTGATTGCAACGACTTAAGAACTATTTTAGGTTTTATTTAAAGGAGGAGTCACCACCTAATGATTTAAAGGAGCATTAGGAAACCATTGTAAACCTAACTAATTTAACTAAAGGGTTTACGAAATCATGATTCGAGTAAGAGTTTAAATTACCTAAAGAGGAAGGTATTAAGCACCCCTCGAGGTCCACAAGTGTTGTTCCCGACCGTATCTCATATTTCTTATGTGGGGGTTAACATATAGCAATTAAGATCTATTTTTTAATTATTAAATAATTTAACTAAGTGAAATAAATAAGCTTAAAACTTAAACTAATACGAAAACAATTAAAGAGAGATAAGCAAGAAGATGGAAAGCACAAATAATATAAAAGAAAAAAATTATTTTTAATAATTTAAGCTACACCAAACAATACAAACAACAATGTATAAAGAAAAAGGAAAAAAGGAAACCTAAATTAAATTCTCCTTTTAGATTAACGCTTGGCTTATTCGTTGTGTTAGGACAAATCAAGATTTGTCATTTTTCTGCTCGAGTCAACTTACATCATTTACCATAAGGGCCTAAATACCCCTACCCTCCATTTTTCTAAGTTTATTTATTTATTGAAACCTAGAGCGATCTAAAGAAATTTAAAAACTAACGTCCTAAAAGGTGCCTATCGTCCCATCTTAAGGTCCAAGAGGCATTGGACTTAACTAAATTGCAGGTTTTAGACTTAAACAAAACTCAAGATACCTAATTAGACACCAGGCGTAAAGCAAAACAAACAAGACGATCATTTTGCATGTGAAGTCTCAAATTGACCTCTAATTTATTATTAGCATTCTTGCAAACACAAAAAAATAGTGAATCTTTAATGAAAAAATGTGTGCACACAAACATACATTATAACAATTAATTTAAATAGGTAAAAATAATATTAGAAGGTAGAAACTAATTCATTAATTAATCTTAAACAAAGCAAATTTTTTAACGACCTACTCCCGTCGTTATAGAAAATCCAACAGGAATTTTTTTTGGGCTGGAAAACTTTTTTGTAGTAACTTGAGAATTCCTAGCCTAGTCTAAATTTGGATGAAATCGGAGTCAGTGAGATCTAGGGAAATCGAGTAATGAATGAGATATCTAATTATTAATTTGATTATACAAGTAGATAGCAAAGACATTAAGGAAATTGTACAACTTGACGAAATCAAATTCGGGCGAGTAGAAGTTCTGAAATTGACCATAGCGTGAACGAGTAGTTTCTGATTATTGTGTTGTGAAATGTGGGTTTGGAACTCTAATTCTGATGTTCTGTCTTCACGCAAGCTGCCAGGGCGGGATTTATCTTGCCAGGGTGGGGCCACTGTGGAAGGATGGGGTCCGTTGTAGCGGTCCAATTTCGACTTAAGTCGGGATTCAACCCCAAACGTTATTATTCTGCAATTTTCATTCTTGAGAGCTAAGAGACGAACTAGGGCAAGTTCTTGATAGTTTTCCACCTCTTATAGCACTAAAGCTAAGGATTTTACTGCCCTAATTAGTGTTTCGATACGTAAAACTTAGAATTTAAGGTAATTATTGTTGGGGGAAGGTTTTTGGACTGTAATTGCCCTAGTTGCACCTTAGGATCATGGGTTTGGTGTAGGGTTGATAATGTTGATTGTAATCCGGGTAATTATGCCTCGTTTATTGATCCTTGTATTAAATTGTTGTTTTTAAGACCACGGACATGCATAAAGAATCTAGAAAGGGAAGATTCAAGTGCCTTAGGGGGATTCAAACTTGGTTTCGAGGTAGGTGATGGTTTGATTTCTTGTTTGTGTGATATATGTTGGTGATTATTTCATTGTGATGCATGTATGTATGTGAATAAAGCATTGTGATCAAACCTAATGAAATTAGAACGAATCATTAAATGTATGTCATGATTCAACACTTTGATTGTATGATTTTGAGAATATACATATGAGTGTAATTGTGATTGTGGTTGTGTTGAATGGATCGGTGTCACGTTCTGACACACGAACTTGGATTGGGTGCCACGTTCCGGTGCATATATGGGATCGTGTGTCATGTCCGGCACACTAATTGGTATCGAGTACCACGTTCCGGTACACTAACAATTCGGGTATGGGTTCCATGAGAGGACCATTGAATTGTCATAACTACTTGTTAAAGAGAATATGGAATTGTAAGTTGTTCATAGTTGATAATCAGTATATGTGTTTACCTTGTTGTTATTACTGGTGTATGTTGTGCTTACTAGAATAACCCCGTGATCCTACCAGTATATTATAGTTGTGTACTAATACTGCTGCACTTGCTCTTTCTTTGTTGAGTACAAGGAATCTTCAGGTGGCTATTGATAGACCTCAACTAGGAGAGTAGTGATCGAAATCAGATTTCAAGGATGAGCCAGTTCTTTTAGGCTGCCATGGAGTTCTCTTTCTGTTTAGTCCATTCTTTTAGACTATTTTGTTAGTTCATATGTTAGTTGGGGTTGTACCCTTTCCTTAGATTGTTGAACTCAGAGTTTTGGTACGTTTACTTTCAGATTCTAGGAGTGTTTTCCTCAATGTTCTATTAACGATTTGTTAGACTTCCAAAGTTTATGGGAACTCCAATTTAATTCTGCATTTAAACTTGCTTCCCTATCTTTAAATGTTTAGTTTTTTGGTTAGCTGATTAATTTTAATAGTTCTCCCACCATAGGGTTAGTGTGGGTGCCAATCACGACGGTCTGGGTCATGACAAAGTTGATATCAGAGCCTTAGGTTTGTTGATCTCGGTGTACCAAAACGAGTCTAGTAGAGTCTTACAGAACGGTATAGAGACGTCTGTACTTTTCTTTGAGAGGCTATAGGAGTTTAGGAAATGTCTTTGTTTTCTCGTCTCCTTTCGTGCTATAACTTGATTCCAATTGGTATCTGGTGATCCAAATTGGTATCTAATCTCCTTCACTTTTCTGTCCGCAGATGGTTAACACTAGGTTTAACGGCATCAAGCCTGTTGTTCCCGTTAATGATCCCGCTAAGGAGACTACAGCAAGAGGCCACGGTCGAGGTAGAGGTAGAGGAAGAGCAAGGGGTAGAGGCCAAGGAAGGGTAGCACCTGCTAGGGGTGGAGTTCTGGTTGAGAATGTTCCTCGAAATGAGGATCCTTCTCCGCATCATGAAGAAGTAGAGGAGAATGTTGAGGTTGAGAATGAGGAGGTTATTGGACAAAAGTAAGAGGTACAGGCTGAGACTACAAGTATTCCTCCTTTAGACCTAGTATTAGCTCAGCAGATTATGACTTTTCTGAAGGGATTTGTTGGTCCTGGAGTTCTTTCCATCGTTCAAGCGACTCAGACTTCTGCCAACCACACTATTGCTATTACTGTCCCCAAGGTGGGTGGAACTGTAGGTACGGATGCCTTCTTACATCCTTTGTTGGGTCCTGTGATGACTGGCAATGAGCATGAGATGTTGACTAAGTTTCTGAACCTGATGTCGCCTGTGTTCCATGGTTCTAAGAGTGAGGACGCCTATGCGTTCATCTTGGATTATTATGAGAGGCTTCATAAGTTGGGAATTGTCCATCAGCATGGAGTAGAGTTTGTGACTTTCTAAGTTCAGGATGAGGCTAAACAGTGGTGGAGTTCTTAAGTGAAATGCAAATTATCAACTTTACCCCCACTCAGTTGGACCTAATTTCATGCTCTGTTTCTGGAAAAATATGTACCCTGGACCTTGAGAGATCATAAAAAGGATGAGTTCACGACTTTGGAGCAACGTGGTATGTTTGTGGCTGCTTATGAGGCTAAGTTCCATGCTTTGTCTAGATATGCTACGGAATTGGTGACTACCGAGAAAGTGAGGATCCGTCTATTCGTCAAAGGACTGAATTCTAAGTTACAGGTATTGTCTGTGCACATGACTTCTGCATGGAAAAGTTTTAATGAGGTAACGAATTTTGTGAAAAAAGTGAAAGGAGTGAGGCACTATGGGTAGGCTAAGGCGTTGGCTAAGAAAGCTAAGAGCACATGTAACTTTGTGGGTTCCTGATGAGTCCACAAAATTGGACTCATTTAGGGCAATATTTTGATAGAATAAGTGTCCTCAAATGCATATTTTATCTCAATATCTGATGAAAAACCTTAAGATTCAGGTATTTGGAGTTTGAGGGAAAGCATGGACATCACTTAGCAACAAGGAACAAACGTAGCTGAACCCATTTGACGAGTCGCCAAAGGGTCTTATCCTCGCCTTTTGTTCCAGTGTGCTGAGCCTTGAAGGAAAAGATCAAATTGGCAGTGAAAAGGAGCAGTCGGCGTATCATCGAGCAGTCGACGTATCGTCGAGCAGTTCTGCGAAGCTGTACTATGTCACCCAATGATCCATAACATGGCGATGTTGAAGGTTAATGCAAGATGGCGATGAACTAGACCAAAGGGTGGATCAAAGTGTTGATCGAGATCCCGACTAACTTCACCGAGTTATCCTTCGTAGCACATTTTTTGAAAAATATAAATACTAGTTGAAGTTTTGTGGCTTAGAAGGAGAGCAGAAATTATTATTATCAGATTTTTATTATTAAGTTTTAATATCAGATTTATAATGTTCTCTCTAAGTTTGAAAAGGGTTTTGAAGATTCAAAGGGTTTCAACTCCAAGATTTTGGACTTAGGTCTTGTGTATGCTTCACTTTTGACTTGTTTTAAGACTTAATCTTGCATACCCATTGATTGAAACTGAGATTGGTCTACATTTTTACCTCTTTTACATGTGTAGCTAAAACCCCAATTCTTGGGGTGTGATTTTGTGAATATGAGTTAGATTAATTGTTGGGTCTTGCTTGTTGCTAGTTTATTTGTTGTTTAGATGTGATTTCCTTTAGTAGTTGTGTTGAAACTTAATGAAATTGTAGTTGCAAATACGATCTCACCTTTGTGTTTTCAGCTTTCTCGAGAGAGAGGTCATAAAACTAAGACTACTAAATTGATGGCCTATGGGTGTGGGTCAACATGAGGTTCAACTCGAGAGAGTGAAACCTAGTCCTTCTCCCACACACTCAGCTTGAGAGAGTGAGTGGGATAAGGTGGAGGCTGTTCTTCATGCAGCAAGTGGGTGTTTGAGAGGAACCTATTTGATTCAGGGTAAGTTGCTCGAGAGAGAATTTACCCCCACTATAGTCTAGCCTAGTCACAAATATTCAACGAATTTACTATCAAAAGCATGTACCCAGTAGTCTAGTCTAACCCATATTCCTTACATTCCTTCTTGGGTTAGGGAATTTTACACATCTTATGGGGAGTTGGTTCCCAAGAACAAGAAGAAGGCAAGCAAGTTTAGACCGGTAAAGTCGGTCATGGTCAGAGACAAGGAAGTTGAGTGCCACAATGAGTATATTAACACTGTATTGGGTAGACCACTGCACTCTGCACTTCCCTATGAAGGGTTGGCTGGCTCCTCTAATTTCTGATACCACCCTGAGGTGGATGGATGCAGGGGCACCTATTGAGAAGAGGGACTTGAACATCACTGCTAGGTTCTAGTTTGGTTTCATCAGTAGCACTATCATACCATCCCAGAATGAGTCAATTTTGCGCCATCCTAAGGCAACTTTCCTTGGTTCTATCATGTCCAAGAGCAGCATTGATCTGGGGCTGCTGGTTTCACAAGAGATGACCATGAGGGCCAAGCAGAAGCTAACTTCTCTGCCATTCCTAGTCTTGATCATGGAGTTGTGCCAGCGTGCTGGAGTACCTCGGGATACTATGAAGGATATTGAGGTCACCCCGTCTTCCTCCACTGACATCCGGCGTATTGAGGCCGAGTTGACACGAAAGGAGGTTGACAGGAGGAGAGCAGCTCCGGCAAATATTTCTCTGGAAGTTGATGTTGACTCTTTACCAATAGAGGCACCTTCACCTACTCCGGCCTCTAAGCCTTCAGGTACATCCGATCCTTCCTCTTCTTCACAGGTCCTATATGCTTCTTCCTCCTCCCAGCCTGCCAGGATTACTCAGGCTATGATCCTGAAGATGGGACAGCTGGCCTATTCAGCAAATGTGAAAGTGACTCGGTTAGAGAGATCCATTCTAGGGATGATCGATAGTGCTATCTTGGCTACACTAACCCCCCTTAGGGCCTCTGTTGATGATTTGGCTACTAGAGTCATTTCTTGTGAGAGCAAACAGTGGGAGACATCTGAGGTTTCGACTTTGAAAGCCAAAGTGGTAGACTTGAGGAAGGATGTAGACTATTTAAAGTCTACCGACTTTAGCTCATTGATGCCGGTGCGAATGATGAGGATGGTCTTGAGACCTCAGGGATTCCTCCGGCTACCATCAGAGATGTACAGAGGGGTGGCACAACATATGATGAGTCAGATGCAGAGATCGACGAGGAGCTGATAGCAGTACATGAGAAAGAGATGATGGAGAGCTTAGAGCAGAGCATATTTAGAGATTTTTTAGATCTTGTGGGGACGATTGTGCAGCCGGTGATCCAGACATCGCCGATTGAGACATCCACAACAGCCCCTAGTGGATCTGGCACTACTATTCCCTCTGAGGTGACTCCAGGCACTGATGCCCAAGTCTATATTGGTACACCAAGCACTAAGGCCCCGATAGATGGAGAGATATCATAGACATGACTTTTCTTTACCTCCCTCTCTATCTTACTTACCTTTTCTTTTGGATACTTTTATTCGCATTTGAGGACAATTGATTTTTGTTTGTGGTGGTGTGAGGCCCACCTTTGTGCATATTTATTTTGATTATACATTTTGGATTGTGAGCTATAATTGTGTTATTACACTGCTTTGGGTGGATGTTTGAGCTTGTGGTTCCTTTTATTTTAAAGTGCAAAATGATTTTGATTTGACCCGTTCAAAAATTTTTGCCACCTCTCGTGTGTTGAATATGGCTATTCTTTTGCAAAATTTAAGTCTCGGTTCAGATCAATATCGATGACTTGAATAGTGCTCTCAATCGAACGAACGTGAATGCGTGGTTACGATAAGGCCAAATGAAGTTGCATAGACATTACGTGAACTCTTTGCATCTCATTATGACTAGCCTAGTATCGAATTGAGTCTCTTGTGATGATCATTGCACACTAGCAAAAGTGTGGAGTCTTGTTTGACTGATAGTGTCAATGCCTAGTGTGATGAGCTTACCTATGAACTATGCATGATGGATCCTAGAATTTGCCCCGTTGGTTTGGTTAACTAAGTGATGCTATATCTTGATATGATCTTAGACAACTTTTAAGAGTGTGAGCCAATTTGACATATACCTCTTTTGTGACCTACCTTGTGAGTGTGTGAACCGCTTTTGAACACCCCTTGAGCTTTCCCTTCCTTTGGAAGAAACTTGATGAAAACTAGAACTTTTTTTATCCATCACCCATAATCCTCATGAAGTTGTTGTTAGTTGAATAGCCAACTTAGGCCAAAAACCTAATTTGGGGGTGTGGTGAAAAGATAGGGGCAAGTCAAGAAGTGCAAGGAAAGTCTCCTCTTACCCATGATTTTGAGAAAAATGGAACCCCTCCATATAAAAAAAAAGAGAGAAAAGAGAAAGAAAAAGAAGAAGAATGAAAAAGAAAGTTGTGGAATAAAGTACAAAAGAAATGGGGTCTCCAAACAATTCATGGAAAGTGAATAATAGGATGACTTATGAGCACTAAAGAAAATGATGAAGGAAGAGGAAAGGAAGTGTTGTGAGTACCACTTTTCATGAGAATTAAAGTCACTCAGACTAAATGACCATACCTTTGCACTCAGCCCCATTACAAGCCTTGAAAAGACCTTCTTGATCTTGAGTGAGCTGAAGCAAGTGTTGATTGAAAAATACAGGCAAACCTATGGGTGAAATTATGAATTGTGTTCTTCTTTGTGAGTGTTAGTGTTGCATTTGATTCCGGAACTTTAAATTACAAACCATTATGTGTGAATATGGAATCATTCTTTGTGTGAGGGCATTTGAACACTTTGGTTGAGCTTGAACTTGTATTTGAAGCAAGTATTGTGAGCATGAGATTCTTTGATATTGGTGAGTCACAACTTGAATCTTTGAGTGCACATTTGATCTTTCCATAAGTAAATTGAGTCTTGTTGTGTGCATTCATGATTGAGTCTTTTGTAGCACTATTCGAGACACTCTTTTTGAACAAATGAACTTGAGTTTGCTTGAGGATAGGCAAAAGTTTAAGTTGGGGGTGTTGATGAGTCCACAAATTTGACTCATTTAGGGCTATATTTTGATAGAATTAGTGTCCTCAAATGCATATTTTATCTCAATATCTGATGAAAAACCTTAAGTTTCAGGTATTTGGAGTTTTAGGGAAAGCATGGACACCACTTAGCAAAAAGGAACAAAGTAGCTGAAAGAACAAAAAATAAAGATCTGAGAATCGCCGAACCCATTCGGCGAGTCGCCAAAGGGTCTTATCTTCGCATTTTGTTCCAATGTGCTGAGCCCTGAAGGAAAAGATCAAATTGGCGGTGAAAAGAAGTAGTCGGCGTATCGCCGAGCAGTTTCGCAAAGCTATACTATATCACCCAATGATCAACAACACGATGATGCTGAAGGTTAACGCAAGACGGTGATGAAGTAGACCAAAGGGCGGATCGCCGTCGGTGATCCCGACTAACTTCACCGAGTGATCCTTCGCAACACATTTTCTGAAAACTATAAATACTAGTTGAAGTTTTATGGCTTAGAAGAAGAGAAGAAATTGTTGTTATCAAATTTTTATTATTAAGTTTTATTATCAGATTTAGAATAGTCTCTCTAAGTTTGGAGAGGGTTCTGAAGAACTTGAAGATTCAAAGGGTTTCAACTCCAAGATTTTGGACTTAGGTCTTGTGTATTCTTCACTTTTGACTTTCTTTAAGACTTAATCTTTCATATCCATTGATGGAAACTGAGATTGATATACATTTTTACCTCTTTTACATGTGTAGCTAAACCCCCAATTCTTGGGGTCTGATTTGTGAATATGGGTTAGATTAATTGTTGGGTCTTGCTTGTTGATAGTTTATTTGTTGTTTAGATGTGATTTAGTTTAGTAGTTGTGTTGGAACTTAATGAAATTGTAGTTGCAAATACGATCTCACCTTTGTGTTTTTGGCTTTCTCGATAGAGAGGTTGTAAAACTATGACTACTAAATTGATGGCCGGTGGGAGCGGGTCAACATGAGGTTCAGCTCGAGATAGTGAACCCTAGTCCTTCTCCCACACACTCAGCTCGAGAGAGTGAGTGGGCTAAGGCGGAGGCTGTTCTTCATGCAGCAAGTGTATGTCTGAAAGGAACCCATTTGATTCGGGGTAAGTTCCCTGAGAGAGAATTTACCCCCACTATAGTCTAGCCTTGTCACAAATATTCAATGGATTACTATTAAAAGCATGTACCCAATAATTTAGTCTAACCCGTATTCCTATCACATCCCAAGAATCCCGTCTCTTCTTCCGTATCTCTCTTTATTTTTGCTGATTTTGCTCTTTACTTACTTACAAACCCCCCATTGATAATTGACACTCGTATCAAGCCCTTTAATTTGTCATGTCTACATTCGATAAAGTCTTTAGCTACGGTTAGCTTTAGCATTTTTGCGCTTAACCACTAATTTTTAGGAACCACTCCCTTGGGACTCGACCCCAACGCTTTGTTGGGTTACTTTACTACTGTAAGATAGTAAATACTTGCATTGGAAGTTGTGTCTTAATTACGCAAACATCAGTTCCTACTCAAGAGGCTCCAGGAGGCCGACACCTGTAGGCCAATTCAGTCCACTATGCCCGCTTCTACATGAAATTACTCGGTAACTCCACCTCAAATTTGATTCAGGATAACCATGGAGCTGCATCTTCGGTGGACAACACGCCATCTTTTGATCACACTTGTTATAATTGTGGAGAACCTAGGCATTTGAGGAGATATAGTCTCCATCCATGCATGTTGGACCCCGCACAACAACAGATTAGAGCAGTGGTACTGGTGGGAAATGGTAATAATGGTCGAGGACGCCCACAAGATGTGGGAGAAGGAAATCAGTGAGACCCTGGAGGTCACAAAAATGGTAACACACAATGACGTACGGTGCAGTCAGGCAGGGAATTCCCCCGTCGATGACAGGGCTAAGTGTTATGCCTTTTGAGGTAAGAGGGGGCAGTGTCTTTTGATGAGGTGATCACATGTACTATTCTTGTATGTGACCAGATGACTAATGTGTTATTTGATCCGAGTTCTACTTATTCTTATGTGTCCATTAAGTTTTCCTTGGGATTTGATATGATTTATGATGTACTTGATACCCTCGTCCATGTTTCTACCCCAGTTGGAGAGTCTGTCATAGTCATCATGTCTATCTTGTTTGTCTTATCTTATTTATGGGTTTTTAGACTTGGGCTGATTTGGTTATTTTGGATATGACAAACTTTGATATAATCTTAGGCATGACTTGGTTGTTCCCCTATTATGCTATGTTAAATTGTAACACTAAGTCTGTGACTCTAGAGATTCCTTGTAGGAAAAAGTTAGAACGGGAAGGGATGTACAAGCCTAAGATGGCTAAGATCATATCCTTCATTCGGGTTAGGAAACTGGTGGGGCAGGGTTGTTTGGCTTATTTGGCTCATATTCGGGATGTTGAGGTTGAATCTCTCTCTATTGAATCCATTCCTATGGTGTCAGAATTTAGAAAAGTGTTTCCTACTGATTTGCCTGGTATACCTCCTCATAGAGATATAAATTTCTGTATTTACTTGGAACCTAGTACCCGCGCCATTTCCATGATCCCTCCTAATTGCATGGCTCTAGCGGAATTGAGAGAGCTTAAGACTCAAATCCAAGAACTTCTTGATAAAGGTTTCATTAGTGCTTCCCCGTGGGGTGCTCTATCTTGTGTGTTAAGAAAAATGATGGCAGTATGATGATGTGCATAGACTATCGACAATTGAATAGGGTCACCATTCTGAATAAGTATACATTGCCTCGGATAGATGATCTGTTTGACCAGTTGCAGGGTGAATCCATTTTCTCTAAGATTGATCTAAGGCCTGGCTATCATCAATTAAAGATTAGGCCTAAGGATATACCAAAAACAACATGTAGAACCCACTATGGGTACTATGAGTTTCTAGTTATGTCGTTTGAGTTGACAAATACGCCTACAACTTTCATGAGTTTGATGAATGTTGTGTTTAAACCCTTTCTTGATTCGTTTGTGATAGTGCTTATTGATGACATTTTGGTTTATTCGACAAGTAAGGAAGAGCATGCCAACCATCTTTGTATTTTTTCTGGGTGTTCTTGGGAAACAAAAAATGTATACGAAATTTTCTAAGTGTGAATTTTAGTTGACTTCAATTGCCTTTTTGGGGCATGTAGTTTCAAAGGAAGGGGTAATGGTAGATCCCCAAAAGATTGAAGCGGTTAAGAATTAGGTCTCGCCAAGCTTGATGACTGAAGTTAGGAGTTTTGTGGGGCTCGCTAGTTATTATCGATGGTTTGTGAAAAACTTCGCTTCTATTGCCACACATTTGACAAGGTTGACCAAAAAGGAAGTACCTTTCGAATGGACTAAAAATGTGAGGAGAGCTTTCAAAAGCTCAAGACCTTTCTGACCACAACACCTATTCTAGCACTACCAGTTGAAGGTAAATATTTTATTATTTATTGTGATGCTTCATATTTAGGTTTGGGTGTGGTGTTGATGCATGATAAGAATGTCTAGTTTATTGTCACGACCCAAGCCTAGGGCCTAGACGTGACATGGCGAATGAGGAACCCGAAGGAACCCCAAACAAGCCTCTCAAACTTGTCATCCCACTTCATCGGTCGCGGAAGTACATTCAACATTAAATAACGGGAATTAGGGACTAAGGGCAAACCATTTCGAAATAACATCATAGAATAAGAGTCAAGTTCATTTACAAAATACTTGTCCAACGCACACCTCTACATACATAGATAGGACGGGGGCCATGACATACTACCGGCTCCCCTCATAGTCAAAATACAATTGCAAGCTAAATTCTCAAAACATAGGACTAGGAAACATAACATAGCCCTCGAATCATTGAGGACTCACCAACAAATTGGGATAAGCACCGT
This sequence comes from Solanum commersonii, assembly GCA_029007595.1. NCBI lineage: Eukaryota > Viridiplantae > Streptophyta > Magnoliopsida > Solanales > Solanaceae > Solanum > Solanum commersonii. The sequence continues at coordinate 360,711 of JAJTWQ010000148.1, forward strand.
ACTAGCCACGTGGATGGAGAGAAGGATCAAGAGTAGCTCCGGTCCCTACATGGTGACATCATGTAGGAAAAAATATGCGTTAGTACTTTGGAATGTACTAAGTATGCGGGGTGCAATACAACAATAGACAAGGACACAATCGACATGCAAGAAATAGTTCCATAGGAATAATAAATAACAATATGAGGATGCATGATCAAAGTGAAGTCAAAACATGTTTAAGTAAATCTATACTAATAGTAGATATCATATGTGTATGCATGATCCAACCAATCTATAACCCCAACTTAGGATGGGGGATGCCGTTCACACCCGGACACCCCGGTGGCAAGGTATAAACCCCTCACATGGTTGATGTTGGTCACACCCCAAGCATCCTAGGTGGTGAGATATAAACCTCTCACATGGTTGATGTTGGTCACACCCCAAGCATCCTAGGTGGTGAGATATAAACCTCTCACATGGTTATCCGGTTCTTTTCCCCGAACCGGGCATGGTCATGCAACACTTTATATAGGAAATTCACATTAGGCTCTAATGCAATTTCATGTATGGAATGAACATATACACAAGCTTAGTTTGTCATCAACACATCTCTAGAATGCCACACATCTCATAACTCAAGCCCTAAAGTATCAATTCATCAATTCTCTATAATTGGACATTTTGTCAAATACCTTGAAGGCATGTAATGGGATCAAAGAGCATGAAAGATAGGGTAGTAATTATGCAGCCAAACCAGTGAACAACCTACAACAACGCCTTTTAACACCCACAAGACCACATGAAAAATCTCCACATCCATTCCAAATTTAGATTCAAGCTCTACAGTCACAACATGCTCAAAACAATCACTTTTCATGTTTAAAATTCACGGTGCAGGAAATTTGTACAAGGAACAAGACTAATTTATGAATCTCAACTTAAACCATGAATTAGTGAATAAAATAGAGACTAGGCACTATGGGTGGAAGGACCCATGAGTTCAACACCACATACCTTGAGTTTTTTATGAAGGTCTTGAGAGTGTCTTCAATGGAAGCTTGAAACTTGGAGCAAGAGTCTCTTCAATCTTGAGGAAGGTTTTGGATTAGGATTCTTGAGAGAACTTGAGAGAAAATGTGTCTAAGTATGGGAGAGGTGTTTTGGGAAATATTTTAGAGATGGGAATTGAATTAATGTTATATAGGAAATAACATATGCCCTTTGAAAAAAACGGGTCCAACACTTAGAAAAAAAAAATGAGGCGGGTGAACAATAATTTCGGTCACTGGAAATTGCATTTCCTGCACGGACCGATTTTACGAAAATGGGCATAACTTCTTCGTCCGAACTCCGAATGAGGTGAAACGAAGTGTGTTGGGTAGCTAACTCAAAGGGCTTTCCATGGATATGCTATGGGCCACCCAATTATTTGTGTGCTAGGAGATATGACCCTCCAAAGTAGACCCTCGAAAAAGGTTTTACTTGGAAATTTCGAATTTTGATACGGTTGCTCTAAAATTTGGGTTAGACCCATTCCCCACTCAATTTGACCCCCTAAACGAGAATATGAAGTCGGATTTTCGAAAAACGAAATGGATTTTTAGATATAGCTAAAACAAGCTTCCGGTAACTTTCGAAGCACATTTTTAGGAACTTTTTGGGTCGTTTCAATATCTCCCCCTTGGGAACATTCGTCCCCGAATGTGGAAGAGACGTACAAGGCAAGACTTAGTAAGAACATATCAGCCCCAACATTAATGCAAAAAATTTATTTAAACATCACTTCAAGATTTCAAAACTTAGTGTAAAGCATCCATAACTCATCAATTTAAACATATATGCACATCAATGATCTAGGGGCTGAAATGTAAGACTCAATGGAGTACAAAAGACTTGATTTAATACCCTAGGCTTGAGTGGAGTTGAATAGATAAGGATAACGTCTTTGCATGTCCGCTTCGGCCTCCCAAGTAGCACTCTCCACTTGTTGATTTCTCCAAAGCACCTTAATGGAGGCCACTTCTTTGTTCCTCAACCTCTTAACTTGTCTATCCAAGATCTGAACCGGGACTTCTTCATACGTCAAATTATCTTCTACAACACCCACAACCTCAAGAGGTACAATAGCGTTAGGATCACCAACACATTTCCTCAACATCGATACATGGAACACCGGATGAACTAATTCCATCTCCTTGGGCAATCCCAACTCATAGGCTACTTTACCAACCCTTCTTATTACCTCATAAGGACCGACATACCTAGGACTTAATTTCCCTTTCTTACCGAAACGAACCACACCTTTCATTGGAGAAACTTTCAAATAAACCCAATCACCCACTTTGAATTCAAGATCCCTTCTCCTCACGTCGGCATAAGACTTTTGACGACTTTGGGCTGTTTTCAACCTCTCCCTAATCATCCTTAACTTCTCAAGAGTATCCATGACTAGATCCGGATCCAACAAGGCCACCTCTCCAACTTCAAATCACCCAACCGGTGATCTACACCGTCTACCATAAAGTGCCTCAAAAGGAGCCATATCGATACTAGAATGATAACTATTGTTGTATGCAAATTCAATCAAAGGAAGATGATCATCCCAACTACCTTTCAACTCCAAGACACAAGCTCTAAGCATATCCTCCAAGGTTTGAATTGTTCTTTCGGCTTGGCCATCCGTTTGAGGGTGGAAGGCCGTGCTAAGCTATACCTTTGTACCAAGACCCCTTTGGAAAGATTTCCAAAAGTGAGAAGTGAATTGGGCACCACGAACCGAGATGATAGACAAGGGAATCCCATGCTACCTTACCAATTCATGAATGTACAACTTGGCATACTCTTCAGCCCCGTAAGTAGTTTTAACCGGTAGGAAATGAGCCGACTTTGTCATCCGATCAACCACCACCCAAACCGAATCAAAGCCTCTTCTAGTCTTGGGCAAGCCCACTACAAAGTCCATGTTGATTTCTTCCCACTTCCAAGTAGGTATCTCAATGTCTCGAGTTAGGCCACCTGGCCTTTGATGTTCTGCCTTGACTTGTTGACAACTATGGCAACCCGAAACAAATTTTGCAATGTCCTTCTTCATACCCCCCCCCCCCCAACCAATACATATCCCTCAAGTCTCTATACATCTTTGTTGACCCCGGATGAATAGAATAAAAAGAATTATGAGCCTCATCAAGGATTCTTTCCCTCACACTATCCACACAAGGAACACATAATCTACCTTGGTACCTAAGGGCACCATCTCCCCCTTGGGAGAAAACCTCCACCTTACCACTACTTAACGAAGCCTTTAATTCCACCAAAGAAGGATCAAGATCTTGCTTGGCTATCACCTCATCAACCAAGGAAGACCTTGAACCATCAACAACAACTACTCCTCCACTATCCACCCCTTCTAACCTAACTCCCAATTTGGCCAACCGATGGACCTCCTTAGCCAACTCTTTACTACCTTCCTCCACATGAGCCAAGCTACCCATGGACACTCTACTCAATGCATTCGCCACCACATTAGCTTTCCCCGGATAATAGTGAACACTCATATCATAATCCTTAAGGAACTCTAACCACCTCCTTTGTCTCAAGTTAAGATCTTTTTGCGTGAACACATATTGGAGACTTTTATGGTCGGTGAAGATATCAACATGCACCCCATACAAATAGTGACGCCAAATCTTTAAAGCAAAAACCACAGCGGCCAATTCAAGATCATGGGTTGGGTAATTCTTTTCGTGAACCTTAAGTTGCCTAGAAGAATAGGCTATAACCTTACCACTTTGCATCAACACACAACCCAAACCAATACGGGAAGCATCACAATAAACAACAAAACCTTCTAACCTATCCGGAAGTGACAAAATAGGAGCGGACACAAGCCTTTCTTTCAAAGTTTGGAAGTTTTCCTCACACTCATCCGACCACACAAATTTAGCCTTCTTTTGAGTCGACTTAGTCATGGGAGAAGCAAGAGAAGAAAACCCTTCCACAAATCTCCTATAATAACCCGCTAAACCCAAGAAACTCCTTATATCCAACGGGGTCAAAGGTCTAGGCCAATTCCTAATAACATTGGCCTTCTTAGGATCCACCTTAATACCATCCCCCGACACAACATGGCCTAAGAAAGCAACTTCCTTCAACCAAAACTCACACTTTTCATATTTATCGTACAACTTCTCTTCCCTCAATCTTTGGAGTACAACCCTCAAGTGACCCATGTGCTCTTCCTCACCCCGAGAATAGATCAAGATGTCATTTATAAACACCACCACAAAAGAATCAAAGTAGGGTTTGAAGACCCTATTCATCAAATCCATAAAGATAGCCGGAGCGTTAGTCAACCCAAAAGACATCACCACAAACTCATAGTGCCCATACCTAGTACGAAAGGCCGTCTTGGGAATAGCACACTCCCTCACCTTCACTTGATGATACCCGGACCGAAGATCAATCTTAGAGAAGTGACTAGCCCCATGCAATTGGTCAAATAAATCGTCAATCCTTGGAAGAGGATACCTATTCTTGACGGTGACCCTATTAAGTTGTCGTTATCAATACACATTCTAAGAGACCCATCTTTCTTCTTCACAAACAAAACCGAAGCACCCCATGGAGAATGACTAGGTCTAATAAACCCCTTTTCTAACAAATCTTTTAATTGCTCTTTCAACTTCGCCGGGGCCATATGATAAGGGGGAATAGAAATAGGTTGAGTATCGGGAAGGAGGTCTATACCAAAACCTATCTCCCTTTCGGGAGGGACACCGGGAAGGTCTTTTGGGAAGACATCTAGAAACTCATTAACAACCGGAATAGACTCAATAGGAGGGACTTTAGACTCCACATCATTGACTCTCACAATATGGTACAAGCACCCTTTGGAAATCAACCTATGGGCTTTAATGCAAGAAATGAATTTCCCCTTCACCACAACATCCCGACTCTCCCACTCAAGGACGGGTTCATTAGGAAATCGGAACTTGACTTTACGAGTCCTACAATCAATAGAAGCATAATATGCATGCAACCAATCCATCCCAAGAATAACATCAAAATCCACCATATTCAACTCAACAAGATCACAAGGCAACAACTTATTCAATATGCAAACCGGACAATTTCTATACACTTTTCTAGTAACAATAGAGACACCAATGGGAGTAGATACTTCATATGGCACATGTAACAATTCCGACTCGACATGAAATTTTCTAGCAACTAAGGGGGTAACAAAGAAAAGGGTGGCACCCGGATCAATCAAAGTATAAACATCAAGATCAAAGATTTGCAACATACCGGTCACCACATCGGGAGTCTCATTAACACCTTGTCTACCATGCAAAGCATAAAATCGATTGTGCCTTGGGGCACCACTTTGAGAAGCACCTCTACCCAAAGGAGTAGTGTTAGCTTTTCGGACCTTGTTGCGGATCTTGGGACACTCAAACCTCTTGTGACCCACTTCTCCACATTCAAAGCAAGCACCCGAACCCTTCGTGCAAGGACCACCATGCTTCCTCCCACACTTAGGGCATACATCCATAGAACCCACTTCATCTCCCCCTTGAGGTCTAGGAACATTGATAGCAAATCCCCGGTTGACATGAAGGTTTCCTCGGCCTTGATGGAATCTAGCACCCTTAGGGAACCTATTCTCCAATCGGGCCCTCTTGGCCTCGTGCCCCCTTCTCTTCCTCAATTTCTCCTCCTCTATTTGCTCGACATAAGTCATCAACCGAGACAAATCCATATCTCCAATGAGCATAGCGGACCGACACTCTTCACTAACCAAGTCGGATACACCCATCACAAATTTGTTCATCCTTGACCTAGAGTCGGCCACCAAGTGAGGTGCATACTTGGAGAGTTGGACAAATTTAAGGGCATACTCCCTCACACTCATAGCTCCTTGCTTCAAGTTCATGAACTCCACCAACTTTGCCTCCCTAAGCTCAAGAGGGAAGAACCTATTAAGGAAAGCAAGTTTAAACTCCTCCCACAACACCACATAGCCATTACCTTTCTCACCATTCCATTGATCAAACCAAATTTGAGCAACCCCCTTGAGTTGGTAGGCCGCCAACTCCGCCTTCTCACAAGCACCAACATCCATAATGGTCAAGATTTTGCATACCTCATCGATGAACTCTTGCGGGTCTTCATCCACCTTTGAACCATGGAAGACCGGAGGGTTCATCCTCATGAAATCTCTCACCCTTTCCCCCGGGGTGGAAGTTCGAGGAGCTTGGGCTCCTTGTTGCACTTGGTTAGATACCACTTGTGCAAGCATGGTGAGTGCATCACGGAGCTCACCATTGGTGGGTGGCTCTTTCGGTGATCAGGCCCTTCTTCCCCTCATGTTTGGTATGATGATCTAGCAATCCAAAGAACAAGCGTTAGGGAAGAATCACCTTATTACACTCTAAGCACGACATAGAACATGAAGAAGGGAAACCTTTCCTAAAACGTTTTGTAGCCTCCCATTCATAGTCGTGGCGCGCTTCACAACCATGATTAGGACTCTACTCAACGCGGTGTGTTGGACTCCGAGGATTTAACAACCTAGTGCTCTGATACCAAGCTTGTCACGACCCAAGCCTAGGGCCTAGACGTGACATGGCGAATGAGGAACCCGAAGGAACCCCAAACAAGCCTCTCAAACTTGTCATCACACATCATCGGTCGCGGAAGTACATTCAACATTAAATAATGGGAATTAAGGACTAAGGGCAAACCATTTCGAAATAACATCATAGAATAAGAGTCAAGCTCATTTACAAAATACTTGTCCAACGCACACCTCTACATACATAGATAGGACAGGGGCCATGACATACTACCGGCTCCCCTCATAGTCAAAATACAATTGCAAGCTAAAGTCTCAAAATATAGGAGTAGGAAACATAACATAGCCCTCGAGTCATTGAGGATTTACTAACAAACTCGGATAAGCACCGTACTAGCCATGTGGATGGAGAGAAGAATCAAGATTACCTCCGGTCCCTACATGGTGACATCATGTAGGCAAAATATGTGTTAGTACTTTGGAATGTACTAGGTATGCGGGGTGCAATACAATAATAGACAAGGACACAATCGACATGCAAGAAATAGTTCCATAGGCATAATGAATAACAATATGAGGATGCATGATCAAAGTGAAGTCAAAACATGTTTAAGTAAATCTATACTAATAGTAGATATCATATATGTGTGCATGATCCAACCAATCTATAACCCCAACTTAGGATGGGGGATGCCGTTCACACCCGGACACCCTGGTGGCAAGGTATAAATCCCTTACATGGTTGATGTTGATCACACCCCAAGCATCCTAGGTGTTGAGATATAAACCTCTCACATGGTTGATGTTGGTCACACCCCAAGCATCCTAGGTGGTGAGATATAAACCTCTCACATGGTTGATGTTGGTCACACCCCAAGCATCCTAGGTGGTGAGATATAAACCTCTCACATGGTTATCCGGTTCTTTTCCCCCGAACCGGGCATGGTCATGCAACACTTTATATAGGAAATTCACATTAGGCTCTAATGCAATCTCATGTATGGAATGAACATATACACAAGCTTAGTTTGTCATCAACACATCTCTAGAATGCCACACATCTCATAACTCAAGCCCTAAAGCATCAATTCATCAATTCTCTATAATTGGACATTTTGTCAAACACCTTGAAGACATGTAATGGGATCAAAGAGCATGAAAGATAGGGTAGTAATTATGCAGCCAAACCAGTGAACAACTTACAACAACGCCTTTTAACACCCACAAGACCACATGAAAAATCTCCACATCCATTCCAAATTTAGATTCAAGCTCTACAGTCACAACATGCTCAAAACAATCACTTTTCATGTTTAAAATTCACGGTGCAGAAAATTTGTACAAGGAACAAGACTAATTTATGAATCTCAACTTAAACCATGAATTAGTGAGTAGAATAGAGTTTAGACACTATGGGTGGAAGGACCCATGAGTTCAACACCACATACCTTGAGTTTTTTATGAAGGTCTTGAGAGTGTCTTCAATGGAAGCTTGGAACTTGGAGCAAGAGTCTCTTCAATCTTGAGGAAGGTTTTGGATTAGGGTTCTTGATAGAACTTGAGAGAAAATGTGTCTAAGTTTGGGAGAGGTGTTTTAGGAAATGTTTTAGAGATGGAAATTGAATTAATGTTATATAGGAAATAACATATGCCCTTTGAAAAAAACGGGTCCAACACTTAGAAAAAAAAAATGAGGCGGGTGAACAGTAATTTCGGTCACTGGAAATTGCATTTCCTGCACGGACCGATTTTACGAAAATGGGCATAACTTCTTCGTCCGAACTCCGAATGAGGTGAAACAAAGTGTGTTGGGTAGCTAACTCAAAGGGCTTTTCCATGGATATGTTATGGGCCACCCAATTATTTGTGTGCTAGGAGATATGACCCTTCAAAGTAGACCCTCGAAAAAGGTTTCACTTGGAAATTTTGGATTTTGATACGGTAGCTCTAAAATTTGGGTTAGACCCATTTCCCACTGAATTTGACCCCCTAAACGAGAAAATGAAGTCGGATTTTTGAAAAACGAAATGGATTTTTAGATATAGCTAAAACAAGCTTCCGGTAACTTCCGAAGCACATTTTTATGAACTTTTTGAGTCGTTTCACTTATGCATCGCACTAATTGAAGGTGCATGCGAGGAATTATCTAACACATGATTTCGAGTTGGCAGCGATAGTATTTTCTCTTAAAATCTGGCGGCATTACCTCTATGGAGTCAAGTGTGAGGTGCTTACTGATCATCGAAGTCTACAATATGTATTCACTCAAAACGATCTAAATTTGAGACATCAAAGGTGGACGGAGTTACTCAAGGATTATGATGTGACCATCTAGTATCATCCGGGTAAGGCTAATGTAGTGGAGGACGCACTAAGCCGAAAAACGATGAGTATGGGTAGTTTAGCTTGTTTGAGTGTATCCAAGAGACATTTGGCTAAGGAATCCAAACCTTGGAATATAAGTTCATGCAGTTGGGCATCTCAGAAAAAGGTGGGGTGTTAGCTAGCATTGAGGTTAGGGCCACCTTCATTGAGGAGATCAAGGCCAAACAATTTGAGGAGGAGAATTTGAATGAGCTTAGAAATAAGACAGTGATTGGTAAGGCACAAGACATGGTTTTTTATGCGGGGGGTGTGCTTATTTTTAAGGGAAGGATTTGTGTTCCTAGAGTGGGCGACTTGATTCAGAATTTATTGACAGAATCCCATGGTTCGCGGTATTCCATTCATTCAGGTGTGACTAAGATGTACCGAGATTTGAAGAGAATTTATTGGTGGCCTGACATGAAGAAGGATAAAGTGGAGTTTGTGGCTAAGTGTCAAAATTGCCAACAGGTAAAATATAAGAATCAGAGGCCTGTAGGTTTGCTTCAGAGAAAGCCAATTCCGTAATAGAAGTGGAAAATGATAGCTATGGATTTCATGGTTGGTCTTCCCAAGACATTGGAGAAGTATTCTATTTGGGTAGTGGTTGACAGATTTACTAAGTTAGTCCATTTTATTCCATTCAGAAGAGACTATAATGCACACCAATTGGCTAATGTATATGTAAAAGAGATAGTACAGCTGCACGAGGTTCCCTTTCTATCATCTCAGACCGTGGTACGCAATTCACATCCAAGTTTTGGGGAAAATTACATGAGGAGTTGGGTACTCAATAGCATCGCTTTCCATCCACAGGTGAACGAGTAGTCTGAGAGGACTATCCAAGTGTTATAGGACATGTTGAGGACATGTGTGATCAGCTTTGGAGGACATTGGGATAAGCTCCTACCTTTGTGTAAGTTCTCCTATAATAACAGTTACCACTCTAGCATCGACATGGCACCGTTTGAAGCACTATATGAGAGAGGATGTAGATCACCCATAGGGTGGTTTGAGGGTGGAGATGTAAAATCTTGGGGGATTGACTTGGTGAAGGAGGCTCAAGATAAGGCAAGAAACATCAATGTTAAGCTTCTAACAACCCAAAGTTGACAGAAAAAGTATCCAGACCATAAGGTAAGGGACATAGAATTTTAGACTGGTGAGCAAGTTCTTCTTAAAGTGTCACCCATGAAAGGGGTGATGAGATTCGACAAGAAGGGCAAGCTTAGTCCTCGATACATTAGACCAGTCGAAATTCTTGACTGTGTAGGGCCAGTTGCTTATAGATTGGCTTTACCTCCTAACTTATCAGGAGTTCATTCGGTATTTCATATGTCCATGCTGAATAAATATCATGGAGATGGGGATTACATTATAAAATGGGACTTGGTTTTGTTAGACAAAGACCTTCAGTATGAGGAGGAACCGATTGTAATTCTTGATCGTGATATCCGGAAGTTGAGGACCAAAGAGATTAAGTTTCTGAAAGTTCAATGGAAGCGTCGTCCAGTTAAGAAAGCTACTTGGGAAATCGAGAAGGACATGCGAGAGAAGTTTCCCAGTTGTTCGACGAGTCAGGTACTACTAGATTCTTACTTTAGCCTATTTTTCCTAATTTTTCACTCGGGGATGAGTGAGGAGTAAACTGGTATCTATTGTAAAGAACTGCTCTCGTCGTTATAGAAAAGCAAAAGGGGAAATTTTTTGGGCTGAAAAACTTTTTGGTAGTAACTTGAGAACTCTTAGCCTAGTCCAGATTTGAACAAAATCGAAGTTAGTGAGATCTAGGGAAATCTGTTAATGAATAAGAGATCTAATTATGAATTTTATCACATGAGTAGATAGCTAAGACGTTAAGGAAATCGTACGACTTTACGAAATTAAATTCGAGCACGTAGAACTTCCGAAACTGACCTTAGTGTAAACAGAAAGTTATGATTGTCTTAAGTTGAAGGTGTGTTGTGAAATTGGGGTTTGAAACTCTAATTATGATGTTCTGTCTCCTCATAAGCTATCAGGGCGGGATTTGTCCTGCTAGGGTGAGGCCGTTGTGGTGGGACGGGGTACGCTATAGCGGGCCAGTTGCGACTTAAGTCATGATTAAACCCCAAAAATGTTAGTATTATGCAATTTTCATTCTTGAACGCTAAGAGACAAACCAGGGCAAGTTCGTGATAGTTTTCCATCCCTTCTAGCACTAACGATAAGGATTTTACTCCCCTGATCCATATTTCAATCCGTAGAACTTAGATTCTTGGGTAATTATTGTTGGGGGAGGGTTTTTGGACTGGAAAAATCCCTAGCTGCACCTTAGGATTATGGGTTTGGTCTAGGGTCGATAGTGTTGATTATAATCTAGGTAATTAGGCCTAGTTTATTGATCCTTGTATTAAATTATTGTTTTTAGACCACGAATAAGTGGAAATAATCCACAAAGGGAAGATTCAAGTACCTTAGGTGGATTCAAGCTTGGTTTGGAGGTAGGTGATGGTTTGATTTCTTGTTTGCATGATATATGTTGGTGATTACTTCATTGTGATGCATGTATGTACGTGAATGAAGCATTGTGATCAAACCTAATGAAATGAGAACAAATCATTAAATGTATATCATGATTCAACACTTGATTTTATGATTTTGAGAATGTACATATGAGTGTAATTGTGATTGTGGTTTTGTTGATTCATGACCCAAGGGTACCCCCTACACGTAATATGGCGTACTTGACCCCGAAGGGGTCTCATACAAGCCCTTAGCATATCATAACATAGAGTAATTAGAAATGATGCAAAAATTTAAAACTTTTCTTTACAATTGAAATCTTTTATAAAAGCAAATAGAATGTGTAGACTTGTCTCAAGTAGCCATCTATTACAATAGTTCAAGTGAAAAGGGACATAGACCATACAACATAGTCCGAAATAAAATGCTAGAAATCAATCTCAAAGTGACTCTTTCCCGTCCTCGAATCATGATAACTCACCACAAACCAAGAGAATAGCTGAATCCAAGCTTTAACCAAAAGATAACCGCCTTAAGAAACGGACCCTACCCTTGCGAAAAATGTAGGAAAATATGGGTTAGTACAAAAATACACTAAGTATGATAATCATGCACAAAATCATAAAAACATGCTAAAATGGATATTTTTAGTTGAATGGATGCCATTTAATAGTTTAAAGCACCATTTGATGATAATTGAAAAGCATAATTCATAAACATAATCAACTCATAGATAATCATATCATAAGAGAACCATACCATGAGTACCCTAAAAGCATATTTGTGCAATGAATGAATAAGATCCCATAATCCTATTCATGCTAAGTAAAGCTCTTTGAGTAACCATAGTTCATATTTCATATTCTTATCATATTGGGAATAAGCCTTAATCGACATAGACCATGTGAGCTAACATAGAATTCGGTATCTACCCCACACCCAAAAGGGGTTGTTCTACTTTCCTAAGGTAGAACGATACTGTTAGCTTAGGTGGATCCACTAGCAAAAGACCTACATGGGCACATAGTTATGGTATAAGGAGATTGCTACTAGAAACTTGGACTTTACTAAGTTATAAAGTTTCCATCTCATGAGATACATACCATGGGAACCTGAACTCAACTAAGGTAGAAAGAACCCATTCGGAAAGTCAGACTCAACTAGTGTAAAAGCTTTCATTTCATATTCATATCCACTCGATGCTAAGAATTTATTCTCATCGATTACATATTAAGTCTTGACTTATGTGCTTATTCATGGAAGAGTGTCTTGACATTCAATCCAACATAATTCATACTATAGCTCATAGATTCAATAGGTGAGACTAGTCTTCCAACCTTAGAATCACTACATGTGACAAACCTTTCACATCATATCATATTCATCCATAAATGTGTTGATGAGTCCACAATTTGGACTCATTTAGGGCTTTATTTTAATAGATTTAGTGACCTCAAATGCATATTTTGTCTCAATACCAGATGTAAATCCTTGAATTTCAAGTATTTGGATTGAGAGACAAAGCATGGACACTATTGAGCAAAAAGGAATAAGGCAGCTGAAAGAACCAAGAAAAGATGACCTGAGGATCGTCTAACCAATTAGGCGAGTCACCGAACGGCTAGGGTCTCGCCTAATGTTCAAAAGTGCCAAGACCTGAAGTAGAAAATTTAGTCGGTGAGATAAATGAGTCGTTGGTGAGTCACCGAACAGTTTCGCGATGCAGTGCCTTATCGCCCAAAGTTTTAGAACCTCAAGGATGCTGAAGGCAAAATAAAAATGGCGATACAAATGACCAAAGGGCTGATCGTCGAGTGGATCGATGATCTGGACTTATTGCGTCGACTGGTCCTTCGCAACACAATTTTTGAAAACTATAAATACTTATTTAAATTTTTAGCTTAGTATCAAATTTTTAACCTGAGTTTTATTGAAACATATCATTCTTCAATTTTCAAACTTAGAACTGAGTTTGGAGACATTTTTCCTTAGCTTTGAAGATTTGAAGATTTCCATTTCTAAGAAATTGGAAGAGGGTGTTAAAGATTCTTCATCTTAGATGTTTGTAAATACAATATTAATCGTACCCATTTTATGGAAACACATTTCAATATCAATTTCTATCTTTTTACTATGTCTAGGCAAAACCCCAATTCTTGGGATGTGATTATGGGTTGAATTAACTGTTAGGTAGTGCTAATTGATAGTTTATTTGTTGTTTAAATGTGATTTCATTAAGTAATTATGGTTGAATTTAATGGGTTGTAGTTGCAAATACAATCTTACCTTCGTGTTTTTGGTTTACTCGAGAGAGAGGTTTTAAAACCAAAATTACTGAATCGGTAGTCTGTGAGTAGTGGGCTGTCATGGGTTCAGCTCGAGAGAGTGAATCCTAAACCCTTTTCCACACATTTAGCTCGAGAAAGTGAATCCTAAACCCTTTTCCACATATTTAGCTCGAGAGAGTGAATGGGCTAAAGTGAATGTTGTGCTTCATTGTGGCTTATTGGTGTTCGAGAGAAACCAATTTGATTCGGGGTAAATTGTTCGAGAGAAAGTTTACCCCCACTAAAGTTTAGCTTATTCACTAATTTGTAGCGATTTACTAATAATTACAATTAGCCGGTTGTTTACCTTAGCCCATAATTCGATCACATCCCAAGAATTTTGTCTCCATATTCGTATTTCCATATTATTTATTATTTTTAGTTGCTAGTTGACTACAAACCCCCCTTTTTGATACTTGACACTTGTGTCAACCTTTAATTTATCATGTTTTTCTTCATAAATGTTTTTAGCTATGTATGATTTGAGAAGATTTCTACTTTTCGACTGATTCTCGATTGCAAACCACTCTATTGGGACTCAACACCAACTCACTAGTTGGGTTATATTACTATTAAATGATCGTGGATGCTTAATATTGGATGAAGCATTTGGATACGTCAATCAAAATGGCGCCGCTGTCGAGGAGTGTTGTTACTTGAGAATTTTTAGTTAAGTTGAATATTTGCTCTTGTTAATTATAGTGATACTTAATTTTTATTTGTGTTTTGTTTCTTTCTGTGTTGAAAATAGGAAGTATGAGTGTGAACGGCAGCAATGGCAACCAAGTAGGCCATCAAGATGACATCGGAAACCTCAATGATGTCAACGAGCCTCATGCTAATGACCCCCATCTTATGGGCAGTATTGGTACCATTCGCTTGCCTCCGACCGAAGGTAATGCAGTGTTCCACATCACGAGTACTATGTTGCAACTCTTGCAACTAAAGGGGCTTTTCAATGGGTTGGCCCATGAGGATCCCCATGAGCCTATTAGAAATTTTGTGGATGTATGTGGACTGTTATCATTCAAGAATATCTCCTAAGAGTCGGTCCGGTTGAGGTTGTTCCCCATTCTCTTTGATGGGAGAAGCGTGCAAATGGCTGGCTGAATTGCCACGTGAATCAATCACTTCATGGGAGAAGTTGGTTACCGCATGTCAAGTGCGATTTTTTCCTCCCTCGAAGATGATGACTCTTCGGGATAGCATTCAGAGCTTCAAGCGTCTAGAAGGCGAGCCGATTCATGAAACTTGGTTGCAATTCAAAAAGTTGGAGCTTCAATGCCCAACCCATGGCTTGCCTGATAATGTGTTGCTGCAGTATTTTTATCGGAGTCTTGACTCGGTAAATAAGGGTGTTGCGGACCAACTTTCTCTGGGAGGTTTGATGCAACAACCATATGTGATAGCGGCTCAGCTCTTGGATGACATGACTACCATAAACAAGGCGTGGTATACCCATGAAGACCAGGTCTCCCCTCTCACTTTACACTAACCAAAGAGCAGATGGACAAAGACAAAGAGAGGGACCAGAACATGGCCAAGTTCATGACACAACTTGACATTTTGTCTAAAAATTTCATGGGAGCTGGTGCTTAAAGTGTCCATGTCGTGGGTGTCGGGTTTTCTAATTCGGATGAGTCCAAGTTTGAGGCCTTGTATAATGAAGATGTGAATTTCCTAGCCAACCAAGGCGGTGGTTATCCTTGATACTACCCTAGGAAGGGTGGTAATCAAGGTTGGAATAGGGATGAAGGTTGGAAAGATTAAAATCGTGAATGGAGGGACCGTAATCCAAATTGGAAGGATGGGGAGAAAGATAGATATGTGCCTCCCCACGAGCAACAAAAGCCAAAGGATTCGGAAGGTGGCTGGACTGAGGATATTCTCTCTCGCATCCTCAACAAAGTTGAAGGGTCAAAAAAGATTTTAAAAGAGACGAAAGAAGATGTGTCCACCCTTAGCCAGACCGTTACCTCCCATTCAGTGTCGATCAAGCAGTTGGAGACCCAAATTGGTCATATCTCATCTCATTTGAACCCGATATAGCAAGGGGGTTGTCCTAGTGATACTATGGCTAACCCCAAGAATTAGGTTTGACGGTGGACTTGCGTCATGCCACAACGTTAACTAAGGCACTTCTTGGGAGGCAACCCAAGTTTTATTTTCTTTCTTTTTAAGTTTGAAATAATGGTCTGTTGATTGTGCAGGACAAAGTGTGGAAAGTGTTTGAAAAGTGTAGATTGGCTAGCTAAAGGTAGAGTTGGCGTATCACCGAAGAGGTTGGCGACCCCGACCTAGAACGATGTTGGACTCAAGACAATTTCAAAGTGGAGTCTATAAAACTCAGCGAGCCCATGAAATTATTGGTGAGTCACTGACCAGTTCGGTGATCTCGATCTAGACCATCATTTGGACCCCCAGTTTAACTGGAGGCCGTATAAAACTCGGCGAGGTTAGTAACCACTTGGTGTATCACCGAGTGGTTCGGCGAGCGCAACTAATGTCGTCGAATGGGCGAGAGTTGGACTTATTTTAAAAGACCAAAGGTTTAAATTTTGAAACTCTTCACTTTCCCTCTCTTTTGACCTTCACAAACTCACACCCACACTTTAGTTTCTATATTTTGGCATTTCTCTAAGTATTTTAGTCTTTGATTTGTGCTCAGAGTTGGATTAATTTGTCGCCTAGCGTTTCAGTCTTTCTTATTCAGCATAAAAGTTTCATTTTTTGAACCCCGTTTTTATGTTTATCATATTTGTAGACATTTGCAGCATTAATATCTTGTTGAAGTGTGACGGGCCTCTCTGATAGGATTAGTATGTTTGGTTGCCTGTTTTAATTTGATAATCTTGCCTGTATTGTTGTGAATGTTGAAACTCCGTATTCTTGTGCTTTAAAATTAATTAAATTTTGTGGGGTTGTGCTTGCATGTTGTTTAGTTTAGTTGGGTGAAGTCTGAGTATCCTATATTTGTGACAAACGATGTAATTTTACGAATGATAGAGCGGGTGACGTGCTTCTTAAGGGCAACGGTCGTCAATTTGCCAAATTTGGCAAAACCAGGAAAAGTTTGAGTATCCCGGGGTAATGGGTGCTATGGGTCTTTCTTTAATTTGAGTTGTGCATGATTCAATTTTGTTTTCGGGGGTTTCGGGGTTGAATTTGAGAAGATGGGTTGAAAGTAGGCATGTTGGGTCCTTTGGCGAGTTGGGTCGAGCTCGCCGAACTACTCAGCGGTTTGCCAAGGTTCCCCATCTTACCTTTAATTTTATGCTTAATGAGTTATTGGACTCTGTACCTTTCCGCCAGAAGCGTGAGGTCGCCGAAGGTACTCAACAAACTCACTGAAAGTCTTCTTGATAGCTTTTTGTCTGCACTCCTGAGCCCTTTTTGCACTGTAACTTTAGGCGGGCTAGCCCTTGCTCGCCGAAAGCTGTCGGCGATTTGCCGAATGGCTTTCACATTGCTGACTCAGCCAGAGTCCCTCCTGCTCTCACACCAGCAGAATCAGTGCCAGCTCCAGCACTTTCTGTAGCTCTTGTGCCACCAGTTGTCCCTCCACCTAGACTCCTCAACAGGTTGAAAAGAGATGGTTTGCGAACCATCCTCGAGGAGAAGATTCTATCTACAGAGGGTTTGAGGGGAAGTACTCTAATATAGCAGAGTTAATACAGTGGCACCGATTCCAGATTTTCACCAGGCCTCGAGGCCCCTATATTCCTTTGTGGGTACAGGACTTTAATGCTACATATGGAGAGTTGGTGTCGAAGAGTAAAAAAAAGGCAAGCAAGTTTAGACCGATTAAGTTGGTTATGTTCTGAGCTGTAGAGGTCGCGTATGGTAGAGATATGATAAGCTCTGTCCTTGAGAGAGCCACAGACTTTGAGCATGATTATGAGAGATTGGTGACGGCTCATGAAACGACCCCAAAAATGCTCGAAAATGTGCTTCGGAAACACCTAAAATTGTAATTTCCATATATCTCAAAATCCGTGCATCATTTCGAAAATTCGACTTCATATTCTTATTCAGGGGGTCAAATTGAGTGGGAAATGGGTCTAACCGAATTTTAGAGCAACCGTATCAAAATTCGAAAATCGCAAAAAATGCGATTTTGAGGGTCAACTTTAAAGGGGCATATCTCTCAGCACACAAGGAACTGGAAGGAGCTCAAACTATCAAAATTGAAGCTCTATGAGTTAGCTTTCCAACGCAATTTGTTTCACCTCATTCCGAGTTAGGATGAAGGAGTTATGACCGTTTTCGTAAAACCTGTCCGACAGAAAATGCAAATTCCAGTAGCCGAAAACACTGTTCACCCGCCTCATTTTTTTTCTAAGTGTTGGGACGTTTTTTATAAAAAAGGGGACATATCCATACTTAGTCATTTAACTTCAAAACATCCAAGAACACTCTCTAAGCCCTCTCCAAAAATTCCACCAAGATCATCCACCAAATTCAAGAATCCCAAGCTTTAATTCCGGATTCAAGATTCAATCTCAAGCAATTCTCCATTCCAATCTTCATCAAGAATTCTCCAAAGTTGAGGTATGTGGGTTGATTGTGGAAACCTTCCTTTCCACAAGTCCAACCATTTATCCTCTATTTTACTTCAAGTTTATGGGTCCTTATGATCATTTATGAACTCTTGAATTATGGAATCACTACTACACACCCTATTAAGGTCTATCTTGCATATTTTCATGAAATGGTATTATTATGTGATGTTTATGGTTTTCATGCCTCCATGATCAAATTATGAAGGTTGTTATATATGTATATGTATATATGTATGTTGTTGGTGGGCTGTTTTATATAGATTTTGAAAATTGGTTGGACTTAGTACTCTTGAAACACATGATTTTATTTACATGAACAAGTAGCCCACCATATGTTTGATAAAATGTCATTTATAGAATTCTTATGAAATGGAAGGTCCAATGTATGTCCTATGAGTCGGATGATTATATAAGTATTGAAATGATGATGAAATGGATACATGTATATGATTTTCTCTATATGGTGTGTGAGTCGACCAAGCTTAGCTCGGGGGGTTGTAGGCTCGGGTAACCGTATCAAGGGGTTGGTACCTTGGTTGCCTAGTACGGGGGGTAGTAGGCCCGTATAACCATATCGAGGGGTTTGTACCTTGGTTCCTAGCTCGGGGGTGGTAGGCCCGGGTAACCACATTGAGGGGTTTGTACCTCTTTCGCCTCTCCAAGGGGGTGGTAGGCCTTGGAAATGCTATATTGATGGTCACTCACTACACATATACTATGCCCTACTAAATATGATTTTTATATAAGCATCATTATACATATCATCTCATTAATATGTCATCTATCGGGTACGATTATGCATTTTGCCTATAATGTCCATCCATTGTTACATTGCATTGCATCCCATATACTTAGTACATTCAAACGTACTAATGCATACTCTATGCCTACATGATGTCACCATGTAGGGACCGGAGCACCGTCTCGACCATCCTCCCCACGTGGCTAATACGATTTCCTATCAAGGTTATTGGTGAGTCCTCCATTCGGGACGTTGCTCATGATCTTTTGTTATGTATAAGACCTTTTCCTTTTTAATTATGTATTGACTATGAGGGTGAGCCCGGTAGTTTGTCTCGGCCCCCGCTAAGTGTCCATGTTTAGAGGTGGTGTTGGACAAGTTGTGTATTATGTTTGAGCTTGACTCATCTATGGTATTTATGTATTATTCTCTTTTTGTCTTGCTCCCTTAGTCCCAATTTCCCCTTGATTATGCGTAACGCTTCAGGTCATTTTAATTGCTTCCGCGACCAAGGATGTGTAATGATATGCTATGAGGCTTGTTTGGGGTTCCCTCGGGTTCCCCATTCGCCGGTCACGTCTAAGCCCTAGACTTGGGTCGTGACAAACTTGGTATCGAGCACTAGGTTGATAGATCCTCTGAGTCCAACACACCGCGTTGATTAGAGTCCGATTCATGGTTGTGTTGTGCACCACAATTATGAGTAGGAGGCTATGAGACGTTTTAGGAAATGTTTCCCTTCTTCATGTTCTAAGTCGTGCGGTAGAGTTGAATTAAGTTTTTTTTTCCCTAACGGTTGTTCTATGTTATGCTAGATCATGCCTAATACAAGAGGAAAACGAGCCCGCGCACCCGAGGAACAACCGACCAATGGGGATCTTCGGGATGCCCTTACTTTATTTGCTCAAGCTATGGCTAATCAAGCCAACCACGGGGCCCAAGTTCCTCAGGCTCCTACCCGGGCTCGTCCGGTGAGAGGCTTCGTGCGGATGAATCCCCGGAATTCTATGGGTCTAAATTAGATGAAGACCCTCAAGAGTTCATTGATGAAGTCCACAAGATATTAGCTATCATGGGCATGAGGTCAGAAGATAAGGCGGAGTTGGCGGCCTACCAACTAAAAGGGGTGGCCCAAATATGGTACAACCAATGGAAATAAGAGAAGGGGGCAAACTATGTGGTGCCTTGGGAAGTGTTCAAAACGGCTTTCCTTAATCGATTCTTTCCTCTTGAGCTTAGGGAAGCCAAATTGGTGGAGTTCATGAATTTAAAACAAGGGTCTATGAGTGTGAGAGAGTATGCCTCAAGTTTAACCAACTTTCAAGATATGCTCCACACTTGGTTGCCGACTCACGATCTAGAATGAATAAATTCGTGATGGGTGTGTCCGACCTAGTGAGTGAAGAATGCCGGTCCGCAATGTTGATTAGTGACATGGACTTGTCCCGCTTGATGGTCTATGCCGAACAAATGGAGGAGGAGAAGTTGAGGAAGAGGAGGGGTCATGAGGCCAAGAGGGCTCGTTTTGAGGGCAAGTTCCAAAGTCTAAGGGGAGGCCGGTTTCATCAAGGCCAAGGGTCTTCTCATGCGCCCCATAAGGGGTTTGCCAATGATGTTCCAAGGGCCCAAGGTGTTGGTGGTATGGGTCCTATTGATGTATGTTCGAAGTGTGGTAAGGGTCATGGTGGCCCGTGCTTGAGAAATACCGGTGCTTGCTATAGTTGTGGGGAAATGGGGCACAAGGCAATAGATTGTCCTCGGAATCACAACAAGGGTAAGGAGGTTCGTCCACAAGGTGCCAATGCAGTTCTTTTGGGGAGAGGGGGCCGACAAGGTGGTGCCCCAAGGCACAATCGATTTTATGCTTTGCATGGGAGGCAAGGGGTCGATGAAGTCCCCGACGTCGTTACCGGTATGTTGAAAATCTTTGACTTTGATGTATATGCATTAATTGATCCGGGTGCCTCTCTTTCTTTTGTCACCCCTTTGTTGCCAAGAAGTTTCATGTTGAGCCCGACTTGTTGCATGAGTCATATAAGGTGTCTACTCCTATTGGTGCATATATGGTTGCTAGGAAGGTCTATAGGAATTGTCCTATTTGCATCTTGCATAAAATATTGCCTTGTGATCTTGTTGAGTTGAACATGGTCGATTTTGATGTTATTCTTGGGATGGATTGGTTGCATGCATACTATGCTTCCATTGATTGTAGAACCCGTAGGGTCAAATTCCAATTCCCTAGTGAACCCATTCTTGAATGGGAAAGCCAAAATGTGGTAGTCAAGGGTAGGTTCATCTCTTGCATTAAAGCCCGTAAGTTGATCTCTAAGGGGTGTCTCTATCACCTTGTGAGGGTTAGAGATGTGGAGTCCAAAACCCTTCCTATAGAGTCAGTTCCGGTCGTAAATGAATTTCTTGATGTCTTTCCTAATGACCTTCCCGGTGTTCCTCCCGAAAGGGAAATAGATTTTGGCATAGACCTCCTCCCCGATACTCAACCTATTTCTATTCCCCCTTATGGCCCCGGCGGAGTTAAAGGAGTTGAAAGAACAATTGAGGGACTTGTTAGAGAAGGGTTTTATTAGGCCTAGCCAATCACCATGGGGTGCACCGGTGTTGTTTGTGAAGAAGAAAGATGGGTCCCTTAGGATGTGTATTGATTACCGGCAACTCAATAAGGTCACCGTCAAGAATAAATATCCTCTTCCTAGGATTGATGACTTGTTCGACCAATTGCAAGGGGCTAGCCACTTCTCTAAGATTGATCTTCGGTCCGGGTATCATCAAGTGAAGGTGAGGGAGTGTGACATTCCTAAGACAGCCTTCCGGACTAGGTATGGGCATTATGAATTTGTGGTCATGTCCTTTGGGTTGACCAATGCACCGGCTATCTTTATGGACCTAATGAATAGAGTCTTTAAACCCTACCTTGATTCCTTTGTTGTGGTCTTCATTGATGATATTTTAATCTATTCGCATAGCGAGGTAGAACATATGGGTCACTTGAGGGTGGTGTTGCAAAGATTGAGAGAGGAGAAGTTGTATGCCAAGTATGAAAAGTGTGAATTTTGGTTGAGGGAGGTTGCCTTCCTAGGTCATGTGGTGTCGGGGATGGTATTAAGGTAGACCCTAAGAAGACCGATGTGATTAGAAATTGGCCTAGGCCATTGACCCCGTCGGATATTAGGAGCTTCTTGGGCTTAGCGGGTTACTACCGGAGATTTGTGAATGGGTTTTCTTCTATTGCTTCTCCCATGACTAAGTTGACACAAAAGAAGGCTAAGTTTGAGTGGACCGATGAGTGCGAAAGGAGTTTTCAAACCTTGAAAGATAAACTTGTGTCCGCTCCTATATTATCACTACCGGATGGGCTTGAGGGATTTGTTGTGTATTGTGATGCTTCTAGAGTTGGTTTGGGTTGTGTTCTAATGCAAAATGGTAAGGTGATAGCCTATGCTTCTAGACAACTCAAAGTGCATGAAAAGAACTATCCTACGCATGATCTTGAATTAGCCGCGGTGGTGTTTGCTTTAAAGATTTGGCGTCATTACTTGTATGGGGTACATGTTGATGTGTTTACCGATCATAAGAGCCTCCAATATGTCTTCACCCAAAAAGATCTCAACTTGAGACAAAGAAGGTGGCTAGAATTTCTTAAAGATTATGATATGAGTGTGCATTATCATCCCGGTAATGCTAATGTGGTGGCGGATGCTTTGAGTAGGGTGTCTATGGGTAGCCTAGCTCATGTTGATATTGGTGATAGGGAAATGGCTAGGGAGGTGCATCGGTTGGCTAGGTTGGGGGTTAGGTTGAAAGAGGTTGGTAATGGTGGTGTGGTCGTTGTTGATGGTGCTAGGTCTTCCTTGGTTGACGAGGTGATAGAAAAACAAGATCTTGACTCTTCTTTGTTAGAATTGAAGGCCTTGGTGAAAGAGGGCAAGGTGGAAGTTTTCTCCCAAGGGGGAGATGGTACCCTTAGGTACCAAGGTAGGTTGTGTGTGCCTTGTGTTGATGGTTTGAGGGAGAAAATTCTTGAGGAGGCTCATAATTCTTCCTACTCCATCCACCCCGGTTCCACCAAAATGTATAGAGATTTGAGAGATGTGTATTGGTGGGGAGGCATGAAGAAGGACATTGCCAAATTCGTCTCCGGTTGTCATAGTTGCCAACAAGTCAAGGCCGAACATCAAAGGCCGGGTGGCCTAACCCAAGACATAGAGATTCCTACTTGGAAGTGGGAAGAAATTAATATGGATTTTGTAGTTGGTTTACCCAAGACTAGAAAAAGTTTTGATTCTATTTGGGTGGTGGTTGATAGGATGACAAAATGGGCTCATTTTCTACCGGTAAAGACAACATATGGGGCGGAAGATTATGCAAGATTATATATTCATGACTTGGTAAGGTTGCATGGGATTCCTCTATCCATCATATCGGACCGTGGTACTCAATTTACTTCACACTTTTGGAAGTCCTTTCAAAGGGGTCTAGGTACGAGAGTTAAGCTTACTACGGCCTTTCACCCGCAAACGGATGGACAAGCCGAAAGGACTATCCAAACACTTGAGGATATGCTTAGGGCTTGTGTATTGGAACTTAAGGATAGTTGGGATGATCATCTTCCATTGATTGAGTTTGCCTATAACAATAGTTATCATTCTAGCATCGGTATGGCTCCTTTTGAGGCTCTCTATGGGAGGCGTTGTAGATCACCAGTTGGATGGTTTGAGGTTGGTGAGGTGGCCTTGTTAGGACCAGATCTAGTTATGGAGGCTCTTGAGAAGGTTAGGATGATTAGAGAAAGGTTGAAGACGGCCCAAAGTCGCCAAAAGTCCTATGCCGATGTGAGGAGAAGGGCTCTTGAATTCCAAGTTGGTGATTGGGTCTATTTGAAGGTGTCACCCATGAAGGGTGTGGTTCGTTTTGGTAAGAAGGGCAAGTTGAGCCCAAGATACGTGGGTCCTTATAAGGTGATGAGGAGAATTGGCAAGGTAGCTTATGAGTTGGAATTGCCTAGCGAAATGGATTTGGTTCATCCGGTATTTCATGTGTCTATGTTGAGGAAGTGTGTGGGTGATCCGAATGCCATCATGCCTCTTGATGTTATGGGTGTTGTTGAAGATAATTTGACCTATGAAGAGGTTCCGATCCAGATTTTAGATAGACAAGTGAAGAGATTAAGAAACAAAGATGTGGCTTCCGTTAAAGTCCTTTGGAGAAATCAACAAGTTGAAAGTGCTACTTGGGAGGCCGAAGCGGACATGCAAAGGCGATATCCTTATCTTTTCCACTCCACTCAAGCTTAAGGTATTGATCTAAGCCCTTTATAAAATCTCAGGTCTTAAGTTCAGCCACCATGTCATTGCATACATTCATGTTTAAGTTAACAAGTTCATTGTGGTTTTACAACTATATTGAAGTTTTTGAAATGAGGTGTAAGTGCATTGTTGCATCCTTATGTGGGCTGAATTTGCCATGTTTATGTCTCTCATGTACATTTCTTTGACATTCGGGGACGAATGTTCCCAAGGGGAGATATTGAAACGACCCCAAAAATGCTCGAAAATGTGCTTCGGAAACACCTAAAATTGTAATTTCCATATATCTCAAAATCCGTGCATCATTTCGAAAATTCGACTTCATATTCTTATTCAGGGGGTCAAATTGAGTGGGAAATGGGTCTAACCCGAATTTTAGAGCAACCGTATCAAAATTCGAAAATCGCAAAAAATGCGATTTTGAGGGTCAACTTTAAAGGGGCATATCTCTCAGCACACAAGGAACTGGAAGGAGCTCAAACTATCAAAATTGAAGCTCTATGAGTTAGCTTTCCAACGCAATTTGTTTCACCTCATTCCGAGTTAGGATGAAGGAGTTATGACCGTTTTCGTAAAACCTGTCCGACAGAAAATGCAAATTCCAGTAGCCGAAAACACTGTTCACCCGCCTCATTTTTTCCTAAGTGTTGGGACGTTTTTTATAAAAAGGGGACATATCCATACTTAGTCATTTAACTTCAAAACATCCAAGAACACTCTCTAATCCCTCTCCAAAAATTCCACCAAGATCATCCACCAAATTCAAGAATCCCAAGCTTTAATTCCGGATTCAAGATTCAATCTCAAGCAATTCTCCATTCCAATCTTCATCAAGAATTCTCCAAAGTTGAGGTATGTGGGTTGATTGTGGAAACCTTCCTTTCCACAAGTCCAACCATTTATCCTCTATTTTACTTCAAGTTTATGGGTCCTTATGATCATTTATGAACTCTTGAATTATGGAATCACTACTACACACCCTATTAAGGTCTATCTTGCATATTTTCATGAAATGGTATTATTATGTGATGTTTATGGTTTTCATGCCTCCATGATCAAATTATGAAGGTTGTTATATATGTATATGTATATATGTATGTTGTTGGTGGGCTGTTTTATATAGATTTTGAAAATTGGTTGGACTTAGTACTCTTGAAACACATGATTTTATTTACATGAACAAGTAGCCCACCATATGTTTGATAAAATGTCATTTATAGAATTCTTATGAAATGGAAGGTCCAATGTACGTCCTATGAGTCGGATGATTATATAAGTATTGAAATGATGATGAAATGGATACATGTATATGATTTTCTCTATATGGTGTGTGAGTCGACCAAGCCTAGCTCGGGGGTTGTAGGCTCGGGTAACCGTATCAAGGGGTTGGTACCTTGGTTGCCTAGTACGGGGGGTAGTAGGCCCGTATAACCATATCGAGGGGTTTGTACCTTGGTCCCTAGCTCAGGGGGTGGTAGGCCCGGGTAACCACATTGAGGGGTTTCTACCTCTTTCGCCCGTCCAAGGGGGTGGTAGGCCTTGGAAATGCTATATTGATGGTCACTCACTACACATATACTATGCCCTACTAAATATGATTTTTATATAAGCATCATTATACATATCATCTCATTAATATGTCATCTATCGGGTACGATTATGCATTTTGCCTATAATGTCCATCCATTGTTACATTGCATTGCATCCCATATACTTAGTACATTCAAACGTACTAATGCATACTCTATGCCTACATGATGTCACCATGTAGGGACCGGAGCACCGTCTGACCATCCTCCCCCACGTGGCTAATACGATTTCCTATCAAGGTTATTGGTGAGTCCTCCATTCCGGGACGTTGCTCATGATCTTTTGTTATGTATAAGACCTTTTCCTTTTTAATTATGTATTGACTATGAGGGTGAGCCCGGTAGTTTGTCTCGGCCCCCGCTAAGTGTCCATGTTTAGAGGTGGTGTTGGACAAGTTGTGTATTATGTTTGAGCTTGACTCATCTATGGTATTTATGTATTATTCTCTTTTTGTCTTGCTCCCTTAGTCCCAATTTCCCCTTGATTATGCGTATCGCTTATGGTCATTTTAATTGCTTCCGCGACCAAGGATGTGTAATGATATGCTATGAGGCTTGTTTGGGGTTCCCTCGGGTTCCCCATTCGCCGGTCACGTCTAAGCCCTAGACTTGGGTCGTGACAGCTCAGTCCCTTGATGATTTGAAGGGTTGGCTTGCTCCCCTCCTCTCTAATGTCACCCCTAGATGGATAGAGGTTGGAGTTTAGATCAAGAAGAAGGATCTAAATGTAACTGCGTGGTACTGGTTCAGATTCATCAGCAGTTCCATCATGCCTTCCCAGAATGAATCCATCTTCAGAAATGCGAAGGCACCTTACCTAGGATCGATATTATCAAAGAGGCGACTCAACTTGGGGTTCATTATTGAGTAGGAGATGGCCATAAGGGCCAAGCAGAGGCAGAATTCACTGCCATTTCTAATACTAGTCACGGAGTTGTGCCAGCATACTGGAGTGCCCCGAGATGCTACTAGAGATTTTGAGGTGACCCCGTCTTCCACCACTAACATCCAGCGTATTGAGGCCAAGTATACTCGTGAGGAGGCTGATAGGAGAAGATGATGAGTCCACAAATTGGACTTATTTAGGGCTTAATTTTGATAGAAATAGTGTCCTCGAATGCTTTTTTTGTCTCAATATCTGATGAAAACTCTTAAGTTTCAGGTATTTGAAGTTTTAGTGGAAGCATGGACACTTAGGCGCAAAAAGAAACAAAAAGGCTGAAAAGAACGAAGAAGCTGAAGCATGAGCATCGCCAAGAACCTTTGGCGATTCACCGAAAGGACAGACTCTACCCTTTGTTCTTGAAGGAAGAGGATAAAAAAGGCAATTTAAGGAGCTGTCGGCACTTCGCCGAATAGTTCTGCAAAGTAGTACTATACTACCCAATGGTCCATAACGTGAAGATATTGTAGGCAAGCACTTAACGGCGATGAGACAGAAGAAGGGCGAGTCGCCAAGTCATTCGGTGGACTCGACTAACCTCGCCGAACTATCCGCCTCCACTAATTTCTGATGGCTATAAATACTAAACTTTTTATTAATTTTAGAAGTTCTGAACAATTATTATTATTTTCATAATTGAATAGTACGTTTTTAGATATTTTCTCTTAAATTTGGAGAGGGTTTTGTGGTAGACTTGAAGAGAGAAGGATTTTATCTTCCCCTAGTTGGAAGTGGGTCTTCTCCATTCTTCTTCCTTTTCTTAAATCAAGATTTAATTTCTTATACCCATTTGATTTCACTATCATTTTAGGTGTATTTTGTTATTTCTTGATGTGTGGCTAAAAACCCCCATTCTTGGGGTGTGATTTAGCAAATATGTGTTGATATTATTGTTGGGTCTTGCTTGCTGATAGGTTAGATGTAGTTTAATGGTGATTTCATCTAGTGGTTGTTGTTTAACCTAAAGGGTTTGTAGTTGCAAATACAAAGCCACCAATGTGTTTTCGGCTTTCTCGAGAGGGAGGTCGCGAAACCAAAACCACTAGATTGATGGCCTAAGGAGTGGGTCGACATGAGGTTTAGGCCGAGAGGGTGAGCCCTAGTCCCACATCCTAACTCTCAGCTCGAGAGAGTGAGTGGGGTAAGGCGTAGACTGGTCTTTATGCAACAAATGGGTGTACGAGAGGAACGCATTCGAAATGGGGTAAGTTGCCCGAAAGGGAACTTATTTCCATTTAAATCTTAGCCTAGTCACTATTATCTTAGAAATTTCCTTTCAAAAGCATGTACCGAACTACTTATCTCAACGTGTATTGCAGTCACACCCCAAGAATTCTTACCCGTACTTGATTTTCTCGTTAATTTTTATTGCTTTTACTACTTGTGACAAAACCCCCAATCGATATTTGACACTTTTGTGTCGCCCCCTTTAATTTACAATGTTTTTGTTCGTTAATGTCTTTAGCTATGACTAGTTAGAGCTTAATTTTATTTTTCTATCAATTCTCAAAACCACTCCTTTGGGACACGACCCCAACCTTTAGTTGGGTTACTATACTATCGATGATTGTAGACACTCATACCGTAGGTTAGTGTCGTTGGTCATGATAAGCATCAAAATGGAGCCGCTGCCGGGGAGTGGTGTTGTTTGAGAATTTTTAGATTAGTAGACTTTTTTTTCTTCTTAGTTTTAGTTTATCAACTTAATTTTTAGTTTTATTTTTAGTATTTGTGTGCCACAACAGGACATATGAGTGCAATCAGTTATAATAGTTGCCAAGCAGGCCACTTAAGGGGTGGTATTTTTCATCAAGACAACATCGATGATGTTAATAGTGTTTATAACTCTGCTAACATGGGTGAGATGGGTGAAATTTGCATACCACAAGCTTAAGGAAAAGTAATGTTCGAAGTTACCAGCTCAACACTCCAACTCATACAAACCAGAGGTTTATTTGGAGGGTTAGAACATGAAGACCCACATGAGCATGTACACAGCTTTGTGGAAGTGTCCACCCCTTTATTATTCAAGAACCTATCTCAAGAATCCATACGATTTCGCTTATTTCCATTAACATTGACTAAGGGAGCTACTAAATGGTTGGTTGAGCATCCCAACAACTCCATTAAATCTGGGAGGAGCTAGTTATGGCGTTTCACAAATGATTCTTTCCCCCCATCAAGAATGATGAAGCTGAGAGAGGAGATTTCGAATTTCAAGCAAAAGAAGGGTGAACCAATTCACAAGTCATGGATTAGGTTCAAGAGACATTTGCATAAGTGTCTAACACATGGACTACTAGGTGAATTACTACTCCAATAGTTTTATCGTAGTCTGGACTCGGTTAATAAAGGGATAGTTGATCAATTGGTGTAAGGAGGAATAATGTTACAATCATTTGAAGTAGCCACATTTCTCCTAGATGGTATGACTAAAGTGAACCAGGCATGGTATACTAAAGATGATCAAGTTTTCCAATTATGTTTCTGGTTAACGCAAGAACAGATATAAAAAGAAAGGGAGAGGGACAAAAACATCCAGAAGATATTATCTCAAATGGAAATTCTACAAGAACATATGAACGAGACACGTGGAGTATTTCGAGTTGAGGAGGGTTCTCCTTCTGGTTATTCAAGATCGGGAGAGAATCAAGGTTGGAACTCCACAAGATACGAGGAGGGTTTCCACCCACGCTATCAACCACGGGGTGGGAATCAAGGTTGGAATAATTATAGTGGTGAAGAACCAAGGAGATATTGGAAAGATGGGACTGAGCGGGATGATCAAGAGGAAGACCATACTCATTTGAGTGAAAGCCTGAAATCTAAAAGGAATGCAAGTAGTCCTCGTGTAAACGATTTGTGATCGCGCATACTCGATAAAGTCGAGGGCTTTGATGATTTGCTAAAAGGGATGAAAGATGACTTTTTAGCATTAAACAATAAAGTGAATTCTTATGTTGATGCCATCAAAGTGCTGGAAGGTAAATTGAGTCTATTATCAGCTCAATTAACGTCCAAAACACCGATGGACTATAATGAAAGAGAGCTGGATATAGTTACCCGTAGCAGTAAAGTGGCAATAGGGAATGTGATGGAAAATGAGGATCCTCAAAAACATGAAGAGGGCCAAGGTGTGAAGGAACAAGATTTACCTATATGACAAAACCGCATTAAAGAACCACATGAGGAAGCAGAGCAATAAGTTCAAGTTCCAAAAATCATACACAATTTACCCAAGATACCTCCACCATTTCCCCAACGTTTGAAAAAGAAGAATGAAGATGAGAAGTTCAAGAAATTTTTGTCAGTATTCAAGAGCTTATCGATTAATCTCCCTCTAGTGGAAGCATTGTTGGAAATGTCGGGATACACCAAATTCATGAAAGAACTGGTTACAAAGAAAAGGAGCTTGGAGTATGAAACGATTGAGGTGCTCCATAGTTGCAGTGCAATTATGACAAATGATTCAATCACTAAGAGAGAAGATCCTGGAGCATTCAAAATCATGTACACGATTGGCATGCAACAATTTGCTAAAGCCTTGTGCGATTTAGGAGCAAATATCAACTTGATGCCCTATACAATATACAAGCAATTTGGTTTGGGTGAACCAAAGGCAACCACAATGAGACTCCTCATGGCTGATCGATTAATCAAGCACCCAGTTGGAATACTCTATGACATATTGATAAAAGTGGATCAGTTCATCTTTTCGGCTGATTTTGTGATTCTAGACTGTGAGATCGATGTTGAAATTCCCATTATTTTGGGAAGGCCATTCTTAGCTACCGGGAGAGCATTGGTGGATGTTGGAAGCAGGAAATTGAAGTT
Source organism: Solanum commersonii (assembly GCA_029007595.1). NCBI lineage: Eukaryota > Viridiplantae > Streptophyta > Magnoliopsida > Solanales > Solanaceae > Solanum > Solanum commersonii. The sequence continues at coordinate 391,460 of JAJTWQ010000148.1, forward strand.
CCGTATGAATGATGATGATGTGACCTTCAATAACTGTAAGTCCATGAAGCAAACAAGTAACATCCATGTGGTGTCCACTAAGGATATGATAGATAAGGCAGTGGCAAGTGTGAGTTATTTAATGTGCAAGAATGAGCCCCTTGAATATGTGCTTGCTAATTATGATGAATCCAAAGTTTAGGGTTATGAGGAAGTGGTAGCTTCTTTATCAAGATTAGAAGCATATTCAAGGAATCCAATCAAATTGGATATCCATCTGAAAAATAGAGAAAGTCCCCCTGCTAAACCATCAACAGAAGAACCACCAAATTTGGAGTTATAATCCCTACCCTATCATCTCAAGTATGCCTTCGTAGGAGCCAATAATACTCTACCGGTAATTCTCACTAAAAATCTGCTTGAAAGGCAGGTGAAATTGCTCATTGAAGTACTGCGAAAACATATAAAAGCTATTGGATGGACAATAGCCGATATAGTAAGAATTCCTCCTGGCATCTGTACTCATAAGATTCGGCTCGATAGTGAATGTAAACCTAGTGTGGAACATCAACGAAGATTGAACCCTCTAATGCAAGAGGTAGTAAAAAAAGAAATCATCAAGTGGCTAGATGCAATGGTGATATACCCTTTTACATATAGTAAGTGGGTAAGTCCGGTGCAATGTGTACCGAAAAAGGGAAGCATAACTGTAGTCCCGAATACAAAAGGAGAACTTGTGCCAACAAGACTAGTGACTGGGTGGAGAGTATGTATGGACTACCGAAAGCTTAACTCATGGACCGAGAAAGACCATTTCTTGATGCCTTTTATGGATCAGATGCATGATCGGTTATCAGAAAGAGGGTGGTACTATTTTTTGGATGGGTACTCCGGCTACAACCAAATCTCTATTGTGCCAGAAAATCAAAAGAAAACCACTTTTACTTTCCCTTATGGAACTTTTGCATTCAAAAGAATATAATTCGGGCTATGCAATGCCCTAACAACATTTCAGCATTGCATGCTATCTATTTTTACAGATATGGTCGAAGACTCTATGGAGGTGTTCATGGACGACTTCTCAGTCGTAGGGGATACATTCGAAGAATGCTTGACTCACTTAGAACATGTACTCCAAATATGCGTCGAATCGAATTTGGTTTTGAATTGGGAGAAATCACTTTATGGTAAAATAAGGTATTATTCTTGGGCATAAAGTGTCACAAAAGGGGCTGAAAGTTGACAAGGCAAAAATTGAGGTCATTGAGAAATTACCCCCGTCGATTTCAGTAAAGGGTGTTAGCAGCTTCTTAGGGCACGCAAGATTTTACAGAAGGTTCATTAAAGACTTCTCAAAGATTGCACTCCCACTATGCAAACTCTTAGATAAGGAAGTGAAATTCTACTTTAATGATGCTTGTATGACTGCATTTCAGTGTTTGAAAGAGAAACTAATATCCACTCTGATCATCATCAGCCCTAATTGGTTCGAATCTTTTCAGTTAATGTGTGATGTCAGCGGTATAGCACTGGTGGGTTGTGTTGGGGTAAAAGTGCAACAAATTGTTTCACCTAATCTACTAAGCAAGCAAAACTCCAAATAATGCCCACCAAAATTATACGGTCCTCGAACAAGAGTTGCTTGCAGTAGTCTATGCATTTGAAAAATTCAGGGTGTACTTGCTAGGCATCAAAGTAATCATACAAACTGATCATGCTGCACTCCATTATTTGATGGCAAAGAGAGATACAAAACCACGATTGATTAGGTGGCTAGTACTATTACAAGAATTTGATTTCGAGGTGAAAGATCGAAAAGGTACGAAAATCAAGTGGCTGACCATTTATCAAGGCTGGAAGCAAGGGAGAATGTAGAGCATGATGTTGACATAGATGACTCTTTCCTAAATGAACGGGTGTTTGCAGTATCCCTCAAACATATGCCATGGTATGCAGATTTTACAAATTACATTGTTTGTGGGCTGATGCCGGATGAGTTGACCTTTTACCAACATAAAAGATTCCTATTCGATGTTAAAAAGTACTTTTGGGATGAGCCATACTTGTTCCGAGAGGGTGCTAACCATGTCATCAGAAGGTGTGTTCCGAAAGAAGAAGTGGTAGAAATTCTCCATTCTTGCCATACATCTCCAGTGGGAGGTCACCATGGTGGTGTTTGCACCGCCGCTAAATTTCTCCAGAGTGGATATTACTGGCCATCAATCTAAAAGGATGCACATTAGTTTGCAAAGAAATGCTCTAAATGTCAGCAGCAAGGCAGAATGTCTAGAAGACACAAATTACCTGTCACTCCTATTTTAGAGGTTGAGTTATTTGATGTATGGGGGATAGATTTTAAGGGCTATTTGTGAGCTCTTTTGGAAATAAATATATCTTAGTGGTTGTAGATTATGTTTCCAAATGGGTGGAAGCCATCGCACTTCCAAACAACGAAGAAAAAAGCATTGTCCAATTCCTGAAATGCTACATCTTCGTAAGATTTGGCACTCTGAGAGAAATCATTAGTGATGGGGGGTCCCACTTTTACAATAAGTGGTTTTCAATGGCACTGAGAAAATATGGGGTGAAACACATAGTAGCAACCCCATATCATCCTCAAACAAGTGTCTAAGTCGAAGGGTCGAATCGGGAAATCAAAAGCATCTTGGCAAAGACAGTAAATGTCAATAGAACTGATTGGTCTAGGAAACTGGAGGATGCATTATGGGCATATCAAATTACTTACAAAACACCTATCGGGATGTCTCCATATCAGCTAGTTTATGGTAAGGCTTGTCATCTACCCGTTGAGTTAGAACATAAAGCATTGTGGGCATTGAAAGCTTTAAATTTGGACTGGTCAAAAACTTCAAGAGTGAGAATAGAGTAGCTTAACGAACTGGATGAATTTAGACTCAGATCATATGAAAGTTCAGCCATCTATAAAGAGAAGAAGAAGAAATGGCATGATGCTCGGATACTCAAGCGAGACTCAAGGTAGGAGATTGGGTTCTGCTATACAACTTGCGACTTAAACTCTTCCCTGGAAAGCTCAAATCCAAATGGTCTGGACCGTTTAGAGTAACATGACTGTTCATCAATGGTGCCACAGAAGTTGAAGATGTAAAAGGACCTCCATTTACAGTGAATGGTCAACGTCTGAAAATGTGTCTCAGGGATTGTCAAGAGATTTCATTTGTCGAAGTGGTAATTCTGGAAGACGCCTCAAGGCACTGATGTGTCGTGCCGCGACATTAACTAAGGCACTGTTTGGGAGGCAACCCAAAAATCCCTTTAATTGCTTTATTTTTATTATTGTTAGTACTTTTTTACCGGTAATAAGATGGTATGTCATTTGTGCAGGTGAAAGTACTAAAAAGAATGAAGGATGGTAAACAATAGATCCTATCGGTGAGTCACCGAAGGGGTTGGTGAATCCTACCTTATCCGTCATTTGACTCAGAACATCATAAACACTGAAGTCTATTAAACTTAGAGAGATTTGGAGATTATTTGTGATTCGCCGACATATTCGGCGATGTTAATGAAAACTGCTGTTTGGATCTTCACAATGACTGAAGATTCTGTAAAAATCGGCGAGTTGAGTGCTCACTCAGCGAATCACCAAGAGATTTGGTGATTAGAACTAATATCACCGAATGGATGAGAAAACTAGACTAATGCCATGGCAGATGGAGCAACTGCATAATCAGGATCACTTCTTCACCTCTATTTTTGTCTTACTTGCATTTAGTTGTGGATACTATTATTTGCATTTGAGAACAAACACTTTTATTTGTGGTGGGGTGAGGCCCACCGTGTTTTGCTTGTTTTAGATACTTGTGTTTTGGTGTACATTTAAGTTTGTCTATTTTTAAAATTGCTTTGCGACTGTTTGAGCTCATGGCTCTCTTTTGTTTTTAATTGCAAATGATTTTAACCCTTCGCACATTTTTGCCAACCCTCATGAGTTGAATGTGGCTATTCTTTTGCAAAAAATTGAGTCTCGATTACGATGACTTGAGTAGTGCTCTCAATTGAACAAACATGAATGTACGACTATAATGAGGCCAAATGAAGTTGCATAGACAATATGTGAACTCGTTGCATCTCATTGTGAATAGCCATTTATCAAATTCATTCTCTTGTACTGATCATTGCACACAAGCGAAAGTGTGTAGTCTTGTTTGACTTAAGATGCCTTGTGTGATTAGCTTGCTTTGAAACTTGCATGAATAAACCTAGAATTTGCCCTGTTAGTCTGATTGATTTAGAAAGGTGTCCTCTTGAGATGATCTTAGGCAAGTTTAAAGAGTGTGAGCCAAATTTGACATATACCTCTTTTGTGGCCTACCCGTGAGCGTGTGACACTCCTTTGAACACTCTTTGAGCCTTACCTTTCTTTGGAAAAACCTTGATGAACCCTAGACCTTACTTGACCCACTACCTACAATCCTCTTAATTTGTGATTTAGTGAATAGCCAACTTAGGCCCAAAGCCTAAGTTGGCGGTGTGGTGAAAAGGAAAAGGAGAAGTCAAGAAGTGCAAGAAAAAGTCCCTCCTAACCCATGGTATTGCATAAGTGGAAACCCCTTCAATTCAATTCAATTAAAAAAAAAAACTATGGAGTAAAGTACGAAAGAAATCGAGTTTCCAAGCAATCCAAGAAGGTGAATAAAAAGGTGATTTGGAAGCACTAGAAAAAGAATCGATAAAGAAAAAGAAGGGAATGCCTTGAGAATACCACATCCCACGAGGAAGGAGCCATTGAGCCGAAATGACCATACCTTTTCACTCATCCCCATTACATGCCTTAGAAAGACCTTTTTGATCTTGAGTAAACCGAATCGATAATCGATTTGGAAATAACGGCAGACCTATGGGTGAAAACATGCATTGTGTTCCTCTTTTTGAGTGTGAGCGTTGCATCGGGTTCCTGATCTTGAATTGATTAACCTCTGTGTGTGAATATGGAATCATTCTTCATGTGAGGGCATTTAGATACTTTTTGTTGAGCTTGAACCTGCACAAGTAGCAAGTATTGCGAGCATGAGAATCTTTGGTAATGGTGTGCCACAACTTGAATCTTTGAGTACACAATTGATCCTTGCATAAGTAAATTGAGTCTTGTTGTGTGCACTCATGATTGAGTCTTGTGTAGCCCTGTTTGAGACATCCTTTTTGAACGGTTGAACTCAAGTTTGCTTGAGGAAAAGCAAAAGTTTAAGTTGGGGGTTTTGATGAGTCCACAAATTAGACTTATTTAGGGCTTAATTTTGATAGAAATAGAGTCCTCGAATGCTTATTTTGTCTCAATATTTGATGAAAACTCTTAAGTTTAAGGTATTTGAAGTTTTAGTGGAAGCATGGACACTTAAGCGCAAAAAGGAACAAAAAGGTTGAAAAGAACGAAGAAGCTGAAGCATGAGCATCGCTAAGAACCTTTGGCGATTCGCTAAAAGGACAGACTTCGCCTTTTGTTCCAGTATGTGAAGGCCTGAAGGAAGATGATCAAAAAGACGATGAAAGGAGCAGTCGACGCTTCACCGAATAGTTTCGCGAAGTAGTACTATATTGTCAATGGTCCAGAATGTGAAGATGTTGTAGGCAAGCACTTAATGGTGATGAGAAAGCAGAAGGGCGAGTCACTGAGTCATTCGGTGGACATGACTAACCTCACCGAACTATCCGCCTACACTAATTTCTGATGGCTATAAATACTAACTCTTTATTAATTTTAGAAGTTCCAAACCATTATTATTATTTTCAAAATATAATAGTAAGTTTTAGATATTTTCTCTCAAAATTGGAGAAGGTTTTGTGGGAGACTTGAAGAGAGAAGGTTCTCATCTTCCCCAAGTTGGAAATGGGTCTTCTCCATTCTTCTTCCTTTGCTTAAATCAAGGTTTAATTTCTTATACCCATTTGATTTCACTATCATTTTAGGTGTATTTTTTTTATTTCTTGATGTGTGGCTAAAAGCCATTCTTGGGGTGTGATTTAGCAAATATTTGTTGATATTATTATTGGGTCTTGCTTGCTGATAGGTTAGATGTAGTTTAATGGTGATTTCACCTAGCGGTTGTGGTTTAACCTAAAGGGTTTGTAGTTGCAAATACAAAGCCACCCATGTGTTTTCGGCTTGCTCGAGGGGGAGGTCGTGAAACCAAGACCACTAGACTGATGGCCTAATGAGTGGGTCGACATGATGTTCAGGCCGAGAGGGTGAGCCCTAGTCCCATATCCTAACACTCAGCTCGAGAGAGTGAGTGGGGTAAGGCGTAGGCTGGTCTGCATGTGGCAAATGGGTGTCCGAGAGGAACGCATTTGAAATGGGGTAAATTGCTTGAGAGGGAACTTATTTACATTTAAAGCTTAGCCTAGTTACTATTATCTGAAAATTTTCCTTTCAAAATCATGTACCCAACTACTTATCTCAACTTGTATTGCAGTCACACCCCAAAATTCTTACCCATACTTGATTTTCTCGTTAATTTTTGTTGTTTTTACTACTTGTGACAAAACCCCAATCGATATTTGACATTTTTGTGTCACCCCCTTTAATTTACCTTCTTTTGTTCGTTAATGGCTTTAGCTTTGACTAGTTAGAGCTTAATTTTATTTTTCTATCAATTCTCAAAACCACTCCCTTGGGACATGACCCCAACCTTTAGTTGGGTTACTATACTATCGATGATCGTAGACACTCAAACCGTAGGTTAGTGTCATTGGTCACGATAAGCATCAGGAAAACAGCTCCGACAGATACTTCTCTAGAGGTTGATGTTGATTCCATACTTGCAGAGGCCTCCGTGCCTACTCCGGCCTCCGGGCCTTCAGGTACTTCTGCCCCTACCTCTTCTTCACATGCTCCAAGCACATCCACTTCTTCCCAGCAGTCCAAGATTACACAGGCGATGATATTTAGGATAGGTATCTAGCCCATTCAGCCGACGTGAGGGTTACTAGACTTGAGAGACTTCCATTTTATGATTGAGGCTGCTATCTTAGCTGAACTGACTCCCCTCCGGACCTCTGTTAATGATCTGACTACTAGATTCACAGCTTGTGAGAGTAGGTAGGTGGAGACCTCCGAGGTTACAGATTTGAAAGCCAAGGTAGTAGACTTGAGGAAGGACGTAGACTATCTGAAGTCTGCCGACTTCACTTCACTACTGGAGGCTGCAAAAGATTTGGAAGCTCCTGAGATTTCAGAGATTCCTCCGGCTACCACCGGAGATGTGCCTAGGGATGAGGCAACAGATGATGAATCGGATGATGAGACCAATAAGGAGCAGATAGAGATACGGGAGGAGAGCATATATGGAGACTTGCCAAACCTTGAGGAGACGATTATGCAGTTAGTGATCCAGACATCGCTGATCGAGACGTCCATGGCAGCTCCTAGTGGGTCTAGTACTGTTGTTCCTTCTGAGGCGACTCCGGGTACTGAGGCCCGAGTCCAGACTGATGAACCAAGCACTGATACCCACACAGATGGAGCGACTGCATAGACAGGATCCCCTTTTTACCTCCCTCTCTGACTTACTTTTATTTTGACTCTTGGATAATTTTGTTTTCATTTGAGGACACATGCTTTTATTTATGTTGGGGTGAGGCCCACCTTTTTTGTGACTCTTTTTGTGAATATTGATGTTTTGTTTATATATTTGGGTTTTGAGCTGAATTTGTGTTTTACACTACTTTTTGTGGAAAGTTTGAGCTTGTAGCTCTGTGTTTATAATTGTAAATGATTTTTGATCCTTTCAAAAAAAAATTGCCACTTCTTGTTTGTGTTGAAAGTGGCAGTTCTTGTGCAAATTTGAGTAGAATTTTTTATCAGTAATAATGACTTGAATAATGCTTATAATCGAACAAACATGAATGTGCAGCTAAGATGAGGCCAAATAAAGTGGCATAGTCAATATGTGAACTCTTTACATCTCGTTGTGACTAGCCAAGTACCGGATTGAGTCTCTAGTGATGAGCTTTGCACACTAGCGAAAGTGGGGACTCTGGTTTTGACAGTGGTGTCGATGCCTTGTCTGATGAGCTTACCTTGAACCATGTATGATGACACCTAGAATTTTCTCCATTAGTCCAGTTAACTAAGGCAATTTCTTGAGATGATCTTAGACAACTTTAAAGAGTGTGAACCAATTTGACATTATACCTCTTTTTATGGCCTACCTTGTGAGTGTGTGAACTCCTTTTGAGCACCCCTTGAGCTTTACCCTTTTCTTGGAAGAAAATTGATGAAAACATAACCTTTCTTCAGCCATTACCCATAATCCTCATGATTTGTTGCTTGTTTGAATAGCCAACTTAGGACAAAAGCATAAGTTAGGGGTGTGGTGAAAGAAAAGGCAAATCAAGAAAATGCAAAGAAGTCTCTTTTGCCCATGTTTTGAGAAAAATGGAACCCTCTATATAAAAAAAAAATAAAAGAGAAAAAGAAGAAAAGAATGAAAAAGAAAAAGAAAAAGAAAGAAAGAGTTGTGGAATAAAGTTGTGAAAATACAAAAAAAAAAAGGGTTTTCAACGGTCCATGGAAGATGAATAAGACGTGACTTTTGAGCTTGAATGAAAATGATGAAGAAAAAGAAAGAAGGTGTTGTTCACATCACATTTCATGAGGATTGCAGCCTATGAGCCTAAATGACCATACATTTGCACGCAGCCCCATTACAAGCCTTGAAAAGACCTTTTTGATCTTAAATGAGCTGAACCAAAAGTCGATTGGAAAATAAGGGCAAACCTATAGGTGAAAATCATACATTGTGTTCATCTTTGTGAGTGTGAGCGTTGCATTTGATTCTACAACTTTAAATTGTTGAACCATTGTGTGTGAATATGGAATCATTCTTTGTGTAAGGGCATTTGATCACCTTTGTTGAGCTTGAACGTGCATTTGAAGCAAGTAATGTGAACTTGAGATTCTTTGGTAATGGTGAGTCACAACTTGAATCTTTGAGTGCACAATTGATCCTTGCATGAGTAAGTTGAGTCTTCTTGTGTGCATTATGATTGAGTCCTGTGTAGCACTGTTTGAGAAATCCTTTTTGAACTGCTGAACTTGAGTTTTACTTCAGGACAAACAAAAGTTTAAGTTGGGGGTGTTGATGAGTCCACAATTTGGACTTATTTAGGGCTTTATTTTAATAGATTTAGTATCCTCAAATGCATATTTTGTCTCAATACATGATGTAAATCTTGAATTTCAAGTATTTGGATTGAGAGACAAAGCATGGACACTATTAAGGAAAAAGGAATAAGGCAGCTGAAAGAACGAAGAAAAGAAAGCCTGAGGATCGCCTAACCTATTAGGCGAGTCGCCGAACAGCTAGGGTCTCGCCTAATGTTTCAGAGTGCCAAGCCCTGAAGGAGAAAATCTAGTCGGTGAGAGAAAGGAGTAGTCGACGAGTCACCAAACAGTTTTGCGATGCAGTACCTTATCTCCCAAAGTTTCAAAACCTTAAGGATGCTGAAGGTAAAAGCAAAATGGCGATACAAATGACCAAAGGGAGGATCACTGAGTGGATCGGCGATCCCGACTAATTGTGCCGATTGGTCCTTCGCAGCACAGTTTTTGACAACTATAAATACTTGTTTAAATTTTTAGCATCTCAAATTTTTAATCTGAGTTTTATTGAAACATATCATTCTGAGTTTTAGAACTTAGAATTGAGTTTGGAGACATTTTTCCTTAGCTTTGAAGATTTTCATTTCTAAGAAATTGGACGTGAGTGTTGAAGATTCTTCATCTTAGACGTTTGTAAAGACAATATTAATCATACCCATTTCATGGAAACACATTTCGGTATTGATTTCTATGTTTTTACTATGTCTAGCTAAAACCCCAATTCTAAGGGTGTGATTATATGATTATGGGTTGAATTAACTGTTGGGTATTGCTAATTGATAGCTTATTTGTTGTTTAAAAGTGACTGCGTTCAGTAATTGTGGTTGAATTTAATGGGTTGTAGTTGCAAATATAATCTTAACTTCGTGTTTTTGGCTTGCTCAAGACAGAGGTTTAAAAACCAAAATTACGGAATTGATGGTCTGTGGGTATTGAGTTGTCATGGGTTCAACTTGAGAGACTGAATCCTAAACTCTTTTCCACACATTCAGCTCGAGAGAGTGAATGGACTAAAGTGGAGGTTATGCTTCATTGCGGTTTATTGGTGTTCTAGAGAAACAAATTTTATTCGAGGTAAATTGTTCGAGAGAAAGTTTACCCCCACTAAAGTCTAGCTTATGCATTGATTTGCAGTGCTTTACTATTAATTGTAATTACCCGGTTGTTTACCTTAGCCCATAATCCTATCACATTCCAATAATCTCGCCTCCATATTTGTATTTCCATATTATTTACTGCTTTTAGTTGCTAGTTGACTACAAACCCCCTTTTTTGATACTCGACACTTGTGTCAACCTTTAATTTATCATGTTTTTCTTCGTATATGTTTTTAGCTATGATTGACTTGAGCATATTTCTACTTGTCGACTGATTCTCGATTGCAAACCACTCCCTTGGGACTCGACCCCAACTCACTAGTTGGGTTATATTACTATTGAACGATTGTGGATGCTTAGTATGGATGAAGCGTTTGTATACGTCAATCATGTGTACATGAGGATAATCATCCAATCATCACAACAATTAGATCATAATCATATTCACTTTACTCTCAAAGTAATCTAAATGCATATACAAAAACCTCAAAAACATGCATAATTCTCATGCTTTCCCCTTCATGGACCATAGATCACATTTTATCAACATATATGGAATTAATACATTAGACATGAATGATAACATGATTCAATTACTATTATGACTATAAGCATAATCTCATAATACTCTTTTTTCTACGATTCACCCACATCACAAGGTCACAAATTGGGAATCTGGGGTATTCATGGATTCTTGGGAGATTTCATCATAAAACTATAATAAATCATCAATTAAATCATAATATCAATTAATTAAATCAATATAATCATTTTTGTAAAGGAATCCATGACTTGGAGTAAAACCCTAACTTTTGGGGAAATTACCACTTTTGTAATTGAGTTTGGAGGGACTCTATGGATGAAAACTATCCATGGATGAAAGACTGTCATACCTAAGTTATGATTCTCCAAAGAAATTGAGTGAAAAAACCTTGCTTCTTCAAGCCCTAGATTCAACTTTTCTCTTCTTCTTTCTTGAGTTCTAGAGAGAGAAATTTTGGGAGAGGAGATGAACTTTGGGAAATTATTTGGGTGTTTGGGAATTATGACTTAACTTGGGTGATTTTGACTTAAAAATAACTTATGAAGTGCCCCTAAACTTACCCAAAACGATTCCACTTCAATTGGACTTTAACATCAAATCCCCAAAATAACCGTCACTTAAAGTGTGTTGCCCGGTGCCACGAGGGGCACCACGAGCCGTGGTCCCCTTCGTGGACTTGAGGTAGTGACCTCGACAAATTGTGCCTTTAGCTCACACACCCAAGGCAATTTCACGGAAGGCTCCACGAGTCATCATTAAGACCACGAGTCGTATTCCCTCTCGTGAACCTTGAGGCAGTGGCTAGGCCAAGCCACCCTCTATGGCGAATCCACTAAGGTAGGTTCAAGACCACTCCCACGAGCAGTGAAGTGGCTCTTGTGGAGGGGTCACTTTTGAGGCAGCCTAAGAAGCTTACTTCCTCAACCTCTACGAGTGGCACCACAACTCGTGGTGTCCACTATGGGTAGTGAGGACCCTTGTGGTCTTGGTGGGTAGTACCTTGGTCAAAATGGGCGGCCTTTGCCCCTTGCCTTGACCCTTGCCCATTTTCTTTGGCCCATGACCTTTTCCCTTGACGTTAACCCTCACATTTGAGTTCTAGTTTATCCTACTAGTTTCCGATGTGTTACAATATCTCCTCCTTGGGAACATTCGTCCTTGAATGACGGTCTAGATAGCTTACGGAAGTAAAGACTCAAGACTAGCAGCCCATCATGCATGCAATATCAAAATAATGCACAATTCAAAGGAGGAAACATCAACTCCAACTCAAACATAATAAATGCATCATAAGGAAGTAGGAACTACATCTAACAACCCATTATGCATGAAACTCAACATTTCCCATATTCATAGGAGGAACTACCTTCTCCAACTAAAATCATGCTCAACACAATATCATGGAGCCAATATGCAATTTTTCTCAAAAGCATACTAAAGCATGTTCCTTAATTCATCTCATAAAGTCAAATAGGCAAGTCATACTAAATGCACAACAACATGAGGAACATAAATCATGAAAACTCATTTTTCTAACTAAACATGATTTTTTTCAAGAACATGCATAAGATAAGGAAATTATGGAAAAGCACATACAACTCACATGACTCCCAAAACACTAAAACTCAAGAGGAACTACTTACCTAAAGCTTGAATAGGAGTAGAAGGAAAGAGATGAGGATATCGGGACTTCATATCGGCCTTGACCTCCCAAGTAGCACCCTTAGCTAAATGATTTCTCCATAAAACCTTTAGGGAAGCTATTTTATTGTTTCTTAATCTCTTGACTTGCCGGTCTAGGATTTCTACCAAAACCTCTGCATAGGAAAGGCTTTCATCAACTCCCAACCCTTCTAAGGGAATAATGGATGTCGGATCTCCAATACACTTTTTAAGCATAGAAACATGAAATACCGGATGAATTGGAGCCAACTCATTCGTCAAATCCAACTAATAGGCAACTTCCCAATACGTTGCAAGATTTGATATGGGCCTATATATCGGGACTAAGTTTCCCTTTCTTGCCAAATCTCATTACACCCTTCATGGGTGAGATTTTCAAATAGACCCAATCATTAACTTCAAATTTTAGATCCCTTCTTCTCAGATCGGCATAAGACCTTTGTCTACTTTGAGCGGTTCTCAACCTCTCTCTAATAAGCCAAACTTTCTCAATAGCTTCATAAACCGATTTGGGACCAATAAAAGTAATTTCACCTACTTCAAACCAACCAACCGGAGACCTATATCTCCTACCATACAAGGCTTCAAAGGGAGCCATACTAATACTCAAATGATAACTATTATTGTAGGCAAACTATATCAATGGCAAGTGGTCATCCCAATTACCTTTAGAATCTATCACGCATGCCCTAAGCATGTCCTCTAAGGTTTGAATGGTGTGTTCCGCTTGACCATCCATTTGAGGGTTGAAAGCGTTGCTAAGCTTCACCTTAGTACCAAACCCTTTTGGAATGACTTCCAAAAGTGTGATGTAAATTGAGTCCACGATCCGAAATAACAGATAAAAGAACCCCATGTAATTTCACTATCCCATTTATATACAACTTGGCATAGTCTTCCACCGAATGAGAAACCTTGACAGGAATGAAATGAACAAATTTTGTCATCCTATCAATAATGACCCAAATAAAAGCATGTTGCCTTCGAGTACGAGGCAAACCCACCATATAATCCATATTCACCTCTTCCAAGTGGGAATTAGTATAACTTGTAGTAAGCCTCCCAGCCTTTGATGCTCAACCTTAACTTGTTGACAATTTGGCTACAAATCCCGTAATATCTCTCTTCATATCATTCCACCAATAGACTTCCCGTAGATCACGGTACATCTTGGTGGCTCTCGGATGAATAGAATATCGAGAACTATAAGCTTTCTCCAAAATTTGCTCCCTCAAACCATCAACATCCGTAACACATAATTGACCTTGGTACCGAAGTATCCCATCTCCCTCTTGGGAGAAATCCTAAACGTACTTCTTGAGAACCGACTCTTTCAACTCAACTAATATAGGATCAAGGCCTTGTTTAGACTTCACATCCATCACAAAGGACGATTCGAAGCCATTATGGACCATGACACTGTCACGACCCAAGGATACCCCCTAGACGTGACATGACGTACTCGACACTGAAGGGGTCTCATACCAACCTCATAGCATTCTTGAACATAAGAGTATAGGCAAATAAGGCCGAATAAAAACTTTTCTTTACAATCGAAATCATTTTTTTCATAAAAGCAAGCGAAAGAATTTCTATACCATGTCTCTAACTAGCTAATACTTTGAATACAACTTTGGGACATAGCCCATACAAAAACTCTAAACATACAATGAAAGACATAAAGGGAACATAGTGGGTTTTGTCCTCGAAACTATGAGGACTCACCAAGTCTTCATCTCCAAGCTTCTTAGTAACCTATCCTTCAAGTATATAACTTCAAATCTCCACAACCCTACACTTTGGTAGAAATGGAGAAATATGGGTTAGCACATAAAGTACTAAGTATGGAAGCCATCCAAAAACCATGCTTAAAACGGACATTTTCTTTGAAAGTCATGATATATGCCAATTTGAGAAAACTTCATGAACATAAGCATAAGAGGCAGAATATACAACCATAACCAACATACAAGCCATTTCATCACATTAGAGACATAATCAATATATAAACCATTACCTTCACATTAGGCCTTCACTTCAAGTAACCCTAAAGCTATACTTTGTGCAATGTATGGAAAGCATCACATACCACCATCCATACTAAGTACCACATCAAGGTCACCAAAAGTGAACTTACCATTCATCATTTCCATGTTTACACAATACTCATACATAAGAGACATAAACATTTCATAATTCATATCATCATATAAGGACCATCATCTATGGCAACCCTAAGTCATACTTGTGCAATGTATGAGTAGAATCCCATACTACTACTCACACTAAGTACTCCTTTGAAGTCACCATAGACTAGGCACATTAATATACAATAACTTCATGATAAGGAAGTAACTCATAGTACAATCCAAGTATAGCATACATCATTACATTTAAGCATATAAGTCAACATTCTTCATTAGCTTCATTTAGAGCACCTTCATTCATTAGATATTAGATCATCATTCTCATTAACTTCGTCATAAGAGCACATTCATTCATGTCATCATAAGAAATTAGAGAACTCACTTTAGCCCTCTCAAAGCCTACTCGTGCAATGCATGAATGGCATCCCATACTACCACCCACACTTCATAGAACCTCTCAAGTAAATAAAGTGCACATCTCACATGATGGGAATAAACGTTTAACCGACATAAACCATGTGAGCTTGACATGGAATCCGGTGTCATGAAGCCCCACACCGTAAAGAGGTGGTGTACTTGCCTAAGGTAAGACCGGTAACATCTAGTTTAGGTGGATCAACTAGCTAGGACCTATATGGGCACATAGTTAAGGGATAGGAATATGTTCATTGGAAACCAGCCTAACATTGGGAGAGTTTCCATCTTACCATATGCACTCGGTGTTTAGCCTCCATTCCCATAGAGTATTTCATTCACATTACATTATTACACATGAGAGAGTGCCATTGGCCTACCGTCCCGAAGTACGTTCATTAACACATGAAAGGGTAACATAAGCCTACCGATTCAAGGTACATTTTAGGAAAGCTCATTAACTGATCTTCAAACGGTGACATTGGCTTATCGATTCAAGGTTTATCATTACCATTCATGGAAGGGTGCCATAAGCCTACCGATCCCAAAGTTCATTAACCTTATTCATGGAATGGTTCCATAAGCCTACCTATCCCAAGGTTCATTAACATGCATGGAAGGGTTCCATTAGCCTACCCATCCAAGGTACAACATTAGAATAGGTCATTGACTCATCAAGAAAGGGTTACCAACATTAGGTCTACCATTCCAAGTTCATTAAGCCAAGACATATTCATAGGTCATTTATGAAAGGAATGACATAGGCCTATCAATTCATATTCATTAAGTCAATACACATTCATTACACAAGAGAGGATGCCTAAGCCTACCAACACAAGTTACATCATTCAACAATACATTCATATACCCAAGATGAGGATGCCTAAGCCTACCAATTCAAGGTTCAACAATCAACTATACTTTTATTCATTCAAGAAGAGGATGCATAAGCCTACTAATTCAAGTTATAACATCACATTATAGAAACCCTTCACATTCTATCATCATCATTCATGAGTGTTAATTGAGAATATGCTTTTAATCATAACACTATTACATTCTAAACATGATCATAGTTCTTTCATTGAGATCACATACATATCCTTCACATCATAATCATACATAGATTCTTCATGAACTTGCCTTTCAAGGCTATGAACCAACATCAATCCATAAATCTAAGATACTACAATAGCTAAGGAAGTTGACATGATTCCATCATTAGTTTAATATAAACATAAACAATTCAACATACTTCGATGATCAATCAATTCCCAATCACAATTCATAACTTAAGAATTTGGGGAAAAACATGGGTTCAAGGAATAAATCATCTTAATTCATCTTTAAATCCACAACTCATCCATAATTCAATGCAATAAAGCCTTTGAAAAACATTTGGAATCGAACCCATGCCAAGATTGAAAACTAGGGTGTTTGGGGAAACATTGGAGACTTGAAATCACAAATTGGCTTCTTGAAAGAAACTAAGTTATGGATTAAGACCACCATACCTTTTATGGAAGAACTCCACGAAAATCCCTTGAAAAGGTAACATGACACCTAGTGTTGTGCCACTTGCATCACACATTACTTCAAAAGGTTTTGACCAATCGGGACTAATGAGGATCGGAGTGGAGATCAATTTTTCTTTCAAGCACTTGAAGGCCACCATGCATGCATCATCAAAGTGGAATTTCACCTCTTTCTCCAAGATTTTTCATAGAGGATGTGTAATTTTTGAGAAGTCTTTGATGAACCTACGGTAAAAATGGGCATGCCCTATGAAACTACGAATACCCTTCACCGAAATTGGTGGTGGTAACTTCTCAATCACTTCAATTTTTGCTTTATCAACTCCAGCCATTTTTGCGACACTTTGTGACCAAGAACTATACCTTCCCTAACCATAAACTGGCATTTTTCCTAATTTAGGACCAAGTTTATCTCCACACATCTTTGGAGAACTTGTCCCAAGTGTTCTAAGCATGCTTCAAATGTGTCACCTACAATCGGAAAGTCATCCATGAAGACTTCCATTAAATCCTCCACTATATCGGCGAAAATAGATAGCATGCAATGTTGAAATATTGTCGGAGCATTAGATAACTCGAATGACATCCTTTTGAAGGCAAAAGTTCCATATGGGCAGGTGAAGGTCGTTTTCTCTTGGTCTTTCGGGGCAATGGAGATTTGATTATAACTTGAGTACGCATCAAAAAAGCAATACCATCCTCTCTCTGAAAGTTGATCAAGCATTTGATCTATGAAAGTCATTGTAAAGTGATCATTTTAGGTCCACAAGTTTAACTTCTGGTAGTCCATGCATACTCGCAATCCAGTTACCGGTCTCATAGACTCAAGTTCTCTTTTTTCATTTGGGACGACTATGATGAGGCTTTTTTGATACGCAATGTACCGGACTTACCCATTTGATATCCGCAATAGGGTAGATCACACTTATATCCAACCACTTTATTATCTCCTTTTTCACCACCTCTTGCATCGGTGAGTTCAATTATCACTGATGTTCAACACTTGGTTTACAATCAGTATCAAGCTAAATTTTGTGAGTACAAATGCCGGGAGGAATATCCACTATGTCAGTGATAGTGTAACCTATAGATTTTATATGCATTTTCAGCACCTCAAGGAGCAATTTTACCTGCCATTCAAGCAAGTCAGCTGCAATGATTATCGGCAAGGTGTTATTTGCCCCCAAGAAAGCATATCGGAGATGGAAGGAAAGTACTTTAAACTTTAGATTCGGTGGTTCTTCTATTGATGGCTTTGCGTGACGATTTTCTCAATTTTTAGATCAATGTCTAACTTCAATAAGGTCTTTGAATATTATGCCTGAAAGAGCAGCTACTACCTCTTCGTAGCCTTGATTACCAACTTCACCATAGTTAGTAAGCACGGCCTCAAGTGGTTCACTCATACACATCAAATGGCTCGCACTAGCCACCGCCTCATCAATAACAACACCAGTAGAAACCACGTGAATATCTCTTGGGTGTTTCATTGACTTACAAACATTAAAGATTAATACATCCTCTTTCACCCGAAACTTTAGTTTTCCGCTTTCAACGTCCACCAATGCTCTCTCGGTTGCCAAGAATGGTCTTACCAAAATGATGGGAATTTCAGCATCTACTTCGCAATCGAGAATGACTAAATCAGCCAAGAAAATGAATGTGTCAACCTTTACTAAGATGTCATATCGTATCCCCATAGGATTTTTAATTGATCAGTCCGCCATAAAGAGTCTCATTGTTGTGGCTTTCGGCTCATCCAATCTAAGTTTCTTATAGATTGCGTATGGCATTAGGTTTATACTTGCTCCCAAATCACATAGATCGTAGGCCAATTTGAGCATACAGACAGTGAAAGGTATGGTGAAGGCTACATGATCTTATTTTTTTCTCAATAGTCATAATTGCAGTACAACTATGAGAAACTTAGACTGTTTCAAAGTCTAAGCTTTTTTTCTTGGTGACTAACTCATTCATGAACTTGGCATAACACGACATCTCCAACAATGCTTCCACTAGAGAGAGATTAATTGATAATGTCTTGAATACCGATAAAAACTTCTTGAACTTGTCATCCTCATTCTTCTTTTTGAGGCTCTA
Source organism: Solanum commersonii (assembly GCA_029007595.1). Taxonomy (NCBI): domain Eukaryota; kingdom Viridiplantae; phylum Streptophyta; class Magnoliopsida; order Solanales; family Solanaceae; genus Solanum; species Solanum commersonii. The sequence continues at coordinate 410,101 of JAJTWQ010000148.1, forward strand.
GGGAAATGAAGGAGATATCTTGGGTAAAGGTTGTACAACCTTTGGGATTGGATTATGTTTCTCCACATCTTTTTGTGTCTCTTTGGCAATTCTTTGTTGGAAGGGTGTTTCCTCTTCCTCTATAGCTTTTTCTTCTTCATCATTACCCGTCACATCACCTATCGCTACTTTCCCACTACGAGTCACCACAGCTAGACCTCTATCACTATTTTCTTTCATCATACTTGTCTCCAATTGCGTGGCAACTTACCTTCAAGTAGTTTGATTGCATCTGCATGAGAGTTCACTCTAGAATTTAATGACCAAAAATCATCCTTCATTCCTTTTAGCAATTCATCCGAACCTTCAACTTTGTCAAGGATGCGAAATAACAAGTCATTCACCCAGGGACTGTTTGAACTCCCTTTCGACTTCGGACTTTCACTCAATTGAGTGTGGCCTTCTTCATAATCATCCTCTCTTCTCCAATAGTCACTTTGCTCCACCCATCATTGATGATATCTTCTTTTCTCTTCCTCTTTCTGAAAGTTCCAACCTTGATTTCCACCTCGCTGTAAATAGAGTGGATGGAAACCCTCCTCATAACTCTTGGAATTTCAACCTTGATTCTCCCTCTATTTTGAATAACCCGAGGAAGAACCCTCCTCAACTCTAAACACTCCATTTGCCCCCTTTTGCTTTCTTGCATTTTCTAACACATGCTCTTGTAGTAACCTCATTTGGGCCAGTATCTTCTTGATGTTCTAATCCCTTTCTCTTTCCTTATCAAGTTGCTCTTGAGTCATTCTAAAAAAGGTGAAACTTCATCTTCTTGAGTGTACCATGCTTGATTTATTTTAGTCATATCATCAAGAAGAAATGAAGCCACCTCAAATGATTGCAACATTATTCCACCTCGAACCAATTGGCCAACCACTCCTTTATTAACCAAATCAAGACTCCGGTAAAAATATTGGAGTAGCAAATCGTTTGGTAGCCCGTGAGTTGGGCATTCAAGTAAGAGTTTCTTGAACAGAACCATGTTTCGTGGATGGGTTCACCTTCTAATCGTTTAAAACCTTGAATGTTATCTCTGAGTTTCATCATCCTCGATAGGGGAAAGAATCTTGCATTGGATGTCATAATTAGCTCATCCCATGATGTGATGGAATTTCTTGGAAACTCAGCCAATCACTTGCTAGCCTCCCCCGTCCAAGATGGTGGAAATAACCTGAGCCAGATTGATTCTTGTGAAACATTATTGAATGAAAACAGGTTGCACACCTCTAAAAAATTCAATACATGCTCATGTGGATCTTCATGATCTTGCCCTCCATAGAGTCTCCTCATTTGAAAGAGATGAAGAGTCATGCTAGTGACCTTAAATATTGCATCTCCATCAGTTGGTGGTAAGCAAATTGCACCCATTTCACCTTGTTGAGATGGGTTGTAAAAACTATTGATATTAGCGATACCGTCTCGATGACCTGCTTGGTTACCTTCAACCTCTATCTCACTAATTCTTACTTCTAGTTACCCCACTCAACACGAGCACGATGCCACCTAAATTGATTCAACTACAGCCGATAGATTCACAAATCAAATTTTGATAAAAGAATTCGAAACAACGCTACTCCCTGATACTTATCGTGAACAACAACACTAACCTACGGTATGAGTGTCTACGATCATCGATAATATTGTAACCCAACCAAAGGTTGGGGTCGTGTCCCAAGGGAGTGGTTTCGAGAATGAATAGAAAAATAAAATTTAGTTCTAATTAGTCATAGCTAAAGACATTAATGAGTAAAAACATAGTAAATTAAAAGGGGTGACACAAAAGTGTAAACTATCAAATGGGGTTTGTCACAAGTGTAATAAAAACAACAAAATTTAAAAGGGAGAGCAAGTATTGGGAGAAGTTCTTGGGGTATGACCGCAATATAAATTGATATAAATCGTTGAGTACATGTTTTCGATAGGAAATTTGCAAGCTAATAGCGATTAGGCTAAGCTTTAGATGGAAATAAGTTCCCTCTCAAGCAACTTACCCCATTTCAAATGGGTTCCTCTCGGACAACCATTTACCGCGTGAAGGCCAGCCTACGTCTTACTCCACTCACTCTCTCGAGCTGAATGTTAGGATATGGGACTAGGGCTTACCCTCTCGGGCTGAACCTCATGTCGACCCACTCCTTAGGCCATCAGTCTAGCGGTCTTGGTTTCACGACCACTCTCTCGAGCAAGCCAAAAACACATGGGTGGTTTTGTATTTGAAACTACAAACCCATTAAAATACATCTAACCTATCAACAAACAAGGCCCAACAATAATATCAACACATATTTGCTAAATCATACCCCAAGATGGGGGTTTTAGCTAGACATGAACAAGAAATAGAAAATTATACCTAAATGAGCTTGAATTCAAATGGGTATGAAGATTTATGTCTTGTTACAGGCCAAGAATGAAGAATCCAAGAGACCCAACTCCAAATCTAAAAGATGAAACCCTCTTATTCTTCAAGTCTCCAAAACCCTCTCAAGCTTAGAGCAAAAATATAAAAAAAAAAGTACTATTCTAATGTGAAAATTATAATAATGGTTCGACTCACTTAAAATTAATAAAGATTTTAGTATTTATAGACTTCAGAAAATAGTGTTGGCGGATCGCTCGGCGAGGTTAGTCGGAATTGCCGATTAATTCAGCGATTCGCCGTTTAGTGTAGTCATTACCTTCTTGCACTAGCCTTCAGCATCATCGTGCTCTTTATCATTGGGTGACATAGTACTGCTACGCGGAACTATTTGACAAAATGCCGACTGCTCCTTTCATCGCCTTTTTGATCCTGCTCATGTAGGGCTTCACGTACTGGAACAAAGGGTAGAGTGCGTCCCTTCAGCGAATCGCCAAGTGCTTGGCAATGCTCAGGCTTCAGCTTCTTCATCCTTTTCAACCTTTTTGTTCCTTTTTGCGCCTAAGTGTCCATGTTTCCACTAAAACTTCAACTACTTGAAACCTAAGTGTTTTTATCAGATATTGAGATAAAAGAAGCATTCGAGGACAATTGCCCGAAATGAGTCTAATTTGTGGACTCATCAATACCCCCAACTTAAACATTTGCTTGTCCTCAAAGAAACTCAACTTCAGTCATTCAAAAAGGTGTCCCAAATAGTGCTATACAAGACTAAATCATGAACATACACAACAACACTCAAATTACTTATGCAAAGATCAAATGTGCACTCAAAGATTAAAATTGTGACACACCAATACCAAAGATTTTGAAGCTTGCAATACTTGCTATTTGTGCAAGTTCAAGGTCAACAAAAAGTATCTAAATGCCCTCACATAAAGAATGATTCCATATTCACACACAGAGGTTAATCAATTCAAGATCAGGAATCAGATGCAACGCTCACACTCAAAAAAAGGAACATAATGTATGTTTTCACCCATAGGCTTGCCCTTATTTTCCAATTGATCTTCTGTTCGGCTCACTCAAGATCTAAAAGGTCTTTTTAAGGCTTGTAATGGGGATGAGTGCAAAGGTATGGTCATTTAGGCTTAGTGAATTTTCATCCTTGCGAGATATGGTGTTCTCAAGGCATTCCCTTCTTTTTGTTTATCAATTCTTTTTCTAGTGCTTCTAAGTCATCTTTTTATTCACCTTTATGGATTGCTTGGAAACCTGATTTCTTTTGTACATTATTCCACAGTTTTATTTATTTATTTATTTATTTACTTTGAAGGGTTTCCATTGTTCTGCAACACCATGGGTTAAGGGGGACTTTTCTTGCAATTCTTGACTTCTCCTTTTCCTTTTCACCACACCCCTAATTTAGGCTTTTGGCCTAAGTTAGCTATTTGCTAAACCACAAATCAAGAGGATTATAGGTAGTGGGTCAAGTAAAGTCTAGGGTGCATCAAGGTTCTTCCAAAGAAAGGTAAGGCTCAAAGGGTGTGTTCAAGAGAGTTTCACACATTCATGGGTAGGCCACAAAAGAGGTATATGTCAAATTTGGCTCACACTCTTCAAAAGTTGCCTAAGATCATTTCAAGAGTACATCTTACTAAATCAATCTGACTAACAGGGCAAATTCTAGGTTTATTCATGCAAGGTTCAAAGTAAGCTCATCACATAAGGAATCGACACTTGAGTCAAACAAGACCACACACTTTCGCTAGTGTGCAACGGTCATGACAAGAAAATCAATTTGATAAATGGCCAATCACAACGAGATGCAAAGAGTTAACATATTGTCTATGCAACTTCATTTGGCCTCATTGTAGTTGTACATTAATGTTCGTTCGATTGTAAGCACTATTTAAGTCATCGATATTGATCAAAATCGAGACTCAATTTTTTTTGCAAAAGAACAACCACATTCAACACATGAGAGATGGTAGAAATGTGTGAAAAATTTAAAATTTTTCGAAAGGGTCAAAATCATTTTGCAATTTAAAATAAGCAGAGACTCAAGCTCAAACATTCACAGAAAGCAATATTTAACATAATTTAAAACAGAACACCCCAAATATATACACAAAAGACAACTATCAGCACAAAAAGTATGGGCCTTACCCTACCACAAAAAAAAGTATTTGTCCTCAAATGCAAATAAAAGTATCAAAAGTAAAAAAATATATAATAAGACAGAGAAGGGGTGAAGAAAAGTCATATCTATGCAATCGATCTCTCTGTTGGGGCCTCCGTGGCTGATGGAACAGTTTGTATATGGGCATCAGTTCCCAGAGTAGCCTCAAACTGAATAGCAGTGCCACATCGGCTAGGAACTGTTGTGGACATATCAGTCGATAATGTCTGGATCACAGGCTGCACAACCGTCTCTATAAGATCTGGCAAGTCTCTGAATATTCCCTCATCTCTGCTCTCCTATGTCTCCTCAGCATACATTGATATCAACTCTTCATCGGTCTCTATATCCGACTCTGCATGTATTGCGCTATCTCCCTACACATCTCCGGTGGTCTTAGGAGCATCCTCATCATCTGCCCTCTTTATTAGTGAAGTGAAGTCAGTAGACTTAAGGTAGTCTACGTCCTTACAGAGTATGAAAGACAATAGACTATGAAGAGGTATCCTAATATACTGGAATAATCTGATAAATAAATCAAGGATAAGATAAGTGTACTGACCTGCTCGAAAATCTAAACTTATTAAAAATAATAAAACAACAACCTAACCAAGCCCCCATAAACTCGGCAGGTACAAACAGCACACAAAACCACTTACTCAGGCCCCCATAAGCCCGAAAGGTGCCAATCAACCTATATACCCCTATCGGTAGTCCCCTATCCCTGTAGGCAGTCTCATAGCCCTCTTAGGCATTAATATAGCCCTATAGGCAGCACATAGCTCTCTTAGGCATCAACATAGCTTATAGATAACTCATAGCCCTCTTAGGTAACAACATTGCCCTGTAGGAAGCACATAGCCTTCTTAGGCGTCAATATAGCCCTGTAGGCAACTCATAGACCTTTTAGGCATCCATATAGACCTTTAGACAGAACATAGCCCTTCTAGGCATAGATCACATTCCTGCAACTAACCACAATAGCCCCAAGGGAAATAATAACAATAGAATCTCTAAAAGTAAGAAATTTAGTTATAAGTAACCTATACAATTAGCCTCTAAGTCGTGTCCAACATAGGGACGCTACTAACTGAGTAAGAATTCTAACAAGGGAGGATTATATCAACTCGAGTAGACAACAATCAACAATAATGGCTATAAGTGTAACAAGGATAACAACCCAATTACATTGCTCCTAAGCTTTAAGGAAACATGTCGTAAGTAGGGAATAACCTTAACATAGCTTTCTAATAAACGCTTGAAAGACCATATTTCCTTCACGAAAGTTGTTCCTTATGTCCTAAGGTTCACAAACACTATATATACACAGCTGGTACACACCTTAGTTAGCCAAGTGTAAACCTTGAAGAAACACCAATAACTACAAATATATATCTTCAAAAACTAGCTCCAAACACAGCTTCATCATGCTAGAACTCGATAGGAACCCTCTCTTAAGCTTTCTCTCTGGTTTGGAACTAAAATGAAATGTTTTCATGGCTTAAAATGTTAAATAAGCCGACATACCATTTTTTTACCAAACTCGGACCCGACCCGGATTATGCCCCGACAGTCCCTAGTAAAACCCTTATAACTTTATACTCTGATGTCGGTTTGATACAGGGTTTTGTGCGTTGCAAGATAGACTCATAGGCCTTTTATTTAATAGGTGATAGGCCTTCTAATTCTTTTTATATTGGGAGAAAACATCCAAGACATTTGACCCAAATTTTAGAGAAATCTTTAAAAAGGAACTTACGATAACTTTCTCCTTACTTAACTTCAAAACTTGAGATACAAGCCTTGAACACTTTAAATATGACATACCACATCATTTTTAATTGATTACTCACCCTCCTTTTCTTTCCATGAAGATACGAGTTAATTTAGACGTTTTGAAAAGTTGGGGTGTTACATCCTTCCCCCCTTAGAAACATCCGTTCTCAAATGAAAAAAAAATCTGAGTCATGCGGTTAAGTTTGTCACTATCCAGAAACTGAAAAAGCAAAAATTCTAACCTAGGCGTCTTACATTATGACATAAATTGCTAAGCACTATAGCTCTGCAATAACAGTGCGAGCAAATATACAACAACAACAATAATAATAATAAGCAACAATATAAAAAAATTAGATAGGTATCTTACCTCACTGCACCAATATAAACTGATATGCCATCACCCTGGGATATGAAACAAGTGAGGATATTTAGACCTCATGCCATCCTCAGCTTCCCAGGTCACCTCTTCTCTAGTCTTGTTTCTCCACAATACTTTAACCGAAGCCACCTCTTTGGTCCTCAATTTACGGACATGCCGACCTAATATGGCAATTGGAGTTTCCTCGTAGGACAAATCCTCTGTGATCTGAACATCCTCAATCGGGACAACCCGAGAAGGGTCTCCTACGCACTTCTGTAGCATAGATACATGGAAAACTGGATGAACAGATTCTAGCCCCGAAGCCAATTCTAACTCATAAGCCACTTGTCCTACCCTCCAAAGGATCTGGTATGGCCCAATGAATCTTGGACTAAGCTTGCCTCTTTTTGCCAATTCTCATAACCCCCTTCATAGGCGAGACTTTTAAGAATACCCAATCATCAACGCAAAACTCTAAGTCCCTTCGTCATACATCTAAGTATGACTTATGTTAGCTTTGAGGTGTTAGCAACCTCTCTTGTATGAGCTTGACCTGCTCCACTGTCTGATGTACTAAGTCGGGTCCAATCAACCCTGACTCACCTACCTCGAACCATCCAATGGGGGATCTACATTTTCCCCCATACAAAGACTCATAAGGTGCCATCCCGATGCTGGAATGATAAACTATTATTGTATGTGAACTCTATAAGAGGTAAGTGATCATCCCAACTCCCCTTGAAGTCTAGCACACAAGCCCATAGCATATCCTCAAGTGTCAAAATTGTGCGCTCAGCCTGGCCATCTGTCTGAGGGTGAAAGGCTGTACTAAGATTAACCTGTGTCCCCCGTCTTTTCTGGAAGGACTTCCAAAAGTTGGCGGTGAATTATGCTCCTGTATCAGAGATAATAGATACTGGGACACTGTGTAGCCTAACAATCTCCTTAATATAGAGCCCTGCATAGTCTTCGGTCATAAAAGTAGCCCAGAGTTGTAAGAAGTGGGATGATTTTGTTAGTCTATTGACAATTACCCAAATAGAGTCAAACTTGCAATGCGATCTAAGTAACCTTGTAATAAAATCCATATTAATTACTTCCCACTTCCACAAAGGAATGGCTATCTCCTGAACTAGCCCAGCAGACTTTTGGTGCTCAACCTTCACCTGTTGGCAGTTAGGACACTGTGCCATAAATTCAGCAGAGTTCTTCTTTATCTCGTGCCACCAATAGATCTCCTTCATATCATGGTACATCTTTGTCGAACCAGGGTGAATAGAATAACGGGAATGATATGTCTCTTCCATAATCCGATGGGGAAGCCTTGCAACACTCGGAACACATAATTGACCACTATATCTAAGGACTCCATCTCCTGCTATATCAAATGCTAAAATCTGTTGATTCTGAGCCTTGGCTCCGAGCTGCTATAAGCTAGGATCCTCTTGTTACCGTGATTTTACTTCTACAACTAGAGATGATGCGGCTGTATCCTGAATTGTTACCCCACTATCTTCTGCCTCTAATAATCTAACTCCCAAGCTAGCAAACTGATGAAGCTCTCGCGCTATCTCACGCTTCTCAACACCTAACTATGATAAACTACCCATAGATCTTCGACTGAGGGCATCAGCTACCACATTCGCCTTTCCTGGATGATATAAAATGTCCACGTCATAGTCTTTTAGAAAATCAAGCCATCAACGTTATTGTAGATTTAACTCTTTCTGTCTAAAGATATATTGAAGGATTTTATGATTTGTGAAGATGTCAACATGAACGCCATACAAATAGTGTCTCTAGATCTTTAGCGCATGCACAACTGCAGCCAACTCTAAATCGTGGGTCGGATAGTTCTTTTCATGCTTTCTCAACTGCCTTGAAGCATATGTGATAACCTTACCATGTTTCATTAGAAAACATCCCAACCCAACACCAAAAACATCACAATACACCACATAGCCTTCTGAACCGTCTGGCAATGCAAGAATTGGTGGTGACGTCAACCTATCCTTCAGCTCCTGGAAACTATGCTCGCAAGCCTCAGTCCACTGGAACTTAGCTACTATTTGAGTCAGCTTTGTTAATGCGGCTGAAATAGAAGAAAACCCCTCTACAAACCTTCGATAGTACCCAGCTAACCCTAAGAAACTATGAACCTCAGTCGGAGTCATGGGTCTGGACCAAGTCTTTATGGCCTCAATATTTTGTGTATCAACCGCAATGCCTGCATCTGATCCAATATGGCCTAAGAAAGCTACAGAGTCCAACCAGAACACACACTTAGAAAACTTTACATAAAGTTCTCAATCTCGAAGAACCTGAAGGACTACTCGCAGATGATTTGCATACTCATATTTTGAACGTGAATACACCAAAATATCATCAATAAATACAATCACAAACAAGTCTAGATAAGGCCTGAATATACTATTCATCATGTCCATGAACACTACTGGGGCATTAGTTAATCCAAAAGACATTACAAAGAACTCAAAGTGTACATAGCTAGTTCTAAAAGCTATCTTTGGAACGTCTTTCTCCCAAACTCGTATCTTGTGGTACCCTGATCTTAAATCAATCTTTGAGAAACACTTAACACCTTGTAATTGATCAAACAAGTCATCTATCCTCGGAAGGGGATACTTAGTCTTTATAGTTGCCTTATTCAGCTATAGGTAATCGATACACATTCTTAGTGAGCCATCTTTGTTCCTTACGAACAACACTAGTGCACCCTATGGTGAAGTACTAGGCCTAATAAAGCCTTTATCCAACAAGTGTTTCAGCTGATCCTTTAACTCCTTTAGCTCAGTAGGAGCCATTCTATAAGGAGGGATAGATATGGGTTGTGTACTTGGTAACATATCAATAGCAAAATCAATTTCCCATTCTGGAGGGATACCAGGGGGCTCGTCTGGAAATACATCTAGAAAATCATTAACTACCAGATTAGACAAAAGAGTCAGTGGTTCAACATCTATATCATGAACGTGAACAAGATGATAAATACAACCCTTGGTAACATCCTCCTCGCCTTAAGATAGGAAATAAACCTACCTTTCGGCGTTGCTGTATCGCCTTTCCATTCCCAAACTGCCTCTCCTGGAATGTGGAATCTAACAATCTTTGCCCGACACTCAACATTATCAAAACAAGATGCTAACCAGTCCATACCCATAATGGCGTCAAAATTGACCATCTCTAAATCTATGAGATCTACAGAGGTTTGACGGTCGATAATTTCTACCGTGCAACCTTAATAGACTCTCTTGGAAACAATAGACTCACCAACTAGTGTAGATACAATAAAGGGTCGATCTAATGACTCTGCTACTATACATAACTTCCCCGCAATAAATGGAGTAACATAAGACAGAATAGATCCAGGATCTATCAAAGCATAAACACAATGGGTGCAAACAATCAATGTACCTATCACAACATGTAGTGATGACTCTGAGTCCTATTGGCAGGTTAATGAATATGTATAGTTCTGTCCACTACCAGAACTAGATGTTTTCTCTCTGCCTCCGCCTCTACCTCTATGTGTTGAAGTATGGGGTCCACACCCTATAGACTGTGCTGATGAGAAGGAACCTACTACTGACCTGCTCGACTAACCTATACCACCCTGACCTATGGTACGACATTTTCTCCACCCATGCCCCTCATGTCCAAAAGAATAACAACCTGTGGAACCCTGTCTGCACCTACCGAAATGCATCTTACCGCAAGTAGCGCAATGCAGTGAAGCTGTCCTAGCTTGGCCTGAACCCCTCTACTACTGCGAACCTGATGCTTGTGAACCCTCACCTGGGCCTGACTGTTCCTGACGATCAAATCTACTACCCTAGAACTGTTATGGTGGAGGTCTAGGTGGCCTAATAGAATATCGAGGTCAGGGACCACCCTGAAAATCTCTCTGCGAACATGTGGGCCTAGCCCTCTTCTGTCTCTCTCGACCCTCTCACTCATATACTGCAAATGTCAGCGATCCTCTATGCCTTGTTCAAATGCCTGAAGTCACGAGATATCCATATTATCATTTAGTGCAGCGGTAGAACAAGCATAAATATAGTCTAAGTTGAGACCTCTCACAAATCTACGCACCCTATCATGCATCGTATCAATAAATTCTGGTGCATATCTAGCCAATGAATCAAATCTCAGCCTGTACTCTCGGACACTCATGCTGCCCTATCGAAGGTTCAAAAACTGGTCCACCCGGCCATCCCTAACCTCTCTAGGCAAATAGTAATCTATGAAAGCTTCTGTAAAGCTATCCCAAGTGGATAGGGATGCATATTTTCCCCTAGATCTATTCCAACTCTCGTACCACAATACTGCAACATCGCACAATCGAAATATGGCTAACTCAACTTACTCAGTCACTGAGGAATGCATGACTCTAAAGATCGTATGAAGCTGATCAATAAAGTGTTGAGGGTCTTCTCTGCGATCTGTCCCTATAAAATGTGGAGGATTCAAGGCAAGAAATTCATGAACTCTCGAACTTTCGGGCCCTTTAGAAGGTCCGGCAACATCTGGCGCAATTGGTTGGCACTCTTTAGAAGGTCCGGCAACATCTGGCGCAATTGGTTGGCACTGTGCAGCTACTAACTGTGCTAACATATATACTACACTTTTGAAATCCTGGTCAAACGGAATAGGAGGAACTAGAGGTGGTACTGCTAGTGGAGCCAAAAATCCTGTAGCCCTCGGAGGCTCCTGAAGCGGTGGAGAAGCTATAGGGGGCTGAGAAGATGTCTCCCCCTAGGTCTCATAATAGGCTACCTCCACATGTAGTACGTTGCTGGTACCCTCGCTTACAGTTGTATCTAGCCCTTGGCTAGTTGTGGTCTCTCTATTGTCAGTCATCTCTATCTACATACAAGTATCAATTATAAGCCAGAAACCTCAACCCTTAAGACACCGCTCTATAACACGAGGTGAGGAAAAGAAGGATAGTCATTCTAACATGCGCGGTAGCTTCTTGCTTATCGGATATGGTGCACAACACATTTATAAACAATACTTTACTAGAGATGGCTTGCAGAGTCCCTAGGATACGACGTTGCTCCGATACCAAGTTTGTCATGCCCTAAACTCGAGGGGCGCAACTGGCTCCTAATGCCAAAACTCAGGCTCGGGCCAACCCTGCTAAACCATTTGCTACTAGCGCAAGGCAGCCACACACAATCAAGAAAACAAACAAGTATATCTAGGCTTAAAACTAAGTCATCGGCCGGCAAGGCCCCTGTTAACTGATCTATGAAAGAAACAACTACTCCCAGGAGATCATATAAATAAATAGCCAACTAGTACAAAAATCCTAATTGGGCCGTTGAGGCCACCATAATATCTGTACCAAAACTAAAAGCAGGTATATATCAATAAAATACATCAAACAACTCACAAGCATCAGCAAACCAACAACATAGGCCAGTATGGCCATAACGTAGCTATACACCCCCACACAGTAGTCTACAAGCCTCTAAGAGTAGTAAAGATTAGCAGGACAGAGCCCCAGCCTACCCATAAAGATATATACAACAAAAGGTAGCAAACCTCCTAACTCTGGCAGCTTCGGAGGAAAGGGGCTAGCCAACTGGATAAATGTCAATCTTGTAGTTGAGGAGGTCTACTCGATCATCTGTCAGGACCTGTATGTATGAATGCAGCACCCCTAAGGCAATAGGACGTCAGTACAAAATAATGTACAGAGTATGAAAAGCAATAGACTATGAGGAGGTATCCTGATATACTGGAATAATCTGATAAATAAATCAAGGATAACATAAGTGTACTGACCTGCTCCTAAATCTAAACTTATCAAAATTAATAAAACAACAACCTGACCAAGCCCCCATAAGCTCAGCAGGTACAAACAACACACAAGACCACCTACTCAGGCCCCCATATGCCCGGAAGGTGCCAATCAACCTATATACCCCTATCGGTAGTCCCATATCCATATAGGAAGTCACATAGCCCTCTTAGGCATTAATATAACCCCGTAGGCAGCAATTTGTGGACTCATCAGGTATTCCCCATCATTCAGTTATCTCATGTTTTAGCTTCAGTATTGTATCGCTTTATTTAGATGTTTTAGTATGCTTATGATAAACAAGCATTAGGGTTAGCTTAGAGTCACTCCTAATCCTATGTCCCGTGTTACGTCAGGGGGTAGACTTGGGGAGTGACACAATAGGTATCAGAGCATTAGGTTTAAGAGCCCTAGGATGTCTGTAATCTGCACTAAGTAGAGTCTTTTTTATGGGTGTGAAGTGCATTACATCTATGAGGGGGAGGCTGCAAAGTGTTTTAAGAAAAACTTCACTCTCTTTGCTACTGTTATCGTGCGTGAGGTATGATTCAACTTCTCATTTCTAATCCTTTGTTATGCATTCATATCATGCTTTCTCGTAGAGCTTATGCACATAATGCTAATGTATGCAACGTTAACGGAGTTCCTCCAGTTGTGGACTGTGAGGGCACTAACGTGGAATTTCAAAATGAGATCCATCTTTTGGCTAAAAGTGTGTCCAATCAGAACAATTAGCATACTCCAGTTTCAGCAAATGCTAATAGTTGGTAAGCAGCAGTCAGTGTTCGATATTTTGTTCAAATGAATCCGCTTGAGTTCCTAGAGTCGCAGATTGGTGAGGACCCATAGAACTTCATTGATGAGGTTAAGAAAATCATTGGAGTGATGCAAGTGACTGGTAATGTTAGAGTAGAGTTGTCATCCTACCAGCTTAAGGATGTGGCTCACATTTGGTTCACTCAGGGGAAAGAAAACAAGGATGGTGATACAACTCCTGTAACTTGGGAGTGTTTTTCTAGAGATTTTGTGGACAGGTTCTTCCCAAGGGAGTTGAGAGAAGCTAAGGCACAAGAGTTTATGAATTTGAAGTAGGGTACCATGTCACTCCAAGAGTAAGGGCTAAATTTCACTCATCTCTCCAAGTATGCTCCGCAGATGGTTGTCAATTCAAGGAAACAAATGAGTAAGCTCCTATTTGGGGTATCCGATTTGGTGAAGACAGAGTGCAGGAATGCTATGTTGTTAGAGGATATGAGTATCTCTAGGCTTATGACTCACGCTCAGTATGTTGAGGGAGATAAGCTCAAGGAAATGGCTAAGGACAACAAAAAGGCTAGAACAAGCAACTATGAGTACTCTCAGCATAAGTTGGGTGGTGGAAGTCACTCACAGTTTCAGCAAAAATCTTCAACCCCAGCACCATCTTCAGTTAGTCCTCCATATCCTAGGTTTTGATAAGATCAGAAAGGTAGGGCATTAGGCTCTAAGTCTTAAGGGAGTACTTCAAGTAACACGACTTTCCTGACTTGTCCAAAGTATGGTAAGAACCATCCGGGTGAGTGTCTTGCAGGCTAGGAAGGATGCTTTGGGTGGGCTCAATCTGGCCATTTGTTGAAGGATTGCCCTTCTGCCAGGTAGGGGAAATGAGATAACAACAATAGGGCTCATTTTACAGCATCAGCAGGTCACCTAACTCAGTAGGGTACTTCATCTAGTACAGGTGGCGGTCAGCACCAGAACAAGTTGTGTGATCTCCAAGCTCGCCAAGACCAAGAAGATTCTACTAATCTGGTCGCTGATACATTACAAGTCTTTCATTTAGATTTTTATGAATTTTTAGGTCAAGGGGTTGCACTGTCTTATGTAACTCCCTATATAGCAGTAAACTTTGGTGTTAGTCCACAAACTTTTTCAGAACCCTTCTCAGTGCCTACTCCAATTGGTGACCTAGTTATAGCTCGATGGGTATATAGAAATTTCCCTACCACAGTATCTCAGAAAGTCACCTCAGTAGATCTTGTAGAGTTAGAAATGGTAGATTTCTATATTATTCTAGGCATGGATTGGTTACATTCCTGTTATGCCTCAGTCGATTGCAGAACTAGAATCGTTCGGTTGTGGTTTCCAAATGAGATAGTTTTAGAATGGAATGGTAGTAGCTCATGGCCTATGGGTCGATTCATCTCTTGCCTTAAGGCTAGAAAACTAATTTTCAAAGGGTATATCTACCATCTTTTTTGGGTTAAGGATTCAAACTCCGAAACCCCAACTCTTGAGTCAGTCCTAGTAGTAAACGAGTTTCTAGAAGTGTTTCCAAAAGATCTTCCCAAAGGTCCTCTCGAAAGGAAATTCGACTTCAAAATTGATCTCCTTCCAGATATCAAGCTTATTTCGATTCCTCTTTACAGAATGGTTCCAGCTAAGCCTAAGGAATTGAAAGAACAATTGAAAGACCTTCTAGATAAGGGTTTAATCAAACCTAGTATCTCTCCATGGGGTGCTCTAAAATGCCTAATTTGTGCTATAAACTGCTGTAAAAGACTTGATTTTTAGGTAGGTGAGCTAAGGAGCAAGGTAAGGACACTAACTGGCAAAAAAGAGTAAATCAAGTTGAAGAGGTGGAGAAAAGAGATCTTGGTGATCACCAGGACCACTCGGTGAACCATCGAGTGGCTCTTCAGCTCGCCTAAATTTCCAGTGTGCCAGCCCTTTGAGAACAAAGCAAAGCGGCGACAGAAATGATCAGTCGACGAATCACCGATCTATTCCACGATGACAAAACAGTTCACCCAAAGTTACAGAACTTGGGGATACTAAGAACCTATGCAAAATTGCGATGGAAGAGAGCAAAGGGCGGATCGTCGAACCACTCGACGAGCCCTACTTATCTCGCCTAATGGCTTTTCAGGTCAAATTTTGGGCAACTATAAATTGAATTTTGAAATGTAAATTTAGTTTACTACTATCATTGAGTAGTGTTTTCTTTTAAGTTTTAGAGTTCCATTGTAAACTTTGAAGCTTTTTGAGGCTCAAATTTGAAGATTTACAAGTGGGTTTTTGAATTTAACCTTTGGAAAATATTGTAAAGGCTTGGTAATTGTGTTTATCTTTTTATAATGTTTATCTCAAACCCCAACTCTTGGGGTGTGATTATGTGATTATGTGATTATGGGTTGAATTAGCTCATGGGTATTGATTATCACTTATTTAAATGTTATATTGCAGTAGGTTTAATCAATAGCTGAGTTTTCATCTATGAATTTTAGTTATAAATGCAATTCTAATTTTGAGTTCTTAGCTTGCTTGAGAGAGAGGTTTTAGAACCAAAGATTTTGATTAATGGTTTCTACGTATTTGGTTCATGTGGGTTCAGCTCGAAAGAGTGAATCCTGAACCCAATCCTACCCATCTTGCTTGAGACAGAGAGGATGTATTAAGGTTGTGGGCTGGTCTAATTTGTTGAGCTTGTTAATGTTCGAAAGAAATCACTTGAAGTGTGATAGTTGTTCGAGAGAAAACTATTTCACTCATGGTCCAGCCTACCCACTGATATTTAGCTATTTATTATAAATTTCAATTACCCATATAGTGAAATTTTCCTATAATCGATCACATCGTGAGAATTCCTCCTTATATTGTTATTTTCCCTATTTTCATTCTTGTTTTACTTATTAACTGCAAACCAAAACCCTACATCTTACATTCGTTGTCACCCCTTTAGACTTGTTTACGTATCTTTTTTGATAATTTCTATTCCTATAACAAATTAGACCACATTTGTACTTCATAACTAAATTCGAACATGTACCGCTCCCTGTGGGTTCGACATCAACTCTTCGTTGGGTTTTATACAAATTAATCATTGTTTACACCTAGAATTGGATAAGGTGTGCTTGAAACGTGCAATCTAAATGGCGCCGCTGCTGAGGAGTGGTGTTGTTTGAAATTCTATTATTTAAGTTAAATTGTGAACTTTTGGTTGTAGTTGAATTGATTTAATATGTTTTTTGTTTGTTTTGTTTTTATTGAACAGAGGAAGAGATGAGCGTAAACAGGAGTAATGGTAGCCACGTAGGCCGCCAAGACGATGTTGGGAACCTTAATGATGTAAATGACCAATGGTGAATGACCTGATTCCTTTGGGTGGTGTGGGTGCAATACGTCTACCTCCAATTGGAGGGAATGTCGTCCTCCATGTTACTAAAAAAATGCTACAGTTCCTCCAAATGAAAGGTTTATATGGATGATTGGCTCACGAAGACCCACATAAGCATATTTAGAACTTCGTGGACGTTGGTGGCCCGTTCTCATTCAAGAACGTATCACAAGATTCAGTCCATCTCATGTTGTTTCCATTCTCCTTGATGGGTGAGGTTTGCAAATGATTTAATGAGTTTCCAAGGGATTCCATCACCTCTTGGGACGAGTATACCACAACGTTCCATGTGACATTATTTCCCCCATCAAGGAGGATGACGCTCAGAGATAGCATCCAATGTTTCTAACGTTTGGAAGGACCAATCTATGAGACGTGGCTGAGGTTAAAGAAGTTGGTATTTCAATGTCCAACTCAAGGATTGCCAAACCATATATTGCAAAAGTATTTCTATAAGAGTCGTAACTCAGTAAACAAAGAAGTTGCTGAACAACTTGTTCCAAGAAGTATAATGCAATAGGCCTATGAAGTAGCATCTCAGCTCCTCAAGATCAATAGGGCATGGTACACTGGTGAAGACCAAGTCTCTCCTCTCACTTTTAGAATTTCCAAAGAGAAGATCAAAAAGGATCAAGAGAGAGGCCAAAACATGGCCAAGATGATGGCCCAGCTGGATCTATTGGCAAAAAATGTAATGGGTAGTGGGCTGAAGAGTGTAAATGTTGTGGGTGTTAGTGGAGTGAACCCTGATGAAGCACAATATGAGGCGATGTACAATGTGGAAGTAAACTTCCTAGCTAATCAAGGAGGAGGTTTTCGTTCCAACTATCAAAGGCCGGGTGGAAATCCTGGTTGGAATAGACATGATGGATGGAGAGATCGTGACAGACAATGGCATGCTTGTAACGCCACTTCGAAGGAAAGAGAAGGTGAAAAGAACGCGTAGGTCCCACCCATGAGCGACAAAAGCCCAACAGTACAAAAAAAGTATGAATTACATGGGGATTTTTCTAGGGATTAGTATGAAAATCTGTAGGAGACTTATTTTCCTTCAAATTTTCATACTAATCCCCAGGAAAATCCCCATGTAATCAATCATTTTCTTGTAGTGCAAGGAATCTGAAAACATCCGTACGAAAGATATGCTTCACACATTCTCAACAAAATTGAAGGGTCGGAAAAAGTGTTGAAAGAGATGAAAGAGGACGTCTCTACACTTAATCATACGGTAACCTCCCATTCAGTGTCACTTAAGTAGCTAGAAATGCAAATTGGTCAAAGCTCAACCCAATTGAATCTAATACAAAAAGGAGGGTTGCCTAGTGATACCTTGGCGAATCCTAAAAATGAAGCTTGAATTGGTATTTTTGTCGTGCTACGATGCTAACTAAGGCCTTTTTTGGGAGGCAACCCATGATTTTGGTATTTTAATTGTTGTTTCTGAATAACGGGTGTTGATTGTGTAGGTTGAAAAGTCAAAAGTGTTGGAAAATGGGTTGTTTGGCGAGCCAAAGTCCGATCGGCGATTTGTCGAACAAGTTGGCAAAGCCCAACTTGGATCATCATTGGAACCACCAAGCTTATAGGGGAATTCTTTAAAAATCGGCGGGCAACATGCTTAATCAGCAAGGCCGACTTTGTTCATCGTTTGAACCCCCAAATTGTTGCGAGTCCTGTAATACTCGGCGAAGGTAAAATACCACTCAACGCATCACCGAGTGGTTTGACGGACATGACTTATACCGCTGAAGGGATCGTGAACTGAAAGGTTTTAAAGGCCAAATGGTTTAAAATTTCAAAATCATTCATCTTCTCCCATTTTTAAATCTCGTACTCTCATTCCCTAGTTTAGTTCATTCGAATTCTTTTTTTACCATCGTATTTTGTGAATGCTTTTCTCGGGATTGTGCAACGTTGCCACCTAGCTTTACAAATCAAAAATTGGCATTAAGATTGGTTTTCCACACCCTTTATTCTAAATGTATTGTTGAAATCGAATGCAAGCGGTAATTGTTGTTGATTTTTGTTGGGTAGCAGGATTGAATCGTGTTTAATTGTTGGATTGCCCATAATTTGTTTTAATTAGTCCCTAATTGTGTTTAATTGATTTATTCCTATATTCTTGCCTGTTAAAATCGAGTCTAAATTGTTAGTTTATGGTAAAATTGTATTGGTCTAGCGGGGTGAAGTCTAAGTAACCCCAAATTGTTCTAAATGACATATTTTTCCTAGTGATGGAGTGTTTGACGTCATTCTTAAGGGCAAAAGAAGTCAAATTGCCTATTTTGGCCAAATTATGGGGGGTTTGAGTACCCCGAGGGCATCGGTAGTATGGGTTGTACTTGAATTGAATAGTGTTTGTATCTAATTTTAAATTTCAGGGTAGCGGGTTGATTTTGGAAAATGGGGTTGAAATATGGTACGAAGTGCCATTTGGCGAGCCAAGTTGGGCTCGCAAAGTGGTTCGGCGGTTCGCCAAGTCCTCCACAGATCGCCTTTAATTTCATTCAATTGTTGAGTTTTGTTGTGTAACTTACGGCGAGATGCCTAAGCTCGCCGAGTTCACTCGGCGACTCGCTGAAAGTCTTTGTTGATCACTTTTCTGCACCCCTAACCCCTAAAATACACTGTTATTTTTGGCGAGCTACTTATAGCTCGCCGATTGGTGTCAGAGATTCACCGAATGGCCTTGAGCATAGCCGACTTGTCTTGAATTTTGAAAAATTTTGGTGCTGGTATTTTCGGCGAGCCAGATCTGGCTCGTCAAACCAAATTGGCAACTAGCCGAACAGTTCGACGAGTCTTTTTGCAACTCATTTTTTGATTTTTTCTTGAACTTTTTCTAAGGGTTTCTCCATCGTTTTGCAGAAATGGCCAGTCATAAAGTGTCCGGAAGAGACATGCCACCCAGTTAGCGGGCACGTGGAGTAGTGATAGATGAGGGTGCAGCTGCATCCAGATCAAAGGCAGCCAAACTCCCTATGCGAGGAGGCAAAGGCGAAAGAAAGGGCAAGGCGCCAGTGGTTGAGTCACCGGGGGTATGCTTCGAAAATGAGGGAGTCTACTAGACTCACCTCACCTCATCAGACAATGAGGGAGGGTCACAGGATACTCAGGCTTCCATCTCTGAGCCTGAGTATGACCATCTTTTACAGGCCCTGAGAGCAGAACTATGCTCCAAGGGAATGCATGATCCATCTAGGATCACGGTGCCTCCTCCTCCTCCTCCTTTAGCTTATACTGTGGTCCCAACACCAACTGTACATGTTTCTCCTCCTTGGTCTCTCAAAAGACTAAAGTCCGAGGGATTAAGGACTATTATTGAGGAGAAGATAGTATCCACACATGGTGTGGTGGACAAGTATCCAGAGATATGGTATATCCTCAAGTCCCACAAGTTCAAAATTTTCACTAAACCCTAGGGCCCCTACATTCCTTTTTAGATCCGGGAGTTCTATTCGGCTTACAGATATTTGGTGCCAAAAGAGAAGAGGATGGCCAGAGTTTTCAAACTGGTTGATTTTTTGATAGTCAGGGGTTAGAAAGTAAAGTGCGAAAGAGCTGCATAAATGTTGTTTTGGGTTGCACCTATAACTTCATGCACCAATACATAGATCTCATCCAAGGGAAGTCATTGGATGACCTGAAAGGTTGGCTAGCCCCCCTGATTTCTGACACCACCCCGAGGTGGATTTAGGCCAGAGCGTCGATAGAGAAGAAACACTTAAATGTAGTTTCTCGATATTGGTTTGGGTTCATCAGCAGCACAATTAGGCTTTCACAAAATGAGTCAATTCTCTGCCACCCAAAGGCGGCCTGCCTTGGGTTTATCATAGCCAAGAAGCATCTAAATTTGGGGTTGATCATTGAGCAGGAGATGCCCATGAGAGCCTAGCAGCGCTAGACTTCTCTAATGGTTTGTAAGTATTGGGTTCCAAATGCAAATCTAATTTTGAGTTCTTAGCTTGCTTGAAAGAGATGTTTTAGAACCAAAGCTTTTGATTAATTATTTGTAGGTATTGGGTTGATGTGAGTATAGCTCGAAAGAGTGAATCCTAAACCCAATCCAACCCGTCTTGCGAGAGAGATGATGTATTAAGGTTTTGGGTTGTTCTAATTTGCTGAGCTCGTTGATGTTCGAAAGAAATCACTTAATGCATGATAGTTGTTCAAGAGAAAACTATTTCACTCATAGTCCAGCCTATCCACTGATATTTAGCTATTTATTAGAAATTTCAATTACCCATATAGTGAAATTTTCCTATAATCGATCACATCCTGAGAATTCCTCTTTATAATGTTATTTCCCCTATTTCCATTCTTGTTTTAGCAGTTAACTGCAAACCAAAACCCCCCATCTGGCATTCATTGTCACCCCTTTAGACTTGTTTACATGTCTTTTTCAATAATTTCTATTCTTATAACTAGTTAGACCACATTTGTACGTCATAACTAAATTTGAACACGTACCGTTCCCTATGGGTTCGACCCCAACTCTTTGTTGGGTTTTATACTAATTAACGATCATTTACACCTAGAATTTGGATGAGGTATGCTTGAAACGTTAAATCATGCTCCAGCGTTATTAGTGAAAAAGAAGGGCAGTTCTCTCAGAATGTACATTGATTATCATTGATTATCAATGGTTGAACAAAGTCACAATCTAGAACAAATACACTATCCCTAGGATTGATGACTTGTTCGACAAACTTCAGGGTGCTAGTTATTTTTAGAAGATAGACCTCAGATTCGGCTATCATTAGCTTAGTGTCACAGATAGTGACATTCCAAAAAAAGCCTTCAGAACTCGATATGATAATTATGAATTTGTAGTTATGTCTTTCAGACTAACAAATGGTCCTGCAGCTTTCATGGACTTAATGAACAGGGTTGTCAAAAAGTATTTGGATTTGTTCGTTATTGTCTTTATAGATGATATCCTCATTTATTCTCGAAATGATGAGGAGCATGCAACTCATCTAGGAGCTGTTCTACAAAATCTCAAAGATCGCCAATTATTAGCTAAGTTCAGTAAATGTGAATTCTGGTTACAGTCGGTCACTTTCCTTGGTTATGTGGTATCTAGCAAAGGAATCTGAGTGGACTCTCAGAAAGTAGAGGCAGTGAAGCAACGGCCCAGACCCACCTCTCCAACATATATCAGAAGTTTTTTTGGTTGGGCTAGTCTTTACAAGAGATGCGTTGAAGGAGTTTCATCCATAGCTTCCCCATTGACCAAGTTGTCTCACAAAAAGGTCAAATTTTATTGGTCAGATGAGTGTGAGAAAAGCTTCTCAGAACTAAAGACTAGGTTGACTACAGCTCCGGTCTTGACTCTACCAGATGGTTCAGATGGTTGTGTGATTTATTGTGATGCATCCAGGGTCGGCCTAGGTGATTCAGTGAGGTTAGGTCATAGCTTATGCTTCAAGAAAATTTAAGCTACATGAGAAAAACTACCCGACTCATGACCTTGAACTTGCAGCTGTAGCATTTGCTCTAAAGATTTGGAGACATTACTTGTATGGTGTTCATGTTGATGTGTTCACATATCATAATAGCCTCCAGTATGTTTTCACCCTGAAAGAATTGAATCTTCGTTAGAGGAGATGGCTTGAATTCCTCAAGGACTATGGCATGAATGTGCTTTACCATCCTGGTAAGGCCAATGTAGTGGTTGATGCTCTCAGTAGACTATCTATGGGAAGTGTAGCACGTGTTGAAGAAGAAAAGAAGGATTTAGCAAAAGATGTTCATCGACTTGCTCACTTAGGAGTTGGTCTTATGGACATGTCAGATGGTGTTGTGATAGTTCAGAATGGGTCTGAATCTTCATTGGTAGCGGAGGTTAAGGAATAACAGGATAATGATCCTATATTACTTCAGTTAAAAAGTGCAGTTCATCAGTATAAAGTTGAGGTTTTCTCGCAGGGGGAAATGGTGTGTTTTGTTACTAGGGTCGCTTATGTGTTCCTAATGTGGGAGACACTATAAGAAAACAAGTCTTTAGCGAGGGGAAATTTGGTCATTAAAGGCCTTCATCCAGTCTCTATTAATCAATAACAACCAAGAAAGATCCGGTTGTTGTCGATCGCGAAAAGCTCCGTCGTAAGAAGATCAATCCGGTTGTTAAATAACCTTTAGTGACGGCTAGAAACCCGGTCTTCATACACTCTTTAACGACCAAAATTTCCTTTCATTAATAATAATTACATTCGTTTTCACCTTTGATTACGCCAACATATTTTGTTGTTATTAGTTCTTCTAACAACTAATTTACTTTTGTCATAATTGTCTAATTAACTTTAAACATCTAAAAGTTCAAATATATATTGTAACACTAAATATTAATCGTTCTTTTCATAAGCATTCACATGTATATATAATTAACACATCTAAAAATATACAAAACAATCAATATTCATAGAAAATTTCGTAACGAATTTATAAAGAACCAAAAGCATCACAATACATAAAAATGTAACCATCTCATATTGTACAAAATTATCTTTGTCAACTCCTAAGGAAAGAACACAATAGAATTTCAGTGGATACAGATGGGACATATTTAGCCACCCCAAAAAAAAACTTAATGAAAATTTGGTTCCTCTTGTGTTTCAACTTGCTTTGAAGCCATTTTTCTGGTTACTCAAATCTATCATTCAAATGGCTAGAGTCAATCCACTTTTCTGGACAATGAGACGTTTTAATCCATTAACAACCAACAATTGAAAAATGATGATGAACTTGATGTTATCACACTTGTATTTCTTATGAAGATTGTCCTTCTTGACCCGCACTGCCAATAACCTATCCTCGGTCAATAAAGAGTTGAAATCAGAAATCTTAGAAATAAATAGACGTGTATAACTATAGAAACATACTACTATCCTTGAGTGATTTCATTTTTCTTATTGAGAATTTTTTTAAATATAAGATGCAAGTAATTAAGTAAGAGGGGCAGATTCTTTTGTCAAAAATCCGCAAGGAACAGGGGAGACTCCAAAATAGACGGGATTCTTTTGTCAAGAATCCGTAAGGAACAGGGGAAACTCCAAAATAGACAAACTCAAGTACAAAAAATGTAATCGAACACAACTCTAATTTGAACAGAGGTGGAGTTTTTCTCATACTCCAAACACGCTCTCAAGTGTAAATGTAAAGTAAATAATTGAAACAAAAAATGAACTACACAATGGAAATACATATACGTACATATGATCAAATATATTCGTGGCAGATGTATATTCATGTTGAAGTTTCATATTTCTACAGTCGAGGTTCCATGTAAAAGATGTACAAGAAGGAGAAGCTGAAATACAATAGAATTTGTTATTTCATCACGTCAAGTAAAAGCTATTACTCCTGCTGGTGCTTGGAATTGTAATTTTAATATTTCTTTGACTATCAATTTTTATTTTTTTTTTGAGAATTCTTTGACTATCAATTATTTTAGTAATGGAGTCCGTAACAGCTGATGTTGGGACAATCTATCCAACACAACAGTTTGTTCTTGAGCTATACATATTGCACTTGGTAATAAAGTCTTTAGTTTTACCAAAATAAATGACACTATCAATATTTTATCCACATTGGATCCTATTTATTTGGCAAAAGTCTATAAAGATGTACTCTTTTTAAAGGTAATTTTGAAGCATTGCAAAGTCTTCTCATATTTCTTAAACTTTTTGCCCAGTCAAACTATATCACATAATTTAAAAAGAAGGGAGTAACTTAAAGTAATAAGAACATCAGCAACACCAGTTGTACAAAATTGAAACTTTTTTATTTCATAGAAACTTAATCTTGAATAATATTTTCTTCATCAAAAGGAAATAAGGAATTCAATTGGGTAGCTACACATTGAAAGCCTCAACAGGAAAGTTAGAAATCTCCACACATCCTCTTTCGCTTCCACTTCTTAGTTAAGTTGGGCTAAAAAATATTAATTAAAAGATGAATTAATATTTCAAAATCCGTTTCCACATTAGTTTTTTCCTAAACAAAAATCTATAGGTCTCCTATTATGTCCAGACCTACTATGTTCTGTGTCATAGCTGAACAAAAAATCTCATAATATGCACAAGGTATAAATATCATAGTTCACATTGATTGTCAGCCAAAAGTCAATAAGCAATTCATTTGTCTAGTCTATATATAATGTATATGTAAAGAAAACATATAAAATATAAAACTTACTAGGAAAGGGTGGATAAATCAAATTGCACTTTCCTCGTGTGCTTAAAGTGACATCACCTGCTATAATGTAAAGTGTTGCAAGATCGGGTGAAAATAGTTCAAGAATTGTTAGAAAAAAGCAAATAATTTCAAAGGCATGACTACTTAATATGAGTTCATGAATATGCTTGGGGAATGATCATACAGTAGACTTCATATAAGCTAAGAAAGTGAACCGAAAAAATGATAAAAATAAGTTTAGGCTGAGGTGGCTTACAATCATAGATTAACTAAACTATCTAAGATATGTGAAAAAATAATAAATTGAAGTGGTCGTCAGAAACATGGACCGAGACATTTGATTACTTCACATATATGAAGTTTCATCTTATGAAGAGTAGCATGTACGTTGAGGATATCAAACCTCTGTTAAGCACCACTGATTGATACTTCAGCCTTAACTACCGTATTGTTGCTGAGAGGCACCTCATAACCACCCTCCTCTTTCAATTTTTTTCTTTGTAGTTTGATCAGGATCCTCGGATGTTTTATGATTCAGTTTTGTATACAAAGAGGTAGCAACCTAGAGGAAACTAACACAAGAACATAAATTCACAATTTTTCCATCACCAGAGATATCTTTTTGTTCTTACTAATGAATACAAACCCTAAGATATAAACTATATCCACTAAAAAAATTGACCAAAGTTAAGCAAAAGTTACCAAATCCATTAACAACAATAGCAATAGAAAGGAAACTTACAAAAAGTGCAACATGATTAGCATAAGAATTCCATAAGGGGTAGAACATTGGATAAGAAATTTCAAATGGTGGCACTTATGGCTGCATGAATGACACAATAAACAGAAACTAAAAATTGCATGCCTCTGTTTTTGAACTTATCAGGTTTGTAGAACAGTAGAAAAAGATAACTTCTACAACAACTGATGGTGATTAATATACCTGGTACACGTAACTTCTGCAAAAACTAAAATTGTTGCATCAATTCCTGAAGAAGCAGAACAGTAACATTACTCTTTTATACTGAAGGAGGTATATATATATTGTTTAGTAATTTTTTTCATAATGTAAAAGTAGGAAGAATTGCGATAAATATAAAACTATATAACAAAGTACTCAAAAAGTACAAAAAAATTAATCAAAATCTTAGTACTCTATGCTAGTGAATAACTTTATTTTATTACACATAAGAAAAGTCATCCTAGGTTTCGGCATTGGCATTGATTAAACATTCTGACATAATGAAGCATCTGCACAGGGACAAGCTTTTAGGTACAATGATGAAGCCCTTTCTTGTATTCTTGAAAGAATAACTTCTAAACAAGATTTAAAGTTTCATCTTGAGAAACTGATAATTCAAAATGCTCTAGTATCTTCACAATCTTCCGAAACTAAAGCCTCTTTTCTGGTTGCGGTTCAACTAAAGCTCTCATGGCTGGTGGTCAACGAAAATAGCTCATAGAGCAAAACTAAAATGCACATTTTATGCTTAGCCTCAATAGTACATAAATTAAGCTTATGTATTTAACTTTAAATTGCACATATATAACGACAAGATAAAGCAATAATCACATTAGGAGGAAGAAAGAATATACAAGATGTCACCTTTTTCATAAGAACTGCACAATAATTCTCTAAAAGAGAGGGTGCAAATAAAATTAAGTATAAAATGTCACCTTTTCCAACAAGTTGTGAACTCCAAAAATAGTGATCCAGGGACGCCAAAACACAAACATAAAGGAGATACCTTAAACTCGCCATACAACTTTACACTATAAAACCAAACAAAATGCAAATCTTCAACCACTAGAATGACCATCGAATTTTCAAGAAATCTGTTTTATTCCACTAAGGCTCTATATTTTCGAAAACTGAATTGGAGAAACATTTAATTTTTGAAACTCAACTTAAAAAAACCAAACATCACTCTATAAAGAAGGAGAAAATAAAAGAATACCACAAATAGATTGCACATCGAAATCGACCATGCCACAAATTCTTGCTTCTTAAACCCAAATTCAGAAGCCCTAAATTTAGGATACTTGTAATCAATAATATCACAAATTCTTGAACACCAACATCCTAAAGCAACGTCAACATCCACATACGTATAAGTGTAATCATAAATCCATGAATTTGGACCAAAATTAATATGTTAATAGGGTAAATTTCTAAACTTACCTTCAGAAGAAACTCTACGATGAACAATTGATTCCAACAGAGGTGATATACAATCCTTCTTCTTCCGAAACTTACAGGAAAACAATGTTGGTGATGAGTAGACTGGCGGTTCTTTACCGTGAGTGTGTTTGATGGAATTTTAATACGGGGTGTGGTTTGATAAATTTTACATCGATGTATTTTAAGAGGGAGAGGAGGTGAGGATGCGGGGTGGGTTTGGTGAAAAAGGGAAAGATGGAAAAAACTAGCAACTAATATTAATTTAGTAAATAATAATTTTTTTAACGACGGGCAATTATGATATTTAGGGTTGAAATATTATTGCCTCAATAATTTGATTAAAATAATAAATTTTAACGTCTGGAAAAATATTTGGTCGCTATAAGTATATTTATAACGATTGGATTGATGTCCCTTCTTTAAGAAATGGTCGTAAAAAGTCATATATCTTGTAGTGAGAGTTGAGGTAGCAGATCCTTACAGAAGCCCGTAACTCCAGGTATTCTATTCATCGAGGTGCCACTAATATGTACAGTGATCTACGGGAAGTTTTTTGGTAGAATGGCATGAAGAGGGATGACGAGCACAAACACACTATAAGTTTAGTGCTTCGCTAGTCAAAGATAGTATAGTATAAAGATCGTCTCCACATGGATTGGTACAAATAATAATTCAATCAAATCTTACTAACTATTAATCAGGTGATCAAAAGAAAAGAGTTGACAATGGTTATGAACCACTTTTATAGACTAAATGGTAATTAAAATCAATTGGTAACTATGAAGTTTAATATCAATACTAAAAGATAGGGTACAAGAATAAACAAGTGCATAATGATAGTTGGGATTTGACTACATTCATTTATCACATCTAAAGTTCTATCGATTCTCTCGAATTCGATAGCTTATTAGAGTATCCTTAAGCCTTAGATTTTTCTTCAGAGTAAATCTCAAGTTAAAGAAAAAACAAATTATACCCAAGTGATTCTAATATGCAAAAACATGTTAAAGATTGTTCTTAAGGAAGTAACATCCTTCGACTATTTTTCCTTGAGATTTAATCAATAATTATCATTAAGCTCCTTCGATTACATTAGAGGAATTATATTGATTCAATCCAACAAAACTATGCAACAATATTCACCAAGATATTCCTCTTTCGATTAAATAAAATAATGCACAAGGTTGCAGTTTAATTCAAATTCCCATAACAAGTTCAAACATACGAATGAAAATGAAAATCCTAACAAATTCATCAATACAACATGTTTGTCAAATACCCTCTAAGAATCTACTCCATGGATGAGAATAAGTTTACTAAGAACAAAAGAGAAAAAGAAAACATAGCCATCAAACATTGAATCCCAACTTCCATTTTGGATTTGAGTAGTGTACCGCGTCTTCCTCTTCCTCTCGCCCGTCATCGCTCTTTCTGCCATTTTTCTTGATGATAATTAGCCCTAGGGCAATCTACAACATCATATAGCATATGGTTCCCTTTGAAATTCCAAAAATACCCTTCCTTTAATGATTTCATGCCTCCACGCCGCACGGGCACGCCGCTAGAAACCCAAGCGTGCGACTGGCTCAGGGAGAGGCAGGACCTTGAAAACCTACCACACAGGTGCACCACCGAGAGCCTGAGCGCGTGACCAGTGTGCAGAGAGAAAATGTCTGACTCTTCATGCGGGCGCGTGCGGAGAGGAAATTTCTGAATTGTGCTTCACGCGGGCGCACGGACAGGCAACACTTGCAAATGCGCTTTTTTCATCCTTTAGCATTCTTGTTGGTCTTCTTTCACTAATCATGTTCAATACATGAATTGACAACCTTACACACATGAAAAGTAAATCAATAATTGCAAAATTTATACTCAAAGCTTATCTAAATCATCTCATATCATTGCCTATCAAGGGACATAGCAGATTTTATGGCTAAGTGGCCCAATTGTCAACAGGTTAAGGTACAACACCATAAACCAGGAGGTATGACTCAAGAGATTAACATTCATACATGAAAGTGGGAAGTAATAAACATGGACTTCATTACAAATTTACCTGGTACTCGCAGATAACATGACTCTATTTTTGTGATAGAAGACAGAGTTACTAAGTCCACCCACTTCTTCGCTGTCAAGACTACATATTCAGCGAAGAATTACGCTAAAATCTACATTAATTAGATAGTCAGGTTTTATGGAGTTCCCTTGTTTGTCATATCAGATAGAGGTCCTCAATTGATCTCTCATTTTTGGAAATTGTTTTAGAAAGGTCTTGGTACTCAAGTAAATCTCAGTACAGTATTTCATCCACGGACAGATGGCCAAGCAAAACATACCATTTAGACCTTAGAGGACATGTTGAGAACTTGCGTGATCGATTTCAAGGGAATTTGGGATGATCAACTACCTATCATAGAGTTCGCCTATAATACTAGCTTCGATTCCAGTATTTAGATGGCCCATTATGAGGCCTTATATGGGCAACGTAGATTCAGATCTTCGGTCGGCTAGTTTGAAGTAGGTGAGGCCGCATTGATTTGGCCTGATTAGGTTCATGAAGCTATGGAAAAAGTTCAGCTCATCATAGATAGACTTAAGACAACACAGAGTCATCAGAAGTCCTATGCAGATGTAAAGATAAGGGACTTAGAGTTTGAAATCGATGATTGACTTTTCTTGAAAGTGTCACCCATGAAGAGGCGATGAGATTTGGAAAGAAAGGGAAGCTCAGTCCTAGATATCTAGGTCCTTATAGAATCCTAAAAAAGGGTTGGTTATGTGGCTTATGAAGTTAGAGTAGCCAACAGAACTATTAGCGGTTCACTCAGTCTTTCACATTTCCTTATTGAAGAAGTGTGTAGGTGATCCGACAAAAATAGTACCATTAGAGAGTGTGGATGTGAAGGATAGTCTTACTTATGAAGAAGTGTCAATTGAAATTCTTGATCGTCAAATTCGTAGGTTGAGAAATAAAGAAGTCGCTTCCATGAAGGTTTTGTAGAGGAGTGAGTCCATAGAGGGAGCCACTTGGGAAGCAGAAGAAGCCATAAAGGCCAACTATCCTCATATCTTTCCTTTCGATTCCGTTTCAACTTGAGGTAATAAATCCTCTCCACTCTCTTAGTTCACTCTCACTTAAATTCAATCTTTGTATCATGTTCCTTAAGTTGTTCTTGCATTTCACTATATTTACATGTTCTTGGAACTCAGTTCAGTTAGATATTAGTTTCTAGTACTTAGTAGTAGGGATTGCTGCTCCTTCCATCCATACTCATCTAGTTTGTCCTTCATTCGAGGAAGAATGTCTCCAAGGAGGAGATATTTCAACACCTCAGAACTTATCAGACCTGAACATAAGAAAATTTGGTAAACCATGGCCGGCGTCACAGACCGTGAGTGGAACCATGGTTTATCTACCTGCTCGTGGATCACACCCACCAAGTAGTGGTGGACCACATATATATTTATGGGTCGTGGAAGACCGCACGAGTCTTGGCAAGGCTCATAGAGGAAGGACAGAACCACCAGGGCTCATGCATCAAACCACGGACCCCTCCAAAAGTCGTTGTCTTCATGATGGGCCATGGTGGCATCTGTAGTCCTTAGCCAGGAGACCCCTATACTTAAGTGAAGAACCACGGGCACCTTCATGGTCTGTGGTCCTTCACATGGTCCGTGAAGTGGACCGTGGGTGGGGTTCCAAAGACCAGTAAGCCCAAGTCAGCAACCATGATCCATACGACGGACATAGTTTTTTCAATGGTCCGTCAGTGGGTGCTCGTAGAGGAAGGACAGAACCACCAGGGCTCATGCATCAAACCACGGACCCCTCCAAAAGTCGTTGTCTTCATGATGGGCCATGGTGGCATCTGTAGTCCTTAGCCAGGAGACCCCTATACTTAAGTGAAGAACCACGGGCACCTTCATGGTCTGTGGTCCTTCACATGGTCCGTGAAGTGGACCGTGGGTGGGGTTCCAAAGACCAGTAAGCCCAAGTCAGCAACCATGATCCATACAACAGACATAGTTTTTTCAATGGTCCGTTAGTGTGTCCGTGGTTGGCCTCCGTCAGATTTTAAGTTGGGTCGTTTTGGTCTTTTCCCATATATTGGACAATTAAACTACGTCGTTTAACCCCTACACTACGTCATTTTACTCAGTTTAAGCCTAGTAATTTAGTCAGAACTTACCCAGAACATTAATCATCAAAATTCTTCAAAACTTATAGAAAAAAGAGAAGAAAGAGGTGCCAGTTTCTCAAGAACACGTAGCAAGTTTTCTTCAGTTCCAGCCCCAAAATCAGAAGATTTCTCCGTAAATTTCGTCACCAAGTATGTGAGATTTCACTAGTGGGTTCTTTTCATCCACTAGGTCTCTAGAATTCAGTAAGATTCATGATTCTCTATATCTTTCTTAGACGTAGGGTTTCTAAAACATTAGATATTGGTTGTGATTTAACAGTTATAGCGTTCTTAATCAGATTATCATGTTTTCGTGAAATCATTACTTAGTTTCTTGTATGAATCTTAGAACCCTAGTTTGTGTAGATTCTCTTAGTTCATGAATTACACTTGCTAGGTCAATTAAACAGATAAACATGCTCCAGTTTTCAAATGTTACATTGTCAGTTCCTAAATGTTGCATTCTCAACATTGAGTTATCCATTATTTTAGTTATATTGTGTCTTACACATTCTAGTTGGGAGTAGGCTTAGCATCGAGTTGGACTAAGTTTCAGCATACCCTCATAGTCCTAGAACTACGTGCCCCCATAGGTTTATAAGTCCCCTCTGTGGGCATCAGGTTTACTGATCATGCCAGTCATGCCTTTATATCCCATGGTAGGGTATATTGGGTCCTCTCGATGGGGAATATACATCGCACTCCGCGTTTAGATTATGTGGTTTTATGTTAGTTAATAGTAGCTCCCACAATCAGACTCTAATGCATTTGACTAGGATTTCAGTTATACTTCAGTATTTAGTTTCAGCATATCAGGTGTATCAGTAGTACTTGGTCATTGCATTTAGCTCAGTTTTCAATTATATTTTAGTAGCTACATTTCTGTTCAGATTATGTCATTGCTCAGTTATGCTTTGTTCAGCTTATATGTTTGTTCATCTATTATCTATATCCTGTATGCTCAGTACATTCCAAGTACTGACGCATACTCAGTACGACATCTTTTCATGATATAGGTTCATGTACTCAACTTCCAGATCATGCATAAATCAATTCCTGATCAGTATTCAACAAGTTTAGTGGTGAGTTCTCATATTTTGAGGACAATAGACATGTTTTTCACATTCAGTCTTTCATTTCAGTTTTTAGTTTTGCTAGTTAGTTGGGCGCATGTCCTAACAACTCTAGTCAGTAGAGGATTTTTCAGATATAGTATTAGACTCAGCTCTAGCTCTTGAGTGAATATTCAGTAACACTAAACTCTTAGTATAATCTTGTACTTCAGATCAGTATTGGGTATTCCCCATCTTTCAGTTATCTCATGTTTTAGCTTTCGCATAGTATCGCTTTATTCAGATGTTTCAATATGCTAATGATATGTCAGCTTCAAGGTTATCTTGGGGTCACTCGTGATCCTAGGTTCCATGTTACATTAAGGGGGTAGCCTCGGGGAGTGACAAAGACAAAGTGACATCCCTAAGACCAAAATCAGGACCTATGGTCATTTTTGAGTTTCTTGTTACGTATTTTGGACTCACTAATGCTCCTGCAGCTTTCATGGAACTTACAAATAGTGTATTTAATCCATATCCCAACATGTTTGTGATTGTATTCATTGATGAATTTATGTTTTATATGAGGAGTAGGGAGGACCATGCTAGTCACCTCAGAATAGTTCTCCGAACCCTCAAGGATAGGGAATTGTATGAATTTTTTTCTAAGTGTGAGTATTTTCTTGAGTCTATGGCATTATTAAGCCACATCGACTCCGACGAAGGGATTCAAGTTGACACTTAAAAGATTGAAGCAATATAGAATTGGCCCAAACCCATGTCTCCAACTAACATAAGGAGTTTCTTGGGCTTTGTTGGTTACTATAAAAGGCTTGTCGAGGGGATTTTGTCAATTTGTGCCCCATTGCTTAAGTCAACTAAGAAAACGGTTAAGTTTCAATATTCTGAAGCTTGTGAAAAAAGCTAACCTAGTTAACTAATTCCCAATCTTGACCTTACTAAAGGGTACAAATGGTTTTTCTGTATTGTGATGCGTCTAGAGTTGAACTTGGTTGTGTATTGATGCGGAATGGCAAGGTTATAGCCAATGCCTCTAGACATATTAAGGTTAACTAAAAGAATTACCTGACTCATGAACTTGAGGTTGCAGCGGTAGTATTTTCTTTGAAAGTATGGCTTTACTATCTCTATGGTGTTCACCGATCACAAGAGACTGCAATATGTTTTCAGTCAAAAAGAGCTTAATCTCAGACAAAGGAGGTGGTTAGAAATTCTTAAGGATTATAGCATAAGCATCCTCTATCACCCAGGTAATGATAATGTTGTTGTTGATGCTTTGAACAGGTTGTCCATGGGAAGTACTGACTATATTGAGGAAGGTAAGAAAGAATTGGCCAAAGATGTGCATAGACTTACATGTTTGGGAGTCTATTTGTTAGATTCAAATGAAGGTGGAGTGGTGGTGATGAATGGGGAAAAATCATCACTAGTGTCAGAAGTGAAGGAGAAACAAGACCAAGACCCTGTTTTCCTTGAATTAAAGGAGAATGTTCATTATCAAAATTTGATGGCTTTTGAATAATGGGGAGATGGTGTGTTGAGGTATCAAGGTAGATTGTGTGTTCCAAAGGTGGATGAGCTCAAACAGAGGATCATGGAGAAAGCTCATAGCTCTAGATAATAGATCCACCCTGGTTCCACAAAGATATACCGTGACTTGAAAGAAGTCTATTAGTGGAGTAGTATGAAGAGGTGTGTTGCAGATTTCGTTGCTAAGTGTCCATATTGCCAACAAGTCAAGGTAGACCACTAAAGGCCCATTGGTGTGACTCAGGATATAGCTATTCTAAAATTGAAGTGAGAGATGATCAAGATGGATTACATTACTAGTTTGTCACGATCTCGCAGGTAGCATGATTTGATTTGGTTGATTGTAGATCGGATGACTAAATATGCCCATTTCTTGTCGGTAAACACTACCAATTCAGCAGAAGATTATTCTAGACTATATACTCAAGAGATAGTCCGACTTCATGGAGTTCCTCTGTCTAAAATTTCAGATAGGGGTGCACAATTCATTGCTAAGTTTTTGAGGTCCTTTCAGAAATGTTGGGGTTCGAAGGTTAACCTTAGTACTGCTTTTCATCCTCACACTGATAGACAAGCAGAGCGCATAATCCACACCCTAGAGGATATGTTTAGGGCCTATGTCATAGACTTCAAAGGTAATTGGGATAATCACTTGGCTCCGATAGAGTTTGCGTATAATAATAGTTATCACTCTAGTATACAGATGGATCCCTTTGAGGCTCTATAAGGGAGAAGATGTAGATCTTCTATTAGTTAGTTTGAAGTTGGTGAAGCTTGCTTGATAGGGCCAGACTTGGTTCATCAAGCCATGGAGAAGGTGAAGATTATCCAGGAAATGCTAAAAACAACACAGAGTCTTCATAAATCCTATACAAATGTTAGGAGAAGAGACTTGGAATTTGAAGTGGATGATAGGGCCTACTTCAAGGTTTCACTTATGAATGATGTTATGAGATTTGGTAAGAATGGGAAACTCAATCCCCGGTATATTGGTCCTTACAAGATATCTAAAAGGGTTGGCAAGGTAACTTATGAGTTGGAGCTGCCTTCAGAATTAGCAGCAGTTCATCCAGTGTTCCATGTATCCATGTGAAATAAGTGTTTGGGTGATCCTTCACTAATTTTACCCACTGAGAATAATGGTATTAAGGACAACCTATCTTATGAGGAGGTGCCTATCAAGATTCTCGATCGTCAGGTTCGCAAGTTGAGAACCAAAGAGGTTGCATTAGTCAAGGTCTTATGGAGAAATCAATTTGTTGAGGAAGCTACTTGGGAGGCTGAAGAGGATATGAATCAGACATACCCACATCTCTTTCTTTCCCGAGAAATGCCAAACCCCTGTAATGACTTTTTTGCAAATTGATATGTTGGCTTATGTTAATAGCATGTTGGGTGTTTGAGTTAGGTGTTAAATTCTTCCCACCCCTATTCCACTTGTAGTAATCTCATTTGAGGATAAGTGTTCCCAAAGGGAAGATATTGTAACACATCGTACCTTTTAAAAGCTAACTAGAAGTTCGTACAGGTTACCCTTCAATTGTGAGTTCTCGGTCAACTTCAAACGGCCATAACTTTTAGTACATAAGGAGTTTGATGGACCATGAGGTATCAAATAGTTGGTCTTTGATTCCTCTTTCCAACGCCACAATGTTTGGCTCAATTCGAGTTTCGAATAAAGAGATATTACTGATTTACTATAGATGCTCTAACGTGGCAGCAGCTCCACGCTGGCGCTGCATTACGAAGCGAATACAGACATCACTGTCCGCTGAAAAATATCCTGACTTTTAGCTCATTTAATTTATTTTTTAAGGGTATTTTAGTCCTAAACCCCCTTGGAAAGTCATCTAAATTACCCTAAACGTGTAGAAAATCAGTTTTTATAATCAAACCTTCCAATTCACTCCAAAGTTTCGACGCTTAAGAATTTCAAGAAACTCTAAGGCTAGGGTTCATCCTCCAAGATTTGTTCCTTCAAGTTTCTTCAAGAACAATGTTCTTCTAGGTATGTGAGGTTTCTCATATTGATGGATTTGCTCGTCCTCACGCAAAATATGTGAATCTTTTATTAAATTATTCATGAAATCATTTATGTAAGTATTATTAAAGAGTTCTTGAGTTTTAACCCCATTCTTTAACAATGGAGGTTTGAGTTCTTGAGATGAGGATCTTGCGAATGAGTGGTTTTTGTTGATATAATTTGAGTGGGATGTTAATGAAATTGCAATGGGTTCGTGTTTATTGATGAAATATGAGTGAGATTTCAACGAAACTCCATTGGGTTTTGAATTAAAGTGAGTTTGGAAGCGGAAGAAAGAAATCATCCAGATATTTGAGCTAGGGCCGCATCGCAGAGATGCTTGAAATTTCCATACTCAGTTGATCACTCCCCACTCCGTGTCATGGAGAGGATACAAGTTGTCTACTTTAGAAATCTTTTCACGACCAAAATTTGAAATCCCTCTGCGAGTCGAGCCATTGATACGTCAGGGTTGCCTGATCTTTTCTTTTCGGTTCTTCATTGCATATGCATTCTTTCAAATCGTACCTATGTTTTCTTTTTGATTTTTACTCTTAAAGTCTTCATTAATCTTTGAGAAAGTCTCTATGACACAATAATATGTCTTCTTTTACATTTCAAGTTAACTTAAGATAAGAGAACATTTTAAAGGTTCTATTTCATAAACACTTAAGAGTTTCAAAGGTTATTTATATATATCTATCTATACATTTGTACCTATGTGGATTTTTGGACTTGAAAGATAAGTCCCTAAGTACATGTTTTCAAGAATGTAATCACGTCTACTGTTTTGAAGAGTATTTCAATTAAGTAAGAAGTTCATTATTTGTATATTGAAAGTTTATCCTCAGAGAAAGAGTTTTACTCAGTAGCGTGAGATGACAGTTTTGTTTTGTTTTATTTGTGCGAGAAAATAAATTAATAAGACGTGAGTAAGAGGGAGTTTTAGAATTTGAGAAGACGTGGGACAGGGATTTGCTTTCCTATTCATATATTAATTTAGAAATTTACATTTCCTTAAAAGTTAAAATAACAACACACGTCAAAAAGGGGAAAAAAAAAACTAACGTATTGAGCAAAATTTGTATTTTAAAAATAAACTGGAATATTAAGATTTTATAACTAAGATTTATAAAATCTCACATTTATAAGGCTTAAATTAGATTATACAAAATAACTACCAGCACAATTATAAATTTATCAAAAATTGCTAAGAAAATTTTAAAATATGTTCAAAATATTAAAAATACCTATATAAATAAAATAAAAAATAAGAGTAACTATTCAAATCTGAATTTATATATATAAAAAAAACTATAATATTTAAAATTAGTTAATTATTACCTAACTTAACTAATATGTTAAAATATTACTAGATGTCTTCATCCTACGCTGCCACTTGGCATGATCCTACGCTAGACTCTCTTCCTTTTAATTTTATATATATATATATATATATATATATATAGAATATACATATAAAAAATATATAAATAATAAATAGATACAGATATATATCAGAAATAGACGCGTGGAAATTCATGAGAAATACATGCATAGAAATTTAGTTAAAATTAATAAATTGCATTCAAAGATGAAACCTTGAAAATTGAAATATATATGACAGGGCAGATTACTTCACCAAAATTAAGTGATAGAGGTTAACCCACTGTGCGGCAGTCAAGTCCCACACTTAACTTAGCCTGTTTGCAGCCTATTTTGCCTAACGTTCAACAATGCTTTTCGTTTTGCCTTAAATTATTTTTCGATCGTTAATACTGAAATGCACAGAAAAAATACGGGCAAACTCAACCTTTATATTAATAATCAAAAC
This sequence comes from Solanum commersonii, assembly GCA_029007595.1. Lineage (NCBI taxonomy): Eukaryota > Viridiplantae > Streptophyta > Magnoliopsida > Solanales > Solanaceae > Solanum > Solanum commersonii. Next base: position 447,826 of record JAJTWQ010000148.1, read on the forward strand.
AATACAAAAGACCTCACTCGTTATGACAACAATTCTGTCACAACTTCGACTTCGACTTTGACTTAAGGCACAATCACAAGTCGATTGCTGCCTTTGACACTATTCAAAACACTCACGTTTTTTTCTAACTGTCTAGTGAAATTCAAGACATAATTTTTCACTCTTTCACTCTCTATTTCATCAAACACCAAGGCTGCACATTTATAGACCATGTGGCAGGCTTGTGTTTTACATTGCATAGCTTTGTGATACATATCTTACACTTGTCATGACAAGAGCCATCTAAATTAAACTTCAGTTGACATCCTCAACTGATAAGACATTCAAATTTCGAATTCAAAAACAACAAAGAAGTTACAATAAATCTGGACAAAAACGGTTACAAAAAGGTAACCATCGCTTGTGCTTGGCATATTGACGCTTATCGTGACCAATGACACTATCCTATGATATGAGTGTCTGCGATCGTCGATAATATAGTAACCCAATCGAGGGTTAGGGTCGTGTCCCAAGGGAGCGGTTTTGAGAATTAATAACCAATTAGAATTTAATTCAAGTTAGTCGTAGTTAAAGATATTTGCGATAAAAGACATTGTAAATTAAAGGGGGTGACACAAAAGTGTCAAATATCAAAGGGGGTTTTGTAACAAGTACTAAAACAACAAAATAAACAAGAAAATCAAGTATGGGGAAAGGTTCTTGGGATGTGGCCGCAATACAAGTTCAGATAAATTGTTGGGTACATGCTTTCGATAGCACATTTGCAAAATAATAGTGACTAGGCTAAGCTTTAAATGGATATAAGTTCCCTCTCGGGCAACTTACCCCGTTTCAAATGTGTTCCTCTCGGACACTCATTTGCCGCATGAAGACTAGCCTACGCCTTACCCACTCACTCTCTTGAACTGAATGTTAGGATAAGGGACTAGGGCTCACCCTCTCGGGCTGAACCTTATGTCGACCCACTCCTTAGACCATCAGTCTAGTGGTTTTGGTTTCGCGACCTCCTTCTCGGGCAAGCTGAAAACACATGGGTGGCTTTGTATTTGCAACTACAAACCCTTTAGATTAAACCACAACCACTAGGTGAAATCACCATTAAAATACATCTAATCAGCAAGCAAGACCCAACAAAAATATCAACTCATATTTGCTAAATCACACCTCAAGAATAGGGGATTTTAGCCACATCAAGAAATGAGAAATTATACCTAACATGATAATGAAATCAACTGGGCATAAGAAATTAAACCTTGAATTAAGCAAAGGAAGATGAATAGAGAAGACCCACTTCCAACTTGGGGAAGAAGAACTCCTTTCTTTAAGTCTCCACAAAACCCTCTCCAAATTTGAGAGAAAAATATCAGATAGAATATGTTCTAAAGTGAATAATAATAATAATAATTGTTCCACACTCAATCCTCAAAAGTATTCATAGTTTTCACAGATTGTCCTGCGGAGGATTGTTCGGTGACATTAGTTGAGATCGCCGATGAACTCGGCGATCCGCCCTTTGGTCAGCTCATCGCCTTCAGTGTCTTACCTTTAGCATCCTCGCATTCTAGAGCATTGGGCCATACAATACTGCTTCGCGGAACTGATCGGTGACTCGCTGACTGCTCCTTTCCTCGCCTTTTGATCCACTTCCTTCAAGGCTTCGCGTACTGGAACGAAGGGCGATTCATGTCATTTCGGGGACTCACCAAGTTAAACTCGGTGTTCTGCAGGATTCCATTTCTTGTTCTTTTCAGCCCTATTTGCTCCGTTTTGTGCCTAAGTGTCCATGCTTCCACTAAAACTTCAAATACCTGAAACTTCAGCATTTTAATCAGATATTGAGATAAAACAAGCATTCAAGGATACTATTTCCATTAAAATAAATCCCTAAATGAGTCCAATTTGTGGACTCATCACATATGCCATGGTCTTGCTGAATTTCGCTCCTTTTCTGCCATTTCCCTCCATATTTTTGGTGCCAATGCAATGTCTAGACATTGTATAGTCATTGGCTGATAAAATTCCACCGAATCCAACCGCCCATTTTTCAGGTCTGCGCATTGCCAACTCCTTGCCACAACGAGATGCAAAAAGTTCACATATTGTCTATGCAACTTCATTTGGCCTCATCGTAGCTGCACATTCATTTTAGTTTGATTAAGAGCACTATTTAAGTCATCGGTATTGATCATAACCGACACTCAAATTTGCACAAGCACAGCCACAATCAAACGCAACAAGAAGTGGAAAAATTTTCACAAGGGTCAAAAACCATGTTTATTTAAAATAAGGAACCATAAGATCTAACATCCACAACACAATATCAAAACACAAAAACCCAATATATACCAAAATAATAATCACAAGCGGTAGGTATGGAAATACCTTACCCCACCACAAACAAAACACAATTTATCCTCAAACGAAATAAAATACTAAAAATCAATAAAACTGACCAAGAGGGAGGTAAAGAAGGGTCCTGCCTATACACATTCGCTCCATCTGTCAAGGGATCAGTGCCCAGTGCAACATCGGCACTACTAGCTCCACTAGGATCAACCATGGGTGTGTCTGCCAATGAGATATGCAGAATTAAATCCACCATAGCTTCCTCATCTGCTGTAAGGCCCTCATAAGAGGCCTCCTCATTGACTCCAAGCTACTTAAGTTGAATATCATCTCCGGTGGTAGCGGGAGGCACATCTATATCTGCTGGCATGTCAGGGATTTCCACAGTCCCAAAAATCATAGACATGTATGTGGACTTCAGCTGGTCCACATCTAGCTACCCCATCCATAGTATCGCAGCCTGGGTGAGTAGAGGTTGAGAAGCAGCAGTAATGAGTCCACAACTTAGACTCATTCAAGGCTATATTTTAATAGAAATTATGTCCTAATATTCTTATTTTATCTCAATCTCTGACGAAAATCCTTAAGTTTCATGTATTTGAAGTATTGAGGAGAGCATGGACACTATGTCTCAGAAAGGAACGAAAAGACTGAAAATAATAAAGAAATGAAGGCTTGAGGATCGCCGAGTCCCCATGGCGTGTCTCCGAAGGATCTTACTTCGCCTTTTTTTCCAGTGTGTTGAGCCTTAAAGAAAAGGATCAAGTCGGCGGAAAAAGGGAGCTGTCAGCGCATCGCCGAGCAGTTTCGCGAAGTAGTACCATGTCGCCCAATATCCCAGAGCACCACGATGCTAAAGACTGGTACAAGACGACGATGAATTACACCAAAGGGTGTATCGCTGACTTGATTGGTGATTCCGACTAATGACGCCGAACGATCCGCTGTAGCATGAATATGTGATAACTATAAATACTAGTTAGAGTTTTAATTTTAGGGTGGAGCAATTATTATAATTTTCACTTAGATAATAGTACTTTTTGATATTCTTTCTCTAAGTTTGAGAGGGTTTTGAAGACTTGAAGAAGAAGAGGGTTTCATCTCCAAGGATTTGGACTTAGGTCTCTTGGATTCTTCATTCATGGCCTGTAACAAGACTTAAATCTTCATACCCATTTGAATGCAAGATGATTTATGTATAAATTTCTATCTCTTGATGTGTGGCTAAAAACCCCGATTCTTGGGCTGTGATTTATCGAATATGGGTTAAGATAATTGTTGGGTCTTGCTTCTGATAGTTTAATCGTGGTTTAATTGTGATTTGGTTTAGTGGTTTTGGATGAATTTAATGAATTTGTAGTTGCAAATACAAGTTTATTTATGTGTTTTCAGCTTGCTCTAGAGAGAGGTCGTAAAACAAAGACCACTAGATTGATGGCCAGTGTGAGTGGGTCGACATGAGGTTCAACTCGAGAGAGTGAACCCTAGTCCCATGTCCACACACTCAGCTCGAGAGAGTGAGTGGGTTAAGGCGTAGGCTAGTCTTCATGCGGCAAGTGGGTGACCAAGAGGAACACATTTGAAACGGGGTAAGTTGCTCAAGAGAGAGCTTATCCCCCTTAAAGCTTAGCGTAGTCACAATCACTCTATGAATCTTCTATCGAAAGCATGTACCAAATAATCTAGCTTAACCCGTATTCCCATCACTCCCCAAGGATCCCCTCTCATTACTTAAAAACCCTTGTTTATTTTGCTGTTTTTACTTACTAGTGAAAAAATCCCCGCATTGTTAATTGACACTCTTTTGTCCCCCTTTAATTTACAATGATTTTACTCATTAATGTCTTTATCTACGACTAGTTAGAACAAAATTTTATTTTTCTATAAATTTTCAAAACCACTCTCTTGGGACGATCCCAACCCTTGGTTGGGTTACTAAACTACTGTACAATCGTATACACTTGCATCAAAAGTTGTGTCTTGATTACGCAAACATCAAGCAACAACAGTAGCACCAACTCTTAGGGGGATTAGAGCGGTAGAATAACTAGGAATCACATAAGGGATGACACTAGATGTACCTAAAGGCCTAAGGACCAGAGTAGGAAATACTGCCTCCGCAAGTAGTGTCTGAGTATCAACAACCAGGAAAGTGTCCATCGGGGCTGCCTTCTTCTTCTTAACCTTGTCTTTCAAGTACTTCGCCTTAATCCTCTGGATGTCGATATAGAAGGGGGGAGTTACTTCAATGTCACGACCCAAGCCTAGGGCCTAGACGTGACATGGCGAATGAGGAACCCGAAGGAACCCCAAACAAGCCTCTCAAACTTGTCATCACACTTCATCGGTCACGGAAGTACATTCAACATTAAATAACGGAAATTAGGGACTAAGGGCAAACCATTTCAAAATAACATCATAGAATAAGAGTCAAGCTCATTTACAAAATACTTGTCCAACGCACACCTCTACATAAATAGATAGGACGGGGGCCATGACATACTACCGGCTCCCCTCATAGTCAAAATACAATTGCAAGCTAAAGTCTCAAAACATAGGAGTAGGAAACATAACATAGCCCTCGAATCATTGAGGACTCACTAACAAACTGGGATAAGAACCGTACTAGCCACGTGGATGGAAAGAAGGATGAAGAGTAGCTCCGGTCTCTACATGGTGACATCATATAGGCAAAATATGCGTTAGTACTTTGGAATGTACTAAGTATGCGGGGTGCAATACAACAATAAACAAAGACACAATCGAAATGCAAGAAATAGTTTCATAGGCATAATGAATAACAATATAAGGATGCATGATCAAAGTGAAGTCAAAACATGTTTAAGTAAATCTATATTAATAGTAGATATCATATGTGTGCGCATGATCCAACCAATCTATAACCCCAACTTAGGATGGGGGATGCCGTTCACACCCGGACACCCCGGTGGCAAGGTATAAACCCCTCACATGGTTGATGTTGGTCACACCCTAAGCATCCTAGGTGGGGAGGTATAAACCCCTCACATGGTTGATGTTGGTGACACCCCAAGCATCCTAAGTGGTGAGGTATAAACCCCTCACATGGTTGATGTTGGTCACACCCCAAGCATCCTAGGTGGTGAGGTATAAACCCTCACATGGTTGATGTTGGTCACACCCCAAGCATCCTAGGTGGTGAGGTATAAACCCCTCACATGGTTGATATTGGTCACACCCCAAGCATCCTAGGTGGTAAGGTATAAACCCCTCACATGGTTGATGTTAGTCACACCCAAAGCATCCTAGGTGGTGAGGTATAAACCCCTCACATGGTTATCCGGTTCTTTTCCCCGGACGGGCATGGTCATGCAACACTTTATATAGGAAATTCACATTAGTCTCTAATGCAATCTCATGTATGGAATGAACATATACACAAGCTTAGTTTGTCATCAACACATCTTTGGAATGCCATACATCTCATAACTCAAGCCTTAAAACATTAATTCTTCAATTCTCCATAATTGGACATTTTGTCAAACACCTTGAAGGCATGTAATTGGGTCAAAGAGCATGGAAAATAGGGTAGTAATTATGCAGCAAAACCAGTGAACAACCTGCAACAACGCCTTTTAACACCACAAGACCACATGAAAAATCTCCACATCAATTCCAAGTTTAGATTCAAGTTCTAGAGTCACAACATGCTCAAAACAATCACTTTTCATGCTAGAATTCACTATGCGGAAATTTATACAAGGAACAAGACTAATTTATGAATCTCAACTTAAACCATGAATTAGTGAGTAGAATAGAGACTAGGCACTATGGGTGGAAGGACCCATGAGTTCAACACCACATACCTTGAGTTTTTATGAAGGTCTTGAGAGTGTCTTCAATGGAAGCTTGGAACTTGGAGCAAGAATCTCTTCAATCTTGAGGAAGGTTTTGGATTAGGGTTCTTGAGAGAAAAGTGTCTAAGTATGGGAGAGGTATTTTGGGAAATGTTTTAGAGATGGGAATTGAATTAATGCTATATAAGAAATAAAATATGCCCTTGGAAAACGGGTCCAACACTTAGAAAAAAAAAAAAGAGGCGGCTGAACAGTAAATTTGCTCTCTGGAAATTGCATTTCCTGCACGGACAGATTTTACGAAAATGGGCATAACTTTTTCGTTCTAACTCCGAATGAGGTGAAAGAAAGTGCGTTGGGTAGCTAACTCAAAGGGCTTTCCATGGATATGTTATGGATAACCCAATTATTTATGTGCTAGGAGATATGACCCTCCAAAGTAGACCCTCGAAAAAAGCTTCACTTGGAAATTTTGGATTTTGATACGGTTGCTCTAAAATTTGGGTTAGACCCATTTCGCACTCAATTTGACCCTCTAAACAAGAATATGAAGTCGAATTTTCAAAAAGCGAAATGGATTTTTAGATATAGCTATAACAAGTTTCCGATAACTTTGAAAGCACATTTTTAGGAACTTTTTGGGTTGTTTCAATATCTCCCCTTGGGGTCATTCGTCCCCGAATGTGGAAGAGACGTGCAAGGCAAGACTTAGCAAGAACATATCAGCCCCAACATGAATGCAAAAAATTTATTTAAACATCACTTCAAGATTTCAAAACTTAGTGTAAAGCATCCATAACTCATCAATTTAAACATATATTCACATGAATGATCTAGGGGCTGAAATGTAAGACTCAATGGAGTACAAAGGACTTGATTTAATACCTTAGGCTTGAGTGGAGTTGAATAGATAAGGATAACGTCTTTGCATGTCCGCTTCGGCCTCCCAAGTAGCACTCTCCACTTGTTGATTTCTCCAAAGCACCTTAGCGGAGGCAACTTCTTTGTTCCTCAACCTCCTAACTTGTCTATCTAAGATCTGAACCGGGACTTCTTCATACGTCAAATTATCTTCTGCAACACCCACAACCTCAAGAGGTACAATAGCGTTAGGATCACCAACACATTTCCTCAACATCGATACATGGAACACCGGATAAACTAATTCCATCTCCTTGGGCAACCCCAACTCATAGGCTACTTTACCAAGCCTTCTTATTACCTCATAAGGACCGACATACCTAGGACTTAACTTCCCCTTCTTACCAAAACGAACCACACCTTTCATTGGAGAAACTTTCAAATAAACCCAATCACCCACTTTGAATTCAAGATCCCTTCTCCTCACATCGACATAAGACTTTGACGACTTTGGGCTGTTTTCAACCTCTCCCTAATCATCCTTACCTTCTCAAGAGCATCCATGACCAGATCCGGACCCAACAAGGCCACCTCTCCAACTTCAAACCACCCAACCGGTGATCTACACCGTCTACCATAAAGTGCCTCAAAAGGAGCCATACCGATACTAGAATAATAACTATTGTTGTACGCAAACTCAATCAAAGGAAGATGATCATCCCAACTACCTTTCAACTCCAAGACACAAGCTCTAAGCATATCCTCCAAGGTTTGAATTGTTCTTTCGGCTTGGCCATCCGTTTGAGGGTGGAAGGCCGTACTAAGCTTTACCTTTGTACCAAGACCCCTTTGGAAAGATTTCCAAAAGTGAGAAGTGAATTGGGCACCATGATCCGAGATGATAGACAAGGGAATCCCATGCAACCTACCAATTCATGAATGTACAACTTGGCATACTCTTCAGCCCCGTAAGTAGTTTTAACCGGTAGGAAATGAGCCGACTTTGTCATCCGATCAACCACCACCCAAACCGAATCAAAACCTCTTTCTAGTCTTGGGCAAGCCCACTACAAAATCCATGTTGATTTCTTCCCACTTCCAAGTAGGTATCTCAATGTCTTGAGTTAGGCCACCCGACCTTTGATGTTCTGCCTTGACTTGTTGACAACTATGGCAACCCGAAACAAATTTTGCAATGTTCTTCTTCATACCGCCCCACCAATACACATCCCTCAATTCTCTATACATCTTTGTTGACCTCGGATGAATAGAATAAAAAGAATTATGAGCCTCATCAAGGATTCTTTCCCTCACACCATCCACACAAGGAACACATAATCTACCTTGGTACCTAAGGGCACCATCTCCCTTAGAGAAACCCTCCACCTTACCACTACTCACCGAAGCCTTTAATTCCACCAAAGAAGGATCAAGGTCTTGCTTGGCTATCATCTCATCAACCAAGGAAGACCTTGAACCATCAACAACAACTACTCCTCCACTATCCACCCCTTCTAACCTAACTCCCAATTTGGCCAACCGATGGATCTCCTTAGCCAACTCTTTACTACCTTCCTCCACATAAGCCAAGCTACCCATGGACACTCTACTCAATGCATCCGCCACCACATTAGCTTTCCCCGGATAATAGTGAACACTCATATCATAATCCTTAAGGAACCCTAACCACCTCCTTTGTTTCAAGTTAAGATCTTTTTGCGTGAACACATATTGGAGACTCTTATGGTCGGTGAAGATATCAACATGCACCCCATACAAATAGTGATGCCAAATCTTTAAAGCAAAAACTACGGCGGCCAATTCAAGATCATGGGTTGGGTAATTCTTTTCATGAACCTTAAGTTGCCTAGAAGCATAGGCTATAACCTTACCACTTTGCATCAACACACAACCCAAACCAATACGGGAAGCATCACAATAAATAACAAAACCTTCTAACCCATCCGGAAGTGACAAAATAGGAGTTTTGACATAAGCCTTTCTTTCAAAGTTTGGAAGCTTTCCTCACACTCATCCGACCACACAAATTTAGCCTTCTTTTGAGTCAACTTAGTCATAGGAGAATCAAGAGAAGAAAACCCTTCCACAAATCTCCTATAATAACCCGCTAAACCCAAGAAACTCCTTATATCCGACGGGGTCAAAGGTCTAGGTCAATTCCTAATAACATCGGTCTTCTTAGGATCCACCTTAATACCATCCCCGACACCACATGGCCTAAGAAAGCAACTTCCTTCAACCAAAACTCACACTTTTCATATTTAGCGTACAACTTCTCTTCCCTCAATCTTTGGAGTACAACCCTCAAGTGACCCATGTGCTCTTCCTCACCCTGAGAATAGATCAAGATGTCATCTATAAACACCATCACAAAAGAATCAAGGTAGGGTTTGAAGACCCTATTCATCAAATCCATAAAGATAGCCGGAGCATTAGTCAACCCGAAAGACATCACCACAAACTCATAGTGCCCATACCTAGTACGAAAGGCCGTCTTGGGAATATCACACTCCCTCACCTTCACTTGATAATACCCGAATCGAAGATCAATCTTAGAGAAATGACTTGCCCCATGCAATTGGTCAAATAAATCGTTAATCCTTGGAAGAGGATACCTATTCTTGACGGTGACCCTATTAAGTTGTCGATAATCAATACACATTCTAAGAGACCCATCTTTCTTCTTCACAAACAAAACCGAGCACCCCATGGAGAATGACTAGGTCTAATAAACCCCTTTTCTAACAAATCTTTTAATTGCTCTTTCAACTCTTTTAACTTCCGCCGGGCCATACGGTAAGGGGGAATAGAAATAGGTTGAGTATCGGGAAGGAGGTCTATACTAAAACCTATCTCCCTTTCGGGGGAGGGACGCCGGGAAGGTCTTTTGGGAAGACATCTAGAAACTCATTAACAACCGGAATAGACTCAATAAGAAGGACTTTAGACTCCACATCATTGACTCTCACAATATGGTACAAGCACCCTTTGGAAATCAACCTATGGGCTTTAATGCAAGAAATGAATTTCCTCTTCACCACAACATCCCGACTCTCCCACTCAAGGACGGGTTCGTTAGGAAATTGGAACTTGACTTTACGAGTCCTACAATCAATAGAAGCATAATATGCATGCAACCAATCCATCCCAAGAATAACATCAAAATCCACCATATTCAACTCAACAAAATCACAAGGCAACAACTTATTCAATATGCAAACCGGAAAATTTCTATACACTTTTCTAGCAACAATAGAGACACTAATGGGAGTAGATACTTCATATGACTCATGCAACAATTCCAACTCGACATGAAATTTTCTAGCAACTAAGGGGGTAACAAAGGAAAGGGTGGCACCCGGATCAATCAAAGTATAAACATCAAGATCAAAGATTTGCAACATACCGGTCACCACATCGGGAGTCTCATTAAGACCTTGTCTACCATGCAAAGCATAAAATCGATTGTGCCTTGGGGCACCACTTTGAGAAGCATCTCTACCCAAAGGAGTAGTGTTAGGATTTCGGACCTTGTTGCGGATCTTGGGACACTCAAACCTCTTGTGACCCACTTCTCCACATTCAAAGCAAGCACCCAAACCCTTCATGCAAGGACCACCATGCTTCCTCCCACACTTACGACATACATCCATAGAACCCACTTCACCTCCCCCTTGAGGTATAGGAACATTGATAGCAAATCCCCGGTTGACATGAGGGTTTCCTCGGCCTTGATGAAATCTAGCACCCTTAGGGAACCTATTCTCCAATCGGGCCCTCTTGGATTCGTGCCCCCTTCTTTTCCTCAATTTCTCCTCCTCCATTTGCTCGGCATAAGTCATCAACCGAGACAAATCCATATCTCCAATAAGCATAGCGGACCGACACTCCTCACTAACCAAGTCGGATACACCCATCACAAATTTGTTCATCCTTGAACTAGAGTCGGCCACCAAGTGAGGTGCATACTTGGAGAGTTGGACAAATTTGAGGGCATACTCCCTCACACTCATAGCTCCTTGCTTCAAGTTCATGAACTCCACCAACTTTGCCTCCCTAAGCTTAAGAGGGAAGAACCTATTAAGGAAAGCAAGTTTAAACTCCTCCTACAATACCACATAGCCATTACCTTTCTTACCCTTCCATTGATCGAACCAAATTTGAGCAACCCCCTTGAGTTGGTAGGCCGCCAACCCCGCCTTCTCACAAGCACCAACATTCATAATGGTCAAGATTTTGCATACCTCATCGATGAACTCTTGCGGGTCCTTATCTACCTTTGAACCATGGAAGACCGGAGGGTTCATCCTCATGAAATCTCTCATCCTTTCCCTCGGGGTGGTAACTCGAGGAGTTTGGGCTCTTTGTTGCACTTGGTTAGCTACCACTTGTGCAAGCATGGTGAGTGCATCACAGAGCTCACCATTGGTGGGTGGCTCTTCCGGTGATCGGACCCGTCTTCCCCTCATGTTTGGCATGATGATCTAGCAATCCAAAGAACAAGCGTTAGGGAGGAATTACCTTATTACACTCTAAGCACGACATAGAACATGAAGAAGGGAAACCTTTCCTAAAACGTTTTGTACCCTCCCATTCATAGTCGTGGCGCGCTTCACAACCATGATTAGGACTCTACTCAACGGGGTGTGTTGAACTTCGAGGATTTAACAACCTAGTGCTCTGATACCAAGCTTGTCACGACCCAAGCCTAGGTCCTAGACGTGACATGGCGAATGAGGAACCCGAAGGAACCCAAACAAGCCTCTTAAACTTGTCATCACACTTCATCAGTCGCGAAAGTACATTCAACATTAAATAATGGAAATTAGGGACTAAGGGCAAACCATTTCAAAATAGCATCATAGAATAAGAGTCAAGCTCATTTACAAAATACTTGTCCAATGCACACCTCTACTTAAATAGATAGGATGTGGGCCATGACATACTACCGGCTCCCCTCATAGTCAAAATACAATTGCAAGCTAAAGTCCCAAAATATAGGAGTAGGAAACATAACATAGCCCTCGAATCATTGAGGACTCGGGTGCAATACAACAATAGACAAGGACACAATCGAAATGCAAGAAATAGTTTCATAGGCATAATGAATAACAATATGAGGATGCAGGATCAAAGTGAAGTCAAAACATGTTTAAGTAAATCTATACTAATAATAGATATCATATGTGTACGCATGATCCAACCAATCTATAACCCAACATAGGATGGGGGATGCCGTTCACACCCGGACACCCTGGTGGCAAGGTATAAACCCCTCACATGGTTGATGTTGGTCACACCCCAAGCATCCTAGGTGGTAAGGTATAAACCCCTCACATAGTTGATGTTGGTCACACCCCAAGCATCCTAGGTGGTGAGGTATAAACCCTCACATGGTTGATGTTGGTCACAGGACCGGGCATGGTCATGCAACACTTTATATAGGAAATTCACATTAGGCTCTAATGTAATCTCATGTATGGAATGAACATATACACAAGCTTAGTTTGTCATCAACACATCTCTGGAATGCCATACATCTCATAACTCAAGCCTTAAAGCATTAATTCATCAATTCTCCATAATTGGACATTTTGTCAAACACCTTGAAGGCGTAAACGGGGTCAAAGAGCATGGAAAATAGGGTAGTAATTATGCAAAGAAAACCAGTGAATAACCTGCAACAACGCCTTTTAACACCCACAAGACCACATGAAAAATCTCCACATCAATTCCAAGTTTAGATTCAAGTTCTAGAGTTACGACATGCTCAAAACAATCACTTTTCATGCTAGAATTCACTGTGCAAAAAATTTATACAAGGAACAAGACTAATTTATGAATCTCAACTTAAACCATGAATTAGTGAGTAAAATAGAGACTAGGCACTATGGGTGGAAGGACCCATGAGTTCAACACCACATACCTTGAGTTTTTATGAAGGTCTTGAGAGTGTCTTCAATGGAAGCTTGGAACTTGGAGCAAGAATCTCTTCAATCTTGAGGAAGGTTTTGGATTAGGGTTCTTGAGAGAAAAAGTGTCTAAGTATGGGAAAGGTATTTTGGGAAATGTTTTAGAGATGAGAATTGAATTAATACTATACAGAAAATAAAATATGCCCTTGGAAAAGTGGGTCAAACACTTAGAAAAAAAAATGAGGCGGATGAACAGTAAATTTTCTCTCTGGAAATTGCATCTCCTGTACGGACAGATTTTACGAAAATGGGCATAACTTCTTCGTCCGAACTCCGAATGAGGTGAAACGAAGTGCCTTGGGTAGCTAACTCAGAGGGATTTCCATGGATATTTTATGGACCACCCAATTATTTGTGTTCTAGGAGATATGACCCTCCAAAGTAGACCCTCGAAAAAAGCTTCACTTGGAAATTTCAGATTTTTATACGGTTGCTCAAAAATTTGGGTTAGTCCCATTTCCCACTCAATTTGACCCCATAAACAAGAATATGAAGTCGAATTTTCGAAAAGCGAAATGGATTTTTAGATATAGCTAAAACAAGTTTCCGGTAACTTCCGAAGCACATATTTAGGAACTTTTTAGGTCGTTTCATTCAACATCCTTCTTCTCATCTCGAGGCACTCGGGCTCGCCTACACAACTTAGTGATCAACACTGAAAAAGGGAGAGATGTCTGATGCTGTCTAGTCCTCATGGCCATCACTTGGCCCACAATTATCCCCAAGTTGAGACTGCACCTATCAATAATGCAACCCAGACAGGCTGCCTTCGTATGGCAGAGAATAGACTCATTCTGGGATAGCATGACAATGCTGCTGATAAAGTCAAATTAGTACCTCGCTGCTACATTGAGGTCCTTCTTCTCTATTGGGGCTCGTTCCTCCAACCACCGATGAGTGCCATCAGATAACAAAGGGGCCAACCACTCTTTCAGCATCTCTAATGACTTCGTCTTGGTCATGTATTTGTAGTCATCCTCAATATCTTTCGTACTCTCTAGGACGTCATTGATAGGATTGCTATCACACTTCACCTTGGTGGCCTGCTTCTTCCCTTGTGGTACTAATGCTTCTTAAGCAGTGTAGAACCCCCGGACCCATGTGGGAATGTAAGGGCCATGGGTTTTTGTGATGATCTGAAATTTGTGAGACCTCAAGTAGCTCTTAATCTGCGGTATCTGTCTATTACCCCATCAGTAGACAACCTCTTCTCCTAGATAATGGTCCTTAATCCCTCAGTCTTCTGTCTTTTCATAGACCAGGGAGGAGGACCCTATATAGGTGGTGCTGGAACCATAGCCTGTGCTGGAGCAGGAGGAGGAGTAGTGGCCTGGGGAGTCCTGATCCTAGATGGATCATTCACTCTCTCGAAACATAGCTCAGCTCTCTGGGTTGACAATAACTCATCATCTTGAGGCTCAGAAGTTGAGGCCGGAGGGTGTGGGTGCTCACCCTCACTCTCAGAGGTGGTGAGGTGAGTGGCATATATTCCCTCACTATCAGAGATGATCTCTGGTGATGCAGGTGTCTGTGCCTTGCCTTTCCCCTTTCCTTTCCCAACTATGGTAGGAAGTTTGCCAGCCTTTACCTGGGATGCAGCCGCATCCTTGTTGATAATAATCCCCTTTGCCCTCTTGCGGGGCTGCATGTCTCAACCTGCTACTTTTGGTATAGCCATATCTGGAAAAAAACATCGTAGAAAATAAGGAATATTTCAAGAAAAATCACAGAAATTATATTGTAGACAGACTCACCGAATCGATCAACGCGTGACCGAATCACTTTGGTGAGCTAGATCTGGCTCGCCGAAAGGATTGGCTTCAAAAAGTCCTAGAACAATTGCATGTTGGTGATGGAAGGGGCTATTCAGCAAATCGCCAATACCATTCGGCGAGCTTAGACTAGCCCGCCGAAAGGTACAGTGTATTTTAGGGTTTAGGGGCACAGAAAGGGCGATCAGAGAAAACTTTCAATGAGTCACCGAGTGCACTCGGCGAACTCAAGCTTCTCACTGAAAGTTATAGAACCAAAAGCATAAAAAACCATGCAATTAAAGGCGATCAAGGGGGGTTAAACGAACTGCCAAGTGGTTTGGCAAGCTCGACCCTGCTCACCAAACTGCCAAATGTGCCCACTTTCAACCCCATCTTCCAAAATCAACCCCACAACCCCTGAAAACAAAATCAAACCATATACAAGATCAATTGGACTCAAACCCATAAGACCCATGCCAACGGGGTACTCAGCCATCACCCGGTTTGACCAAAATTAGCCATTTGACGACTTTAGCCATTAAGAATGACATCAAACGCTCCATCATCGGGTAAAGTTCATCATTTAGCACAATTTGGGTTACTCCGACTTCACCCGACTACACCCATTCAACAATTAAGTACAACCCAACAATTTATGATTAGTTTTAGGCATGCAACTCGGGAAATTAACAACTTAGGCGATTACAACACGATATCAAAATTAAAACAGGTAGGCAAACAAACAAATACGGATTCAAAGAGGCCCAACACACATCATTAAGAAAAAAATGATTACAAATGAGTTTAACCACTACATATGAGTTTTGGGGTTCAGAAAACCAACTTTTGATGCCGAATGTATGAATTAAAATGCTAGGCGGCAAAGATTTCAAACTCTAGACACAAGATCAATGACTAGGAAGCGGTAAAGATGCAAAAATGTAGAAAATATAGTGCGGATGTCATTTTGTGAGGTGAAAAAGTGAGGGAATGTGAAAGAGTTTGAAATTTTAAACCTTTGGCCTTTAAAAAACCGTCCAGTTCTCGCATTTTCGGCGACATTAATTTTCATCGCCGAACCATGTAAGTATATGATATATTGTGATGATCTGAGCAGTGTTACCAATATATAAATTATTCAGTAATGATACCATGTAAGTATATGATATGTTGTGATGGTATCACTATAAAATTTTGAGTTACTCCCTTGAAGGATGGCTCATTAGTCAAGGATATCATGCCAATAAATATATAATGTGTTGGTATTATTAAGGAATGAGTTTGTTGTAGATGAAAGAATGTAGAAATCCTTATTGATACCAGAACATATATTGTTATGGTATCATTAATGAATGGGTAGTTTTGTGAATGGATGAATGAAGGAAACCTCAGTGCTACCACAACAGTATATTCACATACTATGATGATATTATAGATGATGTGAAGAGTGTTACTGATTATATGAAACAATACTTAATGATACCATGTTGGTATATGATGATATCATGGAGGTATATGTGAATAACGGAAGTAGACAACAATGATACCATGAAATTATATAGATATATTATGGTGATATCGTTACAGAAAGAACCAAATTTGTAACACTCTGGATCCTAAACGAGGCAAAGTAGCAATTTTGAGAAATTGCAGGTGCCATCCACGAGGACCAAACCACAGGTCGTGGTTCGAGCCACGAGGTGTAGGTGGGGCTGTGGAGAGGGCCACCAAAGATTTTGTCCCGGCATGGACCACAGAGGGACCTACGAACTGTAGGTGGGTCCACACCCCGTAGTTCCAACAATCGTCGATTGGCCAAAAGTCTCTGACCCCAAACGACGACTGCCAGGACAGACTGTAGGTCCATCCACGGTGTGTTAGTCATGGTATCGTAGGTTAGGCTGGACGATTATTTTAGGGGTATGTGAGTCTTTTTCAGTTTTAATTAAATCAATGTAGTATCATTTTGCCTAAGTCTAGACCACTTTTATAAGTATTTTAACCCCCAAAACCCCTCATTCAAGTCATTCTCTCAAATCCCAAAAGAAAACCCAAAGCTCCTTTAAA
This sequence comes from Solanum commersonii, assembly GCA_029007595.1. NCBI lineage: Eukaryota > Viridiplantae > Streptophyta > Magnoliopsida > Solanales > Solanaceae > Solanum > Solanum commersonii. The sequence continues at coordinate 464,686 of JAJTWQ010000148.1, forward strand.
AAATTCTCTCTCTAAAAGTTGGAAAAAAAAGGAAGAAATTGAAGCTAAGTCAAGAACAAGTCTCCTAATCTTCAAGCTTTTAAGGGTACTGTAATCAATATATGATGGCTTTTCATCCATGGGATCCTTCCTCCCATGGAGTCCCCTAGAATTCCATAATTTGAAGAAGAATTTTCCCAATTCTAGTTAGGGGTTCTTCCAATGTTGTGGGGTATGATGAATGTTGATCCAATTGAGTGGATTGTGATTTTTAATGATTAAATTGGTAGAATTTCATGTATTTAGGATGAAATTACATGTACCCATGCCTATCCTATGAACCTAGGGTAGAACTGATATGATTTGGGTTGATGCCATGAGTGGAAACTTTGTGGGTTAGAATTCTCCTTATAGGATTGATGAAGTATGATTAGAATTGCTTGAGATTAAAGCATATATGATGAATATGATGTTTATTTCTTGATATTAGAGAATAAATGATGATCATGAGATGTAGTGCTTTGAGAGTAAAGCCTAGACTATGAATTGTTGATTGTTAATGTTATTGTGTGGAAGAGATACTTCCCATAATGAATTTCTAAGCATGATTGTATGAATGTGAAAGGTTTACTTAAATGAATGATTTTAGGTTGAAAGGATTTCTCACCTATAGTGAATCTAGACTAAAAGTTTATGTAATTGATGAGGCTAGAGGCGATTACCCTTGACCTCCATATGTAAGGATATGAAGTGATACTCATACTCCTTAGATTTGAACAAGAGGTGAGTCCCCACGTTCTTATTATGATGAATGGACATAGAGGCGAGTACCCAAGCTCCTTATGAAATGATGTGGAGGCAAGTACCCGTGTCATATGATGAGATTGTTGAGGCGAGTACCCGCGATCTAAAAGTAAGTAAGGCAAGAGACGAATACCCATTATCCTTTATAAGTTAGGAATTGAGGCTAATCCCTATGTATTTAAAATTAAGTATGAATAATGTAATTATGTTACGAAGATGATTTGATTGGAGTGTTGCTAGATATGCCTTCCATGATGTAAGTTTGACTAGAGGCGGATTAAATATTTCTTTGCTAAAGATAAATGAGGTTACTTAAGGAAGTATTCCTCTATCATTATGATGCTTATTATGTCTTGATTATGCTTATGCCTTATGTCTGGTGTTGACTAATGCTTATGTTTATGTTGTTAATGCTAGCCATCATATTTAGTACTTGATTTTACTAACACATACTCTTGCCTACATTCTCATCAAATGTATGTTCTGGCGATATTGATTCTCACACTCGTGGCTAGCTTCGTTGTCCATCAAGGAAGTGAATATTTGGTGAGTCCTCATTGTGTTCGAGTATGTGATCACCATTTTCCTTTATATCTTGGACTATTGTATGGATTGTGACCAAAGACTTTACTCATGTTGTTTAGATGGTTTGAGACAATTATGTTAGACTTTTGCTTGTTTTATAAAATACTTTGATTGTCGTGAAAAGTTATAAATTCCTGCTCATTTATATTACTTTATGTTATGATATGCTAAGTCTCTTGTATGAGGACTCTCGGGGTCTTATACGTCTTGTTACATCTAGGCGGTACCCATGGGTCGTGACAAATATGGTAATAAGAGCATAAGGTTAAGAATGCTTCTATGATGCCTCAAATCACGTCTAGTAGAGTCTTGTTCATAAGTGTGAAGCGCACCACATTTAGGAATGAGAGGCTATTATATGTTTAGGAAAATTCACTTCTTCACTTCTCTAAGTCGTGTAATAGAATTTAACTGTATAAGTCTTTCTCCTAATCTATGCCCGATGGTTTACAGGATATGACTACTAGAAGGACTGCTAGAAGGATGCTGGGAGACAATGGTGATCAAGAGGTTCCTCCTCAGGTTTCTTCCCAAGCTCCTCTTCAAGCTTCGATTGACCCTTTGAATGAGAATGTACAAAATGTGGAGTGTAGGTTGGCATTCCAAGTATTGGCTCAAGCCGTGATGGCACACACCAATAAAGAGGTTATAGTTCCCGTGAAACCAAATATGGGTATGACGGTGGCAAGAGTGAGGGATTTTACAAGAATTAACCCTCCCAAATTTTATGGCTACAAAGTTGAGAAAGACTCTCAAGAGTTTATCGATGAGGTCTACAAGGTACTTTGTATTTTGGGTGTGATTCTAGTAGAGAAGGCGGAACTATCCACTAAACAACTCAAGGAGGTTGCTTAGATTTGGTGTAAGGGAATACACTGTGAGGTTCACTCAACTATCCAAGTATGCTCCTTTTATTATGGGGCCAAGATGAGTAAGTTTGTATCGAGAGTGTCAGACATGGTAGTCAAAGAGTGTCGTAGCACTATGTTTGTCCATGACTTTGGCATTTCTCGCCTTATGGTGCATGCCCAACAAATTGAGGAAGAGAACCACATGGAAATATCTAGAGAGACAAAGAGAGAAAGAGTGGATGATGGTAATTATTCACATTCTAGGTTCGGTGGATGTGGTCATTCAAGGTTTTGATAGAAGTTCTCTGGGAAAGGTTCTTTAAGTGCTCCTCCAAGGCCTAATAATCTAACCCAAAACCTCAAGGAGATGGTAATAGGTCTTCGATGCCTACTTGTAGTAAATATGGGAGAAATCATGAAGGGAAGTTTTAATGCTTGTTTTGGTTGTGGAAAGATGGATCACAGTATAAGGAATTGTCCTTTGGTTGCTAAAACTGATGGAGATAGTCATCGTAGGGCTCCACCCTACCTTTCATCCGGTTAGAGTAGTTCGGGTGGGAATGCCCCTAAGCAAAACCATTTTTATTCTCTCCAAACTAGAGGTGATCAAGAGAGTTCCGCGGATGTGGTGGCTGATATGTTAAAAGTTTTCCATATAGATGTGTACGCTTTACTTGATCTGGGTGCGACTTTGCCATTTGTTACTCTATATGTAGCGATGAGATTTGATATGCTTCCCGATGTGTTGTTAGAACCTTTTTCTACTCTACCCTTGTTGGTGATTCTGTGGTGGCCAAGAGGGTTTATAGAAGATGTCCTGTTTCCTTATCCCATAGAGTCACATTAGTTGATTTGATAGAGCTTTACATGACTGATTTCGATGTTATCTTTTCTATGAATTGTTCGCATTTCTGTTATGCCTTTATTGATTGTAGGATTAGAGTAGTAAAGTTTCAGTTTCCAAACGAGCCTATCCTTGAGTGGAAGGGGGGAAATTCTATGCCTAGAGGTCAATTTGTTTCTTACCTAAAAGCTAGGAAAATGATTTCGAAGGGTTGTGTCTACCATATAGTAAGGGTGAGGGATGTGGAGTCCAAAACTCCTATTCTTTAGTCGATCCCAGATGTAAAAGAGTTTCCGAAAGTATTCCCTGATGATTTACTCGGCGTTCCTCCCAAAAGGGAAATAGACTTTGGGATTGACCTTCTCCCTGATACCCAACCTATCTCTATTCCTCGTTATAGAATAGATTCGGTGGAACCTAAAGAGTTGAAGGATCAGTTAAAGGACTTATTGGATAAGGGTTTCATTTGACCGAGTATCTCTCCATGGGGTGCTCCGGTGTTGTTTGTTAGGAAGAAAGATGGTTCACTTCGTATGTGTATCAATTATCGGCAGTTGAACAAGGTAACCATCAAGAACTAGTATCCTCTTCCAAGAATAGATTCGTTGTTTGACCAACTCCAAAGGGAAAGTTATTTCTCTAAAATTGATCTCTGGACGGGTTATCACCAATTTAGGGTGAAAGAGGAAGATGTTCCAAAAATGGCTTTTAGAACCCGATATGGTCATTATGAGTTTTTAGTGATGTCCTTTGGTTTGACTAATTCCCCAGCGGCATTTATGGACTCGATTAATAGGTTGTTTAGACAATACGTTGATATGTTCGTAATTATTTTCATAGATGATATTTTGATTTATTCGAGAAGTGAGAATAAGCATATTGATCATTTGAGGATTGTATTGCAAATTCTCAAGGACCAACAACTTTATGCAAAGTTTAGTAAATGTGAGTTTTGTTTAAGGCGCGTAGCTTTTCTTGGACATATATTTTAAAGCAAGGGTTTTGAGGTAGATCATATTAAGACGGATGCGGTCAAGAGTTGTCCTAGACCTCTATCATATACATATATTAGAAGTTTCTTGGGTTTGACCGGTTATTATAGAAGATTCATTGAGGGGTTTTCCTTTATTACTTCTCCTTTGATGACTTTGACTCAAAAGAAGGCCAAGTTCATATGGTCCGAAGCTTGTGAGAAAAGTTTCCAAGAGTTGAAAGATAGACTTATTTCCGATTCGGTGTTGACCTTACTGGAAGGTACGAATGGCTTTGTAGTATATTGTGACACCTCTAGAGTTTGATTGGGATGTGTGCTTATTCAAAGTGGTAAGGTGATTGCCTATTCTTAGAAGCAACTAAAGATTCATGAGAAGAACTATCCTACCCATGACCTTGAATTAGTGGCTGTGGTATTTGCCTTAAAGATTTGGAGGCATTATTTGTATGGGGTCCATGTTGATGTTTTCACCGATCACAAATATGATTTGAGTGTTCTGTATCACCCTGGAAAGGTGAATGTAGTAGCAGATGCTCTTAGTTGTTTATCCATGGGTAGTGTTTCACATGTTGATGATGAGAGAAAAAATTTGGTTCGAAATGTTCATAGGTTGGCCCGATTGGGAGTTCAACTAGTGGATTCCACCAAGGGTGGTGTTATGGTACATAATGGGTCCGAATCATATTTCGTAGTCGATGTTAAAGCAGAGCAATGTTTTGATCCGACCCTAGTAGAATTGAAAGAGGCGGTGCTAAACAAGTCCGTAGAGGCTTTCTCCCAAGGGGGAGATGGTGTCCGAAGGTACCAAGGTTGTTTATGTATTCCGATTATTGATGACTTGAGGGAACAAGTCTTGTTTGAAGCCAATAGTTCTTGGTATTCAATTCACTCGAGAACCACCAAGATGTACCATGATTTGCGGGAGATCTATTGGTGGAATGGGAGTAAGAAGGATATTGCGGGATTTGTGGCTAAGTGTGCTAATGTAAAGTGAAGGTTGAGCATTAGATACCGGGAGGTTTATCCCAAGATATTAGAATTCCTACTTGGAAGTGGGAAGATTTGAATAAGGACTTCATAGTAGGGTTGCCACGAACTTGCCAACAATATGACTCGATTTGGGTTATATTAGACCGAATGATGAAGTCGGCCCAATTCATTCCCATCAAGGTTTCCTCTCCAGCGAAAGATTATGCTAAGCTATATTTGGGCAAGATTATAATGTTGCATGGAGTGCCCTTGTCCATTATCTCCAATAGAGGTACCTACTTTACTTAACAATTTTGGATGTCCTTCCAAAAGGGTCTTGGCACGAATGTTAAGCTTAGCACAATTTATTTCCACAAACCAATGGGCAAGAGGAAAGATGTCACAACCCGAGAGCAGTCCCTAGTCATAACATGGCGTACTTTACCCCGAAGGGGTCTCATACAAGCCCTTAGCATATCATGACATAAGAACATAGGAAAAAGCAAAAAATTTAAAACTTTTCTTTACAATCGAAGTCTGTGTAAAATGTGAGAAATTCTATGACACTGTCTCAAACCATCTATAACATAAAATTATAACTCTTTAATACAATCTTAGGGACATGACCCTTACATAAATCTAAAACATAAAAGAATGATATAAAATAGACACGTGGTCAAGTCCTCGAATACTATGAGCACTCACCAATCTTCTTCTTCTTAATCTACAAAAGTACTAGCCACGAGGATGAAATACAATATCTCCAAAGCCTACACTAATAGAAAATGTAGAAATATGGGTTAGGAAAAAATGTACCAAGTATGGAAGCCATGCAAGAAAATCCTTAAAACATGCATAAAAGGGACAGTTTGTTTAAAACCATGCTTCATGCCACTTTTGAACATCATCTTTAAAATAGTTTGAGAATATAGCTCATAGGACAAGTCATGTACAATTCATCATAACATATAGAATATCATCACAATTACAAGCATAGTCTTCAACACAACATAATGCATACTCTAATCTTCACAAGACATAGTTCACATACATAAGTACATAAAAAGATGATATCATCATAATAGGACTATCACATGAGTAACCTTAAGCTAAACTTGTACAATGCATAGCTAGGTTCCAATAATTCTATCTACACTAAGTCTTACTTTTAGGCTGCCATGATCATACAGAACATAAGTTCACACCACATAAATGCAACCCAAAGTCATACTAGTGCAATGCAAAGGTAAGGTCCCATAACCCTACCAAATGCCAAGTATCACATTTAGACCACCAACAACATACATATCTTACTTTAGTTCATTCATAACCAACATACATAATAGCTTTTAGGTGGATCCACTAGCTAATACCTTTGTGGCCACATAGTTACGGGATATGGGGATGGCTTCTAGAAACCCGGACTTGCTAAACGTAGAAGGCTTCCATCCCATGAGATAATACACATTGGGAATCCAGACTTGCTAAACGTAAAAGCCTCCCATCTCACTTTCATATCCGCTCGGTTTTAAGCATAATTCCCTTTAAAAGTTACATTAAGTCTTTACTTAAGTTTAGGTTAATAATAGAATGCACTAGGCACTCAAACTAACATATATCATAATAGCTCATAGATTCATTAAGTGAGAATATCCTTTCACTTTAGAACCATCAATAAGTGAGTAAACCTTTCACATTATCATTCATAGTGTTTTCATGAGAACTAGCCTTTCATGCAACACAACAATATGACCATAGTCATAACATATCATACATAGCCATGTATAGGGGTATAGGAAGGAAGGATCTTGCATCAATACCACAATATACACAATAACTAAAAACCTCCACCTTTCAAGCGGATCAACATGGTCATGCACATTTCATACATAATAGTATGTAAAAGTGCATATGAGAACTAACCTTTCAATCAACACCATAGATACATTATCATCATAGAAACTTCCTTCTCAAGTGTTCATAAACATGTACATAATACAACAATCACACATAACATATATTGCATTTTAGAGTCACATTGAGTCAACTCATCTAGAATTAGACATATATAACATAGATACAACCATGAATCAAGTAATACATTCATTTCATGCACAAACTCATGTGATCATATTATAGGTCATGTGGGTGAATTCTCTGCACAATAATTCCATATACAACTTCAACCTACATAATATCTTCCTTCTTTATGCCTAAGCATCCTTAACTTATTCATATTAGGTTTTACAATTTAAGCCCAAGGAATTATCTTCATATTATGAGCCTTAATCTCAATCCATGCCTCACATTGTAATCATGTATACCTAATTCTTAAGGTAAACTAGTCTAAATACTTCATTCGTACTCAATTATAGACATATATCATCATGTAAACTATATCACAAGACTACTTCAACCATGATCCATCATATAAGACCTAATCAAGTTAGTTCATGTCTACAAGATTCATTCATAAACAATTCATGTCTAAGTGATCTAATCTAAGGAAAATTCACTAAGAAGTTCATCAATTTTAACGGTTCACATCTAGCCCTTAATTTGCCTCTTTCATTATCTAACCCTAGAGTTTTATGTTAATCGAGAATATAGGTAGATTCATACTTAGATCATGTAATTACATCATAATCAACTCACACTCCATCAATTGAATCAACTTCTAACAACATTCATTGTGTAAGGAAGAGCCATAGCTAGGTTTGGGGAACACTCATGGATTCTTTGGAATTCAAGTTAGAATCATCTAAAATAGGTAGTATCATCAATAACAAACATAAATGAATGTAAACATAACCCATTGTCAAGCTTTCATCATCAATCAAGTCATACCCTAGTTCACAATTTGGGAAGAAGGGGAAATCATGGGTCCAAGGGAGATTTTCATCAAAATCCAGCAATACTCCACTAATCCAATCATAAATCATCTTAATCAACTACAATAAACCTTAATTAAATAATTGAATTTGTTTTGGAAGAAGTCCCATGACTAGATTTGAAAACTGTAAATTTAGGGAATTTGAAAACATATTTGAAGGGTCTTCTTGGTGATAGCTAACCAAGAATGAAAAGCATCCACACCTTGTCTAAGGAACTCCAAGAATTTTGGGGAAGAACCTTGAAACTCTAGCAACCCTAGCTCCAATGTCTTCTTCTTCTTCTTGAGTCTAGAGAGATAATTTTTGAGAGAATGATGACGTTCTAGGTTTTTTTTTATATTAAGTGTGAGTAACTAAATTGAAGGAATTTGACCTTAAAAAGTATATATACTTGTTAGGAAAGGAATAAAATAATGTGGACTCAACTTTGGAAAGGAGATAAGAACTACAAAGTTTAAACTTAACAGTTTGCACCGAACCCGTCTAAGCTCGCCCTTTGAACTTCATGGCTCGCCAGGGCACTAGACAACTCGCCTAATAGCCCTTGGCTCGCCCATTTTTCCAGCCTGACAGTGCTTCACTATTTCTGGCATAACGTTTTACTCCGATATCAAAATTGAGCAAACTTGGTGGCATTGGATAGAGGACTCAAAGACCTTTAATTGTATTGGTAATGGCCCACCTATTTCGTTTTGAGCTAAGAGATATCATCATTTGACTTGGCCCTTGAATAGTAGCGTAGTTTGCCACCCCTTAACCCCTTTCACGATCTTGCTTGCCCAACGGACCCTCTTGGCTCGCCAAGGGCACTAGGCGACTCGCCAGGTGAACCCTTGGCTCGCCCAAATTTCCAGTGAGCTACAAAAATGGGCAGCTCACTAGGCAATCTTGAGGGACCAATGGGCGACTCTCCAAGATGGTTGGCAAGCTAAGGCTTAGTTTGCCCTTTGGTCCAGTACCTAGGTTAGGAAGGACAGCTGAAACGACCCCAAAAATGCCCGAAAATGTGCTTCGGAAACACCTCGAAAATCGCAAAAAATGCGATTTTGAGGGTCAACTTTAAAGGGGCATATCTCTCAGCACACAAGGAACTGGAAGGAGCTCAAACTATCAAAATTGAAGCTCTATTAGTTAGCTTTCCAACGCAATTTGTTTCACCTCATTCCGAGTTAGGATGAAGGAGTTATGACCGTTTTCGTAAAACCTGTCCGACAGAAAATGCAAATTCCAAAAGAGCCGAAAACACCGTTCACCCGCCTCATTTTTTTCTAAGTGTTGGGACGTTTTTTATAAAAAGGGGACATATCCATACTTAGTCATTTAACTTCAAAACATCCAAGAACACTCTCTAAGCCCTCTCCAAAAATTCCACCAAGATCATCCACCAAATTCAAGAATCCCAAGCTTTAATTCCGGATTCAAGATTCAATCTCAAGCAATTCTCCATTCCAATCTTCATCAAGAATTCTCCAAAGTTGAGGTATGTGGGTTGATTGTGGAAACCTTCCTTTCCACAAGTCCAACCATTTATCCTCTATTTTACTTCAAGTTTATGGGTCCTTATGATCATTTATGAACTCTTGAATTATGGAATCACTACTACACACCCTATTAAGGTCTATCTTGCATATTTTCATGAAATGGTATTATTATGTGATGTTTATGGTTTTCATGCCTCCATGATCCAATTATGAAGGTTGTTATATATGTATATATATATGTATGTTGTTGGTGGGCTGTTTTATATGGATTTTGAAATTGGTTGGACTTAGTACTCTTGAAACACATGATTTTATTTACATGAACAAGTAGCCCACCATATGTTTGATAAAATGTCATTTATAGAATTCTTATGAAATGGAAGGTCCAATGTACGTCCTATGAGTCGGATGATTATATAAGTATTGAAATGATGATGAAATGGATACATGTATATGATTTTCTCTATATGGTGTGTGAGTCGACCAAGCCTAGCTCGGGGGTTGTAGGCTCGGGTAACCGTATCAAGGGGTTGGTACCTTGGTTGCCTAGTACGGGGTAGTAGGCCCGTATAACCATATCGAGGGGTTTGTACCTTGGTCCCTAGCTCGGGGGTGGTAGGCCCGGGTAACCACATTGAGGGGTTTGTACCTCTTTCGCCTCCAAGGGGGTGGTAGGCCTTGGAAATGCTATATTGATGGTCACTCACTACACATATACTATGCCCTACTAAATATGATTTTTATATAAGCATTATTATACATATCATCTCATTAATATGTTATCTATCGGGTACGATTATGCATTTTGCCTATAATGTCCATCCATTGTTACATTGCATTGCATCCCATATACTTAGTACATTCAAACGTACTAATGCATACTCTATGCCTACATGATGTCACCATGTAGGGACCGAGCACCGTCCGACCATCCTCCTCCACGTGGCTAATACGATTTCCTATCAAGGTTATTGGTGAGTCCTCCATTCCGGGGACGTTGTTCATGATCTTTTGTTATGTATAAGACCCTTTTCTTTTTTAATTATGTATTGACTATGAGGGTGAGCCCGGTAGTTTGTCTCGGCCCCCGCTAAGTATCCATGTTTAGAGGTGGTGTTGGACAAGTTGTGTATTATGTTTGAGCTTGACTCATCTATGGTATTTATGTATTATTCTCTTTTTGTCTTGCTCCCTTAGTCCCAATTTCCCTTGATTATGCGTATCGCTTATGGTCATTTTAATTGCTTCCACGACCAAGGATGTGTAATGATATGCTATGAGGCTTGTTTGGGGTTCCCTCGGGTTCCCCATTCGCCGGTCACGTCTAAGCCCTAGACTTGGGTCGTGACAACAGCCCACTAAGCGACCCAAATATGGGTTAGCACAAAATGTACTAAGTATGGAAGCCATGCAAGAACATCCTTAAAACATGCATAAATGGACATTTTGTTTAAAACCACGATTCATGCCAATTTTGAACATCATCTTTGAAATAGTTGGAGAATGTAGCTTATAGGACAAGTCATGTACAATTTATTATAACACATAGAATATCGTCACAATTACAGGCATAGTCTTCAACAAAACAAAATGTATACTCCAATCTTCAGAAGACATAGTTCACATACATAATTACGTAAAAGGATCATATCAACAGAATAGAAATATCACATGAGTAACCTTAAGCTAAACTTGTGCAATGCATATCTAGGATCCCATAATCTGATCTACACTAAGTCTTGCTTTTACGCTACCATGATCATACACAACATAAGTTCACACCACATATATGCAACCCAAAGTGATACTAGTGCAATGCAAAGGTAAGGTCCCATAACCCTACCAAATGCCAAGAATCACATTTCGACCACCAACAACATACATATCTTACTTTAGTTCATTCATAACCAACATACATAAGTAAGGAGTCATTCATCATCATAACAGGTAATAAGTAAAGTTAACCTTAACATTCATTCATTTCATACATACATAATTCAAAGTCTTCATTACATAAGACGACCTAACCATAACCCATCTTAAAGTCCACTTGTTCAATGTATGAGTAACGTCTCGTACCCCCATTCATACCAAGTAGTACCTCTTAAGGAATCATAATTAGAGTCCACGTTCTTATTATTGCTCATATTCATATCATTTAGGGATAATAACCTTAACCGACATAGATCATGTGAGTTACATGGAATTCGGTGTTTTACCCCCACAACAAAAAGAGGGTGTTATACTTGCCTAAGGTAGAACATACATAATAGCTTTTAGGTGGATCCACTAGCTAATACCTATGTGGGTACATAGTTATGGGATATGGGGATTGCTACTAGAAACCCGGACTTGCTAAACGTAGAAGGTTTCCATCCCATTAGATAACATACATTGGGAAGCCACACTTGCTAAATGTAGAAGCCTATCATCTCACTTTCATATCAGCGCACTGCGAACCATATTTCCCTATAAAAGTTACATTAAGTCTTTACTTAAATTTATGTTAATGAAAGAATGCCCTAGGCACTCAAACCAATATACATCATAATGGCTCAAAGATTCATTAAGTGAGAATATCCTTTCACTTTAGAACCATCAATAAGTGAATAAACCTTCCACATTATCATTCATAGTGTTTTCATGAGAACTAGCCTTTCATTCAACACAACAATACGACCATAGTCATAACATATCATACATAGCCATGTATAGGGGTATAGGAAGGAAGGATCTTGCATCAATACCACAGTATACACAATAACTAAACACCTCCACCTTTCAAGTCGATCAACATGGTCATGTACATTTCATGCATAATAGTATGCAAAGTTGCATATGAGAACTGACCTTTCAATCAACACCATAGATACATTATCATCATAGACACTTCCTTCTCAAATGTTCATAAACATGTACATAATACCACAATCACACATAATACACATATATTGCATTTAAGAGTCACATTGAGTCAACATATCTAACATTCAACAAATATAACATAGATACAACCATGACTCAAGTAATACATTCATTTCATGCATAAACACATGTGATTGTATTATAGGTCATGTGGGTGAAGTCTCTACACAATAATGCCATACACAACTTCAACATACATAATAGCTTCCTTCTTTAAGCGTAAGCATCCTTAACTTATTCTTATTAGCTTTTACCATTTAAGCCTTAGAAATTATCTTCACATTATGAGACATACTCTTAAGCCATGCCTCACATTGTAATCATGTATACCTAACTCTTAAATTAAACTTAACTACATACTTCATTCTTACTCAATTATAGACATATAGCATCAAGTAAACTAGATCACTATACTACTTCAACCATGATCCATCATATAAGACCTAATCAAGTTAGTTCATGACTAAAAGATTCATCCATAAACAATTCATGTCTAAGTGATCTAATCTAAGACAAATTCACTAAGAAGTTCATCAATCTTAAAGGTTCACATCTAACCCTGAATATTCCTTTTTCATGATATAACCCCAGAGTCTTAGGTTAATCAAGAATATAGGTAGATTCATACTTAGATCATATAATTAAATCATAATAAACTCACACTCCATCAATTCAATCAACTTCTAACAACATTCATTGTATAAGGAAGAGCCATAGCTAGGTTTGGGGAAAACTCATGGATTCTTTGGAATTCAAATTAGAATCATCAAAAACCAGTAATATCATCAATAACAAACATAATTCAATGTAAACATAATCAATTGTCAAGCTTTCATCATCAATCAAGTCATACCCTAGTTCACAATTTGGGAAGAAGGGGAAAGCATGGGTCCAAGGGATATTTTCATCAAAATCTGACAATACTCCACTTATCCAATCATAATTCATCTTAATCAACCATAATAAACCTTATTTAGGAAATTGAATTTGTTTTGGAAGAAGTCCCTTGACTAGATTTAAAAACTCTAAATTTAGGGAATTTGGAAACATATTTGAAGGGGCTTCTTGGTGATAGCTAACCAAGAATGAAAAGCATCCGTACCTTGTCTAAGGAACTCCAAGAATTTTGGGGAAGAACCTTGAAACTCTAGCAACCGTAGCTCCAATGTCTTCTTCCTCTTCTTGAGTCTAGAGAGATAATTTTTGAGAGATGATGATGTTCTTCGGTTTCTTCATTTTATTAAGTGTGAGTAACTAAATTGAAGGAATGTGACCTTAAAAAGTATATATACTTGTTAGAAGAGGAATTAAATAATGTGGACTCAACTTTGGGAAAGAGCTAAGGACCCACAGAGTTTAAACTTAAAAGTTTGCACCAAACCCGTCTAAGCTCGCCCTTTGAACTTCATGGCTCGCCAAGGGCACTAGGCAACTCGCCTAATGGCCCTTGGCTCGCCCATTTTTCCAGCCTGACAGTGCTTCACTATTTTGGACTTAACTTTTTACTCCGAGATTGAAATTGGGCAAATTTGGTGGCATTGGAAAGAGGACTCATAGACCTTTAATTGGATAGGTAACGACCCACCTAATTCGTTTTGAGCTAAGAGAAATCATCATTTGACTTGGACCTTGACCAGTAGCCTAGCTTGCCACCCCTTAACCCATTTCACGACCTTGCTAACCCATTGGACCCTCTTGGCTTGCCAAGGGCACTAGCCGACTCGCCAAGTGAACCCTTGGCTCACCCAAATTTCCAGTGAGATCCTAAAATGGGCAGCTCACTAGGCGATCTTGAGGGACCAATGGGCGACTCGTCAAGATGATTGGTGAGCTAAGGCTTAGTTCGCCCTTTGGTCCAGTACCTAGGCTAGGAGGGACAGCCCACTAGGCGACCCAAGTACACTTTGGCGCATCGCCAAGTGGCTTGGGAGATCATGCTGCCAATCGCCAACCTATCCAAAGAGAATCAAGTTCTCCTTCACCCTTCTTTTATAGTTTAGGTCCTTACCTGCTTCCTAGGTTTGTCAACCCATTATACCAAGACCTAGGTTAGCCTATAAGGGTACGGGGTTGTAAGACGTGCCTTGACGTTCAACCATTAAACCCTTCAACCCTTCATTCTAAGTACGGGAAGTCAATATACAACCTAAAACCAAACACCAAAGTCAAAAGCTCCCACGTTAGGCTCTAGTTTTACCTATAAGTTTCCATTAGACTCTAGCTTGGTCTTACTAATTCTATGGGTTGTTACAAAAGAACAATACAAATATTTGAAGACATGTTGAGGGCTTGCGTGATAGATTTTAATGGCTTGCGTGACCATTTGCCCTTGATAGAATTTTTCTATAATAATAGCTATCATTCAAGTATTGGTATGGCTCCGTTTGAGGCTCTTTATGGTAGGATGTGTACATCTCCTATAGGATGGTTTGAGGTGGGTGATTTTGCTTTGATAGGACCCGAGTTTGTTAATGAGGCTATACAGAAGGTTCAACTCATTAAAGAAAGGTTGAGAACAACCCAAAGTCGACAAAAGTCATATGCTGATGTTAGAAGTAGAGCCCTTGAATTTGATGTGCATGATTGGGTTTACTTGAAAATCTCACCCATGAAGGGTGTAATGAGGTTTGGTAAGAAACGAAAACTTAGTCCACATATCAAATTTTGAGACGTGTTTGTAAGGTTGCGTATGAGCTTGATTTTCCCCTCCTTGAATATGTACTTTGTGCATAACTTGGATTTAGGCTCCGTGAGATTGTGTTGAGCATTGCTTTTGAGATTGGAGATGGTAGTTCCTCTTTTAGTGTAAGAAGTCTGAAAATTTCATGCATATTGGGTTGTTAGATGTAGTTCCTACCTCCTTATGGTGTATTGAGTATACTTAGCTTGGAGATGAAGTTCCTCCTCAGTTGTGTGCATTTAGATGAGTTACATGCATGATGGACTGCTAGTCTTAAGTCTTTTATCTAGAAACGTGCTTAGAATCTCATTCGAGGTCGAATGATCCCAAGGGGGAGATAATGTAACACCTTTAATTCGAAACGAGGCAAAGTATGAATTTTTTGGAAATTGCAGGTGCCATTCACGAGGACCCAACCACTGGTCGTGGGTTGAGCCACGAGCCGTAGCTGGGGCCGTGGAGAGGGCCACCAATAATTTTTTCTAGGGATGGACCACGGAGGGACCTATAGACCATTGGTGGGTCCACGCCCTGTGGTCCATACATCCGTGGATTGGCCAAAAGTCTCTAACCATGAACGACGACTACCAGGATGGATCGTAGATCCATCCACGGTCCGTCAGTCGTGGTCTCGTGAGTCAGGCATAGACGGTTATTTTAGGGGTATATGGGTCTTTTCCAATTTAAATTAAATCAATGTGGTGTCCTTTTGCCTAAGTCTAGACCAGTTATATAAGTATTTTTAACCGCAAAACCCCTCATTCAAGTCATTCTCTCAAATCCCAAAAGAAAACCCAAACTCCTCTAAAATATTTTCTCTCTAGATGTTGGAAGAAGAAGGAAGAAATTGGAGCTAACTCAAGATCAATTCTCCCAATCTTCAAGCTTTTGAGGGAATTGTAATCAAGGTATGATGGATTTTCATCGATGGAATCCTTACTCCTATAGACTTTCACGACCCAGGGTTACCCCAAGATGTAACAAGGCATACTCAACCCCCGAAGAGGTATTATACAAGCCCCTTAGCATATTATAACCTAATATAATATAAAAGTGCAAAAATTTAAAACATTATTCCAATACAATCAAAGTCTCATAAAACGAAGGGGAAGTCTTTACACTTGTCTCAAACCATCTTAAAAATGAATATCTTTGGGACATTGCCTATACAATAGTTCTCAACATAAAAAAAGACATAAAAGAATGACATAAGGACATGGTGGTCAAGCTCTCAAATGCTATGAGGACTCACCAATTCTTCACTTGCTTGCTCTACTAAGAACCCAGCCACGAGAATGGAAGTCAATATTGCCGGACCTACATTTGATAAGAATTTAGGCAAAAGTATACGTTAGTACAAACATGTACTAAATATGATAGGTAGCATAAATCATCAACATAAGCATGGCATAAGCATAAGTTTTAGTCAACATAAGGCATAACTCATAAACATAAGAGATAAAAACATAAGTCATAAGGATAGCCTATTTACATAAATCATCATATCATAAAGGACAACTCCATAAGGTAACCTCAAAGGCATACTTGTGCAATGCTGGATACTACCCCATAAATCTCACCCATGCTAAGTAAACCTCCTAAGGTCATCATTCATATTCATCATCTTTTATTCTCATAGTTAAATTATTTCTCATAGACAAGGAAATCACCTCTAGTCATACATGTATTGGAAAGGCCTTTCAAGCTGCAATACAAATTAGTCATTTTCATATTTCATAGTTCATACTATTCTTACTTTACTTCAAGACATGGGGACTCACATCTCTATGTCTATTATAAAGGCTAATGGGTATTCACCTCTTGCCTTACATGCATAGTCATATGTATTTGCCTCCATGACCATTTTAGGGAATCATAGGTATTCGCCTCCATGCCCCTTCATGAAATGATATAGGTAATCGCCTCCACATAATTTAATAACGATCATAGGTATTCACCTCAATGATCCACATGATATGATATAGGTATTCGCCTCCACATCATTTAATAAGGATCATAGGTATTCACCTCCATGATCAACATAAAGGCTAATGGGTAATCACCTCTTGCCTTGCATTAGGAGTCATATATATAAAGGGTAGTCACCTCACATTCCTCATTATATAAGGGTCTTGGTAAATTACCTCAAGACTCATGTCATCATATAGTCCTTTGACTTATATTCATTTTAGGTGATCAAGCCTTTCAACCTAGAATCATTCTATGTGAGAAAACCTTTCACATCATGTTCATTATGTTTCATGAGAATAATCTTTCAAGAAACACAACATTTATAAAAATCAATATAGTTCTATAGATATGGAGATTGTTACTAGAAACCCGGACTCAACTAGCGTAAGAGGTCTTCATTTCATGAGATATACTTTGGGAACCCGGACTCAACTAGTGTAGAAGGATCCCAATTGGAAGCTGGACTCAACTAGCGTAAAAGATTCCATCATAGTCATAGAAACTTTACGCTAAAAGTTTTTCATAAAGCAATTACATAAGTTCTATATGGACATGCATAATCTCATATACTCATAATCTAGGTCATGTGGGTAGATTCCTTTTACAATAATACCATATTTAAATCAACATATATATTAGCTTCACTCACAAAGTCTTAACATTCATAGTTCATCATAATAGCTTTTACCCTCATATCCCTAGAAATCAACCTTCATAAATACAAGTCTTACTCTCAAAGCAATACTTCTCATGATTATCATATATACCTAATTCTCCAGACATTTTAACCAGATGCTTCAGTCTTGAGTAATTCTAATCCTATATCATTAGATAAACTCAATATCAAGCCCTACTAATCATGATTCATCATATAAGGTTTAATCTAATAAATTAATGTCTACAAGATGTACTTCTTTGCAATTCATGTCTAGGTGGTCTAATCTCAAGCAATCCATAATGTAATTCATCAATCTTAGAAGATCACATATAAACCCTCAATTTACATTTCACGGCATAAAACTCAACTATAGCAAATTCACCTTAGAATCATAGGTTAATCAAGAATACATGTAAAATCATACTAAAAATATGCAATTCCATCATAAACAATCATAAAGAATCATAAATAGTCATAATCTACTCTATTGGATCATAACCCATCACATTAGTAGAAACCTTAGATTCACTTGGGGAATTCTTCTTCTAAATTAGGGAAAACATGGGGGCTTCATGGATGAAAGGAATCCATGAATTAATAAGCCATCAAACCTTAATTACAAAGCCCACAAAATCTTGAAGATTGGAGGACTTGACCTAGCTTGAACCCTCTTCTTCTTCTTTATAGAGAGAGAATATTTGGGAGAGAATTGGGTTTCTTTGGGAATTTAGAAATAATGACTTAGGACGACTTAATTTAGGGGTCTAAAGTCTTTATATAGGTGGTCTAAACTAGGGTAAAATGACACAATTTAATCCTTAATTAGTTCTGGAAATTCCCCTTAGTCCCCAACTTAACTGCTTAAAACTGATTCACTGTCTCACCCACGAGCCCCCGACCTCGGGGTGTAGGTTGACCTACGGCCCATGCTGGTTTGGTTCTAGGAGTTGGCAAGGCAGGCTTGGCTCCACGGACCCCTACCACAAGGCATGGACCCATCCACGAAGCGCAGGTCTAACCATGGTTACTGCCTTAGCAAGTTTTCTTGGGCAGTTTCTCAAGGGTGCTCATCCATGAGGCTTCCCATGGAGCGTGGGTCTAACCACGAGGCGTGTATGACCCTCGTGGGTGAAACCTTTATGCTCTAATGTGCTAAACACTCTGAAACATGCTAAAGCTCCATCTTAAGGCTATGGGATGTTATAATATCTCCCCCTTAGGATCATTCATCCTCAAATGATGTTCTAGGCACTTCTTAAGGTCACAGATCTTGACTAGCAACCCATAATGCATGCAACTCATCTAAATGCACGTCACCAAAGGAGGAAACATCAACTCCAAAAGACTTTGATTGTATTGAAAAGTTTTAAATTCCCGCTCATTTCTATTACTTTATGTTATGATATGCTAATTGGCTTGTATGAGGCTCTCAGGGTCTTATACGCCTTGTTACATCTAGGGAGTACCCCTGAGTCGTGACAAAATTCCAATGATACTATTTTTGTATATAGATATATTGTGATTGTATTATGGAGGTCTCACTAAAGTATTGCAATATATATCAATGGTATCATTAAAGTATATAAATATATTGTGATAGTATCACTACAGACTGAAGAAAATGAAAATATAAATAGTAATAAAAAATTAAATGAAAAATAAATAAAATGAGAAAACTAAAAATAAATTAAATAACAAAAAAAATAGAATGACCAAGTGATGAAAAATAAATAATATTATGATTTGAGAGAATATGAATGGAAAAGAAAGAACAATATTAAAGAAGAATGAAATAATTATAAAAAAAAAGAGAAAACAAAGGAAAGGAACATAAAATAACGAAATTAAAAAATAAAGAGAAAATAAAATAAAAAGAGGAAAAATAAAGGAAACAATATATTGACCCTCTAGATCATTTCCTTATTTTTCTGATCTTTTCATTTTTAGAGCTGTCCTGTAGCGACTTAAGTCATTCATGACTTGCTGGGAATGACAGTTTGATCTTCGGGTTGTTTATTTGAGTTTTGCTTAGGTTTTCGTATTTTGGTGCCATAAAAATTTTAACAGTTGTCTTTGATAAAAAATGTAGGAAGACGACCTTCGAATACAACTCTCATCGTTCCATCATCTCCAGAAGGGTCATTTCTATGCTAGTGGCATGGTTGGTTTTTGCCTCGAGGCTTCTTTTACGAGTTTGTGTTGTTATGCATTTTAATTTTGAAGTCCTGGACAATATTTGAATTTGGTAAACAATCAAGTAAACATGCTCAAATGCAAATTTTGTAATTGTGGTTAGCTCTGGAACGCTGAATTTTGTATTACATGACCTTCGGTTTTGGTCTCGAAGTGATTGGGATGGTTTTGTAGCATTTATTATTTTGTTTGATTTTTTCCATGAAAGTGTTAACCTGAGTCAAAACTTTAGTAAGACGGCCTCTTGTTGGTTGTTTGTATGATTCTATTGAGTCTGAATGTCGTTTTAGAATTGATAACACTTTTGGTTTGTATTGTTTAGACCTCGAAATAGTTTCGAGGGTCCTTTAATGTTTCTAGCATTCTTTCCCCAACTGCTGATTAGGCAGCTTATGGTGCAGTGGTTTTGTGGCCCTTGTTCGCTTTTGGGGTAGCCACATTAGTGGCCTAGGGGAGAGCTTTACCGATAGTACTTGAAGGAGCAGGGGACGCGTTAGCTGCCTGCTAGTCGCATTTTCTATAACCGCATTCGCGACCTGGACGCCACTATTGCGGTAGGCGTCTCTTTAGTTGGGCTACTTTTGCAGCCAGCTGACCGCATTAGCAGCCATTTGACCTTTTTATTATCCATTGTTGAAATTTTTATACATCTCCAACTTCAAAATTCAGTATCCCAAATTCTAGAGCTCTAACTGAAACGATTTGAAGTGCTGGACGTTCGTGTTGATTAGGGCTACACATTTGATTACTCGGAGAAGTGAGGGGGAGTGTTGATTGGAAGAAATTCTCAGCCCAAATGGGCTTCCATGTATCTTTTGTGGTGAATTAAATTGCATGTTGTCGTTGGGGCTGTTGCGAGCATTGAATTAGGCCCTATTTTGGGACACAAGCTTTGTTCGTCGATAATGACCTTTTGATGGAGTCAATTTGGGGATTCCTGGTGTGGGTTCTACATTTTAATTTTTATTCGACTTGGGTGTCTAAGCATCTGTGTTGATGTTGTGATAAATAATTTGTTAACATGGTGGTGTTTGGAGGTGTTTCGAAGGCGGATAAATCTTCTACAGTGGATTTAGAGTGGGTGTGATCTGTTTCGAGGTAGGCTTCGGTCTACTCTCTAGATTGGGCTTTACTAGAAAATGTTTAGTATGATCTACATGTGATTTAGGCGAATGGTGTCAAGTATTGGAATGGCTTCCTCCATTATACCTGCCTAAGGTGTACTCTTGAAGAAGCTTAGATCTCCGAACACTGAATCTTGAGGAATCAAGGTAGTCATGAATAATCATGTTGAAGTGAGGTCTCCCCCTAGAGTCTCTAAATGCTAAAGAATGCCTCCAACCTAAAGGTCTATGCCCCACATAGGCCTTCTAGCTCGATCATGTGTTGAACCTCTAACCTTCCAAAGTTTGGAGTTAGCAAAAGCAAAAGCACACGACGAGGAATCAACAAATAGAATTTCCTAAGAATTCCCTATAACTTCCAAAAGATAAGATATAGATGTCTTAGCACCGATCCATAGAACTCGACTAGATATTTTCCCTCATACAATTAAAGCCGGCATATGTAGAGCTCTGATACCAAACTATCATGACTCGATTTCTTAGATCACGAGGGAACCTACTACACCCTACAAGTAGGTAAGCCTAACCCATATGAAGCTTAAGGCTTAACATAACAAATGAAGGGTAATAAATAGAAATTCAACACAAGGACCATCCCAAGACAAAACATCAGTAAGTAATCCAATATCTAATCAAAATAAGAGTACAAGACTTTTATAAATACTAGATAGGTACAAGCTATTTCTGAATACAATATTAAGACTAAGCGTATTAAAAAGTAGATGGAAATCAGTAACTTTGAATGCCAGGAGCTCACCCTAGTCTTCGAAATTCAAAGTGGCTCCGCACGACTTCAAATCAATGGTAATAACTCAAACTATTTTCCATAGAAGGCATCGGATGACTAAGCTCAAAAGATAACACAAGCATAGACAATAAGAAATAGGAAGAGCATAGCACCAAAGACTAAGTAGGAGATACTACAATAGACAACAATAAGGAACAAAATAGAAAACAAAGGGTAAGAAGTCGAGAGAAGAACTTGCTTGTAGGGTAATTCAACAACCTACTTGAACCCAACTAAGATACCAAGTGAACTACCCAGATATAGTAGAACCACAACCCAAGTTCTGAAGTCAAAGCCTATCAACTTACAAGAAAAAAATTACAAAGAACATAATATGATCCATCAATAACCTAGTCAGACCCCCATAAGCCCCGAAGGTATAATGAACAAACATAAACCCGATCCCCATAAATTGGATAGTGCAATCAACAAACAAATATGTTGGTGATGGACAATGCATATGAATGTAGGTTGTGAAGCATGACCATCAAAGAACATTTCAAATGTCTAACCCAAGCACCGAATAAAGACAATGCCCATCAAAATAGTAGAAACCCATGGGCACCATCCCAGCTCGAAAAATTAAATCCATGGGCTGCCCATCCAGATACTAAAATTTGGGGGGCACTAGCCTAGCTAGCAAGAGTAACACATGGGAATGAATAAGACCATACGCCCGACCATACAGTAATCTCCAAGGGGCGCAACCCAACTAGAAAGAATAAACTCGGGGGCATCAATTAGACCAAATAATGCAAGAAAGGGCTTGGATGCACTGCCTAGTCAAGCAAAAGTTAGCACGTCACAGATGTCTCTAATATATCAAGTAGAAAAGGATCACATCTCTGATCCCTCGTAATCTCAAAAATTAGTAAGTCAATTGATCTAGGTAGTATGACTCCCGTTTTAACTAATTTAGAATAAAAGTTGAGTAAAACACTATCTCATTATGAATGATAAATATGCCAATGGACGAGCTAGGATCGAATCATATAGTTTGTGAGGATGAACAAACAATGCAACGCATGCCATCACCAAAATTCAAAGAAGCCCCTCAAAGTCAAATAAATATACAGCCAACTAAACCATGCTACCTAAGTGAAGAGCACTAGCCTGACACCCAACTAGTCCTCACACACGGTCTCGGGCCCAACAATATAACCATAAGCTAAATAAGGATACAACATGCCTATCTCTAAACAACAAGTGAATGGATCAAGAAGAGCTTCCAAATGAATAAAGAGGGAGAAAAATGAAGGGATGATGCCCTACCTCAATCATACTACTCCAATCCCAAACTGAGCACAACTACTGCCAACCTAAGGCTACAAAGAGCCACCAAAGTTTCAATCACCAACACAAAAATAAAAACCTAAAACAAGTCCTACCGTGACCAAATCACAACTACAAGGGAGATAAAACACATCCTTAAGCATCTAAGGTCCAAACTAGTTTAAGGGCACAACGTATCAATCGTAACAAGGATAAACAATATCATCCACACCACAAGAGACACTACAAGCATAAACTAAGGATGCCAACACCCACAATAAACCCAAGGATACTAAGGAGTTAAGAAAACATGGAATGAACAAAATGAGATAACACCCGATAAACACAATCTAAAATCACATGTAATGTATAATAATTATTATCTAAGAAACTCAATTAAGAAAGTAGATGGAAGCTAACGTTAAAGTTGATCACGAGTGCTCTAAATCCAACACACAAGAGTTATCTACTTCTGAAATGTGTTTGAAAACCTCCATTCTATAAAATTGCCGGCAACACATAATGACGGATGTTTAGACACTAAAATTAAATAATTGGAGAATGGTGAAAATTTGAGTCAAAATGGGAATATGTGACCTATGCTGGGAATACCAAAATTTACTCTACTAAAAGGTCCTAATTGACTAGCCAGACTTGTGCCCTAAAATGAGGCTCAATTCCATGCCTAGAATAGCCTAAACAAAAAAAATGCAACCTCTATAAAGCTTCTCACATGCTCATGAAGGTCTTTGTGTAGCCCTCTATATAGTCCTCTCATTTGGAGAAGGTGAAGAGTTGTGCTAGTGACTTCAAACATTGCATTCCCATCAGTTTGTGGAATGCAAATTGCACCCATTCCACTCGAGTGATCTGGATTATAGACAATATTTACATCATCTACACCGTCTCGATGACTAGATTTACTTTCATTCATCTCTTCCTCATGCATGCTCATCTTTCCTGTTGTTAGCACAAGCACGCGAAACAAAACTTAAAATTAAGCAAGTAGAAGTACAACTAAGAATAACAAATTCATTTTTTCCAAACTAAGAATTGTCAAATAAGACCACTCCCCGACAGCGACGCCATTTGATGTTTGCGTAATCAAGATACAACTTCCAATGCAAGTATCTACGATTGTACAATAGTAAACTAACCCAACCAAGGGTTGGGGTCAAGTCCCAAGGGAGTGGGCTTGAGAATTAATAGAAAAATAAAATTAAGTTCAATTTAGTAGTCTTACTTTTACGACCTCTCTTTCGAGCAAGCCGAAAACACAAAGGTGAAATCATATTGTTAGCTATAATTTCAATAGGTTCAAACACAACTACTACACAAAATCACAAATAAACAACAATTAAACTATCAGCAAGCAAGACCCAACAATTAACTTAATCCATATTCACAAATTCACATCCCAAGAATTGGGGTTTTAGTTATACATGTAAAAGAGATAAAAATTTATACCAATCTCAGTTTCCATCAATGGGTATAAGGAATTAAGTCTTAAAACACGTCAAGAGTGAAGAATCTTTGTGACCCACGTCCAATTTCTTGGTGTTGAAACCCTTTTTGACTCCAAAGTTTTTGAACAAAGTCTCCAAAAACCCTTAAGAGCTAAGGAATTTCTAAAAATACTGTAACAGTCTGATAATAGAATAATTAATACTAAGCTAATATTTTCAACAAGTAGTTATAGTGTTTAAAAAATTGTGCTGCGGAGGACCACTCGGTGAAGTTAGTCGATATCACTAACACACTCGGTGATTCGCCCTTTGGTCTTATTAATCGCCCTTCTGCTATTCTCTTTAGCGTTTTCATGTTCTAAGGCATAGGGTGAGAGTTACTACTTTGCGGATCTGCTAGGCGAAGCGCCGACTGCTGCTGTCATCGCAGACTTGACCTTATCCTAATGCTTCATGGAACTACTCGACGACACGCCGACTGCTTCTTTCATCATAAATTTTATCCTTTTCTTCAGGGCTCAACACACTAGAACATAAGGCATGGATAAGACCTTTTGGCGACACACCGAACGAGTTCGACAATTCTCAAATCTTCATTTCTTTTTTCTTTCAGCTGCCTTCGTTCATTTTTGCTAAGTAGTGTATTTCTTTCTCTCAAACTCCAAATACCTAAAAATTAAGGGTTTTCATAAGATATTGAGACAAAATATGCATTTGAGGACACTAATTTTATCAAAATATAGCCCTAAATGAGTTTGAATCGTGGACTCATCATGTCTGTGGTTTGATTTTGTTTTCGGGGGTAGTAGGGTTTATTTGGAAAGTCGAGGTTTAAAATAGGCACGTTGGGCAATTTGGTAAGTGATGAGTCCTAGATTTGGACTCAATTAGGACTTTATTTATACATATTTAGTTTTATTAAATGCTTATTTTGTGCAAATAACTGATGTAAAACCCTTGATTTCTAGGAATCTGGATTGAGGAACAAATCAAGGACACTAATTTGCAAAAAGGAACAAACGAGTTGAAAGAATGAAAAAACAAAAGCCTGGTGATCGCCAAGTCCACTTGGCGAGTCACCGAATGGCCATTTGACTGCATAAAATTCCTTTATGCCAAGCCCTGAGGGAAGAAATCAAGTTGGTAATTGAAAGGGGCAGTCGGCAAATCACCAAGCAATTCTGCGATGCAGTGCTGGATTGCCCAAAGTTATAAAACTTGAGATTGCTGAATGCCAAGATAGAAGGGCGATGGAAATGACCAAAGGGTGGCTCGCTGAGTGGTTGGGCGAAGCGGACTTACTTAGCCAAGTAGCTCTTCACAACACATTTTTGGCAACTACAAATACATTTTTGAATAAGTTGGGGGTGTGGTGAAAAAAGAGAAGTAAATTAAGAAGTGCAAAGAAGTTCCCTTTACCCATGGTTTTGAAAAAGTTGGAAGCCCTCCATAAAAAAAGAGAAGAGAATAGGAAAATGAAAAAGAAAAATAATGAAAAAGTCTGTGAAAGTGCAAAGAAAATGGGATTTCCGGCATTCTATGGAAAGTGATTAATGGGGTGACATTTGAGCATAAATGAGAATAATGAAGAGAAGGAAAGAAAGTGGTGTTCACACCATATTTCATGAGGATAGAAGTCACAGAGCCTAAATGACCGCACATTTACACTTAGCCCCGTTACAAGCCTTGAAAAGACCTTTTTGATCTTTAGTGAGCTGAAACAAATGTTGATTGAAAAATACTGGCAAGCCTATGGGTGACGTCATGCATTGTGTATATCTTTTTGAGTATGAGTGTTGATTATGATTTTGGAGCTATTAATTGTTGAATCATTGTGTGTGAATATGTAATCATTCTATGTGTGAGGGTATTTGAGTATCTTTGTTGAGCTTGAACTTGCATTTGAAGCAAGTATTGTGAACTTGACAATCATTTATAACGGTAGTCACAACTTGAATGTTGGAGTGCACAATTGATCCTTGCATGAGTAATTTGAGTCTTGTTATGTGCATTCATGTTTTAGTCCTGTGTAGCACTGCTTGAGACATCCTTTTTTGAACTGCTGAACTTAAGTTTTACTTGAGGACAAGCAAAAGTTTAAGTTGGGGGTGTTGATGAGTCCACGATTTGGAGTCATTTACGGCTTTATTTGGACAAATTTAATGTCCTCAAATGCGTATTTTGTGTCAATAACTAAGGTAAAATCCTTGTTTTGTAAGTATTTGGATTTAGGAACAAAGCATGGACAATAATGAACAAAAAGGAACAAGGCAGCTGAAAGAACGAAGAAAAGAAGGACTAAATATCACCTAATCTATTAGCCGAGTCGCCGAGTGGCCATTATCTTGCCTAAAGTTCCAGTGTGCCAAACGGTTCCGCGATTCAGTGTTGGATCGTCCAAAGTTACAGAACTTGAGGATGCTGAAGACCAAATCATAAAGGTGATGGAACTGACCAAAGGGTGGATCGGCAAGTTGATCGGTGATCCCGACTTACTGTGCCGATTGGTTCTTCGCAACATATTTTTGGCGACTATAAATACATTCTTAAATTCTTTAGTTTAGTATCAGTTTTCATAATATATAATTTCTTATCAGTTTTTGAGAGAGAACTCTGAGTATTGAAACGATATTTTCCTTAGCTTTGAAGAATTGAAGTTTTCCATTTTTTATAAATTTGAAGTGGGTCTTTGAGATTCTTCAATTTGGACCTTTGTAAAAACAAAATTAATCTTACCCAGTTGATGGAAACATAATTTGATAATGATTTCTATCTTTTTATGATGTCTAGCTAAAACTCCAATTCTTTGGGTGTGATTATGTGATTATTGGTTGATTTAGCTTATGGGTATTGTTAATTGATAGTTTAAATGCTGTTTAGAAGTGATTTGAATCAGTAATTGTGGTTTAATTTAAAAGGTTGTAATTGCAAATGCTTTTTTGTCTTCGTGTTTTTGGCTTGCTTGAGAGAGGTTTTAAATCCAAAATTATTTATTTGATGGTCTGTGGGTATTGGGTTGCCATGGGTTCAGCTCGAGAGAGTGAATCCTAAACCTTTTTCCACACATTCAGCTCGAGAGAGTGAATGGACTAAAGCGTATGCTATTCTTAATTGCTGCTTGTTGGTGTTCGAGAGAAGCCAACTTGATTCGGGGTAAATTTTTTTAGAGAAATTTTATCCCCACTAAAGTCTAGCTTATTCACTGATTTACAGCTATTTATTATCAGTCGCAATTACCCATTTGTCTACCTTTGCCTTTAGTCCAATCACATCCCAAGAACCCATCTCAATATTATTACTTTCGTGTTAATTGTTGCTGTTGTACTTGATAATTACAATCAAGACCCCCTATTATTTGACACTTTTGTCACCCTAAATTTCAATTATGTTTTTATTCGTAAATATCTATTCCTATGATTGACTTGAACATATTTGTACTTTGCTCTTGAATCTTAACACATACCACTCCTTGTGGTATTCGACCCAAACTCACATAGTTGGGTTATATTACTGACTAACGATTGTTTGCACTTAGAATTGGAAGAAGTGTCCTGATACGTGAAATCAATAATATCCCGATATCCTCATCTCTTCCCTTCTACTCCTATTCTAGCTTGAGGTATTGAGCTCATCATGGTTTGTTCTTTGTTTTCGAGTCATGTGTTTTATATGTTTCCATGATTTCTTGACTATGAATGATTTATGAAAAGTTCAATTTTTTAGAAAATGAGTCAATTTGATTGATTTCTACATATTTATGTTCATATGAGTATGAATTAAATGTAGACTACCTGATATGATGAAATGATCAAGTTTTTAGCTTGGAATGAAGTTTCCTCCTCGGATATATGCATCTGAGTATGTTTTTAACTTGAAGTTGATGTTTCCTCCTTGAATGTTAGCTTGGAGTTGATGTTTCCTCCTCGGATGTTAGCTTGGAGTTGATGTTTCCTTCTCGAATATGTATATTGCATGCATGATGGGCTATAAGATTTAGTTTCATCCCTCTTATGTAGTTTTGATGAGGTCTTAACTCGGAGTCGCTATTTCCTCCTTGGTTATATGCATTACATTGTAGGTTGGGGTGTTAGTTTCTCTCGTACTCTTTTCGTACCAGGTTGAATCTCATTCGAAAACGAATGATCCCAAGGGGAGATACTGTAACACCTCGAATCCGAAAGAGGGCATTATGACTTACTTCAGAAAACTGCAGGTGGCAACCACGAGGACCACCCACGGTCCGTGGATGGGACTACGGACAGTAGGTGTGGTCCATGGATGGCCCTGCTTGAAAAAGGTCTGAAGGCCAAAACCACGGCTTGACCAACAGACCATTGGCTAGACCACTGTTTGTGGTTGGGGGCCTATGGTTTGATGGCCAAGATCCACTTCCTAACAACCATCGATGGCTGTGCAGGATCGACCGTTGGTCTATCCACAGTCTGTCGATTGGTGGCCATTGGTCAAGTTTCAGCATTTAAGTTTAGGGGAAGTTGGGTCTTTCCCTAATTCCTAAATCATATACTACGTTGCTTTACCCTTCACTAAGACCCCTATATAAGTATTTTCAATCCCCAAATTAGCCCATTCACTTCATTCTCCCCAAATTCACCAAAAAAAAGAACTCTTCAATAATTCTATCTCTAGAAAGCTTGAAGAAAAAGGATTCAACCTAGGGTTTCAAGTCAACTCTCAATTCCTCCATTGAAGTTTAGCTTTCGGCTTCAAGGTATTATAGTTTTCATCCATGGATTCATTCCATTCATGGAGTTCCCAAATTCCTCTATTTTCAAAGTTAGAATTCCCCCATTGAGTTAGGGTTTTCTTCAATTATCATGGGTTCTTTTCATTATTGATTTAAATAATTGAATTATGATTTTTTATGGATGAATTGATGAAATACTATGGTTTTATGATGATTTTCCCCATGAACACATGTAATCCCCATGTTTTCAAGTTATGATGATGTGATGTTGGACTTTTATTATAAAGGAAGAGTTTTATGAAATTAAGCATGTATTGCTAACTTTACCTGAATCTATGATGAAATCCATATCAAACCCTTATTTTCTAAATGTTTATGATTTAGATTGGGTTTTGACCTTGAACAGTAAACTATGGACTTATGCATTCTCTTATGAAATCTATGCAAATGTTTTAAGGATGCCTTAAGAGTAAAGTATCAATGATGATGTTCTTGTTGTGTTGTTCAAATGATATTCTCATAAACACATAAAAACATTATGTGAAAGGTTTTCTCACATAATAAATGATTCTAAGGTTGAAATGTTTTCTCACCTAATTGAATCAAAGAATAAGAGCTATCCTAATGAACCTAGCTTCGATTGGTTATTTAAAGATACCTTTCTATGGACGATGACTTAGCTTGGGTTGACAAGATGACATGCCTTTCTAGGGATAATAAAGTAAGAAATGACTATTCCGTGGGATTTATGCTTAGCCCAGAGAGGATATTGAGAAGGAAGATCTCCCAATAGTAGCGGTAAGGCTTTTAGAATTTGCCCCCATAGGATAATTATCTAGATAGACATTAGCTAGTTGATCCACTTTAGCTCAGATTTATGGTACTTACCTTGGAAAGTAGGACAACCCTTTTTGGTGTGGGAGACACTAGGGGATCATGTTATAGCTCACATGGTCTATATGTAGGTTACCGCTAATCCCTCACATTAATAATGAACTAAGGTCATTTCAAGAAGTATCTCATATGTGTTCAAAGACTTTAATGATGTTAGCTTGCGTTGACCATGGTTTTATAACTTATGTTTTCTTCCCCTTTTATATCATGTTTTAGCTTGGTCAATTACATGGAATGAAATGTCCTCTTTTAGCATGTTTTAACTATTTTATGCTTAGCTATCATACTTGGTAAATTATTTTTTACTAACGCATACTCTTGCCTACGTTTCCCCAAGTGTCGGGTCTGACAATCAGATTTCTTAGTTTTATGGCTAGTGGTTGATCTTGAAGTTCCTGAGCTTGGGTGATTCCTCATGTTTCGAGGCTGGGGTTCTATTCTTTTAGTTTCTTTCTTGTATTTCAGTTTTGTACAAGATGTATAGGTAGTTCGAATTTCATTCTAATATACTAGATGGCTACAGAGACAAGTGTTTTAAACTTTTGCTTTGCTTTTATAAAAACGATTGAATTTGGACTATTATTTTACTTCTATTATTCAATTTCTTATGTTATGAAAGCTAAGTGTCTTGTATGGGGTTCTTCGGGGTTCTATACGCCATGATACATCTAGGGTGTACTCCTGGGTCATGACAAGCGGCAACATTGGGTCCCATTTGAGAGGAGTTGAGAGCACATCGAAAGATGATCATAACCCATGGGGTAGCTTTGGATGTTCTTACTATGTCAGTAGAGGTTTGCAAGACGTCAGATTGTAGCTCTGTGGATGTGATGGCCTTAAAGGTTGATAACCGGTCTCCGACGTGATGTTGATGAGCTAAAATAAATGGATATCTCGATCTTATAGGGTAATGTAAATGTGCACGGGGACCATAGTGTTGATATGCCATTTTTTTCTAAGATCCCTCCGACTACTGTGACTGGAGATGCTTTTAAAGTTTATGAGGATGATGAATCTGACAAACCTTAGACGGATGAAGAGGAGCTGGAAACTTATGATGAAGCAATGTTCAAGGATTTGGAGGGCATCACTGCGCAATGCATCCATGATTGGCTCAAGCGGGTGTTAGCCCACAGAGGAGGTAGTCACATAGACTTCAACAACTGGAGTCGAATTAGGCATTGATGCCCAGATTGAGGCCAACCCAAATGTGCTTAGCCTGACAAGGGGATTCTTACTCTCCCTCCACTTTCTTTACTTTTGAGACATTCAGTTTTTAGTGCACATTGAGGAAACTATGTAGTTTAAGTTAGGGGTGTAATTCCTACGCCAAGCCTACTTTAGGATATTTGGTTGTATTTTGTTTTTATTTTGTCTTTTGGATATTTTGTGTTTTGTTGCTTTTGTTGAAACTTCTCCTTATTTATGGAATGTGAATGTTGGCTTTATTACACTGGTTTCTTTCTTAATTGCTTGATATGGGTGATTGTTGTTCTCTTGTACATTTGAGTTTTGGTTGCGATCAATACCGATGACTTGAATAGTGCTTTTGATGAACTTATGTTTATGCAAGTCCAAAGAGTCAATTGGAGTTGCATAAGTCATGTGTGAACTCTTAGCATCTCATTTTGACTAGTTCGATTGTTGAAGGTGGTCTTGTAATAATGTTGCACACGAGCTTTACTTGTGAAGTCATGATTGATGATTTTGTTGAATGACTTGAGTGGTGATATTTACTTGTAATATGTGCATGGTGATATCTAGATCATTCCCCATTGGTCAAATTGACTAATTTTGGTAAATGAAAGAAATAATCTTAGGCATAAAAGTGAACCTAATTGCTATACCTTTGTGTGACCACCTTGTTAGTGTGTAAACTTGGCTTGGTACCATTTGAGCCTAACATTTTCTTTGGATGAAACATGAACAAAAATGGCCTTGTATTTCCCACCTAAAACCTTCATGAAGCATTGGTTTGTTTGAATAAACAACTTAGGCCAAAATCCTAAGTTGGGGGTCTGGAAAGAAGGAGCAAAGAAATCTAGTAAGAAGTTTGTGAAATTCATCCTTGGGAACTTATGTTGAAGAAAAATATGGAACCCCTCCATATTAAAAAAATGAAAAAAAAGAAGAAAGAAAAATTTGTATCGACCATGTATTGTTGAAATAAAAGGGGTGTCTGATGAACTATACCAAAAAATTTATGTGCTTTGAATATGCAAAAGATGAGTTATGAAGATGAAAACATCGAAAGAAAATGAGAATAAGTGAGATTTAAGCCATTCTTCATGAATGAAGAAGTCACTAAGCAAAAATAATCATACATGTACCGTCAACCCAATTACAAGCCTTGAAAGACCTTTTTGAACTTCCATGAATCGAATGATGTGTTTGTTGGAAAATATGGACTCCGACAATGGACCGTGGTTTGACCTAGATTTATGGAACTTGATAAGTCCACAAATTCAACTCATCTAGGGCTATATTTTAATATAAATTATGTCCTTGAATGCTTATTTTATCTCAATATCTGATAACAACACTTAAGTTTTAGGTAGTTGAACTTTTAGTTGAAGCATGGACACTTAGGCCCAAAAAAGGAATAGAAAGGCTGAAAAGAACGAAGGAGCTGAAGCCTGAGCATCGCCAAACATGCTTGGTAATTCCCCGAAGGGACGCACTTTGCCCTTTGTTCCAGTACACAAAGCCCTAAAGGAGCAGGATCAAAAAGGTGATAAAAGGAGCAGTCGGCGTTTCGCCGAATAGTTCCGCGAAGCAGTACTATGTCGCCAAATGGCACAAAGCATGACGATGTTGAAGGCTAGTACAAGAAGGCGATGAATTACACCAAACGGTGAATCAAACAATTAATCAGTGAGTCCGACTAACCTCGCCGAGCGATCCACCAACACAATTTTCTAAAGTCTATAAATACTAAACTCTTTATTAATTTAAGGGAGTCGAACCGTTATTATAATTGTCACATTAGAATAGTAATTTTTAATATTTTTGCTCTAAGCTTGAGAGGGTTTTGGTGACTTGAAGAAGAGGAGGGTTTCATCTTCTAGATTTGGGGTTAGGTCTCTTGGACTCCTCATTCTTGGCTTGTAACAAGAATTAAATCTTCATACTCATTTGAATGCAAGCTCATTTAGGTATAAATTTTGATCTTTTGTTCATGTCTAGCTAAAACCCTTATTATTGGGTGTGATTTAGCAAATATGTGTTGATATTATTGTTGGGTCTTGTTTGCTAATAGGTTAGATGTATTTTAATGGTGATTTCACCTAGTGGTTGTAGTTTAATTTAATGGGTTTGTATTTGCAAATACAAAACCACCCATGTGTTTTCGGCTTGATCGAGAGAGAGGTCACGAAACCAAGACCGCTAGACTGATAGCCGAGAGGAACCCATTTGAAACAGGGCAAGTTGCCGGAGAGGGAACTTATTTCCATCTAAAGCTTAGCCTAGTCTCTATTAGCTTGCAAATTTCTTATCGAAAGCATGTACTCAATGATTTATATCAATTTATATTGCGGTCTCACCCCAAGAACTTCTCCTATACTTTTTCTCCTCGTTAAATTTTGTTCTTTTATTACACTTGTGGCAAACGCCCATTTGATATTTGACACTTCTGTGTCACCCCCTTTAGTTTACTATGTTTTTATTTGTTAATGTCTTTAGCTATGACTAATTAGAAATAAATTTTATTTTTCCGTTAATTCTCAAAACCACTCCCTTGGGAGACGACCCCAAGCCTTGGTTGGGTTACTATATTATCGACGATCGTAGACACTCGTACCATAGGTTAGTGTCATTGGTTACGATAAGCATTGAAATGGCGCCACTGCCGGGGAGTGGTGTTATTTGGGAATTCTTAGATAAGTGGACATCTTGGTTTTTCTTAGTTTTGACTTTACTAACCTTAGTTGTAGTTTTGTTTTGCTTGTCTGAAGATCAAAGCAGGGAAACAAGAATGGATAATCGCTATGGGTATCACACAAATCATCCTCTCCTGGAACTATTGAACCTTAGGGATAATCTACTGACGTTCAAACAAGCAGGAGAGGAGACAATTGCAGAAATGTGGCTGTGGTTAAAAGCAATATTACAAACATGATCATTTCATGGGATGCCTGATAATACGCTGTTGGATTGCTTTTATAGGGGTCTCAAACCCGAAAATAAAAGCATAACTAAGCACCTTTTCTAGGGCAGAATGCT
Organism: Solanum commersonii; assembly: GCA_029007595.1. Taxonomy (NCBI): domain Eukaryota; kingdom Viridiplantae; phylum Streptophyta; class Magnoliopsida; order Solanales; family Solanaceae; genus Solanum; species Solanum commersonii. The sequence goes on from JAJTWQ010000148.1 coordinate 498,986, forward strand.
CAACCAAACCTATGAAGTTGTCGTAACACTACTTGACAATATAGTCGAAGCCAGCAAAGAAACTTAAAATAAATATGAATGGGACAAACTTGTGGCTCAAGTAGATGTTTTATCTAAATGGGTGATTAGATTGGAAGAACAAGCAAGGGAGAGGGAGAAGGACTTCTCCCTTTGAGAGTGCAAACATGGAAAGAAGCATAGGGGTGTGCAAAAAGATGATCCCCTTTCAATCATTTAGCAAAAATTGAAGAATAGAACAATAAGTTGAATGACATGGAAAACAACATTGAAATGCAAAATGAAACGACCACAGCAAACTCCATGATGATTCAGCTACAAGATGCTTAGATAAGCTATTTGATGACATGTCAATACCCACCATTCACCGAGGACTCACCTAACTACACCATGGGTAACTCCGAGGATGATGAATAAATTTTGACTTGTGTCGTGCCACGATGTTAACTAAGGCATTGTTTGGGAGGCAACCCAAAACCTTTTGTTATCTTTTATTTGTCTATCGGTAGAATAATGTTGTGTTGGTTTTACAAATTGATGTGTGGAAAGTGCTCTGAAAAGTGGAGCGGGATAACCAATAGGTCCAGTTAGCGAATTGTCGAGACACTCGGTGCCCCAGATTTTATTCGCCAACTAACTTTAGATGTCTTTAGATTGGATCCTGTAAAACTCAGCGATTGGTAGAAATTATTGGTGAATCGCCAATCGTGTTGGCAATTACGATGATGACCGCCATTGGGATTCCCACATGAATTGAAAACTCTAATTAATTCGGTGAGAAAATGTAACCATTGGCGAACTGCCAGTTCTTTCGACGATCTTGAGTAAGGCCGCTGTTTAAAGCCTCAAGATTTCTGGAGACCTCTGTGAATTCAGCGAAACAAGACACTTGGCGACCCGCCAAACAATTCGGCGATCATGACTGAGAACACTAGATGTGCATGAATCGGCAGCGTTCAAAAATGGGTTTAATCTATAAACTTGTGCACTGTTAATCTGTCCACATTCCCCTAATGATCTAGTCACTTTTGGAGTAGCCATCGCAAGAGAAGAATCAACCACGCCCCAATACCCTCTCAGTTGACTTTGAAATCAAACGCAGAGCTGATATGATGATGATGGACAAATATAACACCCGAGTGAAGATATTGTGTGATTGATGATAAGTTCATATGCTTCTGAACCACCATATAAGCAAAGGGTTAATGTTGATTAGGCTAGGCTTTCCTTTTGTTTGACTTATTTTTGCACAAGAATAAATCAAGAAGCTGCAGATCATTCGAGACAGTGGGTTGAACATAGGAGGACGAATTGCTCAGCAAAGTTGTGTAGAGTTCACCAAACCACTCAGCGGATCGTCTAAGGTCCCAACATTGCCTTCCTCTTTCAATGGTAAAATCATCGAAGGACCATACTAGAAGCAAAAAATAGAGTCAGACCTGAAGTAAAAAAAAAGGAAGGAACATTCCACCCCGACAGATGGAGAGACTGTACAGACAGGACACTTCTCTACCTCCCTCTTTGTCTTATGTTATTTTAGACATTGAATTACTTTCATTTGCATTTGAGGAGAAATTCATTTTATTTGTGGTGGGGTGAGGCCCACCTTTTGTGTGCTATTTAATGTTCGTATTTTGTGATTATATTTGGGTTGTTCTGCTTTTAAATTGTGTTAATTCTCCTTTCTGTGGATGTTTGAGCTTGTGGCTCTACTTATTTTTAAGTGAAAACTGATTTTGACCCTTCCAATTTTTTTTGAATTTTTCGCACATTTGTACCACCTCTCAAGTGTTGAATGTGGCTATTCTTTCACAAAAAATTGAGTCCCGGTTTCGATCAATGCAGATGACATAAACAGTACTTACAATCGAACGAACATGAATGTACGGCTACGATGAGGCCAAATTAAGTTACATAGACATTATGTGAACTCTTTGCATCTCGTTGTGATTTGCCATTCTCTTGTCATGGCCGTTGCAAACTACAAAAAGTGTGGTTTTGTTTTACTGAAGTGTCGATGCCTTGTGTGATGAGCTTACTTTGAACCTTGCATGAATAAACCTAGAATTTACCCTGTTAGTCTGATTGATTTAGTAAGGTGTGCTGTTGAAATGATCTTAGGCAACTTTTGAAGAGTGTGAGCCAAATTTGACATATGCCTCTTTTGTGGCCTACCCGTGAGCGTGTGAAACTCTCTTGAAAACCCTTTGAGCCTTATCTTTCCTTGGAAGAACATTGATGCACCCTAGACCTTACTTGACCCACTACCTATATAATCCTTTTGATTTGTGGTTTAGCAAATAGCCAACTTAAGCGAAAAGCCTAAGTTGGGGGTGTGGTGAAAAGGAAAAGGAGAAGTCAATAAGTGCAAGAAAAGTCCCCCTTAACCCATGGTGTTGCAGAACAATGGAAACCCTTCAAAATCAAAAAGAAAAAAAATTATGGAATAAATTACAAAAGAAATCGGGTTTTAAAGCAATCCATGGAGGTGAATAAAATGATGACCTAGAAGCACTAGAAAAAGAATTAATACAGAAAAATAAGGGAATACCTTGAGAACACCACATCTCACGAGGATGAAAAGTCACTGATCCTAAATGACCTTACCTTTGCACTCTGCCCCATTACAAACTTTAGGAAGACCTTTTTGATCTTCAGTGAGCCGAACCGAAGATCAATTGGAAAATAAGGGCAAGACTATGAGTGAAAACATACATTGTGTTCCTCTTTTTGAGTGTGAGCCTTGCATCTGATTCTTGATCTTGAATTGATTAACCTCTGTGTGTGAATATGGAATCATTCTTTATGTGAGGGCATTTAGATACTTTTTGTTGAGCTTGAACTTGCACAAGTTGCAAGTATTGCGAGCATGAGAATCTTTGGTATTGATGTGTTACAATTTGAATCTTTGAGTGCACAATTGATCTTTACATGAGTAATTTGAGTCTTGTTCTGTATATTCATGATTTAGTCTTGCGTAGCACTATTTGAAATACCTTTTTGAATGGTTGAACTTGAGTTTGCTTGAGGACAAGCAAAAGTTTAAGTTGGGGGTGTGGGTGTTGATGAGTCCACAAATTGGACTCAGCTAGGGGTATATTTTAATATAAATTGTGTCCTCAATGCTTATTTTATCTCAATATCTGATAAAAACACATAAGTTTCAGGTAGTTTAAGTTTTAGTGGAAGCATGGACACTTAGGCGAAAAAACGGAACAAAAAGGCTGAAAAAAATGAAGAAGTTGAAGCTTGAGCATCGCAAAGCATGCTTGGTGATTCGCCGAAGGGACGCACTTCACCCTTTGTTCCAGTACGCAAAGACCTGAAAGAGAAAGATCAAAAAGGCGATGAAAGGAGAAGTCGGCGTTTCGCCAAAAACTTCCACGAAGCAGTACTACGATGTCGAAGGCTAGTGTAAAAAGGCGATGCACTACACCAAACAGCCAATCACCGAATTAATCGGCAATTCTGCCTTACCTCGTCGAGCGATCCACCATCACTATTTTTTGAAGTCTATAAAAACTAAAATCTTTATTTATTTTAGGGCAGTCGAACCATTATTATAATTTTCACATTAGAATAGTACTTTTTGATATTTTTGCTCTAAGCATGAGAGGGTTTTGGAGACTTAAAGAAGAAGAGGGTTTCATCTTCTAGATTTGGAGTTGGGTCTCTTGGATTCTTCATTCTTGGCCTGTAACAAGACTTAAATCTTCATATCCATTTGAATACAGGCTCATTTAGGTATAAATTTCAATCTCTTGTTCATGTCTAGCTAAAAACCCCATTCTTGGGGTGTGATTTAGTAAATATATGTTGATATTATTATTGGGTCTTGTTTGTTGATAGGTTAGATGTATTTTAATGGTGATTTCACCTAATGGTTGTGGTTTAATTTAATGGGTTTCTAGTTGCAAATAAAAACCACCCATGTGTTTTTGCCTTGCTCAAGAGAGAGGTCGCGAAACCAAGACCGCTAGACTGATAGCCTAAGGAGTGGGTCAACATGAGGTTCAGCCCGAGAGGGTGAACCCTAGTTCCATATCCTAACACTTAGCTCGAGAGAGTGACTGGGTTAAGGCATAGGCTTGCCTTCATGTGGAAAATGGGTGTCCGAGAGGAACCTATTTGAAACAGGGTAAGTTGACCGAGAGAGGGAACTTATTTTTCCATCTAAAGGTTAGCCTAGTCCTTATTAGCTTGAAAATTTCGTATCGAAAGCATGTGCTCAACAATTTATATAAATATATATTGCGGTCACAGCCCAAGAACTTCTCCCCATACATGCTCTCCCATTTAAATTTTGTTGTTTTTATTACACTTGTGACAAACCCCCATTTGATATTTGACATTTTTGTGTCACTCCCTTTAATTTACTGTGTTTTTACTCGTTAATGTCTTTAACTATGACTAATTAGAACTAAATTTTATTTTTCTATTAATTCTCAAAACTACTCCCTTGGGACACGACCCCAACCCTTGGTTTGGTTACTATATTATTGACGATCGTAGAAATTCGTACCTTAGGTTAGTGTCGTTGGTCATGATAAGCATCAGGCCTCAAACCACGGACCCCGACCCCGGATCATGGTCTGACCTATGTTCCGTAGGGCTAATCGTGGTTCTGGGCTTCTAGACCATTCCTAGAAGGGCCATCCATGGACCACACCTACGGTCTGTGGTCCCATCCACGGGTAGTGGATATCCCTCCTAGCTGGCACCTGCAATTTCCCATAATTTGGTTTCATTTCCCCTTTGTGGATACGGGGTGTTACAATATCTCCCTTTGGGAACATTCATCCTCAAATGAAATTCAAACTTGTTCTAAGTGAGTAGGAGAGGAACTAACAACCAAACCTACGATGCAATGAACACAACCAAGGAGGAATTATTGACTCCAAGCTAGGACGTTCTCAAAACATCAAAAGATGGGTTAACTAACTCTATCAGCCCATTATGCATGCAATACACATAAATAAGGAGGAAACATCACCCCAAACTCAACATACTCTAATGTATTAAAAGGAAGTAGGAACTATATCTAGCAACCCAAATATGCATGAAATTCAAAAGTTCTCATATCCAAGGAGGAAATACCTTCTCCAAACAAAAAGACATGTTCAACACAATCTCATGGAGTCTTTATGCAATTCATTCTCAAAACGAACAGCTAATGCATATTCAACAATCATATCATGAAGTCTATAGGCAACTCATTTTCAATGCACAACAACATGAAGAGAAATATATTAGACAAGTCATCCTTTTTAAAACTTAAGCCATTTTCATGAACATGCATAATCATAAGGAAATCATGGAAACATATAATCACCCATGACTCCCAACACATAAAACAACCCAAGAGGAACTCATTACCTCAAGCTAGAGTAAGAGTAGAAGGAAAAAGATGATGATATTGATTAACATTTCAAAGACACTTCATCCAGTTCCAAAAGCCAATGATATCTAGTTAGTACATAACCCAACTAAATGAGTTGGAGTCGATCCCATAGAGAGTAGCGTTTTCTTCCAATTCAGTTATAGAAGTATGACAAAAATCTCTTCAACTAAACACTTACTGCACCTTTTTGGTTTAAGCTTCAAATTTCAGGTTATAATTATCAATCCAATTCAACACTTTACACAAAATGATCAAATAATGAGGTAACACTTGGGGAATTGACCAACTAATTATTGAATTCACTTAGTGGATGAACATTGATGCTCACAATGAGATAAATTGTTGTGGCTAGCTCAGACTATATGTAAAGAAATTTTCTCTTGAACAATTACCTTATCTTTGTCGAATTCTCTCGAACTTCAACACTAGACAGAAGATGCCCAGCCCTCGTCCTCATCAAATCCACTCTCTCGAGCTAGAAAAAAAGATAGATTCTAGGTTTCACATTCTCAAGATGAAATCATGGTGACCCACTACTAAGGATGCTAAACTTGCTATTTGGCTCTATACTTCTCTCTCGAACAAGCACAAAACACTGAACTAGTTACACTAATCATGCAAGATGACCTCAAAACGCATCAGCAATTCAGTCCCACTTCAAATTAACACCATTATTCACAAATCAAAGACACCCACTTAGTAAAACTCAACAATTGGTCACATAGTCAGAACCCTAAAGAGAGGGTTTTAGCCAATCATAGAAAAAAGAGGGAGATCAACACTTGCCATGTTTTCCATATCTAGGAAAAAATGAAGATTGAAAGTTAAAACTTGTAACGACCCAGGGGTACCCCCTCGATGTAACATGTCATACTTGACCCCGAAAGGGTCTCACACAAGCCCTTAACATATCATAACATAAGATAATAGAAAATACGGTAACATTTAAAACCTTTTTAAAACCATAGAATCGAAAACATTTTAATAAAGCAAGCGGAAGTCTTTATGACAACTTTGTCTTAAACCATCTATTAAAACTCTTGAATTAAAGACTTGGGATGCAGCCCATATAAATATCTAAAACATAAAGAATAACATAAAGGGAACATAATGGGTTTGTCCTCAAATCTATGAGGACTCACAAAAATCATCAACTCTTCTTGCTCCTTAGAAATCTAGCCTTCAAAGGAACTCAATCTCCGAAACCCTACATTTGATAAGAATGTAGGCAATATGCGTTAGTACAAAATGTACCAAGTATGATAGCTAGTACAACATTATAAGAGCATCTCATAATGGTTAGTCAACATAAGACATAAACATAAGACACAATAACATAATCATAGCATAATCTCTAACATAAGCATCATATCACAAGTCAACATAAGACATAGTTAATGAGCATACGAGACAAATAATATTCATGGCATAGTCTCTACTACAAATTTTCATATCTAAAACTTCAACCTTAGTCTTTCATATTATAAAACAACAATTTCACTAGCCACCTCAAATCATACTTGTGCAAGGTAAGGATAGCATCCCATAATACCATTAAGCTAAATACCTCTTTTTAGTCATTCTTGGGAATAGTCCACATTCATAGTCAAGACCTAAGTTTTCATTTCATAGGAGCGCTTATACTCATAAGTAACCTCAAGGCACACTTGTGCAATGCATGAGTAGCATCCCATAATACCACTCACACTAAGCATATCTTGACATCACTCTATTCATGCTAACTATTCAGAGGTGTTATTCTTGACCTACTGCATAAAGACAAGGAACTACCATCTTAAGTCAATCATATCACGGAAGGTAACTATAGAAATAAAACACTTCAGAAGTAGCTTCAAGTCATGTGTGTGCCATGTATGAATGGCTGCCCACAATACATCCATACTAAGTACTTCTTTAGGCTAGCTTACTCAGTGCTTACTATTTATCATACTAGACTATCAAAGAATAACACCCTACTAGGCTAGACCTAACTACCATGGAAAACACACTATCATGCAAACCAAGCTATTCAAGAAAGAATACAAGTATTCCAACCTAGATACCATGCAAACATACCATATGATGCAAGCTACCCTTAGGGGAGTATGAACCCTCAATACTAAGCTATCCTTAGGAGAGTATAAATCCTCGATCATATGCTACCAAGAAATGGTCTTGGCCTAACCAAATCAAGCTACCATGAAGGCATCCTTGCAATGCCAGTTCAAGCTACCATTAGGAGAGTGCAGATCCTCCATCTTAGGCTACCATGCCTACTCTAGTGCAAGCTACCATGAATAGAACCCCATAAATGTTAATTCAAGCTACCATGACAAGCATCCCACAAATCCTCAATCAAGCTAACCTTAGGAGAGTATCGTTCCTCAATCCCAAACTACCATGAGAACTTCTAAATGATGCTACATAGAAAAGCTATACATGAAAGGACCATCTATCACCACTTCAAGCTATCCTATTCTAACATGCTTTGATTTATTTTAGGTGCTTAACCTTTTATTCTAGAATCATTCTATATGAGAAGACCTTTCACATTCTACATACATGCATTCACTTGTACGAGATAGGTCCTGTGGGTAAAATCCTTCAACAACAACTCTAACTTTTAGTGTATCATCCATATGCAAACTACTCATCATATTAGACTTATTCTATAAGCCCTAGTGATCAAAATTATGACTTCAAGCCCTACTTTCAAGCTTTACTCAACCATCATCATACTAGACTTAATCACAAGACGTATTAGTCACAAGCCCTAATCATAGGCAATTCTATGCATAATTCATCATAAAATCCCAAATTCAATCATTACAACCCATGATCTATCATACATTTAAAAGTCAAGTTCAATTCATGATTTCATATTCCTATTCTTGAATAAGTTCTATACATGAAAACAATTTTAGAGAATCTATCAAGAATCATCAATTTGTCATTATAAAAGCATACCACGTACTTTGATTTCTACGGTTAATCATGGAATTCAGATAAATTCTTCATAATATCATGAATCAACACTAAATTAAACCATAAACAAGTATTATACAACTAATTGGAATCATACCCAAACTAAACCCACACATTGGAAATAACCCTAGCTTAGATTGAGGTTCTTCTTCACAAATTGGGGGAGAACTAGGGGACTCTATGGGTAGAAGAACCTAAAGATGAATAAGGTACACATACCTCAACTCAAAGCCCTAAAAAATTCTTGCTTCAATGGTGAATTTCGACCTAGGTTGCTTCCCCTCTTCTTCTTCTTCTTCTTCTTTGCTTCTAGTGAGAGAAATATTTGAGAAGAAGTGGGTTCTTTAGATGAATGAGTTAATGACTTAGTTTAGGGTCTTATTAGGTTTTTATAGCTGGTTATTTAAATAATTAACCGACCACCCTAAGCCCTAACTAATTACTAACTTAACTGCTAAACATTTAACAAAAAACTAAAACACTTGAAACTGTGTTGACATACGAGACCACCACCCACCGACCGTGGGTGGGCCTATGGGGCGTGCTACACCTCCGTAGCTGCTGGTCAGAGGCTCAACTTGGAAGTCCTTTTCTGGCCTTGACCCATGACCCCCACCTATGGGGTGTGGGTTCACCTACCTGCTGTAGGTGGCCATGCGTAGGTTCTGCCAGATTTTGCAGCTTTGGGCTGTTTTGAGGGTCCTCCCCAATGACCCCTTGGGTGGTCCTTGGGAGGTCGTACCTTGACGCCCTAACCCTTAAACCCCTATTCTAAGTACGGGAATCATTTTTACAACCTTTAATCCTCATACTATACTCCAAACCTCTTATAAAAGGCTCTAGAACTCACTAGTTCAACTTACTAGTTTCCGGGGCGTTACAATATCTCCCCCTTGGGATCATTCGTCCTCGAATGAAGATTCTAAACACTTCTTAAATTCAAAACTCTAAGGAAACAGCCCATCATGCATGCACTACTTCCAATGCACATAGCCAAGGAAGAAAACTTAAATTCCAAGGTAAACACATTGAATGCAACACAAGGGAGTAGGAACTACTTCTACCAACCGAAAATGCATGTAACTCTAAATCTACTTATTTTCAAGGAGGAACTAAAATCTCCTAGCTAAAACATGCTCAACACTCATTCATGGAGCCAAAATGCAATTTACTCTCAAAAAGCATTTTTTTCAAGCGGGAATCTTTCAACTCCGAAAACTAAGGCATGCTCATAATCAATTTATGAAGTCTATATGCAAATCTACTCAAATGCACTACAACATGAGGAAACAATGCAAATAAGTCATTTATAACAAGACCTAATCATTTTCATGAACATGCATACATGGAAATCATGGAAACACGTAAATACCCAATAACCTTCTTAGATAGGCACACTATCTCCCCCTTGGGAGTAAGCATACACAAGCTCTTCTAAACATCATTCTTGCTAAAGACAACTTCAAGTCCAACATAACAAGTCACAAAATACAAGAAATCCGCAAATTTACTAAAGCATAAAATACATACCGGAAGGGACATGAGGAGATCACTCTTGATCCTCTCTAGATTTGAGAGCATAAAATCTATTCTTCTTTTGAGGCTTCACAGCCCCACTATTAGAGGCAACTTGCTTACCCTCTCTTAATATAGCCCTTGCCTTTGGACAATCTTTCTTTATGTGGACACTCTCACCACAACTATAGCAACCTTCTCTACTGGCCAAACACCTACTCTCATGCCTCTTACCAAACCTTTCACAATTAGGCCATAGGGACTCATTACTTTTTCCCCGTGGCCTAGGAGTAGACATGAACTCATCCTTATGCTTAGGAACATTAGAAAAGCCTTGTTCGGAAAACTTTTGTCGATTCCTAGAATGACCATGTCCATCAGGCCTATCATGAAAGAATTTATCACCGTCCATCCTAGACCTCTTTTTCTCCCCAGATTTCTCTTTCTTGAGTTTTTCTTCTTCCATTTGTTCGGCGTGAATCATGAGGCGTGACATATGAATATTATCAACAAGCATTACCGTACGACACTTTTTTGCTACCATGTCGGACACACTCGACAAAAACCTATTTATCTTATCTTTCGGATTTGACACTATGGATGGAGCATAGTTAGACAAAAGAGTGAATTTCAAGGCATACTTTTTAACACTCATGTTACCTTGCTTAAGATTGGTGAACTCTTCTATCTTAGGTTCCCTCAACTCCCAGGGAAAGAACCTATCTTGACAAGCCGACTTAAACATCTCCCACGCTATGGCACCCGCTCTTACAGGCCTACTATCTTTCCATTGCTTATACCAAATTTAGGTAACATATTTCAATTGATAAGCGGCTAGTTCCGCTTTCTCAATAGAAGCCACCCACATGATAACAAGTTTCTTATAAACCTCTTCTATGAACCCATTTGGATCTTCTTCCACCTTGGAGCCACTAAACTCCGGAGGGTTGATCCTCAAAAACTCCCTCAGTCTAGAACCATCCATCCCCCTTATTGGGTTTACCAGAGCCACCACCTCTCTATTGGCTTGTGCCGCCAAGGCTTGAGCCAACAAATGTATAGAAGCCCTAAACTCTGCAAGAGTGGCATTCCCAATTGGAGGGTCATTTGGAACTTAAGGAGGAGCTTGGTTTTGAACTTGAAGAGGAACCTCTTGTTCTCCATTGTCTTCCTCATATCTCCTAGCTTTAGCCCTTGTATTAACCATACCCTGAAAAACCATAGGGCACAGATTAGAAAAAGGACCTACTAAAGCCCAACTCTATGGCACGACTAAGAGAATGAAGAAGTGAGATTTCCTAAACATCCAATAACATCCTAGTCATAAATGTGGCACGCTTCACATTTATCTATAAGACTCTACTAGACGTGGTTTGAGACAAACCTAGAACCATTCTAAACCTTGTGTTCTGATTACCAAGTTTGTCATGACCCAGGGGTACCCCCTAGACGTAACATGGTGTACTTGACCCCAAAGGGGTCTCATACAAGCCTTTAGGATATCATAACATAAGATAATAGAAAATACGGATAAATTTAAAACTTATTTAAAACCATACAATCGAAAACATTTTCATAAAGCAAGCGGAAGTCTTTAATATAACTTTGTCTCAAACCATTTATTAAAACTCTTGAATAAAAGTCTTGGGACGCAGCCCATATAAATGTCTAAAACATAAAGAAATGACATAAATGGAACATAATGGGTTTGTCCTCGAAGCTTTGAGGACTCACACAAATCTTCAACACTTCCTGCTCCTTAGAAACCTAGCCTTCAAAGAAACTCAATCTCTGAAACCCTACGTTTGATTAGAATGTAGGCCATATATGTTAGTACAAAATGTACCAAGTATGATAGCTAGCACAACATCATATGAGTATCTCAAAATGGTTAGTCAACATAAGACATAAATATAAGCGACAATAACATAATCATATCATAATATCCAACATAAATATCATAACATCACTAGTCAACATAAGACATAGTGAATGAGCATAGGAGACAAATCCTATTCATGGCATAACCTCTACTTAGACTTTTCATATTTACATACTTCAACCTTAGTCTTTCATATTACAAGAGAACTACTTCACAAGCCACCTCAAAGAATACTTGTGCAAGACAAGGATAGCATCCCATGATACCATCCAAGCTAAGTACCTCTTTTTAGTCATTCTTGGGCATAGTCCACATTTATAGTCAAGACATAGGTTTTCATTTCATAAGAGCACTTATACTCCTAAGTAACCTCAAGGCACACTTGTGCAATGCATGAGTAACTCTATTCATGCTTACTATTCAAAGGTGTCTTTCTTGACCTACTTCATAAAGACAAGAAACTACCATCTTAAGTTCTATACATGAAAACAATTCTAGAGGATCTATCAAGAATCATCAATTTGTCATCATAAAGGCATAAACCCACGTACTTTGATTTCTATGGTTAATCATGGAATTTACATAAATTTTTCATAATATCATGAATCAACAACAAATTATCCATAAAAAAGTATTATCCAACTAATTGGAATCATACCCAAACTAAACCCACACATTGGAAGTAACCCTAGCTTATATTGGGGTTCTTCTTCACAAATTGGGGAACAACTAGGGGACTCTATGGCTAGAAGAACCCATAGATGAATAAGCTACACATACCTCAAAACCCTAAATAAATCTTTCTTCAATGGTAAATTTTGAACTAGGTTGCTGCCCCTTTTCTTCTTCTTCTTCTTTGCTTCTAGAGAGAAATATTTGAGAGGAAGTGGGTTCTTTACATTAATGAATTAGTGACTAAGTTTAGGCTCTTATTAGGTATTTATAGGTCGTTATTTAAATAATTAACTGACCTCCCTAAGACCTAACTAATTACTAACTTAACCCCTAAACACTTAACTAAAAACTAAAACACTTAAAACTGTGTTGACCTACGAGACCACCACCTACGGACCGTGGGTGAGCCTACGGGGCGTACTGCACCTCTGTAGGTGATGGTCAGAGGATCAACTTGGCAGGCCTTTTCAGGCCTTGACCCACGACCCCCACCTACAGGGCGTGGGCCCACCTACTGGCCTTAGGTGGCCAAGCGTAGGTGCTGCCAGATTTTGCAACTTTGGGCTGTTTGGAGGGTCCTCCCCAATGACCCATTGGGTGGTCCTTGGGGGGTTGTACCGTAACGTCCTAAACCTTAAACCCCTATTCTAAGTACAGGAATCATTTTTACAACCAATAATCCTCATATTACACTCCAAACCTCTTACAAAAGGCTCTAGAACTCACTAGTTCAACTTACTATTTTCCGCGGCGTTACTGAATCAAATACAGCCTTCTCTAATACAAAATTTCCATGAAAAACCTTGCGAACATCAATTGAAATCCACAATGGCAGTGTTTTTACTCTACATCTTTTGTTCCTCACGTTTCTGAATGCCTTCTCTCTCCTCCAAAATTCAATTTATGCAGGTCTAATGTGAAGTTGTTATGGATTAATCAGTGAGATAAGTCGGGCTTCTCCGACCATTCGGCGACTCGCCAATTTCCCTTCATCTCAAGTTTATTTTTTCACCACTTCTTAGTCCACCCACTGTAATTTTAGGCGAGCCACATTGGGATGGACGAGCAATTCCGCGATGTGCCCTTTCTCCTTTCCACTCGCCCATCAGCACTTATTTGGTTCTTAATTAGTACTTTTGGCGACCTGGTCATCTATCATCGGAGCGATCGGCGAAATGCTGAGTGGAACTGCAACTCGCCGAAGTTACCCCTAAATCAGCCTCATCGTTCTGTAACTATTGGCAGTATGGTGGCAACTTAGCGAATCATCATGTGACATCGGTGATCATCAGGTTTGTCCTTTCTTTCTCTTTCTTGCTCGTATTGTCTCTATTTCCCATTTCTGTCCTAGCTTTGTTCCTCAATCCATGTGTCTGAAAATCAATGGTTTTACATCAGTTGTTGGTACAAAATAAGCATTTGAGGACACTACATCTATCTAAATAAAGCCCTAAATGAGTCCAAATCACAGACTCATCAACACCCCCAAGTTAAACTTTTGCTTGTCCTCAAGTAAAACTCAATTTCAGCAGTTCAAAAAGAGATGACTCAATTTCAGCAGTTAAAAAAGGGATGCCTCAAATAGTGCTACACAAGACTCAATCATGTATGCACACAACATGACTCAACTTACTCATGCAAGGAACAATTGTGCACTCAAAGATTCCAGTTGTGACTCACCATTACCAAAGATTCTCAAGTTCACAATATTTGCTTCAAATGCAAGTTCAAGCTTAACAAAAGTACTCAAATGCCCTCACAGAAAGAATGATTCCTTATTCGCACACAATGGTTTAACAATTTATAACTTCGGAATCACGATCAACAATCAAACTCACAAAGATGAACACATGCATGACTTCAACCATAGGTTTGCCCTTATTTTCCAACAAACACTTGTTTCAGCTAACTCAAGATCAATAAGGTATTTTCAAGGCTTATAACGGGGTTGAGTGTAAAGATATGGTCATTTAGGCTCAGTGACTGCTATCCTCATGAAATATGGTGTGAACAACACTTCCTTTCCTTCTCCTCTCCATTCTCATTTATGCTCATAAGTCACCCCGTTATTCCTTTTCCATGAAACTTTGGACACCCTATTTCTTTTGTGCTTTCACACTTTATTTCAGACCTTGTCATTCTTTTTCTTTTTCATTCTTCTTTTCTTTTTCTCTTTTTTTTTGTATGGAGGGGTTCCATCTTTTTCACAACCACGGGTCAAGGGAGACTTCTTTACGTTTCTTGATTTACCTTCTCTTTTCACCACACCCCAACTTAGGCTTTTGGCCTAAGTTGGATATTCAAACCAACCACATCTCAAGAGGATTAAGGATGAAGGGACAAAGTAAGGTCAGAATTTCATCATGTTTCTTCCAAGAAAAGGGTAAGGTTCAAAGGATGGTCAAACCAAGATCACACGCTCATAAGGTAGACAACAAAAGAGGCATAATGTCAAATTGTTTTACTCTTTAAAATTTGTTGCCTAAGATTATTTCAAGAGCTCACATCACTTGGTCAACCAGATCAACGGGGAAAATTCTAAGTTTCATCACACATAGTTCACGGTAAGCTCATCACACAAGGCATTGGCACCAAAGATAAAACAAGACTCCACACTTTTGCTAGTGTGCATTGATCATCACAAGAGATTCATTCGATTACTGGCTAATCATAGTGAAATGCAAAACGTTCACATAGTGTTTATGCAACTTCATTTGGCCTCATCATAACCGCACATACATGTCTGTTTGATTGAGAGGACTATTCAAGTTATCGGTATTGATCAAGACCGATAGTTAAATTTTCCCAAGAACAACCACAATTAAATACAAAAGAGGTGGCAAAAATGGGTAAAAAATGGGTCCAAGAACACCGCAGAATTCACTGACCAAGTACACCCCCCACCAAAAGCATTCAACATTGTCCCCAATGTGAGTAGAGAACAGACACTCTCACTAATAAAACAAAAATAAAAATAAAAACTAGCAAATAAAGAAAAAATTCTAGTATGTAAACATACAGAGCAAGGTGATGAGGAATCTTCACTAAGGGCCTAGTCGGTGAGAAAATGAAATAGTCATCGAATGCTTCGCCGGTGCACCCAATCAGTAGAATATCTCCTTTTTATTCTAGTGAGTGAGACTTGCAAAAAGAGTCAATTCGGCAGGGATGCAAGAGGTCGCCGAACAAGTCGCCGACTCGCGTAATGGACTTGGAACTTCGTCGATCGATCATTAAGTTACTTTGTCAGTGATGAAGTAAAAGGGCGGGAATAATCGGGTCTCCTAAGCACATCAACAATTCATCAAGTGAGGAAAGTTTCCCACCAAATGTTCCAGAATCTCAGCCCCATTTTTTAAGTCCATAGGGCAGACTATGTCGTGCTCGCCGAACGGGTTCGGTGATTTGCAAATAGCATCTTCCTCTCGCACAAAATCATGCACTTGCAAAATCAACACACATTATTTTAAAACACTAACACTTGGGTTGCCTCCTAAGAAGTGCCTTATTTAACGTCGTGGGACGACATGGAAATGATCTCAAGACTCTTTCAGGTACACCACCTCAATCAGAGAAATATCTCGGCACTCACCAAAGTATAACTTCAACCGTTACCCATTCACCTTAAATGAAGGTCCTTCTTGACCTTCAACTTTTGATGGCACCATTTGTGAACACGTGTGTCACTCTAAATGGTCCTAACCATTTGGACTTTAGCTTTCCTAGAAAGAGTCTAAGTCAAGAGTTGTATAGTAACACCCAGTCTCCCACTCGAAACTCCCTCTTAAGGATTTTAGCATCATGCCATTTCTTCATCTTTTCCTGGTAAAGGGCTGAACTTTTATAAGATTTGAATCTGAATTCGTCTAACTCATTTAACTGCTCTACTCTCTCTTTTGAGGTTTTTGTCCAGTCCAGATTTAAATCTTTCATTTCCCACAATGCTTTGTGTTCCAAATCAACTGGTAGATGGCAAGATTTACCAAAAACTAGCTTATACGGAGACATACCGATGGGTGTTTTGTATGCTGTGCAATACACCCATAGTGCATGATCAATCTTTCGATACCAATCAGTTCAATTAGCATTTACTATCTTGGCAAAGATGCTTTTGATCTCCCGGTTTGACACTTCAACCTGGCCACTTGTTTGGGGATGATATGGAGTTGCTACTTTTTGTTTCACTCCATACTTGCTCAAAGCACCTAAGAACCACTTGTTGCAAAAGTGGGATCCCCCATCACTAATAATAGCCCGAGGAATATCAAATTTCGTAAAGATATAGCGTTTTAGGAATTGAAACACGTTTTTTTCCTCATTCTTTGGAAGTGCAACAACCGCCATCCATTTGGAAACATAATCAACAACCACCAAGATATACTTATTACCAAATGAACTAACAAATGGACCCATAAAATCTATTCCCCAAACATCAAATAGCTCAACTTCTAAAATGGGCGTAAGAGGCAACTCGTGTCTTCTAGACAATCCACCTTGTTTCTGACATTGAGTGCACTTCTTAACAAACTTAAGGGCATCTGGATAGAGAGACTGCCAGTAGTACCCACTTTGTAGAACTTTAGCAGTTGTACGTACACAACAATGATGACCTCCAATCAGTGAAGCATGACAAGCATGGAGAATTTCAATGGCTTCTTCTTCCGAAACACATCTTCAAATGATATGGTCAACACAATCGCTGAATAAATATGGTTCACCCCGAAAGTACTTTTTAACATCGAATAAGAATCTCTTTTGTTGGTAGAAGTTCAATTCGTCCGGCATTAATCCACACACTACATAATTGGCAAAATTAGCATACCAAGGAGGTTGTTTGAGAGTTACCGTGAATACCTACTCATCGGGTAAAACATCATTTATGTCCATCTCTAGCTCATCATTCTCCTTGCCTTCCAATCTTCATAAGTGGTCTGCCACCTGATTTTCACAACCTCTTCTATCTTTGACCTCAAAGTCGAATTTTTGCAATAAAAGCACCCACCTTATCAATCTTGGCGTTGCATCTTTCTTTCCCATCAGGTAATGCAATGCAGCATGAACAATGTGAACACTCACTTTAGTACCTAACAAGTATGCCTGGAACTTCTCAAACACATAAACTACAACAAGTAACTCTTGTTTAGTAACTATACAACACTGTTTAAAGTTTACTTGTGTAGTAAATGGGGTGAAAAAGTTTGTTGCATTTTTTCCCCAATACAACACCTAATGCCGTGCCACTTGTATCACACATTACTTCAAAAGTTTCTGACCAATCAGGACTAATGATGATTGGGGTGGAAACCAATTATTCTTTCAAGCACTTGGAAGCTACCATGCAAGCATCATCAAAGTGGAATTTCACCTCTTTCTCCAAGAGTTTGCATAGAGGATGTGCAATCTTTGAGAACTCTTTGATGAACCTCCGATAATAGACGCCATGTCCCAAAAAAACTACAAACACACTTCACCGAAATTGGTGGTGGTAACTTCTCAATCACTTCAATCTTTGCCTTGTCCACCTTCAGCCCCTTTTGCGACACTTTGTGACCAAGCACTATACCTTCCTTAACCATGAAATGACATTTTTCCCAATTTAAGACTAATTTTTTCTCCACACATCTTTGAAGAACTTGTCCTAAGTGCTCTAAACATGTTTCAAAAGTGTCACCCACAACCAAGAAGTCATCCATAAATACTTCCATTGAATACTCCACCATGTCAGCAAAAATAGATAACATGCAACATTGAAATTTATCCAGAGCATTACATAAACCAAATGACATCCACTTGAAGGAAAACATACGATATCGGCACGTCAAGGTTGTTTTCTCTTGGTCTTTCGGAGAAATGTAGATTTGATTATAACTGGAATACCCATCCAAAAAGAAATACCAACCTATCTCGGAGAGTCGATCAAGCATTTGATCCATAAAGGGCATGGGAAACTTATCCTTTTCAGTCAACGAATTTAGCTTCTGGTAATCCATGCATACTCTCCACCTTGTCACCGATCTCATAGGTACACATTGTACCGGACTTACCCATTTTCTATTCACAATAGGATAGATCACACATGCGTCCAACCAACTTATTATCTCCTTTTTTACCATCTGTTCCATCGGTGGGTTCAATCTCAGCTGATTTTCAACACTTGGTTAACAATCACTATCAAGATGAATTTTGTGAGTGCAAATACCGGGAAGAATGCCCACTATGTCAACAATAGTCCACCCTATAGCTTTTATATGCCTTCTCAACACCTCAGGGAGCAATTTTATCTGCCAATCAAGTAAATCAGCTGGAATGATCACCGGTAAGGTGTTATTTTCACCCAAGAAAGCATATTGGAGATAGGAGGGATGTACTTTCAACTCCAGATTTGGTGGTTCTTCCGTTGATGGCTTTGCAGGACTTTCTCAATTTTTTTAATCAATGCCAAACTTCAATGAAGTCTTTGAATACCCCCCCCTTCCCAAACCTAATATAATCGCTACTACCTCTTCATAACCTTGAATTTCAAACTTATCATAGTTAGCAAGCACGACTTCAGGTGCCTCCCTCATACACATCAAATGGCGCACACTAGCCACCGCCTCATCATTAAAATCTATTGTAGAGACCATGTGAATATCACTTGGATGTTTCATTTACTTACACATATTAAAGGTTACTTCATCTTCATTCACCCAAAACTTTAATTCTCTGGTCTTAACAACCACCAACGCTCTTCCAGTTGCCAAGAATAGTCTTCCCAAAATGATGGGAATGCAGCACCTATTTCACAATCTATAATGACAAAATCATCTGGGAAGATAAATCAGTCAACCTTTACCAAGATGTCATATAGTATCCTCACATGATGTTCGATTGATCGATTCGCCATCAAAAGTCTCATTGTTGTGGCTTTTGGTTCCCCCAACCCAAGTTGTTTATAGATAGTATATGGCATCAACTTAATGTTTGCTCCCAAATCGCATAGGGCTTTAGCAACGGATGGTGAAATCTCCTAGATCATCTCTTTTTTTTATCATCTCCTTAGTCATAAATTCACTATAACTATGGGAAACTCTGATGGTCTCAAAATCCAGGCTCCTTTTCTTTGTGAATAACTCCTTCATAAACTTGGCATAACTTATAATTTACAACAATGCTTCAATGAGAGGGAGATTAATTGATATAATCTTTATCACCGATAGAAACTTCTTGAAATTCTCATCCTCATTCTTCTGCTTAAGACGTTGGGGAAATGGAGGCGATATTTTGGGTAAGGTTGCATAACTTTTGGGGTGGGATTGTGTTTCTCCACAACTTTTGGTGTCTCTACTTCCTCTATACCTTTGTCTTCTTCATGCATTTGAGCTTCTTCATTGCCTGAAGGACAAGAGAATAGATATTGACCAACTCTAAAGAGAATAGTTCTCTTGGTTACTTAATGTGCTTTTAGATGATTTTACCCTAAGTGGGGGATGATGAGTTGAGTAGTAAGGTTGTTGATATCCTTATCCTTTCCTTCTATTCTAATTCAAGCTTGAAACAAAGAGTTCTTAGTAGCATGTTTCATGTTGGAGTCTTAAGTGAATTGAGTATCCATATTCTCATTATGATGTGCATATTTTAATTGAATTCTTTTTAAAATAAATAAATGAGTTTTTCTGATTATGTCCCTCATGATTTATAGGCATTTATGAAGAATTGTTTAAATTACACAATGAGATGTCTAGTTGAGCATACCTTGATGTGATCTTGATGTTGCATGATTATGCTTTTGAGAGAAATTGTATGGTAAGCCTATAAATGTTGTAATGAGCATGATATGCTATGGAGAAGGAAGTTCCTCCAAAGAAATGAGAAATGGTAAAGTTTTGTGCATATTGAGTGGTAGATGCTATTCCTACTTCCTTGTATTGCATGAAAGTCTTGTTGTAATACTTTATATGTGGAGTTGATGTTTCCACCTTGATGTGTGTTGTAGTAATGATATTACATGCTTGTTGTGAGCTGCTAGTTGGGCATTAAGTCCTCGGAAGTGTTTTAAGTGTCATTCATGGATGAATGTTCCTAAGTGGGGATATTGTAACACCCCTCAAAATGAAGTAGGATAAAGTAGAGCCTCACATGGGTTTTATGCATTAATAACTTTTTAAAATAATGAAAAATAGCCTTTTTAGTAAGTTTTAAAGTGTTTGGAAGTCGAACGTCAAGGGACGACCAAGATGTTCGGGAACTAGTCTTTTACGTGTCGGTGTGTTCTAGTATGTTGTTCATGTTTTTATGTATTGTTTGGAATCAAAAATCAGTCGAGGTGACCCTAGTGTCTTTATAAATGTTTTTAGGGTCAAAACGATCGGGTACAACTCCTCGGACCACCCTAAGCGTCCCCAAGGAGGACCCCAACCCTTGGCCAAACAAGCTGCCAAGGCAGCTTGAAGTTGTGCATGGAGGGAGTGGCTCCGCGTCGCGGACCTGCTCCACCAATGGCCAAAAAGTGGCTCCGCATCGCGGAGACACCGCGGACTCTACTGTCTCAAAATTTAATATCCAGAAACTTGTGGGAACACCTTCATCGCAGACTTGTTCCTCGACGAAATCTGTGAAAATAAAACTCAAGTTTGACTTGTTTAAAAGGTCAAACTAACTGAGGGGTAGTTTATGTACTTTAGGGAATTATTATAAACGGTTATTCTACTTATTTTATGGTCTCTTAAGTTGGTTAAAACCCCAAAACCTAGAATTAGACTTTATTATCCAAATTGAACCTTCCCTCTCAAATAAATTCTCTCTAGAACTCCATGGAAGACATTGATGAAATTTCAAGCTAGGGGATGGGTTCCTACTGATTTCTCCTTCAAATTCCTAAGGAAATTAATCACAAAGGTATGTGGATTTTATCTTTGTTTCTCCTTTCAATCAAAGAGCAAAATCAAAGTGATTTCAATGTTTTTCAGAAAAACTAAAAACCCCAATTTTAATTCTAAGCTTGGTTTCTTACATGAAAGTATTTCAAATGATGATCTATGTTAATATTGATGGTTTTAAGATCAAAAACTCCATGAACCCTTGCGTATCTTGAAATCCTAATTTATGGGTCTAAAGTGGGTCTATTGATTATGAGCTAATAATGTGATATTAATGTGTAGATTGTTATGGGCTATTGATTTATGTATTGTGCTATATTGAATTATGAGGAATTAATGGTCAATTGTGTTATATTGGATGTTGGCCTTGAATGGGCAATTGTGACCTAATGTTTATGATGATGATGAAATTGTGAATAGATTATTGATTCTAGTATTGTGTGTATATATATATATATATATATGTATGTGTGTGTGTGTGTAGTAGATGTTAGAATTGTGAGGTTTGATCCCTTTGAAAGTGGGAAGGTGTTTACTTTATAAGCATATTGTGATCATGGCCTTGTAGGCAAAGTTGGATGATTATTGTTTTGAGTAATGTTGATTATGTGAAGGTAATGTGATATGTTGTGAATTTGTGTATGTTCTAAGGGAATAAAAGGTGACCTTGTGTAGGGACCTTATGTGTTATGCTTGGTTGTTGTCTTCTTTGAATGACTTATTGAAACGACCCCAAAAATGCCCGAAAATGTGCTTCAGAAACAGCTAAAATTGTAATTTCTATATATCTCAAAATCCGTGCATCATTTCGGAAATTCAACTTCATATTCTTATTCAGGGGGTCAAATTGAGTGGGAAATGGGTCTAACCCGAATTTTAGAGCAACAATATCAAAATTCGAAAATCGCAAAAATGCGATTTTGAGGGTCAACTTTAAAGGGGCATATCTCTTAGCACACAAGGAACTGGAAGGAGCTCAAACTATCAAAATTGAAGCTCTATGAGTTAGTTTTCCAACGCAATTTGTTTCACCTCATTCCGAGTTAGGATGAAGGAGTTATGACCGTTTTCGTAAAACCTGTCTCGACAGAATTGCAATTTCCAGTAACCGAAAACACTGTTCACCCGCCTCATTTTTTTTCTAAGTGTTGGGACGTTTTTTTTATAAAAAGGGGACATATCCATACTTAGTCATTTAACTTCAAAACATCCAAGAACACTCTCTAAGCCCTCTCCAAAAATTCCACCAAGATCATCCACCAAATTCAAGAATCCCAAGCTTTAATTCCGGATTCAAGATTCAATCTCAAGCAATTCTCCATTCCAATCTTCATCAAGAATTCTCCAAAGTTGAGGTATGTGGGTTGATTGTGGAAACCTTCCTTTCCACAAGTCCAACCATTTATTCTCTATTTTACTTCAAGTTTATGGGTCCTTATGATCATTTATGAACTCTTGAATTATGGAATCACTACTACACACCCTATTAAGGTCTATCTTGCATATTTTCATGAAATGGTATTATTATGTGATGTTTATGGTTTTCATGCCTCCATGATCAAATTATGAAGGTTGTTATATATGTATATATATATGTATGTTGTTGGTGGGCTATTTTATATGGATTTTGAAATTGGTTGGACTTAGTACTCTTGAAACACATGATTTCATTTACATGAACAAGTAGCCCACCATATGTTTGATAAAATGTCATTTATAGAATTCTTATGAAATGGAAGGTCCAATGTACGTCCTATGAGTCGGATGATTATATAAGTATTGAAATGGTGATGAAATGGATACATGTATATGATTTTCTCTATATAGTGTGTGAGTCGACCAAGCCTAGCTCGGGGGGTTGTAGGCCCGGGTAATCGTATCAAGGGGTTGGTACCTTGGTTGCCTAGTACGGGGGGTAGTAGGCCCGTATAACCATATCGAGGGGTTTGTACCTTGGTTGCCTAGTACGGTGGGTAGTAGGCCCGCATAACCATATCGAGGGGTTTGTACCTTGGTCCCTAGCTCGGGGGGTGGTAGGCCGGGTAACCACATTGAGGGGTTTGTACCTCTTTGCCTCTCCAAGGGGGTGGTAGGCCTTGGAAATGCTATATTGATGGTCACTCACTACACATATACTATGCCCTACTAAATATGATTTTTATATAAGCATCATTATACATATCATCTCATTAATATGTTATCTATCGGGTACGATTATGCATTTTGCCTATGATGTCCATCCATTGTTGCATTGCATTGCATCCCATATACTTAGTACATTCAAACGTACTAATGCATACTCTATGCCTACATGATGTCACCATGTAGGGACCGGAGCACCGTCTGACCATCCTCCTCCACGTGGCTAATTCGATTTCCTATCAAGGTTATTGGTGAGTCCTCCATTCCGGGGACGTTGCTCATGATCTTTTGCTATGTATAAGACTTTTTTTTTCTTTTTAGTTATGTTTTGACTATGAGGGTGAGCCCGGTAGTTTGTCTCGGCCCCCGCTAAGTATCCATGTTTAGAGGTGGTGTTGGACAAGTTGTGTATTATGCTTGAGCTTGACTCATCTATGGTATTTATGTATCATTCTTTTTTTTTCTCTTGCTCCCTTAGTCCCGATTTCCCCTTGATTATGCTTATTGCTTATGGTCATTTTAATTGCTTCCGCGACCAAGGATGTGTAATGATATGCTATGAGGCTTGTTTGGGGTTCCCTCGGATTCCCCATTCGCCGGTTACGTCTAAGCCCTAGGCTTGGGTCGTGACATTTATAATGAAGGTGAGGCTAGGATAAACTATGTTTCCTTACTCTCACACCTAGTGAAGAATGAATGAAAAGATTTACAGAATGTGAGAATGAATGAAAAGAATGGGAGTTAATGCTAATGAATGAAAGTTGGGTCTACTGCAAGGATAGTCTCATAAAGTACTCCTTTAAATGAATGGGGTTCCTAGATGAAAGGTTTTCTCATCTTTGAATCCAAGAGCTTTCCTAAATGAATGAATGTTGGGCTAGGATGGGTACTTCTTCGTGAGTTGAGATGAGAGTACTTAGTAGCAACCCTTATCCCTAAATGAATGAATGTTGAGCTAGGATGCGTACTTCTTCGTGAGTTGAGATGAGAGTACTTAGTAGCAATCCTTATCCTTAAATGAATGAATGAAATGAATGTCCAACTCCGTGGGGGAGTAATGTCTAGGACCGAGAGGATATGAAAATGGGTGGATACTCCTTCGTTAGTTGAGATGTTAGTATTTAGTAGCAACCCTTAAGATGTGTGCTCCTTTGGAAGTTGAGATGAGAGTACTTAGAAGCAATCCTTCTTTCCCTTAAACTATTTTCCCACATAGGACTAGCTAGTGGTCTCTACCACGTAAAGGCTAAAAGAATGACCCTACCTTAGGCAATTGGGGATCCCTTATCTGGTAAGGGCTACTACCGGGATTTCATGTCAAGCTCCATGGTCTATGTCGGTTAAGGCTCTTCCCTCACATTAATGAATGAATGAACTAGTGTCTCTTAAGGGTGTACTACTTAGGATAGGTGGTGGAATGGGACATCATCTAGACATTGCACAGGTAGACATTTAAGGGAAATCGTGGTGTATCTTAGTAATGACAATGAAAGAATGAGTCTCTTTGGGCTAATTAATGAAATCATTGGTCTTTGAGCATGCTAATGTGAAAGTGATTCATAATGAATTGAATGTAAGTGCTTATGTTGAATTGAATGTATGTGATGGTCTTATGTCATTAGTGAATGAAGTTGTCTAAATGCATTAAGTTGAATCAATGATTTTTGTTAAGATGTGAAACGACCCCAAAAATGCCCGAAAATGTGCCTCGGAAACACCTAAAATTGTAATTTCCATATATCTCAAAATCCGTGCATCATTTCAGAAATTCGACTTCATATTCTTATTCAGGGGGTCAAATTGAGTGGGAAATGGGTCTAACCCGAATTTTAGAGCAACCGTATCAAAATTCGAAAATCGCAAAAAATGCGATTTTGAGGGTCAACTTTAAAGGGAATATCTCTCAGCACACAAGGAACTGGAAGGACCTCAAACTATCAAAATTAAAGCTCTATGAGTTAGCTTTCCAACGCAATTTGTTTCACCTCATTCCGAGTTAGGATGAAGGAGTTATGACCGTTTTCGTAAAACCTGTCCGGCAGAAAATGCAAATTCCAGTAGCCGAAAACACTGTTCACCCGCCTCATTTTTTTCTTCTAAGTGTTGGGACGTTTTTTTATAAAAAGGGGACATATCCATACTTAGTCATTTAACTTCAAAACATCCAAAAACTCTCTCTAAGCCCTCTCCAAAAATCCACCAAGATCATCCACCAAATTCAAGAATCCCAAGCTTTAATTCCGGATTCAAGATTCAATCTCAAGCAATTCTCCATTCCAATCTTCATCAAGAATTCTCCAAAGTTGAGGTATGTGGGTTGATTGTGGAAACCTTCCTTTCCACAAGTCCAACCATTTATCCTCTATTTTACTTCAAGTTTATGGGTCCTTATGATCATTTATGAACTCTTGAATTATGGAATTACTACTACACATCCTATTATGGTCTATTTTTGCATATTATCATGAAATGGAATTATTATATGATGTTTATGATTTTCATGCCTCCATGATCAAATTATGAAGGTTGTTATATATGTATATATATATATATGTATGTTGTTGGTGGGCTGTTTTATATGGATTTTGAAATTGGTTGGACTTAGTACTCTTGAAACACATGATTTTATTTACATGAACAAGTAGCCCACCATATGTTTGATAAAATGTCATTTATAGAATTCTTATGAAATGGAAGGTCCAATGTACGTCCTATAAGTCGGATGATTACATAAGTATTGAAATGATGATGAAATGGATACATGTATATGATTTTCTATATAGTGTGTGAGTCGACCAAGCCTAGCTCGGGGTTGTAGGCTCGAGGTAACCGTATCAAGGGGTTGGTACCTTGGTTGCCTAGTACGGGGGTAGTAGGCCCGTATAACCGTATCGAGGGGTTTGTACCTTGGTTGCCTAGTACGGGGGTAGTAGGCCCGTATAACCATATCGAGGGGTTTGTACCTTGGTCCCTAGCTCGGGGGTGGTAGGCCCGGGTAACCACATTGAGGGGTTTGTACCTCTTTCGCCTCTCCAAGGGGGTGGTAGGCCTTGGAAATGCTATATTGATGGTCACTCACTACACATATACTATGCCCTACTAAATATGATTTTTATATAAGCATCATTATACATATCATCTCATTAATATGTTATCTATCGGGTACGATTATGCATTTTGCCTATAATGTCCATCCATTGTTGCATTGCATTGCATCCCATATACTTAGTACATTCAAACGTACTAATGCATACTCTATGCCTACATGATGTCACCATGTAGGGACCGGAGCACCGTCTGACCATCCTCCTCCGCGTGGCTAATTCGATTTTCTATCGAGCTTATTGGTGAGTCCTCCATTTCGGGGACGTCGCTTATGATCTCTTGCTATGTATAAAACTTTTCCTTTTTAATTATGTATTGACTATGAGGGTGAGCCCGGTAGTTTGTCTCGTTCCCCGCTAAGTATCCATGTTTAGAGGTGGTGTTGGACAAGTTGTGTATTTTACTTAAGGTTGACTCATCTATGGTATTTATGTATTATTCTCCTTTTTTTTTTGTTCCCTTAGTCCCGATTTTCCCTTGATTATGCTTATTGCTTATGGTCATTTTAATTGCTTCCGCGACCAAGGATGTGTAATGATATGCTATGAGGCTTGTTTGGGGTTCCCTCGGGTTCCCCATTCGCCGGTCACGTCTAAGCCCTAGGCTTGGGTCGTGACAAGATGTGAATGGAGCTTGTCTTGTGTAGCCTTAAGGATCACTTGGGTGTGGTATGGAGAGGTAGAATGGGCTGCCTCACCATGTCTTACGTGAGTCTTGGGATGACATTTAATGAGTGTTCTAGCTTTATGAAGCGACTTGTTGGCTTATGTTCTTATATTTCTTATGTGATTAATTGGTGAAGGTTGAGGTATGCATGGTAAGTGCACATTGTGTGATCTTAAGATGGTGCTTTAGTGTGGGTGATAGTCTGGGACGTTGCCCATACACTGCACAAAAGTATTGCTTAAGGATTACTTAAGGTGGAGGTCCAAGGCAAGAAGGTAAAGGTAAATGGGTTGTGTATGTTTATGATGTATTGTGAAACATATGACTTTGTATTGTTGGTTCTGACTTGTAAGGTGCCTATTATGTTGATGTTCATGAG
Organism: Solanum commersonii; assembly: GCA_029007595.1. Classification (NCBI taxonomy): domain Eukaryota; kingdom Viridiplantae; phylum Streptophyta; class Magnoliopsida; order Solanales; family Solanaceae; genus Solanum; species Solanum commersonii. The sequence goes on from JAJTWQ010000148.1 coordinate 526,612, forward strand.
ATTTTATCAAAATGGCATGAGAGCATAACTTCCACACAAATGTCCTTTTTAGCATGTTTTGCATAGCCTCATACTTAGTACGTGTGTTGTACTAACCCCTTTCTTCTATTATACTACAAGTGTAGGTTTTGGTAACTAGGAATAGATTGTGCTTTAGAGTTGCTTGGATTGCTTCACTCTTCCAAGTCTTTGTTATGTCCTTAAGATTCGAGGACTATGTTTAGAAGTTTCTTAGTCATTGTAATAGACACTTATGTTTCATTTCATTTGTAAAGGACCGGTCCCTTAGTACGTTTTAAGTTCATGTCTATGATTGGCAAAAGAGACTTAGTAGTTCCGCTTGCATATTGATGTTTTCAAACGTTGATGACTCTTGAAGTCTTATGGTTTTATTGAATAAAAGTTTTAAATTCTTAGTGATTTTTATGATCTATGCATTTAATGAATGTTAAGGCTTGTATAAGACCTCCAAGAGGTCGAATACGCATGTAACGGCTATGGTGTGCTCTCGGGTCGTTACACCTTTAGCTCACCAACCTGCAATTTTCAAACACTTTCCACACTTTAACCTACACAATCACCACACCATTATTTCTAAAACAAAAATAAATAAAATAAACTTGGGTTGCCTCCCAAGTAATGCCTTAGTTAACTTCGTTGAACGATGCAAGTCCACCTTCAACCCTCATTCTTAAGGTTAGCCATAGTATCACTAGCCAAACCTTCCTTAGACTGTGAATTAACATATGACAACACTTGGTCTATTTCGGCGTCTTGCATCTGAATAATCATGGAATTAGTGGTTATCAGCTGATTAATCAATAGGAAATTATCTTTCAGTTCATTTAACACTTTATCTTGTTTGTTGATTTTATGTAGAATGAGTGAGAGAGCCTATTGGTTTTGTTCACTCTCTTGTTGCTTCATCTTTTGACACTCATGATGAGGAAGACACTTGTCCTTCTTTTTGGACCTTGCCTATAATTACATAACTTTCTTAGAAAAGACATCTAGCTGCATCAACAATGTTGCCTATTCCCGGTCTTTCTATGTTTCCTTGTTTGTTTTAACCATGCCATCAAGGAGTTGGGCTACTACTTCATAAGGTTATGGTATCAAACAACCTGCAAAAAGTGCATCAACATCGCTTCTATTTTCGCGACCATGACCTCTATAGAAGCACTCCAGTAGCAATTTATCTGGCATTCAATGAATTGGGCACTGCTGCAATATTCCTTTAAATCTCGGCCACATCTCATGGACAGTCTGACCTCCTAATTTGTTGAACATTAGGAGGCTATACTAAGATTCAACAGTTTCAAAAGGGGATGGTGCATTTGGTAACTATTGTCACCATTCATACTCACTCTTCCTCTTTCAAAACACAGCTGAAAATTAAGTAAGTATCTCTATAATTAATAACAACAAAATTCAACTTAACTAAAAATTCTCAAGTAACACCACTCCCCGACAGCGGCACCATTTTTTATTAATGTATCAAAGTCACTTCATCCAATACTAAGTGCCAACTATCGTTCAATAGTAGTGTAACCCAACTAGTGAGTTCTGGTTAAGTCCCAAGGATGCGGTTCATAATCGAGAATCAGTCGAAAAGTAAAAAATTTCTCAAGTCAATCATAACTAAAAACATTTAGGAAGAACAACAAATAATACGGAAATATAAGTATATTGATGGGATTCTTGGGATGTGATAGGATTATGGGCTAAGGTAAACAACCAGGTAATTCCAATTAATAGTAAACCGTTACAAATCAGTGAATAAACTAGACTTTAGTGGGGATAGATTTTCTCTCGAATAATTTACCCCAAATCGAATTGGTTTCTCTCGAACATCAATAAGACGCAATGAAGCATGGCCTTCGCTTTAGTCCATTGACTCTCTCGAGCTGAATGTGTGGGAAAGGGCTTAGGATTCACTCTCTCGAGCTGAACCCATGACAACCCAATACCCACAGTCCATCGATTTAGTAATTTTGGTTTTAAAACCTCTCTCTAAAGCAAGCCAAAAACACAAAGTTAAGATTGTATATGCAACTAGAACCCATTAAATTCAACCACAATTACTGAACAAAATCACTTTTCAACAAATAAACTATCAATTAGCAATACCCAACAGTTAATTCAACCAATAATCACATAAACACACCCCAAGAATTGGGGTTTTAGCTAGACATAGTAAAAAGAAAGAAATCGATACCGAAATGTGTTTCCATCAACTGGGTACGATTAATATTGTCTTTACAAGCATCTAAAATGAAGAATCTTCAATACCCACTTCCAATTTCTTAGAAATGGAAATCTTCAAAGATAAAGAACAAAATGTCTCCAAACTCAGTTCCAAGTTATAAAATTGAAGAATGCTCTGTTTCAATAAATCTAAGATTAAAAATTCGATACTAAGCTAACAATTTAAACAAGTATTTATAGTTGTCCAAAATTATGCTGCGAAGGAGCAGTCGGTGCAATAAGTCGGGATCGCCGATCCACTCGGCGATCCGCCCTTTGGTCATTTATACCGCCATTTTGCTTTTTCCTTCAGCATCCTTGAGGTTCTGTAACTATGGGTGATAAGGCACTGCATCGCAGAATTGTTCGATGACTCGCCGACTGCTCATTTCTATCGCTGACTTGATTTTCTCCTTTAGGGCTAGGCACACTAGACCATTAGGCGAGACCAACGCCAGTCGGCGACTCGCCTAATGGGTTAGGCGATCCTCAGGCCTTATTTTCTTCATTCTTTCAGCTGCCTTGTTCCTTTTTGCTCAATAGTGTCCATGTTTTGTCCCTCAATCCAAATATCTAAAATTTAAGGATTTACATCAGTTATTGAGACAAAATATGCATTTGAGGAAACTATTAGGAGGAATAGGGATAGGTTGGGTATCGGGGAGAAGGTCAATCCCGAAGTCTATTTCCCTTTTGGGAGGAATACCGAGTAAATCATCAGGAAAACCTTCCAGAAACTCTTTTACAACTAGGACCGACTCAAGAGAAGGAGTTTCGGACTCCACATCCCTCACCATCACTAAATTGTAGAAACAACCCTTCGAGATCATTTTCCTAGCTTTTAGATAAGAAACAAATTGACCTCTACGCATAGAATTTTGCCGCTTCTACTCTAGAGTAGGCTAATTTGGGAATTGAAATTTGACTACCCAAGTCCTACAATCTATAGAGGCATAACATGAATGTAACCAATCCATCCAAAGGATGACATCAAAATCTATCATGTCAAGTTCTACATAATCCACCAAAGTTACTCTATGTGACAAGGAAACAGGACATCTTCTATAAACCCTCTTAGCCATCAAAGAATCACCAATCGGGGTAGAGACAAAAAATAAATCTAGCAACACATCAGGAAGCATATCAAATCTCATAGTTACATATGCGGTCACAAAGAAGAAAGTAGCACCTGGATCAAGCAAAATATACACATTTATTTGGAAAACTTTTATCCTACCAGTAACCACGTCTGGGGAACTCTCTTGATAACCTCTAGTTTGGAGAGCATAGAAGTGGTTTTTCTTAGGAGCATTCCCATCCAAACTAGGACTAGATGAAGGATAAGGTTGAGCCCTAGGACGACCGTCTCCACCATTTTTAGCATCTGAAGGACAATTCCTTGTTTTGTTATTCATTTTCCCACATCCAAAGCAAGCATTGGACCCCGCTAAGCACTTCCCTTCATGATTTCTCCCACATTTAGAACAAGTAGGCATTGAATGCCTATTACCATCTCCTTGCGGTTTTGGGTTAGATACCTTCTCATTGTTAGGCCTTAAAGGAGCACTAGAAGAACCTTTACCGGAGAACTTTTGCCAAAACATTAAATGATCCCGTCCACCAGACCTAGAATGTGAATAGTTACCATCATCCACTCTTGCTCTCTTTGCCTCTCTAGATCTTTCATTGATATTTTCGTGTTCAATTTGTTGGGCGTGCACCATAAGCAGTGAAATTTCCATGACATGGACAATCATAGTGGTCCGCACTCTTTGACTACAATGTCCAACAAACACGACACAAAATTACTCATCTTGGCCCTACGGTCCACCAAATGGAAAGAGCATATTTGAATAGTTGAGTGAACCTCAAAGCGTATTTCCTTATACTCATATTTCCTTTACTAAGGTTTATGAACTCAAGTACCTTGGCCTCTCTTATCTCTAGAGGGAAGAATCTGTCAAGAAATGCACTTTTGAACCTTTCCCATTTTATGGGACTCGCTTCTACCGGCCTTACCTCTTTCCATTGATTGAACCAAATCTGAGCAATATCTTTTAGTTGTTAAGCAGCTAATTCTTCCTTTTCTAATGAATTCACACTCATAATAGAAGGTACCTTGTAGACCTCTTCGATAAACTCTTAAGGGTCTTCCTCAACTTTGGAGCCATAAAATTCTGTTGGGTTCACTATTACAAAATCCCTCACTCTTGACATCACTGTACCCACATTTTGGTTCACGAGGACTACCACTACTCTATTGGCTTCTGCTGTCACGGCTTGAGCCAACACTTGGAACACCAACCTTAACTCCAGATTCATTACATTCTCATTCAGTGTGTCAATCGAATCTTTATGAGGAACTTGGGAAGGAACGTTAGAAGGAACCTGTAATGCCCTGAAAACTAGTAGACCAAACTAGAGCCTCTAGCTAGGGTTCTAAGGTTTGATGTATGATGAATACAGTCATAGATGAGACTTTTCGTGCTTAGAATGAGGGGTTTAGTGGTTAAACATCAAGGAGCATGTTAGATGTCATAGTTTAGAAGAATATCTAAGGTTTGGGTAAGGGTTGTAAGGGAAAGTGCCAAGGCAAGTGGGTAAAGCGTAAGCCAAAGACCAAGGCTGCCCAACCATGGCCATGCACTCTCTAGGGTTCACGACCACCTTCACGAATAATGGTCTTTAACACGATCTGTGAAAGGGTCTGTGAAGACCCCTTAGTCTTGTGGGAGGTCAAGCCTTGAGGCCTTGGTACTGCCCAAGGGACCACGAGCTACTTCACGGCTAGTGGTTAGGACCATGGCTCGTGGGAAGGCTTTTTGTCATTTCTTCGCATTTTGGGAGTTTTGCTTGTTGACGGGAGCTTCTCGTTAAGGGACCACATGCACCACCACGGGAAGTGGTACCCCTGACGGGTCGTGAAGAGGGGCGTGACTAGTTGAGGGTCCTTTGGTAATTTCCAAAATGATTAGTTAATTAATGGGGTCATTTTATATGAGTTTTATTAACCTATATAAGGTATTTTAAGTCATTAGCCCCCAATTTTAAGTCTTTTTTCACAAGACCCAAATCAAAACCCCAAATGACTCCTCTCTCTAATATTTCTCTCTCTAGAAAGACCTCCATTGAAGAAGAAGCTAGAGCTTGAAGCTAAGTTCAAGATCAAAGGCTCCATAGTTGAAGGCTTGTACTAGGTATTTCATTAAGTTATGTTTAGCTTTTCATCTATGAGTTCTTTCACCCATACAGTCCTCTAGAAATTCACCAAATTTGTGAAGAACAACCGTAATCTAAGCTAGGGTTTATTTCAATGAGTGGGTATAGTTGGGTATGACTCCAATTAGTTGGATAATACTTATTTATGGTTGATTTAGGGTTTATTCATTATATTATGAAGAATTTATGTGAATTCCATGGTTAACCCTCAAATGTAACGAACCAGAAAACTAGTAAGTGAAACTAGAGCCTAACGATTGTGTTGTTGAGTTTGATATGCGATTTTGTGTTGAAAAATGTCTTCCCGAGCATAGGTTGAGGATTTTAGGGTTTAAAGTTCAAGGTAAGACTCCCCAAGGACCAACCAAGGGTCCTTGAGGGGGATCCTAAAGTCTAACCCCAAGGCTGCCCAAACTTAGCAAAAACTGTCAAAATTTTAGGAGCTATGGATGGGACCTACGAGCCGTAGGTCCATTCACTCCCCTTGGATAGATGCCGTGTGTCAATACCCCTAATGGGGAGTCTCAGACCCAAACCACGGGCGTCACCCCACTCACAGTCCGTGGGTCTAGGTCATAAGTCTCCACTTTAAAAGCTGTCAAGATTCAACCAAGGTAAGGGTTAAATGGTAAATTCCTTTTAAGGTTAGTTAAGTTAGGGGACGATTATTATTGATTAATTAAATTATTTTAAGGATTTTGAATTATTAAAAACGCTTTTTCCATTCATTATCTCAAAACACTCAAATTAGAAACTACCTCTCATCCAAATATTCTCTCTCTAGAAACCACCATTGGAGAAGAAGGATTTAAGCTGTCAAGCTCAAGATCTCACCTTCCTCACTCAATTTTCGTGGATTTTATACCCTAAAGGTATGGTAGTCTTCATCCTTGATTAAGTTTCATTCAAGGAGCCCTATCAAAAGATGATTTCAAGTTTCCAAAATAACCAAAAAAAAACCTACGGTTTCAATTTATCCATGGGTTCAATTCCCAAACGTTTCCAAAGGATTATATATGATGAATTATGAATTTATTGTTGAATAAATGATTAATTATGGTGAATTTCCCCTATGAATCCATGTTTCCTCCAAAATCCTAAGTTGTGAATTGTAATTGGGAATTGATTGATCATGAAAGTATGCTGAATTGTTTATTATTATATTGAATTATTTATTGAATCATGTTAATTCCCTTATCTAATATAGTATTCTAGATGTATGAGTTGATATTGATTTATAGCCATGGAGGGGAATTTCATGAAGGATCTATGTATGGTCATGATGTGAAATATATATGTGTGATCTCAATGAAAGTATTATGATCATATTTAGAATGTAATTGTTTCATTATTGAAAGCGTATTCTCAATTAACACTCAAGAATGATGACGATAAAATGTGAAGGGTTTCTATAATGTGATGTTGTCTCTTGAATTGGTAGGCTTAGGCATCCTTTTCTTGTATAAATGAAAGTAATGTGGATTGTTACATCTTGAATTGGTAGGCTTAATGCATCCTTTTCTTGTATTGATGAATGTGATCTTGACTGATGTACCTTGAACTGGTAGGATTATACATCCTTTTCTTGTGTAATGAATGTGTCTTGACTTAATGAATATGAATAGATAGGCCTATATCATTCCTTTCATAATTGAATTAATCTAATGATGAATCTTCAATGGATAGGCCAATGCCATTCCTTTCCTAATGAGTCTATGAACCAATGTAACATGAATTAATAGGCTTATGTCATTCCTTTCATGTGTATAATAATGTAATGATGAACCCTGAATCGATAGGCTTATGGTATTCCCTTCATGAGGATTCAAGAGGCATCCTAATAATGTACCATGAATTGATAGGCTTATGGAATTCCTTTTATGTGTAATGATGTACCTTGGGTCAATAGTCCAATGGAATTCCTCTAAAGTACAATAATATAATGTGAATAAAATGATCTACGGGAATGGAGGCTTAGCACTGAATGGATATGGTAAGATGGAAGCTCTCCCTACGTTAGGCTTGGGTTTCAATGAACGTCTTTCTTATCCTATAACTATGTGCCCACATAGGATATTAGCTTGTGGATTCACCTAAGCTAAAATGTTATCGTTCCTACCTTAGGAAAGTAGACCAACTCTTTACAGTGTGGGAAAGATACCGGATTCCATGTAAGCTCACATGGTCTATGTCGGATAAACGTTTATTCCCATTATGTGAGATTTGCACTATAGTTACTCAAGAGGTTCTATGAAGTGTGGGTGGTAGTATGGGATGTCATTCATGCATTGCACAAGTAGGCTTTGAGAGGGCTATAGTGAGTTCTCTAATGTCCTAATGTCTAATGAGAAAATGTGCTCTTAATGAAGCAAATGAATAATGTTGACTTAAATGCTTAATGTAATGATGCATGCTTTACTTGGATTGTACTATGAGTTACTTCATTGTCATGACTTATGAAATGTTCATGTTCCTTATGTATGCGTATTGTCTAATGAAGAAAAGAAAGAGTGGTAAGTTAACATTTGGGTGGCCTTAATGTAGTACTTAGTGTGGATGGTTGTATGGGACACTATTCAGACATTGCACAAAGTATAGCTTGGGTTTACTTAAGGTGAAAGATTAATGTGATGAAATGACTTGTATGTTTGTTATGTTTGTATATTATGCCTCTTATACTTAAGTTCATAAAGTTTTCTCAAATTGGCATAAAGCATGACTTTCAAATAAAATGTCCTTTTTAAGCATGGTTTTTGCATGACTATCAGACTTAGTAAATTAAATGTGCTAACCAATATTTCTTCTATTTTTCTACAAAGTGTATGTTCCGGCATTTGAGTTGATTCTCTATAGTTCAAGGGTTTGGATTGAGTTTCTTCCAAGGCTAGTTGTATGTCCTCATAGATCCGAGGACAAGTACTTTTGATGTTTCATGTCTTTCATTGTAATAGACTCTTTTAGACTTTCTATTGTAAAGGGTCGTGCCCTACTTTTGATTAGAAGATTGTTTTTAGACGGTCATGTGAGACTAGTAGACTTCCATTGTTTTAAATGATTTTTCGATTGTATGGATTAAAAGAGTTTTAAATTTTGCACTATCTCTATTATCTTATGTGATGACATGCTCTGAGGCTTGTATGAGACTTTTCAGAGTCTTCTATGCCGTGTCACGTTCGGGGTGCATGCTCGAGTCATGACATCAAAGTAAGTGGGTTTACGTCTTTTGATGAGAAATTGATGATTCTTGATAGATCTTCTAGAATTGTCATCATGTATAGAAGTTATTCAAGAATGAGAATATGAAATCATGAATTGTACTAGACTTATGAATTTATGATAGACCATGAATTATAATGATTGAATTTGGGACATTATGACGAATTATACATAGAATTGCCTATGATTAAAGCTTGTGACTAATGTCTTGTGATCTAGTCTAGTATGATGATTGTGGAGTAAAGCATGATAGTAGGGCTTGAAGTTATAATGTTGATCACTAGGGCTTATAGAGTAAGTCTAATATGATGAGATAGCTTGCATAGAATTGACATACAAAGTAGATAGAGTTGTGTTGGAAGGATTTTGCCCACATGACCTACCTAGAACTATATGAATGCATGTATGTAGAATGTGAAAGGTCTTCTCACATAGAACTATTCTAGAGTGAAAGCTTAATCACCTAAAATGAATCAAAGCATGCTAGAATAGAATAGCTTGAAGTTGTGTTATATAATCCTTTCATGGATAGCTTGTTTATGTAGCATGAGCTAGAAGATTTCATGGTAGCTTGGGATTAAGGAACCATACTCTCCTAAGTTTAGCTTGAATTAGCATTTGTGGAATGCTCTTCATGGTAGCTTGAATGAGCATTTGTGGGATGTTCTTCATGGTAGCTTGAATGAGCATTTTTGGGATGTTCTTCATGGTAGTCTGCATTAGAGTAGGCAAGGTAGCCTACGATGGAGGACCTATGTTATTCTAAGGGTAGCTTGAACTAGCATTGAAAGAATGCCTTAATGGTAGATTGACTTGGTTAGGCCAAGACCACTTCATGGTAGCTTAGGATAGAGGATTCATACTCTCCTAAGGATAGCTTAGGGTTGAGGATTTATACTCCCCTAAGGGTAGCTTGCATCATATGTGTTTGCATGGTAGCTAGGTTGGAATACTCGTATATTTCCTTGTATAACTTGGATTGCACTGTAGTAGGCCTTCCATGGTAGTTAGGTCTATCTTAGTAGTGTGCTATTCTTTGATTGACTAGAATGATAAATAGTAAGAATTGAGTAAGCTAGCCTAAAGAAGTACTTAGTATGAGTGGTAGTATGGGATGCCATTCATACATGGCACAAGTATGACTTGAAGCTACTTATGAATAGTCATCTTATGTGATGTATGCTTAGCTTGGATTGTTGCTACAGTTGCCTTCCATGATATGATTCACTCAAGATGATAGTTCCTTGTCCTTATGAAGTAGGTCAAGAATGACACCTATGATTAGAAATCATGAATAGAGTGATGTCCAGATATACTTAGTGTGAGTGGTATTATCGGATGTCACTCATGCATTACATAAGCCTGCCTTGAGGTTACTTAGGAGTATAAGTGATATTATGACATGAAAACCTACGTCTTGAATATGAAGGTGGACTATGTCCAAGAATGACCAAAAAGAGGTACTTAGCTTGGATGGTATTATAGGATGCTACTTTTGCCTTGCACAAGTATTGTTGGAGGTGGTTTGTGAAGTATTTCTCTTGTAATATGAAAAGACTAAAGGTTAAAATATGTAAATATGAAAGTCTAAGTTAAGACTGTGCCATTAACATGATTTATCTCCTATAATCATTAACTATGTCTTATGTTGACTTGTGATGATATGATGCCTATGTTGGACATTATGCTATGAATATGTTATTAGATCTTATGCTTATGTCTTATGTTGACTAACAATTTTGAGATGCTCTTATGATTTTTTGCTAGATTTCATACTTGGTACATTTTCTACTAACTAAATTTTGCCTACATTTTAATCAAATGTAGGGTCTCAGAGATTGAGTTCCTTTGAAGACGAGGTTTCTAAGGAGCAAGAAGTTTTGAAGAATTTGTGAGTCCTAATAGCTTCGAGGACAAACCCATTATGTTCCCTTTGTGTCATTTCTTTATATTTTAGACTTTTATATGGGCTCCATCCCAAGACTTTTATTCAAGAGTTAAATAAATGGTTTGAGACAAAGATATAGTAAAGATTTCTGCTTGCTTTATGAAAATGTTTTCGATTGTATAGTTTTAAAAAATATAAAATTTCCCGTACTTTTCTATTATCTTATGTTATGATTATGCTAAGGTCATGTATGAGACCCCTTCAGGGTCAAGTACACCATGGTACACCTAGGGTATAACCTTGGGTCGTGACAAACTTGGTATCAGAGCACAATGTTTTGAATAGTTCTAGGATTGTCTCAAACCACGTCTAGAAGGTTCTTGTTCATAAATGTGAAGCGCGTCACATTTATGAATAGGATGCTATTGTAAGTTTAGGAAATCTCAATTCTTCATTCTCTTAGTTGTGCCATAGAGTTTGGCTTTTGTAGGCCCTTTTATCTAATATGTGTCCATTTATTTTTAGGGTATGGCTAATACAATGGAAAATGCAATGAGAGAAGAGGAAGAAAATATGGACCAAGGGGTTCCTCTCCATGTTCCTCCACAAGATCCTCCTCAAGTTCCAAATGACACTCTAATTGGGATTGCCACTCTTACGGAGTTTAGGGCGTCTATGCATTTGTTGGATAAAGCCTTAATGGCTGAAGCCAATAGAGAAGTGCTGGCTACGGCAAAACCAATAAGGGGGATGGGTGTTTTTAGGATAAGAGAGTTTTGGAGGATGAACCATCCGGAGTTTAGTGTCTCCTAGGTGGAAGAGGATCCAAATGGGTTAATGGAAGAGGTTTATAAGACACTTACTATCATGGGGTGACTTCTATAGAAAAAGCAGAACTAGCCACTTATCAATTGAAGGATGCCGCCCTAGTTTAGTATGAAAAATGGAAAGATAGTCGTCCGTGAGGAGCGGGTCCTATAGAGCGGGAAGCATTTAAGTCAGTATTTCTAGATAGGTTCATTCCCTGGGATTTCAGAGAAGCTAAGTTGGAAGAGTTCATCAATCTTATGCAAGGCAATATTAGTGCTAATTATTATACCTTGAAGTTTACTCTTTTGTCTAATTATGCTCCATCTTTGGTAGCAAACCCAAGGGATTTGATGAATAGGTTTATGACGGGGGTGTCAGATATGGTAGAAAAAGAATGCCCTATGACAATGTTGGTTAGTGATATGGATATCTCACGCCTCATGGTGTTTGCCCAACAAATAGAAGAGTCAAAACTCAAGAAGGAAAAAGCTAGGGAGAAAAAGAGGTCTAGGATGGATGGTGATAAGTCTTTTCATGAGGGGTCTGATGGACATGGTTATTCTATGAATCGACAAAAGTTTTCTAGACAAGGCTTTTCTAATGCTCCTAGGCATAAGGATGAGAGAGTGTCTACTCCTAGGCCACAAGGGAAAATTAATGAGTCCCTATGGCCCACTTGTTCTAGGTGTGGTAAGAGGCATGAGGGTAGATGTTTAACTAGTAGAGAAGGTTGCTATAGTTGTGGTGAGAGTGGCCACATGAAGAAAGATTGCCGAAAGGCAAAGGTAACAAGAAGAGAGGTTAAAAAAATAGTCACTACTAGTGAGGATGTGGAGCCTCGAAAAAATAATAGGTTTTATGCTCTCCAATCTAGAGAAGATCAAGAGTGATCTCCTCATGTCCTTTCCGGTATGTGTTTTATGCTTTAGTAAATTTCCAGATTTCTTGTCTTTTATGACTTGTTATGTTTGACTTGAAGTTGTCTTTAGTATGAATGATGTTTAGAATAGCATGTGTAGGCTTACTCCCAAGGGTGGGGGGGGAGATAGTGTGCCTATCAAATAAGGTGATTATGGGATTGTGTGTTGCTATGATTTCCTTATATGTATGTTCATGAAGATGTGTAGGTCTTGTTAGAAATGATCTACTTGCTTTATGTTGCCTTATATTGTAGCATCCTTGAGTTAAATTGCATCTACGCTCCATGAAAGTATGTTGAGAATGTTTTAGCTAGGGAATGTTAATTCCTCCTTGTAAATGAGTAGATATAGATTTTCATGCATGTTGGATTGGTGGAAGTAGTTCCTACTCCCTTGTGTTGCATTGATTCTGTTATCTTGGAGTTGAAGTCTTCCTCCTTAGTTGTGTGCATTTTGATGTATTGCATGCATGATGGGATGCTATTCTAGAGTTGTTCCCTTTAAGAAGTGTTTAGAAATGTCATTCGAGGAAGAATGTTCCCAAGGGGGATAATTTGTAATGCCCTGGAAACTAGTAGACCAAAGTAGAGCCTCTAGATAGGGTTCTAAGGTTTGATGTCTGAGGAATAGAGCCGTAGATGAGACTTTTCATGATTAGAATGAGGGGTTTAGTGGTTAAACATCAACGAACGTGTTAGACCCCGTATTTTATAAGAGTATCTAAGGTTTGGATAAGGGTTGTAAGGGCAAGTGTCAAGGTAAGGGGGAAAAGCCTAAGCCAAAGGCCAGGGTTGCCCAACCTTGGTCATGCACAGCCTATGGTTCACGACCACCTTAACAACCAGTGGTATTGACCACGGATCGTGAAGGGGTCCGTGAAGACCCCTTAGTCTTGTGGGAGGTCAAGACTTGAGGCCTAGCTACTGCCCAAGGGACGAAGAGCCACTTCATGGCTAGTGGTCATGAGTACGGCTCGTGGGAAGGCTCGTTGTCACGACCCAAGCCTAGGGCCTAGACATGACATGGCGAATGGGGAACCCGAAGGAACCCCAAACAAGCCTCTCAAACTTGTCATCACACTTCATCGGTCGCGGAAGTATATTCAACATTAAATAACGGGAAATAGGGACTAAGGGCAACCATTTCAAAATAACATCATAGAATAAGAGTCAAGCTCATTTACAAAATACTTGTCCAACTACACCTCTACATACATAGATAGGACGGGGGCCATGACATATTACCGGCTCCCCTCATAGTCAAAATACAATGGCAAGCTAAAGTCTCAAAACATAAGAGTAAGAAACATAACGTAGCCCTCGAATCATTGAGGACTCACCAACAATCTCGGATAAGCACCGTACTAGCCACGTGAATGGAGAGAAGGATCAAGATTAGCTCCGGTCCCTACATGGTGACATCACGTAGGAAAAATATGCGTTAGTACTTTGGAATGTACTAAGTATGCGGGGTGCAATGCAACAATAGACAAGGACGCAATCGAAATGCAAGAGATAGTTCCATAGGCATAATAAATGATAATATGAGGATGCATGATCAAAGTGAAGTCAAAACATGTTTAAGTAAAACTATACTAATAGTAGATATCATATGTGTGTGCATAATCCGACCAATCTGTAACCCCAACTTAGGATGGGGGATGCCGTTCACACCTGGACACCCTGGTGGCAAGGTATAAACCCCTCACATGGTTGATGTTGGTCACACCCCAAGTATCCTAGGTGGCGAGATATAAACCTCTCACATGGTTGATGTTGGTCACACCCCAAACATCCTAGGTGGCGAGATATAAACCTCTCACATGGTTGATGTTGGTCACACCCCAAGCATCCTAGGTGGCGAGATATAAACCTCTCACATGGTTGATGTTGGTCACACCCCAAGCATCCTAGGTGGCGAGATATAAACCTCTCGCATGGTTGTCCGGTTCTTTTCCCCCGGACTGGGCATGGCCATGCAACACTTTATATAGGAAATTCACCTTAGGCTCTAATGCAATCTCATGTATGGAATGAACATATACATAAGCTTAGTTTGTCATCAACACATTTCTGGAATGCCATACATCTCATAACTCAAGCCCTAAAGCATCAATTCATTAATTCTCCATAATTGGACATTTTGTCAAACACCTTGAAGGCATGTAATGGGATCAAAGAACATGGAAAATAGGGTAGTAATTATGCAGCCAAACCAGTGAACAACCTACAACAACACATTTTAACACCCACAAGACCACATGAAAAATCTCCACATCCATTCCGAATTTAGATTCAAGTTCTAGAGTCACAACATGCTCAAAACAATCACTCTTCATGTTTAAAATTCACTTGTGCAGGAAATTTATTCAAGGAACAAGACTAATTTATGAACCAGGAATTAAACCATGAATTAAACCATGAATTAGTGAGTAGAATAGAGATTAGGCACTATGGGTGGAAGGACCCATGAGTTCAACACCACATACCTTGATTTTTTATGAAGGCCTTGAGAGTGTCTTCAATGGAAGCTTGGAACTTGGGAGCAAGAGTCTCTTCAATCTTGATGAAGGTTTTGGATTAGGGTTCTTGAGAGAACTTTGAGAGAAAATGTGTCTAAGTATGGGAGAGGTGTTTTGGGAAATGTTTTAGAGATGGGAATTGAGTTAATGTTATATAGGAAATAACATATGCCCTTTGGAAAAAAATGGAACAAACACTTAGAAAAAAAAAGTGAGGCGGGTGAACAGTAACTTTGGTTACTGGAAATTGCATTTTCTGCCCTTACAGGTTTTACGAAAATGGGCATAACTTCTTCGTCCGAACTCCGAATGAGGTGAAACGAAGTGAGTTGGGTAGCTAACTCAAAGGGCTTTCCATGTATATATTATGTCCATCAAAATTATTTGTGTGTTAGGAGATATGACCCTCTAAAGTAGACCCTCGAAAAAGGCTTCACTTGGAAATTTCGGATTTCGATACGGTTGCTCTAAAATTTGGGTGAGACCCAGTCCCCACTCAATTTGACCCCCTAAACAAGAATATGAAGTCGGATTTTCGAAAAACGAAATGGATTTTTAGATATAGCTAAAACAAGCTTCCGGTAACTTCCGAAGCACATTTTTTAGGAACTTTTTGGGTCGTTTCACTCGTGGTCATGCCTTAGCATTTTGGGAGTTTTTCTTGTTGAGGGGAGCTACTGTTCAAGGGACCATGGGCACCACCAAGGTCCGTGGTTCCCTTGACAGCTCGTGAAGAGGGGCATGACCCCTGGCAAGGGGCTGCCTAGTTTAGGGTCCTTTGGTAATTTTGAAAACGATTAGATAATTAATGGGGTCGTTTTATATGAGTTTTTTTCACCTATATAAAATATTTTAAGTCATTATCCCAAAATTATAAGTCACCTTTCACAAGACCCTAATCAAAAACCCAAATCACTCCTCTCTCAAATATTTCTCACTCTAAATAGACCTCCATTGAAGAAGAAGCTAGAGCTTGAAGCTAAGGTCAAGATCAAAGGCTCTATAGTTGAAGTCTTGTGCTAGGGATTTGATTAAGGTATGTTTAGTTTTTCATCTGTGGGTTCTTTCACCCATAGAGTCCTCTAAAAATTCCTCAAATTTGTGAAGCAGAACCCCAATCTAAGCTAGGGTTTCTTCCAATGAGTGGGTATAGTTGGGTATGACTCAACTTAGTTGGATAATACTTATTTATGCTTAATTTAGTGTTTATTCATGATATTATGAAGAATTTATGTGAATTCCATGGTTAACCCTAGAAATCAAAGTAAGTGGATTTATGTCTTTTGATAAGAAATTCATGATTCTTGATATATCTTCGATAAATGTAATCATGTATAGAACTTATTCAATAATGGGACTATGAAATCATGAATTTAACTGGACTTGTGAATGTATGATAGACTATGAATTATAATAATTGAATTTGGGACGTTCGGATGAATTATGCTTAGAATTGCCTATGAATAAGTCATGTGCCTAATATGTCTTGTGATCTAGTCTAGTATGATTGTGGAGTAAAGTTTGATAGTAGGGCTTGATGTCATAATGTTGATCACTAGGGCTTATAGAGTAAGTCTAATATGATGAGATATCTTACATATAATTGATATACAAAGTAGATAGAGTTGTGGTGGAAGGCTTTTACCTACATGACCTACCTAGAACTATATGAATGCATGTATGTAGACTGTGAAAGGTCTTCTCACATAGAATGATTCTAAAATGAAAGCTTAATCACCCAAAATGAATCAAAGCCTGTTAGAATAGAATATCTTGAAGTTGTGATATATGATCCCTTCATGTATAGCCTGTTTATTTAGAATGAGTTAGAAGATCTCATGGTAGTTTGGGATTGAAGAACCATATTCCCCTAAGGTTAGCTTGAATTAGCATTTGTGGAATGCTCTTCATGGTAGTTTGAATGAGCATTTGTGGGATGTTATTCATGGTAGCCTGCATTAAACACTACAATAAAATGTACGTACCACGACACTAATTTTGTTACATTTGAAACGAATGTAGGAAAATAAAGAATTTCACGACATTTAAGAAGAAAATGTCATAAAACAATGATATCTGATGCCAAATGTCCTAAAAATAATGACATTTGGTATCAAATATCGTAAATATAATGACATTTGGTTCAAAATGTCACTATGATAATGATATTTATTGCAAAATGTCGTTTTTTCTAGCGACATTTAGTGAAAATGTCATTTAAATGATAACATTTTGCTGCAAATGTCAAATATAATATGACATTTATTACAAAATGTCATTGGTTTTAGTGACATTTAGAAAAAATATCACTTAAATAGTGACATTTAATATAAATGTCGAATATATCATGACATTTACTGCAACATGTCATTGATTTTAGTGACATTAGTGACATTTTGAAAAAATGTCACTAAAATAATGACATTTATTGCAAAATGTTGTTGTTTTTAGAGACATTTAGCGAAAATGTCATTTAACGATGACATTTGCTACAAATGTCGAATATAATATGACATTTTTTACAAAATGTCATTGGTTTTAGTGAAATTTAGAAAAAATGTCACTAAAATAGTGGCATTTGTTGTAAAATGTCATTGATTTTAGCGACTTTTAGCAAAAGTGTTGCTAAATAGCAACATTTAATACAAATGTCGAATATATTACACTACTAGAATTTTATTGTTTGCCGACTTCAAAATTGGTCGAAATGTAGTCGGAAAATGGAGTTTTCCGATGACTTTCTGACTACTTTTGAGTAGTCGACAAACTGAGCGTCGAAAGATACTTGCCGACTGTAGCAGTCGGCACTATATATAAATTAAAATCCGACCATTAGGGTACCTAAATTGTTGTTATTGGTCACACTTTAAAAGTGTCGGCTTTTATATCTCAGCTACAACAACACTTATTAAGTGTAAGTTTTGTTACGTACATGCTAAAATCTATAATCCATAACCCAAGTCTGGCCTTTGCTTCCTTATTGCCCATGATTTTAAAGTGTTTCCTTTTCTATCTTATATATGACAACAGTTTCAAGTGTAGTCCTTGCCCATGTGCATACCACAATTTACAGTCCTTTGGATACACTTTTAAGTGTGATAATATTATTTTGGCTATAAAATATTTATATGCCACAATTTCTAATTAAAAAAAACCAATATTTTTTTGCAATAAATAATCTCAAACATTATATTAGCTAATATGTAATTCAAATAAATAGATTTGCAATAAACCTCAAAAGATTGTATGTCTTGTGTAGATACACATACTTATAAAGCAATATTCAAAATATGTGTACTCAATAGTTCAAAAAGTACTCTTAGAATAGTTCAATATATTTTAGCAATGAATATATTTCACAACATCAAATATAATGTATTCAAATTTTTACAATAGTTCAAAAACTCTTCACTATCCACTTCCACTTCAATTGGATCAAATTCACTTGTGGTGACCCTTCAAATTTGATCATCTCCATTTCCCAACACATTTAAAAAGAAATTAACAATAAAAAACAAACCATGTACAACAAATCGAATTGCAGCAGTTATAGAAGTTAGAAGTTCTGTTGTAGTGAAGGGTCTTGTATAATAAAAGTATAAAGTTACTATAACCCCAAAAAGAGACATGAACTTCATGTCTCTCTTTGCTTTTTTTTTTCCCTCCATATTCCCAAAGAAAAAAGTGTGGAGTGCCACACACATCTTAGACTCAGTTTACCAGCAGAGTTACTTAACATCGTAAACGATATTTATACAATCAAGTTACTTCGATCACAAATAAATCACAATAATAAAATTATTTGGATACCTAGTATGACCAAGTGAAAGTTGAGAGAGTGGTAATATGAAAGGGAAGAAATATTGCAGTTTTCTCTAAAACAAGTGAAAAGGGTATCTTCATGGGTATAGTGTATATGAGTTGTTGCAAGTCTAAGATTAAATGTAAATGTTATGTTATTTTCTTTCCAGATGAGCTTAAATACTGATAATTGACCTCCAAATGATTAAATACTCATAACTAGAAATCTTTATCTTAGTACATAAGAAAATGCAGAGCTATTTCACATTTTACTTCAGCAGACACTTTTACTAGGACTAATCTCACAGCTTTATCCTGAGATAATTCAGTGCAAGTACTCGAATCCTAAAAGAGTATCCCACTTTACAGCTAAGGAGTGTTAAATTCTATATCCCCCAATAAATCGATGTAGCAATAGATACCATTGCAATTCATAAGACATCTGTATATCACAATATAGGATGATGGAAAAAGAGGAAACTCAACTCCAACAACACCAAGACACTCTACTGCAAATACCAAGGCAAGCATAGAATCGAAGTATTATTGTAGATTACAGATTACAGTTCCAAATTCCAAATTTTAGATTATTGCACAATACAGAATACAATTCCAGATTGCATGTTCCAAATTCTTCCCAGCAGTTAGAACATTATTCAGATTTCATGAAGTGGATGTGCAATTCAAAGATCAATACAGATGCCCAACAATTCAACAAGAAAATGAATTAAGTTGCAACAGAGTTACAAAGCAACTTAGAGCTCCAATCTTAGAGATCCTGGAATTATACTTTAATCTATCTTAGAGCTCAACAATTCAGTTGCAACAATTCAACATTTTTTTTACTTTTGGTGTAGCATGGAACATTCAAATGAAGCTTTAATCTATATTAGAGCTCCTAGAATTCCTACAGATTTAGATAGAGAAAAATCCAAAGATATTCTCTTAGGAACCCAGGCAGAACTGGAATTGGTGGAATTCTCATAAACTTCAAAGGAGATATCTTTTTTGCTTTTACTTCCCCTATGTGGCAGGGTACCAACAATCAAGCTGAAATCAAGTTGGAAAAGGGGAAGATGACACAACAAATTCTAGCAAAACAGAGTCACAATCACACAAAATCAATGCACTCTACTGCAGACACAAGGACAGGTAGCAGTCGCAATCACACAAGAACAATACACTCTACTCCAAAGAGGGGTCCTATAAATCAGGATAGCAGTCGCACCAAACAAAGCATGGAAAAAGAGGAAATTCAACTCCAACAAAACCAAAACACTCTGCTGAAGGCACCAAGACACCAAGACAAACATAGAATCGAAGGAACCACACAAAATACATTTTGTAGGACTGGGACTAAATAATAAACGAAATAGAGATAAAAAGAAAACAAGTAACATGCAGAACACGCATAATTTGGGCATTCTCAAATTATAGACGATGTACGAAGTAATCACTACTTATTTTCTATAATTTATATATTAAATAATAATTATCGTGAATATTTAATGTTAATCTCTTACTATTGAAACAAATGACAAAGATGAATAATAGTGTAAGGCCAACTCGTATTGAGGTGTCAAAAAAACTCACATTAGAGCGAATAAACATCTAGTAAATGATATAGATGGCGAATTTATGGTAAACTCTTACTCTTTAAGAATATATAGGTACTTTCTTTCTATTACAATTTTTTTAAAAACTTCTCATTATTGTACCTTTCTTTCAAAAAGAAACAAATGAATGATCTTGCCGAGGTGTATCCTGAGTTAAATGTCCTTGGAATTGCTCCTAATGATGTGTACTCCCAAGTAATGGTATCTGACACTCATGGAATTGTCCGAACTCTGGGAAAAGTAGCATGTCCTACCTTAGTACATGGCGTCGTATATAAACGATCTCAGGCTGAAAAAAGAGATTTTGATACAAGAGTTGAGATGGAAGTTCAAAAATCTACCTTAGCTATGAAAATTGAGATGAAAGAGAAGATGTATGAAGCAAAACAAGAGATGGATAAAAAGTTGTTAGAAGAGAAAGAGGAAGAAAAAGAGAATAACGAAGTGATGGAGAGAAATTATCGGAAACAAAAATGGATACGGAAGAAATTATAGCGGATAAAGTGAAAGAAGGAATACAAGCATATGTAGAGTCTTTGGGAATTAATATTGATACAAATTTAAAATCAGAGCAGGTGAAATAATTGTGTTACTCACAAAAAAATACTTTTTTTAGATGAAAACTTAGTTTCTCTTAATTATAATAGTCTTCCTCTTTTGCATTAGGTTCCTGATAACCCACTTGAAGATTGTCAACAACCATCATCACTTGTTCCAGGTGTTCACACAAGAAAGGTTAGAGAAAATTTCATTAAAATTTTGAATTTTCTTTTAATTGCATAAATCCAAACATTTATATGATAATGAGATCAACTAATTCCTCTTTCTTGTTTAAAAAGGATTAATCGACAAACTATTAATTGCGTGTCAGGTACTCATAAATAGTCTAAGTGATCATCTTTTTCTTTTGGTTCTTGTTGTTGTTGTTTTTTAGTTGGTATAGTGAAATTATAAACTATGTTAATTTATCATATTATTTCTAGTTTTCACCACAAAAGCTAAAACTCCTAATCGTACACACTCCAAACAGAAGCTTCAAAACCCAAACCAAACATCATACTAAATGAAAAGGACCCAACCGTAGCTGATGGAACTGACGGTATTTTGATCCGACAATAGAATCATCGGATGTTGACAAAAGTCAACTCTTTCATGCATTAAGCCTCCAAAATTGAAAAACTTGCACCAAACACTATGTGTCCTGATCATACTCATACTCATCCTCAGAATGTATTATTTCATAATCTGTATTTATGGTGTTGTTATGTTCATTATGACCAACTTAAACATGTACCTCTTGCCCCTTATTCTCTTTTGTCCTTGCTGCTTGTTGTTCCCTTCTTTTGATGGCATCTCTCTTCTTTTCACTTAGTTTGCCCTGAGATTTGTTGTTGATAGTTTGCCCTTGCTTTGTGCTCCCACTGTCTTGTATGTTTTGTTCCTATTTTCTCTAATGAACATTCTTTTTTCTTATTCTTTTTCTGAGTGTTATAAGATGTATTAAGATTACCCTATTGATCATTCTGTTTACTGTGTCCCTGACCAGAAACCTTTCCCTAATGAATGAGTTGATTGTGCTCGTTCTCTTGTGTGGTCTGATGAAATGTGGTAGTAGAATCTCTAAGGTCTTTCTTAGGGTCAGTGTGTAAATTCTCATGTATATCATGATGCAGAAACCCCCCTTTGGACACCCCTTCCTGCAGGTTAGAAATATTCTCCTTCAACAGTCCATCCAACACTCCAACAGCTTCCACAACAGTTACACAATTATCTAGATGGATGAAAGGTAATGGGAGCATTGATTCAATACCTGTGATCTTAGAGGCCTTTGTATTTCCTTCTTTGTCCATTCCTGTAAGTACATTAAAGTACATTAGGCATAGAGGGAGGATTTTGTGATTTAGGGGTTGGTAACACAAAATTGGTTTAAAATGTAGGCACGAGATCAGAACCATTTATTATTGTAGTGATGAAATGCTTTCCTGATTCTGCCAACTCCCAAGTCATATATGCTACTGCACAACACTAACACATTAAGGATAAAGGAAGGAAAAACACATCAGGACATTGGAATTCATAGGAAAAGATGTAAGAGATGCTAATTTATCAAGGAGACACTAGAAATGTATTCGATATTAAAATTGTAGGCACGACTCAAAATGGAAAAGAAACTATGATATTATACAGCCTCAACATATCCAAAATCATAGCACTTCTAGAACACATGTCATTTCCTCAATTTATAAATACCAAAAAATCAAAATAACAGAATCAATAGATCACCTCACAAATAAAGATAGAATAACTGGTGCAAATAGTTTAACGTGCTAAACTACTAATAGATCATAAGAAGAAGTACAAAGTCTAAACCATGTAGAGAAAATTAATTGAAACAAGCTCATTATTTTAGAGAAACAGCACAAATGTGAAGCAGGGTAGCAATGTGCAACAGGTGCAAACCCATAATCAACAAAATAATGTCAAATATGAGGTAATCCCAGAGCTTGCACCTTATACTGTGATACAATTTTTTGCGACTAAATTGAGGCATAATGAGGATTCAAATATTGACTCAAGAATGAAAAAAGGAACAAAAATAAGGGTGATCAAGTAAGAACTGAACAGTAGAATACGCAGTCGAGTGACAAGAAAAATAATACATCACAGATAGACTCAAGGCAACATCATTACAAAGAAGAAGAGACAAATCAGCAGGAAGAACAATAGAAAACACAAAAAAAGAAGAATAACAAAAACAATATAAACAATGAGAAGAGACCTAAGAAACCTCAAGAACAGATTATGTTCTAAAATTTTGGTACCCTTATTCCAAATTTTTTATCCACAATCAAGATATTTCGGCATGAATTAAAAAAATCTTCTTTCTTTATAAGGTACAACATGAATTAAGACATTCAGGATAAAAAGTTAAATTTTCCCAAAGGAGAGACTTTCCAAATAGTTAAGGAATAAGATGGAGTAGCATGAGAATGCTAGCTTGCTAATCATAAGGAACTAATAAACACGTGAAAGAAAATAACTTTTGACAGATGGTGTTTCCACATAGACTCTGCACTACTCCCTATTATACCTTCTAAGCAAAAGGATCAGAATTCACTGTGGAGAAGCTTGTGGCACACTTTCTAATCAGGAACCAAGGAAAAAAAATATTCAATTGGGTTCAAGGGAAACAGAGGACGTTATCTCATGGTTTTATTTCAAGTATTGTTGCTGAAAATTTCGTGAATGGGACCAACATTTTAGGCATGGCTAATGGCATAACATTTGGTATGGCACCGCTAGCACACGTTGCTATGTATAAAGTCTGCTTAAGTATTGTTTATCTTGTGACTGATATATTGGATGCAATAGATGTTGTAATCGAAGATGGGGTTGATGTACTATTTATTTCCTTTGGCACAAAGTCTAACCAATTTTGGATGTCAGACGTTATTGCAGAAGGTGCATTACTGCTACATAATACAGGTCCACTACCAGGCACTGTAAATAATCGAGATCCATGGCTTCTGACCATTGGTTCAAGCACTATAGATAGAAAAGTAAGAGCCACATTATGTTTTGGTGATGGAAAAGAATTTGATGGGGAATCAGGATTCCAGCCCAAAGACTTCTTCGAGACACTGTTACCACTAATTAGAAATGTCAATGATGCATTTTGCAGTGCGGAGGTACTGGAGAATATGAATGTCAAAGGAAAATTTGTATTGTGTATATTTGATGATAATGTTACTACAATTGATAAGGGACATCATGTGAAGGATTCTAGTGGTGTTGGAATGATACTCATGAATGATGAATTGTGAGGGTTCAATATCTCTGCCGAACCACAGGTTGTTCCAGCAGCACATGACGTGATCCAGGCTTAATCTATGACATCAAACCCGATGATTATGTTCATTATTTATGTGGTTTAAAATACCAAAACAAAGCAGCTTATATGTTTGTATTGAGAAAAGTGAATTTCTCATCAACAATTCCTGAAGCAGAACTAAATTATCTTTTTTTTCTATTGGACTTGGATTAGAAGCTCAAACATAGGCGAGGTGAACGACTAATGTTTGTGAGGTATCTCGTCTTACGTTGTAGAGATTATTTTACCATAATCCAATAGATCCAAGAGATAACAACACGTTAATAATTAGTATTAAAGAAGAACCAAAGTTGTTGCAACACCACAATTAATATTATGTGACGAACTGTCTATCATTTGAAGGGCAACCAAGTTCGTACATCCTCGACCGATTGAACCAATGATAAAGAAAAACAATAGCTACACCACAACTTGACTTCATGTGTAGAGTGAAAGAATAAAAAAGAGAATAGGCAAAGGACAACAAAAGTTAATCAAAGAATTGTAATCGATCCTAAGTAAAGCTCTATGTAAAGCATATGCAACCATCAGGCATCTGCAACTTTGATTTGTAATTGGTTCACAATTTTTGGAAATTCAGACAAGGTATTTTGCATCAGAAATTCTTTAGCAACAACTAATATCTGCTTCTTGAATATAACAATTGAAGTAGCCTGGAGGCAAAGTACTTCACCAAATTGGTACTCTTTAAGGATAAAGCTAACTTTGGTTAGAACATTTTCAGTAACTATTCGTTAGGTCTGCTAACATAGATTAGACTCATATTTAAGTATCTAGAGTTAAGCACAGGAATATTAAACAAACTTAACTGAAGCTGCACAAGCAATTCCCAAAAAGTCACAGTCATACAGGTAAAAATATTATTACACATAGCTCCTCTATTGATCTTGTTGAACCAGATCTGCCAAACAGTCCAGGTGCATGCAAAAATCATAATGAAGACAAGGCAGCGGCTGGCAAAACACAGGCAAACTAGTGAATTCCTTGAAAAATTCTACATCTCTATCCCTTGACAAGTAAGAAAGTTAAATCTTCAATCTCCTTTACTTGACTGTGGTCCTATATAAGGAAGGAAGTGGACTTAATTAATTTGTTGATTCTCTTGTTGCCTTTTTAAATTTTCCTTCCGAAAAAATTGGCACACTTATGTATTCAATGAAATGTTAAGTTTTGAAATTCATAAAGAATCAAAATAATCAATTTAATGTTTTTTCTCAGGCTAACATGATCAAGAAGACTGGAACTACTGTAATTGGCACAAATAAAAAGAAGTGGGTATGTTTGAAAAAAACTGCAAGATCTTTCTTTTCTTTCAAAAGGAGGAAAATTTCATGTATATAATTACTGTTCTTGCATCAATTCCTTAATATTTTTGTTTTTAGAAAAATTCAACTAATCATTTTTTATATCCCAATTTGTTCTAGTTAATTGGGATCTAATTTCTACTATCATATAGTTATAAATTTTCTTATGTGCATTTCTTGTGCATAATTTTTAAGGAAATTGAGGTCAAGTATCAACTTCAACATGCTCGACTTTTGGATCGTTGATTTCATAAAGATTTATTGCAAATTTACTGGAGATTTTAATTCCATTTGAATTAGGAGTTGATTAGTTGATTTTATGTTGAGAATATTACATTTAGTTAGATATCAATTTTACTTGAGATAGAAACGATAATTTGTTTTCACATTGTTTACTTTTACATGAAACTTATTATGTTGCTATTTTGTTCTTTGATTATAATATTAGAAAATATTTGCTTTATATAATATTTCTTGCTTATCATGAAGAAGATAGTTTTGAATGCACATATTGTTTGTATGTATTTTTGTCTTGAGAAAAACTATATATAGATTTTTCTGGGATGTTTAAAAAAACTTGATAGCGACATTAGAATATTAATATGACATTAAGCAAAATATAAAATAATGTCACCAATTTTTAAGACATTCAATATAGCATTTGTTGACATTAACTAAAATGTCAGAAATTTCAATGTGACATTTTATAAATGTCACAAGTAAGTGTCTTGAAATTTGTTTTCCCAACATTTAATCTAAATGTCACAAAGTTTAAGTGACATTTCATAAATGTCAAAAAAAATAAATGTCATATATCTCATATCGATATTTACTTAAATGTCAAAAATAAATGTCATATATTTCATACCGATATTTACGTAAATGTCAAAAATAAATGTCATATATCTCATACCAACATTTACCTAATTATCAAAAATAAATGTCATATATATCTCATACCGACATTTACCTAAATGTTGAAAATAAATTTCATATATCTCATACTGACATTTACCTAAACGTCAAAATAAATGTCATATATCTCATACCGACATTCACCTAAATGGCAAAAATAAATGTCATAAATTTCTTATCGACATTCATATAAATGTCAACAAATAAATGTCGTAATAATCTTACAAACATTTACATATATGATGCAAAGTAAATGACGCACATTTTTTTCAACATTTACCTAAATGTCACAAAATCTTCCCGACAATTACCTAAATGTCGGAAAAATCCCCGACGCTAAAATTTATGACATTTGGTCCAAATGTAAAATAAATGTCGGTAAACAAATTTGTGACATTTAAACATCATAATACGACATTTAAAAAATGTCGTTGTATGTCCACTTTCTTGTAGTGAGAGTAGGCATGGTAGCCTAGGATTGAGGACCTATGCTCTCCTAAAGGTAGCTTGAATTAGCATTGCAAGAATTCCTTAATGATAGCTTGACTTGGTTAGGCCAAGACCACTTCAAGGTAGCTTAGGATAGAGGATTCATCCTCTCCTAAGGATATCTTAGGGTTGAGGATTTATACACCCTAAGGGTAGCTTGCATCATATGTAATGTTTGCATGGTAGCTAGGTTGTAATACTTGTATTCTTTCTTGTATATCTTGGGTTGCATGATAGTATGTCTTCCATGGTAGTTAGATCTAGCCTAGTAGTGTGCTATTCTTTGATAGACTAGAATGATAAATAGTAAGTATTGAGTAATCTAGCCTAAATAAGTACTTAGTATGAGTGGTAGTATGGGATTCCATTCATACATGACACAAGTATGACTTTAAGCTACTTATGAAGTGTCCTCTTATGTGATGTATACTTAGCTTGGATTGTTTCTATTGATGCCTTCCATGATATGATTGACTCAAGACAATAGTTCCTTGTCCTTATGAAGTAGGTCAAGAATTACACGTATGATTAGAAAGCATGAATAAAGTGATGTCAAGATATGCTTAGTGTGAGTGGTATTATGGGATTCCACTCATGCATTACACAAGTGTGCCTTGAGGTCAGTTAGGAGTATAAGTGCTCTTATGACATGAAAACCTAGGTCTTGACTATGAAGGTAGACTATGCCCAAGAATGACCAAAAAGAGGTACTTATCTTGGATGGTATTATGGGATGCTATTTTTGCCTTGCACAAGTATGCTTGGTGGTGGCTTGTGAAGTAGTTCTCTTGTACTATGAAAAGACTAAAGGTTAAAGTATGTAAATATGAAAGTCTAAGTTAAGACTATGCCATGAACATGATTTATCTCCTATGCTCATTAATTGTGTCTTATGTTGACTTGTGATGATATAATGCCTATGTTGGAGATTATGCTGTGAATATATTATTATCTCTTATGCTTATGTCTTATGTTGACTAACAATTTTGAGATGCTCTTATGATTTTGTGCTAACTTTCATACATGGTACATTTTGTACTAACGCCTTTTGCCTACATTCTAATCAAATGTAGGGTCTTGAAGATTGAGTTCCTTTGAAGACTAGGTTTCTAAGGAGCAAGAGGTTTTGAAGAATCGGTGAGTCCTCATAGCTTCGAGGAAAAAAATCCATTATGTTCCCTTTAGGTCATATCTTTATGTTTTAGATTTTTATATGGGTTGCTTCCCAAGAATTTTATTCAAGAGTTAAATAGATGGTTTGAGACAAAGATATAGTAAAGACTTCCACTTGCTTTATTAAATTTTTTTCTACTGTATGGTTTTAAAGAAGTTTAAAATTTCTCGTACTTTTCTATTATCTTATGTTATGATTATGCCAAGGGTTTGCATGATACCCCTTTGGGGTCAAGTACGCCATATTACACCTAGGGTATGCCATTGGGTCGTGACAAAACCTCTTGATCAATATTTTCTCCCTCCATCCTTTTAGCATACCTTCTAGTAGTCATATCCTGAAACCATCGGGAACGGATTAGGAGAAAGACTTATAGCGTTAAACCCCATGGCATGACTTAGAGAAGTGAAGTTTCCTAAACATCTAATAGCCTCTTATTCATAAATGTGGAGAGCTTCACATTGTTGAACAAGACTCTACTAGACGTGGTTTGAGACATCCTAGAATCATTCTAAACTTTGTTCTCTGATTACTAAGTTAGTCACGACCCAAGGGAACCCCCTAGATGTAAAAAGGCATATAAGACCCCGAGAGGCCTCATACAATCCACTTAGCATATCATAACATAAAAAGGCATATAAGACCCCGAGAGGCCTCATACAATCCACTTAGCATATCATAACATAACGTAATAGAAAAGGAGCGAAAATTTAAAACATTTCAAATAATAAAAGTCTTTAATAAAACGAGCAGAAGACTAACAACATTATCTAGAACCATCTAACATAAGAGAAAATCTTGGGACTCAGCCCATACAATATTTCAACATGAAAAGAAAGACATATAAGAGATAAATGGGTGATCTAATCCTCGAATACAATGAAGACTCACCAAAGCTTCACTTCCTTGATAAACTAAGAACCTAGCCACAAGTGTGTGAATCAAGAACGCCATGCCCTACATTTTGATAAGAATGTAGGCAAGAGTATGTGTTAGTACAAGAATGTACTAAATATGATAGCTTGCATAAATAATATAAACATAAGCATTAGTGATCATAAGACATAAGGCATAAACATAATCAAGACATAATAAGCATCATAATTAAAGAGGAATACTCCCTTAAGTAACCTCACTCAACCTTAGCCAAGACTTAGGTCATCCGCCTCTAGTCAAACTTACATCATGGAAGGAATATCTAGCAAACACTCCAAGCAAAATAAACTTCATAACATAATTACATTAGTCATACATACTTTTAAAGACATGGGGATTCTCCTCTTTGACTAAATTATAACGGCTAATGGGTATTCACCTCTTGATTTACTTGCTTTAAGATCATGGATACTCACCTCTACAATCACATCATATAACACAGGTACTCGCCTCCACATCATTTCATAAGGATCATGGGTGCTCGCCTCCATTTCCATTTATCATAATAAGAACGTGGGGAATCACCACTTGTTCAATTCTAAGGAGTATGGGAAATTATCACATATCCTTCAATATGGAGATAACGGGTAGTCGCCTCTAGCCTTAATTCATTAAGTATTCTATTCTAGATTTAATTTATGTGAGAATTCATTTTCAACCTAGAATCATTTAAGTAAACCTTTCACATTCATACAATCCATGCTTATCAATTCATTATGGGAAGTATCCGTTCCAAATCATAAATTAACAATCAACCATTCATAGTCTAGGATTTACTCTAAAGAAATGAACATCATATTCATAATATTTTCTTCAATGTCAAGCAATTTTAGACATGATTCATCAATCCTATAAGGATATATATTACCCATAGAGTTTCCCTCTCATGGCATCAAACCCAACATTATCAATTCTACCCTAAAATCATAGGATAAGCATGTGTACATGTAATTTCATCATAAAATAATGTAATTCAATTAAAAACAATCATAATCCACTCAAATGGATCAACATTTATCATAACCCATGACATTGGAAGAAACCCTAAATAGACTTCGGGAAATTCTTCTTCAAATTGTGGAATTCTACGGGACTCCTTGGGAGGAAGGATCCCATGGATGAAAATCTATCATACCTTTATTATAAATCCCTCACAAGCTTGAAGATTGGAGACTTGACTTGACCTTAGCTTCAATTTATTCCTTCTTCTTCCAACTTCTAGAGAGAGAATATTTTAGAGGAATTTTGGGTTTTCTTTTGGAATTTGAGAGAATGACTTAATTGAGTTAATTTAGGGGTATAAAATACTTATATAGGTGGTCTAGGTTTTTTCAAAATGACACAACACTGACTTAATTAAAACCAGAAAAAACCCTTACACCCCTAAAATAACTGCAACCTCTCGATCCACGGAACCCCGACCAGCGGACCGTCCACAAATCTACGGTCTGTTCTGTTCAGTTGTGGTCCATGGTCAGAGAACTTTTCCTTGACCCATGACTCGTGAACCACAGATTGTTGTCCCACCTATTGTCCGTAGGTCTAGTCTTCGTCTTGGCCTGGGAGATTGTTTGGTGGCCTCCTCCATGGACCTACCTACAGTCCGTGGCTCGACCCAAGGGTCGTGGTTGGCCTCCATGGATGGCAAATGCAATTCTACAAAAGCTGCAATTTTACCTCTTTCGAATACAGGGTGTTATACCGTGGCAGGTTAGATTTTCAAATTTTCAAGTGAAGACCATCAACAAATGCCATTAGGATATGTCCATATATATAATGCACTTTATACTTTTTATTTTGGATTAGTCATTTCTAGATCCAATTTTATTCCTCTCAAAATTACTTAGTTTCTCCAATTTTCATAAGATAAAAATTTGTTTATGACAAAGGTCAATTTTTTTAAAGGGAAGTATATATATTTTAAAAACCATGCACCATATTAAGGATGAATGGTATATGTGAACTCATTTTGGGTCCATTTAGCTCAATAATTAGTATCCTCAATGGCTAATTATATCTTATTATGATAAAATGCTGATGATTTGCAGCTATGAAGGCAATTGGACAAGGAAAATATTGATGTTGGAAAGAATGGACAAAAATGCAAAAAGAAATGCGAACTATACACTGTTAGTGTTCTAATAAGAAGAACAATTCTTCAACTAAGTTCGACCTCACCCATAACAACAGTGCATTGCACTTGTGTCTTTCAAGTCAGGTCGGTGGACTATAGTAGAGAAGGTGATGCATCAAATGAGAACAATGGTCTTGAGAAACATTGTGCAAAGCGACAGTGTAAAAAAGAAAATATTGAATGCTCGGAAGGCAAATAAAGGTTGTATTCACAGATTCACCAAATGTGAAAGACTAATTCAATTGATTTCACCAAGTGAGATTCAAATACTTGAAGCCTAGAGCATTAAAAAAGCAAACTGAGAAATGTAAGGCGATTTGCCGAACAAGTTCAATGAGTTTGACTAATGTGACCGAGTTAGTCGCATAATTTATTTTTGGACCAAATTTTGGGAAAGTAAAAATAGCCCAAAGGAGAGAGAAATCAGAATACAGTTTTTAGAATAGAAATGTAGATTTGAGAAAGGAGTTTCTAGAATACATTATCTTTCAAGAATCTTTAATAGATTTTGGGGTTTTAAAATTGGTATTTGCATTTAATAAATTTAAGTTTAATCCGAAGAAGGTTTGATTGTAATTGCTTAATTTCAAGTTACCCATGGGTGTTTTCATGGAAGGTATAATCTCTTTACTTTTTTGTGACGGTGGCTAAATCCCAAAGATCAATGTGTTGATTCAATGTAGTGGGTATTGTGCTATACTCTATTATTTTTTTCATACATGAATGTGGTCTAATTACCATGGGGTTAAATTATGGGTTAAGGTTGAAAACTTAATTCTTACTTTCGATCTCTAATTGATGCTTGAAAGAGATTGATTGTAGTGGGTAATTAGTCATATACTAGCAATTTAGGCTTGATGTCTGTAACTTTCTTGAAAATGGAGGTTATGGGTTAGATCTATTTGCCCTGTTATTGAAATAGACAATAGAGTAAGGTATTGAGTTTTTTAAGTTGACATTTAGATTAGACCGGAAGGAGATTCTATGCATAGATGCTTTGAGATCGAAAGATGATTAGCACTAATGAAGATTACTTAGCCTATTCATGAATATTCATTACTATAGCACATCACAATTACCCCTATATGACATTGATTTCAAATCCCCGCACCCCTAGATTTCTTGTTAACTCTTTGTTTCTTTGATACTTTAGTTTAATTATCATAATTGATAACCAATGCTTTATATTAAAATGGCGGAATTATCCACCCAAGTATTCTTACTTCTTCAAATGATCAAGTTTAAAGTACAAATTTCTTCATAGAAATTCTCCACGATATACAATTTTTTGTGGGATTCGACCTAAACTTCTCTTTGGGTTGTTATTTACTACGACCACTCACTATTTTGATTAGTTTTGAGGAGTAATTTGAGTGTTATAAAAAATGGTGCCACTGTTGGAGAGTGGTGGTTGATAATTCTAATTGAGAAATTATATTTGAATTTTGGTTATTTGTAGTAGTTTTGTTGTTGGCTAATTTTCTGGTTTGTGCAATGAGTGACCAAAAAAGTTACAACGGTAGTCTCTATGGTAAAAAAACAATATGGGTGATTTGAATGATATGCACGTGAATGCCGTTTAAACCATGGGAGCAATCCAAATACCTCCTACAGTCGAGACAGCGGTGTTGCACATCACCAGAACCATGATACAATTTCTCCAGATGAAAGAAAACTTTTGGGGTGTAGCTCATAACGATGCCCATGAACACCATAGTAATTTGATAGAGGTGTCTGGACCCTCTGTGTTATGGAATATCTCTCAAAAGTCCATAATGGTGAGGTTGTTCCCATTCTCTGTAACGAGAGAGGCTACCAGATGATTGATAGAATTTCCAAATCATTCGATTACTTTGTAGGAAAAGCTAACATATGCCTTCTTGGAGAGATTATTTCAACCGTCAAAGATGGTTAAACATGAACGAAGATAAAAAATATAGTGTATAGGAAATGCGACAGCTTAGATTGAGGAGATGCGGAAGCTTAGATAGAGAGAGTTGGCTGCCGGAGCATCATGTTCGAGGAGCACTATTGATGGTGCTTCAATGATTTCTATGGGGGGCACTACTGGTGTTGCTCCTCCTATTGTTTTGGAGGGAATCACTAAGGGCACGACACAATTGATACATCGGGTTCGGGGTAACCAAACCTACCATCTTCTTGATTAATTTTCTGTGCTTAAGCGGCACAAATTTATTTCAACTTATGTTTTACTTCATTTAGGAATTCAGGGGATCACACTGTTTTTCATTTGGGGTGGGGTCAACGGATTGTGAGGGTTAAGGTGAATTTTGAATAATTGAATTCACATTCCTTCCTTGGAGTTTTCTTTCATAGGTTCTTTTCCCCCAATGAACTGTGTAATTTTCGTTAAACCAACATGTTAGGATAGTAAATTTGTAGGAGTAGACTAGAAATAAGAACATGATTGATAATTCTCAACTACACTTCCGATTCAAAGTATAATCAATCATTAACAAGTATAAACTCAACGATGAGTTGGTGTCGATCCAATAGGGAGTAATACAGTAAAGAATTCAATTAGGAATTAAAGAAGCGTTCTAATCTTTTGTAGGAGTAAGAAACTCTTCAAGATAACTAAATAAATAAATTATAGTGATCAATATAAAATGGGGGGTTTAGTAACCAAGTGTAAACAAGGAACAATTAACACAGGAATTAAACCATTAGAGAGAGGACCTTAGGAATGTGATCAATCTAATGTTAATTTCACTTGATGGGTAATTATTAATTGCTTTAAGTTGCTGAATCTCAATGGGTAGGCTAGGTTTTGAATAGAATAGCTATCTCTCGATCAACTATTATGTTTATAGTGAGTATTCTTGAACCTGAACAAGCTTAACAATATCAAACAACCCAATTTCTTAATCAACCCACTTTCTCAAGGTTGGTTGTAATGATTAAAATTAATAACACTATCAATCATTCATTCTACTCTAATATATATTTCTCAAGCAAGCATAGAGAGCTAAGCTAGAACATAATTTGCAACTTCAATTCATCATTTAAAACATGATCAAACAATTGAACCCATTTCAAATCAACATTAAATTCAGCAATTACCAATACCCATAAGCTAATTAATGCATTCGACTACATGATCACACCCCGAAGGTAAGGGGTTTTAGCCAAACATAGTATAGAACAAAAAATCATCACCGAGAAGATTATCAATCTTAATTGTTAACAATCTGAAATACCCATGACAAAATTAAAGCTAGAGCCCTAAAATCTCAAATCCTAGATCCAAATCTTCTCCAAAAGTGTTCAACATTGTACAAATATGTTAAAGCTCTCAAAATTGGGGGATTTAGTTTCTGCCGACCCCTTTTTTCTCTTTTCAAAAAACAAATTTATACGTTCGCAAAAATTCAACACAAAGTCTACTCGGTGGAGTTAGTCGGAATCACCGATCGCCTCGGTGACCCGCCGAGTTGCACTTCTTCTAGCCTATTGGCTTGATTCTTACATCGAATCATTTTTTAATATTAGGAGACTTGATTGGTGATTGTGGATCCATTAAGTGCATCGCCATATCATCTTCTGCTTTCCAAGTTGCCTTGGTACATGGGCTACTTCGCTGGAACTTTTGGCGAGCTGGAGGCTTACTCAGTGAGTCGCCAAGGGGGTTTTGCGAGCTCCAATTTCTCTTTTTCTTCACGTTTTCCTACTGTTTCGCTTCTTTTCGCGACATAATGTTGTTGCCTTTTAATTAAGCCTTCATTGCGGCATATTAACAGATTAACATCAGTTATGAGCACAAAATAGGCATTGAAGACACTAATTTTGTAACACCCCATATTTGAAAAAGAACAAATAGCAGCTTTTCAAACCTTCTAGGTGTAATCCACGAAGGGTCAACCACGGCCTGTGGTGTGGTTCACGGACCGTAGGTAGGTCCGTGGATTGACCCCTTACAAAATTTCCCAGGCATTGACCACGGTGGCACCTAGGACTGTAGGTCAAACCACGACACGTGGTCTAGTGGCCGTACGTCAAGGACAAAGTCTATGAATGTAACACCTCGGAAATTCTGACTTAAGTTAGAGCCTCACCTTATGAATAATGACTTAAAAATAGTCAAAATGATGTTTATAAACCTAAACTAATGTAATTGACTTGGTATGAAAGAGTAAAAGTCCAAATGTCAAGAAACGACCATGACGTTCGAAAACTAGAAAAGAATGTGTTCGGGTGTGTCCTTAGGTTTTGGGAAGGTTTGTGAGTGTCGTATGATGGTATAATTTTGTAAAAAAGGTTTCAATTAGGTAAGTTATGTTTATAGGGTCAAAACGTCCGGGTACGACGCCCCGAAGGACCCCCCCGAAGGACCCCCCCTAGGGGTCCTTGAGGAGGACCCAAAAGCTATCAAAACAGCAGCAAATAACGAGAGCAAGACTCACGGCCCGTAGACTGGTCGACAGACCGTAAGTCATGGCCGTGAGCCCATACTTAGTCGTGGGAGACTTGACCCCCCAAAAGAGAGCCTCAGTACCAAACGACGGATGACCAGCACGGTCCGTAACTCCACCTACCATCCGTACGTGGAGGGTCATAAGTCCTAGCAGTTTTAAGTTTTTAGTTTTTAGTTAGGGGTCTTAGTTTTAGTTAGTTATTTAATTAAGGGTTAAGATGGGTGGTTAGTTAACTAATTACCATTCTAAACCTAACTATAAGACCCTAACCCTAAGACTTTAACTAACACAACTAAACTCACAAGTCAAATTCATTCTTTCTCAAAACTCTCTCAACTAAGAACCCATTGAAGAAGAAGACCAAGGTTCATATAGGGCAGCAAGGTTTCAATTTTTCCCCATCAGTTCTCAAGGAATTAACTAAGGTATGGTTTCTTATCACTCTTGGGATTCCTTTCCCCAAGAGGCCCCTTCAAGATGAATTTCAAAATCTCCAATTTCTAGGTTTTCAATCCAAAAACGTGGGTCTTCTTTCTAAAGTGAAATTTGATGTTATAAACAGACTTTAATTGATGTTATATGAATAATTATGAATGAATTTATGTTTTATTTATGGTTTCTTGAAGAATTCCCCATGAGACCCATATTTCTCCTTCTTTTCCTAATTCTAACCCTAGTTTGTGTTGGATATTAACTGATGGCTATGAATTGAAGGTGATATTATATAATTCATATTTTTATAATGATTCTACCCTAGTTTATGTATAATTTCTATGAAATTAGGTTTAAGTCTTTGAATGAAGCCTTGAAGGCCATGAAGGGAATATGTCAATTGATTATATTAATGTTGATGATGTTATTACTTCATGAATTACCTTGTATTATGTATTGGTTATGAACTGATTGGTGATCGAAGTATGAATGTCCTAGGAAGGGCAAGAAGGTATAAAGGTTGGTTTTTCTTTGAACTCAAGTATGGAAGGTGAATTGCTTAGATTGTAATGATGTTATACCTAATGTGTTGTTGTGGTGTTGATGACCTAGTTTCCTCATCCTTAACCCTCTACACTTGAATTAGCTATAAAATATGTATGTATGTTATGGTATGATTGCTATATGATTGAAAGGTAGTTGTCATGATTATAGTATAATGTGAAGTGAAAGGGTTACTCACTTACTAAAGTGTTTCTAGAAGTGAAAGGATTGTTACTCACTTATGAACACATATGAGCTATTATGGTAAGATGTTTTCATAAAAGTCTAGTAAAGGCTAATGTGAACTTATGTGATGACTAAAGATGATTTCAAAAAGGGAAT
This sequence comes from Solanum commersonii, assembly GCA_029007595.1. Lineage (NCBI taxonomy): Eukaryota > Viridiplantae > Streptophyta > Magnoliopsida > Solanales > Solanaceae > Solanum > Solanum commersonii. Next base: position 563,447 of record JAJTWQ010000148.1, read on the forward strand.
TAGATGCTTAGCACCGAAAGGGCATGTAAATGAGATGGGGGTCTCACGTTTAGTAAGTCCGGCTCCCCACATGGGTTTCCTCACGTTTAGCAAGTTTGGACTACCCACGGTATGTGTTGTCTCATGAGATGTAAATCCACACGTTTAGTAAGTTAGGATTTCTAAAAGCAATCTCCTTGACCCTTAAATATGTGCCCACATAGGACTCTAGCTTACTGGATCCACCTAGATAGCTATGTACGAATGGTTACACCTTAGGCAAGTGTTAACCCTCTCTTTTCGGTGTGGGAGTAGAACACCGGATTCCATGTAGCTCTCATGGTCTATGTCGGTTATGGAAATATCTCCCTAATGTAAAACTAAATGAAGGTATGAAAGGTGTGAACTCTTACTAGGGCTTTCTTAAGGATTTCTTCATTGTGTAAGGGAGGGTATGGGACTTCTCTTGCACATTGCACATGTGGGATCCTAAGAGATGGTTGTAGTAGTGTTCACTTATGATTATGATGATTATGACTTATGTATGTTAAATCTATGTTATGTATGATCATTATGAATATGATAAGTTATGATGAAGTATGATCTTATGTATGTATGCATGAAGTAGGTTGCTTAATGTGATACTTGGCTTTGAATAGGGTTATGGGATTCTATTACTTGCATTGCACTAGTATTACTTGGGTTGTCTACATGTTGGGATGATATTATGTTGGTTTGGACTATGATACTTAATTTGTGTGCATATTGGATTTACTTGGCAAAAAGAATGTTTTGATTAAAATGTCCTTTTATGCATATTTCAATGGTTTTTATGCATAGTAGCCATACTTAGTACGTGTGTTGTACTAACCCATTTTTGCCTCCTTGTTCCCCAAACATTTAGGTTCGCGCCGTTGAGGATTCAAGCTTACTTCTCAAGACACTTGGAGTTGCTTCCCCAAGTTGGTGAGTCCTCAAGTCCGAGGACAAGACCCTATGATCTAGCGTCTATGTTTAGTTCTATGCTTAAGTTGAAAAACAATGTTGTACTTCCCTATTTCTAGACATCTTATTTATGTAAGGGCTAAGTCCCATTTTTGATAGTTCTATGTCTAGATGGTACATTGTGATGAAGTTAGATTCTATTGTTTATATATGAAGTGAAGTTGAACTTCCAAAGTAAAAGATTTAAATTTTCCGTGTTTTTATTCTATGATACATGCTATGATGAACGCTAAGGGCTTGTATAAGACCTCTTCGAGGTCGAAAATGCCGGGAACGACTAGGGGGTGCCCTCGGGTCGTTACATTGACCACCGATCATGATTCACCAGGATGGACCATAGGTCAATCCACGACCTATCTATTGGGTCCATTAGTTGGCAGTCGATGAGAGTTGACAGTTAACTCAAGAGTAGTTGGGTCTTTTCCTAATTAATTAGTTTCTCTACTATGTCATTTTGCCTATATTTACAACCCCTATATAAGACTTTTTACCCCCAAATCCACCCAATTTTTATGTAATCTTCAAAATTCCCAAAATTATACGAAAACCTCCTCCCAAATATTGTCTCTCTAGAACATGAAGAAGAAGAAAAAGGTTTTACCTAGGGTATCAAGCTAAGGATCCAAATTCTCCATTAAAGATAACAAATTGGACTTGATGTATCATATCTTTCATCCATGGACATCTTTCATCTATGGAGTTCCTTCAAAATTCAATTTCAAAAGAAAGATGGAAATCCCCCATTGTTAGGGATTGATTCAAAAGTCATGGGTTCCTTTCAAAAATGATTCTAATGGTTGAATTATGTTATATTAATCATTAATTGATGATTTCCTATGGTTTTTATGATGTATCCCCAAGAACCCATGAAATTCTCATATTTGTCAATTGTGATCTTATGATGTTGGTCTTTGTTGATGAAGGAGAAATGTGATGAATTGATGCATCAGGTGATGGAATCACATGATTTATAATGAAATCCACGGCTAATTCTTGAATTCTAGATGTGTGTATTGAAAGTAGGTTTTGAACCTTGAAAGAGTAAGTATGAGAGTATGCATGTGTTCATGACATCTATGCAAATGTATTGAGGACACTCTGAGAGTAAAGTGTAAATGATTATGTTGTTGTAGCTATTGTTGTGTTTTGGTTTAAGGTTATTTTCATGAACACTATTGTCAAAGGTTTCCTCACATAGTAGGGATTCTAAGGTTGAAAGGCTTTTATCACCAAATTGAATCAAAGAGTAAAAGTGGTCATGGATGGTGATAGCTGCTCACGCATGGTCTAAAGGGTTATCCAAATGAACTAACTTGAATTTGTTTTCAAGGACATCCTTCCATGTGGCATGAGTTAAGTAAGTCTTAATAAGAAATTATGTGGCATTATGCTTAGCACCAAGTGGATATTGAAAAGAGATGGAGGCTCAAATGTAGTTGACTTTGGGTTTCCTATAGTATATCTCATAAAATGGAAGACTTCATGAAATTGAGTATGGGTTTTTAGTATCAATCTCCCTATCCTATAAACTACGGGCCCCGTAGGATATTTGGCTAGTGGATCCACCTAAGTTAAGAGTTATCGGTTCTACCTTAGGCAAGTGAACAAACCCTTTTCGGTGTGGGATACACCGGGTGGACATGTCATATCTCACATGGTCTCATTTTTGGTTAAGGCTTATTCCCACAACAAGATTAATAATGAACTAAGACACTGTTAAAGAAGTATCTCATAGTGTTCGAAGGTATTAAAGATGATGCTAGCTTGCATTGAAGATGATGTTATGAATTATTTTTTCAAACTATCTCTGATGATGTTTAAACTGAGTAAATTGCATGCTTTGAGATGAAATGTACCTTTTTAGCTTGTTTTAAATTTTTTCATGCATAGTTATCATACTTGGTGCATTTTTGTACAAACACATACTCTTGGATACATTTTTCCCAAGTGTAGGATCTGACAGTCAGGGTTAGTTTCGTGGTTAGGTGTTGATGTTGTGATTTTGAGCTTTTAGGAGTCCTCATGCTTTGAGGATGGAGTTCGTGTTTTAGATTCCATTTCATTTTTACTTTTAGACAATGATGTATAGGCAAGTCCAAATTTCATTCAATATTATAATATATAGCTATAATGTGACAAAGTGTCTAGACTTCTACTTTCTTTTATGAAAAACTTTTAGACTTGAAATGTGTTTTATTCTTATTTTTCTACTTCTTATGTTATGAGGACTAAGTGGCTTTTATGGAGAGTCCTTTGAGGTTCTATACTCCTTGTCACATCTAGGGGATACCCCTGGGTCGTGACAAACTTGATAACCAGAGCACAAGGTTTAGAACGGTTCTAGGATGATATCTCATAAGCCAGGTCTATTAGAGTCTTGTTCATCAGTGTGAAACACGCCACATTTATGTATGAGAGGCTACAAGAAGTTAAGAAAATTTCACTTCTTCACTACTCTTAGTCGTGCCATAGAGTTTAACTTTATAAGATCTCTCTCCTAATACTTTCCCTATGTTCTTTAGGATATGACTACTAGAAGGGTGCTAGAAAGATAGAGGGTGACAATGTGGAACAAGGAGATCCTTCCCAAGCCTCGGTAAATCCTTTGGCCGAGTATATGATAAATGCTGAGGTGAGGTCAGCTTTTCAAATGTTGGCCCAAGCTATGACGCCATAAACCAATAGAGAGGTGGTAGTCCCTATAAACCAAAATATTGGTACGACGAATTCAAGAGTGAGGGATTTTATGGGGATGAACCCTCCAGAATTTTATGGCTCCAATGTTAAGGAAGACTCTCAAGAGTTTTTAGATGAGGTCTACAAGGTAGTTGCTATTATGGGGGTGACTCTGGTAGAGAAAGAGGAATTGGCTGCTTACTAATTGTAAAGAGTTGTTCAAGTATAGCACGATAAGTGGAAAGAGACAAGGATGGTAGGAGAGGGTTCTGTAGAGTGGGAAGTAATTAAATCAGTGTTTCTTGGTAGGTTTTTTCCCCTTAAAATGAGGGAAGCAAAGGTGCAAGAGCTCATTAACCTTTCTGTAGGAAGTATGACTATGAAGGAGTACGCCCTAAAGTTCACCCAATTGTCAAGGTATGCTCTAACAATGGTTGTGGGTTCTCAAGCTAAGATGAGTAAGTTTGTGACGGGTATATCCGATATGGTGGTTAAAGTGTGTTGTACCACCATGCTCAATGATTACATGAACATCTCTCATCTTATGGTCCATACACAACAAATTAAGAAGGAAAAAGTCAAGGAAAAGTATAGGGAGGTAAAAAGGGCTAGGACCGGTGATGGGAATTTCTCTAATGCAAAGTCCGATGGACAAGGTCGACCTAGATTTCGACAAAGATTTTCTGTTCAAGGTTTCTCTAATGCTCCTCCTAAGTTTAATAAGGGTAGGGTGTCTAACCCTAAACCTCAAGGAGGGACTGGAGGTGGTTCTTCTTTGTCTAGGTCGAATTGCTCTAAATCTGGAAGGCAACATGATGGTAAGTGCGTAGCCGGCACAGATGGGTCTTATGGTTGTGGCAAGAGTGGTCATAAGATGAGTGATTTCCCGGTGCATAAGGCAAAATGGAGAGAAGGCAAGCAAGATCTTCCTAGTAGTTCGAACTCAAATGCTCCCAAGCAAAACAACTTTTATACTCTCTGAAGCCGAGGTGACCAAGAGAGCTCTCCCGATGTATTTACCAGTATGTTAAAGGTTTTTCTACTTGATATATAAGCTTTACTTGATCTCGGTGCTACTTTATCTTTTGTGATGCCATATGTGGTGATAAGGTCTGATGTTCTTACGGAAGTATTATTAGAACGATTTTGTGTCTCTACTCTTGTTGGTGATTTTGTGGTAGCTAAGATGGTCTATTAAAGATGTCTTGTTTCCTTATCCAATAGAGTTACTTTTTTTGGTATGGTAGAGCTTTACACGTTAGATTTTGATGTGATTCTTGGTATGGATTGTTTGCATGCATGTTATTCCTCTATTTATTCTAGAACTTGGGTGGTTAGATTTCAATTCCCAAATAAGCCTATCCTAGAGTGGAAGGGTGGATATTCTATGCCTAAGGGTTAGTTTATCTATTATTTTAAAGCTAGAAAGATGATCTCTAAAGGTTGTGCTTACAATCTTGTTAGGGTGATGGATGTGGATTTCGAAACCCCTACTCTTAAGTCGGTCCCTGTAGTTAATGAATTCCTAGAAGTTTTTCCTGATTATTTACTTGGTATTCCACCCGAGCAAGAAATAGTTTTTGATTTTGAAATTCTCCTAGATACGCAACCTACCTCTATTACTCCTTATAAAATGGCACCGATAGAGTTGAGATAGTTGAAAGACAAGTTAAAGGATTTGTTGGATAAGGGTTTCATCCAACCGAGTATCTCTCCTTGGGGTAATCCCGTGTTGCTTGTTAGGAAGACGGATAGGTCTCTTCGAATATTTATTTATTATAGTCAATTGAATAAAGTGACCATTAAGAATAAGTATCATCATCCAAGGATATATGACTTGTTTGACAAACTTCAAGGGGATGGGTACTTCTCTAAGATTTATCTTCGTTTGGGTTATCACCTATTGAGGGTGAAAGGGGATGATATTTCAAATACAACTTTTAGAGCTCAGTATGGTCACTATGATTTTTTGGCTATGTGATTTTGGTTGACTTATTCCCCGGCGGTGTTTATGGATTTGATGATTAGGGTTTTTAAAAAATACCTTGTTATGTTCGTAATTGTGTTTATTGATGATATTTTGATCTATTCTAGGAGTGAGAATGAACATGTTGACCATTTGAGAATTGTGTTGCAAGTTCTTAAGGACCAACAACTTTTTGCAAAGTTTAGCAAGTGTGAATTTTTGTTAAGGTCCATAGCTTTCCTTGAGCATATTGTGTCAAGCAAGGGTATTGAGGTAGATCCTAAGAAAACAGATGCGGTATAGAGATGGCCTAGACCTCTATCTCCCATGGAAGGTACAAATGGTTTTGTGGTGTATTGTGATTCCTCTAACAGCTTTTGGGAAAACTGCAGGTGCTGACAAACGTTGGCCAACCACGGACCATAAGTGGGTCCGTGGTTGGGTAGCTCAGGAAAACCCCTAGGTCAAGTCCATGACATGTCCCACAGACTGTAGGTCCATCGATGACCCATGGTCCAGCAAGCCATCGTTCGGTCAAAATTCTCTAACCATGGACCATGACTGACTAGGACAGACCGTAGGTCAGTCGTGGTTTCGTGGTTCATAACTGGCAGTTATTTTAGGGGCATATGGGTCTTTTCTGATTTTAATTAAATAAATGTGGTGTTGTTTTGCCTAAACCTAAACCACCTATATAAGGATTTTAGACCCCTAAACTCACTCAATTAAGTCATTCTCTTAAATCCCAAAAGAAAACCCAAAACTCCTCCCAAATATTCTCTTTCTACAAGGTGGAAGAAAAAGGGAAAAATTGGAGCTAAGTCAAGGTCAAGTCTCCCAATCTTTAAGCTTTGGTGGGCATTCTGATTAAGGTATGAGGGATTTTCATCCCTGGGATCCTTCCTCCCATGGAGTCCCCTAGAATTCCACAATTTGAAGAAGAATTTCCTCAATTCTAGTTAGGGTTTCTTCCAATGTTGTGGGTTATGATGAATATTGATCCAATTGAGTGGTTAATGATTGTTTATAATTGATTTTATAGAATTGCATGCATTTAGGATGAAATTACATGTACCCATGCATATCCTATGATTTTAGGGTTGAAATTGATATAGTTGGGTTTAATGCCATAAAAGGGAATCTCTATGGGTTAGATATATCATTATAGAAGTGATGAATTACAATTATTATTGCTTGAGATTGAAGCATATATAAATAATACGACGTTAATTGCATTAGAGTAAAGCATAGATGATGATCATGAGATGTAGTGCTTTTAGAGTAAAGCCTAAATTATGATTTGTTGATTGTTGATGTTGTAGTTGGGAAGGGATATTTCCCATAATGAATTGAGAAGCACGATTTAATGATTGTAAAAGGTTTTCTCACATTAATGATTCTAGGTTGAAAGGATTGCTAACCTAAAATGTAACTAGACTAAAAGCTTATGTAAATGACGAGCCTAGAGGTGACTACAAGGATATGAGGTGATACCCATAGTCCTTATAATTGAACAAGAGGTGAGTCCCCACGTTCCTACTATGATGAATGGATATGGAAGCAAGTACCCATGCTCTCTTGAAAAGCCTTAGAAATAATATAATGATATAAAGAGTACTAATTTTCATTTAGTAGCCACTTATTGAGCCCCAAATGAACGGATCATTATTTATTTTAAAGGAAATCATTTTATATAGAAAATATGATATTTTCTTGGGTTTTCTGACTTAAAATGGAAATATACTTGGTTTTATGAATGTTCATGCATATTGAGCTACTTTTGTGCAGATACGTCTGAGGTAGCATTTTGGGCAACTTATTGATTCAGATCTGTGGTACGTTCTACTACTTGAAACGTTGTTGATAAGCCTGACTCATTATTCGAGGTATCCAATTAACTCAAATACGGGTTATAATCTACCATACTTGCACTTGGTGATAAGTCTCAATCATTATTATCCTAGGCTCGAGGTTTTCTTCTAGGATTTTACTTTCCTACATTCATCATTTGCACTATATCATCCTGTTGTTTGGCTACTTATGTATGTTGTGATTGTCTTGTACTTTACTGTTTCTTGTTTACTAAGTTATGATTGTTATTTACTTTTTCCTTGATTATTGGTTTTCATATCTTAGAACTTATCGATTATAATGGTAGTATCATAATGCATCTATTTACAAAATTTATATTTCTAAGCTCGGTAAGCCTATAATACCTACTAAGTACTCCATGTTTTTGTACCCATACAACATTACTGCATCATTTTCTTAAACAACTCTAGTACAAGACACTCTCTAAGAGCAGTGGATCTCTCGTGGCTTTAAAAGTTCGGATTGATGTGAGCTCTTGGTGTCAAAAGGGCTTTCTGCTTTTTCTTATTTTTAACGTTTCTATATTTTATATTTAGGATTAGATTGACTTGCATAAATAGCCTTTCTGTACGTAGTAGTTCGTGTTCGGTGACACCATGTTTGAGGATTTGGTCTTGTGTTAGTTTGTCATTCTGGGTCAGTTTCGGGCCCCTTTGTATATTGTGTATCGTTAATAGAATTATATACTACAACCCTATTATATATACTTATTCCTGTTTTTGCTTGTTCTAGATTAATAAATTATTATCTTCTGTAGGTGAGTTTTAGGTTTTGGCTACCTACTCGGGATTTGTGGAAGGCACCAACCAAATTTAATTTTGGGTTGTGACAATGTAGTATCATTGCTTTTTTTCACTGATCTTACTAGTACAGGAGCATGTTCCTTGTAGAGTTATGTGGATAAGTACAATTGCATCTATATCCAATATTTGGGAGGCTATATGGCATTTTTAGGAATACTTCATCGTTTATGTTTTCTTATCGTGCTTTAGAGATTGTAGAATATCTGATCTCTTTTTATTTCATAATTTTTTTATGGCTAGGATGAGATGGTTCACATATAAGCAAGAGCCTCTTACACCGACAGATTGAGTCCCATCTAGTGGTAGAGGTTGAGGTTGAGGTAAAGTGCACTGTGCAGCACCAACTCAAGGTCAAGAGCGGGCACTATATTTAGAGCCGAATTTAGAGATTCATTAGGATCATCATCAGTCGATTTGTATGCGGTCAACCTAACCTATGCCAAGATTTGTGGCTATGCCAATTTTACAACATACATTGGCTTGGATCCTCAGCTTCATGAAGGGTACTTCTAAGGAAGGGATTTTGGCATTGTAATTTAGTTGGACCCTAGATTTTATACGAGGCACAGACTTCAACTTAGGCAGGGGCGTAGAGTGTTCACATTCGAAGGGAGTAACCCGTTGTTATGGCACTACAATTAGTGGTTTAGTTGGTTTTTACAATTTCCACATCTTGGTAGCTAGGACAATTATTTCTTCTACAAAGTAGAAAATGTGGGGAGAGTTCATTAGATTGGGTCCTCCTTGATTCAAAACTGTTGCGAGTGAGGATGCCAATGTGGTTTTTGTGAGTTGTCATGAGAGGTTTCATAACCTCAGGTTCGTGGAGTCTAATGGGGTTTATTATACTACTTTTTGGATAGATGGGTCAGTGAAGCAATAGTGGGGTCCTATCTTGAGTGTTGGCTAGCCGAAACATCTCAGTTGACATGGACTCTGTTCTCTGAAGCTTTCTTGGAGAAATATATACATTACAGCTTGAGAAAGTAGTTACAAGATGAGTTTAATGACTTGACAAAGGCATCAATGGTAGTTTCAAACTATGTAAAGTTGTTCCACGAGCTAGCTTGGCATGTTGATAAGCTTATACCGGTAGAAAATGATACGGTGCGTATATTTGTTATAGAGTTTGTATTTCTACATCGATTGGCTGTATAAAAGATTGTGGCATTGGGCTATCCATTTCTTCAAATAGTTGATCATATGCGCATTATTTAGGGAATCCATTGTGAGGTCTATGGTAGTAGTGACAAGAAGACCTATTGTTACGGTAGTTTTAGCGGTTCTTAGTCACATGTTATAGGGTTTATGGGGTTTACAGGCAGAGGCTACCCAAATTAGTTTCAACCTAGCTGGTAGATTGAGGTGCCTGTACATCTTTTAGATGGTGGCTCGGTGGTAGCTAATGTCCAGATAAGTAAGGGTTCAGGGTAAACTTATTATGGTACACATTCTATGTATCCGGGCCATGGTGGCCTGTAAGGTTCAACCGAGTTGTCTTAACCTATTTCTTATAGTAGGGAATTTTTTGAGTGAGGTATAGTGAGTCACTTTGCTATATATTTCCCTATAGTAAATCATCACAACGGATAGAGTTAAGAGGTGCAGGCCCCGAGGACTCATTTGATTCTTACAACTCACTAAATAGCGTCCTAGATGCCTGTTTATGTTAATTTATGATGTTAAATTGGTTCAATTGAATTTATCAGAGCTTGATGAGTCCTCGAATGACTGTTTTATCTCACTACCTAATTAAAATCCTTAAGTTTCAAGTATTTGAAGCTTTACTGGAAGCATGGACATTTAGGCTCAAAACGAAGCAAAAGGGCTGAAAAGAGGAAGAAATGAAAGTTTGCGGATCGCCGAGTCCAACTTGGCGAGTCACCGAATTGACATGCACCGCCCATTGTTCTAGTACGCGAAACCTTAAAGGAAGTGGATCAAAAGGCGACCGAGGAAAAGAGCAGTCGGCGAGTCGCCGAATAGTTCTGCAAAACAGTACTGTACCGCCCAATGATCCAGAATATGAGAATACTGAAGGCAAGCCACTAAAGGCGATGAGCTGATTAAAAGGCGGATTACCAAGTTCATCGGCGATCTGGACAAATGTCACCGAACGATCCTCCGCAGCACAATCCGTGAAAACTATAAATACTAGTTAGAGTTATAGTCTTTTGGGAAAACTTTTTTGAGAGTAAAAATTATTATTAATCTATAGTATTTTTCTCTCATGTTTGGAGAGGGTTTTGTGGAGACTTGAAGAAAGGAGTTCATCTTACTCATGTTGGAAGTGCGTCTTCTTTATTCTTCTTCCATAGATTAATTCAAGGTTTAATTTCTTATACCTAGTTGATTTCTTTATCATGTTAGGTATAATTACTTATTTCTTGATGTGTGGCTAAAAATCCCCATTCCTGGGGCGTGATTTTGCAAATATGGATTGATATTCTTGTTGGGTCTTGCTTACTAATAGGTTAGATGTATTTTAATGGTGATTTCACCTAGTGGTTGTAGATTAATCTAAAGGGTTTGTAGTTGTAAATACAAAGACACCCATGTGTTTTTAGCTTGCCCGAGAGGGAGGTCGCGAAACCCAAACCATTAGACTGATTTCCTAAGGAAGGTCGACATGAGGTTCAGCCCGAGAGGGTAAGCCCTAGTCCCATATCCTAACACTCAGCTCGAGAGAGTGAGTGAGGTAAGGCTTAAGCTGGTCTTCATGGGGCAAATAGTTGTTCGAGAAGAGCACATTTGAAATGGGGTAAGTTGCACGAGAGGGAACTTATTTCCATTTAAAGCTTAGCCTAGTCACTATTGTTTTGCAAATTTCCTATTGAAAGCATGTACCCAACAATTTATCTCAACTTCTATTGCGGTCACATCCCAAGAACATTCCCCATATTTGATTTTTTTTGTTTATTTTGCTGTTTTATTGTTACAAAACCCCTTTCGATATTTGACACTTCTGTGTTACCCCCTTTAATTTACAATGTATTTTATCACAAATGTTTTTAGCTACGACTAATTCAAACAAAATTCTAATTGGCTACTAATTCTCAAAACCGCTCCCTTGGAACACGAACCCAACCCATGGTTGGGTTACTTTATTATCGATGATCGGAGATACTTATACCATAGGATAGTGTCGTTGGTCACGATAAGCATCAAAATGGCGCCGCTACCGGGGAGTGGTGTTATTTGACATTTTTTTTAGCTTAATAGAATTTCTATTCTTACTAGTTATAGTTTACTAACTTAACTTTTAGTTTTGTTTTTTGATTGTGGAAACATTCCAGATGACATCGAAAATCTCTATGACGTCCAAGAACCAAATCTCATGATCCGCATTTCATGGGAGGTGTTGGAGCTATTTTTCTACCCCCAACAGAAGGAAATGTAGTATTCCACATTACAAGCACCACATTGCAACTTCTGCAACTAAAGGGGCTTTTCAGCGAATTAGCTCGTGAGGACCCACACGAGCATCTTCGAAACTTCATAGACGTCTGTGGACCATTCTCATTCAAAAATATTTCTCAGGAATCAGTTCGATTGAGGTTATTTCTTTTCTCATTGATGGGTGAGGCATTCAAGTGAATAGTTGAGTTGCCACGTAACTCAATCACTTCGTGGGAGGAGTTGGTGAATGCATTCATTGTGCGATTTTTCCCTCCCTCAAAGTTGTTGACTATCCGCGATAGCATCCAAAGCTTTAAGCATCTGAACGGCGAAACATTGCACGAAACTTGGCTCAGATTTTAAAAATTGGTGCAACAATGCCCAATACATGGTCTTCCGGACAATGTGCTACTTGAATACTTCACCGAAGTCTAGACTTGGTAAACAAGGGTGTCGCTGACCAACTCTCACCAGGAGACCTAATGCATCAACCATACGCAGTGGCAGTTCAACTCCTTGATAATATGACAACCATTAATAGGGCATGGTACACCCACAAAGATCAAGTCTCACCGGTCACATTTCAGCTATCTAAGGAGATGGTTGAAAAAAACAATGAGAGAGATCAAAATATGGCCAAGATCATGAAACAACTTAATATTCTATCCAAGTCATCGGGACTGGTACTCGTGGTGTTAATGTTGTGGGGGTCGGGCAATTCCTGAAGAGGCAAATTTTGACACCTTGTATAATGAAGAGGTAAACTTCCTAGCCAGCCAAGGTGGTGGTTATTGATCAAACTACCTAAGGCAGGGTGTAAATCAAGGTTGGGTTAGAGATGAATAATGGAAGGATAGAGAATGGAGAGACCCAAATCCTAATTAGAAAGATGTAGAGAAAGACATATATGTTCCCCCCCCCCCCCGAACGCCAAAAGACAAAGGACTCGGCGGGTAGTAGGTCTGAGGATATGCTCTCGCGCATCCTCAACAAAGTTGAAGGGTCGGACAAAATGCTGAAAGGCATGAAAAAGTATGTTTCCACCCTCAGCCAAATCGTTACCTCCCATTTCGATTTCAATCAAGCAGTTGGAGACCCAAACGGGTCATATCTCGTCGCACCTAAATTTGAGACAATAATGGGGCTTGCCTAGTGAAACTATGGATAACCCAAGAGGGAGAGTTCAAAGTGGACTAGCATCGTGCCACGATGTTAACTAGGGCGCAATTTGGGAGGCAACCCAAAACCCAATATTGCTTTATTTTACATTGAGAAAATAATGGTGTGTAGTTTGTATAGGCTGGAGCAAGGGAGTGGAATGAAAAAATATATGGAGGCAAACAATGGGTTCAGTTGGCGGATCATCAATGACATCAGCGAACACGATTCTTTTCGTCGGGTAACAAAATGCAATGTCAGCTGGGATTTTGTAAAAACTCGGTGTTCAGTAGAAAATTAATGGCGAATCGTCCACCATGTCGGCGATTGAAATATAGAACGCCATTAGGATTCTCACATGAGCTGCGTCCTGTTACTTTGGCGAAGAGACTAGACACTTGACGCTTCACCGAGTGAATAAGCGTACCCAATGTACATCGTTGAATGGGCAGAAACTGGATGATTTTTGCAATAATCAAGTTTAAATATTCTGATTCATTCATTTTCTCTCATTTCTTCATCCTACCAAACCCACACCTGCAATTTAGTTTTATATTTCCTGCAAGTCTAAATTATTATAAGTGTCAAACTTTGCGCGGTGTTGGATTTCATTGCTACCTCGCACTTCATTAGCATTCGATTTGGCACTAAAGATTTGTGATTCAAACCGTGCATTTAATTTAGTAAAATTGTAATCATATTACATAATGTTGATATTGTCATGTCTTGGCTGAATCTCCGCGTTGATGGCATTTCATACATCATTGAATGCCATTCAGTAATCTTTGCGTAATTGGTAGAATCCAAATCAAATGTGCTCTAATTTGAATTAATTTACTGCTGGGGTGTGACACTATTATGGGTTTTATTGTGAGTTTGTGCTATATGGACTTGAGTTTCTTTGACTAGGGTTGCGAGGTTGAGGCTGGAAATTGCGAAGAGCATAGGCATGTTGAGTCAGTTGGTGAGCTATTGGTGCTATAGACCTAGCTCACTTAATCACTCGGCAATTCGCCTAACTGCTCTTGTCGCCTTTCATTATCAGAAAATTTGGGTTATTTAATCTGTACAAATCGGCGATACACCTGCTATCGCTTAAAAAATTTCGGCAACGCGCCTAGAGGCCATTTAATTCACCCTTCATGCCTGCACTCTTAATTCATTTATGCATGGATTCCAATAAATAACCTAAATGAGTGCGCATGTCGCCAACTAGTGTAGAAGGAAGAGACATGCCACCCTGACATGAAAGAGCAAGAAATTTCAAAAGAGATGAAAAGATAGCAGAACTAAACAAAGAAAGAAGGGAGAGTAAGAAAGCAAGTACTAGTAGGAGGATTCCCATTGATCCCAGCATTCCTTCATGGAGACGCAGATTATACAAAGCCGCAAATTCCTTTTTGGCGGCCCATGACGTTGATAGAATGGTTGAAGCTAAAGTTGTTGCATAAGCTAGAACAAAGGAACCTAATGAAACCCAGAATGACAACCCGGGGGCTATTGTTGAGTTTCAGACTAATGCAGCAGGCAACAATGCTCTTGTAGATGAAGGAAATGTGTAGACAGGACCTTTCTCTACCCTTCTCTCTTAATTACTAGCATCTACTTTTGGATACTTATTACTTGCATTTGGGGACAACTGCTTTTATTTGTTGTGGGGTGAGACCCACACCTTTTGTGTTGACATTCATGTTTTGTTCTGTATATATTTGGGTTGTCTTCTTTAATTAGTGTTTTAAATACTGTTTTTCTGTGGATGTTTGAGCTCTTGGCTCCTATTGTTCTAATTGAAAATAATTTTGATCCTTTAAAAAAAAAATTGCCACCTCTTGTGTTGAAAGTGGTTGTTCTTTTGCAAAAAAAAATGAGTCTCGGTTTTGATCAATACCGATGACTTGAATATTGCTCCCAATTGAATAAACGTGAATGCATGGCTACAATGAGGCCAAATGAAGTTACATAGACAATATGTGCACTCTTTGCATCTCGTTGTGACAAGTCATTTATCAAATTGATTTTCTTGTAATGACCGTTGCACACTAGCACACTAGCGAAAGTGTGTAGTCTTGTTTGACTTAAGTGTCGATGCCTTGTGTGATTAGCTTGCTTTGAAACTTGCATGAATAAACCTAGAATTTGCCCGGTTAGTCTGATTGATTTAGAAAGGTGTCGTCTTGAGATGATCTTAGGCAACTTTAAAGTGTGTGAGCCAAATTTGACATATACCTTTTTTGTGGCCTACCCGTGAGCATGTGAAACTTTTTTGAACACCCTTTGAGCCTTACATTTCATTGGAAGAACCTTGATGAACCCTAGACATTACTTGAACCACTACCTACAATCCTCTTGAGTTGTGGTTTAGCGAATAGCCAACTTAGGCCAAAAGACTAAGTTGGGGGTGTGGTGAAAGGGAAAAGGAGAAGTCAACAAGTGCAAGAAAAGTCCCCCTTAACCCATGGTATTTCATAAAAAAGGAACCCCTTAAATTCAATTCAAATAAAAAAAAATGTGGAATAAAGTACGAAGGGAATCGGATTTCAAGCAATCCATGGAGGAAAACAAAAAAAGGTGACTTAGAAGTAGAAAACAAATTGATAAAGGAAAAGAAGGAAATGCCTTGAGAATGCCACAACTCATGAGCAAAAAGTCACTGAGCCTAAATGACCATACCTTTGCACTCAGCCCTATTACAAGCTTTAGAAAAACATTTTTGATCTTGATCAAGCCGAATCAAAAGTAAATTGGAAAATAAGGGCAAACCTATGGGTGAAAACATGCATTGTGTTCCTCTTTTTGAGTGTTAGCACTGTATATGATTCCTGAACTTAAATTAACTCATATATGTATGTGAATATGGAATCATTCTTTACATGAGGGAATTTAGATACTTTTGTTGAGCTTGAACTTGCAGAAGTAGCAAGTATTGCGAGCATGAGAATCTTTGGTAATAGCGTGTCACAATTTAAATCTTTGAGTACACAAGTGATCCTTGCATAAGTAAATTGAGTCTTGTTGTATGCATTCAAGATTTAGTCTTGTGTAACACTGAGGCACCCTATTTGAACTGATGAACTTGAGTTTGCTTGAGGACAAGCAAAAGTTTAAGTTGGGGGTGTTGATGAGTCCACAAAATGGACTCATTTAGGGCTTTGTTTTAATAGAAATAGTGTCCTCAAATGCTTGTTTTATCTCAATACCTGATTAAAATGCTTAAGTTTCAGGTATTTGAAGTTTTATTGGAAGCATGGACACTTAGGTGCAAAATGGAGCAACAAGAAGCAAAAAGGGCTGAAAAGAACAACGAATGAAAGTTTGCGGATCGCCGAGTCCAACTTGGCGAGTGGCCAAATTGACATGCACCGCCCTTTGTTCCAGTACGCGAAGCCTTGAAGGAAGTGGATCAAAAGGCAAGGAAAGAAGCAGTCAGCGAGTCACCGAATAGTTCCGCAATGCAGTACTGTACCGCCCAATGATCTAGAATATGAGAATACAGAAGGCAAGACACTAAAGGCGATGAGCTGATTAAAGGGCAGATCGCCGAGTTCATCGGCGATCTTGACTAATGTTTCCAAACGATCCTCCGCAGCACAATCCGTGAAAACTATAAGTACTAGTTAGAGTTGTAGTCTTTTGGGAAAACATTTTTTAGAGTAAAAATTATTATTAGTCTATAGTATTTTTCTCCCATGTTTGGAGAGGATTTTGTGGAAACTTGAAGAAAGTAGTTCATCTTACTCATGTTGGAAGTGGGTCTTCTTTATTCTTCTTCTGTAGCTTAATTCAAGGTTTAATTTCTTATTCCTAGTTGATTTCTTTATCATGTTAGGTATAATTCCTTATTTCTTGATGTGTGGCTAAAAAACCCCATTCCTAGGGTGTGATTTAGCAAGTATGGATTGATATTCTTGTTGGGACTTGCTTATTAATAGGTTAGATGTATTTTAATGGTGATTTCACCTAGTGGTTGTGGTTTAATCTAAAGGGTTTGTAGTTGCAAATACAAAGCCACCCATGTGTTTTCAACTTGCCCGAGAGGGAGGTCGCGAAACCCAAAACATTAGACTGATTGCTTAAGGAGGGTCGACATGAGGTTCAGCCCGAGAGGGTGAGCCCTAGTCGCATATCCTAACACTCAGCTCGAGAGAGTGAGTGTAGTAAGGCGTAGGCTGGTCTTCATGCGGCAAATAGGTGTCCGAGAGGAGCGCCTTTGAAATGGGGTAAGTTGCATGAGAGGGAACATATTTCCATTTAAATCTTAGCCTAGTCACTATTGTCTTGCAAATTTCCTAATGAAACCATGTACCCAACGATTTATCTCAACTTGTATTGCGGTCACATCCCAAGAACCTTCCTCATACTTGATTTTCTTGTTTATTTTGCTGTTTTGTTGTTACAAAACTCCTTCGATATTTGACACTTCTGTGTCACCCCCTTTAATTTACAATGTATTTTATCACAAATATTGTTCGCTACAACTAATTCAAACAAAATTCTAATTGGCTACTGATTCTCAAAACCGCTCCCTTGGGACACGACCCCAACCCTTGGTTGGGTTACTATATTATCCACGATCGTAGATACTCATACCGTAGGATAGTGTCGTTGGTCACGATAAACATCAGAGCTCAAGGATAAACAAGGACAAGTTGAAGTAAACAAAAGTCAAAAACATGGAAAACGAAAGGAAATAGACAAAGAGACTCGCCAAATGAGATAAAACTAATAAAAAATGATTGAGACGTTTTCCTAATATCTCAAAACAACTCAATTAGCAAAAAATGTAAATGACGAATCACTTATCAATTCAACAAGCTTCAATGTCATCACAAAAAATATCGGAGAACTCTACTAAACAGTAAAGCCAACTCGGTGACTTAGATAAAAAATGTTGCAGTCACCGATATAGATTGGCAGAGTGCATGAAGCTTGCTAAAGGTGTATATCAATGGATGTCCTGAAGTGAAGCTAAAAGGTTAGAAGGTGTAACACTAAACCACTCGCCAAGTGAATTGATGTGCTTGATAAACGTCCCCAAAGTATTTCTGAAGTTCAATTATGGCTAACTTTTTGGAAGGTATAAATGGAAGTGAAGAGAGAAAAAAAGCATCCATCACTATTCAAAATACTTAGCGCTTCCAACATTCAAATGTTTTGGGAAATTTTTTGAGCTATCTATGGAAATTAGGGTTTTGAAATAAGACTATTCGAATTGAAGAATTAAATAATTATAGTTTAAATAGATAATCAGTAATTTAAATTTTGTTAATTTCTAGTATGAGTGGCTGAAAGGGTGTATAATATAACTGATTCCTAATTAGTTTATGAGTTCTTGCTATTGCTTCTTTTATTATTGATTTGAAATGGGTTTATTTATTTGTTCATGTATAAATTCATGATTTGAATTTTCATACACTATTATATTTTAGATTTTCTAAACTTTCTTGAGAAAGATGTTGTGAGTAGAAGAATTAGCTAAAAATTTAATGTAAAACAATACTGAGTTGAAGTGTTGGATTAGCTTTGTATTAGATACATGTTGAGGTTTAACCAAACATGCATGAGATACACTAGTTGATTGATAAATGCCTATCATTCTTGTTAATCCGGCCTACTCGTTATGAATCAACTTTATTTAGCAATACAATTACCCGCATTACAAAATTGGAGTTCAATTCTGCATATCCCTAGGACCCCTTCCTTACTTGTAAAATTCCATTGTTCTGTGTTTCTATTAACAACTTGTTAAAAAATGACATTACCAATAGCTTAAAATATCTCGAATGTATATTTTTGTTAACATCAATTAGACAAACATACAAAATATTACTACATGGGTCTACTTCCTAATTGAAATAACCTTTTACCATTCCTTTTAGGATTCTACCTAAACTCCTAGTTGGATTCCATATTCCTAACAATTTTTTATCATTAAAATTATAAAATGTGTAATTGAGCATTACATAAATTGTGTCGCTACAATGGATTGGTGCATATATTTCTCTTAATTGAGTACCTTAGGGAAGTATACTTTTGTATTTGAGTACTCTTTTCTTGTTTGCATTGTTGTTAACTAGATAGGTGATGACATGAATATTTATGGAAGCGATGCGGCTAACAACCAAGGCCATATGGATGATGGCGACCAATTGGAAGATCTTGGTGGCACAGGTGCTATACAATTTACCCGAATTCTAGGGAGCACTCTCTTCCACGTCACGGGAAGAATTCTCGAATTACTTTAGATGAAAGGGTTATTTGGAAGACTCGCTCTTGGGGACCCGAATGATAATCTTAGGAACGATATTGTTGTGTGTCTCATTCACGTTCAAGAACATCACCCAAGAATCTATTTATTGAATTTACTCCCATTTTCCTTGATGGGTGATGACAACTAAATGTTTTAGGAATTGCCAAAGGACTCGATTTCCTCATGGGAGGAGTTAACTGACGCATTGCTTTAGAGATTCCTTCCCACATCCATGATTTTGAAGCTTAGTGATAAGATCCAAAACAACCACAATATTGAGGGAAAGCAACTTCACAAAATATGATTTTGATTTAAGGAAAACCTTTTGCATTGTCCTACTCATGGTTGTCATAAAAAGTTCTTTTGTAAATTTTCTATTTGATCCTTCATAGCGTTAATAAAGAGGCTAATGATAACTCATTCATGGTCGAATTATAAGACAACAATTTCTAGTGGATTGCACTTTGCTTGATGAAATGACTAAGATAAACCATGCTTCAGACACAAGGGATGATCAACTGTCACATATTGTACCGGGTATGTCTAAAGAACAATTTGTGAATAATCAAGAGGGCAATAACAACATGACAAAGGTGATGCTTGAGCTAGAACATTTTTCAAAGCATGTGATGGGCAGTGTGTTCTATAATGTGAATGTGGTAGGAGAAAGTAGCGGAGTGTGTTCAGAAGATGAACAATTTGAAGCTATAAATAATAAAGTTTAGATTTTAGGTAATGAAGTAGGGGATTCTCGTCCGAGCTATCCAAGGTCGGGGGGAGTCAAGGTTGGAACAAGGCCAGAGATGGTTGTTTGAGAGTTCAAAAAAGTGATTGGCATGATCGAGGTATTAATAGGTTATAATATGATGATAATAGAGATATATTGTTCCTCCACTTGACCGACCAAATCCAAAGGAACAAAGTGTTGATTCGCAAAATTTCCGCACAGACGACATGCTTGCTTGAATCCTTAATTATGTTGAAGGTTTCGATAAGGTGCTTACTGAGATGAAGACTGACTTTTATTTCTTAAACCAAACATTCATCTCACACTAGATCTTAACAAAACAACACGAAGCTTAAATAAGACAGATATCGGCTCATTTATAGATTTAAACAAAAGGGGGGACTACCTAGTGACACGGTTTCCAACCCAAAGAATGATGCTCATATAATGGAAATCGTAATAAGAAGTGGTAATGTTTTGGAAAATGATGCTATAATTAAACATCAAGGCCTAAAAAAGGTGATTGACGGTGATGAGTCATCGGTTAAAGTGCATGTTGATGAGCCTAATCTTGTTGCTAATAATGCTAGTAGTGAAAATCTCAAGGGTTATTGTAATGTAAAAATAAGGGATGTTGTTGCGACTTCTTTTGTTAAGGTTAAAGTGTCAAGTAATGTACAAGTACCAGTCATTAGGACTCCTCATTTTCCTCAACATTTGTAGAAGAAACAAAATAGTGTAAAATTTCAAAAGTTCTAGATCATGTTTGAATCTCTCCACAAATATTCCTTTGGTCAATGTATTAATTGAGATGCCTGGGTATGACAAATTTATGAAGGAGTTGGTTATGAAGAAAACAAGTATTCATTTTGAAATGGTTGAGGTATCATAAACTTGCAGCGCTATTATTTCAACCAATGTGATTGCAAACAAGGATAACCCAGGGTCATTCACCATTCCTTGCGTTCTAGGGATGTGCATTTTCACTAAGGCACTATGCGATCTTAGAGAAAGTATCCATTTGATGCCATTTTCCATATTCAAAAAGCTTGAGTTAGGTACTTTGGAGCAAACTCTAATGCCTTTTTTAATGGCTGATCACTTTATAAAAAGATCAGTAGGTGTGCTCTATGATACCTTGAGGAAAGTAGACAATTTCATCTTTACCGTTGATTTTATTGTTCTAGATTCTGAAAATGATGCTGAAATCACGATTATTTTAGGTAGGCCTATCTTGGTATTCACAAGAGTTTTAGTGGATGTAGAAAATGGTGAATTGATGTTTCAAGTTAATAATGAAGAGGTGACCTGTAATGTATGCAAGTCTATGAAACAACCAATGTATATGCATGTTGTGTCTTTGGTTGATATTATTGATGAAGTTGTTGATAGTTTTTGTGAAGTTGCTTGCGTTGGATATTTATTAGCAATTGTTTTATTGAAACATCATGGGGAGTAAATCCATGATTATGATGAATTAGTTTATTCTTTTGCGCCTTTGGGTTCTTTCTCATCTAGTTCTAAAAGTCATGGTATTGACTTGAAGAACTGGGATAGTCCACCTACCAAGCCACAAATTGAAGAACCCCAAAGATAGAATTGAAAGCCCTTCCTTCTCACCTTCAATATGTATTTGTGGGATGCAACAACCTTTCCATTTATTATTGTCGTTGATGTGTTAGAGTGGAAAGTTAAGGTATTGATGGGGTACATAAAAAGTTCATCAAGACATTGAGATGGTCGATTGTCGATATTGTCGGGATTCCACCCGAAATATGCACACAAAATATCCAATTATTTAGTAATTGTAAGCCGAGTATTCAACATGAAATAAGGTTGAATCCTCCAATGCAAGAGGTTGTAAAGAAAGAAATTATCAAGTGTCCTGATGCGGGAATTACTTATCCCATTGTGGATAGCAAGAGGGTTGGTACAATTGAATGTGTGCCAAAGAAGGGAGGGATATGACTTTTCTTCCTAATGAGAAAAGTGAGTTTCTGGCCGTGAGACTTATTACTGGTTGCATTTTTGTATGGATTACCAAAAGATGAACGTGTGGATAGATAAAGAGAACTTTCCGTGCCATTTATACATCATATGCTTGATAGACTTGTAGTTTTTCGTTGGTACACTTTTTCATGGTTAATAGGGGGTACAATTAGATCTCTACTGCTCAAGAAGACCAAGAAAATCTAACATTCACTTACCCTTATGGTACATTCCCATTCAAGTAAATGTCATTTCGGTTGTGCAATGCCACTGTTAAGTTTCAAAGGTTTATGTTGTCCATTTTTGCAGATATGGTAAAGAACTCCATGGAGGTATTTATGGATGACTTTTCTATGGTCGGTGAGTCATTTGATGCTTGTCTTGAACTTTTGAGAAAAGTCTTGCAAAGGTGGATAGAGATGAACCTTGTTCTCAATGGGGAAAAATATTATTTCATAGTGAAAGAAAGGAGTAGTCCATTTGCACAAAATATGGAATAAAGGGATTCAAGTGGACCAAGAGAAAGTGGATGTTATTGCAAGATTTCCACCTATGATTTTGGTTAAATTATTTCCAAGCTTCTTGGGTCATGTGGGGTTTTATCAATGGTTTTGTCATATACGTCTCCAAAGTGGCTTTTTGTAACACCCCATAGTGTCACGACCTGAGAGCACCCCCAAGTTGTAACATGCATACTCGACGCCTTGGAGGTCTAATACTAGCCCTTAATAATCAATCATCGCATTCGGTAATAAAAACTGTAAGGAATAAAAACACTTTTTAAAACAAATCCATAATACTCATAAAATCTTTCAAATGTAAAGAAGTGGAATTTCTAAGTCTCATATACCATCTTAGACAGGAATAGAACATCTTAGGGACACACCCCTTTACAACAATAGAAAATATAAGTCTTATACAATGTCTAAATGGAGATACTAGAAAGATAACAACTATGTCCTCGAATATATGAGGACATACCAAGCTTCTTGAGAAGAGTCAATATCCCAAGCTTCCTCAAAAGATCTCCTCACTTTCCACCACCTACACTTGTAACAATAGAGAAATATGGAATTAGTAGAATAAGTACTATGTATGATGACCATGCAAGAAAACATGCACAACGGATATTTACAAGGAATGTATGCTTTTAAGACCTTCTTTAACAAAACTTTACAACCACAAGCATAGACCCACATTTCAAGTAACCATTCACAAATAAGAGCATATTCACTTCATTTACAACTCAATTAACACAAGTGTATAGTACTTAAACAAGATAGCAAAATAATTCCTTCATTACCATCTCTATCTCAAGTCACCCTAAGCCACATTTAAGTGAATAATGAAGTGACCACCCACACAACCTCTTCATATACACCTAAGTGTTCCTACTAGTTACCATAGACAAGGGTTTTATCATTACATTATAACATACTAAGTCAACATTCTTTAGAAAACCACTTAAGAGACACACAAGCATATAGGGGACAATCACATAATAGCCCTAAGGCTTAGGGAACTCACTTTAGCATCTTCTAAACCTACTCGTGCCATGTGTAGATAAAATCCCATACTACTACCTAAACATTGTAGAACCTATCCAATACTAGAGTGCACATCCCATATGATGGAAATAGGCCTTAACCGACATAGACCACACTAGCAAGGTATGGAATTTGGAGTCTATCCTTCTCCGTAGAGGTTGTTCTACTTGCGAAGGGTAGAACTAAAAGAAACCCATGTTGGCACATGGTTTAAGAGATGTCCAAGGATGTTCATTGTGCCTAATCTCATGCTCAACTAGGCCACCATCCTAACCACATCCACTTGGTGCTTGGCCTTAGTTTCCATAGAGTATTCAATCACATATGTACTAGAGAGGTTCCTTTTATAGTTCAACCAACTCATAGTACCTCTTCCCAAGAAAGGCCCTATTTCTTAGTCAAAGCTGATCTAGGTTCATAAGGATAGCTCATTTGACTTTCTTAGATAAGGATTCTCATGCCGTTCCGGCTCCATCCATCTCTAAGTCTATCATTTCACTCAAGAAAGGAACATCACCCTAAGTCCCATACTTCAAGGTTATACATTTACTTAGGAAAGCTAGACTCATGAAAAAGGCACTATGCTTAAGTCTACCAATTCAAGTCTTGGCCTAGAATTCATCTTTTAGAATTTATAGGAAGAGCTCCATTACTAAGTCATAGCCCAATCAAACATTCATATATATAATCAAGCTTTCATGACACAAGACAAGATACTCAAGTCTAGCATATGAGCTACAACATCATCTTATAAAGACTCATCATAGTCCATCATCACTACATATCACCATTTCAAGAGAACGGTGCTTTCACATTAGCATAGTAACACTTTATAAAGATGAGTCCTAGATGAAGATGAAAATGATTACATTGTAAAATCCTTTGAAATTGACTCTAGGATGAAGATGAGTCCTAGATGAAGAGCCAACATACCTCAATTGTTGAAATCCCAACGAAATTTTGTGGAGGGAACCCTCAATATGAAACCCTAGCTCTCCACCTTCTTCTTCCTTGAACTTGAGAGAACTTTAGAGAGAGAAAGTCTTTTGGAGTTTTAATTTGAAGAATGAATTCAAAAAAATACCTTTCAAATGTTTTAACACCTTTAAAATACCTAAAATAAGTTAAAACAACCGTCCATGCATATAATTGGCCAAGGGTGGAATTTACCAAACCACCCTTGGCTTGGTAGATTATTCGATAGCAACACAGTGCAAATTGACGGCCACCATCCACGGACCGTGGATGGATTGACGGCCCATCCTGGCTGCTTGTCAAAAGGGTTAGACAGGGTGTTGGGGAGGCTTTAGTGAGGAGACTAAGTCTCAACTCACGAAGCCAATCCACGCCCCATCAATCCATTAACGCCCCGTCAATGGGGCTCGTGGATGGCTGCTAGTTATGACAACTTTTAGGTTAGTGTTTGGGTCCTCATCATGGACCCTTAGGGTGGTCTTTGGGGAGTCGTACCTGGGCGTTTGTACATGCTCATCTAGACACTAGGGTCACTTCCACTAACCTAAACTTCAAACAACACAACAAACAACACTCCAAATTATGACAACACATAAAGCACACACAAGCCCCAATAATAGGCTAGTCTTCGAACGTCATGGATATCTCTTGATGTTTGACTTCCAAATACACTAAACTAACATTACACACTGCCTAATTACTGAATGAAGGGGGAGTCAAATCCTCCCAGGAAGAGAAGACAAAAACCTCTACCTGGAAATAAAAGTAAGGGAAAGAGACCCATTTCTAACATGGAGACTACTCCCCGAGGCTCCTATATCCCTTCATGGGCCCGAGAATTCTATGCAGCTGTGCAGGCCTTTTTGGAGGATACACCTTTGGCAGCTCCTAGTAGGTCTGGTACTGCTGTTTCTTCTGAGGCGACTCTGGGTACTGAGACCATAGTGATGCATCGGGCACTGATTCCCAGACAGATGGAGCGATTGTGTAGACAGGACCCCCTATTTACCTGCCTCTCTATTTTTTTCTTTATTTCACTGTTGGATAATTTTTATTTGCATTTAAGGACAAATGTTTTTCATTTGTAGTGGGGTCAGGCCCACCTTTGTGCATATCTGTTTTGTTTATCTATTTGGGTCTTGTGCTAAATTTATGCAATATTGCTTTTCAGTGGATGTTTGAGCTTATGGCTCATTTTGTTTTAAATTGCAAATTATGTTTTTGACCCGTCCGACAATTTTTGTCACCTCTCGTGTGTTGAATGTGGCTATTCTTTTGCAAAATTTAAGTCTTGGTTCCGAATAATGCCGATGACTTGAATAGTGCTCTCAATCGAACGAACATGAATGTACAGCTACGATAAGGCCATATGAAGTTGCATAGACAATATGTGAACTCATATGTGAACTCTTTGCATCTCATTGTGATTATCCATTTATCAAATTGATTCTCATGTGATGGCCGTTGCACACTTGCGAAAGTGTGGAGTTTTGTTTGACTTAAGTGTCGATGCCTTGTGTGATTAGCTTACTTGGAACCATGTATGATAAATCCTAGAATTTTCCCCGTTGGTCTAGTCAACTAAGTGATGCTATCTCTTGATATGATCTTAGGCAAATTCTAAGAGTGTGAGCCAATTTGACATATACCTATTTTGTGACCTACCCACTAAGTGTGTGATTCTCTTTTGAACACCCCTTGAGCCTTACCTTTCTTTGGAAGAAACTTGATGAAAACTAGACTTTTCTTAATCCACTACCTATAATCTTCTTGTATTGTGGTTAATTGAATAGACAACTTAGGTGTGAAAAGATAAAGGAAATTGCCCTCTTACCCATGGTTTTTGAGAAAAATGGAACCCCTCCATATAAAAAAAAAGAAAGAAAAAGAAAAACAATGAAAAAGAAAGTGGTGGAATAAAGTATAAAAGAAATGGGGTTCCCAAATAATCCATGGAAAGTGAATAATAATATGACTTACGAGCACTAAAGAAAATGATGAAGGAAAAGGAAAAGAAGTGTTGTGAGCACCACATTTTATGAGGATGAAAGTCACCAAGCCTAAATGACCATACCTTTGCACTCAACCCCATTACGAGCCTTGAAAAGACCTTTTTGATCTTGAGTGAGCTGAATCAAATGTTGATTGGAAAATACATGAAAACATATGGGTGAAAGCATACATTGTGTTCTTCTTTGTGAGTGTGAGCGTTGCACCTGATTCAGAAGCTTTAAACTGCGAACCATTGTGTGAATATGGAATCAGTCCTTGTGTGAGGGCATTTTAACACTTTGGTTGAGCTTGAACTTGCATTTGAAGGAAGTATTGTGAGCATGAGGTTCTTTGATATTGGTGAGTCACAACTTGAATCTTTGAGTGCACATTTGATCTTTGCATAAGTAAATTGAGTCTTGTTGTGTGCATCAATGAATGAGTCCAGTGTAGCACTGTTCGAGACACCCTTTTTGAACGGATGAACTTGAGTTTGCTTGAGGACAAGCAAAAGTTTAAGTTGGGGGTGTTGATGAATCCACAAATTGGACTCATTTAGGGCTATATTTTAATAGAAATTGTGTCGTCAAATGCTTATTTTTCTCAATATCTGATGAAAATCCTTAAGTTTCAGGTATTTGAAGTTTGAAGGAAAGCATGAACACTACGTCGGAAAAAGGAATGAAAGGGCTGAAAAGAATTAAGAAATGAAGGCCTGAGGATCGCCGAGTCCACTTGGCGAGTCACCTAAGGGTCTTACTTCGCCTTTTGTTCCAGTGTGCTGAGCCCTAAAGGAAAGGATCAAGTCGGATGAAAAAAATAGAAGTCCGCGCATCACCGAGAAATTCTGTGAAGCAGTACCATGTTAGCTAATGACCCAAAGCACGACGATGCTGAAGGATGGTGTAAGATGGCGATGAACTACACTAAAAGAAAAATCGCCGAGTTGATCAGTGATTTCGACTAACAATGCCGAATGATCCGCTGCAACACAAATGTGTGAAAGCTATAAATACTAGTTAGTGTTGTAGTTTTAAGGGTGGAACAATTATTATAATTTCCATATAGAATAGTACTTTTTGTTATTTTTGTTCTGAGTTTGAGAGGCCTTCCAAAACTAGAAGAACAAAAGGGTTTCATCTCCAAGGAGTTGGACTTGGGTTTCTTGGATTCTTCATTCTTGGCCTGTAACAAGACTTAAATCTTCATACCCATTTGAATGCAAGCTCATTTTGGTATAAATTTCTATCTCTTGATGTGTGGCTAAAAACCTCAATTTTTGGGGTGTGATTTTATGAATATGGGTTAGATTAATTGTTGGGTCTTACATGCTGATAGTCTATTCGTAGTTTAAATGTGATTTCGTTTAGTGGTTGTGGATGAAATTAATGAGGTTGTAGTTGCAAATATTGTCTCATAAATGTGTTTTCGGCTTGCGAGAGAGAGAGGTTGTAAAACTAAGACCACTAAATTGATAGCCAGTGCGAGTGGGATGACATGAGGTTCAGCTCGAGAGAGCGAACCCTAGTCCCATGTCCACACAATCAGCTCGAGAGAGTGAGTGAGTTAAGGCGGAGGCGGTTCTTCATGCAGCAAGAGGGTGTCCAAGAGGAACCCGCTTGAAACGGGGTCAGTTGCTCGAGAGAACCTTATCCCCTTTAAAGTCTAGCCTAGTCATAAATATTCAATGAATTTACTATCAAAAGCATGTACCCAATGATTTAGTCTATCCCGTATTCCTATCACATCCCAAGAATCCCCTCTTATTTCTTAGAAATCGTTGTTCATTTTACTGTTTTTACCTACTTGTGATAAAACCCCCATCGTTAATTGACATTCTTGTGTCCCCCTTTAATTTACAATGTTTTTAATTGTTAATGTCTTTAGCTAGGACTAGTTAGAACTATTTTTTTTCTTATATTAATTCTCAAAATCACTCTGTTGGGAACGATCTCAACCCTTGGTTGGGTTATTATACTATTGCATGATCGTAGACACTTGCATCGGAAGTTGTGTCCTTGATTATGCAAACATCAGTGGACTATAAGATATCAAATCAAAGGTCTTGGAATCCTCTTTACAACGCTAACGAGTTTGCTAATTTTCAAGCTCTTATGAGGGAGATATGCCCTTTGAAGTCCGACTGTCTAGT
This sequence comes from Solanum commersonii, assembly GCA_029007595.1. Lineage (NCBI taxonomy): Eukaryota > Viridiplantae > Streptophyta > Magnoliopsida > Solanales > Solanaceae > Solanum > Solanum commersonii. Next base: position 591,934 of record JAJTWQ010000148.1, read on the forward strand.
TAAGGGAAGTTACTCGAATTAAAGATGGGTATTTTGGTCCGTTCCTTACCCTATCATATTTATTTCATTTTATTAATTAATTAGGCATTTAAACTGAATTGGTTCAGTTTCCGCAATCAAAATTCACGATAGGATTTTGGAAAAAGGTTCAAGAATAGAAAAGAGGAGAAAGGTTAAGATTTCATAAAGTTCTTGAGGTTTCATTGCGGATTTTAGCAAGGGTTTGATCCCTAAGAGGTATGTGAGTTCACATAGCGTTGGGTTTATTCACCCACGCGCCAATCATGTTATTTTTCAACGTAGTTTCGTCCTAGAAAGTTGAAAGTTTGATGTTCTTGATTAGCATTGGGTTTGGTCATTAATTCGAATCTTAATTGGATCGTAGAAATGAATAGTTGAGTGGGTAATTTTATTTTTAGGTAAATAAATTAAAATTGGATAAATAGATAGGATGATGCCACGTGTCCCTCCGATTGAGTTGAGGGTATACAAAACCTAAAAAATTGACGGCAAGGGTATATACATACGTCAAGTATAACAAAGGGTATACACATAAACCTTTATGATAGTTCAGTGGTGTATTTGTACCTTTTCCCTTTTTTAAGTAGGACCAAAATATTTCAAGTTCAAATTTCCAAAAGAATATTTTTCTTACTTATACATATTTATTACTACTCATTTCCATTTTTTGTTAGCACAATTGCTCCTCACGCTATTGTAAATTTCCTAGCTTGTTTTCCTTTAAAAAAAACAAATGAAAAAATAACTTATACAAATTTATTCATTTTGTTATCATTATTAGCCTAAGTTTGACGGTTATTGTTTAATAATTCTTTAAAGGATCCTTAACCCTTCCCTTTAGGATAATCAAAATCTCTTACCTAGAATTACATAAGTAGACCAATAGAAGTTACTTTAGCATTATTTAGTTCAATAGTCAGATATCCTAATTCATTATTTTTGGAATAATTAGGCGATTTTTAGATCCTTTTAAAACTGAAGGTAGATGAATAATATAATTTGGGCTGGGACACCAATGACTAGACCTATTTTATATTCTTTAAATCATCTCCTTTATAAAAATTATATTTGTCATTATTGTTATCTTTAGAATCAAATATAGTTGAAATATTTCAATTTCTTAACATGTTATTTCAAGATTTTAGATATGTCAAAGGTTCAAAATACAAGGTACATACATAAATATGTTATGCACATAAAGGTATAAATTCTCTATTTTTATATTTAATTTTCTCTACATATGATCTATTATTTTGTTATAGTTTATATTAGTTTTCTCATATCTACTATCCCTTTTACGAATGTTATTTTTTTTTACAAATTATAAATTCCTAAACTATAATATGCATATTATTTTAATACATATAATCTATTGTCAATTCTCCCCCTACATGCAAATAAAAATAATAAATATTCATACGTTTTTAAAAAACCTATATGTACATACTATACTTCATAATAAATATATTTAAGATCACAAACTTTATATGATATTTGAACGTTTAGTATCATTACTATTTATTTTGTTTTTTTTTAATTTTTAGAAAACTCCATTTTATGTATTTACATATGAAAAAATAACTTATACAAATTTATTCATTTTTTTTTATCATTATTAGCCTAAGTTTGATGGTTATTGTTTAATAATTCTTTAAAGGATCCTTAACTCTTCCCTTTAGGATAATCAAAATCTCTTACCTAGAATTATATAAGTAGACCAATAGAAGTTACTTTAGCATTATTTAGTTCAATAGTTAGATATCCTAATTCATTATTTTTGGAATAATTAGGCGATTTTTAGATCATTTTAAAACTGAAGGTAGTTGAATAATATAATTTGGGGTGGGACACCAATGACTAGACCTCTTTTATATTCTTTAAATCATCTCCTTTATAAAAATTATATTTGTCATTATTGTTATCTTTAGAATCAAATATAGTTGAAATATTTCAATTTCTTAACATGTTATTTCAAGATTTCAGATATGCCAAAGGTTCAAAATACAAGGTACATACATATATATATGTTATGCACATAAAGGTATAAATTCTATCTTTTTATATTTAATTTTATCTACATATGACTATTATTTTGTTATAGTTTATATTAGTTTTCTCATATCTACTATCCCTTTTACGAATGTTATTTTTTTTTTACAAATTATAAATTCGTAAACTATAATATGCATATTATTTTAATACGTATAATCTATTGTCAATTCTCCCCCTACATGTAAATAAAAATAATAAATATTCATGCGTTTTTAAACAACCTATATGTACATACTATACTTCATAATAAATATATTTAAGATCACAAACTTTATATGATATTTGAACGTTTAGTATCATTACTATTTATTTTGGGTTTTTTTTAATTTTTAGAAAACTCCATTTTATGTATTTTCATTTAACAACATATATTACACATATACTATATATTTACGTCCAATTATTATCTCATTTTATTTTATTTTCCTTTGCGACTTAATTCAATATATTAAATGACAAATTTTCATATCCTTTAAACTCAATATTTATATATTTTGGATAAGTTTATATAACACATCTATATTTTCAAATATAGAAAATTGTCGTACATTTTAAGTTCATTTATATATTTACTTATTTATTTTACTGTAGGATAAATATACTACTATTTTATAGATGTATATATGCCATACCTTGTATTTTACTTTTTTTCCTAAACTGAAAAAATTTACTTAATAGTGATTTTAAAGAAAATAAATGAATAAATTGTCCTAATTATTTTTCCTAAATTGAGTTTTAGGACTATCTTTGAATAGGCTCTGAGGGATGCTTAATGCCTTCCCCTTGAGTAACCAAAACTCTTCCTAAGAATCTCACTGGTTTCGCGAACTATACAGAGTTTACATTTACATATTTAAATAATACGTTTCCTTATATTTTCCTTAAAATTAGGTGGCGACCCTAAAACAACAATATTTCCAAAATTCAGAGTGGTAGACAAATTGTTTTTTGTGAACTGTTTCGTCTTGTTCGAAATAGGGTGCGACAAACCTCATTGTAATTAGATCAAATTCATGGATGAACAATAAAAAAATTAACAATAACACAATTCCCACTATGTTAAATCAACACCCAACCCCATTAGAGCACCTCTAGATCTTAGTATTTTAGCCACCCATCACAAAAAGTAAAAGAAATTATGCCTTCCATGAAAGAAACTATAAATAACTTCAAATTAAGCAATTAAGAGTAAACCCACTTAGCATTGAGCTTCAATCTATCAATTTCAAATTCCAAAAATGTGAAACCAAAAAAGATAGAAAATTGTTCTTAAGAGGTAAAGTGTTCTTCATAACACTCTCAAACTCACTTTCTCATATGCTTTTTTTTTAATCTAAATTCACATCCCGAATCCTCCTCATAAAAATTATATCCCATGTAATATTTATAGTTTCCCCAAAAATTTTGCCCAAAATGTAACAAACTTAGTGACCTTAGTCGGACTCAACAAACTCTCTCAGTGAATTGTCCTTCTCTCCTCAACTCACTGTGTGATACTCTACGCTTTAGGTGTTTGAACCACAGTAGGCAAACTCGATTGAGTTAGCCTTTCACATTCGGTGAATCATAAAATAACACCCGTGTTTACCTTTCGAGCATTGAATCTCTGCACTGGATACTGTCACTTTGGCGATGTGCATCAAGATCGTTGTTCCCATTCGGCGCATTGTCATCTCTACTAGAGTGCACCAAACTTGTCTGACTTGAACAAGTGATATGAACTGTCAACTTGGGTGAGGTCGTGCTACGTTGGCAATCCACCCTTCGTGGTAGGTGTTCTACAATGTGTACTTTGCACTTCTTTTTGTATTTTTTGGGCCATTCTTTAAACTTCAGCCCTTTCCTTGATCAATTGCCTTTATAGTTAAAAATCATTAATAGTGCATTATAATAGAATAAAGTGAGACATTGAGGACACTAATTATTCAGTTAAATGGACCTTAAATGGGTGAAACTCTACCACTGATCATAGAGGAATTCACTGGAATGATGATAGAGCACAGTGTTACACCTTATCATGTAGGCTATAGGCTGAGGCTTGTAATGTCGAGATAACAAGTACTATTTAAGTATGTCACCTAATGGATTTTCTTTGAATTGTGATATCCTTGATGCCCCTTTAAAATTTCTACCTCATTTGGAGAATCTATGGTAGAAACTCATGTGTACCGTGCTTGTTTTATGATATTTATGGGTCATCAAACTTGTGATGTTTTGGTCAATTTGGATACACTAGACTTTATGTGATCTTGGGTATGACTTGGCTATCTCTTAATCATGTTGTAATGAGTTATAATGCTAAAACATTAACTCTAGAATCCATGTAGAGATAGAATAGTATGGGAAGGTATGAACAAGCCTAGGCCACCAAAGATCACATCTTTTATTAGGTCTAGAAGGTTAGTGGGGATAGGTTGTTTGGCCTACTTGCCTCACCTTCAGAATGTTAGTGTGGAGTCCCCTTTTTTCTCAATCTAGTAGTTTTAGAATTTTAGGAGGTATTTCCGCTAGTTTAACATAGCATGCCTCCAGATAGAGATATTAATCTCTTTATAGATTTGGAGTCAGGCACTCGCCTAATCTTTATCCTCCTTATCTCGTGGCTTCGGTAGAGTTGAAGCAACTCAAGGCTCAACATAAGGAACTCTTAGATAAGGGATTCACTCATTCCAGTGTTTTTCCTTGGGGTTCTCCTATCAATTTTGTGAAGAATAAATCTGGTAGTATGATAATGTACATATATTACATATAGTTAAATAAGGTTAATATTCAAAATAAATACCATTCACCCCACATAGATGATTTTTTTGCTAGTTTAACGATGCCTTAATATTCCCAAAGATTGACTTGAGGTCAGGGTACCCTCAGTTAACGATTATACATGAGTACATACCTAAGACAACCTTAAAGACTCGATATGGGCATTATGAGTTTTTGGTAATGTCTTTTGGATTGACTACCGCGTCTACAACTATCATGAGTCTGAAGAGTGTTGTCTTCAAGCCATTCATGGATTCATTTATGATCATGTTTATAGATGACATCCCAATCTACTCCTAGAGTAAGGAGGAGTATTAAAATAACTTTGTGTTATCCTGAGTATCTTAGGAAAACAAAAATTGTATGCCAATTATTGAAGTACAAATTCTGGTAGAGTTTGGTGTCTTTATTGGGGCATGTGGTTTCGGAAAAATTAAGAGTATAGCCTCAATATATTAAGGCAGTTAAGAATTTTGTCTGACCTAGATCTGTGACCTGGGTTAGGATCTTTGTGGGTCATACTAGCTACTACCAAAGGTTTTTCAAGAACATTGCTTCCAGTGCTACTCAGTTTATTAGACTAACATTGTGTATGTCATCGCACTATTCCTATAATATTTGTATAGAAAAAAATTAGTCCACATCTTTTATCACAAGTTAACTAATTTGTCATATTTCTTCGTCTCTTCTTTTTTGGCTTAATAAGAGATCAAGTTTTTGTGAAACTAACAAATGTCCAAAATACACTATAACAAATATTTTTTTTTATCGGCAATAAATATGCACATTCACGAAGAGTGCTACATCTTTTACTGACATTAATTAATTTTCATTTGATTCGATGTTGCTATAGACTTTAGGGACATTTATACAGTGTACCAATTGCCTATGAAAATACATATTTAGTGACAATTAAGCTATTAATTGCCGTTAAAGATCATTTTTGATGTAGTGATAAGTCATTCTTTTGATGAAATATTTTATTTTTTTGATAAAGAAGTAATAACTCTTTCTTTGGGCTTCTTTCAATTAAATCTGTGAACTGTAAACTTGGATACAACCCCGAAAGACTATATATTTGAAAAATATGATAAGCAACATGCCTTTTTCTTCTTGATTGTGTCACGACCCAGACCATCGTGATTGGCACCGACACTAACCCTCCCGTAGGGGAACCATTAATACTAATTAGCTAACCAAGAACTACACAACTTAATCAAAACTAAGGCATTTAAAGTTACAGAAGCAGGTTTAAATGCTAAACAAAAGAAATAGGATTTCGCATAAACTCCAAACAAAAATCTAATAAAAACAAAAGCGAAATAATACCTAGAACCTGAAAGTCAATGTACCAAATAATCTAAAGTTCAACAAGTCTAAGAAAATGGGTACAGCAAAATTAAACGTAAGAAAATCATAAGTACTAGTCTAAGTCTGAACGTGTTGACATACACAGAAACAGAACTCGTGGCAGCCTGGAAGGACTGGCTCACCCTTGAATTTTATTGATCACTGATCTTCTAAGCGAGATATGTCAATAGCCTCCTGAAGATGCCCTGTACTCAACAAAAAAATAGCAAGTGCAGTATCAATATACAACCGATGTGTAGTGGTAGGATCACGCGGCTTTACCACTAAGTGCAACATACATAATCCATTACAACATAATAATAACATGCATACACCAAACATGTACAATATCAATATCATTTACAAATAACGTTCAATTCCACAATTCTCAAATTACATAGTTATGTCAAGTCAATGGTCCTCTCATGGAACCCACAACTTAACTGTTAGTGTACCATATGTGGTGCCCGTTCAAAGTTAGCGTGTCGGATCGTGACAACCGTTCAAATATTTATGTCGGTATGTGGCAACCAATCCCAGTTAGTGTGTGGTAACGCAACACCCAATCTATTCAACAAGCCACAATTACAATCACAAGTATATTCTCATAATCATATAATCAAGTCATGATTCATGGCATTCAATCATTCAACTATCCTTATTTACAATTAGTGTGATCAATAATGCAACATTCTCATTCATACATGCATCATAATGAAGCAAGAACAAACATATATCACACAACATGAAATCACAACCATTACCTACCTGGAACAAAACATGAATCTCCCTAAGAAAACTTTATTCTTCCCTTTCCAAATTCTTTCCGCGTGTTCTTGGTCTACAAACAATTAATCTAACACAAGAATCAATAAACAACGCCTAATTACCTGGATTATAAACAATAATATCAATCCTAGATCAAACCCATGATCCCCATACCCATATTAGGGCTTTTTCCATTATAATTTCCAAATCAAAGACCTCCCCCATCGATAATTACCTACTAGTTTATATTCTACAAATCAAAAATGGATTCAAGTAGGTAAAACCTTACCTTTAGCCTTAAGAATGTTGAAAAACGGTCAAGAACTCACCTGGATTTGTCTCCTAGCACTCAAAGTCGAAAAGTACAGCATAAAACATTTTTGGGATTTATTTCTGACTTAAGTCGCATATGTCCCGCCACAATGGTCCTCACCCCGCCAATGCGGTCCTCACCCCGCTACAGCAGCCACATCTTGGCGGCAAAATCCAGCCTTAGCGGCCTGCATGGAAACAGCGAGAAAATTTATGAATTCCAAACCCGCATTTCATAACACACCTTCAACCCATGAAGCTCAGAAATTATCCCTTCACACTAAGATCAATTTCAAGATTTCTATTCACCCGAATTCAATTTTTTAAAGTCGTACAGGTTTATTAACATCTTAGCTATCTACTCATGTGATCAGAATCATAGTTAGATCACCCAATTGTTACCAGATTTCCCTAGACCTTATCTACTCTGAACTAAGTTGGGAATTTCAAAGTTATTACTAAAAAAGTTTTGCAGCCCAAAAAATTTCCCCGTTGGCTTTTCTATAATGGCAGGAACAACTTGTTACAATAGATACCAATTTACCCATCACTCGTTCCCGAGTGAAAAACTTAGGAAAAATAGGCTAAAGAAAGAATTGAGTTGTACCTGAATCGATGAACAACTGGGATACTTGTCTCGCATGTGCTTCTCGATTTTCCAAGTAGCTTCCTCAATTGGACGATGGCTCCATTGAACTTTGACGGACTTAATCTCCTTGGTCCTTAGCTTTCGAAAATCACAACCAAGAATTGCAATCGGTTCCTCCTCATACTTCATGTCTTTGTCTAACAAAGCTGAGTCCAATTTTATGATGTAATCCCTATCACCATGATATCTCTTCAACATGGACGCATGACATACCAGATGAACTCTAGATAAGTTAGGTGGTAAAGCCAACCTATACACCACTGGCCCTACACGATGAAGAATCTCAAATGGACCAATTTATGTAGGACTAAGCTTGCCCTTCTTGCTAAATATCATCACCCTTTTCATGGGTGATACCTTATGAAGAACATTCTCCCTAGTCTGAAATGACATGTCTCTTACCTTATGGTCTGCATACTTCTTTTGTCTACTCTGGGCTGCTAAAAGTTTAGCTTGAATACTCCTCACCTTATTTTGATCATCCTTCACTAAATCAATCCCCAAAGGTTTCACATCTCTAGCCTCTAACCATCCTATGGGTGATCTACATCCCCTCCGATAAAGTGCCTCAAACGGTGCCATATCTACACTGGAGTGATAACTATTATTACAGGAGAAGTCACACAAAGGTAAGAACTTATCCCAATGCCCTCCGAAAACTATCACACATACCTTCAACATGTCTTCTAATACTTGAATAGTCCTCTCTGATGGCCCTTTCATGTGTTGATGTAAAGTTGTACTAAAAGTGAGTTATATGCCCAATTCATCATGTAACTTCCTCCAAAACTTGGAGGTAAATTACATACCACGGTCTGAGATGATAGAGAGGGGAACCCCATGAAACCTCACTATCTCTTTCACATACACCTTAGCCAATTGTTCAATATGATAATATATTCCTATCAAAATAAAATGGGCTGACTTAGTTGTTCTTTCAACCACTACCCAAATAGAATCAAACTTACCCAAAGTCTTGGGAAGACCAACCATGAAATCCATGGCTATCCTTTCCTACCTCCATAGTTGATTTGGCATTCTATGAAGAAAACATGTAATCCTTTGATGTTCATACTTTACTTGTTGGCAATTTTGACACTTAGCCAGAAACTCCGCTATGTCCTTCTTCATGTCCTGCCATCAATAAATTTATTTCAAATCTCGATACATCTTGGTCACACTTGGATGAATGGATTATCGCGAACCATGGGATTCTGTCAACAAATTTTGAATCAACTCATCAATTCGAGTAACACCAATCTTTCCTTGAAAACTGAGCACACCTTCCGCATCAATAGTGGTTTATTCTGCCTTACCAATCACAGTCTTCTTCTTAGGCTCTTTCAAATTTTTCATCCTCAAATTGTTTGGCCTAGATCTCCTTAATGAATGTGGCCCTAACCTCAATCATAGCTAACACCCCACCTTTTTTTGAGATGCCAAACTGCATGAATTTAGATTCTAAGGTCTGGATTTCCTTAGACAAAGGTCGCTTAGTTGTACTTAAGCAAGCAAAACTACCAATACTCACTGCTTTTTGACTTAGTGCGTCTGCCACTATATTTGCCTTACCCGGATGATATTAGATGGTCACATCATAATCCTTAAGTAACTCCATCCACCTTCGTTGTCTCAAATTTAGATCTTTTTGGGTGAAAACGTGTTCCAAACTATGATGATCAATAAACACTAAACACTAAACACTTGACACCATAGAGGTAATGCTGCCAGATCTTAAGAGCAAACACTACAGATGCCAACTCCAAATCATGTGTTGGATAATTCCACTCATGAACCTTTAACTGCCAGGATGCATAAGTTGTAACATTCTTATCCTGCATTAACACATTACCCAAACCTGAATGTGAAGCATCACAATAAATAATAAAATCTTTACCTTTCACATGTAGTGTTAGGATAGGTGTTGTAGTCAAGAGAGTCTTGATCTTTTGAATACTCTCCTCACTTTTTTTAGTCCATTCAAATGGTATATTCTTTTTGGTCAAATTTTCAAGTGAGTGGCAATAGAAGCGAAGTTCTTCACAAATCGATGATAGCAGCTAGTGAGCCCCACAAAACTCCTAACTTGTATTAGAGATCTAGGCCGAACCTAATTCTTAACCGCCTCAATATTTTGGGATCTACTATTACCCTTTCTTTTGAAACTACTACCCTAAAAATGCAACTGATGTCACGACCAGGGGTACCCCCTAGATGTAATACCGCGTACTCGACCCAGAAGGGGTCTTATACAATCCCTTAGCATATCGTAAACATAAGTAATAAAAATGATGCGGAACTTAAATTTTTTTACAAACAAAGTCTTTTCATAAAATGAAAATAAAAGTCTAGACATTGTCTCATTAACCATCTAATATAATCGAGAATCAATAAGGATCACAGCCGTTTACAACATAGTCTCAAAAGAGAATGTAAGAAAGAAACAAAGAAAGAACAACTCTTGTCCTCGAACCACGAGGACTCATTGATAGCGTGGAACATAGTCAATCCAAGATTTTGATTAAGAAGGAATCACAAAATTGCACTAAGCATGGAAGTCATGCACAAAAATCCTTAAAACATGCTAAAAGGGACAATTTAGTTGAAGACATGCTCTTTATCAACTTTAAGAATCATTATGCACAATAGTGTTAATACATAAGTCAACCCGTTTCATAAGCAACCACAAGCTATAGTTGTGTAATACATAGACAAGATCCCACGATCCTATCTAGTACTAAATACCACTTTTAGGTCATCATAATCATGCATATAATACGTTGAACTAATTGATAGCCAATAGTCATAGACGAGGAAACACTCATGTTCATAACTTGTTGCAAGTAAAATCACTCTTAGCAACAATCCATATCATATATGCATAAATTCATATATCTTTATATCATAAGAAAACCACACCATAACCCCTTTCAACGTCTACTTGTGCAATGTATAAGTGAAGTCCCATATCCCCACGCACACTAAGTAGAGCTCAATGATAAGTCATAAGTATAGTTCATGTTCATGTTCATATCATAGTTCATATTCTTGTCATGTAGGGAAATAGCCTTAACCGACATAGACCATGTGAGCGACATGGAATCTGGTGTCATGCCCCCACACCGAAAAGAGGTGTCCTACTTGCCTAAGGTAGAACTAGTTTGTTAGCTTAGGTGGATCCACTAGATAAACACCTATGTGGGCACATAGTTATGGGATAGGGAGATTGTTACTAGAAATCTGGACTTTTGGAGTAAAAGGTTTCCATCTCATGAGATAAATGCTTTGGGAACCCGGACTGCTAGCGTAAAAGGAACCCATTGGGAAGCTGGACTACTGGCATAAAAGCTTCCATGTCCTATTTATATCCACTTGGTGCTAAAACATATTTCCCTTTAAGTTCATGTTAAGTCTTTACTTAAGTTCATGTTCATGAAATAATGCCCTAGCACTCAAACTAACATGGTAGCATGATAGCTCATAGATTCATTAGGTGAGAATTGCCTTTCAAACTTAGAATCATTAATATGTGAGTAAACCTTTCACATCATGTTCATAGTGTGTTCATGAGAATAACCCTTTCAATCAACAAAACAACATTATCATAATTATAGACATTTCATACATAGTCATGTGTAAAGGTATGAGTAGAATAATCTTTCAACAATACCAAAAATACACCATAGTCATGGGATCTTCACTTTCTAAATGAATCATAAGCTCATACACAATTCTCATAAACATGTACAAACTCTCACAATTTTCCCTTCAAAGACCATGAATCTTAATCAACCCAAACATCTAGAATTACTACATTAGATATGGAGAATATCATGATCTAATACTCAATCAATATATACATAATCAATTGACATGCTTCTATAATCAATCAACCCACAACATGAAATCACAATTTAGTAATATGAAGAATTCATGGGTTTTTGGGGGAATTTCATCATAAATAAAAAATAAATCATCAATTTAATCATAATCTATCTTAAATCAACCACTAAATATGTTTCGAAAGAGAATCCATGACTTAGATTGAAACCCTAGCTTTTGGGGGAAATAGGAAGCTTGGAAATCAAGTTTTGAAGGGACTCTATGGGTAAAGGCTACCCATAGATGAAAAACAACCATACCTTATGAAGATTCCTCACGAAATTGAATGGAATGATCGGTCCTTGAACCCTAGACCTTGACTTCTACTTCTTATTCAATGGAGATTTCAATGAGAGAAATATTTGGGAGGGAAGGAGTTTATTTTGGGGTCCTGAAAGAATATGATCAAAGACTTAGTTTAGAGGTCTATTAGGTTTATATAGGTAAGTTTAATTAGTGTTAAACGACCGTACTTAATCAATTAATTAACCCTACGCCCCTCCCTTAACCCCTAACTTAAAAACTAAATGACTAAAAATGTCTTCACCTACGAGACCTCACCCATGGACCGTTCTGGTCAAACGTGGGTGATGGTACTTGGACTAGAAAATCAGAGAAAGGTCCAGCCTTTATCCACGACCCCCACCTACGGGGCGTGGGTCCATGATCAAGTCATGGGTGCCCTTTGTGGGTAGGCTACCTTTTGACAACTTTTTGGGCTATCTCAAGGTCCTCCTCAAGGACCCTGGTTGGTCCTTCGGGGGGGGGTCATGCCTTGATGTCTACACCCAAAAACACTTATATAAAGTACCGGATGTTATTTTAAAACTCTAACCTTTTCCTTAAACCTTAATTAGGCTACTAGTTTACACCTTAGGCTCTAGCTTAGTTTTACTAATTTTCTGGAATGTTAAATTATCTCCCCCTTGGGAACATTCATCCTCGAATGAATGATCTACACACCTTACCGGATTAAAGACTCAAGACTAGCAGCCCATCATGCATGAAACATCAAAATAATGCACAGTTCAGATAAGGAAACATCAAGTCCATGTCGACATATAATCAATGCAATACAAGGGATTAGGAACTACATATAACAACCCAATATGCATGAAACTCAATAATTCTCACGCTCTTAGGAGAAACTACCTTCTCCAACTAAAAGCAAGCTCAACACAATTATTATGGAGCCAATATGTCATTTCATCAAAAGCATAACAAAGAATGTTCATCAAACCACCTCTTGAAGTCAAATATTCCATCATCATACTAAAATGCACAATCGACATGATGAACATATAAATTATGAAAAAATCATTTTTTTATACTAAACAAGATTCTTCTCAAGAACATGCATGTTATATGGAAATCATAAGGAACACATATAACACACATGACTCCCAAAACACCACACTCAAGAGGAATTACTTACCTATAACTTGGATAGTAGTAAAAGCTAAAATATGAGGATAGCAAGACTTCATATCGGCCTCGGCCTCCCATGTAGCACCATCAACTAAATGATTCCTCCATAAAACCTTCACAGAAGCTATTTCCTTGTTTCTCAACCTTTTAAGTTGCCGGTCTAATATTTCTGCTGGAAACACTTCATAAGAAAGGCTCTCATCAACTCCTAACCCCTCTATGGGAATGATGGACACCGGGTCACTAATACACTTCTTGAGCATAGAAACATGGAATACCGAGTGAACTAGAGCCAACTCATTGGGCAAGTCTAACTCATAGGCAACTTTCCCTACACGTTTCAAGATTTGATATGGGCCTACATACCGGGGACTAAGTTTCCCTTTCTTGCCAAACCTCATCACACTCTTCGTAGGTAAGATTTTCAACTAGACCGAATCATGAACTTTAAATTCTAGATCCCTCCTTCTAACATCAGCATAAGACATTTGCCGACTTTGGGTCATCCTCAACCTACCTCTAATGAGTCGGACTTTCACAATGGCCTCGTAAACAAGTTCGGGACTAATTAGAGTTATTTCATATACATCAAACCAATCGACCGGTGACTTACATCTCCTACCATACAATGCTTCAAAAGAAGCCATGGCTATTCTTAAGTGGTAACTATTATTGTAGGCAAACTCTATAAATGGTAAATGGTCATCCCAATTACCTTTGAAATCTATAACACATGCCCTCAACATATCCTCTATGGTTTGGATGGTGCGCTCCGCTTGATCATCCATTTGAGGGTGAAAAGTCGTGCTAAGCTTGACCTTAGTACCAAGCCCTTTTTGGAAAGCCTTCGAAAAATGTGAATTAAATTGAGTACCTCTATCTGAAATAATAGATAAGTGAACCCCATGGAATTTCACTGTCTCATTGATGTACAATTTGGCATAGTCTTCCGTCGTAAAGGAAACCTTGATGGGAATAAAGTGGGCGGATTTTGTCATTCTATCCACAATGACCCAAATAGAATCGTGTTGCCTTCGAGTACGAGGCAAACCCACAGTAAAATCCATATTCACATCCTCCCACTTCAAAGTGGGAATATCTATATCTTGGGACAAGCCTCCCGGCCCCTGATTCTAGGCCTTAACTTGTTGACAATTCAAACAATTGGCTACAAAATCCTCTATATCCTTCTTCATACTATTCCACCAATAGACTTCCATAGATCACGGTACATCTTGGTGGCACCCGAATGAATAGAATACCGCAAACCATGAGCTTCTTCTAGAATTTTCTCTCTGAAGCCATCAACATCCCGAACACATAACCGACCTTGGTACCGAAGAACCCCATCTCCCCCTTTAAAGAAATCCCCAACGGACTTCTTGAGTACCGACTCTTTCAATTCCATTAATATGGAATCAATGCCTTGTTTAGACTTCACATCTACCACAAAGGATGATTCGAAACCATTATGGATCATGACACCACCCTTGATATAATCCGCTAGGTGAACACCTAGCCGAGCCAACCTATGCACATCACAAACAAATTCTTTCTTTTCATCCTCTATATGAGCCACACTACCCATGGACAATCTATTAAGGGCATCCCCAACTACATTCGCTTTGCCGGGGTTGTAAAGGACATTCATGTCATAATCCTTCAAAAGTTCTAACCACCTTCTTTGTCGGAGATTCAAGTCATTTGGGCTAAAAAAATATTGAAGACTTTTGTGATTAGTGAACACATCAATATGCACCACATAAAGATAATACCTCCATATTTTCAAGGTAAATACCACTGCCACTAATTTGAGATCATGGGTTGGATAATTCTTTTCATGTACCTTGATTTACCTTGAAGCATAGGCAATCACTTTACCATATTGCATAAGGACACATCCTGAACCTGCTCGAGAGGCGTCACAATACACAACAAAGCCATCGGTACCCACTGGTAAGGTCAACACCGGAGCAGAAGTAAATCTATATTTCAACTCTTGAAAGCTTTTCTCACAAGCATCCGACCACACAAATTTTTCTTTCTTTTGAGTCAAAGCCAGCAACGGAGCAGAAATGGAGGAAAAACCCTCAATAAACCTCATATAGTAACCGGACAAACCCAAAAAGCTTCTAATATCAGTAGGAGTTAGAGGTCTAGGCCAACCCTTGACCGCATTCATATTTTTAGGATCTACCTCACTACCCTTGCTCGACACAATATGTACAAGGAAGGCTACAAACCTTAGCCAAAACTCACACTTACTAAACTTTGCATACAATTGGTGGTCTTTAAGGACTTGCAATACAATCCTCAAATGATTCATATGGTCATTTTCACTCCTTGAATAGATCAAAATATCATCAATAAACACAATCACAATCATATCAAGGTAGTGTCTAAACACTCTATTCATTAGGTCCATAAATTCTACCGGGGCCGTAGTTAGACCGAAGGACATTATTAGGAACTCATATTGACCATATCTGGTTCGGAAGGCTGTCTTGGGAATGTCAACCCCTCTCACCCTTAGTTGGTGATAGCCCGAACGTAGATCAATCTTGGAAAAGTAACTAGCCCCTTAAAGTTGGTTAACAAGTCGTCAATTCTAGGAAGGGGATATACTTATTCTTTATGGTCACTTTGTTCAATTAGTTGTAGTCAATACACATACTAAGGGACCCATCCTTCTTTCTAACAAACACTACCGGAGCACCCCATAGAGATATACTCGGTCGAATAAAACCATTGTCTAGTAAATCCTTCAATTTCTCCTTTAACTCTTTCAACTAGGCCGAAACCATTCTATAAGGAGGAATGGAGAGAGGTTGTGTATCCGGTAGAAGATCAGCACCAAAGTTTATTTCCTGTTGGGGAGAAATACCGCGTAAATCATCGAGAAAAACATCTACAAACTCATTAACTACCGAAACCGACTCTAGAGGAGGGGTTTCAGACTCAACATCCATAACCCTAACAAGATGGTAAATACACCCTTTGGAGAATATTTTCTTATCTTTGAGACAAGAGACAGATTGACCTCTAGGGATAGTATTTCCCCCTTCCACTCTAAAATAAACTCATTTAGAAATTGAAACTTTACTACCCAAGTCCTACAATCAATAGAGGTATAACATACATGCAACCAATCCATACCCAAAATCATAGCAAAATCTAACATGTCTAACTCCACCAAATCCACCAAGGTAACATTATGGGACAAAGAAATAGGACAACTCCTATAGACTCTTTTTGCCACAACCGAGTCACCAACCGGGGTAGAAACCGAAAAAGGCTCTATTAACACTTTAGGGAGTATTTCAAATTTCATGGCCACAAAAGGTGTCACAAAGGACATGGTGGCACCGGGATCTAACAAAGCATAAACATCAATAGAAAAGACTTGTAACATACCGATCACCACATCCGAGGAGATCTCTTAGTCACCTCGGGATTGAAGAGCATAAAAGTAATTTTTCTTGGGAGTGAAATGACCCCAAAAATGCTGGAAAATGTGCTTCGGAAACACCTAAAATTGTAATTTCCATATATCTCAAAATCCGTGCATCATTTCGAAAATTCGACTTCATATTCTTATTCAGGGGGTCAAATTGAGTGGGAAATGGGTCTAACCCGAATTTTAGAGCAACCGTATCAAAATTCGAAAATCGCAAAAAATGCGATTTTGAGGGTCAACTTTAAAGGGGCATATCTCTCAGCACACAAGGAACTGGAAGGAGCTCAAACTATCAAAATTGAAGCTCTATGAGTTAGCTTTCCAACGCAATTTGTTTCACCTCATTCCGAGTTAGGATGAAGGAGTTATGACCGTTTTCGTAAAACCTGTCCGACAGAAAATGCAAATTCCAAGAGCCGAAAACATTTGTTCACCCGCCTCATTTTTTTTTCTAAGTGTTGGGACGTTTTCTATAAAAAGGGGACATATCCATACTTAGTCATTTAACTTCAAAACATCCAAGAACACTCTCTAAGCCCTCTCCAAAAATTCCACCAAGATCATCCACCAAATTTAAGAATCCCAAGCTTTAATTCCGGATTCAAGATTCAATCTCAAGCAATTCTCCATTCCAATCTTCATCAAGAATTCTCCAAAGTTGAGGTATGTGGGTTGATTGTGGAAACCTTCCTTTCCACAAGTCCAACCATTTATCCTCTATTTTACTTCAAGTTTATGGGTCCTTATGATCATTTATGAACTCTTGAATTATGGAATCACTACTACACACCATATTAAGGTCTATCTTGCATATTTTCATGAAATGGTATTATTATGTGATGTTTATGGTTTTCATGCCTCCATGATCAAATTATGAAGGTTGTTATATATGTATATATATATGTATGTTGTTGGTGGGCTGTTTTATATAGATTTTGAAAATTGGTTGGACTTAGTACTCTTGAAACACATGATTTTATTTACATGAACAAGTAGCCCACCATATGTTTGATAAAATGTCATTTATAGAATTCTTATGAAATGGAAGGTCCAATGTACGTCCTATGAGTCGGATGATTATATAAGTATTGAAATGATGATGAAATGGATACATGTATATGATTTTCTCTATATGGTGTGTGAGTCGACCAAGCCTAGCTCGGGGGTTGTAGGCTCGGGTAACCGTATCAAGGGGTTGGTACCTTGGTTGCCTAGTACGGGGGGTAGTAGGCCCGTATAACCATATCGAGGGGTTTGTACCTTGGTCCCTAGCTCGGGGGTGGTAGGCCCGGGTAACCACATTGAGGGGTTTGTACCTCTTTCGCCTCTCCAAGGGGGTGGTAGGCCTTGGAAATGCTATATTGATGGTCACTCACTACACATATACTATGCCCTACTAAATATGATTTTTATATAAGCATCATTATACATATCATCTCATTAATATGTTATCTATCGGGTACGATTATGCATTTTGCCTATAATGTCCATCCATTGTTACATTGCATTGCATCCCATATACTTAGTACATTCAAACGTACTAATGCATACTCTATGCCTACATGATGTCACCATGTAGGGACCGGAGCACCCAAATCGACCATCCTCCTCCACGTGGCTAATACGATTTCCTATCAAGGTTATTGGTGAGTCCTCCATTCCGGGGACGTTGCTCATGATCTTTTGTTATGTATAAGACCTTTTCCTTTTTAATTATGTATTTTGTCTATGAGGGGAGCCGGTAGTTTGTCTCGGCCCCGCTAAGTATCCATGTTTAGAGGTGGTGTTGGACAAGTTGTGTATTATGTTTGAGCTTGACTCATCTATGGTATTTATGTATTATTCTCTTTTTGTCTTGCTCCCTTAGTCCCAATTAACCCTTGATTATGCGTATCGCTTATGGTCATTTTAATTGCTTCCGCGACCAAGGATGTGTAATGATATGCTATGAGGCTTGTTTGGGGTTCCCTCGGGTTCCCCATTCGCCGGTCACGTCTAAGCCCTAGACTTGGGTCGTGACAAACTTGGTATCAGAGCACTAGGTTGATAGATCCTCGGAGTCCAACCACCGCGTTGATTAGAGTCCGATTCATGATTGTGTTGTGCACCACAATTATGAGTAGGAGGCTATGAGACGTTTTAGGAAATGTTTCCCTTCTTCATGTTCTAAGTCGTGCGGTAGAGTTGAATTAAGTTTTTTTTTTCCCCTAACGGTTGTTCTATGTTATGCTAGATCATGCCTAATACAAGAGGAAAACGAGCCCGCGCACCCGAGGAACAACCGACCAATGGGGATCTTCGGGATGCCCTTACTTTATTTGCTCAAGCTATGGCTAATCAAGCCAACCACGGGGCCCAAGTTCCTCAGGCTCCTACCCCGGCATCTCGGGTGAGAGACTTCGTGCGGATGAATCCCCCGGAATTCTATGGGTCTAAATTAGATGAAGACCCTCAAGAGTTCATTGATGAAGTCCACAAGATATTAGCTATCATGGGCATGAGGTCAGAAGATAAGGCGGAGTTGGCGGCCTACCAACTAAAAGGGGTGGCCCAAATATGGTACAACCAATGGAAAGAAGAGAAGGGGGCAAACTATGTGGTGCCTTGGGAAGTGTTCAAAACGGCTTTCCTTAATCGATTCTTTCCTCTTGAGCTTAGGGAAGCCAAATTGGTGGAGTTCATGAATTTAAAACAAGGGTCTATGAGTGTGAGGGAATATGCCCTCAAGTTTAACCAACTTTCAAGATATGCTCCACACTTGGTTGCCGACTCACGATCTAGAATGAATAAATTCGTGATGGGTGTGTCCGACCTAGTGAGTGAAGAATGCCGGTCCGCAATGTTGATTAGTGACATGGACTTGTCCCGCTTGATGGTCTATGCCGAACAAATGGAGGAGGAGAAGTTGAGGAAGAGGAGGGGTCATGAGGCCAAGAGGGCCCGTTTTGAGGGCAAGTTCCAAAGTCGAAGGGAGGCCGATTTCATCAAGGCCAAGGGTCTTCTCATGCGCCCCATAAGGGGTTTGCCAATGATGTTCCAAGGGCCCAAGGTGTTGGTGGTATGGGTCCTATTGATGTATGTCCGAAGTGTGGTAAGGGTCATGGTGGCCCGTGCTTGAGAAATACCGGTGCTTGCTATAGTTGTGGGGAAATGGGGCATAAGGCAATAGATTGTCCTCGGAATCACAACAAGGGTAAGGAGGTCCGTCCACAAGGTGCCAATGCAGTTCCTTTGGGGGAGAGGGGGCCGACAAGGTGGTGCCCCAAGGCACAATCGATTTTATGCTTTGCATGGGAGGCAAGGGGTCGATGAAGTCCCCGACGTCATTACCGGTATGTTGAAAATCTTTGACTTTGATGTATATGCATTAATTGATCCGGGTGCCTCTCTTTCTTTTGTCACCCCTTTGTTGCCAAGAAGTTTCATGTTGAGCCCGACTTGTTGCATGAGTCATATAAGGTGTCTACTCCTATTGGTGCATATATGGTTGCTAGGAAGGTCTATAGGAATTGTCCTATTTGCATCTTGCATAAAATATTGCCTTGTGATCTTGTTGAGTTGAACATGGTCGATTTTGATGTTATTCTTGGGATGGATTGGTTGCATGCATACTATGTTTCCATTGATTGTAGAACCTGTAGGGTCAAATTCCAATTCCCTAGTGAACCCATTCTTGAATGGGAAAGCCAAAATGTGGTAGTCAAGGGTAGGTTCATCTCTTGCATTAAAGCCCGTAAGTTGATCTCTAAGGGGTGTCTCTATCACCTTGTGAGGGTTAGAGATGTGGAGTCCAAAACCCTTCCTATAGAGTCGGTTCCATTCGTAAATGAATTTCTTGATGTCTTTCCTAATGACCTTCCCGGTGTTCCTCCCGAAAGGGAAATAGATTTTGGAAAGGGCTAGCCACTTCTCTAAGATTGATTTTCGGTCCGGGTATCATCAAGTGAAGGTGAGGGAGTGTGACATTCCTAAGACAGCCTTCCGGACTAGGTATGGGCATTATGAATTTGTGGTCATGTCCTTTGGGTTGACCAATGCACCGGCTATCTTTATGGACCTAATGAATAGAGTCTTTAAACCCTACCTTGATTCCTTTGTTGTGGTCTTCATTGATGATATTTTAATCTATTCGCATAGCGAGGTAGAACATATGGGTCACTTGAGGGTGGTGTTGCAAAGATTGAGAGAGGAGAAGTTGTATGCCAAGTATGAAAAGTGTGAATTTTGGTTGAGGGAGGTTGCCTTCCTAAGTCATGTGGTGTCGGGGATGGTATTAAGGTAGACCCTAAGAAGACCGATGTGATTAGAAATTGGCCTAGGCCATTGACCCCGTCGGATATTAGGAGCTTCTTGGGCTTAGCGGGTTACTACCGGAGATTTGTGAATGGGTTTTCTTCTATTGCTTCTCCCATGACTAAGTTGACACAAAAGAAGGCTAAGTTTGAGTGGACCGATGAGTGCGAAAGGAGTTTTCAAACCTTGAAAGATAAACTTGTGTCCGCTCCTATATTATCACTACCGGATGGGCTTGAGGGATTTGTTATGTATTGTTATGCTTCTAGAGTTGGTTTGGGTTGTGTTCTAATGCAAAATGGTAAGGTGATAGCCTATGCTTCTAGACAACTCAAAGTGCATGAAAAGAACTATCCTACGCATGATCTTGAATTAGCCGCGGTGGTGTTTGCTTTAAAGATTTGGCGTCATTACTTGTATGGGGTACATGTTGATGTGTTTACCGATCATAAGAGCCTCCAATATGTCTTCACCCAAAAAGATCTCAACTTGAGACAAAGAAGGTGGCTAGAATTTCTTAAAGATTATGATATGAGTGTGCATTATCATCCCGGTAAAGCTAATGTGGTGGCGGATGCTTTGAGTAGGGTGTCTATGGGTAGCCTAGCTCATGTTGATATTGGTGATAGGGAAATGGCTAGGGAGGTGCATCGGTTGGCTAGTTTGGGGGTTAGGTTGAAAGAGGTTGGTAATGGTGGTGTGGTCGTTGTTGATGGTGCTAGGTCTTCCTTGGTTGACGAGGTGATAGAAAAACAAGATCTTGACTCTTCCTTGTTAGGATTGAAGGCCTTGGTGAAAGAGGGCAAGGTGGAAGTTTTCTCCCAAGGGGAGATGGTACCCTTAGGTACCAAGGTAGGTTGTGTGTGCCTTGTGTTGATGGTTTGAGGGAGAAAATTCTTGAGGAGGCTCATAATTCTTCCTACTCCATCCACCCCGGTTCCACCAAAATGTATAGAGATTTGAGAGATGTGTATTGGTGGGGAGGCATGAAGAAGGATATTGCCAAATTCGTCTCCGGTTGTCATAGTTGTCAACAAGTCAAGGCCGAACATCAAAGGCCGGGTGGCCTAACCCAAGACATAGAGATTCCTACTTGGAAGTGGGAAGAAATTAATATGGATTTTGTAGTTGGTTTACCCAAGACTAGAAAAGGTTTTGATTCTATTTGGGTGGTGGTTGATAGGATGACAAAATCGGCTCATTTTCTACCGGTAAAGACAACATATGGGGCGGAAGATTATGCAAGATTATATATTCATGACTTGGTAAGGTTGCATGGGATTCCTCTATCCATCATATCGGACCGTGGTACTCAATTTACTTCACACTTTTGGAAGTCCTTTCAAAGGGGTCTAGGTACGAGAGTTAAGCTTACTACGGCCTTTCACCCGCAAACGGATGGACAAGCCGAAAGGACTATCCAAACACTTGAGGATATGCTTAGGGCTTGTGTATTGGAACTTAAGGGTAGTTGGGATGATCATCTTCCATTGATTGAGTTTGCCTATAACAATAGTTATCATTCTAGCATCGGTATGGCTCCTTTTGAGGCTCTCTATGGGAGGCGTTGTAGATCACCGGTTGGATGGTTTGAGGTTGGTGAGGTGGCCTTGTTAGGACCAGATCTAGTTATGGAGGCTCTTGAGAAGGTTAGGATGATTAGAGAAAGGTTGAAGACGGCCCAAAGTCGCCAAAAGTCCTATGCCGATGTGAGGAGAAGGGCTCTTGAATTCCAAGTTGGTGATTGGGTCTATTTGAAGGTGTCACCCATGAAGGGTGTGGTTCGTTTTGGTAAGAAGGGCAAGTTGAGCCCAAGATACGTGGGTCCTTATAAGGTGATGAGGAGAATTGGCAAGGTAGCTTATGAGTTGGAATTGCCTAGCGAAATGGATTTGGTTCATCCGGTATTTCATGTGTCTATGTTGAGGAAGTGTGTGGGTGATCCGAATGCCATCGTGCCTCTTGATGTTATGGGTGTTGTTGAAGATAATTTGACCTATGAAGAGGTTCCGATCCAGATTTTAGATAGACAAGTGAAGAGATTGAGAAACAAAGATGTGGCTTCCGTTAAAGTCCTTTGGAGAAATCAGCAAGTTGAAAGTGCTACTTGGGAGGCCGAAGCGGACATGCAAAGGCGATATCCTTATCTTTTCCACTCCACTCAAGCTTAAGGTATTGATCTAAGCCCTTTATAAAATCTCAGGTTTTAAGTTCAGCCACCATGTCATTGCATACATTCATGTTTAAGTTAACAAGTTCATTGTGGTTTA
Organism: Solanum commersonii; assembly: GCA_029007595.1. Taxonomy (NCBI): domain Eukaryota; kingdom Viridiplantae; phylum Streptophyta; class Magnoliopsida; order Solanales; family Solanaceae; genus Solanum; species Solanum commersonii. The sequence goes on from JAJTWQ010000148.1 coordinate 615,176, forward strand.
CAACTATATTGAAGTTTTTGAAATGAGGTGTAAGTGCATTGTTGCATCCTTATGTGGGCTGAATTTGCCATGTTTATGTCTCTCATGTACATTTCTTTGACATTCGGGGACGAATGTTCCCGAGGGGAGATATTGAAACGACCCCAAAAATGCCGGAAAATGTGCTTCGGAAACACCTAAAATTGTAATTTCCATATATCTCAAAATCCGTGCATCATTTCAAAAATTCGACTTCATATTCTTATTCAGGGGGTCAAATTGAGTGGAAATGGGTCTAACCTGAATTTTAGAGCAACCGTATCAAAATTCGAAAATCGCAAAAATGCGATTTTGAGGGTCAACTTTAAAGGGGCATATCTCTCAGCACACAAGGAACTGGAAGGAGCTCAAACTATAAAAATTGAAGCTCTATGAGTTAGCTTTCCAACGCAATTTGTTTCACCTCATTCCGAGTTAGGATGAAGGAGTTATGACCGTTTTCGTAAAACCTGTCCGACAGAAAATGCAAATTCCAGTAGCCGAAAACACTGTTCACCCGCCTCATTTTTTTTTCTAAGTGTTGGGACGTTTTCTATAAAAAGGGGACATATCCATACTTAGTCATTTAACTTCAAAACATCCAAGAACACTCTCTAAGCCCTCTCCAAAAATTTCACCAAGATCATCCACCAAATTTAAGAATCCCAAGCTTTAATTCCGGATTCAAGATTCAATCTCAAGCAATTCTCCATTCCAATCTTCATCAAGAATTCTCCAAAGTTGAGGTATGTGGGTTGATTGTGGAAACCTTCCTTTCCACAAGTCCAACCATTTATCCTCTATTTTACTTCAAGTTTATGGGTCCTTATGATCATTTATGAACTCTTGAATTATGGAATCACTACTACACACCCTATTAAGGTCTATCTTGCATATTTTCATGAAATGGTATTATTATGTGATGTTTATGGTTTTCATGCCTCCATGATCAAATTATGAAGGTTGTTATATATGTATATATATATGTATGTTGTTGGTGGGCTGTTTTATATAGATTTTGAAAATTGGTTGGACTTAGTACTCTTGAAACACATGATTTTATTTACATGAACAAGTAGCCCACCATATGTTTGATAAAATGTCATTTATAGAATTCTTATGAAATGGAAGGTCCAATGTACGTCCTATGAGTCGGATGATTATATAAGTATTGAAATGATGATGAAATGGATACATGTATATGATTTTCTCTATATGGTGTGTGAGTCGACCAAGCCTAGCTCGGGGGGTTGTAGGCTCGGGTAACCGTATCAAGGGGTTGGTACCTTGTTTGCCTAGTACGGGGGTAGTAGGCCCGTATAACCATATCGAGGGTTTGTACCTTGGTCCCTAGCTCGGGGGTGGTAGGCCCGGGTAACCACATTGAGGGTTTGTACCTCTTTCGCCTCTCCAAGGGGGTGGTAGGCCTTGGAAATGCTATATTGATGGTCACTCACTACACATATACTATGCCCTACTAAATATGATTTTTATATAAGCATCATTATACATATCATCTCATTAATATGTTATCTATCGGGTACGATTATGCATTTTGCCTATAATGTCCATCCATTGTTACATTGCATTGCATCCCATATACTTAGTACATTCAAACGTACTAATGCATACTCTATGCCTACATGATGTCACCATGTAGGGACCGGAGCACCGTCTGACCATCCTCCTCCACGTGGCTAATACGATTTCCTATCAAGGTTATTGGTGAGTCCTCCATTCCGGGGACGTTGCTCATGATCTTTTGTTATGTATAAGACCTTTTCCTTTTTAATTATGTATTGACTATGAGGGTGAGCCCGGTAGTTTGTCTCGGCCCCCGCTAAGTATCCATGTTTAGAGGTGGTGTTGGACAAGTTGTGTATTATGTTTGAGCTTGACTCATCTATGGTATTTATGTATTATTCTCTTTTTGTCTTGCTCCCTTAGTCCCAATTAACCCTTGATTATGCGTATCGCTTATGGTCATTTTAATTGCTTCCGCGACCAAGGATGTGTAATGATATGCTATGAGGCTTGTTTGGGGTTCCCTCGGGTTCCCCATTCGCCGGTCACGTCTAAGCCCTAGACTTGGGTCGTGACAGGGAGCCTCAAAATTTGAACCACTAGGAGGGATTTGATTGCCCTCTCTTCCTTAAACATTAAGCATGGGAAAATCTATTATCATGTGATCACTCTTCCCACAACTATAGCACCCATCCGTGCCAACTTGGAACTTACCATCATGTTTCTTGCCGCACTTGGCACAAGTAGGCCTTACCATAGAAGATCCACCACTATTGACTCCTTGAGGATTAGGGTTAGCTACCCTACATTTGTTGACCCTTGAAGCACTAGAGGAGCTTTGGTTGGGGAACCTTTACTTGAACCTTGGTTACCCTTAACCCTCAAACTTACCTTTGGAAGAATTCCCATCATCGGTCCTTGCTGATTTTACTTCCCGATTCACTTGCTTAAGTTGTTCCTCAATTTGTTCAGCATGGATCATGAGACGTGAAATATCCATACTGGGGATGAGAATTGCCGAACAACATTTATTGACTACTAAGTCAGATACCCCCACCACAAATTTGTTCATCTTGGCCCTCGAATATGCCAATAAGGTTGGAGCATACTTTGATAATTAGGTGAATTTGAGGGCATACTCCTTCACACTCAAACCCCTTGTCGAAGATCTATGAACTCTTGCATTTTTTCTTCCCCAACTCTAAGGGGAAGAACCTATCAAGGAAGACCGACTTGAAACATTCCCAATCTACCAGTCTCGCTCTTAGGGGTCTCTCACCCCTCCATTGTTCATACCATACTTGAGCCACATCCTTCAATTGATAAGAGGCTAGTTCTGTCTTTTATTGTCAAGACACTCTCATAGCATCAAGCACTTTATGCACTTCATCAATAAACCCTTGTGGATTCTCTTCCACTTTTGAGACATGGAATATATGAGGATTCATTCTAGTAAAATCCCTTATCCTTGAAGCGGTTGTACTTATATTGGGGATCACGTGAGTCCTAGTATCCCTTTTGACTTGGGCCGTCATGGATTGGGTTAATATTTGGAGAGCCGACCTTATTTCCACATTTGTCATAGCCCCCGCATCAATAGGAGCTTGAGGTACTTGAGGATCTTGGGGACCTTGTGGAGGAACTCCCTCATTCATATTTTCCTCTTCCATCCTTCTTGAGTTCGCCTTTCTTGTATTCATATCCTATAGACACAAGAGAAGGGTTAGGAAAAGGACTTCATAGAGTTAAAACTCTAAGGCACGTCTAAAGAGTAATGAAATAAGTGAAATTTCCTAAACATCTTATAACCTCTCATTCATAAATGTGGCGGGTTTCACACTCATGAACAAGACTATACTAGACGTAGTTTATGAGACATCATCCTAGAATCATTCTAAACCTTGTGCTTTGATTACCAAGTTTGTCACGACCCAGGGGTACCCCGTAAGTGTAACACAGCGTACTCGACCCCGAAGGGGTCTTATATAAGACCTTAGCATATCATAAACATAAGTAATATAAATGATGCCAAATTTATAACATCATACAGTCAAAGTATTTTCATAAAATAAAAATAGAAGTCTAGACATTGTCTCATTAACCATCTAACATAATCGAGAATCAATAGGGGTCACAACCCTTTACAACATAGTCTCAAAAGGGAATGTAAGAAATAAACTAAGAAAGGAAAAATCTTGTCCTCAAACCACGAGGACTCACCAATAGCATGGATAATAGTCAGTCCAAGCTTTTTATCAAGAAGGAAGCACACCTCAACAACCGATCCCTACACTTATAGAAAAATGTATAAAATATGGGTTAGCACAAAATTGCACGAAGTATGGAAACCATGCACAAAAATCCTTACAACATGCTAAAAGGGACAATTTAGTTTAAACCATGCACTTTATCAACATTAAGAATCATTATGCACAATAGTGTACATACATAAGTTAACCCATTTTATAAGCAACTCTAATCTATACTTGTGCAATGCATAAACAATATCCCATAATCCTATCTATTACTAAGTACAACTTTTAGGTAACCATAAGCATGCATATCATACCTTGAACTCATCCATAGATAATACCCATAAACGAGGAAACATTCATGTTCTTAACTTTTAGCAAGTAAAGTCACTCTTAACAACAATCCATATCATACATGCATAACTTCATATATCTTCATTAAGGAAACCAAACCATAACCACTTTCAAATCTACTTGTACAATGTATAAGTTAAGTCCCATACCCCCACTCACACTATGTAAAGCTCATTGAGAAGTCATAAGTATAGTTCATGTTCATGTTCATATCATAGTTCATATTCTTGTCATGTAGGGAAATAGCCTTAACTAACATAGACCATGTGAGTTACACGGAAGCTAGTGTCATACCCCCCACACCGAAAAGAGGTGTCCTACTTGCTTAAGGTAGAACTAGTTTGTTAGCTTAAGTGGATCCACTAGCTAAAGACCTATGTGGGCACATAGTTACGGGATATGGATATTGTAACTAGAAGCCCGAACTTCTAGCGTAGAAGGTTTCCATCTCATGAGATAACTATTTGGGGAAGTTGGACTGCTGGCGTAAAAGGAACCCATTGGGAAGTCGGACTATTGGGTAAAAGCTTCCATCTTATATTCATATCTACTTGGTGCTAAACATACTTCCTTTTAAGTTCATATTAAGTCTTTACTTAAGTTCATGTTCATCAAAGAATACGCTAGAACTCAAACCAATATGGTATCATAATAGCTCATAGATTCATTAGGTGAGAATGTCCTTACAACCTTAGAATCATGAATATGTGAGTAAACCTTTCACATCATGTTCATAGTGTATTCATGAGAATAACCTCTCAATCAACACAATAAAATTATCATAATCATAGACATTTCATGCATAGTCATGTATAAGGGTATGGGGAGAATGATCTTTCAACAATAACACAAATACACCATAGTCATAGGATCTTCACTTTTTAAGTAAATCATAAGCTCACACACAATTCTCATAAACATGTACAAACCCTCATAATTTTCCCTTCAAGGAACATGAATCACAATCAATCCAAACATCTAGAATTACTACATTATATATGGAGAATATCATGATTCAATACTCAATCAATAGGGACATAATCAATTGAGATGTTGTTATAATCAATCAACCCACATCATGAAATCACAATTTAGTAATATGGGGGATTCATGGGTTCTTGGGGGAATTTCATCATAAAAAAACAATAAATCATCAATTCAATCATAATCCAACATAAATCAACCATTAAAAACATTTTGAAAGAGAACCCATGACTTAGATTGAAACCCTCGCTTTTGGGGAAATTGCAAGCTTTGAAATCAAGTTTTGAAGGGATTCTATGGCTGAAGGCTACCCATAGATAAAAACCCACCATACCTTATGATTATTCCTCACGGAATTGAGTGGAAAGATATGTCCTTGAACCCTAGACCTTGACTTCTTCTTCTTCTTCAATGGAGGTTTTAGTGAGTGAAATATTTGGGAGGGAAGGAGTTTATTTTGGGGTCTTGAAAGAATATAATAAAAGACTTAGTTTTGAGGTCTATTAGGTTTATATAGGTAGTTTAATTATTTTTAAACGACCCTACTTAATTAATTAATTAACCCTAAGTTCCTCCCTTAACCTTCAACTTAAAAACTGAATGACCAAATCTATCTTCACCCACGGACCGCGAGTGGGTCCACGGACCTTTTTAGTCAAATGTGGGTAATGGTCCTGGGACTAGGAAATTAGAGTAAGGTTAAGCCTTGACCCACGACCCCTACCTACGGGGTGTGGGTCCACCCACGGATCGTGGGTGCCCTTCGTGGGTAGGCTGCCTTTTGATAGTTTTTTGGGCTCTCAAGGTCCTCCTCAGGACCCTTTGTTGGTCCTTGGGAGGGGGGGGAGTCATGCCTTGACGTCTACACCCAAAAACACTTATATCAATTAGCAGATGTTATTTTACGACTATAACCTTTTCGTTAAACCTCAATTAGGCTACTAGTTTACGCAATAGGCTCTAGCTTAGTTTTAATAATTTTCCGGAGTGTTACAACCCACGTCAACAAAAATTTACACTTAGAAAATTTTGCATACAACCTTTGTTTCGCAAGAACACCCAGAACAATATGAAGATGGTCGGCATGCTCATACTAAATTTTTTATTAAACCAAAATGACGTCAATAAAGACTATAACAAATGAATCAGGAAATGGCTTGAACACACCATTCATTAAATTCATAAAAGTTGCGGGTGCATTAGTCAACCCAAATGACATAACTAGAAACTCATAGTGCCCAAAATGGGTTCTAAACGCCGTCTTGGGCTCATCCTGAAGCCTAATCTTTAACTGATGGTAACCAGACCTTAAATCAATCTTAAAGAAAACTGACCAACCTTGTAATTGGTCAAAAAGTTCATCTATTCAAAGGAATGGGTACTTGTTTCAAATGGTGACCCTATTCAATTGACGGTAATCTATAGATATCCTCATACTACTATGTGTTTTCTTAACAAACAATATACAAGAGCACCCCACGGGGAAGCACTAGGACGAATGAATCCTTTATCAAGAAGTTATTGGATTTGAGCCTTAAGCTCTTTTAATTTGTAACACCTGGGAACCTAGACTAAGAAAAGTGCAGCAGAAAAATTACCAGAACCAGTGAACCACGCCAGGGTTCACAGACCGTGATAAAGTCAACGATCCGTTGACCTACCCGTAGACTTAGGCCCTCCCAGAAGAGGTGGACCATGGGACCCTTCACGGGCCGTGGACTACCACACTAGCTGTAGTAGTGCTCGTGGAAGTCAGATAGAATCCACCTAGCTTAGACATCATACCATTGGACCCTTCACGGGCCGTGGTCTCGAGGATGAGCCCTGTTGGCTTCCGTTAAGTAGAGTCAGTGCAGCCCCTAACCCAGGTGATGGACCACGAGGATCTTCACAGTCCATGATCCTTAACAGGTCCACGTACGAATGTCCAGAATCAGTAGCTACTGGACCAAGGATCACGACCGACTCTACGGTCCATGGTCCCTTTGACGGCCCATCACAGTGGCTTTGGTCAGCCCGTCAGATTCTTAAGTCAAGGGTCCTTTGGTCTTTTCCCCTATGCATTGTACACCTAAACTACGTCATTTAACCCTTAAACTATGTGGTTTTGGTCAGTTTTAGCCTAGTGAACAAATTATAACCTAACCTAATCAATTATTCACCCAAGTCAAGCAAAAATTAGAGCAAATATCAGAGGTGAAGTTGACCAACCCTAGCTCACAAGCACAACATGATTTCATTAGTTCCAGCCCTGAAATCAAAAGATTTCTCTGTTGAATTTGTCACCAGGTATGTGGGATTTCACTAGTGGGTTCCTTTCACCTATTAGGTCTCTAGATTTCAGTCAGAATCTTGATTTCCTTCATATTATCTAAACCTAGGGTTTCTTGAATGTTGGAAATTGTTGGGTTTTAGCTATTAGAATGATCCATATAAGATTAGCTTGTTGTTGCTTAGTTTCTTGTATGATATTCAGAACCCTAGCTATGTAGTTCTTTTTGTTTATGAATCACACATGCTAGGTCAGTTATTTTAGATGTATATGCCTTAGATTTGAATGTTTCATTATTAGTACACTAATATTGCATTTTTAATTAGCCTGTCAGTAGTTTTAGCTATGAACTATTATAGAATTTCAATCATAACGTGTTAATAACATAATATATTGGGAGAATCTTAATAACGAGTGGACTAGGGTCAATCATTAACAAGTCCCAGAACTACACGCCCCGTAGGTTGTAAGTACCCTTTGTGTGTATCATTTTATTGATCACGCCAACTATGCCTCTATACCTCTAGCTAGATATATTGGGTCCTCTCGATGGGGCGTATATATCAAACTCTACATTTAGGTCATGTGAATTTATGTCGGTTATTCGTAATTCCCTAACAGTTAGATTCTACTGCATTGACCATGTTATTGGTTTTAGTTCAGTCAGATTTCAATTTCAACATGTTATAAACTTGGTCATTGCATTAAGTTATTCATGTGCAGTATTCTCAGTTTATTATCATCCTTATCTCATATCATTCATCAATTATATGCTTTGGTTCAATTATGTTTATTGTTCAGCTTTACTCTATCATGAATGCTTAGTACCTTTCGAGTATTGATGCATACTCTGCGCTACATCTTCTTGTGATGTAGGTTCAGGTTCTCAACTTTTAGATCACGTGTAGATTGGTTCCCGATCTTTAGTCCAATAGTATCAGTAGTGAGTCCTCATTCTCTGAGGACAATAGACATGTTTCCTTTGTTTTTGGTTTTGGTTTATGTTTTTGCTAGATTTAGATAGGGGCATGTCCCAGAGGCTATTTTCAAACATATTTAGAATCAGCTTTAGTATTTGTGTTTGACTATTTAGTTGTTGTTGAACTCTCAACAGTTATATATTTATATTTAGTATGGGTATTCCCCATCATTTCACATTATTTATTTACTAGCTTCCGCACAGTATTCATTGATTCAGTTTATCTTTAAATATGCTTAGGATTTGCCAGCAGGGTTAGCTTGGGGTCACTCGTGATCCTAGGTTCCGTGTCTGCATCCTGGGGGTAGCTTCGAGGTGTGACAAACTTGGTATTAGAGCACAAGGTTTAAGATTCCAAGGATGTTTAAAATCCTCACTAAGTAGAGTCCTTTTAATGGGGTGAAGTGCACCACATCTAATGAGAAAGATGCTGCGAAGTGTTTTAGGAAAACTTCATTTTCATGTTATTCTTATCATGTGTAAGGTATGATCTAATTCCTCATTCCAATCTTTCATTATGCGCATAAGATCAATCCTCCTCGTAGATCTTACGCAAGAGATACTAATGCTCGCAATGCTAATGCAGTTCCTCCTGTCCCAAACCATGCAGTTTCAAATGTAGCATTTTAGAGTGTGATTAAAATTTTCGCTTAAAGTGTAGTCAATCAGAATAATCCGCAGGTCCCAAGTCCTACTAATACTAATGTTGGATCAGCTGCAACTAGAATTTGAGATTTTGTTCGGATGAATCTACCTGAGTTTTTAGGGTCGCAAGTTTGTGAGGACCCACAGAACTTCATTGATAAGGTTAAGAAAATCTTTGGAGTGATGCAAGTGATTGGTAATGATAGGGTTGAGTTGTCATCCTACCAGCTTAAGGATGTTGTTCATATATGGTACACTTAATGGAAAGACAACATGGGATACTTTGTCTTTTGTAACTCTTCGTAGCAATCAACTTCAATGTTAGTCTAGAATCTCTCTCAGAACCCTTCTCAGTCTCTACTCTAGTTGTTGACCCAGTTATAGCTAGACGGGTATACAGAATTAGCCCTGTCATAATCTCTCTTAAAGTTACCTAAGCAAATCCTGTAGAGTTAGAAATGGTAGACTTTGATATCATTCTAGGCATGAATTGGTTACAATCCTGTTATGACTCAATCGTCTGTAGAGCTAGGATTGTGCATTTTCAATTTCTAGACGAACAAATGTTAGAATGGATGGGTAGTACCTTAGCACCTATGGGTCAATTTATTTCTTACCTTCAGAACAGGAAGATGATCTCTAAGGGTTATCTCTATAATGTAGTTTGGGTTAAGGATTCAAGCTCTGAAACCCTAACTCTCGAGTCATTTCCAGTAGTTAATGAAGTCCTAGAGGTGTTTCCCAAAGATCTTCCTAGAGTTTCTCCCGAAAGGGAAATCAACTTTGGAATTGATCTCCTTCCAGATACTGAGCCCTTTTGTACTACTCCTTACAGAATGGCTCCATCTTAGCTTAAGGAATTGAAAGAGCAGTTGAAAGACCATCTAGATAAGGGCCTTATCAGACCTAGTATTTTCCCATGGGGTGCACCAGTGTTGTTCGTGAAAAAGAATGAGTGTTCTCTCAGAATGTGCATTGACTATCTGCAGTTGAACAAAGCCACAATCAAGAATAAGTATCCTATCCCCATGATTGATTACTTGTTTGACCAACTTCAAGGTGCTAGCCATTACTCAAAGATAGACCTCAGATTCGATTATCATCAGCTAAGAGTTAGAGATAGTGACATCCCAAAAACAACATTTAGAACTCGGTATAGTCATTATGAATTTGTAGTTATTACATTAGGACTAACCAATGCTCCTACATCTTTCATGGATTTGATGAATAAGGTGTTCAAGTAGTAATTGGACTTGATAGTTATCATCTATATTGATGATATCCTCATTTACTCTAGGAATGAGGAAGAACATCCGAATCATTTGAGGGTTGTCCTACAAACTCTCAAAGATTGCCATTTATTTGATATTTAGAAAATGTTAGTTTTGGTTGCATTTCGTTGCTTTCTTTGGTAATATTTTGTCTAGAAAAGGGATCTGACTGGATTCTCACAAAATAGAGGCAGCGCAACTATGCCCCAGACCTACCTCACCTACAGATATCAGAAATTTCTTAGGTCTAGCGAGTTATTACAGAAGGTTCGTGGACTCAGAAAAAGGTCAAGTTTTAGTCGTCAGATAATTGTGAGAAAAGCTTCGCAAAACAAAAAATTAGGTTGACTACAACTCCTATTTTAACTCCACCAGAGGGCTCAAATAGTTATGTTATCTAATGTGATGCATCCAGAGTTGGCCTAGTTTGTGTGTTGATGCACCGAGGTAAGGTTATAGCTTATAGTTCTAAGAAACTTAAGGTGCATAACAAGAACTATCCAACTCATGACCTCGAGCTTGCATCAGTGGTGTTTGCACTTAAGATTTAGAGATATTACTTGTATGGTGTTTATGTAGATGTGTTCATAGACCATAACAGCCTTCAGTATGTGTGCACCCAGAAAGAGTTGAATCTTCACTAGAGGAGGTGGCTTGAGTTCTTCAAGGAGTATGATATGAGTGTGCATTACCATCCTGGTAGGGCCAATGTAGTGACAGATGCTCTTAGTAGACTATCTATGGGTAGTGTAGCTCATATTGAGGAAGAAAGAAAGGAACTAGCAAAAGATGTGTTGCTTAGGACTTCGTCTTATGAGCATATCAGATGGTAGTGTAACACTTCAGAATGGTTTAGAATCTTTATTGGTAATGGGGGTTAAGGAAAAGCAAGACAGTGATCCGATATTGTTTCAACTAAAAGGTGTAGTCTATCAACAAAGAGTTGAGGTTTTCTCCCAAGGGCGAGATAGTGTGCTTTGCTATCAGGGTCGATTATGTGCTCCTAAGGTGGGTGAGTTGAGACAACAGATTCCTGCCGAAGCCCATAACTCCAGATATTCTATTTATCCAAGCGCCACTAATATATATCGTGATCTGCGTGAAGTCTTTCGGTAGAATCGTATGAAAATGGATTTAGCGGATTTTGTGGCTAAGTGCCCTAATTGCCATCAAGTGAAGGTAGAACATCATAAACCTGGAGGTATGACTCAAGAGAACAACATTGCTACTTGGAATTGGGAAGTGATCAACATGAACTTCATCACAGGTTTACCTTGTACTCGCAAATAACATGACTCCATTTGGGTGATAGTTGATAGAATCACTAAGTATGCACGCTTTTTAGCTATTAAGACTACAAATTCGGTGGAGGACTACGCCATTCTTTACATTACTGCGATAGTCAGGTTGCATGGAGTTCCTTTGTCTATCATTTCATATAGAGGTCCTCAGTTTACCTCTTATTTCTGGAAGTCATTTCAGAAAGGTCTTGGTACTCAGGTTAATCTTAGCACAATATTTCATCCATAGACAGATGAATAGGTAGAGCGTAACATTCAGACCTCATAGGACATCTTGAGAGCTTGAGTTATCGATTTCAAGGGTAGTTGGGATGATCACCTTCCTCTTATAGAGTTCGCCTACAATAGTAGTTACCATTCCAGCATTCAGATGGCCCCTTATGAGCCATTGTATGGGCGTAGATGGAGATCTCTAGTTTTTTGGTTTGAAGTAGGTGAAGTAACCTTGAGAAAGCCAGATTCAGTTCATGATGCTATGGAGAAAGTGCATCTCATTAGAGATAGGCTTAAGCAACCCAGATATGCTAGAAGTCATATGCAGAATTCGGAGAAAGGACTTAGAGTTCCAATTTGATGATTGGGTTTTTTTGAAAGTGTCACCTATAAAGGGGGTGATGAGATTTGGCAAGAAAAAGAAGCTCAGTCCTAGATGTAGGCCTTGATAAGATTTTGAAAAGAGTTGGTAAAGTGGCTTATGTGTTAGAGTTGTCAGCAGAACTAGCAGCAGTGCATCCGGTTTTTCACATTTCGTTGTTGAAGAAGTGTTGTGGTGATCCAGCATATATTGTACCTTTAGAAAATGTTGTTGTGAAGGATAGTGTCACTTATTAATAGGTACTAGTGGAAATCCTTGATTGTCAGGTTTGGAGGTTGAGAAACAAAGAAGTCCCTTCAGTGAAGGTTTTGTGGAGGAGTCCGTCCGTAGAGGGATCTACTTGGGAAGCAGAAGCAGCCATGAAGGCCAAGTATCTCACCTCTATACTTCTCATTCCACTCCATCTTGAGGTAATAGTTCCTCATATGTTTTTCAGTAATTCATGCATAGTTTTAGTCTCAGTACAATGTTCCTTCAGTTTATACTTGCAATTTTAGCATATTTGCATGTTCTTGGAACTTATTTCTGTCAGAAATCAATTATAGTAGTTAGTGGTAGGGTTTGTAGTTCTTTCCCTCCCTATTAAGCTAGTTTAGACTTTATTCGAGAACGAATGTTCCCAAGGAGGAGATATTGTAACACCTCTGAACCTAGACATTGAAAAGTGCACCAGAAAAATCACTAGAATTAGTGAACCACGGCTTAGTTCACAGACCGTGATAAACATTGACATGCCCGTGGACTTAGGCCCTCCCCATAATAGGTGGACCGCTAGACCCTTCACGAGCCGTGTATGATGCTTATCGTGACCAACAACACTAACCTACAGTACGAGTGTCTACGATTGTCGATAATAAAGAAACCCAACCAAGGGTTGGGGTCATGTCCCAAGGAAGTGGTTTTGAGAATTAGTAGAAAAATAAAATTTAGTTCAAACTAGTCGTAGATAAAGACATTAACGAGTAAAAGCATAATAAATAAAAAGGAGGTGACACAAAAGTGTCAAATATCAATTGGGGGTTTTGTCACAAATAGTAAAAACAACAAAAATAACAAGAAAATCAAGTATGGGGAAGAGTTTTTGGGGTGTGACCGCAATACAAGTTGAGATAAATCATTGGGTACATGCTTTTGATACAAAATTTGCAAGATAATAGTGACTAGGTTAAGCTTTAGATGGAAACAAGTTCCCTCTGGGGAAACTTACCCCGTTTCAAATGCATTCCTCTCGGACACCCATTTGCCACATGAAGGCCAGCCTATGACTTACCCCACTCACTCTCTTTAGATGAGTCTTAGGATATAGGACTAAGGCTCACCCTCTCGGGCTGAACCTTATGTCGACCCACTCCTTAGGCCATCAGTCTAGCGGTCTTGGTTTGGCGACTTCCCTCTCGGGCAAGCCGAAAACACATGGGTGGTTATGTATTTGCAAGTAAAAATCTATTAAACTAAACCACAACCACTAGGTGAAATCACCATTAAAATACATCTAACCTATCAGCAAGCAAGACCCAACAACAATAACAACACATACTTGCTAAATCACACCACAAGAATGGGGTTTTTAGCTAAACATCAAGACATAGCAAAATACACCTAAAATGATACTAGAATCAAATGGGTATAAGGAATTAAACCTTGATTTAAGCAAAGGAATATGAATGGAGAAGACCCACTTCCAACTTGGGGAAGATGAAATCCTTCTTTCTTCAAGTCTCCCATAAACCCTCTCCAAACTTGAGAGAAAATATCCCAAAAAGTACTATTCTATTATGGAAATTAAAATAAATGTCCGACTCTCTAAAAATTAATAACAAGTTTAGTATTTATAGCCTTTATAAAATAGTGCTGACGGATTTTTCAGTGAGGTTACAAGTTTAGTATTTATATCTTTATAAAATAGTGCTGGCGGATTTTTCAGTGAGGTTAGTCAGAATCGCCGATTAACTCGGCGATTTGCCCTTTGGTGTAGTTTGTTGCCGTCCTGCACTAGCCTTTAGCATGGTCATGCTATGTTTCATTGGGCGATATAGTACTACTTCACGGAATTATTCGGTGAAACGCCGACTGCTCCTTTCATCACCTTTTTGATCCTGTCCTTCATGGCTTTGCGTACTGGAACAAACGGCGGAGTGCGTCCCTTCGGCGAATAGCCAAGTGTGCTTGGCGATACTCAGGCTTCAGATTCTTCGTTCTTTTCATCCTTTTTGTTCCTTTTGCGCCTAAGTGTCCATGTTTCCTCTAAAACTTCAAATATCTAAAACTTAAGAGTTTTCATCAGATATTGAGATAAAATAAGCATTTGAGGACACTATTCCTATCAAAATAAAGCCCTAAATGAGTCCAATTTGTGGACTCCACAACACCCCTAACTTAAACTTTTACTTGTCCTCAAGCAAAGTAAAGTTCAGCCGCTCAAAAAGGGATGTCTCAAACAGTTCTACACAAGACTCGATTATGAATGCACACAACAAGACTCAATTTACTTATACAGAGATCAAATGTGTACTCAAAGATTCATGTAGTGACTAACCAATATCAAAGAGTCTCATGCTCATAATACTTGCTTCATATGCAAGTTCATGTTCAACCAAAGTGTTCGAATGCCCTCACACAGAGAATAATTTCATACTCACATATTATTATTTAATCAATTAAAGTTCCGGAATCAAATGCAACGCTCACACTCACAAAGATAAATGCAATGCATGCTTTTACCCATAGGTTTGCCCGTATTTTTCAATCGACATTTGTTTTAGCTTACTCAAGATCAAAAAGTTGTTTTTAAGGCTTGTAATGAGGCTGAGTGCAAAGGTATGGTCATTTAGGCTCATTGACTCTTATCCTTATAAGATGTGGTATTCACAACACTTCATTTCCTATCCCTTCATCATTTTTGCTAGTGCTCTTAAGTCATCCCATTATTCACTTCCCATGGATTGTTCGAACTCCCCATTTCTTTGGTACTTTATTCCACAACTTTCTTCTTTCTTTTTTTTTCTTTTTTTTATATATGGAGAGGTTCCAATTTTCTCAACAACATGGGTTAAGGGAGACTATTCTTGCACTTCTTGACTCTCCCCTATCTTTTCACCACACCCCCAACTTAGGCTTTTGGCCTAAGTTGGCTATTCAACTAACCACAAATCAAGAGGATTATAGGTAGCGGATAAATAAAGGCTAGTTTTCATCAAGTTTCATCCAAAGAAAGGTCAGGCTCAAGGGGTGTTAAAAAGAGATTCGCACACTCGCAAGGTAGGCCATAAAAGAGGTATATGTCAAATTAGTTCACACTCTTTAAAGTTGCCTAAGATCATATCAAGAGATAACCTCACTTAGTCGATTAGACCAATGAGGAAAATTCTAGGATCTATCATACATGTTTCAAAGTAAGCTCAGTACACTAGGCATCAACACTATTAGTCAAACAAGACTCTACATTTTAATAGTGTGCAACGGTCGTCACAAGAGACTCAATTCAATACTTGGCTAGTCAAAACGAGATGCAAAGAGTTCACATATTGTCTATGCAACTTCATTTGGCCTTATTGTAGCAGCACATTCATGTTCGTTCGATTGAGAGTACTATTCAAGTCATCGGTATTGATCGAAACTGAGACTCAAATTTGGCACAAGAATATCCACATTCAACACACAAGAGGTGGCGGAAAACAAATTCAGACAAGTCAAAATTTATTTTGAAATAAAATAAAAGGAGACATAAACTCAAACATCCACACAAAACAATATTAACGCAAAATTTTAGCTCACAACACAAAACAAAAACATTAATAGCAAACACAAAAGGTGAGACTCACCCCACCACAAACAAAATCATTTTGCCCTCAAATGCAAATAACAAAATATTCATAATCTAGAATAAAGAAAGATAAAGAGGGGGGTAAAGAGGGGATCCTGTCTAAGCAGTCACTCCATCTATCTGGGAATCAGTGCCTTAAGTATTATCATTGTGACTCTGGTTCTCTGCTTCAACTGCTGTAGCGAGATTTGCCTTCACTATATTATCCAAATCATGAGCTGCTCCAAAGTCATGTACCACATTGATGAACCCTCAGGTCCACGAAGGGACATTAGGGTCAATGGGAATCCTCCTACTGGAACTGGCTTCGTTTCTCTTGTTTGACTTTTCTACATCTCTCCTGAATTTTGTGCTCTTATGTGTCGGGGTGGCATGTCTCTTCCTACAACTTTGGATCTAGCCATGTCTGCAAAATCTTGAGATAATGTTAGAAGGTATTTGACAAACTATACAGAGATATTCAGTTGCACGTAGATGGTCAATCTATTCGATTTGTCACCAAATACCTTCGGCGTACCACGGTTAGTCCACCGAAGGTCAAAGTGTAAAATGGTTAGGGGTGCAGACAAAGAGCGATTAAGATAACATTTGGTGAGTCACCGAGTGCACTTGGTGATATCGTGTTTCTCGCTGAAAGTTATAGCAGTCATAACAAATAAAGCTTGATAATCAGGGCGAGATGGGGCACTTAGGCGAACCGCAGTGTGGTTCGACGAGCTATGACTAGCTCGCCGAATCACCCAACATGCCTACTTTTGACCCAACTTCAAAAAATGAACCCTGCATCCACCGAAAACACAATTTAAGCACAAATATCATAAAGTTGACCAAGACCCATAACATACGAATACCACCCATCACACATTGACCCTACTCCCTGCATTAGAAAATAAAGTTTTAATAGTTAAGGAAGTTCAAGCGAGGTTTTTGCAGACAAATCAACGCAGAAACAATTCAATCCAATCAAGGAGGTTCAGCAGATTTCATCATAGTATTTGCAAATGAGTACACTTTTGACAACACAATCACGGGGTTTGAGAAACTAGTTTTTTGCGCTTCTCAAATTGTTAATGAAACGCTAGGAAGCAATTTAATCCAATCCCGCGCATAAATCAACTAACCAAAATACAACGAAAGTGCAACAAACATAAAACTAGAGTGCAGGTGTGAGTTTGTGGAGGTGGAGAAGTAATGGAAAGAGAGTGAAGTAAGAACTTTTTAAACTTTTGGCTGAAAGACCATCCAGTTCTTGTCCATTTGGTAACATTAGTCCCGATCGCCAAACCTCTTGGCGATTACAGAGTGCTCGCTTATCTCGCTGAGTTTTACAAGACCTTCAGTCGAGATGAAGATCCAAACAACGGTCTGCATCGAAATCGCCAATATACTCGATGACTCACTAATAATTTTGTTGAGTCCACCGAATTTTACAGACCCAATCCCAAACTGGGTTGAATCAAATGGTGGAGTGAGTTGGGGTTTTCGAACCAATCGGCTATTCGCCGACTAGGCTTTCCATTTTCCAATCTATACTTCTCATTCAACTTCCACACTTTCACCTACGCAATCAACACACAATTATTTCATCAAAGTAACTTAAAGTAATAAAAAGGGCTTTGGGTTGCCTACCAAACAACACCTTATTTACCATCGTGGCACGATGCAAATTCTCACTCAAGTTCCATTAGTGAGGTTGGCCTTATTTTCATGAGGCCACCCCTTTTTAGCGCTGGGTAGAGAAAAGATAGAACTTGGTCCATTTGGTACCCATAGTTACCATTCATGCTCATCTTTCCTATTTCAATTTACATATAAGCAAAATAAAACTGAAAATAAAGTTAGTAAATTACAACTATTAAAAACAGAAATTTTACTTAACCAAGAATTTCCAAATAACACCACTCCTTGGCAGTGGAGCCATTTTGATGCTTATTGTGACCAACGACACTAACATACAGTAGATTGTCTACGATCGTCGATAATATAGTAACTTAACAAAGGGTTGGGGTCGTGTCCCAATGGAGTGGTTTTGAGAATTAGTAGAAAAATAAAATTTAGTTCAAACTAGTCGTAGCTAAAGACATTAACTAGTAAAAACATAATAAATAAAAAGGGGATGACATAAAACTGTCAAATATCAATTGGGAGTTTTGTCACAAGTAGTAAAAATAACAAAAATAACAAGAAAATCAAGTATGGGAAAGAGTTCTTGGGGTGTGACCGCAATACAAGTTGAGATAAATCATTGGGTACATGCTTTCAATAGGAAATTTGCAAGATAATAGTGACTAGGCTAAGCTTTAGATGGAAATAAGTTCCTTATCGGGCAACTTACCCCGTTTCTAATGTGTTCCTCTCGTACACCTATTTGCCGCATGAAGGCC
Organism: Solanum commersonii; assembly: GCA_029007595.1. Classification (NCBI taxonomy): domain Eukaryota; kingdom Viridiplantae; phylum Streptophyta; class Magnoliopsida; order Solanales; family Solanaceae; genus Solanum; species Solanum commersonii. The sequence continues at coordinate 633,578 of JAJTWQ010000148.1, forward strand.
ATCCTACCCCTTACCCCACTCACTCTCTCGAGCTGAGTGTTAGGATATCGGACTAGGGTTCACCCTCTCGGGTTGAACCTGATGTCGACCCACTCCTCAGGACATCAGTCTAGTGAAACGACCCCAAAAATGCCCGAAAATGTGCTTCGGAAACACCTAAAATTGTAATTTCTATATATCTCAAAATCCATGCATCATTTCAGAAATTCGACTTCATATTCTTATTCAGGGGGTCAAATTGAGTGGAAAATGGGTCTAACCCGAATTTTAGAGCAACCGTATCAAAATTCAAAAATCGCAAAAAATGCGATTTTGAGGATCAACTTTAAAGGGGCATATCTCTTAGCATACAAGGAACTGGAAGGAGCTAAAACTATCAAAATTGAAGCTCTATGAGTTATCTTTCCAACACAATTTGTTTCACCTCATTCCGAGTTAGGATGAAGGAGTTATGACCATTTTCGTAAAACCTGTCTCGGCAGAATTGCAATTTCCAGTAACCGAAAACACTGTTCACCCGCCTCATTTTTTTTTCTCTAAGTGTAGGGACGTTTTTTTATAAAAAGGGGACATATCCATACTTAGTCATTTAACTTCAAAACATCCAAGAACACTCTCTAAGCCCTCTCCAAAAATTCCACCAAGATTATCCACCAAATTCAAGAATCCCAAGCTTTAATTCCGGATTCAAGATTCAATCTCAAGCAATTCTCCATTCCAATCTTCATCAAGAATTCTCCAAAGTTGAGGTATGTGGGTTGATTGTGGAAACCTTCCTTTCCACAAGTCCAACCATTTATCCTCTATTTTACTTCAAGTTTATGGGTTCTTATGATCATTTATGAACTCTTGAATTATGGAATCACTACTACACACCCTATTAAGGTCTATCTTGCATATTTTCATGAAATGGTATTACTATGTGATGTTTATGGTTTTCATGCCTCCATGATCAAATTATGAAGGTTGTTATATATGTATATATATATGTATGTTGTTGGTGGGCTGTTTTATATGGATTTTGAAATTGGTTGGACTTAATACTCTTGAAACACATGATTTTATTTACATGAACAAGTAGCCCACCATATGTTTGATAAAATGTCATTTATAGAATTCTTATGAAATGGAAGGTCCAATGTACGTCCTATGAGTCGGATGATTATATAAGTATTGAAATGATGATGAAATGGATACATGTATATGATTTTCTCTATATAGTGTGTGAGTCGACCAAGCCTAGCTCGGGGGTTGTAGGCTCGGGTAACCGTATCAAGGGGTTGGTACCTTGGTTGCCTAGTACGGGGTAGTAGGCCCGTATAACCATATCGAGGGGTTTGTACCTTGGTCCCTAGCTTGGGGGGTGGTAGGCCCGGTTAACCACATTGAGGGGTTTGTACCTCTTTCGCCTCTCCAAGGGGGTGGTAGGCCTTGGAAATGCTATATTGATGGTCACTCACTAAACATATACTATGTCCTACTAAATATGATTTTTATATAAGCATCATTATACATATCATCTCATTAATATGTTATCTATCGGGTACGATTATGCATTTTGCCTATGATGTCCATCCATTGTTGCATTGCATTGCATCCCATATACTTAGTATATTCAAACGTACTAATGCATACTCTATGCCTACATGATGTCACCATGTAGGGACCGGAGCACCGTCTGACCATCCTCCTCCACGTGGCTAATTCGATTTCCTATCAAGGTTATTGGTGAGTCCTCCATTCCGGGGACGTTGCTCATGATCTTTTACTATGTATAAGACCTTTTTTTCTTTTTAGTTATGTTTTGACTATGAGGGTGAGCCCGGTAGTTTGTCACGGCCCCCGCTAAGTATCTATGTTTAGAGGTGGTGTTGGACAAGTTGTGTATTATACTTGAGCTTGACACAGCTATAGTATATATGTATCATTCCTTTTTTTTCTTGCTCCCTTAGTCCCGATTTCCCGTTGATTATGCTTATTGCTTATGGTCATTTTAATTGCTTCCGCGACCAAGGATGTGTAATGATATGCTATGAGGCTTGTTTGGGGTTCCCTCGGGTTCCCCATTCGCCGGTCACATCTAAGCCCTAGGCTTGGGTCGTGACAAACTTGGTATCAGAGCACTAGGTTGATAGATCCTCGGAGTCCAACACACCGCGTTGATTAGAGTCCAATTCATGGTTGTGTTGTGCACCACAATTATGAGTAGGAGGCTATGAGACGTTTTAGGAAATGTTTCCCTTCTTCATGTTCTAAGTCGTGCGGTAGAGTTGAATTAAGTTTTTTTCCCCTAACGATTGTTCTTTGCTATGCTAGATCATGCCTAATACAAGAGGAAGACGAGCCCGCGCACCCGAGGAACAACCGACCAATGGAGATCTTTGGGATGCCCTTACTTTATTTGCTCAAGCTATGGCTAATCAAGCCAACCACGGGGCTCAAGCTCCTCAAGCTCCTACCCCGGCATCTCTGGTGAGAGACTTCGTGCGGATGAATCCCCCGAAATTCTATGGGTCTAAGTTAGATGAAGACCCTCAAGAGTTCATTGATGAAATCCACAAGATATTAGCTATCATGGGCATGAGGTCAGAAGATAAGGCGGAGTTGGCAGCCTACCAACTAAAAGGGGTGGCCCAAATATGGTACAACCAATGGAAAGAAGAGAAGGGGGCAAACTATGTGGTGCCTTGGGAAGAGTTCAAAACGGCTTTCCTTAATCGATTCTTTCCTCTTGAGCTTAGGGAAGCCAAATTGGTGGAGTTCATGAATTTAAAACAAGGGTCTATGAGTGTGAGGGAGTATGCCCTCAAGTTTAACCAACTTTCAAGATATGCTCCACACTTGGTTGCCGACTCACGATCTAGAATGAACAAATTCGTGATGGGTGTGTCCGACCTAGTGAGTGAAAAATGCCGGTCCGCAATGTTGATTAGTGACATGGACTTGTCCCGCTTGATGGTCTATGCCAAACAAATGGAGGAGGAGAAGTTGAAGAAGAGGAGGGGTCATGAGGCCAAGAGGGCCCGTTTTGAGGGCAAGTTCCAAAGTCGAAGGGGAGGCCGGTTTCATCAAGGCCAAGGGTCTTCTCATGCACCCCATAAGGGGTTTGCCAATGATGTTCCAAGGGCCCAAGGTGTTGGTGGTATGGGTCCTATTGATGTATGTCCGAAGTGTGGTAAGGGTCATGGTGGCCCGTGCTTGAGAAATACCGATGCTTGCTATAGTTGTGGGGAAATGGGGCATAAGGCAATAGATTGTCCTCGGAATCGCAACAAGGGTAAGGAGGTCCGTCCACAAGGTGCCAATGCGGTTCCTTTGAGGAGAGGGGGCCGACAAGGTGGTGCCCCATGGCCCAATCGATTTTATGCTTTGCATGGGAGGCAAGGGGTCGATGAAGTCCCCGACGTCGTTACCGGTATGTTGAAAATCTTTGACTTTGATGTATATGCATTAATTGATCCGGGTGCCTCTCTTTCTTTTGTCACCCCCTTTGTTGTCAAAAAGTTTCATGTTGAGCCCGACTTGTTGCATGAGTCATATAAGGTGTCTACTCCTATTGGTGCATATATGGTTTCTATGAAGGTCTATAGGAATTGTCCTATTTGCATCTTACATAAAATATTGCCTTGTAATCTTGTTGAGTTGAACATGGTCGATTTTGATGTTGTTATTGGGATGGATTGGTTGCATGCATACTATGCTTCCATTGATTGTAGAACCCGTAGGGTCAAGTTCCAATTCCCTAGTGAACCCATTCTTTAATGGGAAAGCCAAAATGTGGTAGTCAAGGGTAGGTTCATCTCTTGCATTAAAGCCCGTAAGTTGATCTCTAAGGGGTGTCTCTATCACCTTGTGAGGGTTAGAGATGTGGAGTCCAAAACCCTTCCTATAGAGTCAGTTCCGGTCATAAATGAATTTCTTGATGTCTTTCCTAATGGCCTTCCCGGTGTTCCTCCCGAAAGGGAAATAGATTTTGGCATAGACCTCCTCCCCGATACTCAACCTATTTCTATTCCCTTACCGTATGGCCCCGGCGGAGTTAAAGGAGTTGAAAGAACAATTGAAGGACTTGTTGGAGAAGGGTTTTATTAGGCCTAGCCAATCACCATGGGGTGCACCGGTGTTGTTTGTGAAGAAGAAAGATGGGTCCCTTAGGATGTGTATTGATTACCGGCTACTCAATAAGGTCACCGTCAAGAATAAATATCCTCTTCCTAGGATTGATGACTTGTTCGACCAATTGCAAGGGGCTAGCCACTTCTCTAAGATTGATCTTCGGTCCGGGTATCATCAAGTGAAGGTGAGGGAGTGTGACATTCCTAAGACAGCCTTCCGGACTAGGTATGGGCATTATGAATTTGTGGTCATGTCCTTTGGGTTAACCAATGCACCGGCGATCTTTATGGACCTAATGAATAGAGTCTTTAAACCCTACCTTGATTCCTTTGTTGTGGTCTTCATTGATGATATTTTAATCTATTCGCATAGTGAGGAAGAACATATGGGTCACTTGAGGGTGGTGTTGCAAAGATTGAGAGAGGAGAAGTTGTATGCCAAGTATGAAAAGTGTAAATTTTGGTTGAGGGAGGTTGCCTTCCTAGGTCATGTGGTGTCGGGGCTGGTATTAAGGTAGACCCTAAGAAGACCGATGTGATTAGAAATTGGCCTAGGCCATTGACCCCGTCGGATATTAGGAGCTTCTTGGGCTTAGCGGGTTACTACCGGAGATTTGTGAATGGGTTTTCTTCTATTGCTTCTCCCATGACTAAGTTGACACAAAAGAAGGCTAAGTTTGAGTGGACCGATGAGTGCAAAAGGAGTTTTCAAACCTTGAAAGATAAACTTGTGTCCGCTCCTATATTGTCACTACCGGATGGGCTTGAGGGATTTGTTGTGTATTGTGATGCTTCTAGAGTTGACTTGGGTTGTGTTCTAATGTAAAATGGTAAGGTGATAGCCTATGCTTCTAGACAACTCAAAGTGCATGAAAAGAACTATCCTACGCATGATCTTGAATTAGCCGCGGTGGTGTTTGCTTTAAAGATTTAGCGTCATTACTTGTATGGGGTACATGTTGATGTGTTTACCGATCATAAGAGCCTCCAATATGTCTTCACCCAAAAAGATTTCAACTTGAGACAAAGAAGGTGGCTAGAATTTCTTAAAAATTATGATATGAGTGTGCATTATCATCCCGGTAAAGCTAATGTGGTAGCGGATGCTTTGAGTAGGGTGTCTATGGGTAGCCTAGCTCATGTTGATATTAGTGATAGGGAAATGGCTAGGGAGGTGCATCGGTTGGCTAGGTTGGGGTTAGGTTGGAAGAGATTGGTAATGGTGGTGTGGTCGTTGTTGATGGTGCTAGGTCTTCCTTGGTTGACGAGCTGATAGAAAAACAAAATCTTGACTCTTCCTTGTTAGAATTGAAGGCCTTGGTGAAAGAGGGCAAGGTGGAAGTTTTCTCCCAAGGGGGAGATGGTACCCTTAGGTACCAAGGTAGGTTGTGTGTGCCTTGTGTTGATGGTTTGAGGGAGAAAATTCTTGAGCAGGCTCATAATTCTTCCTACTCCATCCACCCCGGTTCCACCAAAATGTATAGAGATTTGAGAGATGTGTATTGGTGGGGAGGCATGAAGAAGGACATTGTCAAATTCGTCTCCGGTTGTCATAGTTGCCAACAAGTCAAGGCCGAACATCAAAGGCCGGGTGGCCTAACCCAAGACATAGAGATTCCTACTTGGAAGTGGGAAGAAATTAATATGGATTTTGTAGTTGGTTTACCCAAGACTAGAAAAGGTTTTGATTTTATTTGGGTGGTGGTTGATAGGATGACAAAATCGGCTCATTTTCTACCGGTAAAGACAAACATATGGGGCGGAAGATTATGCAAGATTATATATTCATGACTTGGTAAGGTTGCATGGGATTCCTCTATCCATCATATCGGACCGTGGTACTCAATTTACTTCACACTTTTGGAAGTCCTTTCAAAGGGGTCTAGGTACGAGAGTTAAGCTTACTACGGCCTTTCACCCGCAAACAGATGGACAAGCCAAAAGGACTATCCAAACACTTGAAGATATGCTTAGGGCTTGTGTATTGGAACTTAAGGGTAGTTGGGATAATCATCTTCCATTGATTGAGTTTGCCTATAACAATAGTTATCATTCTAGCATCGGTATGGCTCCTTTTGAGGCTCTCTATGGGAGGCGTTGTAGATCACCGGTTGGGTGGTTTGAGGTTGGTGAGGTGGCCTTGTTAGGACCAGATCTAGTTATGGAGGCTCTTGAGAAGGTTAGGATGATTAGAGAAAGGTTGAAGAAGTCCCAAAGTCGCCAAAAGTCCTATGCCGATGTGAGGAGAAGGGCTCTTGAATTCCAAGTTGGTGATTGGGTCTATTTGAAGGTGTCACCCATGAAGGGTGTGGTTCGTTTTGGTAAGAAGGGCAAGTTGAGCCCAAGATACGTGGGTCCTTATAAGGTGATGAGGAGAATTGGCAAGGTAGCTTATGAGTTGGAATTGCCTAGCGAAATGGATTTGGTTCATCCGGTATTTCATGTGTCTATGTTGAGGAAGTGTGTGGTTGATCCGAATGCCATTGTGTCTCTTGATGTTGTGGGTGTTGTTGAAGATAATTTAACCTATGAAGAGGTTTCGGTCCAGATTTTAGATAGACAAGTGAAGAGGTTGAGAAACAAAGATGTGGCTTCCGTTAAAGTCCTTTGGAGAAATCAACAAGTTGAAAGTGCTACTTGGGAGGCCGAAGCGGACAAGCAAAGGCGATATCCTTATCTTTTCCACTCCACTCAAGCCTAAGGTATTGATCTAAGCCCTTTATAAAATCTTATGTCTTAAGTTCAGCCCCCATGTCATTGCATACATTCATGTTTAAGTTAACAAGTTCATTGTGGTTTTACAACTATGTTGAAGTTTTTTGAAATGAGGTGTAAGTGCATTATTGCATCCTTATGTGGGCTGAATTTGCCATGTTTGTGTCTCTCATGTACATTTCTTTGACATTCGGGGACAAATGTTCCCAAGGGGGAGATATTGAAACGACCCCAAAAATGCCCGAAAATGTGCTTCGGAAACACCTAAAATTATAATTTCCATATATCTCAAAATCCGTGCATCATTTCGGAAATTTGACTTCATATTCTTATTCAGGGGGTCAAATTGAGTGGGAAATGGGTCTAACCCGAATTTTAGAGCAACCGTATCAAAATTCGAAAATCGCAAAAATGCGATTTTGAGGGTCAACTTTAAAGGGGCATATCTCTTAGCACACAAGGAACTGGAAAGATCTCAAACTATCAAAATTGAAGCTCTATGAGTTAGCTTTCCAACACAATTTGTTTCACCTCATTCCGAGTTAGGATGAAGGAGTTATACCATTTTCGTAAAATCTGTCTCCGCAGAATTCCAATTTCTAGTAACCGAAAACACTATTCACCCGCCTCATTTTATTTTTTCTAAATGTTGGGACGTTTTTTTATAAAAATGGTACATATCCATACTTAGTCATTTAACTTCAAAACATCCAAGAACACTCTCTAAGCCCTCTCCAAAAATTCCACCAAGATCATCCACCAAATTCAAGAATCCTAAGCTTTAATTTCGGATTCAAGATTCAATCTCAAGCAATTCTCCATTCCAATCTTCATCAAGAATTCTCCAAAGTTGAGGTATGTGGGTTGATTGTGGAAACCTTCCTTTCCACAAGTCTAACCATTTATCCTCTATTTTACTTCAAGTTTATGGGTTCTTATGATCATTTATGAACTCTTGAATTATGGAATCACTACTACACACCCTATTAAGGTCTATCTTGCATATTTTCATGAAATGGTATTACTATGTGATGTTTATGGTTTTCATGCCTCCATGATCAAATTATGAAGGTTGTTATATATGTATATATATATGTATGTTGTTGGTGGGCTGTTTTATATGGATTTTGAAATTGGTTGGACTTAGTACTCTTGAAACACATGATTTTATTTACATGAACAAGTAGCCCACCATATGTTTGATAAAATATCATTTATAGAATTCTTATGAAATGGAAGGTCCAATGTACGTCATATGAGTCGGATGATTATATAAGTATTGAAATGATGATGAAATGTATACATGTATATGATTTTCTCTATATAGTGTGTGAGTCGACCAAGCCTACCTCGCGGGGATGTAGGCTCGGGGAACTGAATCCTGGCGCTGGTACCTTGGTTGCCTAGTACGGGGGTAGTAGGCCCGTATAACCATATCGAGGGGTTTGTACCTTGGTCCCTAGCTCGGGGGTGGTAGGCCCGGTTAACCACATTGAGGGGTTTGTACCTCTTTCGCCTCTCCAAGGGGTGGTAGGCCTTGGAAATGCTATATTGATGGTCACTCACTACAAATATACTATGTCCTACTAAATATGATTTTTATATAAGCATCATTATACATATCATCTCATTAATATGTTATCTATCGGGTACGATTATGCATTTTGCCTATGATGTCCATCCATTGTTGCATTGCATTGCATCCCATATACTTAGTATATTCAAACGTACTAATGCATACTCTATGCCTACATGATATCACCATGTAGGGACCGGAGCACCGTCTGACCATCCTTCTCCACGTGGCTAATTCGATTTCCTATCAAGGTTATTGGTGAGTCCTCCATTCCGGGGACGTTGCTCATGATCTTTTGTTATGTATAAGACTTTTTTTTCTTTTTAGTTATGTTTTGACTATGAGGGTGAGCCCGGTAGTTTGTCTCGGCCCCCGCTAAGTATCCATGTTTAGAGGTGGTGTTGGACAAGTTGTGTATTATGCTTGAGCTTGACTCATCTATGGTATTTATGTATTATTCCTTTTTTTTTCTTGCTCCTTTAGTCCCGATTTCCCCTTGATTATGCTTATTGTTTATGGTCATTTTAATTGCTTCCGCAACCAAGGATGTGTAATGATATGCTATGAGGCTTGTTTGGGGTTCCCTCGGGTTCCCCATTCGCCGGTCACGTCTAAGCCCTAGGCTTGGGTCGTGACATCTAGTGGTCTTGGTTTCGCGACCTCCCTTTCGGGCAAGCCGAAAACACATGGGTGGTTTTGTATTTGCAACTACAACCCCATTAAATTAAACCACATACACTGGGTGAAATCACCATAAAAATACATCTAACCTATCAGCAAGCAAGACCCAACAGCAATATCAACACATACTTGCTAAATCATACCCCAAAAATGGGGGTTCTTAGCCACACATCAAGAAATAACAAAATACACCTAAAATGATACTAAAATCAAATGGGTATAAGTAATTAAACCTTGATTTAAGCAAGGAAGAATAATTGAGAAGACCCACTTCCAACTTGGGGAAGATGAAATCCTTCTTTCTTCAAGTCTTCGAAAAACCCACTCCAAACATGAGAGAAAATATCGCAAAATGTACTATTCTATTCTGGAAATTAAAACAAATGTTCGACTCTCTAAAAATTAATAACAAGTTTAGTATTTATAGACGTCAAGAAATAGTGCTGGAGGATTTTTCGGCGAGGTTAGTCTAAATTGTCGATTAACTCGGTGATTCGCCGTTAGTGTAGTTCGTCGCCGTCTTGCACTAGCCTTCAGGATGGTCGTGCTCTGTTTCATTGGGAGAGATGGTACTGTTTCAAGGAATTATCAGGTGAAATTCTGACTGCTCCTTTCATTGCTTTTTTAATCCTTCTCCTTCAGGGCTTCGCGTACTGGAAGAAAGGGCAGAGTGCGTCTCTTTGCCGAATTGCCAAGTGTACTTGCTGATGCTCAGGCTTCAACTTCTTCGTTCTTTTTAGCCTTTTTGTTCCTTTTTGCTCCTAAGTGTCCATGCTTCCACTAAAACTTCAAATACCTAAAACTTAAGAGTTTTCATCAGATATTGAGACAAAATAAGTATTTTAGAACACTATTCCTATCAAAATAAAGCCCTAAATGGGTCCAATTTATGGACTTATCAGTGGACCTCCACACGAGCCGTAGTGGTGGTCGTGGAAGTCAGATAGAATTCACCAGGCGAAGACGTTAGAGAACAGGACCCTTCATGGGTCGTGGTCTCTACGACTAGCTGTGGTCGCTTCCACTACGTTGAGCTAGTGCAGCCCCTAACCCATGTGAAGGACCACGAAGACCTTCACCGTCCATGAAATGGACCGTGGTAGGGATTCCCAGAACCAGTAGCTACTGGACGAAGGACCAAAACACAGCAAATTTTCATCAGGTCCAGCCCCAAAATTGAAATATTTCTCCATGGAATTCATCACTAGGTGTGTGGGATTTCACTAATGGGTTCCTTTCACCCATTAGTTCCCTAGATTTCAGTAAGAATCTTGATTTCTTTGATATTATCTAAACCTAGGGTTTCTTGAATGTTAGAAATTGTTGGGTTTTAGCTGTTAACATGATCCAAATCAGTTTATCATGTTATTGCTCAGTTTCTTGTATGTTATTTAGAATCCTAGCTATGTAATTCTTTTAGTTCATGAATTACACATGCTAGGTCAGTTATATCAGATTTATATGCCCCAGATTTGAATGTTTCATTATCAGTACATTAATGTTGCATTTTCAACTAGAATGTCTGTATTTTGAGATATCCAGTATTACAGAATTTCAGTCATAAATTGCTAATTACATAATCAATTGGGAGAAGCTTAATACCGAGTGGACTAGGGTCAGTCACCCACAATTCCCAGAACTACGTTCCTCATAGGTTGTAAGTCCCCTTTATGGGTATCATTTTAATGATCACACCAGCCATGCCTCTGTACCTCTGGCTGGGTATACCGGGTCCTCTCGATGGGGCGTTTACATCAGACACCACTTTAGCTCATGTGGTTTTATTTCAGTTATTACTAGCTCCCTAATAGTTAGATTCTAGTTCATTTACAAGGTTATCAGTTTTAGTTCAGTTATATTTCAGTTTCAGCCTGTTACAAACTTTGTCATTGCATTCACTTATTTCATGTGAAATTTTCTCAATTTAGTATCATTCTTATGTCATATCATTACTCAGTTATATGCTCTATTTAGTTATGATTATTGTTTAGTTTTACTCTATCATGCATGCTCAGAACCTTTCAAGTACTGACGCATACTGTGCACTACATCTTCTCGTGATGTAGGTTCAGGTTCTTAGCTTCCAGATCACGCATAGATCAAATCCCGCTCTTCAGGTTCATCAGTATCAGTGGTGAATCCTCATTCTCCGAGGACGACAAACATGTTTCCTTTATTTTTAGTTTTAGTTTCAGTTTTTGCTAGATTTAGTTGGGGCATGTCCCAGCATTTCTAGTTAGTTAAAGACTATTTTCAAATATAGTTAGAATCAACTTTAGTATTTGAGTTTGACTATTCAGTTGTTGTTGAACTCTCAGTATTGATATAATCAGATTTAGTATGGGTATTCCCCATCATTTCAAATTATTTATTTCCTAGCTTCCACATAGTATTCACTTATTTAGTTTATCTTTATGTATGCTTATGATATGCCAACAGGGTTAGATTGGAGTCACTCATTAACCTAGGTCCCGTGTTCGTATCTTGGGGGTATCTTCGGGGCATGACATAATTATTCTGGAGCCATATGATATGGAGAGATAGAAATGGAGGGGGGTACCAGGTTCCAAATCAATGTCAAGATCTATATCTCTATCTGAAGGCGTACCGTGCAAATTCGTAGGAAACACATCTCTAAATTCTGACACCACAGGAATAGACTCAATAGATGGAGACTTAACCTCAACATCCTGAGTATGAGCCAAATAAGCCAAACAACCCTCTCCTATCATTTGGCTAGCCCAAATGGATGATACGATCTTTGCTTGCTTAGGTTTGTACACCCCTTCCCACTCTAACTTTTCCTTTCCTAGAATTTGTAGAGTCACAGACTTAGTATTACAATTAAGGAGAGCATAACAGGGGAACAACCAAGTCATGCCTAAGATTATATCAAACTCAGTCATATCAAAATTCACCAAATCAGCCAATGTCTGAAAACCCAAAAAAAATAAAATAGGACAAGATCGATAGACATAAGTGACTATGACAGACTCTCCAATTGGGTAGAAACATGGATAGGGGCATCAAGTATATCACAAATCATAGCAAATACTGAGGCAAATCGCATGGACACATAAGAATAAATAGAACCCGGATCAAATAACATATTAGCCATCTGGTCAAAGACAAGAATAGTACCTATGATCACTGCATCAGACACATCTGCCTCGGTCTTGCCTGGAAAGGCATAACACTGAGCGTTGTCATCATGGCGGGCGACTTCCCTTCTTGGATGTACTATACATCTGCCTTTGTTACCATTTCCCCTACCTCTGCAGCCTCGCTGACTTTCTCTTCGCCCACCTTAAGGACTCCCTTGACCATTATTACCATTTCTCGCGGGTACCACTGCTCTAGTCTTCTGTTGTGAGGAATTCATCATGTGTGGGTGGGGACAATCTCTCCTCATATGCCTAGGTTCTCCATAGTTATAACAAGTGTGATCAAAAGATGGCATGTTGCCCGCTGAAGGTGCGGCTCCCTGACTATCCTGAATCAAATTTTGAGGTGGAGTTTCAGAGTAATTACATGTAGAAGCGGGCATAGCGGATTGAATTGGACAAGCAGCAAGTGTTGGCCTCCCAGAACCTCTGGAGTAAGATCCCAGAAAGTTGCCTGAATTTTTAGCTTTCCTAGCCAATGCCTTAGCTTGATCGTCTCGCCTTTCCCCTTCCACTTTCTTCACAATATCCGTTATTTCATTATAGCTTTTTCTTGTTGAGGTCATATGAACATACAATATCTACAACTCATAATTTAGCCCCTTAATAAATAGACGTATCCTCTCTTCCTCAGTAGTCACCAATTGCGTAGCATATCTAGACAAAGCATGGAACTTGGCCTCATAAGAAGCCACATATGTACCACCTTGCTCCAAAGCGATGAACTCATCCTTCTTACGATCTCTCAAAGTATGAGGCACATACTTCTCCAAGAATAGAGAATGAAACTGGATCTAAGTGAGTGGGGGTAAAATCGAAGATCTCCATTCCACGTAAGCTCTCCACCACTGCTTAGCCTCACCTTGAAGCTGAAAAGTCACAAACTCAACTCCATGTTGATGGACAATTCCTAACTTATGAAGCCTCTCATAGCAATCTAGGATGAATTCATAGGTGTCCTCACTCTCAAAACAATGGAACAAAGGCAGTTTTAATTTGAAGAACTTAGTCAACATCTCATGCTCATTACTAGTCATAACATGACCTAACAAAGAATAGAAGAAAGCATCATTACCTACAGTTCCACCCACCTTGGGGACAGTGATAGCAATAGGGAGATTGGCGGGAGCTTGAGTTGCTTGAACAAAGGGAAGCACTCCAGCACCAACCAATTCTTTTTAAGAACGACATAATATGTTAAGCTAAGACTGGTCTAAGGAAGGAATACCTGTAGTCTCAGCCTGCACCTCTTCCTCTTGTCCAACATTATCCTTATTCTCAACTTCTATAGTCTCTTCTACCTCTTCATGATGCGCAGCAGGGGCCTCATTTCTGGGAGTATTCTCAACAGGTGCTCCATCCCTAGTATGTGCCACCCTTCCTCAGCCTTTACCCCTATCTATTCCCTTACCCCTACATATATACCGAGAGTTTACGGTATTTTTACTACATTTCACTTAAGAGTTTTGTGTGTCTAGGCCATTTTTGTATTGGTTTTTATGTGTTTTAATCATGTTTTGCATGAAAGATGTTCAGGTATGGAAATAAAGAGACAGTTGAAAGATATACAGAAAATGGAATCTACGAAGGTGATCTATAGACTGTAGGTCCATTGACGCTCAGTAGATGGTGACCGTAAACCAACAGGAAAAGGCATGGAAGGAGAATCACGGAATCTGACTAAGTGTGGAACCATGGTGACCATTGACGGTTTGTAGATTGATCTACGGACCTCACTGCTGAACTGTAGAATATGACTGCAAGGGTTCCAGTACCTGATTTTTGGAGAATTCTAAGTATGGAGCTACGGAGAGGGATCGACGGACCATAGATCGATCTACAGTACGCACTGGTGTTCCATATTTTGCTTCACAGAAGTTGATTTTTGGAAGCTGAAATATTTTCCAAGTCCTGGATGACAAAAGGGACTCACGAACCGTAGATCCATTGACGATCCGTGAGTCAGTCTTGTGGATTGAAGACACGTGCCTGAAAAAACTTTCCTTAATTTGTTTTCCTTTTAATTTAGGACTTGTTTTCTATAAATAGGATATGTAAACCTCATTTTGGGGGTTAGATTTTATTACATTAGTTCTACTTTGTGACTTGGGATCAATTTTTTGCAAACATAGCAGTTCTTGATTTCCTAAGTTGATTTTGATGATTTTGGTATTGAAATTCAAGTTTTAATTCCGGGTTTGCTATTCTCAATTACGTAAGTTCATAATTCATTCATCTAACACAATGAATTGTGTTCATAATATTATGGGTAACTAAACTCTACAACTAGGATTGTGGGAACCATGAGCGATTAACAAAGTATGAATAGTAAATAAGTGATTCTTGAATAGTGTTTTGCATGCATTGATAATTCTTTTGTTTAAAAGTCTTTTTAACCGTGCGCAACGTTAGAACTCACGCTGTTGCTACTTGCCGAAACAAGGAGGTAATCAACAAGAAAAGAATTATCAACATAGACTTAGTGTGATACTATCTAATAGTCTAGTGTCGATTGGTGCGAAGTAATAACTAAGCCAAACATCGAAGTGATGTCTAATATGAGGTAAAGGTAAGGGTTAGTTGTAACGACTCGAGAGCACCCCGTAGCCGTTAAATGCGTATTCGACCTCTCGAAGGTCTTATACAAGCCTTAGCATTCATTAATTGCATAGATCATAAAAATCACTAAGAATTTAAAACTTTAATTCAATAAAACCATAAAACTTCAAGAGTCATCAGCGTTTGAAAACATCAATATGCAAGCGGAACTACTAAGTCTCTTTAGCCAATCTTAGACAAGAACTTAAAAGGTACTAAGGGACATGGACCTTTACAAATGAAATGAAACTTAATTGTCTATTACAATGACTAAGAAACTTCTATATATAGTCCTCGAATCTTGAAGACATGCCAAAGACTTGGAAGGGTGAAGCAATCGAAGCAACTCCAAAGCACAATCTCCTTCTAATTACCACAACCTAAACTTGTAGTAAAATAGAAGAAAGGGGTTAGTACTACACACGTACTAAGTATGAGGATATGCAAAACATGATAAAAAGGACATTTGTTCGGAAGTTATTCTTTCATGCCATTTTGATAAAATCTCATGAACATCAACATAATAGACACCTTACAAGTCACAACCAACAATACAAAGTCATATGCTTCACAATACCTCATAAACACACATAACCCATTTACCTTTACCTTCTTGCCTTGGACCTCCACCTTAAGTAACCCTTACGCAATACCTTTGTGCAATGTATGGGCTATGTCCCATACCATCACCCACACTAAGGCACCACCTTAAGGTCACACAAAGTGCACTTACCATGCATATCTCAACCTTTACCAATTAATCATATAAGACATCTAAGCACACAAGCCAACAAGTCACTTTATAAAACTAGAACACTCATCAAATGTCATCTCAAGACTCACCTAAGTAAGACATTGTGAGGCAGCCCATACTACCTCTCCATACCACACCCAAGTGATCCTTAAGGCTACACAAGACAAGATCCATTTAAATCTCAACATAAATAGTTCATTCAACTTAATGCATTTAGACAACTTCATTCATTAATGACATAAGATCATCACATACATTCAATTACATAAGCACTTACATTCAATTCATTATGACTCACTTTCACATTAGCATTCTCAAAGACCAACGCTTTCATTAATTAGCCCAAAGAAACTCATTCACTCATTATCATTACTAAGATACACCAAGATCTCCCTTAAATGTCTACTTGTGCAATGTCTAGATGATGTCCCATTCCACCACCTATCCTAAGTAGTGCATCTTTAAGAGACCCTAGTTCATTCTTTCATTAATGTGGGGGAAAGATCCTTAACCGACATAGACCATGGATCTTGACATGGAATCTCGATAGTACCCCTTACCGAATGAGGGATCCCCACTTGCCTAAGGTAGGGTCATTCTTTTAGCCTATATGTGGTAAAGAGCACTAACTAGTCCTATGTGGGCACATAGTTTAACGAATAGAAAGATTGCTTCTAAGTACCCACATCTCAACTAACGAAGGGGCACCCATCTTAAGGGTTGCTACTAAATACTCACATCTCAACTAACGAAGGAGTATCCACCCATCTTCATATCCTCTCGCTACTAGATATTACTCCACCACGGAGTTGGACATTCATTTAGATATAAGGATTGATACTAAGTACTCTCATCTCAACTCACGAAGGAGTACCCATCCTAGCCCAATATTCATTCATTTAGGGATAAGGAATGCTACTAAGCACTCTCATCCCAACTCAAGAAGTAGTACCCACCCTAGCCCAACATTCATTCATTTAGGGAAGCTCTTGGATTCAAAGATGAGAAAGCCTTTCGTATAGGAACCCCATTCATTTAAAAGAGTACTTTATGAGACTATCCTTACAATAGACCAAACTTTCATTCATTAGCATTAACTCCCATTCTTTTCATTAATTCTCAGATTCTTCCATTCTTTTCATTCATTCTTCACTAGGTGTGAGAGTATGTAAACATAGTCTATCCTAACCTCACCTTCATTATAAGTCATTAAAATAAAACAACAACCAAGAATAACACATAAAGTCTCTACACAAGGTCACATTTCATGCTCGTAGACCATACCCAAATTCACATCATATCACATTACCTTCACATAATCAACAATACTCAAAACAACAATCATCCAACTTTGCCTACAAGGCCATGATCACAACATGCTTATCAAGTAAACACCTCCCCACTTTCAAAGGTATCAAACCTCATAATTCTAACATCTACAACATCTATATATATATATAATATAGAATCAATAATCTATTCACAACTTCATCATCATCATAAACCTTAGGTCACAATTGCCCATTGAAAGACAACATCCAATATACCACAATTGACCATCAATTCCTCATAATTCAATATAGAACAATACATAAATCAATAGCCCATCACAATCTACACATTAATATCACATTATTAGCTCATAAGCAATAGATCCACTTTAGACCCAAAAATTAGGATTTCAAGATATGCAAGGGTTCATGGACTGTTTCATCTTAAAACCATCATTATTAACATAGATCATCATTTGAAACACCTTCTTGTAAGAACCCAATCTTAGAATTGAAATTGGGGTGTTTAGTGTTTTGAAAAACATTGAAATCACTTTGATTTGGCAGTTTGTTTGAAAGGAGAATTAAAGATAAAATCCCTATACCTTTGTGATTAATTTTCCTTAGTAATTTCAAGAGAAATCAGTAGGAACCCATCCCCTAGCTTGTAGCATTATCAATGTCTTCCATGGAGTTCTAGAGAGAATTTATTTGAGAGGGCAGGTTCAATTAGGATAATGAGGTCAAATTCTAGGTTTTGTGGTTTTAACCACCTAAAATACCCTAAGATAGGTAGAATAACCGTTTATAATAATTCCCCAAAGTACCCAAACTATCCCTCACTTAGTTGGACCTTTTAAACAAGTAAAACTTGAGTTTTATTTTCACAAATTTCTTCGGGAAACAAGTTCGCGACGCGAAGGTGTTCCCACAAGTTTCTCCAAATTTAAATTTTGAGACAGTAGAGTCCACGACATGCCCGCGTCGTGAACTAACTTTTTTCTCCATGGGGGATCTAGTCCGCGATGCGGAGCTATTCCTTCCAAGTGCAATTTGCAAGCTGCCTTGGTAGCTTCCTTGGCCAAGGTTTGGGTCCTCCTCGGGGACCCTTAGGGTGGTCCCGGGGAGTTGTACCCGGACATGTTGACCCTAAAAATATTTATTAAGACAGTAGGGTCACCTCCACTATTTTCAGACTCAAAACAATACATAAAATCATGAACAACATACTAGAACACACCAACACGTAAAAGACTAGTTTCCGAACTTGTTGGTTGTCCCATGATGTTTGACTTGCAAACTCTTTAAAACTGATTAAAAAGGTTATTCTTCATTATTTTAAAAAACATTAATGCATAAAACACATGTGAGGCTCTACTTTATCCTACTTCATTTTGAGGGGCGTTACAATAGTAAATTATACACACGTAGCTAGACCAAGGTGCGGGGTTAAATTCTCTAGATGCCGGACCAAGGATTTACAGATACCTAGCCTATCACTTTTCATGTAGCACACTAGGAAATGAGTGCTATTACTAGGATTACTGCGTTATGAGCTTGTGGGGAACACATATACCCTAGTTAATTCTCTCATCTTGAAAACAACCAAAACTGACTTTGTTTACTGATTACTTACTGAATTCTTACATTTTGTTTCACACATCCCCCCCCCCCCTTTTAATAAGTTGTTTCTGGAAGTAATTTGAGTAAACGAATATAATTGTTGGTTAAAGTGAAGTGTAAACCATTTTCCTCGTGGGATCGACCCCAACCTACAAGTTGGGTTCTTTACTTGATAACGATAACTTATTCTTCTTTAGGGAGGTGTAATTTGAGCGTATCAAATTTTGGCACCACTGCCGAGGAATTTGGATTTTAGATTTATTTTAACTACATTATTGAACTTTAGTCAAATATTTCCTAATTTTACTTTTTCCCTTTCTTTGTCTCTCTAAGGTTCTGACTCTAGTGTAGGCCAAGTACACGGACCCTGCTGAACCACTTACTCCTTACAATCTAGAGTTGAACCGAACTTTGTGAAAAATGAACAATCAAGGAGTTCAAGTTAATCCTATAGGGGGAAATCTAGGTGATGAAGTTGAGATGCAACCTCTGTGGGTAATTGGTGGGGATAACCAGGTTCTAGCTGAAAATCAATTGGGAGATGCAGTGACGGTGCATGGTCCACCAGTCCATAGTTGTAACACGTTCTTACTAAATTAGCTCTAGTTTTTGGCCATGCAATTAACTTGTTATATCCTTGTAACTTTTGTGTCAAATAATCCTGGTTTGGTTCTTTTGTAGTTGATCTGGGGTTAAGGTTTAAATAACTTTGGATTTTGTGTATATTTTCGATATAGGCTCGTGTGATGTAGTTATATGTATTTTTCTCATTTTGGTTTTGCAAACTATCTGTGTATGTAGATGTTTGTTGTTCCGTGGACATATGTCTAGGTGTCCTTTGGGTAAATGGTTTTTCAAATAACTGGTTTAAGTTTGCATTTTTATGTTGTTTATCGCTAACTTGTTTGCTTGTACCTGCAGCTATATTTAAACAAATGTTACGGGTTTTAAGGAGTTTCCCATTGTCTCCTTTTAGCTCTGTATTTTTTAAGTCTTCCGATCGACGTAGCTTCGCATTTTTATAATCATGCTGCTGACTTATACTAGCTTTAGACTTCAAATTATCTTAATTAGTCTTTAGCTTTTGTATCTCATTATCTATACTATCCACTTTTGTACAAAGTGTAATAATGGCTTTGAGTATCTTTTCAATTGTAACTTCTTCCTCAGTCTCAGTCTGAGTAGCTTTGTCGTGATAGGTAATCTGCAATAACATTCTTATCAGTTTTTATTACTTCAATTGTAAATGTAAAATTTAATATATTTAATACCAATCTCCTTATTTCTTTTGTTGCTACTGAATCTTGTATTTTTCTTATTAGCCACCATTTTACTTGCGTGTTATCTGTTCTTATAATAAATTTGTTATATACGATATATGGTTCAAATGATAGTAAGCATTTATACACTGAATATAATTATTTCCTTTTTATTTCTGTATTAGTAAATGTTCCTAAATAATATATACAATGATGTTCTATTTTTTCTCCATCGTAGTTGTATTTTAAGATTCCTCCATAACTTTTTTCACTAGCATCTGATTCTACTATATAAGTAATTTTTTTGTTTTCATCCGGATAATATAGTTTAGGTAGGTTCTTAGATAATAATTTTATTTTTTGTATTTGTGTTTGGTCTTTCTTATCAAACTGGTATTCTACATCTTTCTTTAATTTTTGTTGTAATGGTTTTAAATTTTCTGCTAATTTTGGTATATATTCTTTTACTTGGTTTACTATTTCTAGAAATGATTGTAATTTGTTTTTCGTATCTAGCTGTTCTTTTGAGTTAATTATTTTTTGTACTATATGCGTTTGCATTTTTATTCCATTTTTATTTATTTGTATTCCTAGGAATTCTATTTGGCTTTTCATTATATCTACTTTCTTTTTACTTAGACTTATGCCTGACTATTCTATAATATGTATGAATTGTGTTCATCCTGGGTTTTAGAATATAGTAATATATCATCAATATATACTACACAATTTTCTAATTGTTTAAAATAATTGTCCATAAAGTGTTGGTATCTACCTAGTGCATTTTTATATCCAAATGGTAATACATTTCATTCGTAAAATCCTTGTGGTACAGTGAATGCTGTTAGTTTTTAAATTCTTCTTCTAATTTTAAGTGATAAAATCCTGATTTACAATCAAATTTGCTAAAATAATTATATCCTTGTATTTGTCTTATCTTTAGTATTTTATTTGGTATCGGATAGTTATATGTTTTAGTTTTTGCATTTAAATTTCTATAATCAATAACCATTCTGGTTTTTCCTCTTTTTTGTTCACTATGTTTATTTACGATAAATGTCGAGCTTGTGTACTTACTATTGCTTTCTTGAATATACCCTTTTTCTAGTAATTCATTTATATGTATCTTAAATTCGGTTAAATCATTAAAATTATACTTTAATGGTTTTTGGGTTATTATACTATTATTATCAATTAGCTCAATTTTTACTATTGTTTTATGTTTCTCCCATCCTTGAAAAGGATCCTCACTATATAATAATTCTAACTTATCTTGGATTATCTTTACTTTATCTATGGAGAATATAATTAATTATATTTTAGGGTCTTCTTCTTTTAGATTTTCTAATTTTTGTGTATTTTTTTCAATTCCTTTTATCCATTCTGTTGTTTTTCATTTTTTATAATTTACTCTCTTTGCTCCTATTTTTTGTTTACACAGTGTTGTGAACCACCAGTGTGTTTTTTGTTATTATATGTGGGTATAATATTTCTAAAAATGGCATCCCTAATTGCCCATTGAAGGCCAACATCCAATATACCACAATTAACCATCAATTCCTCATAATTCAATATAGAACAATACATAAATAAATAGCCCATAACAATCTACACATTAATATCACATTATTAGCTCATAATCAATAGATCCACTTTAGACCCAAAAATTAGGATTTCAAGATATGCAAGGGTTCATGGAGTGTTTCATCTTAAAACCAACAATATTAACATAGATCATCATTTGAAATACCTTCATGTAAGAACCCAAGCTTAGAATTAAAATTGGGGTGTTTAGTGTTTTAAAAAACATTGAAATTACTTCGATTTGGCAGTTTGTTTGAAAGGAGAATCAAAGATAAAATCCCTATACATTTGTGATTAATTTTCCTTAGGAATTTGAAGAGAAATCAGTAGGAACCCATCCCCTAGCTTATAGCTTTATCAATGTCTTCCATGGAGTTCTAGAGAGAATTTATTTGAGAGGGAAGGTTCCATTAGGATAGTGAGGTCAAACTCTAGGTTTTGTGGTTTTAACCACCTAAAATACCCTAAGATAGGTAGAATAACCATTTATAATAATTCCCCAAATTACCCAAACTACCCCTCACTTAGTTGGACCTTTTAAGCAAGTCAAACTTGAGTTTTGTTTTCGTAGATTTCTTCGGGAAACAAGTTCGCGACGCAGAGGTGTTCCCACAAGTTTCTGCAAATTAAATTTTGAGACAGTAGAGTCCGCGACATGCCCGCGTCGTGAACTAATTTTTTTCTCCAAGGGGGATCTAGTCCGCGATGTGGAGCTATTCCCTCTAAGTGCAATTTGCAAGCTGCATTGGTAGCTTACTTGGCCAAGGTTTGGGTCCTCCTCGGGGACCCTTAGGGTGGTCCCGGGGAGTTTTACCCAGACGTGTTGACCCTAAAAATATTTATTAAGACACTAGGGTCACTTCCACTATTTTTAGACTCAAAAAAACACATAAAAGCATGAACAACATACTAGAACACACCAACAGGTAAAAGACTAGTTTCCGAACGTGTTGGTTGTCCCTTGACGTTTGACTTGCAAACTCTTTAAAATTGACTAAAAAGGCTATTCTTTATTATTTTAAAAAAAAATTAATGCATAAAACCCATGTGAGACTCTACTTTATCCTACTTCATTTTGAGGGGCGTTACAATAGTAAATTATACACACGTAGCCAGACCAAGGTGCGGGGTGAAATTCTCTAGATGTCGAACCAAGAATTTAGAGATACCTAGTCTATCACTTTTCATGTAGCACACTAGGAAATGAGTGCTATTACTAGGATTACTGCGTTATGAGCTTGTGGGGAACACATATACCCTAGTTAATTCTCTCATCTTGAAAACAACCAAAACTGACTTTGTTTACTGATTACTTACTGAATTCTTACATTTTGTTTCACATCCCCCCCCCCCCTTTTAATAAGTTGTTTCTGGAAGTAATTTGAGTAAACGAATATAATTGTTGGTTAAAGTGAAGTGTAAACCATTTTCCTCGTGGGATCGACCCCAACCTACAAGTTGGGTTCTTTACTTGATAACGATAACTTATTCTTCTTTAGGGAGGTGTAATTTGAGCGTATCAAATTTTGGCGCCACTGCGGGGGAATTTGGATTTTAGATTTATTTTAACTACATTATTGAACTTTAGTCAAATATTTCCTAATTTTACTTTTTCCCTTTCTTTGTCTCTCTAAGGTTCTGACTCTAGTGTAGGCCAAGTACACGAACCCATGCTGAACCACTTACTCCCTACAATCTAGAGTTGAACCGAACTTCGTGAAGAATGAACAATCAAGGAGTTCAAGTTAATCCTATAGGGGGAAATCTAGGTGATGAAGTTGAGTTGCAACCTTTGTGGATAGTTGGTGGGGACACCCAGGTTCTAGCTGAAAATCAATTGGGAGATGCAGTGACGGTGCATGGTCCACCAGGCTCACAAATGCATGACCACTATAGGGGCAACGTCTATATTGTTGACACTGATGGACCTCTTGTCCTACCCTTTTGCCTCCGGGGCACACTTTTATAGTGACCAGTAGCTTGATGCAGATGCTTACAACGAGGGGCTTGTTCTCGGGGTTTCCATCGGAGGACCCCCATGCTCACATAGCCAAGATGAGAGTGGTTTGCAAGAGCTGTGTAGGTTGACTAGACTTGGATATGGATGTCATCGGATTATGAGTATTCCCTCTATCACTGGCAGGCGATGCTGCTGTATGGTTCACTGAGATTTGTTATAACTCAATCTATACATGGGACCAACTGAAGGATGTGTTCTTAGCAAGATATTATCTAGTGTCCAAGAAGCTCAATCACAAAGATAAGGTCAACAATTTTGTGGCACTACCTGGAGAGTCTGTGAATAGCTCTTGGGAAAAATTCACTACATTCATAACAGGTGTTCCGAATCGCCATATTGATGATGAGTCGCTGAAGGAATATTTCTATCGAGGTCAGGATGACAACAATAAAGTAATGCTTGATACTATTGCGGGAAGTTCATATGGTGAGTGCACATATGCACAGATTGCAAAATAATTGGAAAAGATCTCTCGCAACAATAAAACATGGAGCACTAAGAGATCGGATAATGGGAGAAACACATTTACCGTTCATGCTACAAACAACCAGTCTGCGGATGAGATTCGTGAGGAGATAGATCAGATGAGGACTGAGTTGGGGTTGGAATTGAAGCATGTGAGCGGAGGTGCGAAAAAGGTAAATGTTATGAACTACTTGACTAGAACTATACCACCAGTTGAATAGTGTTATTATGAAGAGGATGCTTTTGCGGTGAATGATCAGATGGGGGGTTTTTGACCAAATACCCAAGGATCCAACACAGAAAATTGGCGCCAAGGTCAAGGAAAACAAAATCAGAACTATGGCAATTACAACCGAGAGGGTCAATATGTCCGGGATGGGAACATCAATCGCGACAACAACTACAATCGGAACAACTATGGCAACAAAAATAATCGGGTTGGACCTTATGTTCCCCCTCAAAATTAGGAATCTAGTACTAGGGAAGCTGGAGGCAATATGGCGCGTATTGAAGATATGATGCAGAAGATGATGAGAAGGTTTGATGCAACTGATGAGAATGTAAAGGAGATGAGAAATGACTTGTCTGGTATTGTTCAAAAGGTTGATTCCCATGGAGTGTCAATAAAACATCTATAGGAGCAGATGACTCAGTTGTCTACTACAGTGAACCCACGTCAACTTGGCACTCTTCCTAGAAACACCTTCCAGAATCCAAAGAATGATGGTCATTGTATGGTAGTTACAACTCGACGAGGTAGGAGAACCATTGATCCACCTATGCAATCTGGGGTGGATGTTGAGATTAGAAAAGAAGAAGATGATGAGGTAGAGGTTTGAGAAGAGTCTGAGAATGCGATAGAGAAAGAAGCAGAGATATCTCAGCAACTGGTCCCCATACCTAGATCTCCACCACCTTTTCCACAAAGGTTAGTGAAGAAGACTGAAGATGGTTAATATCACAGGTTAATTTGTATATTGAAAGAGCTTTCCATCAATGTTCCATTGATAGAAGATTTGGAGCAAATGCCTGGGTATGCGAAGTTTATGAAAGATATGGTGATAAAGAAAAGGTCTGTGAGTTTTGAAGATGCTGATAGATTACAGCATTGTAGTGCTATTGCTACAAGGTCTCTATTGCAGAAGAAGGAAGATCCTGGTGCTTTCATGATTCCATGTACTATAGGGTTGTTACACTTTGCTAAGCCATTATGTGATCTTAGTGCTAGCATCAACCTCATGCCATTGTCTATTTATAAGAAGTTGGGTCTAGGGGATCCAAAGTCTACTACGGTGCGGTTACTTATGGCCAATCGAACCGTGAAGAGGCCCATTGGTGTACTTCATAATGTGCTAGTGAAAGTCGAGTCATTCATCTTTTTGGTGGATTTTGTGATTCTTCACTGTGAGGTTGATTTTGAGGTTCCCATCATCCTTGGGAGACCATTCCTTGCCATAGAGCGTGCGTTGGTTGATATGGAGAAGGGGCATATGAATTTCAGACTGAACAATGAAGAAGCAACTTTCAATATTTGTAGGTCCATGAAGTAGAGTGGTAGGCTCCAAACTGTATCTGCCATAACTTATAGAGTTGAGAGTCAAACAGAAGTGCAAATTGAAGAGTGAATAGGTGTTGAAGCATTAGCAACAATTATGATTAATTTTGATAGTGATGATATTGAAGAGTACGATGAGTTGGTAGCTGCACTCGATAGGTTAGAATATGGGTCAAAACCAGAGAGGTATGAATTGGCCATGAAGAATCGTGAGTCCCCACTCGCGAGACCATCTATTGTGAAGGCACCGAAATTAGAGCTTAAGGCTCTACCACTGCATTTGAGGTATGTATTATTGGGTAGAGATAATAATTTGTCGTTCATCATTGCGGCAGATTTAAATGCGAGACAAGTAGAGTGCTTGGTGACTGTGTTAAAAAGGTTCAAGCGAGCTATTGGGTGGACTATTGCATATATTATTGGGATTCCTCCCGGTATTTGTTCTCACGAAATCCAACTCATACCAGATCACAAGCATAGTATCGAGCACCAGAGAAGATTAAATCCACCTATGAAAGAGGTAGTTAAAAAGGATATCATCAAGTGGTTGGATGCCGGAGTTATTTATTCCATTGCAGATAGTAATTTGGTGTGTCCTGTGCAATGTGTGCCTAAAAATGGTGGTGTTAATGTGGTTCCAAATGAGAGAAATGAGCTTGTTCCAATGCGGCCCATGACCGGATGGAGAGTTTTCATGGTTTACCATAAGTTGAATATGTGGACAGAGAAGGACCACTTTCCTGTGCCATTCATGGACCAAATGTCTGATAGACTTGTAGGCAAGGGTTGGTATTGCTTTCTTGATGGGTATTCGGGCTAAAACCAAATTTCTATTGCTTTCTTGATGGGTATTCGTGCTAAAATCAATTTTCTATTGCTTCCTTGACGGGTATTCGAGCTAAAATCAAATTTCTATTGCTACGAGCTACTATCAGCCGATTTCTCTATGGTCCTATCACCGATCACTCTTGGTCAGTGAACACAGCAGAGTTTGATTACCGATGGGATATCGTGCGGGGAGGTGCTTTCCAGAGAAATATTGATCAACGGTAGACTATTACACTATGGTTGGTTAAATATATTGTTGTAGATGGCAAGCGTGCGGAGTGGGTCACCGAACCACGGTTGGGTATCCAAAAGGCAACATTAAATTTTGTGGCAAAGTTCTTCCGGTTGTTGGTGCGTACCAGGGTGTCGCCTACAAAAGCTGACAACCAACTCACATGGAACAGAGCCGTCATGCTTGCAGCATTAGTAGCAGGATTGAAGATTGACTTTACTCGCATACTGATGGCAGAGATTCATGAGAGAGTGTTCAAGACCTCCAGTACTTACCCCTTTCCATGTTTGATTTTTTAGTCTTGCGGGGACTCTAGAGTGCCTATATGGCACAGTGACATATTGATCCACCCTACTAGGACTTCGGATATAGGCCTCATTCGAGATGAGGAAAATATGGCGTCATCACGCCGAGAGCCCCAGGTTGAGGTACCTCCCTTGGGCACAAATCTTGCAGACACGGTGGAGCAGGAACAGGTCATTGATCCTAATATACCAGGCCACACCAATACTGTCCCAGCCTCCTCTTCTTAAACCGCTAGTAGGGCTCCTAGCTTATCCTGGTATACACTACCGTCAGGAGTTGTCATTGTCCCGATGTCCAGAGTATAGATATTAGGGGCTCAGATGGCCACACTACTGCACCACATCCATCCTTGGATGCAAAAGTCGATAGCAGAGTTTGAGGCCAGAATTGAGAAAAGGGTGGCAAAGCAGACAGAGCAGCAGATCCAGACAGTTCATAAACGCCTGGATGCGTTTGAGTCGAGGGTTCTGGCTCGACCAGTCCCCGACACCGATCTTTCCTCCATCCGGGCAGAGTTGGCCAGTCTCCGACCTGATGTGGATGCCATTCTTGAGATGCCTACGAATGAGCCAGAGTATGCACCGATGGTATTGTTTGAG
Organism: Solanum commersonii; assembly: GCA_029007595.1. NCBI lineage: Eukaryota > Viridiplantae > Streptophyta > Magnoliopsida > Solanales > Solanaceae > Solanum > Solanum commersonii. The sequence continues at coordinate 660,923 of JAJTWQ010000148.1, forward strand.
GATACCGTTCTTCATGCCTAATTCAGGGTAGACACAAAGACATAGCATGATCCCACCCATGCTCGTGGCAAGAGGCACCGCTTTAGTCACCCTTCTGATACCATTGATGATACTCAAACTAGAAAAAGAAGCGTAAGGAGGAGGAGCAAGCTAGGAAAGCATTGATATTAGATGAGGAGTTGTGCTAGAAAAGAACACTTAAGGCTGTTGTTGGGGCATTGAGTTCTGTGCCCATGAGGAATGACGTGAGCACCACTCTTGGTGCAGTTAGAGTTGCGGATAGCACTACTGATGGTGTTGTTCTTGTTGATGCAGGCACTACTGAGGGTAACCCGAATGTTGATTTAGCGAGATCCGAGACACTGGACCCACCCGCTTGTTAATGGTTCATCGACGCTATGCGCTATATGTTTTCTTCACCCAAATCAATTATTGTTTCCTATTTATTTATTTTTTGTGCATTGGGAACAAGTGCACCAATTTTTGTTGGAGGTAGGGTAGATGGATTGTGAGTGATAGGATGAAGTCTGAGTAACCCAACTCATAAGCCTCTCTTGGGGTTTTCTTGCCTCTGTTCTTTTCCCCCAAGATACTATTTTATTTCTGTTGAACCGGCATGTGTTAGGATCGTATGTGTAGAACCATGAAAAAGAATGAAGCATGATGGCTTATGAAAAATGATACCCGTCTAAATTTTGTGATTTGTGTTAGAATTTGTAGGCTAAGATAAGTTAAATGTGTTCGCTCTGAGTATGACATGATAATGAATCAACTTGATGACATGACTTAAGCTAAAACTTGAATTGGGTAATCAGATAATGAAACTATGTGTGAAGTGTGTGTGAGAATAGTTGATTGTTCAAATAGTTTTTATGCCAATCTAGAACCTGCCCGGTTAGTCCTGTGAAGATAATCTACTCTAGAGGCTAGGAAGTGATTATAGGCCCTTGTTCTGATAAGTCCACAAATTGCCTAAAAAAAGAGTCCAACCAAATGAAATAAATGCTCTCTTTGATCCAAATACTTTGAGCCTAAATTAGACCATTTCTATCTAAACCCCTAACTCACCTTCCCATAATCTACTATGTTGGCCCCGACCCCTCCTTGGACATGTACACTTCGACTTAGGCCAAAAGCCTTAGTTGAGGGTGGCTAATGTAAAAAGTAACTTCAATCTTGGCCCTGATCCGACATCGGGTATTGTGCACCTCAACCAATGGAAAATCCATAAGTTGAGGGTGGCTATGAAGGAGAGAACCGAAATAAAAATGGGTAGGAAAAGAGTTTGATATTGAAAAAGAGAAAAATAAAAAGAGAGGAAAGGATGTGACTTGTTGAAAGATAAAGAAAAGAATAAAATGCAGGAAAAAGATGAAACTAGAAAATAAAGAGCTACAAAGTCTAAAGTCACATCCATGGTGGAAGAAAATCAAGGGAACAAAGGTAAAATGGTAGGATGTCAAAAATAGGGCAAAAAGAGGTTGAAAGCTTAGTGTAATGTCAATGAGGGCGGAAAGTCACTAAGAAGTACCCAAAATGTACCACACCTTACCCTGAGCCTACGTTACAAGCCAAGAAAGTCCTAGAGTGATCCTAGAATCTAGTTTGGAGAGTCTAAGTAGTGAAAATAAGAGCAAGCTTATGGTATTGAGCACTAACTGTACTTGAAGTTACTTCTGAATGTGAGTGTTAAATGAATCCTTGTACTCAAATTTGTATTCATTATGTGAAAAAGGGATTTCGTTTGAAGTAAGGGTACTAGTTACATTGTCGGAAAGTTGGTACCTTGGTGATAGTGAAACAGTGTATGTTGTGTATTGGTTGGTCGATCTTTATCATATTTTAATCCGCATGAATTAGCTTGTCAAGTCTAAGAGAATAGATTTTGCACCCGAAAAGAGGGTTGGGATAGAGAGCCATGTGATTGCTTGTGCTTAAATTGCTTTTTTTTATACAAGTGTTGTTTAATGTCTTAATGCATCGCTTGAGGACAAACAACGAATTTAAGTAAGGGTGTCGATATTTCGTGAGTTTACGGTATTTTTCACTACATTTTACTTAATAGTTGTGTCTGTCTAGGGGGTTTTTGTATTGGTTTTTATGTGTTTTTATCATGTTTTGAAGAAAAGATGTTCATGCACGGAAATAAAGAGACAATTGAAAGATGTATAGAAAAGGGCATCTACGGAGGTGATATACGGACCATAGGTCCATTGACGCTTCGTAGATGGTGACCGTAGATCAGCAGGGCAAGGCATGGAAGCAGAATCAGGGAATCTAACTAAGTGTGGAACCACGGTGACTATTGACGGTCCATAGATTGATCTACGGACCATACTGTTGAACTGTAGAATGTGACTGCGAGGGTTCTAGTACTTGATTTTTGGAGAATTTTAAGTATGGAGCTATAGAGAGCGATTGATAGACCGTAGATCAAACAACGATCTGTACTCGTGTTCCGTCGTTTGCTTAAGAGAAGCTGATTTTTGGATGCTGAAATATTTTCCAAGTCCTGGCTGACGGAAGGGACTCACGACCATAGATCCATTGACGGTCCGTGAGTCAGTCTCGTGGATTGAAGACGCGTGCCTGAACAAATTTTCCTTATTTTGTTTTCCTTTTAATTTAGGACTTGTTTTCTATAAATAGGGTATGTAAACCTCATTTTTGGGGTTATATTTTATTACTTTAGTTCTACTTTGTGACTTGGGATTATTTTTTTGCAAACCTAGCAATTCTTGATTTCCTAAGTTGATTTTGAAGATTTTGGTATTGAAATTCAAGTTTTAATTCCGGGTTTGCTATTCTCAATTACGTAGGTTCATAACTCTTTCATCTAAAATAATGAATTGTGTTCATATGATTATGGGTAACTAAACTCCACAACTAGGGTTGTGGGAACAATGAGCGATTAACAAAGTATGAACAGTAAATAAGCAATTCTTGAATAGTGTGTTGCATGCAGTGATACTTCTTTCATTTAAAAATCTTGTTAAAGTTGAGAACTCGCCTTATTGCTACTTGTGGATCCAAGGAGGTAATCAACAATAATAGAATTATCAATATAGATTTAGTGTGATACTATCTAATAGTCTAGTGTCAATTGGTGTAAAGTAATAACAAAGACTAACATCGATGTGATGTCTAATATGAGGTAAATGTAAGGGTTAGTAAATTATACACACATAGGCGGACCAAGGTTTGGGGTGAAATTCTCTAGATGTCGGACCAAGGATTTCGAGATGTCTATCTTATCACTCTGCATGTAGCACACAAGGAAAGGATTGCTATTACTAGGATTACTGCGTTATAAGCTTTTGGGGAACAGGTATACCCTAGTTAATTCTCGCATCTTGATAACAACCAAAATTAACTTTTGTTTACTAATTACTTACTGAATGCTTACAATTTGTTTCACAAATCCCCCCCTTTTAATTACTTGTTTATGGAAGTAATTTGACTAAATGAATATAATTATTGGTTAAAGTGAAGTCTAATCCATTTTTCTCGTGGGATCGACCCCAACCTACAAGTTGGGTTCTTTACTTGATAACGATCATTTATGCTTCTTTAGGAAGGTGTAATTTAAGCATATCACCTACCTCAAACGCGACCTCTTGCTGCGGATTCCTCAGTTGGCGGGCTGACGGGAGCTACGGGTCTGACGCCGTTGAACCTCGTGTTAACCATCTGTGGACAGAAGAATGAAAGAGATTAGATACCCATTTGAATCGCCAGATATCAATTGGAATCAAGTTATAGAATGAAAGGAAACAGAAGAAAGTAGAGAGATTTCCTAAAGTCCTATAGCCTCTTGAAGAAAAATATAGACATCTCCGTACCATTCCGCAACACTCTACTAGACTCCTTTTGGTACATCGAAATCATTGAACCTAGGCTCTGATATCAACTTTTTAACGACTCTGACCATCATGATTGGCACCCACACTAACCCTCCAGTGGTAGAACCAATAATACTAATTAGCTAACCAAGAACTACACAACTTAATCAAAACTAAGGCATTTAAAGTTACGGAAGTAGGTTTATATGCATAGGAAAAGAAATAGGGAGTTCAACAAGTCTAAAGAAAATGGATACAACCCAATGAAACATAAGAAAATCCTAAGTACTAGTCTATGTCCGAAAATCTGGACAGAAACAGAAAGAGAAATCATGGAAGCTCGGAAGAGCTGACTCACCCTTAAATTCGATTGATCACTTATTTTCTAAGCGAGGTCTGTTAATAGCCGTATGAAGATGCCCTGTACTCAACAAAGAAAGAGCAAGCGCAGTATCACTACAAAACTACCATGTACCAGAAGGATCACGCGGCTATCCCACTAAGTGCAACATACAAAAGTCATTACTACATATTAATAACATGCATACACCGAATATATACAATATCAATATCATTTACGAATAACGTTCAATTCCAGAATTCTCAAATTATACAGTTATGTCAAGTCAATGCTCCTCTCATGGAACCCACACTCAAACTATTAGTGTACCGGTATGTGGTACCCGTTCTAATATTTATTTCGGTACGTGGCAACTGATCTCAATTAGTGTGTCAAAACACAACACCCGATCCATTCAACATGCCACAATCACAATCACAGGTATATTCTCATAATCATACATCAAGTCATGATTCATGGCAATTAATCATTCAACTATCCTTATTTACAATTAAAGTGGTCAATAATGCAACATTCACATGCATACATGCATCATAATGAATAAAGAACAAACATATATCACACAACATGAAATCACAACCATCACCTACCTCGAACAAAACTTGAATCCCTTGAAGAAACATTATTCTTCCCTTTCCAGATTCTTTCTGCTTGTTCTTGCTCTACAAACAATTAATATAACACGGGAATCAATAAACAACGCCTAATTACCCAGATTAGAACAATAATATCAATCCTAGGTCAAACCCTTGATCCCCATACCTAGATTAGGGATTTTTCCACCATAATTTCCATATCAAAACCATCCACCATCGATAATTACCCACTAGTTTACATTCTACGAATTGAAAATGGATTTGGGGAGTAAAATCCTTACCTTTAGCCTTAAGAAAGGTGAAAAATGGTCAAGAACTCACCTGGGGCCATCTCCTAGATCTCAAAATCGAAAAGTTTAGAATAAAACATTTTTGGGGATTATTTCTAACTTAAGTCACATATGTCCTGCCACAACGGACCTCACCCTGCTACAGCTGCCCCACCCTTGCCGGAAAATCCTACCTTAGCGGCTTGCACGGAAACAATAAGAAAATTTAAGAATTCCAAAACCCCATTTCACAACACACCTTCAACGCATGACACTCAGAAACTAACTATTCATGCTAAGATCAGTTTCGAGAGTTCTACTCACCCGAATATAATTCTGCAAAGTCGTACGGGTTCCTTAACGTCTTATCTATCTACTCATGTGATGAGAATTATAACTAGATCACCCAATTTTTACCAGATTTTCCTAGACCTTGCTGACTCCAATGTCGTTCAAATCTGGACTAGGTTGGGAATTTCCAAGTTACTATAAAAAAGTTTTCGGTCCAAAAATTTTCCCCATTCGCTTTTCTATAATGACGGTAATTGATCGTTACAGATGGTTAGGAAAGTAAGGTCGTCATTATTATTATGTTTAGATATTTGTGAGCTCAAGTGCTCACAAAATTATGCTATGAGATTTTAATATGTTATGTGTCTTTTTTTTTAATATCTCGTTGTGACCATTCAAATGTCACCTACTGCTTGGTGATAATTGCATTAATTATTTGTAACTGCATACTATAACCATAACATAACTATGGTTTGATCCAAATAAGTTGGGGTCGGTGATATGAAACCTTAAAAATAGTAATGACTATTTTGAGACAATGATGAAAAAGATTTATGCTAATAACAATTTTAGGGTCATTTTTAGCATATACTTGATATGGCATACTATAATAAAATAGAGATTGATGGACGTTCTTATGAAAGGAGTCGAAGGTCGTCCATTTGAATTTAGTTAATTATGATCTTGTATGGACGTGACATTCCACTTTACTTGGGAGTGTTGTTGTTCGAGGCTTTTTGGTCTCTTTTTTAATGTCCGATGTTGTTCTTTATAACTTCTTATAATTTATAAAATCTCATTACTTCGAACCAACTATTTCCAAGGAGATTTTGTTAGACTTCTTTCTTATACTTAAAATCTCTCTATGACTCATAATATTTGTATAACAAAAATGAAGATTAAAAAAATATAGCAGTTCAAGATTTTGAAGGAACGCTTTGCCTTAAGATAAAACGTTCTTAAAAATGAAGTTTATGTATCGAAAATACGAATATTACTGAATGATCATATGTAAGCTTAATAAAATAGGTCAACTTCTTGCGAAGCATGGATAATTTACCTAGTATATATATAAAATAGAAACTTAGTCCCGCCTACGTGGCGCCACCACAAACTAGGGTTCCATTTTAAATTTATTTATTTCAAAAACTAGGCTTCCCCTTTCATGAAACGTTGTGACTTTTATCAAAAGTTAGGACTTTTATGAAGGGTTGCGACTTTAATGATAAGTTGTAACTTTTACGAAGAGTTGTGACTTTTATGAAGAGTTGTGACTTTTATGAAATGTTGTGACTTTTATAGAAAGTTGTGACCATTCCAATAAAGCACATGAAACATTTGTTGACACCACTTTTTGTTGTCTATAAATATAGGGATCTTCTCTCATTATAAAATAACTGAAATTCTAAACTACTTCTTCGTTTTCTTCTGTGCAAATAAATATTTGTGTACTTTGCTCCTATTGAGTGGCTTACTACACCATTGCATTTGAATCAATACACTAGTGAATAGAATCGTTCTATCCTAAGAGGATCTATTCCGTTAAACCTTGGGTGCTAGAGGAGAATAATTTTCTTAAGGAGATAATGTGCATTAAGTGGGTTCAATATTCATTCTACATTACAAATCTGGGTAAATTTTTTTACAGTCATATTTATGCTTATGTTATTAATATAGCGCTTTAAGATATCAGATGAATGTTTTTCCTTAAGATAAAATGTTATTGACAATGTAGAGTATGTATTGAAAATATGGATATTACTGAATAATCATATGTAAGCTTAATAAAAAAGTTTAATCCCGTGAGAAGCACATGTAATTTACCTAGTTATAAATAGAAGGTAATCCTTCCTCGAATATAATAAATACATTATCTTGAAAAAAATATTATAGTTAATGATAAGGGTAAACTAAAAATATATAATTAAAAAATATTATAGTTAATGATAAAGGTAAACTAAAAATTAAATATAAAACTATCCACTAATTTCATTAAGTGAACAAGTATAGTTAAATATTCCAAAATAATATAATAGATAATTATTGTTGGACGGTGGCACTAATATTTGTTCCTTACATAAATTGTTCAATTGGTCCCTAAATTGTGGCTGAATGAGTGAATTTCCCCTAATATTCTACTTATTAGACGCATGGGAGGGGGAGGAATTATAAGATTGAAAAATAGAATAACATCTAGAAAGTAAAAGGCTTCTAGTTTTTTTATTTATTTAGTATTCGACATTTTAGTGTTTTTTATTTGGTATTCGATATTTGAGTTCAACTATTTTAAATTCTATAGTTAAATGTTAATTCATTGTTAAATTGTTCGTCCCTTTTGTTCGTTCTCAGTTTCATACATTTGACATTTTTTTTAAAGAACTAAATTGTTCTCCCTAAGAGAATTTGAAAGAGAGAGAAATATAATTTCTATTTCTTAAAGGTGTTCTATTAATAACAAAGTTTGCTTTTATTATTTTTTGAACTATATTATTTTGATGAGTAATTGTTTCATAGTTAGAGAATCAAGAAAATTATAACAATAAGAATTGTATTATTATTATTATTACTATCTCCAGTTTTAATAGGATAACTTCCAAAAAAAAAAAAGATATCGCATATATAATTAACTACTATTTAAGTTTGAATTTTTAAAAACTACGATCAATTCTGCCCATAATGCAAAATCCATTGAAAGAATAAAAAAAGGTATAAAATAAAAGGTAACAATAAAAATCATTGACTGTGAATAAAGTACTTTTATCCTCTTAATATATATATATATAATGATTGTGTTTTAATTGTTGAATTTTTCCTCGTCATCTTTTTAGAGTCCGTACGGATAGGTTTTAAAAAATAGTTTTTAACTGAAAAATAAAAAGTTAAACTTAAAATTTACTTTTAGACTTAAAAATCATTTAATTTTATCTCTTATCCTGCAAAATACTCCATAACTTATTTTAAGTCATTTTTTCAATTTATTTTAAGTTATTTTTTATTTGTCAAACATTTCCAAAAGTCAAAAATTGATTTAAAAATAGGTTTGACTAATTTTTAAGTCAATTCCAACACCTCTTAGTTCTGGTGTTCTTCCTTTATTGACATTCATGCAATAGAAGTCTTTCATGCAGCAGAATACTAGTTCTTTCTTAAATTGAGGTATTAGATTGGAGTTTCTATAGACACAAAGTCGCTTTTGTAGGGAAGTATCTTTTAATGTGACAGTTAGGGGTGTGCAAAAATCGAATTGACCTATAAACCGAATCAAAAAAATGTTATTGTTATTGGGTTAACATTTCAAATGGTTTTATAAAAAAAAGGGTTATCGGTTCGATATTGGTTTTTAGTATTGAATTATTTGATATGCCTAAAACTCATAAAGATTAGTAATTTACTACTTTTACTTGTACATAAATATTAAATAATAATTTCAATACCTTACTAGTATGTATAGATATAAAAGAATATCCTCACAATCTGGTATCAATAGGTAGTTACAATAGGTAGTTGAGCTAATATCTTTGAATTGAAAATCATGACTACTCCTATCAAAAACAGAGGGGGAATGGAAACTCTGAACATCAGGAGCTCACCCCACCCTGTGAATCAAAGGTCTTCTCCGCATGAGGTACACGTCAAAGGCGAGAAGGAGCTCACCCCAGCCTCTAAATGTAAAACCTGTTACGCATGTGGCACAAAACAATGATGAGAACTCGTACTATGACCTTTAGTGTGCAAAAATGTAATATGACTACCAACAAGTACTTTGTAGGCTTAGGCACACTGAGATCTAAAGACAAGGAAAGTATAAATAACAAGTAATAAGGGAATGTATAGTACAAGTAGCTAAAGAAAAAATATTGAACAATAAATGTGAGGAAAGACAAAGGAATAGAATATTAGAAGCAAGTGACTCAGACAAATGAACATACTTGAAGTGCTAGCCAGATAGGCTAATCACTACAATAGTACACTATGTAATTCAACTAACCGAAGTACAACAATGGTAATCACCGCTACACTGCTACATATCATAACAGCCAAGAGGCCCATCCAACCCGACCACACTAGGTAGAGACAATATAGAGACAAGTCCAAGCCATTCATATAATGGACTAACAAACTAACATAAAATAAACAATTATATACAAATGACCAAACCAGGTAGAGACAATATAGAGACAAGTCCAAGCCATTCATATAACGAACTAACAAATCAACATAAAATGAACAATTTTATACAAACCACAACCTAACCGTACCCCATAAGCTGATAATGTATACAACAACAAAAATATCCCAATCGACCCCCCATAAGACCGGTGGGTGCAAACAATAATCAATTATACTTGTGATAGGCAAAACATATTAATGCAAGTTATGAAATGAAAAAAAACATGCCCAATAATACCAAGTTCCACACAACCATGTATAGATACCTACCTCCTGACATGTTAGGTAGGACCCACGTGGATAACCCTCTTCCTGTGTTTTGGGTCCACAGGACTCGGAATGTCTGTATATGCTGCCTAGTCCCGATTCAAGATTATAACATATATGTCATAGTCCCGGATCAGCTTTAGTCATGGTAGCAGGGATTTATGTAACCAAATTACTAGACAAAGGGTCGGCGATATTCTACACTGATCAAGTAAAAAGTGAGCACATCCTTGATGCCTCTTTTGTCTCAAAAATTAATTTATCAAAGTTGTAAATGTAGTAGAACTCGCATAAAACATGTTTTTCTAGAGTAAAAGTGTAGAATGAACTTCCTTAAAATAAGTAGTGAAAATAATTTTGTTTACCCGGATTGTACAACAAAACACGTGAAAATTAGTAATGATGCAATTAATGCCATCACAAACATCCATACATTAGAATGTAAACAACTAGATGTACATTACTAATTCGACCTAGCTCCCGCAGCATATAAAACTAACCTTAAATCCAGTTGTTCCTCGACCAAGGCCTCAAGTCCAACAATATCCCAACACACTCAACAATAACAACATAAAATGATCACTACAACTTTGGAAATGAGGGAATTTGTAAAGACTCATGTCATTATCCAAAAAGTTGTTTTACTCTGATCTTTAACCATAGGGATCCCCATAACGACCAGAAAGGGTGATTACAATTATTTTAAACTCTTATGGAATAGAAGTCAAACTATCCATCTAGTAATCCTCTAATTTGTATCATTTTCAACCTATTATTTGTAGAATTCGATCTCAACCCTATTTGGACTAATATATCTACTATACCATCAGTAAGAATTCTTATGTATTTATTTCCTAATTACTAGTCCTAATAAATAATCCTAGGACAATGGAAATCTTCACTAGTAACTAGTGCCTTGACTTTATTTATAACAAAACTAAGTTATCATTAACCTCATAGCCTCTACTACAAATGAAAGGTAATATTTCATACAATTGACCCTTGTGGCCAAGTCATTTCCCATAATCCACTCATAGTAAGCTTGGTGCATTGGTCTTTCCTTTATCATTAACCGGAAAAATTACATAACCAAATTATTACTGTAATAGGTTTTGTCTAACACTACTATGTTGCAAATGATTTGTCTAAACCGAATAAAAACATCACGAGTGTTGCATTTTTGGACATCCAGTTCTATGTTTTTGTTAAAAAATAGATGCAGGAATGTGCATATTCACACTTTCCTTATGATGAATGCAAAAAAGAGTATTCATTGCCCATTGGATGTTGTTGTGACTATAAAAGCATTTCTTTGATTTTGTGGGGTTCGACCCAACCTTGTTTTATTACTATATTATCTTTGACAAACTCTGCATCATATTGTTGGGATACAAGATTAATGCTATAAAGTATAGGTTTATAGTTCTTAGTGAGGTCTAAGGCACAATTACCCCCCTAGACTATGAATGAAATCCCAAAGACACACCTTAACTAATCTATGGTCCTATTAACCCCCTAAACTCATTTTTTGTGTAATTTTGTACACCTTTTGGCTTACGTGGCACACTCTGTCACACTACTTAAGTGAGGCGTATAGGAGATTTTTGGAGGCCACGTAGGTCAAAAAGGTTTACAAAATTACAAAAACAAATAAGTTTAGGAGGGTTAGTATGACCATAGTTTAGTTAAGGTATGTCTCTGGGATTTCGATAATAGCCAAGGGGGGTACTACTGCATTTTCCCCTCTTACTTATATTGTGAATCCTAGTTTTAGATATACAAATTCTTTTCAACTCTTACAGAATAGAAATCAAACCATCAGTTATTGCTCTATTTTTTTTTATCATTCCCCCTATTCTTTGTGGACATTACCTCACCCTTATTTTGGTTACTGTATTTGCATAGGATCACACTAGATCATCTTAGGGTGTAATTTTGAGTGTATTAGGAACGAAAGATATTTGTTATGTAAAAGGGTATTTTAACATTGAGGATCAAAGAGTTTGCTTCTATTAAGGTGTTATGGAGAAATTATCTAGTTGAGGGTTCTACTTGGGAGGCCGAGGCCGATGTGATGTCCCGGTATCCTCATTTTTTTCCTCCTACTGTCGTTTGAGGTAATGAGTTCCTCTTGGTTTTCATTTGATTGAAGTCATATGTCTTTTACGTGTTTTCATGATATCCTTAAAATGCATGTTCATGAAAAAAACTTTAGTTTCAAAGAAAATGGCTTCTATGATTTATTTTCCATATGTTTTTGTGTATTGAGTATGAGTTACTTATGGACTTCATGAGATGAATTGTTTAACATTCCTTAGCCTGGAGTAGAGATTTCCTCCTTGAATATGTGTTTTATGTATAAATTTCATTTAGGCTCCATGAAATTGTGTTGGACATTGCTTTTAAGTTTAGAAAAAGTAGTTCCTCCTTAAATGTAAGAAATCTCAAATTTCATGCATATTAGGTTTTTTGATGTAGTTCCTACTTCCATATAGTGCGTTGAATATATTTGGCTTGGAGTTGTTGTTTCCTTCTCAGTTGTGTAACACCTCGTATTCTACGTGCACTAGTTCCATTTATATGACGCTTATAAATTTCCTTGTGTTATATTTAATGACTTGGTTTCCTAGGCAACTAGTGACCATAGAATAGGTTTGAAGAGAACTGTTGGTAGACTTTAATGCGACCCCATTACGTTGAAATCGATGGAAGTATTTAAACTTGAGATCATAAGGTGGTATTTGAGTCTAGATTTTAGAGTGGCATAATGTATATAAGCTTTAAGTTAAGTTAAAGGTATTAAGGTCTATAAATGGAATAAAATATTAAGGTGCTTGCTTGACTTAACTAAGCTAGTTGGTGACAAGTAGGTGCATCACCTACTTTGACTTATTGACCAACCCAAACGACCAAGTTGCATCACCTACTTTGACTTATTGATCAGCCAAAAGGACCAAGTAGGTGCATCACCCACTAAGACTTTTTTGACCATGTTATTGGGCCAAGTACACTACCACCTACTTGCATTAATCTGTCCAAAGTTAAGTGGAAGAATAAGGGGAAAATGGACAGCCAAGGCCCAATATTCTTAAGTCCAAAAAGGCCCAAGTGAAATGTCTAAGTAGGTGGATCACCTAATTGACAAATTGTGGGCCAAAATGAGTGAGAAAGTCGGCCAAAGAAGGTCCTTTTAAAAGATATTCATATCAGCTTTTTCCAACCATTTTTACTTTGACAAAAATCAGATTTCTAGAGCTTTCTCTCTTCTCTCTCTTAGCTTCATACAAAAGCTATTAAATACCATTAAGGTTCTTGAATATTAGGGAGATCAAGCTATTGGAAGTTATCAGTTAAGACAAGTTCAGGAGGACAACCTTTACCTTGAAGAATCCAAGTCTTAGCAAGTGGTAGTTCTATACAACAAGGTAATCTACTGCAATGTTTTCCATCTTTTGCTTGAGTTAATAAGGACATTTGTCATGTGTTAGTGAGTTGGAAATTGTTCCTTTTAGATTGTGTAATATTGGGGAGGATGTTCTGGTGATTAGTGCATATTAGGACAACCATGGAGGGGAGTCCTCTTTAAATTCAGTTATGAGCTTGTTTGAGCACTTTAAAAGTAATGTTATATCTTCAAGTGCTAGTGATCACAAACCATGATTCATATTGCTTCAGTTACATTATTATGTTTAAGGCCTTTTGTATTTATGTTATGATAAGGGATGTGACTGGATGTGCAGAGAAATTAATGTACTTAAATATTGTAGGGAGTTTTCGAGATGACCTGATACAAAGGTTGTATTGTATATAGACGTGATTAAAGGGAAAGGGAAGGAAAAAAGCATTGGCTAGAAAAATTGCATGCTTACTGCTTGGTTACCATTTGGGTTAGATCAAGCAGCCCAAATTGATTGATTAACTACTAATACTAGTCTTACAACATATTATATTGTAGATTAGTAGTGTGAACAAAAGAAGCTTAAGTCATACTTTTTGAATTGTATAGCACGGTATGCAAAGCTATTCGATTTCCTATTTCTTTGGCATAAATCGAACACTTTTGTTACAAAGTAAGCTTTCTAAGTGCCCTTGGTAGTGACTGATCCATAGTGCATCATAATATCTCCAATGTAGATAATTATCTCAATCCTACTCCCTAAAGCGTTAAAGTGAGTACTCTATTATGTGTTTATTACTAGATGTACATGCGTACTCTACCAAGTATTAGCATGCAAGGTTTAAACTTGTTTCATCGTCAAAGTGCTAGCCTTTGGCACTTATTCCTCCTATATAAATCAAAATGCTCCGAGATTAGACATGGTAGATATGTTTATATGTTGGATATACCATTTGCTTATATCTCGCAAACTTGCTTCAATTGTCTACTCCATCATATAAGTCATCTTTTTACATGTTCATATGTTCCTTTATTGGTTATCACTCCATTATGTTAGACTATAATGCTACCTCACAAGATCCCTACATTCTCTATTGTACATTTTATATGTACTTACTTGGTATATGTATATGTCCCTATGTTGAATCTGTCCATGTGTTCCCTTGGTTCCACATCCATGTATACCTTGTCTTTTATATTAGTTAGTATGTATTTGGCTACCATATAGAGTTCAAATCTCTGAATGTTAAATATCTTCACTTTATATGTTCTTCAATTTGAGATGACAAAATGCTTGCTGAATCATATTAGCTCCTAAGTATTACATTGGTGTCATAATTGCTTAACATATCATTGTTATTATCTTAAGTCCATATTAATATGTCTCCTACTATGTTTTACTTTCACGAAGTTGAATAACACTATGACCACCAAAAAAACAATCTCAAAAGAGTTGTGAACATCAAAAGAACAATCTCAAAGATTAATGAGACAGGGTAAAAAGAATCTATATAATTATGGGTGAAAGCTCAGGGGTTAAAATACCTAGCATGGGCCGATCCTAATTCTAGTACTTAAGGGTGGCAACTCAGAGGTGATAATACCTAGCATGGGCCGATACCAATCTATATTATTATTGGTGGAAGCTCAGGGGCTAAAAGCCTAGCTGTTCATTTGTATCATATGCCTTATAAAGATTGTAACGCAATGAAAAATAAAGAAAATTATGTAAAATACACGATTCCACAAGTATAATCAAAGGTGGTCTCTAATCATTCTTTATTTGTATTTGGTTTCACTAGAGCTCTCATTTTACATATAGTTGTATTATGCCTTACATATTCAGTACATTCTTTCGGGACGTCCCTTATTGGGGACGCTGCATTTCATGCTGCAGGTACATGTACTCAACTAGTAGATCTCCCCAGTAGAAGCAGATCATACTCAGTGGTTGTTTGTGACCTCAAGGTTGATTCAAGGCTTTGCCAAGTCTTTACTATGTGTATTTTGATAGTTGTCCAATTATCAATTTCAGTAGAGGCTTTGTAGACATTGTAAAGATATCATCTGTATTTATAGTCTTACTTGTCACATGTTGTGGTTCAGTTAGTCGACATGTGTTTTTATATGTAGCTTCTCATTAGTAAATCTATTTGTATAGTAGTTCACTTTCTTATCATAGTTCAGTTTTAAAGAATGTGTTCATATGGTTCTTGTCCGCCTCACCTAGGATTGGGATGTGACAAAAGTGGTATCATAGCAGCTTATCCTATGGAGTCTACAAAGTCGTGTCTAGTAGAGACCTACTTATCAATGTGTTGCGCGTCACATTTATAATTAAGGGGCTGCTTGGACATTTCGGAAATGTTTCCTTCCTTCATAAGCTAGATTGTGCGATAGAGAGAAGTTAAGAAGTCAATTTCCACTTGTACATGATCATGTTATTCATATTATGCTTACTATTGTTAAGGTTAATGGTAACTAAAGTGTCAACATGCAACTTACAAAAAAGGACCTTAAGTTACAAAAATTTAGACTAGATTGAGCTCTTTTTATTCGACCATCCCACTCCACAAGGTATGTAAGGCTTTTATGTTATTTGCATCTAAAGTTGCATCTGTACAATTTGTATCACATTGGTTCAATTGAGAAAGATATAGCACATGCTTAAAAAATGGTTGGTTACCTAGTTACATATATGAGCTGTAGCATTTCCACACACATCTTCTTAGGAGGATTTAACAAACTCTTGATTTCTTTTTTTCCTCCATATTTATAGGATCTATTCCTACAGAGGACACTTATTCTTAGTGTGTGATATACATAGAATTTTCAGTGTTACACATGTTCTCAAAATTGATGTTGTTGAACAAATTATTTTAGTTTGATGAAGCAGTGGCACAATCTGATAGGTGAATGTATCAGTGCAATAGTGTTACTAGAGATACCCCTAATTCGCTGAAAATGCCCAAATTCTCACCATAGATTATCCCGAATATGTTAATATTTGGCTTTTATATGGTATGTGGCAACAACCCCGAATAAGTACTAATATGATTTGTATTCTTTTCATAGTTATAAAACATAGGGATAAGAGTACCAATTGTTGCAAATGATATATGTATGGTAGTTACTATTATAATCTATATGTTGCCTATAGAGGATTAGTATGTGACTAAAGGGTAAGGTTCACAAAAGTAAAATTGATTGGTCAGACCTAAGTTGTGATTAGTTAGGTTGTACATAGTGGGATAATAGTACATAAAGCTACTAGTATTGATTAAAAGGTACTTGTTCGATAGGAAGTGATGAGTCCACAAATTGGACTCATTTAGGGCTTTATTTTGATAGAAATAGTGTCCTCGAATGCTTATTTTGTCTCAATATCTAATAAAAACTCTTAAGTTTCTGGTATTTGAAGCTTTAGTGGAAGCATGGATACTTAGGCGCAAAAAAGAACAAAGAGGCTGAAAAGAACGAAGAAGTTGAAGCATGAGCATCGCAAAGATCCTTTGGTGATTCCCCGAAAGGACAGACTCTGCCCTTTGTTCCAGTATGTGAAGTCCTGAAGGAAGAGGATTAAAAAGGCGATGAAAGGAGTAGTCGGCGCTTCGCTGAATAGTTTCACAAAGCTATATTATACCGCCCAATGGTCCAGAACGTGAAGATGCTAAAGGCAAGCATGAAACGGCGATGAAATAAAAGAAGGGCGAGTTGCCGAGTTATTCGGTGGCATCGACTAACTTCGTTGAAAGATTCGCCAACACTATTTTCTGAAGTTTATAAATACTAAATTTGTTATTAATTTTAGAAAGTCTGAACCATTATTATTATTATTTTCATAATAGAATAGTACAGTTTTAGATATTTTCTCTCAAGTTTAGAGAGGGTTTTGTGGGAGACTTAAAGAGAGAAGGATTTCATCTTCCCGAGTTGGAAGTGGGTCTTCTCCATTCTTCTTCCTTTGCTTAAATCAAGGTTTAATTTCTTCTACCCATTTGATTTTAGTAACATTTTAGGTGTATTTTGTTATTTCTTGATGTGTGGCCAAAAAACCCCATTCTTGGGGTATGATTTAGCAAATATGTGTTGATATTGTTGTTGGGTCTTGCTTGTTGATAGTGTAGATTTATTTTAATTGTGATTTCACCTAGTGGTTATGGTTTAATTTAATGGGTTTGTAGTTGCAAATACAAAACCACCCATGTGTTTATGGCTCTCCCGAGAAGGAGGTCGCAAAACCAAGACCACTAGACTGATGGCCTAAGGAGTGGGTTGACATGAGGTTCAGCCCGAGAGGGTGAGCCCTAGTCCCATATCCTAACACTCAACTCGAGAGAGTGAGTGGGGTAAGGCGTGGGCTGGTCTTCATTCGACAAATTGGTGTCCAAGAGGAACCCATTTGAAACGGGGTAAGTTGCTCGAGAGGGAACTTATTTCCATCTAAACCATAGCCTAGGCAGTATTATCTTGCAAATTTTCTATTTAAAGCATGTACCCAACGATTTATCTCAACTTGTATTGCGGTCACACCCCAAGAACATTTCCCCATACTTGATTTTCTTGTTAATATTTGTTTTTTTTATTACTTGTGACAAAACCCCCAAATTGATATTTGACACTTTCGTGTCACCCCCTTTGATTTACTATATTTTTGTTCGTAAATGTCTTTAGGTACGACTAGTTAGAGATTAATTTTATTTTTCTATTAATTCTCAAAACCACTCCCTTGGGACACGACCCCAACCTTTAGTTGGGTTACTATACTATTGACGATCGTAGACACTCATACCGTAGGTTAGTATCGTTGGTCACGATAAGCATTAAAATGGCGCTGCTGCTGGGGAGTGATGTTGTTTGATAATTTTTAGATTAGTAGAGTTTTTGTTCTTCTAAGTTGTAGTTTACTAATTTTACTTTTAGTTTTGTTCTTCGTTTAATTGTCCATTTAGATGAGCATGGCTGAGTAGAGTAGTGGCAATTTAGTTGAAATAAGCCTAGGAGTCCAAAATGACCTCACGCTGACCGCACTCGCATCTCAGCTAAACGACTTGGCCATCAAAATCTCAGAGTTGGAAGTCCAATGCAACAACAAGGGGAGGTATATACCCCCTTGTGAGCGATGTAAGTCTAAAAATGGGGAGAAAAATCGTGTCGAGGACACACTTCATATCATTCTCTATAAGATCACCGATCAAGATCGGGTGTTGGAAGAAATGAAGGAGAATGTTGAAGTGTTGAATCAAACAATTGGATCTCATTCTAGATCAATTCAACTGAACAGGTCAATCCTGAGTTTTGCAGTACCTCATCTCGACCTAAATGACATATTGGGGTCACCTAGTGACACTGGGGCAAACCCCAATAACGGAAAGTAAGACAAAGCTTACGTCGTACCACAACGTAAAATAAGGCACTTCTTGGGAGGCAACCCAAGGTTTTACTGCTTTTAATTATTCTGTTCGAATAATGGTGTGCTGATTTTGTAGGGTAAAATGAGAAAGGTGTTGAGAAGTGCAAGTTGGCGAGCCAAGGACCCAGTGGGCGAGTCGCCGAATCTATCGGCGACTCCGACTTAATCCGCCGTTGGGACCCCAAAATAAGGGATGTCCAGTAAAACTCGGTGAGGTAAGTATGCATTCGGCGTAACACTGATTTTATCGGCGATAAGACTAACGTCGCCGAATGACAGAGAAGTGAACAGTTATGTAAAGGCAGAAAGTTAAAATGTTTGAATATCTCACTTTCCCTCATCTCAAACTTCTCAAAATCACACCAGAGGTACTTTTTCTTAGATTTTTACCTTTCCATTAGTATTTCAATTGGTAAATAATGCTTAGGGTTTGATCTCTATGCTGCCTAGCATTTCAAAAAGAAATTTGATCGGCATTAAAGGTTAGCCCATAAAACCTCAAATTTATCTTAAAAATTTTTGCACTCTTTTACAATTGTAGTATCAGGATGATGTGTGCTGGGCTTCTTTGATAGAAATAAGTTTATATGCTATGAGTATTTAAAACTTAGTTGCCTGAAATATTTTAATAGTCGAATGCCTTGTCGTTTGTGCTTTAATTGAACTGAGATTGCAATGGGTACTGCTTGATTTTTGTTATATTGGTTGGGTAACACCTAGATAGCTCGTATTTGTACTATATAATGAAAATCCCTTAATGAAGGAATGGGTTACAACATTCTTAAGGGTGATCGTAGTTAAATTGCCAAATTTGGCAAGATCGGAAGAAGTCTGAGTATTTTGGGGTGATGGGGAAGAGTGGGTGTTGTGTGAATTTTGTGTATGCATGCTTTGATTTCGTTTCCAAGGCTTTTTAGGTCGATCCTAAGAAGTGGGTTGAAAAGTAGGCACGTTAAATCAATCGGCGAGCTGGGTCGAGTTCGCCAAACGATTCGGCGGTTCGCCCATTGGTCTTAGATTACCGTTCACTCATGCCCATAGTGCTGAGAGATCTGTAACTTTCGGCAGGCACATCTGTGGACGTCGAAGGTTGTCGGCAACTCGCCAATAGGACTTTAGACCGCCCTTTGCAGGCTCCCTTTACCCTATTTCATTGCATTTTTTGGCGGACAACTTTGTCATCGCCGAAAGTAGTCGGCGTCTCGCCACATAGACTTTTTCATCGTTTATTTTCCTAGATTTCAAGCTAATACCTTCAGCGAATTCGGCCTAGCTCGCCGAAGAGATTTGGTGATTCACCGACAGATCAGCTGACCTTTCTGGTTTAGATTTTCTATATTTTAGTGTGATTGTTCTTCTAACTAATCACAAACCTTTACAGATATGGTACGCACAAACTTAAACATGCCACCTGAGAACAAGGCTAAGGGAATTACAGTCAATGAAGGAGGATCACGTCCTTCATAGAAAAGAAAGCAAGATCTCCCACCGGGAGATAAAGGCAAACGAAATAAGCATATTGCTAGAAAAAAGGTCAGCTATTGAGCTAGATTTTATTGAGCGGGAAGATGAACAACCCTTGATTCATTGAGATATTAGGCCCAGAGATAGACTTCAATCAAGGATAGACTTCAATCAACACTTATCAAAGTTACATCAGCTGCAACTCCTCCGACTAAAGAATCAGTGAGAAACTTGGCACTACCTTCAGTGGCCCCTGCATATCTCGTAGCTCCACCTCCACCCAGACTATTGAACAGATTGAAAGGCGATGGTTTACGAACCATTCTAGAAGAAAAGTTACTATTTGTGGAGGTTTTGGAAGGTGAGCGTATTAGGGTGCTTGACAAGCTCAAGTATCATGAGTTCGAGTAGTTCAATAGACACGGGGCCATTACATCCCTTCTTGGGTTCAGGAATTCTACTTAGCCTATGGGGAGTGGGTCCCGAAAAATAAGAAAATGCTAGTGAGTTCTGACTGGTGAAGTCGGTTATGGTTAGAGGCAGGAGGTAGAGTGTCACAGCGAGCATATTAATGTTATACTTGGTCGATCGCCGCACTTGGTCTGCCCTACCAGGGTTTGCCTATTGTTTTGTCCCTGGATGATTTGAAGGGTTGGTTAGCCCCGATGATTTCAGACATCACCCCGAGGTGGTTGGGAGCGGGAGCTCCGATTGAGAAGAGGGATATGAACATCGCCTCACGATACTGGTTTAGCTTCATCAGCAGTACAATCATGCCATCCCAGAACGAGTCCATTCTGCGTCATCCTAAGATGGCATGCCTTGGTTCTATCATGGCCAGAAGGCGGATCGACCTGGAATTACTGGTTTCACACGTGATAGCTCTGAGAGCCAAACAGACATAGACATCTCTAGCTTTTCCTATTCTAATCACTGAGTTATGTTGGCATACCGGGGTACCCCGTGACCCTGCCAGCGATATAGAGGTCACCCCTTTTTCTTCCACCGATATCCGGCGTATAAAGGCCGAGTTCACATGAGAGAAGGTTGACAGGAAGAAAACAACCCCAACAGATAGCTCCCCAGAGGTCGATGCTGACTCATTGCCAGCAGAGTTACCCTCATCTACTCCAGCGTTGGAGCCTTCAGGTATACCCGCTCCTTCTTCCCCTTCACAAACTCCAGGTACATCCTCTTCCTCCCAGCTTGCCAGAATCACTCAAGCCATGATCTTGAAGATAGGGAAGTTGGCCTATTTAGCTGATGTGAGAGCTACCCGACTGGAAATGTCCATTCCAGGGATGATCATCAGGGCCATACTAGCAGCACTTATCCCACTTCAGACTGTTGTTGATGCCCTAACAGTGAGAGTCATTGCCTGCGAAAGAAGACATTGAGAATCTTCTGAGTAGGCACCTTTTAAAGTCGAGATTGCGAGTTTAAGGAAGGACGTAGACTACCTTAAATCTACTAACTCCACTTCACTAATAGAGAGGAAAGATGATAAGGATGCTCCTGAGACCACCGGAGATGTGCAGGGGGATGACGCAGCATATGCAGAGTCAGATGTAAAGACCGATGAGGAGTTGATATCAATGGATGCTGAGGAGACATATGAGAGCAGAGATGAGGGCATAAGAGACTTGCCAGATCTTATAAAGATGGTTGTGCAGCCGATGACCCAAACATTACCGGCGGAGACGTCCACAGCAGCTCCTAGCAGATCTGGCACTGCTATTCATTCTGAGACTACTCCGGGTACCGATGCCCATATACAGATTGCCCTATTAGCCACTGACACCCCGACAGAGAGAGAGAATGCA
Organism: Solanum commersonii; assembly: GCA_029007595.1. NCBI lineage: Eukaryota > Viridiplantae > Streptophyta > Magnoliopsida > Solanales > Solanaceae > Solanum > Solanum commersonii. The sequence continues at coordinate 682,816 of JAJTWQ010000148.1, forward strand.
TAGACAGGATCCATATTTACCTCTTTCTATGTCTTATCTTTCTTTACTTTGCCTTTTGGATTCTGTATTATTTGCATTTGAGGACAAATGCATGTATTTGTGGTAGGGTGAGGCCCACCTCCTTATTTTGGTGTACATTTGGGTTATCTGCTTTTAGTTGTGTTTTTAAAACTGCTTTGTGATTGTTTGAGCTTGTGACTCCGCTTATTCTTAATTGCAAATGATTTTTGACCCTTCCAAAAAAATTTGAATTTTTTGCACATTTTTGCCACCACTCATGAGTTGAATATGGCTGTTCTTTCGCAAAAATTTATGTCTCGGTTTTGATCACTACCATTGACTTGAATAGTGCTATAAATTGAACTAACATGAAAGTACGACTACGATGAGGCCAAATAAAGTTGCATAGACAATATGTGAACTCGTTGCATCTCATTGTGATTAGCCATTTATCAAATTGATTCTCGTGTAATGACCATTGCACACTAGCGAAAGTGTGTAGTCTTGTTTGAGTGAAGTGTCGATGCCTTGTGTGATTAGCTTGCTTTGAAACTTGCATGAATAACCCTAGGATTTACCCTGTTAGTCTGATAGATTTAGAAAGGTGTCCTCTTGAGGTGATCTTAGGCAATTTTAAAGAGTGTGAGCCAAATTTGACATATACCTCTTTTGCAGCCTACCTGTGAGTTTGTGAAACTCTTTTGAACACCCTTTGAGCCTTACCTTTCTTTGGAAGAACCTTGATGAACCCTAGACCTTACTTGAACCACTACCTACAATCCTCTTGGGTTGTGGTTTAGCGAATAGCCAACTTAGGCCAAAAGCCTAAGTTGGGGGTGTGGTGAAAGGGTAAAGTAGAAGTCAAGAAGTGCAAGAAAAGTCCCCCATAACCTATGGTATTGCATAAAAATTGAACGCCTTCTATTCAATTCAATTCAAAAACAGAAAAATGTAATGTGGAACGACACTAACCATATTTAGTACATTCTTTCATACTGATGTCTCTTATTGGCGATGCCGCATTTTCTGCTGCTTGTTGATGCTTATCATGACCAACGACACTAACCAATGGTACGAGTGTGTATGATCGTCAATAATATAGTAACCTAACTAAAGGTTGGGGTCGTGTCCCAAGGGAGTTGTTTTGAGAATTAATAGAAAAACAAAATTTAGTTCTAACTAGTTGTAGTTAAAGACATTAACAAGTAAAAATATAGTAAATTAAAGGGGGTGACACAAAAGTGTCAAATTTCAATTGGAGGTTTTGTCACAGGAAGTAAAAACAACAAAAATAACAAGATAATCAAGTATGGGGAAAAGTTCTTGGGGTGTGACCGCAATACAAGTTCAGATTAATCATTGGGTACATGCTTTCGATAGGAAATTTGCAAGATAATAGTGCCTAGGTAAAGCTTTAGATGGAAATAAGTTCGCTCTCGGGAAACTTAACCCGTTTCAAATGTGTTCCTCTCGAACACCCATTTGCCGCATGAAGGCCAGCCTACGCCTTACCACACTCACTCTCTCATGCTGAGTGTTAGGATATGGGACTAGAGCTCACCCTCTCGGGCTGAATCTCATGTCGACCCACTCCTTAGGCCATCACTCTAGCGGTCTTGGTTTCGTGACCTCGCTCTCGGGAAAGCCGAAAACACATGGGTGATTTTGTATTTGCAACTACAAATCCATTAAATTAAACCACAACCACTAGGTGAAATCACCATTAAAATACATCTAACATATCAGCAAGCAAGACCCAACAATAATATCAACATATATTTGCTAAATCACACCCCAAGAATGGGAGTTTTTAGCCACACATCAAGAAATAGCAAAATAAACCTAAAATAATACTAAAATCAAGTGGGTATAAGGAATTAAACATTGATTTAAGCAAAGGAAGAAGAATGGAGAAGACCCACTTCCAACTTGGGGAAAATGAAATACTTCTTTCTTCAAGTCTCCCGAAAAATCCTCTCCAAACATGAGAGAAAATATCCAATAAAGTACTATTCTATTGTGTAAATTTTAATAATGGTTCGACTCCTCAAATTAATAAGTATTATAGTATTTATAAACTTCATAAAGTAGTGTTGGCGGATCGCTCGGCGAGGTTAGTCGAAGTCGTCGAATGACTCGGCGACTCGCCCTTCTTCTGTTTCATCACCTTTCGTGCTTGCCTTTAATATCTTTACGTTCTATACAATTGGGCGGTATGGCACTGCTTCGCAAAACTGTTTGGCAAAGTGTCGACTGCTCCTTTCATCGCCTTTTTGATCCTCTTCCTTCAAGGCTTCGAGTACTGGAACAAAGGGCGGAATCTGCCCCTTTGGCGATTCGCCAAGTGTGCTTGGCGGAGATCAGGCTTCAGTGTCTTCGTTCTTTTCGGCCTTTTTGTTCCTTTTTACATGTGAGTGTCCATGCTTGCATTCAAACTTTAAATACCTGAAACTTAAGAGTTTTCGTCAGATATTGAGACAAAATAAGCATTTGAGGACACTATTTATATCAAAATAAAGCCCTAAATGAGTCCAATTTGTGGACTCATCAACACCCCCAACTTAAACTTTTTGTTGTCCTCAAGCATACTTGAGTTCAACCATTCAAAAAGAGTGTCTCAAACAGTGCTACACAAGACTCAATCATGAATGCACACAACAAGACTCAATTTACTTATGCATGGATCAATTGTGTACTCAAAGATTCATGTTGTGACACACCATTACCAAAGATTCTCATGCTCGCAATACTTGCTACTTGTGCAAGTTCAAGCTCAACAAGAAGTATCTAAATGCCCTCAGATAAAGAATGATTCCATATTCACACACAGAGGTTAATCAATACAAGATCAGGAATCAGATGTAACGCTCACACTCAAAAAGAGGAACACAATGCATGTTTTCACCCATAGGTTTGCCCTTATTTTCCAACCGATTTTCGATTCGGCTTACGCAAGATCAAAAAGGTCTTTCTAAGGCTTGTAATGGGGATGTGTGCAAAGGTATGGTCATTTAGGCTCAGTGACTTTTTCCTCGTGAGATGTGGTATTCTTAATGCATTCTCTTCTTTTCCTTTATCAATTCTTTTTCTAGTGCTTCTAAGTCATCTTTTTATTCACCCCCATGGTTTGCTTGGAAACCCGATTTCTTTTGACCTATATTCCATATTTTTTTAAGGGTTTCCATTGTTCTGCAACACCATGGGTTGAGTGGGACTTTCCTTGCACTTCTTGACTACTCCTTTTCCTTTTTACCACACCCCCAACTTAGGATTTTGGCCTAAGTTGGCTATTCTCTAAACCGCAAATCAAGAGGATTAAGGTAGTGGGTCAAGTAAGGTCTAGGGTTCATCAAGGTTCTTCCAAAGAGAGGTAAGGCTCAAAGGGTGTTCAAAAGAGTTTCACATGCTCATGGGTTGGCCACATCTGAGCCCTCAATTTCCTCTTTCATGGCATAAAACTCAACTATGTCAAATTCATCCTACAATCGTAGGTTTCACTTTAATACTTGTATAATCTTACTAAAAACATGTAGTTACGTCATAAACAATCAAAAACAATCACAATTCACTCTATTGGATCATAACTCATAACATTAGAAGAAACCCTAGTTTGACTTGGGGAATTCTTCTTTCAAATTTGGGAAAAAATCGAGGCTTCATCGATGAAAGTAATAAATGAATGAATAAGCCATCATACCTTGATTACAAAGCTAACAAAGCTTGAAAAAATAGAGCCCTGACTTGACCTAGCTTGCTTCTCTTCTTCTTCTTCTTCACTTCCTAGAGAGAGAATATTTAAGAGAGAATTGGGTTTCTTTTGGGGGTCTTGAAATAATGATTAACACTTTGTTTGAGGGTTCGAAAGTGTTATATAGGTGGTCTAGATTAAGCTAAAATGATACCACCTAATCCTAATTAAAACTGGAAAACCCTAAAGTGCCCCTAAACTTAACCCCCAAACTGCCTCCTTTTCTCCCAACCACGAGACCATACTTACGGGCCATGGGTGGAACCACGGTCCGTGCTGGTCAACCGTGGTTTGTGTTTAGAAACACTGGAAAAGGTAAGTTGACCTACAGAGCCCAACCAAGTGGCTTGGACCCATCCACGAGGTGTGGGTCCAGCCATGGTTACTACCTTAGGCAATTTCTCTAGGGTGCTCATCCACTCGGCTTCCCAAGGAGCATGGGTTCAACCACATGGCGTAGATGGCACTTGTGGGTAGAATCTTGATACTCTAAGATGCTAAGTCCTCTATTAAAGTTTGGGGTGTTACACTTCTCCTCCTTGGGATCATTCATCCTCGAAAGATGTTCTAGGCACTTCTTAAGGTCTCCACTCTAGACTAGCAACCTATCATGAATGCAAGCCATCTAAATGCACATAACCAAAGATAAATCATCAACTCTAAGCTAAACACCCTTAATGCATCACATGTAAGTAGGAACTACATATAACAACCCATTATGCATGAAATTCAACATTTCTCATGTCCTTGGGAGGAATTACCTTCTCTAAGACTTAATGAACACTCAAAAATTGTCATCGAGTCTAGATGCAATTTACCCTAAAAAGCATATCAAAACATGTTCACCGATTCATCTGATGAAGTCAAATAGGTAACTTATACTCAATGCACAACAACATGAGGAAATGAAGCATTCAAACTCATTTTCTTTTAAAAACACAAGTTTTTCATGAACATGAACCACACAAGGGAATCATGGAAGCATCTTAAACACACAGGACATCACATGATGAACAAACCATAAGGAACTAATCATCTCAATGCTAAAGGAGGAATACAAGGAAAAAGGATGAGGATATCGATACATTTTATTGGCCCTCGGCCTCCCAAGTAGCACCCTCAACTAAAATCCTTACTAAAAGATCACTTCTCAAAATTTCTATGGAAACAACTTCCTTGCTCTTCTATCTCTTAACTTGCAGGTCTAAGATCCCAACCTGTATTTCTAAATTAGAGGAATTCTCATCAACTCCACAACTCTTCTAAGGGATCTATGAATGCCAAATTTTTAACACATTTCCTTATCATAGAGATATGGGAAACCAGATGCACCTATGATATCTCCTTAGATAAATCTAGCTCATAAGCACCCCTACGAACACATCTCAAGATCTCCTATGTATCTACTTAACTGGGACTAAACTTCCCAAACTCACTACACCTCTCAAGGCAAGAATTTCAGTCAACCCAAATCATGAACATCAAGAACACTCAACGACCTTGCTATATAAGCACATCATCTCCCCTTTGGGGTAAGTCTATACGGACTTTCTAAGTACCATTTCTTTCAAATCTAGGGTCGGTTCCAGTTATCATAAAGCTTCAACATCCTTCCCAGAAGATGAATCTAGACCATGGTGAATTACACTTCTACCTTTTTTATAGAAATCTACTCACTCAACACATCTAGGCATTACTTAAACACCCTATTTAACCAAATCTATCAACCTACCCCAAAACTCATTATGACTACATCAGGTTCTACCATCAAATAAACATAACCATAATGCAACCCATTCATACTAAAGACAACATCAAGGTTTATCATTCCAAGTCTAACAAGTTACAAAAGACAATCAACAGCAGTATCTAAATAAGCATAAAACACATATCGGGAGAACCGATCTAAGGACACTCATGTTCACCTTTAGCTTAGATAGCATAAAACCTAATTGATTTGGAGCATCTATACCCGAATCAGTAGGAGCAACTTGCTTACCCTCTCTTCCTCTAGCAGTAAGTACCGGGCAATCTCTCATTTTGTGACCACTCCTACCACAACCATAACAACTCTCCATGCCAGGTAGGCATCCACCATAGTTCTTGTTTCTACACTTAGTGTAAGTAGGTTTAGGCAACAAAGATTTACTATTACTCCCTCTTTGAGGCTTAGGGTCAGACACCCTCTCTTGGCTAAATCGTGGGGAAATCCTAGACGGACCTTGTCCAAAGATCCTTTGTTGACATCTAGCAGGACCATGTCCATTGGACCACACATCAGAGGAATCACTATCATCATTTCTAGACCTCTTTCTCTCCCTAATTCTCCCTTCCAGTTTCTCCTTCTCAATTTGTTGAGCATAAGCCATAAAATGAGTAATACTCATATCATGATCAAGCATGGGCATACAACATTCTTTCACTACCAAGTTGGAAAAACCTAAGACAAACTCACTAACTCCTAACCTAGGATCGGACACTAGAATTGGGGAATATGTAGACAATTGGATGTACCTCAATGCATATTCCATAACACTCATATTACCTTGTTCTGATTACCAAGTTTGTCACGACCCACGGGTACCCCATAGATGTAACAAGGTGTATAAAACCTCAAAGGACTCTATACTATCCACTTAGCATATCATAACATAAGATAATAGAAAAGTGCATAAATTTCAAACATTTTCCAATCAATCTAGGTTTCATAAAACAAATCGTAAGTCTAACACTTGTCTCAAACCATCTAAAACATGAATTGTCTTTGGACACAGCCCATAAAATAGTTCAAACAAAAAAGGAAGACATAAAATGAAAGGGTGATAAAGTCCTCGATGCTATGAGGACTCACCAAACTTCTCTTCTTGATCTACTATGAACCTATCCACGAGGATGGAAGTCAGTATTGCCGAACCTTACATTTGATAAGAATGTAGAAAAAAGTATGAGTTAGTACAATAATGTACTAAATGTGATGGCTAGTATAAATAATAAACATAAGAATAATGTAAGCATTAGTCAACATAAGAATAATGTAGCATAATCATAAGAAATATTAATATAAGTCATAGGTTAAAGATATAAGAGATAATAACATAAATCATAAGCATGAGAGGTAACAACATAATCATAGGCATAATCAAAACATCTAAATGAAACACCTCATAATTAACCTCGAAGCATGCTTGTGCAATGCATGGATAAGAGCCCATAAATCTCACCCACACTTAGCAAACCAATTTAGGCCCTCATTAATTTTCACCATCTTTTGATCTCAACCGTAGCTTATTTCTCATAGAGAAGAAAACATTCAGCTTTAGTCAAACATATAAAGAAAATAAACTATAATAAAAATCCAAGTTAATCGTACACCATAAAAGTAAACCTCATATAAAAATATACTTACAATACTTCCTTGAAGTAACCTTAGTACATTATTAGACTTGACATTGTGGGAATTAGCCTTAACTGACATAGAGACCATGTGAACTAAAACATGATCCCACAGTGTTACCCACACCGAAAAGGGGTTATCCTACTTACCCAAGGTAGAACCATGATTTAGCTTAGGTGGATCCATTAGATAAATAACCTACTAGGGCACGTAGTTTATGGGATAGAAAGATTGCTACTTGAAATCCTAACTAAACTGACATAGAAGGTCTCACTCTCATAAGATATATACATACTTAGGCTCTCGAAGTCAATTGGCATAAAAGGATCCCATTTGGAAGCCAGACTCAACTAGCGTAAAAGCTTCCCATTTGGCTGCTAGACTCAACTGGCATAAAAGCTTTCATCTGATATTCAATATCCACTCGGTGCTAAGCATTATTCCCAAGGAATACTTATTAAGTCCTACTTGACTAATCTTTCTTGGAATATCTCCTTGACAACCAATCCAAGTTAGTTCACTAGGATAGCTTTTGGATCGTGGCAAAGAAAACCTTTCACATCATGTCCAAATGTAAGTATTAAATTCAATTAGGTGAGAAAGCCTTTCAACCTAGAATCTTAATTATGTGAGAAAATCATTCACATCATGTTCATTATGAGTTCATTAGAATAACCTTTCAATCAGCCCAAACCAACAAGATATTCATTAACACTCCCCTCTCAAAGTGTACTCATAGCATATATATAGATTTCATAAAGACATGCATAATTTCATACTTCGCCCTTTCAAGGTTCAAAGCTTACTTCCAATCAACATAGCTAGAATCTACATATTTGTCATGGATATTATCATTACTTAATTGATTCTATCACTTCATACATGCAAACAATCATGAGGTATATTAAGTGGGTAAATCCCTTCCATAACAATTCTATCTATAGTCTTCCATTCTCATGCAAGCTACACTCTCAAAATCTTAATATTCATAATTCAACACATTATCCTTACTCTCAAAGCCCTAGGAATCAACATTAATAACTACAAGTTTTATTCTCAAGAAATACTTATCATAAGCATCTCATAGACCTAAGTCTCAAGGAATTTTAATGGCATGATACCTTTTAAAGCAATTTTAATGATATATCAACATATAGGTTAAATATCAAGCATTACTACATCATAATTAATCATGCATACTTCATCTTAGTCAATTCATGTCCTTGTGCTTTACTCTTAAGCAATTCGTGTCCATGTGATTCAATCTCAAGCAAATAAATAATGCAATTCATCAATCCTAGAAGATCACATTTAAGCTCTTAATTTCCCCTTTCATGGCATAAAACCCAACTATGGTAAATTCATCCTAAAATCATAGGTTAAGCATGAATACATGTATAATAATACTAAAAACATGTGATTACATCATAAACAATCACAATCCTCTCTATTAGATCATAACCCATTACTTTAGAAAAAACCCTAGTTTGACTTGGAGAATTCCTATTTTATATTGGGGAAAACATGGGGTCTTCATGGATTAAGGGAATCTATGATTGAATAATCCATCATACCTTGATTACAAAGCCTAGCAAGCTTGAAACAATGGATCCTTGACTTGGCATAGCTTGCTTCTTTTCTTCTTCTTCTTCACTTTCTAGAGAGAGAATATTTGAGAGAGAATTGGGTTTCTTCTGGGGGTCTTGGAATAATGATTTTGAAGACTTAGTTTTAGGGGTCTAATGTCATATATAAGTGGTCTATATTAAGGTAAAATGACACCACGTAATCCTAATTAAAACTAGAAAACCCCAAAGTGCCCCTAAACATAACCCCCAAACTGCCTCCTTTTATCACAACCACCAGACCATGCTAATGGGCCGTTGATGGAACCACAGTCTATGCTGGTAAACCGTGGTTTAGGTTCAAAGACCATGTAAAATGTGACTTGACCTACGGAGCCCAACCATGTGGCATGGACCCATCCACAAGGTATGGGTCTAGTCGTGGTTAATTCCTTAGGTAGTTTTCTTGGGCAGTTTCTCTAGGGTGCTTATCCACGAGGCTTTCCATGGAGCGTGGGTCCAACCATGAGGCATGGATGGCCCTCGGAAGTGACACCTTGATGCTCTAACATGCTAAGCCCTCTATTAAATTTTGGGGTGTTACAAAGGAATACTTCCTTAAGTAACCTCACTCATCCTTAAAAAAGACATAAGTCATTCGCCTCTAGTCAAGCTTACATCATGGAAGGCATATCTAGAAACACTCCAAACAAATTAACTTAATAGCATAATAAATTTAGGCATACTTATTGTTAAAGACCTGGGGATTTGCGTCATTACGTAGATTATAAAGGTTAATGTGTATCTGCCTCTTGCCTTACAAACTTTAAGATTGGGGGTACTCTCCTCCACAATTACATCATTTGACATGAGTACTTGCCTCCGCATCATTTAATAAGGAGCATGGGTACTCACATCCATGTCAACTCATCATAGTAGGAACGTGGGGACTCACCTATTGTTCAATTATAAGTAGTATCGGAATAACCTAATATCCTTGCATATAAGGGTCAAGGGTCTATGAGAAAACTCTAACTCTAAAACTTGGGAATCAAAAACTCTACTGAATAATTAATTGATATTGGAATTTTATTATAAATTTAAATTTATAGTTGCTCAATTTTTGGCCTGAAAAGCCATTGGGCGTGTTAAGTCAGGCCTCGCCAAATAGGTCAGCGATCCACCGTTTTCTCCAATCCATCGCCGATTCACATTGGCCATTTGTTCTTAGGGTTCTTTAACCTTAGGCGATCATGGTTGTCGTCGCAGAATTGTTCAACAATTTGCCAATTACCCATTTCTGTCACCAAGTTGGTTCTTCCGAAGGCTTTCACTCTGGAACTTTGGAAGGGATAAAGAGCCACTCGGCAGTTAGACGAGTGGTCTTGGCGATCACCAGAATCGCTTTTCTTCACTTCTTCAGCTTGTTTACTCCTTTTTGCATGGTAGTATCCTTGCCTTGTTCCTTGTCCTACATATTTGTAAATCAATGTTTTAATATTAGTTTATAGTATAAATTAGGCATTTGAGGACACTAAAACAATAAAACAAAGTGCTAAATGAGTCCAAATGTTAGACTAATAAGAAACTTAAAGACAGGTCTAGGGAAGTAAAAAGGGCTAGGACAGGTAATGGCAATATTTCAGATGCAAGGCCCGATGGACATGGTTGTCCTAGATTTCAATAAGGGTTTTCTAGTCAAGGTTCCTCCAATGCTCCTTCTAAGTTCAACAATGATACAGTGTCTAACCCTAAGCCTTAAGGAATGAATGGTTTGGATGTTCATCGGCCTAGGTCTACTTGTGTTAAGTGTTGGAAGAACCATGAGGGTAAGTGCCTAGTCAGCATGGATGGTGAGGAGTCTATGATTTGGACTCATTTAGGGCTTTATTTTAATAGATTTAGTGTCCTTAAATGCTTATTTTGTGTGAATAACTGATGTAAATCCTTGATTTCTAGGTATTTGGATTGACGAACAAATCATGGACACTAATTAGCAAAAAGGAACAAGGCAGCTGAAAGAATGAAGAAAAAAAGGCCTGGTGATCGCCTAACCCATTAGGCGAGTTGCTGAATGGCTATGATCTCGCCTAAAGTTACAGTGTGCCCAGCCCTGAAGGTGAAAATCAAATCGGCAATGGAATGGAGCAGTCGGCGTGTTGCCAAATGGTTCCGCGAGGCAGTGTTAGATCGCCCAAAGATACAAAACCTAAGGATGGTGAAGGCCAAAGCAAAACGCGATCGAACTGACCAAAGCACAGATCATCAAGTGGATCGGCGAGCCCAACTTACTTCACTGAGTTGTCTTTTGTGGCATATTTTTTGAATCTATAAATACATTTTTGAATATTTAGTTTAGTATCTAATTTTGATTATCAATCATTTTCCAAGTTTGGAGCTTAGAACTGAGAGTATTGAGACAATATTTTTCGTAGTTCTAAAGATTTGAAGATTTTCATTTTTGAGAAATTGGAAGTGGGTCTTTTAGATTCTTCAATCTTGACCTTTGTAAAGATGAAATTAATCTTACCCAGTTGATGGAAACACAATTTGGTAATGATTTTTATCTTTTTATGATGTCTAGCTAAACCCCCAATTCTTGGGGTGTGATTATGTGATTATGGGCTGATTTAGCTACTGGGTATTGTTAATTGATAGTCTAAATGTTGTTTAAAAGTGATTTTAATCAGTAATTGTGGTTAATTTAAAGGGTTGTAGTTGCAAATGAAACTCTACCTTCGTGTTTTTTGCTTGCTCGAGAGAGAGGTTTTAAAACCAAGATTATTGATTTGATGGTCTATGGGTATTGGGTTGTCATAGGTTCAGCTCGAGAGAGTCAATCTTAAAACCTTTTCCACACATTCAACTTGAGAGAGTGAATGAACTAAAGCATAGGTTGTTCTTAAATGATTCTTATTGTTGTTCGAGAGAAACAAATTTGATTCTAGTTAAATTGTTCAAGGTAAAGTTTATCTCCAGTATAGTCTAGCTTATTCACTGATTCACAACTATTAACTATCAGTTACAATTATATATTTGTCTACCTTAGCCTATAATACAATCACATCCAAAGAACCCGTCTCTTTACTTGTTCCTTAGTGTTATTTGTTGTTGTTATAGTTGATAATTACAATAAAAAAACCCTGTTATTTGACACTTGTGTCACCCCTTAACTTGAACCATGCTTTTATTTGTAAATGTCTTTACCTATGATTGACTTGAAAATATTTGTGCTTGGCTCTTGAATCTTAAGCACGTACCACTCCATGTGAATTCGACCGCAACTAAGTTAGTTGGGTTATATTATGGACTAACGATTGTTGGCACTTGGAATTGGAAAAAGTGTCCTTATATGTGAAATCAAAATGGCACTGCTGCCGAGGAGTGGTGTTGTTTAAAGATTCTTTAGTTAAATTAAATTTTATTCTTGTTAGTTATAGTTGAACTTGCTTAATTTTTGTTTTGTTTTGCTTGTTTGCATTTTAAAACATGAAGTATGAGTGTAAACGACAGCAATGGTAGCCAAATAGGCCAGCAAGATGACATCGGAAACGTCAACGATATCAATGAGACTAATGCTAATGACTCCCATCTTATGGGTGGTATTGGTGCCATTCGCTTGCCTCCGACTGAAGGGAATGCGGTGTTCCACATCAGAAGTACTATGTTGCAGCTCTTGCAATTAAAGGGGTTGTTTGGTGGTTTGGCTTATGAGGATCCCCATGAGCATATTAGAAATCTCATGGATGTATGCGGACCGTTCTCCTTCAAGAACATATCCCAAGAGTCAGATCGATTGAAGTTGTTCCCGTTCTCTTTGATGGGAGAAACATGTAAGTGGCTGACTGAATTGCTACGTGAATAAATCACTTTGTGGGAGGAGTTGGTTACCGCATTTCAAGTGTGATTTTTCCCTCTTTCAAAGATGATGACTATTTGGGATAACATTCAGAGCTTCAAGCGTCTGGAGGGCAAGCCAATTCATGAAACTTGGTTATGATTCAAGAAGTTTCTGCTCTAATGCCCAACTCATGGCTAGCCAGACAACATGTTGCTACAATTTTTTTACCGGAGCTTTGACTCCGTAAACAAGGGTGTTGCTGACCAACTTTCTCTTGGAAGTTTGATGCAGCAACCTTATGTGATAGCAGCTCATCTCTTGGATTGCATGACCACAATCAACAGGGTATGGTACAACCATGAAGACCAGGTTTCCCCTCTCACATTTAAATTGACCAAGAAACATATGGAGAAAGACCATGAGAGGGGCCAAAACACGGCCAAGATCATGACACAACGTGACATTCTGTCAAAAAATGTCATGGGAGCTGGTGCTCGGAGTGTCAATGTCATGGGTGTTGGGTGTGTGAATCCCGAAGAAGATGAGTTCGAAGCATTGTATAATTAAAAGGTGAATTTCTTAGACAACCATGGTGGTGGTTATTGGTCCAACTACCCGAGGCAGGGTGGTAACCACTGCTGGAATAGGGATGAAGGTTGGAAGTATCATGATCCAGAATTGAGGGATCAAAATCCCAATTGGAAGGATGGGGAGAAGGATAGGTATGTTCTTCCCCATGAAGGTCAAAAGCCAAAGGATTCGGTAGGTGGCCAATCTGAGGATATGTTTCTCGTATCCTCTACAAAGTTGATGGGTCAGACAAGATTTTTAAAGAAATGAAAGAAGACTTGTCGACCTTTAGCCAGACTGTTACCTCCCATTCAGTGTCGATCGAGCAGTTGGAGACCCAAATTGACCATATCTCGTCTTATTTAAACTCGAGACAACAAGGGGGTTTGCCTAGTGATACTATGGCTAACCCCAAGAATGAGGTTTGAGTGTGGACTTGTGTCGTGCCACAATATTAACTAAGGCGTTGTTTGGGAGGCAACCCAAGTTTTTTTTTCTTTCTTTTTGAGTTTGAAATAATGATGTGTTGATTGTGTAGGTCAAAGTGTGGAAGGTGTTTGAAAAGTGCAGGTTGGTGAGCTAAAAGTCCAGTCAGCGACTCGCCGAAGTGGTCAGCGAGCCCGACATGGACCGCCATTAGACTCAGGATATTTTTAAATTGGGGTCTGTTAAACTCAACGAGCCCAGGAGCAACTTCGCAATTCGCTGATCAGGTCGGCGATTAGGATCTAATCTGCCATTTGGAACCTCACATTAATTGGAGGTCCTGTAAACCTCGGCGAGGTAAGTTCCCACTCAGCGTGTCGCCGACTAGGTCTGCGAGCAAAACATATGTCGTCGAATGGGCCAGAACTAGACGGTTTTTAAATGCCAGAGGTTTAAACTCCCAACTTTTTTACTTTCCCGCACTTTTGAAATTCCCAAACTTACACCCGCACTTTAGTATTGTATAATTTTTCATTTTTTTCTCTTTTTAGTCATAGGATTTGTGTTTGGAATTGGATTACTTTGCTGCCTAGCATTTCAACTTGTTTAACCGGCATCTAATGTTAGTTTTCCGAATCCCAAATCTTAACTTAGCAATTTTCTACTCATTTGCAATGATCTTATCTTAGTGATGTCTGTTGGGCCACTCTGATAGTGTTTGTATGCTAGAATGCCTATGTTAATTCGAATATTTTGTCTGTAAGGCGTTTATTGTTGAATTCCCAAGATTTTGTGCCTTAAAATTGGTTAAGAATTATGGGGTTTTGCTTGTATGTTGTTGGGTGTAGTCGAGTGTAGTCTACGTAGCCCGTATTTATGTCAAATGACGTATTTTTCCCAATGATGGAGCGATTGACGTCATCCTTAAGGGCAAAGGTCGTCAAATAGCCAAATTTTGCAAAATCGGGAGAAGTCTGAGTATCTCAGGGGCATGGGAGTAATGGCTCATAGTATAATTTGATAGGTGCATATTTTGATTTTATTTTTAGGGGCTGCGGGGTTGAATTTGGGAAGATGGGTTGAAAGTAGGCACGTATGTCGTTTGGCGAGTTGGGTCGAGCTCGCCAAACCACTCGGTGGTTCACTGAAGTTCCCCATCTCAGCTTTAATTTCATGCTAAAATTGAAGTTTGGTTTTGTAACTTTCGGCGAGAAGCCTGAGGTCGCCGAATACACTCAGCGACTCACCGAAAGTCTTTCTGTATAACCCTTTCTTTACACCCCTGACCCATAATTGCACTGTAAGTTTTGGTGGGCTAGTTCTTTCTCGCTGAGTGCTGTAGGTGATTCTTTGAAATGTCGTCCCATAGCCGATATGCCTAAATTTTCTGAGATATTTGAGCTAATCCTTTCGGCAAACCCGATCTAGCTCGCGAAAGAGATTCAGCAACTCGTTGACTGGTTCGGCGAGTCTGTCTGCAACTATTTTTGTGTGCATCTGATTACATTGTTTCTAACTCTTTGTTGTTTTGTAGACATGGCTAGACCAAAAGTTGTCAGTAGAAACATGCCACCCCATAAGAAGGCTAAGGGGATAACCATCAACGAGGATGCCACTGCATTCATGGCTAAGGCAACCAAACTTTCTACATCTGGTGGGAAAGGCAAAGGTAAAAGGAAGGCACCTGCATCACCGGAGGCCAACTCTGACTGTGATGACATCTACACCACTAACCTGACCACTTCAGAGAGTGAGAGAGATAACTAGGAGCAGCAGTATGCAGCTTCAGAGCCCAAGGATGATAAGTTATTAGCAACACAAAGGGCTAAGCTGCATTTTAAAAGGATGAACGATGCGTCTAGGATCACGACTCCTCAGCCCACCGCTATACCTCCTCCGATTCCAGCACATACAGTGGTCCTAGCACCACCAGTATAGAATCCTCCTCCCAAGTCTCTGAACAAACTAAAGATTGGGGGGCTGAGGACAATTATAGAGGAGAAAAGATTGTCAACTCATGGGGTCATTGACAGGTACCCAAAGATTATGAGCTATCTAAAGTCTTATAAATTCCAGATCTTCACCAAGTCCCATGGCCCGTATATTCCAAATTGGATCCAAGAGTTCTACATTGCTTATGGGGCCTTGATACCATAGAGAAAGAAGAAGGAAGTAGCATTTAAACCAGTTGACTATGTAGTTTTCCAAGAAAAAAAGGTCAAGTGTGATAGTAAGGCTATTAATGTTGTCCTGGAATGTCCTGATGATATTGATGACAAGTACCAGCATCTGATCAGGACAAAGACTCTGGAAAATATGAAGAAGTGCTTGGCCACGCTAATATCAGATGGCACTCCCAAGAGGTTGGATACTGCAGCACCGATTGAAATAGAAGGATCAAAACATAGCTGCAAGGTTCTGGTTTGGATTCATCAACAGCACTATCATGCCATCCCAGAACAAGTCGATCCTCTGCCTATCCAAGGCAGCCTGTCTGGGTTGCATCATCAAGGAGACAAGTATAAATCTGGGGATAACTATGGCACAAGATATGGTCAGGAGGGCCAAGCAGCGCTACACGTCCTTCCCCTTCCCAATGTTGATCACCGACCTATGCAGACGAGCTTGGGATTCTATAGATGCGAAAAAGGATGTGGAAGTGATTCTCATAGCCTCTACCAATATTCGAAGGATCGAGGTGGAGTATTTCAAGGATCAGGCGGAGAAGAAAAAGGTAGCTCCGGTGGATACATCCCCTGTTGTTGATCCTTAGACATTACTTACAGAGGCACATTTGCCTACTACGACCCCTGAGCCTTCTGGTACTTCTAGTGTTGTTCCTTTTGACACCCTTAGTCCTCTGCCGCTACATTGACTCCAAGAGCTGCTGCTGTTGTTGTTTCCCGGACCCCGCTCACTTAGGCTGCATTAATCTGGAAGGGGCAACTAGCCCATTCTATCGATCGTCGTTATGCCAAACTTGAAGCCTCCATTCTCGCCATGATTCAGGCAACCCTTACTGATGTTGTGAAACCCTTGAGCGCTCCCATTAATGGCCTTGCGGCTAAAATAGTTGTGTATGAGTATGGCCAAGGGGAAAATGAGGAGGTGATGTCTTAAAAGGCCACCTTTGTTGCACTAAGGAGAGATATGTACGAGCTGAATTCCACTGACATGTCCATGATTTTTGGGACGGTGGATATCCCGGATGTGCCAGTAGAGCTAAATATGTCTCCAGCTACCACCGAAGATGATGTTAGAGTTAAGGAGGTGGATGATCCCAAGTTTGAGGCAGAGACAGATGAGGAGATTCTTAGGGTTGCTGAGGAGGCTTCGTATAAGGGCCTTACTGAGTCTAAGGAAGCCATGATAGATGCAATTATGTAGGCTTCTTTGACGGATACACCCTTGGCTTGCAGCTGCTATTGCTTCTAATTTGACTCTGGGCAATAAGGCCCAATATCAAAGTACTACAACGGGCACTAATGCCCAAACAAATGAAGTGACTGTTTAGCAGAATCCCTTTTTACCTCCCTCTCTGTCTTACTTTTATTTGACTTTTGGATAGTTTATTTCTTGCATTTGAGGACAAATAGCTTTTGTTTGTGGTGGGGTGAGGCCCATCTTTTGTGTGATTATTTCTTTGTTCGTACATTGGGTTTTGTAGTATATATTGTGTTTAACATTGTTGTTGTGGATGATTGAGCTTGTGGCTCCTTTCTTTAATTGTATATGATTTTTGGACCATTTAAAAAAAAAATTGTGCCACCTCTTGTTTCTGTTTGAATGTGCCTGTTCTCTTGCAAATTTGAGTATCGATCTTGATCAATACCGATGACTTAAATAGTGCTCATAATCTAACAAAAATGAATGTGCGGCTGCGATGAGGCCAAATAAAGTAACATAGACAATATGTGAATTTTTTGCATATCGGTGTGACTAGCTTATTGTCAAATTGAGTGTCTTGTGATGAATATTGTACAGTAGCGAAAGTTTGGAGTCTTGTTTGACATTGGAGTCAATGCCTTATGGGTGATGAGTTTATGGTGAACCATGTCTGATGACACCTAAAATTTGCCACGTTGGTCTGATTAACTAAGTGATGCAATCATTTCATATGACCTTAGAAAACTTTGAAGAGTGTGAAACAATTTGACATTCTACCTCTTGTTGTGGCCTACCTTGTGAGTGTGTGAACTTCGCTTGAACACCTTTTGAGCCTTACCCTTTTCTTGAAAGAAACTTGATGAAATTGTGACATTTCTTAATCCATTACCTTTAATCCTCATGATTGGTGGTTTGTGTGAATAGCCAACATAGGCCAAAAGCCTAAATTGGGGGTGTGGTGAAAAGAGAAGGTAAATCAAGAAGTGCAAAGAAGTCCCCTTTGACACATAGTTTTGAGAAAGATGGAACCACTCCATATTTTTAAAAAAAGAGTGAAAAAGAACAAAAGAATGAAAAAGAAAAATAATGAAAAAGTTGTGGAATAAAGTTGTGAGAATGCAAAAAGAAATGGGGTGTCCAATAGTCCGTGGAAGATGAATAATGGGTTGACTAGTGAGCATAAATGAGAATGATGAAGAAAAGGAAAGAATGTGTTGTTCACACAACATTTCATGAGGATTACAACCATTAAGCCTAAATGACCATACATTTTCACTCATCCCGTTACAAGCCTTGAAAAGACCTTTTAGATCTTGAGTGAGCTAAAACAAATGTTGGTTGGAAAATAAAGGGAAAATGGGTTAAGTCATGCATTGTATTCATATTTGTGAGTGTGTGTGTTGCATTTGATTCTGGAACTTTGAAATGTTGTACAATTGTGTGTGAATATGGAATCATTCTTTGTGTGACGGCATTTGAGTACCTTTGTTGAACTTGAATGTAACGACCCTCAAAATGAAGTAGGATAAAGTAGAGCCTCACATGGGTTTTATGCATTAATAAGTTGTTAAAATAATGAAGAATAGCCTTTTTAGTTAGTTTTAAAGAGTTTGGAAGTCAAACGTCAAGGGACGACCAAGACAGTTGGAAACTAATCTTTTGCGTTTTGGTGTGTTCTAGTGTGTTGTTCATGTTTTTATGTGTTTCTTGGAGTCTAAAATCAGTGGAGTTGGCCCTAGTGTCTTAATAAATGTTTTTAGGCTCAAACCATTCGGGTATGACTCCCGGGACCACCGTAAGGGTTACCGAGGAGGACCCCAACCCTTGGCCAAACAAGCTGCCAAGGCAGCTTGAAGTTGTGCATAGAGGGAGTGGCTCTGCGTCGCGGACCTGCTCCACCAATGGCCAAATAGTGGCTCCGAATCGCAGAGACACCGTGTACTCTACTTTCTCAAAATTTAATTTCCAGAAATTTGTGGGAACACCTCTGCATCGCGGACTTATTCCCCAACGAAATCTGCGAAAATAAAACTCAAGTTTGAGTTGTTTAACAGGTCCAACTAAGTGAGGGATAGTTTGGGTACATTGGGGAATTATTATAAATGGTTATTCTACCTATTTTAGTGTATTTTAAGTTTGTTAAAACTCCAAAACCTAGAATTAGACCCCATTCTTCAAATTGACCCTTCCCTCCTAAAATAGATTCTCTCAAAAACTCCATTGAAGACCTTGATGAAGCTCAAGCTAGAAGATGGATTTTCAACTGATTTCTTCTTCAATTTCATGGGTCTTCAATAATTAAGGTATGGTAAGTCTTGATTCTTGAATAACCCCTCATTCAAGGAGTTCTATCAAAGATTTTCAAAAAGTGATTAAAAGACAAAAATTCCCAATTTTCAATCTAAACATAGGTCCCTTGTCAAACATTTTTCTAAATCATTCTATTGATGAATTAATGTGGAATTAAGGTTTTTAAGATAGTTTTCAAAGGTTTTCTTGAAGAACCCATGATCCCCAAATTCTCGAAAATTGGCCTATGATGTGGGTCTTTGTGAATATAATCTGTATTGGTGAAATTATGTTTAAATTAGATTGTATTGATATTTCCTATGAGTATCTATACTTATTCATGTTAAATTATTGGTATATTTATGAGTTGAGAATTATGGCCTTATGGGCAAAGTTATGGGTTGATTCCTTTGTTAATAGAATTGTACTTAGATTATGTTTATGTTATTGAATTACATTGTTGATTCCTATTGCTATCTATTTCAATTGATTATGAATTATTGAGGATTTATCCATAGTGATCATAGCTTGGAGAATTGGTAAGTTGACCTAACTTCTAGTCTATAGTAAGAGAATTGATGTTGTGTTGTTTGGTCCACTTATGGTGGCGGTGTTTACTTCTTGTCTATCTATGCATGTTGATATCATGGCCTTGAAGGCAATAGATGTGAAGTGAATTGATTATTATGGTGCATATGTTTATGAAGTTGTGCTATGAAGGTTATGTATGAAATCCTCAATGCTAGCATGATGTTTAAAGTGTTTTGATGATGAGGAGTATAATGCAAATGATAATGTTAGGGATAAGGTGTGGTCTACATGATTGATTATGTTAAGTACTATTGCGAAATGACCCTTTAACTATATGACCCCTCTATGAATGTGTGATCATATACATGTTAGGAGTACCTATTCAATGTTGAATGTGTCCTTGTCTCCTATGAGGAAGTGTGGGTGTGTGGTCTAGAACCCCTAAAGGCTTTATATGTGAATTGCTCATGATTTGGTGACATTGTGAATCTGTTGTGATCCCTTAAAGGGAAATGCACTCAATATCAATGTTGTTGCTACTATGTGACTATGAGGACCAATATGCACACACACTCTACATGTATAGCTATGAATATGATGTGTTATGGTGTTTATTGAATGATTAACTCTTATATGCACCCTTATATCTTATTATGCATGCAAAGTGTATGATTAGCAAGGTATGAATATGTGTTGTATAAAGGTGTTTATGTGAAAGGCTTTCTCACATATGTACACACATACACATGAATGAATGAATGAATAAGGCTTATGATAATCTAGCGAAAGTGAGTCTCTTGAAAGGTTTCCTCAAATGTACTCTAAACTAGACTATGTTATGAATATGGTATGATTATGTGAAAGGTCATTCTCATATAATGTAGGTTCTATGATGAAAGGTCATTCTTATCTTAGAAACCTTTGAGCTATTTGATACGAGGGATTAAGTCCCTAAAGCCTATTTTATGAACTAATGTTAAATAAAGGCTTAAAGTTGTTTACAAAGGGAGTTGGAGCTTAGCAATGAGTGAACATGAAAAATCAGAGTGGGGGATTCACGTTTAGCAAGACCAGCTTCCCACAAGAGAACCTTCACATTTAGCAAGTCCGGGTTCCCAACATAGATGCTGTCTCATGAGATAGAAACCTCCACGCCTAGTAAGTCAAGGGTTTCTAGTAGCAATCTCCTTGTTCCATAACTACGTGCCCCCATAGGTCTTAGCTTAGTGGATCCACTAGATAGCTATTATGTATGTAGGTCCTACCTTGGCAAGTAGTACCCTCTCCTTTCGGTGTGGGAGTAGAACACCGGATTTCATATAGCTCACATGGTCTAGGTCGGTTATGGCAATGTCTCCCGAAAGTTAAGAAATGAACTAAGATAAGAATATGAACTCTAGTCATGATTTCTTTAAGAGTTACTTTGTGTAGGTAGGACTATGGACCCTACTTCTGCATTGCAAAAGTGGACTCTAAGGGAGGTTATGATTAGGCTCTTTAGGTAATGAAGACTATGGTCTCTGTATGTTATTATGAAAGCATGTTAAGGTTGACTTTACTTATGTCAAGACATGAAGTATGATCATGCATGTGAATTACACTTATGACTTCTTAATGGGTTTGCTTAGGATATGTGGGGGTATGGGACTCCATGTGTACATTGCACAAGTGATCTTGTGAAGGGGTAACTAATGATGTAATAAAGGAATGAATCCTTATATGATGTTATGAAGTGTGTTGGTCTAATGTCTAATGTTAAATGAATATGTTATGACTTGTTGAATATGATGTGCCTAGTTTATGGTGGCTTCCTAGGAACAATTGGTGTGAGTAGTATTATGGGATGCTACTTGCACATTGCACTACTGTGACTTGGGGGTTGTCGTAGGTGATGGTTCCTATGTGAAGACTATGTCTTATGGTGTGCTTAAGACTCTATAAATATGTGTGGTTGGATTGATGAAAGCTATATGTAAATTCACCCTTGGTAACCTTAAGGTGATACATTGCACCAAGTATTCCCTAGGGGTTGCTCGAGGAAAGGAGTTAAGATAAAGAGGAAGCTAATGTATTGTATGCATTGAATGTGCCTAAAATGTTATAAGTGTCTCTATGTGCTATTATGAATGGTTTCCATGTGTATGATGATGTATGTGGTTTATATTGTGCCTATTGTACTAAATGTTCTTGAAGTTCCTCTAAAAAAAAGGCATGATGCATGGTTTCCAACTAAATGTCCCTTTTAAAAGCATGTTTTTGTATGGTTTCCATACTTAGTGCATTCTTGTACTAACACCATTCTTTTTCATCTTTTTATACCAAGTGTAGGTTGTGGTGGCTAAAGGGCCTTTCCTAGAAATGATGAGCTTGACTTACTATTCCCAAGTTTGGGTGCGTCCTTAAAGATTCAAGGACCTTTATGTTAAAGTGTTTCCTTAAGTTCAATGTACTAGATACTAGTTTATTTTGTATTGTAAGGGATGTGTCCCTCTTGTGTTGTTGTTGTGTTTTAAGATGGCTACATTGAGACGTAGTACTTTGATTTTGTATTAAAGGTTTAAATGAGGTGATTTTTAAGTCTAGTGTTATATTATGAAAAAGTTTTAAATTTTTCGCTATTCTTCTATGATAAATGCTATGACGAATGCTAAGGGCTTGTCTAAGACCTCTGAGAGGTCGAATACACTGGTAACAGCTAGGGGGTTCTCTCGGGTCGTTACATTGAACTTGCATTTGAAGCAAGTATTATGAACTTGAGAATCTTTGATAATGGTGAGTCACAGCTTGAATTTTTGAGTGCACAATTGATCCTTGCATGAGTAAGTTGAGTCTTTTTGTTTGCATTCATGATTGAATCTTCTGTAGCACTATTTGAGACATCTTTTTTGAACTGCTGAACTTGAGTTTTACTTTAGGACAAGCAAAAGTTTAAGTTGGAGGGTGTTTATGAATTCACAATTTGGACTCATTTAGGGACTTATTTTAATAGATTTAGTGTCCTCAAATGCTTATTTTGTGCCAATAACTGATGCAAAAAGGAACAAGGCAGCTGGAAAAACGAAGAAAAGATGGCATGGTGATGCCTAACCCATTGGCCGAGTCGCCAAATGGCTATGATCTCGTGTGCTAAGCCTTGATCGAGAAAATCAAGTAGGCGATGGAATGGATCGGTTCCGCAATGCAGTGTTAGATCGCCCAAAGTTACATAACTTGAGAATGCTAAAGGTCAAAGCAAAAGGCAATGGAACTGACCAAAGGGTGGATCGCTGATTTCATTGGCGAGCCCGACTTTCTTTGCCGAGTGGTATTTTGAAACATATTTTTAGCGACTATAAATGCATTTTAGAATTTTTAGTTTAGTATCTAATTTTAATTATCAATTAGTTTTCAAGTTTGGAGCTAAGAAATGAGAGTGTTGAGACAATATTTTCCTTAGCTTTGAAGATTTAAAGATTTCCATTTAAAAAAAATTGAAAGTGGGTCTTTGAGATTCTTCACCATGACCTATGTAAAGAAAAAATTAATCTTACACAGTTGATGGAAACAAAATTTGGTAACGATTTTTATCTTTTTATAATGTCTAGCTAAAACCCCAATTCTTGGGGTGTGATTATCTGATTATGGGCTGATTTAGCTGATGGGTATTGCTAATTGATTGTCTTAATGTTGTTTAAAAGTGATTTCAATCAATAATTGTGGTTTAATTTAAAGGGTTGTAATTGCAAATGCAACTCTACCATCGTGTTTTTGTCTTGCTCAAGAGGGAGGTTTTAAAACCAAAATTGCTGATTTGATGGTCTGTGGGTATTGGGGTGGTTAAAATCTTAAAATAGTTTATATAGGTGTACTAAGACCATAAAAGATGACCCCACTTAGTACTTGCTTATAAACAAATTTTCAATTTGGCCCGTAATTAGGAAGCATGGTGCCAGGCACCACGGCAAGGCTCACGAGCCGTGGTATTGCTCATAGTCCATACTCTAGTAAGTTGGCCATGAAGTCTTGTCCTCCACAAGTTAAAGGAACCTTCACGAACCTTCCCATGAGCCGTGGTCTTGACCATTGACCGTGGAGTGGCTTGTGAAGGTGAGCCACTTTGAGGCAGCTTCAAGGGAGCTATTGCCTTTTCCTTCACGGACCACACCATGAGCCATGGTCCTCACCACATACCATGGTAGTTGTCGTGGAGTTGAGGTAGTGTGTCCCATGCTTGGGGCAGCCTTCGCCCTTTCCTTGGGCCTTGCCCCTTGCCCTTTCCCCTTGTCGTGGCTCTTGTTGCCCTCACACTTAGTCCTATATGGTCTACTACCTACGGGGTGTTACAATGGAACTCCCAAATTCCTCTATTTTAAAAGGCAGAATTCCTCAATTTAGTTAGGGTTTTCTTCCATTACCATGGGTTCTTTTCATTATTTATTTGAATAATTGAATTATGATCTTCTATGCATGAATTGATTAAATACTATGGTTTTATTTTTATTTTTCCCATATTATCCTATGTAATACACATGTTTTCAAGTTATGAATCATATTATGTGTGATTTTAATCTTAAAGGAAGACATTTATGAAAGTACGCATGTCATGAGAGAATTGCATGAATTAATGATGAAATCTATATCTAATCCTTGATTTCTAAATGTTGATGATTGAAAGAGGGTTTTTGGACTTCTAAGGTGATCAATGGAATTATGCATGTTTTCATGAGAATTATGTAAATGTTTAAGGATGGTTTGAGTGTAAAGTATGGATGATGAAGATAATGTTCTGCTGTTGAGAGGATATTCTCAAATAGAAAGGATTCTTAGGTTTAAAGGGTTTCTCTCCTAATTAAATCAAAGAGTAAGAGCTATCCTAATGAATTTAGCTTGGATGTGCACGATGACATGCCCTTCAATGGATAATCACAATAAATAAGAAAATACTATTCCGTGGGATTTATGCTTAGTACCCAGAGGATATTGACATGAGATGGAAGCTCTCCCGTTAGTAGAGGTCGGGTTTCCAAAAACAATCTCTTGAAATGGAAGCTCTTCCATTAGTAGAGACTGAGTTTTCGGTGTAGGAGTCATGGTGTCTATGTCGGTAAGGCTAATTCCCCACAACAAGATTAATAATGAACTATGATTACTCAAAGATTATCTCATATGTGTTCAAAGGCTTTAAAGATGTTAGTTTGCATTGACCATGTTTTTATGAAGTATGTTTTCTAACTCTCTTATATCATATTTTAGTTTTGTCAATTGCATGTCATGAAATGAAATATCCCTTTTAGTTGCTTTAACTGTTTTATGCATGGCTAACTTACTTGGTACATTGTTTTGTACTAACACATACTTTTGCCTATATTTCACCAAATGTAGGGTCTGGCAGTCAGGTTTTCGAGTTTCGTGGGTAGAGGTTGACTTGAGATTTCCCTAGTTTTGGTGAGTCCTCATGATTCGAGGATGGAGTTTTATTGATTCACTTTCGTTTCATGTATTTTCTCTTTTGAACATGATGTATGGGCTAGGCCCAATTTCATTCTATTGTATTAGATGGCTATGATGAGACATGAGTTTTAGACTTCTTCTTTTCTTTTATTAAAATATCAAAAGGAGATTATTATCATATTTACCCTCACTCCACCAAAAACACAAAGTAGTGTCCTGAATGCAGAGTGAAATAATAAGAGTACAAGAGGAGAGATAAAGTCTCCCTAAGAGACTATGCATGTGGAGTGCTCAAATCTGGAGACTCAAGTGGAGTGACATCATCCTCGGTATTAGTCAGTGGAAAATTAATCATAGGATAAATCAAGGTAGGTTAAACTGAGACATCAATGCCTGACACATCAATTGGAGGAATAGTGGAGTCTAAAGAGACCCCACTAGTGTGAACTGTGTAGGTCTTCTCACAGGATCTCTCCATCATCGCTAGAACTATAATATCCTTTGAATTGTGTATCTATGTCAAGATTATAGACATGTATTCCTCATCCTCTACTCTATATATCTCGTCCTTATTTGTCTCCTCAACTGACTCAACATCAACGTCATCTTTAACTATATCCTCCTCAACATCATATAAAACATCACCAAAAGTAGCACCAATAGTAGTACCACCAATACTCGACTACTCTGCAACACTAGGAGGCATCTCAATACTACACACAAACTAAGGCATATTGGGCATGGGAACCTTACCTCATAGCATAAATATCTCTGTGGACTTCAACTTGTCCACATCAATCCTAAGACTATCTATTTCAATCCTCATCATAGTAAAAGCATCAAAGCTACCCTTATTTTCCTCTCAAAACTCTATCCTAGTTGTGAGATAATTCAGTCTCACTCCATTTGACACTATAGTGGCCTCACACAAAGTCAACCTATCCTTCAAAAGAGATAATGTATCCTTAATAACCTAATCAATCAGTTTGGGTATGTCCTTCTCAACCCTAGAATCCCTCACATATGGAGACCAAGAAAGATTTCCCACATTGTGTATCGTGACCCAGGTCAAGGGGGTCTCGAGATAGAAGTAGGGGCAGGTGCAGTTGTAGGACTTGGTGGCAGCTAAGAAGGTTTGGATGTACCTTAATGCTCCACAAAAGAAGCGGATGGAATGGACTCACGCTGAAGAGTGGTAGGTTTAACTTTGGGCATAGTATCTGGTTTTGGCGGCTTCCTCTGAGATGCATCATCCCTAAAGTAGTCACCATCGACCCTCTGAATGTCATTGGAAGTGGCATGGGTGATCCTCACATAAATCTTCCCCTAAAATGGAATTATCACACCCTCACACAAGTGTGTTATTAAGATAGGGAATGGGAGAGAAGTCTTCTCCTTGCAAGCCCTTATCAACATTTCTTCTCGATAAGCCCACCAATACAGATCTTAGTCCTATTCATTATACTACCAACTAGTACAACCTTCAGAAACAAAAGAATGAACTCATTTTGCAATGGCAGGATTTTACTACTAATGAACCCGAAAAAATATCTGGTAGAGATACACATATCCTTCTATTCTATCTTTGCCCCTTCAACCATCCACGGTGGTGAGAAGTGAGATACTAGAGGGGAAACCCATACCTTTAGTGTCTCTCGACCTTTACTTATCTTAAGCTTATAATAACCTTTGCTAGTTCCTTTGGAACCAAATATCTGACTTATCTTTCAAATGTGGCAGTGCACCATCTTGGCAGTGAACCAAATATCTGACTTATCTCACTCACATGCGTGAAAGAGTACATAGTGGTTTGTTTTTAGCGGGGAGTCTTGATTAGTGGTAGATTTGCACTTATTTAAGGCCTATATAGATAAATAATTAGTGTCAGCAATGCCTAATGATGTCAAATTCTAATGACATTTTATTGATTTGCACCTATGAAGACTAAAGGACAAGGCAAGGAAGAATGATTGAAAGAATGACCAAAAATGTAAAAAAAAGTGTAAAATATCAACTTTTGATCACTAAACAAGAAATACAAATGACCTAATGGGTATGACCTCACCCAGATTGAATGTGTACTAAGCCAACTACTAGAGGTTGGATGGATAACTCTCAGAAAAAAGGTGATGCGCTGAATACAAAAGGTGGAAAAGTTGAACATCACTATTTTTTACAATACTGGGAGACAAAATGGCGGTTTAAAAGGAGAACAATGGTGGTAATAAGTGACTCACCAAAAGAGAAAAGTAGACTAAAATGGAATCACCGACTAAAGTTCAAACAATTGAAATATGGAGTAGGAAGAATGCAATATCACGACCTAGGGGTCCCCCTAGATGTAACAAGGCATACAAGACCCCGAGAGGCCTCATATAAGCCACTAAGCATATCATAAAATAAAGTAATAGAAAAAGTTTCAAAAATTTAAAACATTTTCAATACAATCAAAGTCTTTTATAAAAACGAGAGGAAGTCTAATACCATTATCTAAACCATCTAACATGACTATAAATCTTGGAACACATCCATACAGTAGTACAACATGAAAAGAAAAACATACAGGAAAAAAGGTGGTCAAATCCTCGAATGCTATGAAGACTCAACAAATCTTCACTTCTTGATAAACTATGATCCTAGCCACGAGTGTGAGAATCAATATAGTCGGACACTACATATTTGATAAGAAATGTAGACAAGAGTACATGTTAGTACAAGAATTTATTAATTATGATAGCTTACATAAACAACATAAGCATATGAGTTAGCCAACATAAGACATAAAGCATAAGCATAATCAAATCAAGTAAATCATCATAATGAAGGAGGAATACTTCCTTAGGTAACCTCAATTATCCTTAGTCAAGACTTGGGTCATCCGCCTCTAGTCATTCGTACATCATGGAAGGTATATCAAGCAACACTTCAATATATTCATCTTCATAACATAAATCACAATATTTATATTTACTTTTAAAGACATGGGGATTCGCCTTTGTGCCTAACATACAAAGGCTAATGGGTATTCGCCTCTTTCCTTACATACTTTAGGATTATGGGTACTCGCCTCCAGAACCACATCATATGACACTGGTAATCGCCTCCACATCATTTCATAAGGATCACAGGTACTCAACTCAATGTCCATTCATCATATAAGGAACGCGGGGAATCGCCTCTTGGTCAATTCTATGGAGTATTGGAAATCATCTCATATCCTTCATACATGGAGGTCAAGGGTAGTCACCTCTAGCCTCATCAATAATTTAGAATTTTAGTCTAGATTCATTTTAGGTGAGAGATCCTTTCAACATAGAATCATTCATGTGAGTAAACCTGTCACATTCATTCAATCATTCATAGAACTTTATTGTGGGAAATATCCCTTCTTCACTACAAAAGTAACTATCAACAATTCATAGTCTAGGCTTTACTCTCAAAGCACTGCATCTCATGATCATCATTTATGCTTTAATGTCAACAAATTCTAATCACAAATCTTCCATCCTATAAGGATATAACTAACCCATAGAGTTTCCCTCTAATGACATCAAACCCATTTATATCAATACTACCGTAGAACATAGGAAAGACATGGGTAAATGTAATTTCATCCTAAAAACATGTGATTCTATCAATTCAATCATAAATAATCATTATCCAACTATTTGGATCAACATTCATCATAACCCAAAACAATGGAAGAAACCTAACTCAAATTGGGGGTTTAGACATCACAATTGGGGAATCTTAAGGGACTCCATGTGAGAAAGGATATCATGGATGAGAAGTCATCATACCTAATCAAATATCCCACAAAAGCTTGAAGATTCGGAGTCTTGAACTTGACCTAGCTTCAATCTCTTCCTTCTTCTTCAACCTTCTAGAGAGAGTATATTTGAGAGAGAGTTATGGGATTTCTTTGGGGTTTTGAAAGTGACTGGAATAGAGGAGTGTAGGCGTCAGAAATACTTATATAGGTGGTCTAGGTTTAGGCAAATCGACACCACATTGATTTAATTAAAATTGAAAAAGACCCACATGACCCTAAAAATAATTGCTAGTCACGACAGACGAACCATCGATTGACCTACGGTCCGTCCTGGTAGACCATCGATAACTTCAGAGATTTTCTTGTCAGCCTACGGACCATTGCGTTATGGACCGTGGAGAGGATGATGGACCGTCCTACAGGGCCATAGTTTGGTGGACAGAGACTGGTTTTTGAGGGTTCAATCTATAGACCCTCGACCGTGGTCTGACCGACGGTCCAGTTGTCAGTCTGTGGTCCTGGAGTCTGATCCTAGGCTGGGGTAACAAACCACAGACCCTACCTAAAGTCCGTGGTTCAACCCACGGGCCGTGGGTGACCTCTCGTGGATGGCACCACAAATTTTTCTACAATTGTTGTTTTGTCTCGTTTCCAATCTAAGGTGTTATATTATCTCTCCCTTGGGATCATTCTTCCTCAAATGAGATTTTAGGCACGCTTATAAATGAAAAGACTCAAGACTAGCAGCCCATCATGCATGCAACTCATCAAAATGCACACAACCGAGGAGGAAACAATAAATCCAAGATTAACATAATAAATGTACCAAATGGAAGTACGAACTACATCTAACAACCCAATATGCCTGAATTTTAAGATTTTTGACATTGAAGGAGGAACTACCATCTCAAAACTCAAAAGCAATGTTCAACACAATCTCATGGAGCAAAATGCAAGTTATACAGAAAGCACCTATTCATGGAGGAAATCTCCACTCCAAGCTAAGGCATGTTGAAAAGTTTATCTCATGAAGTCTATAGGCAACTCATACTCAATGCACAAAAACATGAGAAAAAAACTGTAAAAGCCATTTTCTTTCATAACTTATGATTTTTTTATGAAAATGCATATTTAAGGAAATCATGGAAACACATAAAACACACATGACTTCAAACAAGAGCAAACCAAGAGGAACTCACTAGTTCAAGCTATAATAGGAGGAAAAAGATGAACATACCGGGACATCATATCGGCCTCAGCCTCCCAAGTAGCACGCTAAACTAGATGGTTTCTCCATAACAGTTTCACGAAAGGAATCTCTTTGTTCCTTTATTTGTTAACCTGCCGGTCTAAGATCTCAACCAGAACTTCTTCATAACAAAGATTCTCTTTCACTCCCGACACTTCAAAGGGAATTATGGAGGTCGGATCTCCAACGCTCTTATTCAACATAGAGACATGGAAAATTGGATGCACCAACACCAACTCATTTGGCAAATGAAACCCATTTGAAACCTTACCAACACAACTCAAAATTTTATACAGGCCTACAAAACGGGGACTAAGTTTCCCTTTCTTACCAAACCACATTACACCATTCATGGGTGAGATTTTCAAGTAAAGCCAATCAAGAAAATCAAATTCAAGGTCTCTCTTTCAAACATCCGCCTAACACTTTTGTCGACTTTGGGCCATTCTGAACACGTCTCTAATAAGTTGAACCTTCTCTAGCCTCATGAACTAGTTCAGGTCGTTTCAAGGCAACCCCAACCACCTCAAACCATCCTATAGGACATCTACACCTCCTACGATAAAGAGCTTCAAACGAAGCCATATCAATACTAGAATGGTAGTTATTATTATATGTAAATTCAATCAAGGGAAAATAATCATCCCAACTTCCCTTGCAATCAATCACGCAAGCCCTCAACATGTCTTCAAATGTTTGGATTGTTCGTTCCTCTTTACCATCGATTTGTGGGTGTAAAGCTATTTTATGCTTAACTTTATTGCCAAGACCCTTTTTGAAAGACTTCTGAAACTGAGAAGTTAACTGAGTACCTCTACTGGAGATAATGGACAACGACACTCCATTCAACCTTACCATCTCCCTCAAATACAACTTAGCATAATCTTCCGTCGAATAGGAAACCGTGACAGGAATGAAATGGGCCAACTTCGTCATTCAGTCTAGTATAACTCAAATCGAATCATATTGTTGCAAAGTACGTAGCAACCCTACTATGAAGTCCATATTCAAATCTTCCCACTTCCAAGTAGGACTGCTAATATCTTGGGATAAACCTCCAGGTTTTTGATTCTTAACCTTCACTTGTTGGCAATTAGGACACTTAGCTACAAATCCCACAATAGCCTTCTCCATCCCATTCCACCAATAGATCTCCCACAAATTATGATACATCTTTGTGGCTCTTGGGTGAATTGAATATCAAGAACTATGGGCTTCTGACAAGATTTGTTCCCTTATATCATCGGCATTAGGAACACAGAAACAACTTTGATATCTTAAGATACTATCTCCACCTTGGGAGAAAGCTATTATGGACATCTTTAGCACCGCTTCTTTAAATTCAAATAAGATCGGATCAAGACATTGATTGGACTTCACATTAGTTACAAAAGATAATTCGGAACCACTATGGACCATAACACCATCCTTGGTGGAATCCAATAGTTGGACTCCCAACCGGGCCAAACTATGAATATCTAAAACAAACTCATTTCTCTCATCAGCATTATGTGTAACACTCCCATGGATAACTGACGAAGAGCATCCCCCACAACATTTGTTTTACTGAGGTGATAGAGAACACTCATATACTAGTCTTTCAATAACTCAAGCCACCTTCTTTGGAGAATATTTAGATCATTTTGGGTAAACACATATTGCAAACTATTGTGGTCGGTGAAAATATCAACATGAACACCATACAAATAATGCATCCAAATCATTAAGGCAAACATGACCGCTGCTAATTAAAGGTCATGGGTAGGATAATTATTCTCGTGGATTTTCAGTTCTCTTGAAGCATAGGCAATAACCTTACAATTTTGCATAAGCACATATCTCAACCCAACTCTTGAGGCATCACAATAAACAACAAAGTCATATGTACCTTTCGGTAAAGTCAACACCTGAGCTGAGGTAAGTCTATCTTTTAGTGCTTGAAAACTTTTCTTACAAGCTTATGACCATATGAACTTATATTTCTTTTGAGTCAATGTCATCAATGGAGAGGCAATCCGAGAAAACCCCTCAACAAATCTTCTATAATAACCGGTCAAAACCAATAAGCTTCTAATGTCTATCGGTGATAGAGGTCTACGCCAACTCTTGACTACATTCGTATTAATAGGATCTACCTCAATACCCTTACTTGAAAAAAATGTGGCAACGAAAAGCCACGGACCTTAGCCAAAATTCATATTTGCTAAACTTAGCCAAAAGTTGTTTTTCCTTAAGGATTTGCAACTCAATCCTCAAATGATTAATTTGATCATCCTCACTCTTTGAATAAATCAATATATCATGAATGCAAACATTTACGAGCATATAAATGTATTGTCTAAACACCCTATTCATCAAATCCATAAATGCCACCGGGGTATTAGTCAAAGCAAAGGACAGAACCAGAAACACATAATGACCACATCGGGTCCTAAAAGCTATATTAGGAATATCTTACTTTCACCCTCAATTGGTGATAACCCGACCGAAGATAAATCTTAGAGAAATAACTTATCCCGTGAAGTTGGTCAAACAAATAATCTATTCTTCGAAGAGGATACTTGATCTTAAAGGTCACCTCTTTCTATTGCCGATAATCAATAAACATAAGGAATGAACCATCTTTCTTTCTAACAAATATAACCGGAGAACCCCATGGAGAGATACTCAGTAGATGAAACCCTTATCCAACAAGTCCTTTAATTGCTCTTTCAACACCTTAGGTTCTGCCGGAGCCATTCTATAAGGAGGGATAAAGATAGGTTGCATATCTGGGAGAAGGTCAATCCCAAAGTCTATTTCCCTTTCGGGAGAAATACCAAGTAGATCATCTGGGAACACATCTGACAACTCATTCACAATAGGGACCGACTCAAGAATAGGGGTTTTGGAATCCACATCTATCACCATAGCTATATGGTATACACAACCTTTCAAAATCATTTTTCTAGCTTTAAGGTAAGAGACAAATTGACCTCCAGGCATAGAATTTCCCTCCTTCCATTCTAGGATAGGCTCATTCGGAAATTGAAATTTGATCACACAAGTTCTACAACCTATAGAATCATAACAAGAGTGTAGCCAATCCATCCCAAGGATGACATTGAAATCTATCATGTCAAGTTCTACCAAATCTACAAAAGTAACTTTATTCTATAAGGAAACGAGACATCTTCTATAGACTCCAGTAGCCACTACAGAATTACCAACGGGTGTAGAGATAGGAAAATATTCTAACAACACATCGGGAAGAATATCAAATCTCATAGCCACATAGGGAGTCACAAAAGACAAAGTACCACCGGGATAAACATCTACTTTGATAACTTTCAACATACCGATAAAAACATCGGGAGAACACTCTTTTTCACCTATAGTCTGAAGTGCATAGAAACAGTTTTGCTTAGGAGCATTCGTACCCAAACCACTTGGACTGGATGAAGGATAGAGTTGAGCCATACGACGACCATATCCATCATATTTAGCAACCGAAGGACAATTCCTTATCACGTGATCTTTCTTCCCACAACCAAAGTAAGCATTGGATCCCGCTAAACAATTCCCCTTATGATTTCTCCCACATTTTGCACACGTACGCATCGAAGATCTATTACCTTCTCCTTGAGGTTTTGGGTTAGACACCCTCTCATTGTTAGGCCTTGGAAGAACACTAGCAGAAGCTTGCTTGGTGAACTTTTGCCGAAACCTAAAATTACCTCGTCCACCAGACCTAGAATATGAAAAGTTACCATCATCCATTATTTCCCTCTTGGTCTCCCTACACCTCTACTTGACCTTTTCTTTTTCAATTTGTTTGGCATGCACCATAAGGTGAGAGATGTCCATGTCATGGACAAACATAGTAGTAGAAAACTCTCTAACTACCATGTCGGACACACCCGATACAAACTTACTCATGTTAGCCCTATGATCCACCCTAATAGAAGAAGCATATTTTGATAATTGAGTGAACCTAAAAAGCATATTCGTTCACACTAATATTTCCTTGCCTAGGATTAATGAATTGAAGCACCTTGGCCTCTCTCATCTCAAGAGGAAAGAATCTATCAACAAAAGAACTCTTGAACCTCTCCCATTCTATGGGACGCGTTTCTACCACCCTTTGAGTTGATAAGTGGCCAATTCCTCCTTCTCTACTAGCGTAACTCCCATAATAGTAAGTACCTTATAGACCTTATCAATAAAATCTTGAGGATTTTCCTGAATTCTGGAGACGTAAAATTTTGGGGATTTCATCCTTGTAAAGTCCCTCACTCTTGACGCCAACGTACCTACATTTGGGTTCACGGGGACTACCACCTTTCTATTGGCTTGTGTCATCACGGCTTGAGCCAACACCTGAAAAGCCGACCTAAACTCCATATTTGTTACTTTCTCAAACAATGGGTCAATCGGAGCTTGAGGAAAAGCTTGGGCTTCTTGACCCACATTTTTTTCCTCATTCCTTCTTACTACCCTTCTACTAGTCATATCCTGAAAACCATCGGGTAAAAATTTAGAGAATGATCTTATAGAATAAAAATCTATGGAATGACTTAGAGAAATGTAGAAGTGAGATTTCCTAAGCATCTGGTAGCCTCTCATTCATAAATGTGACACACTTCATACTTATGAACAAGACTCTACTTGACATGGTTTGACACATCCTAGAACCATTATATACGTTGTGCTCTTATTACAAAGTTTGTCATGACTCAGGGGTACTCCCTAGATGTAACAACATGTATAAGACCCCGAGAGGCCTCATACAAACCACGTAGCATATCATAACATAGAGTAATACAAAAAGGTGCAAAGCTTTAAAACATTTTCAATACAATTAAAGTCTATATTAAAAACAAGCAAAAGTCTAATACTATTGTCTCAAACCATCTAACATCAGAATAAATCTTAGGCCACAGCCCATATAATAGTCCAACATGAAAAGAAAGACATAAAGGAAATATGGTGGTCAAATCCTTGAATGCTATGAGGACTAACAAAATCTTAACTTCTTGATCAACTATGAGCCTAGCCACGAGTATGAGAATCAACATCGCCGGACCCTACAATTTTGATAAGAAATGTAGGCAAGAGTATTTGTTAGTATAAAGATGTACTAAGTATGATTACTTGCATAACTAACATAAACATAGGCATTAGCCATCAAAGGATATAAAGCATAAGAATAATCAAATCATGTAAAGCATCATAATGAAGGAGGAATACTTCCATAGGTCACCACACTAATCCATTGCCAAGATTTAGATCATCTGCCTCTAGCCATGCTTACATCAAGTAAGGCATATCAATCAACGTGTCAAGCTATTTATTTTCATAACATAAATAACATTATTTATACTACTTTTAAAGACATGGGGATTCGCCTCTAAGACTAACTTACAAAGACTAATGACTATGCGTCTGTTGCCTTACATACTTTAAGATTATTGGTACTCTCCTCCACAACCACATTATATGACACGGGTACTCGCCTCCACATCATTTCATATGGATCATGGGTACTCACTTCCATGTCCATACATCATATTAGGAACGTGGTAATTCGCCTCTTGTTCAATTCTAAGGTATGGGAAATCACCTCATATCCTTCATACATGGAGGTCAACGGTAGTCGCCTCTAGCCTCATCAAATATATAACATTTTAGTCTAGATTCATTTTAGGTGACGAATCCTTTCAACCTAAAATCATTCATGTGAGTAAACATTTCACATTCAATCAATCATGCTTAGTAATTCATTGTGGGAAGTATCCCTTCGACACTACAATAGAAACTATCAACAAATCATAGTCTAGGCTTTACTCTCAAAGCACCACATCTAATAATCATCATTTATTCTTCAATATCAAGTAATTCTAATCATAAATCATCCATCCTATAAGGATATATCTAACCCACAGAGTTTCCCTCTCATGGCATCAAACCCAATTATATCAATTCTACCCTAGAAAGTTAGGTTAGGCATGGGAACATGTAATTTCATCCTTAAACATGTGATTCTATCAATTCAATCATAAATAATCATTGTCCAACTATTTGGATGAACATTCATTATAACCCTCAACAATTGAAGAAACCCTAACTCAGATTGGGGATTAAGACTTCATAATTGGGGACTCTTAAGGGGTTCCATGGGAGAAAACATCCCATGGATGAAAAGCCATCATGCATTAGTCACAAAGCCCACAAAATCTTGAAGATTGGGAGACTTGAATTTGACCTAGCTTCAATCTTTTCTTTCTTGTTCCACCTTCTAGAGAGAGAATATTTGAGAGAGAGTTTTGGGATTTCTTTGGGATTTTGAAAGAATGACTTGAATGGGGGATTTTAGGGGTAAAAAAAATACATGTATGTGTTGTGTAGATTTGGAAAAAAAAATGACACTAAATTGAATTAACTAAAATCGAAATAGACCCAAATAATCCAAAAAATAATTGCTAGTCATGACCGACAGACTGTCGATCGACCTACATTCATTCCTTGTCGATCGTTAGTAACTTCAGAGATTTTCCTGCAAACCACGGACCGTGGATAGGACGATGGACCATCCTGCACGACCGCCGTTTGGTGGTCAGAGACATGTTTTTGAGTGTTCGACCTATGGATGTTAGACCACAGATCGTGGTCTGACTGACGGTCCGTTAGTTAGGTTATGGTCTAGGAGTTTGAGGCTAGGATGGGGGTGACTAACAACGGACGCTACCTACAGTTTGTGGTTCAACCCATGGGCCGTGGGTAGCCTCTCGTGGATGGCACCTGCAATTTTTTTGCAATTGTTGTTTTGCCTTGTTTCGAATCTAGGGTGCTATAGGCCAACTGTGGAATGATTCGTAATTTGCAAAATAATATCGGCAAGACTGACTAATGTTGCTGAGTGATAAGCACATTGAGTTTTGGGCCAAATCTTGGAAAACAATAAATATTCCAAAGTAGAGAGAAACTGGTTTAAATATTGTGGTAGAAATTTTGCAAATTTAAGAAAGAGAAAGACGTCCTATTGAGTGAAGAACACTTTTTAATGTTTGGGGTTTTAAATTTTTGTCTTTAATTTTATAAATTGATGTTGAATTCAATGATTTTATTCTTTTCATTGCATAATTTCATGTTATATACAGGTGATTAGTGCGAGGTATAAATCCTCTACTCTTTGTGATGTGTGGCTAAACCCAAATCTGTAAAGGTGTGATTATGGGGTGTTTTGTTAATTTAACTTAGAAGGTGTTTTGAATTGTTCACTTTTATAGTTGTAATTCATGTATTTGAACTATTAACATCTGCTTAACTGATCAATTAAGGTGGCCAACTTAATTTTAGCTTTGATCTCGCATTAGTGCTCAAAATAGACTAATATGAGTGGGTAATTATTTTGATGTTTTAAACCTAGTTATGTATAATTGTAAGTCCAAGGTAGTGGGTTGAATTAATAACCACATGAATAAGACCGATTGAAGATTTCATGAACTAGTGTTAGGAGATCGAAAGAAGACTAACACTATTGAAAATGGTCCAGCATGTCCATGATTATTTAGTTTTATTGAGCAATTCGAAACTACACCTACTGATATCAATGTTGAATCCGCCACACCTTTATAATTAACTTAATTCATGAACCTTTGCTTGCTAATAGATTGTTACAATTATGAGCCTAAATTCATGTAGGTAAATTTGATAGATTCAGTCATGTATTTGCCTTGTTTGCTATTGAAACGACCCTAAAAATGCCCGAAAATGTGTTTCGGAAACACCTAAAATTGTAATTTCCATATATCTCAAAATTCGTGCATCATTTCGGAAATTTGACTTCATATTCTTATTCAGGGGGTCAAATTGAGTGGGAAATGGGTCTAACCCGAATTTTAGAGCAACCGTATCAAAATTTCGCAAAAATGCGATTTTGAGGGTCAACTTTAAAGGGGCATATCTCTTAGCACACAAGGAACTGGAGGGAGCTCAAACTATCAAAATTGAAGCTCTATGAGTTAGCTTTCCAACGCAATTTGTTTCACCTCATTCCGAGTTAGGATGAAGGAGTTATGACCGTTTTCGTAAAACCTGTCCGGCAGAAAATGCAAATTCCAGTAACCGAAAACACTGTTCACCCGCCTCATTTTTTTTTCTAAGTGTTGGGACGTTTGTTTATAAAAAGGGGACATATCCATACTTAGTCATTTAACTTCAAAACATCCAAAAACTCTCTCTAAGCCCTCTCCAAAAATTCCACCAAGATCATCCACCAAATTCAAGAATCCCAAGCTTTAATTCCGGATTCAAGATTCAATCTCAAGCAATTCTCCATTCCAATCTTCATCAAGAATTCTCCAAAGTTGAGGTATGTGGGTTGATTGTGGAAACCTTCCTTTCCACAAGTCCAACCATTTATCCTCTATTTTACTTCAAGTTTATGGGTCCTTATGATCATTTATGAACTCTTGAATTATGGAATCACTACTACACACCCTATTAAGGTCTATCTTGCATATTTTCATGAAATGGTATTATTATGTGATGTTTATGGTTTTCATGCCTCCATGATCAAATTATGAAGGTTGTTATATATGTATATATATATATATATGTATGTTGTTGGTGGGCTGTTTTATATGGATTTTGAAATTGGTTGGACTTAGTACTCTTGAAACACATGATTTTATTTACATGAACAAGTAGCCCACCATATGTTTGATAAAATGTCATTTATAGAATTCTTATGAAATGGAAGGTCCAATGTACGTCCTATGAGTCGGATGATTATATAAGTATTGAAATGATAATGAAATGGATACATGTATATGATTTTCTCTATATAGTGTGTGAGTCGACCAAGCCTAGCTCGGGGGTTGTAGGCTCTGCAACCGTATCAAGGGGTTGGTACCTTGGTTGCCTAGTACGGGGGTAGTAGGCCCGTATAATCGTATCGAGGGGTTTGTACCTTGGTTGCCTAGTATGGGGGTAGTAGGCCCGTATAACCATATCGAGGGTTTGTACCTTGGTCCCTAGCTCGGGGGTGGTAGGCCCGGGTAACCACATTGAGGGGTTTGTACCTCTTTCGCCTCTCCAAGGGGGTGGTAGGCCTTGGAAATGCTATATTGATGGTCACTCACTACACATATACTATGCCCTACTAAATATGATTTTTATATAAGCATCATTATACATATCATCTCATTAATATGTTATCTATCGGAGTACGATTATGCATTTTGCCTATGATGTCCATCCATTGTTGCATTGCATTGCATCCCATATACTTAGTACATTCAAACGTACTAATGCATACTCTATGCCTACATGATGTCACCATATAGGGACCGGAGCACCGTCTGACCATCCTCCTCTACGTGGCTAATTCGATTTCCTATCAAGGTTATTGGTGAGTCCTCCATTCCGGGGACGTTGCTCATGATCTTTTGCTATGTATAAGACTTTTTTTTCTTTTTAGTTATGTTTTGACTATGAGGGTGAGCCCGGTAGTTTGTCTCGGCCCCCGCTAAGTATCCATGTTTAGAGGTGGTGTTGGACAAGTTGTGTATTATGCTTGAGCTTGACTCATCTATAGTATTTATGTATCATTCTTTTTTTTTCTTGCTCCCTTAGTCCCGATTTCCCCTTGATTATGCTTATTGCTTATGGTCATTTTAATTGCTTTCGCGACCAAGGATGTGTAATGATATGATATGAGGCTTGTTTGGGGTTCCCTCGGGTTCCCCATTCGCCGGTCACGTCTAAGCCCTAGGCTTGGGTCGTGACAGCTATATTGAGATTAGTTGTGATTTAATTCCCTAATTGAATACCTAACCTTAAACCATTCCTTGTTGAAATTTACCCCGACTATTAGTTGAGTATTTTTATTAACGACTGATTAATGTTTCAAGGACACTTCATCCAATTCTAAGTGTCAACGATCGCTAGGCAGTATATAACTCAACTAAATGAGTTGGGGTCAAATCCCACAGGCACAGGGAGTGGTACATGTTTAATATTCAATAGGAAAGTACAATTATGGTCAAATCAATTATAGGAATAGACATTATCGAATAAAACATAATTCAAATTAGGGTATCATACGAATGTCAAATAAGGGGGTTTTCGTTTGAAATTATCAACTACAACAGCAACAAATAAAACCAAAATGTCAAAAATGCGATGGGTTCTTGGGATGTGATTCGATTATAGGCCAATATAAACAAATGGATAGTTGCAACTATTAGAAAATAGCCAGATATTAGTGAGTAAGCTCTACTATAGAGGAGGTAAAGTTTCTCTCTAACAATTTACCCCGATTCAAGTCGATTTCTCTCAAACATCGAACAAGAACAAGATCCATG
This sequence comes from Solanum commersonii, assembly GCA_029007595.1. Classification (NCBI taxonomy): domain Eukaryota; kingdom Viridiplantae; phylum Streptophyta; class Magnoliopsida; order Solanales; family Solanaceae; genus Solanum; species Solanum commersonii. The sequence goes on from JAJTWQ010000148.1 coordinate 723,367, forward strand.
ACATGACACGAAGAAGAATATGAACTAAGAACACAAACATGAGACATGTGCTATGATTACTTGAGGGGTCTTACTTAGTATGAGTGAGGGTATGGGACTTCACTTATGCATTGCACAAGTGAGCTTTGAGAGTGATAATAATAGGTGTTTGATAACATGATGCATTATGAGTTGATCTATGCTATGTAGGAACATGAACCATGAATACGCATATGAACATGAACATGAGCTATGCCTATGACTTCTTAATAGGCTTTGCTTAGTAGGAGTGGGGTTATGGGACTTCACTTGTACATTGCACAAGTAGACGTATTAAGGGTGTTGTTTACGTATGACATGAATAAATATGAATCCATGTATGCATGATATGAGTTGAAGTGAAGAATGACTTTCTTATTGTGAACTATGAACATGATGCTTTCTCCTTGCCTATAATTGTTGGATTTGGATGAGGTTAAGGTAAGTTATGCATGGCTATGGTAACCTAAGGTGGCTTATGGTATGGTGTAACCTTGTAACTACTCTAAATGTGCATAATTGGTTTTAAGCTTGAAAAAGGCATGATTTCAACTAAATGTCCCTTTTTTGCATGATTTAAGGACCTTTGTGCATGCTTCATCCAATTTAAGGAAACTTCATCCAATTCAAAGTGTCAACGATCGCGAGTCAGAATATAACCCAACTAGATGATTTGGAGTCGAATTCCTGAGGGAGTGGTACGTGTTTAAGATTGAATAGGAAAGTACGAATATGGTCAAATCAGTTATAGGAATAGACATAATTCAAATCAGAGGGTGATACAAATGTCAAATAAGGGGGTTTTGGTTTGAAATTATCAACTACAACAGCAGCAAATAGCACAAAAATGGCAATAATGAGACGGGTTCTTGGTATGTGATTCGATTATAGGCTAATATAGACAAATGGTTAATTGCAACTATTAGAAAATAGCTAGATTTTAGTGTGTATGCTAGACTATATAGGAGGTAAACTTTCTCTTGAACAATTTACCCCGAATCAAGTTGATTTCTCTCAAACATCGACAAGCATGCAAAATAAGAACAACCTGCACTTGAGTCCATTCACTCTCTCGAGCTTAATGTGTGGAAAAGGATTTAGGATTCACTCTCTCGAGCTGAACAACCCAATACCCACATACCATCAATCAATAATCTTGGTTTTAAAACCTCTCTCTCGAGCAAGCCAAAAACACAATGGTAGAACTGCATTTGCAACTACATTTCTTTAAATTAAACCACGATTAATGATTTCTCTCACTTCTAAACAACATTTAAACTAACAATTAGCAATACCCATAAACTAAATCAGCCGATAATCACATAATCACACCCCAAGAATTGGGGTTTTAGTTATACATCATAAAAAGTTAAAAATCGTCCTTACATTGCTCCAAGTCAAAGAATCTCAAAGACCCACTTTCAATTTCTCAAAAGTGAAAAAACATCAATTCTCCAAAGCTTAGGAAAAACAAGAGAAAACATGTCTCAACACTCAGAGTTCAAACTAAAATATAAATATAATTGGTAACTGATACTAAACTAAATGTTTCAAATTTTATTTATAGTTGCCAAAAATGTGGTGCGAAGTGTCACTCGGCAAAGTAAGTTGGGCTCGCCGATCAGTTGGGCAATCCTCTCTTTGATCAGTTCCATCCCCCTTCTACCTTGGACATCAGCATCCTCAAGGTCTGTCACTTTGGGTGATCGAATACAGCATCGCGGAACCAGTCGATGATCCGCCGACTGCTCCTTTCTCTCGCCAACTTGATTTTCTCCTTCAAGGCTTAGCACATTGGATCTTTAGGCGGTCAAGAGGCCATTCGACGACTCGCCAAGTGGACTTGGCGATCATTAGGAATATTTTTTTTCATTCTTTTAGCATGCTTTGTTCCATTTTGCAAATTATTGTCACTGCTTTGTTCCTCAATCCAAATACCTAGAAATCTAGGGTTTTACATAATCGATTGGCACAAAATAAGCATTTGAGGGCACTAAATCATTGTAAATAAAACCCTAAATGAATTCGAATCTCGAACTCATCAACGACGACTCCCTACTCTTTTGATTAGTTTTGAAGAGTAGTTTGAGTGTTATAAAAAATTGTGCTGCTGCGAGGAAATGGTTGTTACGAATTTAATTTTGAGAATTAGTTTGCATAATAATTTGTTTTTTGGTTGAAATTTTTTATGCTTGTACCTCTTGTTTTGTTCTTTGGAAGGGTGTTATAGTAAATAAATATAATGGGGATTACTCTAGTTGTTTTACTAGAAAAAAATAAAAATGGACTTGTTTTCAAAAAATCGACTTAACTTATGAGTTGAAGAGAAATCGATTTTCAAATGACCGTTGCCACTTAGTTTTTTAAAGAAATTAAGAAACCTTAAGGTTTTTCAAAAGACTTAAACAGATAAAATCAATTGAAATAAAAGGGTTCAAGTTCAATGTACATTCCAAGAAGGTGTTAGGCACTCGAAATGTCCGTTAACTTGCGGTTTACAGACAATTTGACTAAAATGACTTTTCAACTAAATTTTTAAAAGAATTTAATGAATTTTAGAAATAAAGATAGTTTTAAATTGCTACTTTTAAAGGAAAGACTTGACGTAATTTCTACTAGGACAAAATAATCATATATAATTAAATACATAAATAAGTAAATAATAGATATTCTAAAAATAAGAAATGCTATCTTGGGAGACTTAATTAAATTAACCCATAAGAAACAAATAAAGCTAGTTAATCAATAACAAATAAATACAAGAGAGAAGGATATCAAATTTGGGCCTTTGGGCCCATTTTGCTGCTTGGACATGCTGAAAATTCCATTGGGCCTTTGGCCCCTTTTCATTTTGATTTGTCATGATATACACCAAGTGTATATTCGATGTATACACCATGTATACCGCCAATTCCCAAACTCCCGGACCTGTAATTTTATTTTAACTCTGTATTTCCACATTTTCCACTTGTATTTCTACGCTTTAAACCTGTATACGGTATTTTTCGACTGTATACAACAGGTATATCAGCCTGTTTTTGACTTTTTCAGAGTTTGAAAATTCAAGTTCCTGCCTTTTTTAACCTCCGTGACCCTGTTCTTCAATTTCCTCAACTCGGAACCGAGGCTGACTCGAGCAAGAAAATATAATTTGCCCTCTAAGGCCCAATCAATGAAATGCAAGGAAAATAAGTCTCCAAGGACTTGGAGGAGCCGTTTCACATGTGGAAAAAGAACAAAAGATTGAAATTAGCAATGGGGCATGCTTTAACTCTATATAATACAACCAAAAAGACACATGAAAAGAAAAAGAAATGAGGTAAAATATGCATTTGATTAGTTGACTGTCCCAAAGTTAAATAAAAAATGACACATGAATGCATATATTAGCTAGCAGCCTAACACTCATGACTAAGTTCTGCAAATTACAGTAGCTCAAAGTGCAAAACAAATGCACCAAAATATGAACATAACATGATTTGATCATATAACCATTCAAATCTAAGAGAATTCACAATTGTACAAGTTTACGGATTTATATATCATCCATAGATAGACAAATATAACAGAGGAATTCAATGCCAAGAGGGGACCAGACAAACTCACAGGTGACTTCGGTCTTGCTTATGAAGGGAGTGAAATTATTCGACTTAACACTTCTCAAAGCAGAGAGTAACAACAACTAACAAAAAGACCCAAACTTCGAATCAACTCAAAATAGCCATTACAGTTTAATCCTCGAATTGGACAGTAAAACACAACAAAATTAAGGAAAGAAGAAATATTTGAAGACATGGGTGCATGTAGGAGGGCAGGGGAGATTTAAATGACAATAAATGAAAATTAAAATCGAATTTCCAGCAAATAGAGACAAAACATAGAAAAATCAAGATAAGAGCATCACCTAATCAAAAATTATGAACACATAGCTTACGCAGGCGAAGAGAAAACAAGTATCAACCATTTAAGATAGTATAATATGGGCAGTGTTCGAGTCGAGCAAAGTAAAAGATGAGGAAGCTAGCTATATAGCTAATGCACTCGAAGCTGAAACCAAATGAACTTCAAATCAAATCAACCAAAATGAAACATAAATTTAACTAGTTATACATATACAACATTGAACCAGCTGATCTATCGACATAATACCGAAGAGATTTCATCAATGAGAATTACAACAAAAGCAAACCAGAACTAAGCTCGAATCTATGAATTAAACAACATCTCGACCAAGATAATTTAAGATGTTAATAGGAACTTACCTTTTTAGGAGCAGGGAGCCGGGACTAGACGAGCAGAGCAGCGACTTCACCACCACCGTGCACTTCGAAAGGAAATCGATAGAAACAAGCTGAGCGAATGAAGTTAGGATCGAATAATGGTCCTCCTCTCTGCTTCGAATGTATCTTTTATATAGCTATATTTCTGTATGAATGTTTCCTCTCTATTCCGATATCAGTGAAGAATGACCAGCTTTCTTTATACTTTCTCATATTTCTTCCTCACTTTCTTCCAACATTTCCTCCCACCTTAACAATGAATAAGGGGAGAGTACTTATAGGGAAAATTAGGGTTCAGAATTGGGGGAAAAACGGATAATTTGGGAGTAGAATAGGAATTCTCCAATCAATTTGCAATTAAAAATTTCTTCACAAGGACCAGGAAAGCTGCTGCATATACGAGAATTCCATATTTCCAACAAATTCCAACGGCTAAACAACAAGAGCCGTTCGATCTTGATTCTAGGATGAGTGACGCGAGTAGATCGCTCCACCTGGCTATGAAGGACGAGTCTTCCTACTGGAATTGTACCAGAATCGCAGTAGTTGAGGCAAAAAAGAAGAAGACGACGAAGAGTCGTACTGGATGTCTTTTTCGTGCCTCACGCCGTGAACTCATCATTTGGAATCGAACGGTGTATCCTTGATGTCGTATATTGCTTTTGCATTGTTGTACAGCTGTGATGTTAAACGCCGCTAGAATTCTTTTGTGAAAAATGAAAGTGGGCCGGGTCGACTAGGGATTGAGATTTGGGCTCGGGAGAATTGGAATAAGAGTGGGCTGGAGTTTGGTCTAGTTATTTAGAGATTGGGCCTATTGAATGTGGACAAGAGCTGCTAAAAGTTGATTTGGAATGTTGGGTGGGCTAGAAATATTTTTGAAAATTGAGTTGGGTCGGCTGGAGGTGAATAACAAGGGAAAATGGGCTGCTGATTTGATGAGTTAAATGCCCAAAAACTTGGTCTCCAAATGGGTTTAAGGTGAGGTCCAAGAAGGGTTAGATCTTGGAGTTGAAGGAATAACCAAATTGAGTTAAATTAACAAATTCAGCTAAAGCCTAAATAAAATGAATTAATATTATTTAATTAACGAGCTTCTTATTCTTAACGAAATAAAATAATTAACTTAAATATAAATTAAATTATTTAAAATATAAACTATTATATAACTAAACTAATTAACCAAATATTTAACAAAATCTTTTTGAAACGGTTTTCGAATATTCATAAACTATACTAATTATATACGAAATTATTTAAAAATTATAAAAATGATAAAACTAATTAAAAGTAACTTGAAAAATATTTTGAACTTTATAAAAATTAATTATTTCAAATCGTTTGGAATTTAAGAAGCTTAGTTATTAATCTATATTGTGGAGGTCCAAAATTGGGTGTCAACAATTGTCCCTCGTTTGATTTGGATCGACAGATGAAATCCGAGGCAAATGAAATTGACAAATCAAATTTTGACCGGTCACATTTTCATCTTTAAGAAAAGAGGTTTGGTACGGAATTTAGGAATTATGGAAGGTCCCCAAAAGTGGGTTTCCTACATATATCAGGCTGTATGAGAATTCAGGCCACTTGTAGTTCAATACACTTGATTTCACGCACTATTTTAAAAGAATTCAAAAGTCATCTTGATACCGAATTATGAAGAGACCAAAATGCTCGAGAATAGGATTAAAGAGAAAATGTTGGAATACCGTTGATTTTTCAACACTGAACCCACCTACATATCCCTCAATTTAGGGAATAAATTTGATTGTAGTTTGACTCAATCAGCTGAAGAGGTAATCTATTATGCAAGATAACTTTTGGTTTTGGAAAAGTGACAAAGTAAGTCGAGTATGAAAAGGAGGCTTGCAACCTCTTAACCATGAATGTGGTATGCTTCACATCCATAATTAAGGACTTGCACTGACATAATTTCCAAAGCTCTTGGCCCATTGTCACTCAGATTGGGAAGTTACCCTCGATGAGAGCGAAAAGTTCTCCAAATGCGAAACAAAAACCAATCAACCTAAAGAGAAACCCACATCCCTTCTGATAGGGGTGTGGCTTGATTCTGGTGGAAGTCATTCCTCTGCTCGCATCCTAAGATTTTGGCATTCCTCTTCGGACTATGTACCAGTTCGCTGCTAAGAAAAGGTTCCACGTTGTGCTGCATATTTGTTGATGTCATCCGCACCTGTGGTTTGATTTGAGAATTCATCCTTTTGAATGTTCTCGACAAAGACTGAGATAAAACTCATTAGCATAAAAATATAATTCAAATGGAGAGATATTGTCTTTTACCATGTTGACAACTTAGTCGATCTCCTTGAACATTTAACGTCAGTTCCTTCATCTAGAAGTTAGGCCAATAAAACTTGTATCTCATATTTGTAATATAATTCTTCGAATGCACTCTTTCTTTGATATCGAAATAATAAAATATAGACTGATGTAATATGTTGATGGCTCTCTTGATGACGTTCTTGCAAATGAAAATAATGATGATGATTCTTAATTGGTAAGAGGACGATAGTGATAGGATGATTTTGCTCCATCGATAGGATGATGAGGATGCTAGGATGATGATGTTGATGCTCCATTGGTAGGATAATGATGCTTCATTGATAGGATGACAATGATCCATTGGTAGAGTGATGTTGATCCATTGGTAGGTTGATGATGCTACTTTATCGATATGATGATAATGCTCTATCGATAAAATGATAATTGACAGGATAATACTGATGAAGATCCATTGATATAATGATGATAATAAAGATCTGTTGGTAGGATGATGATGATGAAGATTCATCAGTAGGATAATGTGGGTCCATTGGTAGGATAATGTTGATGATGCTCCATCGATAGGATGATGATATTGATGTTGATGAAGATCCGTCGGTAGGGTATTGTTGATCCATTGGTAGGCTAATGTTGATGATTCTCTATTGATAGGATGATGATGTTGATGAAGATCCGTCGGTAGGATAATGTTGCTCCATTGGTAGGATAATGTTAACGATGTATTGGTAGGATAATGTTGATGATCCATTGGTAGGATAATGTTGATCCATTTGTAGGATAATGATAATGAAGCTCCGTCGGTAGGATGATGATATTTCATTGATAAAATAACGATAATGTCCCTCTGGGTAATGGTATTATCTCATTTGATAATACTCTAGGAATGTCCATCTGGATGGTAGAGAGGATGTCCCTCTAGGGAGTTCACATTACCGCATCTGATATCAACGGAATTCGTGATTATTCTTCAAACGTTCTTGATGCTGAAAAATATAATCTGATGTCATTGAAGATGCTAATACATGTTGAGAATGATGCTTTCACTTGTTCCCATCTTGAACACTTTGTTTTTGTTATGACTCATGTTTTGCTGGGAATTTAAATGAGGTGATGTTGCTCGTATTCGGAACTTATTTCTTTTTCTTTTGAAAAACTTCAATGAATTTCCTATATCCACAAAAAAATTGTCAACTTTAGAGAGCTCCTCACCCTATTGACTTCTTTATATTCGTTAAATGGAGAAATATGATGAACTTGAGGCAATCCTATAGACCTGCATCCACAGAAAATTATTAGTTTTTAAAACAAATTGATCTGTCTTGACTTCTTCAATTGTTTGCTCCTTGACTTGCTATCTTCAGTTGATCGCTCTGATCTCCTACTTCTCGATAGACAAGGCAATATTTTATTCAAAAATATTTGAAACATATAGATAAAATCTTTAAGAAAAAGATTTTCAAGAAGCTATAATTGAAAAAGATAACTGCCAAGTGTCATGACACGTCATGCTTAAATGAATGTCCTTGGTTTAAAACTTTGGTGTGTCCAATAGCTTGTTATGGAGAATTCAAAAATCTTTAAAGCTTGGAAATTTTTTGGCATGGTTCTGCCAAAATCTACTATGATCGGGAAGTTTTGTAGTTGACTCTGAAATCCAACAATGCGGGAGATTGTTGAAGTTAACTATGAACTTTTACGATGCCAGAGATCATTTGAAGTTTGTTTTAAACTTCAAATCATGCTCGAAATATTCAAAATTGACTACAAACTTCTAGTGATGCTTGAAGAAATTTTTGAGGGCATCCTAAAAATTTCTGTCCCAGTTTGATATCTTCGAGTATTTCAAACTATTGATATATGACTTGTCCAATTTTTGAGACCCTCTCAAAATATTTATCCCAGTTGCAACTCTCAATGTACCTTCAGTCTCGATTTATTGGAGAGATCCTCTTCTCGAGAATTTTTGAGTCCCTCTCAAAAAATTTATCCAGTTTCTATTGTAAAGAAAAATAGAAATCTTATGGGAGATATGATCGAGCTGTTGTAGCACCTACGTATCCTGTTGAGGCAGAAATTAGGTCAAACGAAGTACCCCTTCCCGTGATTAATAGGAGCAGGAAAAATTAAATATTGAACCAACCGAGGTCGACATAGACCGCCTACGTATCAACTTCTTGAGAATTCTGGTCGATCGTAGTTCAAGTACAAAAGGAAGAAATATTAAAAGGGACAAAGGGGTGACCGAGGCCGACATAGGCTGCCTACGTATCTCATTTTTGAGAATTCAGGTCAGACATAGTTCATTACAAAAGGATAAATTCTAAGCATAAAAAATTACAAGCAAATAAGGGCAATTACAAGGAAAAGATAAAAATCAAATCTTCAAACATGGTATCTTTTGACGAAATTTTAGTAGATTGATGACTTGTGATATCCAATGTTCATGTTCAACTATGTAATGTCATAAAACAAATGTATCGATGTGTTCTCTAAGCAAGCTGATGAGTTCTCTTTCCTGTGGCTCTGTCAGATAGGCACCAATTTGTATTTCTTTGATGCATTCATCATCATTTTCCTGATTCACTATTCTGATCTCTTCTGAATTTGGCTTATCGTTACTTTTGAACTGTCTAAACTTCTCAACCAGGCGTTTTGGTACCATGATCTTCTCATTGTAATCCTCAAAGTCGTCTGCATCTACCCCATTTTTTTCATTAAGCTTGTGACATGACATGCTATTGGCAGATTTGAAAATATTTTCACTAAAATCATAGACATATACTATTAGATAGTAAATATAAGGCAAATGAAGCAAATTTTTGTAATAGAGAAGTTTTCGTTCTGCCATGCCAATAAATCAATTTGACTTTTTTAAAATATTAGGAGGGATATTAAAACATAGTGAGGCAAAAATAGAGTAAAGGATGGATCTCGAGCTTCATTTGAAACACCAACAATTTTTAGAAATAACATATAAAATTGTCCATGTGTACTAAGATGAGCGAGGAATAGTGGATGTCCAGTTAGGCATTTGCTCCTTTGACTCGTTGTCTAGTATGGCTGGTGTCTCAATCATCTCTTCAAGCACAATATCACCTTCTTTGATCAAATTTTTGATTCCTTCTCCTATATCAATTTGCATTGGAAAAGACTGATATAAGTGAGGCAATGATTATGGGAAAGCTTGATCGATCTTCTACTTGTTTGGGCCCTCCGTGGGCACTAAAACAAAAGTTGGATAAGGTGTCATGATCACAAATTTGGATTTCTCTCTTTTGGATAGAGAGACTACAACTTTCTCACGCTTTTCAAGGTTTTCTGAGATTATAACTTTCTCCACATTCAAATCTTTTTCGACTTCAACAATATTAATTGTCACCCCTCTATGATTTGGAATGGGGCTACTATTGACATCAGGAGTGGCAGTCTGAAGAGTGAGGACCTTTTGATCTATCAAGTCTTGAATTTTATGCTTCAAGTTGATACAATCCTCAATAATATGCCCAGCACCTCCTGAATGGTAAGCACAGTGAAGATCGGGTCTATAAAGGTTGGAATTAAGATTGCTATTTTTTGGATCAATTGTCTGTATTAGGCCAGCTGATTTCAATCTCTCCAAAAGTTATGTTCGGCTCTCAACCAAATGAGTAAGGACTCTAGAAGATTTCTTCTCAAGATTTTGGGCGAGGATGATTGTAATTATTTCTTGGATGTGAAGGTACTTGATAGTAGTTTGGAGGATTTTGGTGAGTTGGTACTTGCGTTTGGAAATTTGGGTATTGTGAAGCTCAGTAGCTAGGAGGGGTGTTTTGGTAGTGCGGAGGTGGAATTTGGTAACTTGACTGGATATTTGAACAATTAACTGATGGTGCTTGGTAATATGAATGGGTATTTTGGTAATGTGGAGAAAGTCTGGTAAATAAGAGATGGAGTTTGGCAATTAGGAGGTAAAATTTGGTAACTTGGTGGTGGAGTTTGATAACCCGATTAGGTATAACAAGCTGCATTCGAGAATAACCTATGTAAGGTGAAGACTTTTTGAAGTGTCCTTTTCCATCAGATGCATAGAAAATAAAAGTCACATCCTTTCTCATCTTTTTCAACAATCCTGAAGATTCGGTTGTGGTGGCAATGCGAGAAATCTTTCCGGTTTTAATCTCATCTTTGATAGCCTCACCTACCTTGACTATCTCCGCAAATTTTGCTCCAATGAGAAAGATTATCCAGTCATAATACTCTGGCTCTTGAATGCGCATGAACACTTCAACGATCTCCTTCTCCGACATAGAGGGTCGAACCTGGACAGTCTCTTTCCTCCACATATACGCATATTCACGATAGCTTTAAGTAAATTTCCGCTTAATTCTCTCCAAAGAATAGCGATCAAGAACGATCTCTACATTGTAGGCGAACCGTTCGACAAAATCCTTAGCTAGCGCATTCTAGCTAGACCACTGTTTTATATCATGTGAAGTAAACCATTCCAGGGCTTCTCCATTCAACTTCGGCTAAAGAGCCACATTAATAATGCTTCATTCCTTCCAACTCCCACAAGTTGGTCACAGTAGGCTCGCAAGTGCGCCAAGGGATTCCCTGTTCCTCCAAAAATGTCAAATTTTGACACTTTAAACCCTTCCGGGAGGTCTAGATTTGGATTGATGCACAGATCCTCATAACTCAACCCATCGACTTCAGAAATATAGTTCAGCTCTTTCATAACTTTCCTGATCTCTTCTTTCATATTCAGCTTGGCTGCTTCTTCCTTGGACCTCCACTTTCTCTCATGTTCCTCATAATGATCAAGCTCGGAACAATTGTCATAAGGTTCATTTGGAATTGGAATTTGGAAAATAGTCTTTTGAGGTAATAGAGTAGCAATAGAGGGATTCTGGGTATTTTGAGTGATATGATAATTTTGAGGGAAAGTCTGGGGGTTGGTATGCTGATTTTGGTGATGGGTGAACGTTTGCGAATTGCTAACATTTGGGTTTGGAGGGGGAGGACAACTTTGCGGGTTGGTGTTTTGAGGAGGAAGTGGCATTTGGCAAGAGACGGAGGTATGATGGGGATTTGGGACGGTTAGGTCGATGATTGGGGGATTTTGAGCGGGGTTGGAGGGCGGGTTATGAACCTGTTCCGCTCTTGGTGGAGAAAGGTGGAGTGGAGGTCTTCCATCTCCTAGAAGGTTGAAAGCGAAAATTGGATTAGACAAATCTTGCCTTCTTTGTATTTCGATCTTCATTTCGGCAATCTGTTGCATTGACTGCATAATTAATTCATTTTGATCAGCGGTGGCGGGCTGAGCCACGACAACATCAGTTAGGCTAATCTCGTCATTGTTATCACCCATTACTGCCGTTCCTTTTTGCAAACTTTGATCGGGAAAGAAATCTTTGTGGGCCTTAGATCTTGTGAAATAAGGATGATGACCAGCTAACTTATTAACACAAATCAGTTATAAGTACATGACAAAGAAAAATAACTCAAAAGATAAACGTGTTAGTCTATGTAGATGATAAATAATACAAAATATCACACATATCACCACAAACACATAAGAGTTGCTCCACTCGAAAATAAACTAGCCCACATATTTAGAGAAATGACTGAATAGAGAGGAATTTGTATATTTGCTTTTGAGCTTAGTGAATCAGAAATGTCAACTTGAGTTGAGAGAAAGTCGATTCTATCTTTCATTGTCATATTTCCAATTTTCGATTGATATGAAACTCTATTCTCCTTGCAAGAGTTGAAAAAGATAAAATTTCTCAAAATGGAGATCGAGCATTGAAAGGTTGCTTATGTATCTCACGAGGGAGAATTCAGGTCATAGGTAGTTCGATCAACTTGAATCTCCTTCGATTTGTGATATATGGTTAACTCTTTTTTTTTAATGAGAAAGTAAGATTTGGAAAATAAAGTTCGAATTTTGTTGTGAAACTAAAGACTCGAAGAGTATTTAGACGCACTTTTGATAGTGACTTGATATTTGTGCTTAAAGGGTTCTAGAAAATAATTCAAAGAGGAGTGAGCTAGAATATCTTCAAATAAAGCAACATATTCACACAAGCAGTTAGGCCTATCGATTCGAATGATGTATCACGTCGTCTGAAAAATTGCTTTGCCTCAAAACCCAAATTTATACAAATTTTACGAATAAAACTAAAAAGGGATACATAATAGAGAAAAGGGATACAAATGATCAATCTCACGTAGGGATACAATCCTAAACTATGCTTCCATGGACGGTCCTTCCTTTTAATTTCTTGTCAACTTCGAATGTCCACGTTTTTGGATGAAATGGTATCTTCCTTTTTCGACACGAACAAACTATTAAACTCCCAACTCCAAGAGACAATGCCTTACCAAATGACGTATACATCCTTCAAATTTAAACATATAAGCATGATTGTCTTTAATTGACCAATGTGTCAAATCGACACAAAGTGGGCTTCTAATGGGCCCAACACGCCTTGGGTGTTGGGTAAACTTAGTTCAAAATGTGCTAAATTAGAGATTTGGTTTCGCTCTACCCTAGTTGACTAAGAGTGGCTTTTGAAAGACCGAGAACCCAAGTGGACAACTTAGGCTGGAACTCACGACAACCATTGGACGCATGACGTACCACTAAGTTGTCGATCCTTCCGAAAAAGGATTAAGTATAAAAAGTCAAGCTGCGATTATGCAGAAACCGTCCTTAATATACTATGCATACAACAGAAAATGGCATGAATGCAATGAAAATTATATCAATTTATACACAATTTAGCAATTAATAATAATTAGTCAAATAAATCAACTCTTATGAGTAGAACTTAATTAAGTCCCCAGTGGAATCGTCATTCCTGTTTTACTCAAAAAAAATGGACTTGTTTTTGAAAAATCGACCTAACTTATGAGTTGAAGAGAAATCGATTTTCAAAATATGGTTGCCACTTAATTTTTTTAAGAAATTAAGAAAACTTAAGGTTTTTCAAAAGACTTATACAGATAAAATCATTGAAATAAAAAGGGATCGAGTTCAATGTACATTCTGAGAAGGTGTTAGGCCCTCGAAATGTCCGCTAACTTGCGGTTGACCGGCGATTTAACTAAAATGACTTTTCAACTAACTTTTTTTAAAAAAAATTAATCAAGTTTAGAAATAAAGATAGTTTTAAATTGCCACTTTAAAAGGAAAGACTTGACATAATTTCTCTTAGGACAAAATAATCATACGTAATTAAATACATAAATAAGTAAATAAACGATATTTCAAAAATAAGAAAGGCTATCTTGGGAGACTTAATTAAATTAAACCCTAAGAAACAAATAAAGCTAGTTAATGAATAACAAATAAATACAAGGAATTTTGATAATTCAACACTTTTAGCCATGGTTAACTTACAACAATCAAATCGTAGCCGTCGTCCTACACCTAGCCTCAACCCTACCAATCGATCAGACGTAGCCAATATGGCCGCCGGCAAGTCGTCTGGAACTGGTCCGGCAATACCACTCAACTCAAATACCGTGTTCCCAATTCTTCAACATTGTAATGCCCCTAATCTAATGAATTTGCCCACTAAGAATCCCCTGATAGATAACATGATTACAACTATGAGTAAGACGACTAATCTTGGAGGTGAACAATATGCTAATCTACTGAATGTAACTCGTAATCATGGTACAAGACCACCCACTGTGGAACCGATTCCCATAAAGCTAGTATGTTTTAATAATGGTGTTCCAAGAGTAGTGCGGACTGAAGAGGAGATTGACATGATGAATACAATAGAGAATCTTCAATATGCAGTTACTGGAAAATTTTCGTACGGATGGCTAGAGATTGAGGAGCTTCAAATTGAGATCCCGAAACAGTGTAATATCAAAGGAGATAGTAAAATTGGACTGCCTAAAAGTAGACATCTATTAATGTGGTTTAGTCGACAGGAGGACTTCATTAATATGATGGCTAAACCAAGTTACTACATCTTATCAAAGGATGGGTAGTCATATATGATGAGACCTCTAATATATGTTGCAAAATTCAATATAGAAGAGGAAACAACTCAGGCGATGGCATGGATATCCTTTCTGGATTTAAAACCAACATATTTTGGTAAGGAATCCTTATTCTCTCTAGCATCAACCATAGGGAAACCTATACATCTAGATATGGCCACTATAAACAAGACTCGACCTAGTTGTGCTAGGGTCAAGGTGCAAGTGGACCTGCTTGCTGAATTACCTAACGTCATAGACTTAGAAGTGATTAATGAAGAAACAAATACATACAGCGTGGAGAGAATCAAAATTCAATATGACATGGTTCTAAAGTATTGAAAGCAATGTAAATTACAAGGACATGAAGAATCTGAGTGTAGGGTTCTACATCCTGAACTCCGCAAACATAAAGCAACAGAGGAAGAGGAAGAAGTCACGAAAGCACGTGATTATCAGAATGAGGGTCCTGTGATAAGAGTGGGCAGACAACTTAAAAAATGGTACCCAACAAATCGTATTCTTACCATAGAAAAATAGGGGGTGAACAAGGAGGGGAAGACAGAATTAAGCACTCATAACTCATTTGCTGCCCTTTTGAATGAGGATACAAATATGGAAAGGCAGGAGGAGGGAAAATTAAAGAATGAAAGTGTAAAAAACAAAGATAAAGCTACAAAACAATATTTGAATACTAAAGAATGGGTTTCACATTCATTTACAAGGATCAATAATAATGATAACACCAATGAAGAGGAATTTGAGAACAACATCCAGCTAAGTACTCTCACACCGAGAAAGGAGGTTGACAAGCAACTAACTTGAAGGAAGAGTCCTCCAAGCAATGATAATGGAAGGAAAGAGCCAGATGCCCATTACTTTGAAGTTTGTAACCAATTTGATACATGCTTACCTGAGGAAGTGACGAAAGAGAAGGGATCAACAACTATAGTGAAATATAGTGCACATGTAACCACGCAATATCAGATGAATAAGGCCGTAACAATTATACCTGAAGATGTTAACCAGCCGAACAAGGAATTAACAATGATGAGGGAACTGACTAATGCTATGCCCCTACAAATAGTTAGTCCATCTGCAGGAAAGCTTCTAAAAACACAAAGTGAACAACAACAAATAATAGGGGAAGGGGAGATGTATGATGTTGAAGGAGCAATAATACTTTCTATGACTATTGGCAAGTCTGCCCCCATGGATGCTTTGCATGCACTGGTCTCTCATCAAAACATTGATATAAATCCCACAGAGAATTTATTGATACAAACAGAGGACATAGAGAATAAAGAAGAAAGGAAGAATGATAGTAATATGCAAATTGTTTGTAGAGAGGCTGGAATATCACCTATGGTGGCTACAAAAATCAGGGAAGGCAAAGGGAAAGATAGTAGTTGTCTTGTACCTACACGGGTACAGGCAAAGAGGATGGTGAAATCTGGTTCCAAATGAGTTACAAATCTTTGTTTTGGAACATCAAGTCTGTTAATTCTCAATATGCTTTCCACAGAGTCCAAATGTTACATAGATATCATAAATTTGCACTGATTGCCTTAATGGAACCATTCCAAGATACGAGGCACATTTAAAAATATAAAAGGAGGCTAGGGATGCATTTTGTGAACTACAATGCAAATGGACAGATTTGGGTGTTTGTTAATCATCATATTCATGTTGGTGTCATATCAGATTCTGAGCAACAATTGACACTTCTATTAACCCTAGAGGGCGGATCACAAATTCTATCTACTATAGTCTATGCTAAATGCACTACTACTGAAAGGTTAAGCCTGTGGGGGGATATTTATTCCCCAAGCATTAACTTTTCATTACAATGGATGGTTGGTGGGGATTTCAATGTAATCCTTGGGGAGGAAGAAAAGATTGGAGGGTTCCCTGTGTACCCTCAAAAGTATGAAGAGTTTGCAGACTGTATTAACTCATGTGATCTGTCAGATATTAATTTCTCTGGAAATCCTTTTACATGGTGGAATGGAAGAGTGGATAAGGGGTGTATATTTAAGAGATTGGACAGAGTTGTTGTTAATCAATTTTTACTGGATATCTATGGTATTACTGGTTTACAACACCTATCCAGAAAAGGCTCTGATCACGCTCCCTTATTATTATCTTGTGGGTTTAGTAATGGTCATATTACTAAACCGTTCAAATTCATGAAGTTTTTGACAGAGAGATGACTTTAAAGAGGTAATTGCTCAAAACTGGCTTGCTGAATATGATGGTGATATATTTGTCTAATTAAAACATAAACAGAAAAGGGAAAAACTGGTATTATCTAAATGGAGCAGATATTTTCAAGCAATTGACTATTAGAGAGGAGATTGTAAGGATTAAAGAAGATTTGTTTCAGCAAGATCCTACTCCTGTCAATAGAGCTATTCTTCAAAAGGCTCATGCAGAATTAAAGCTCTATATACATTATGAATAGCAATTTTGGAGGCAAAAAGCTAGTGCTCAATGGCTTGAGGAAGAGGATAGAAACACAAGATTCTTCCATTCTCTAGTAAAAGCGAGAAGGAAGAGGCTAAAGATTAACAAAACAAAGAAGGTTGATGGATCTTGGGCTGAATTAGATAATGATATTGGTAATAAAGGAGTCTATTTTTTCAAAGAGCAATTTACTGCAGGGCACACCTCAGAGGATCTATCATTGCTGCAATACATATACCCCAGATCAATCAGGAGGACAATGATTATCTAATAGCATTACCAAATGAGAATGAGATAAAAAGAGTGGTGTTTGAACTCAATCCTGACAGTGCTTGTGGACCTGATGCAGCGTGCTTTTATCAGACATGTTGGGATATAGTGGGTGCAGTTATTTTATTTTTTGAAAATAGTAATGTATAGTGGGTGCAGTTATTATTAAAGTTATTCATGCATTTTTTCTAGGGATCTACATTACCTAAATCCATTACTCATACTAACTTGGTCCTAATACCAAAAAAAGATGTGATTCAATCTTTTCTGATCTTAGACCAATTAGGCTGAGTAATTTTTTGAACAAAATCATTTCCAGACTACTTCATGATAGATTGGAAGGAATTTTGCCAAGATTGATTTCTCATAATTAAGCTGGATTGGTAAGGGGAGAAACATTGCTGAAAATGTTTTACTTGCTCAAGAAATTGTGATTGACATCAGAAAAAGGGGAAAACCTAATAATGTGGTCATCAAGTTGGATATGGCTAAAGAATATGCAAGAGTAGATTGAAATTTCCTTACTAAAGTGTTAGCTAAAATGGGGTTTAATGCTATGTGGTTGGATATGATTTGGAGAATTATTGCTAACAAATGGTAATCTGTCTTGATTAATGGCCAAGCTTATGGATTTTTCCACTCCACAAGGGGTATCGAACATGGTGATCCCTTGTCCCCTGCCTTATTTATTCTAACTTCTGAGGTAATTTCTAAGGCCCTAAATTAGCTGTTCCACAATGATGAATTCAAGGGATTTGGATTACCTAAGTGAAGAGAACAATTGAATGATATTGCATATGCAGATGATACAATTATTTTTGTATCTGCTGAGAAAAGATCTTTACAACTGGTTATGAATACTCTACACCTAAATGAAGAACAATCAGAGCAACTTATTAATAAAGGAAAGAGCTTCTTCAATTTGTATAGTAAGGCAGCTCAATCTTCTATACAATTGGTTGAGGAGGCTACTGAATTTACAAAAGGAGACTTTCCTCTTATATATTTAGGTTTCCCAATTGGCCATGCTAAGAATAAAAAGGTTTACTACTCATAGTTGATAAAAAAGATCCATACTAAACTTCAATTGTGGAAGGGAAAGTTGTTATAATTTGGAGGAAGGTTGGTTCTGATACATCATGTTTTACAGAGTATTCCTATTTACGTACTCTAAGTTACTGATCCTCATGTGTGTGTGCTACATGATATTCATAAGTTGTTTGCTAATTTTTTATGGAACTTCAAGGAGGTGGGTAAAGGCACTCACTGGATAGCTTGGAATGGTATATGCCTGCCAAAAAAAGGAGGAGGATTGGGTTTGAAATCCTTATTTGATGTTGCTAAGGCTTTATTTGCAAAGTTGTGGTGGAAGTTTAGAACCTCTAACACACTATGGTCCAACTTTATGTGGAACAAGTATTGTAAAAGAGATAGACCACAAACAGTGGTATGGAAAGGAGGTTCACAAGTATGGAAGGCTATGCTGCAGGCTAATGGACACATTTGATCAAAAAAATTGGTGGGAACCCAAATAGGGTTATCCTAGTGTTTGGTTTGACAACTGGACACAACTGGGAGCAATTCATCTGTTGCCCAACACTCAGATACACAGCTCCTTGGAATCAGTTTTTCAACTTTCAATGAGTAGGGATGGGATAATTAGCTATTGAAAGAGGTTTTCAATGAGCAAGTATGTTATCAAATACATCATGTGTTTGGGAATATTATAATTACTAAAGAAAGGGATGAGGCTTGGTGGATGCCTTGTGAATCAGGAAAGTTTACTATTGGAACAGCATGGAAGCTATGCAGATAGAGAAAAGATCCTGTAATAGATGTGATGAAGATCTGGGAGAAAGGGCTGCCTTTTAAGGTTTCTTTCATGTTATGGAGAATGTGGTTTGGAAGGATACCTATTGGTGAGGTATTAATCAAAAGAAGAATTGTTGAATCTTATGAATGTTGTTGATGTGTTTCTAATGTGCAAGAAACCTTTGTTCATCTGTTCATTGAATGCCCAGATGCTAAGTGTACTTGGAATCTATTCTCAAATGCCGCAGGGCTGCATTTCAATGTGATACAGATCAAACAAGGATTTGAAGAGTGGTGGAAAGCTGAATGTAAAACAAAACTAAAGTCCCTATTTAAGGTAGTTCATGCTTTCATAATTTGGGCAATCTGGAAGAGGAGGACTATAATTAAACATGGAGGGAAATGGAGTAAGTACTCCATGATTGTGGACATCCACAGAAACTTATACTTGTTTACTAAGTATAGGTATCCATGGTTGAAGGAAATTCCTAATGATTGGCCTGACTTGGTCAAATATTTAGAAGGGTCTATCCTTCTTGTAAGACATTTGGTGGTTACATGGAGATATCCTCCAAGAGGGAGCTTTAAATGAAATACAGATGGGTCCGGCAGTGGTAATCCTGGAGCTGGTTCAATGGCCTTCTGTGTGAGAAATGAACTTCGAGATATGCTCTATGGAGAGACAAGGTTGCTGGAGAAGTGAACAGTTGTAAAATCTGATGTTAAAGCCATCAGATAGGGTGTTGGATATTATTTACATCATAGGCTAATACCTTTGATTGTAGAAACAGATTCATTAGTGGCACAAAAGGTTCTAAATGGGGTGTGGGAGGTTCCATGGTTAATAGCTCCGGATGTTCGATTTGTAAAGGAGATCATTCATAATTCTCAAGTGAGAGTGGTGCATACATTCAGAGAAGGGAACCAACTGGCGGATTTTTTCACTAATTATGCTGTTAATTTTGCTGGAATGAAGGTCCAACAGTTTCATACATATCAAGAACTCCCACAACAGACCAAAGCGATAATTCAAATAGAAAAGTCACACACTTCTAATATTCGCATACATAAGATTGAAAACAAGGATTGCAAGGGCCACAACAACAGAGAGTAGTCATCACAAGCCATCTCAATACATCACAACATTGATATCAAAGGAGAAACATAGTAATATAGTCAAAGAAAAGGATCTTTTTTTTTTATGAAGTAAAAGAAAAGGATCTTACTCAGTTCTATAAATGAAGTACTCCGAAAATTATAAATCTTGAACAGTGGTATCAATTCCTCAGGAATTCAACCTGTTGAGATGAATAATTGGAGGAAGTAGATCAAATATAAACTGATGTACTATAAGATGAAGGGTAATATTGCACAAATGATGAACAAATTCACCTTTACCTCTAGATCCCACTAATTGTTGCAGCTTCCAAGTTGAAGAAGTCTTCACTGGTGTTGAATCATGAAGTCTGTGAGATCTGTAGACCTCCAAATGATTGCAACCCACACCTGGTAGCTTTACAAGATTAGCTCAAGTATGGAGGTTGTCCGGCGACTGAAGGAAGCCAGGGAAGAAGAACAAGTACTAAGTGGATGCACTTTCCTAATGCAAGGAAAAGCAGTCTCCAGGGACTCGGAGGAGCCGTTTCACACATGGAAAAAGAAAAAAAGATAGAAATTAGCAATGGGGCATGCTTTAAACCCATATTGTACAACCAGAAAGACACATGAAAGGAACAAGAAATGAGGCAAAATATGCATGTGATTAGTTCACTATCCCAAAGTTAAACAAAAAATGACACATGAATGCATACATTAGCTAGCAGCCTATCACTCATGACTATGTTCTGCAAATTACAGTAGCTCAATGTGCAAAACAGATGCACCAAAATATGTACATAACATGATTTGATCAGATAACCATTTAAATCTAAGAGAATTCACAATTGAACAAGTTGAGGGATTCATCCATCATCCATAAATAGACAAATATAATAGAGAAATTCAATGCCAAGAGGGTACTAGACAAACACACAGGTGACTTGGGTCATGCTTATGAATGGAGTGAAATTATTCGACTTAACACTTCTCAAAGCAGAGAGTAACAACAACTAACAGAAAAGACCCAACTTCGAATCAACTCAAAATTGCCAATACAGTTCAATCCTCGAATTGGACAGTAAAACACAACAAAATTAAGGAAAGAAGAAATATTCAAAGACATGGGTGCATGTAGGAGGGCAGGGGAGATTTAAATGACAGTAAATGAAAATTCATATCAAATTTCCAGCAAATAGAGACAACACTAAGCAAAATTGAGATAAGAGCATCATCTAATCGAAAATGATGAACACATAGCTTAGGCAGGCGAAGAGAAAACAACTATCACCCATTTAAGATAGTATGATATGGGCAATGCTCGAGTCGAGCAGAGTAAAAGATGAGTAAGGGAACTATATAGCTAATGCATTCGTACCTGAAACCAAATGAACTTCAAATCAAATCAAGAAAAATGAAACATAAATTCAACTAGCTATACGTATACAACATTGAACCAGCTGATCTATCGACATAATACCGAAGAGATTTCATCAATGAGAATTACAACAAAAGCAAACCAGAACTAAGCTCGAATCTACGAAATAAACAACATTTTGACTAAGATAATTTAAGATATTACAAAGAATTTAACTTTTTAGGAGCAGCGAGTCGGGACTAGACGAGCAGAGCAACGACTTCACCACCACCGTGCACTTCAAAAGGAAATCGACAGAAACAAGCTGAGCGAATGAAGTTAGGATAGAATAATGGTCCTCCTCTCTGCTTCGAATGTATCTTTTATATAGCTATGTTTCTATATGAATGTTTCCTCTCTATTCTTGTATCAGTGAAGAATGACCAGCTTTCTATATCCTTTCTCAAATTTCTTCCTCACTTTTTTCCAACTTTTCCTCCCACCTTAACAATGAATAAGAGTAGAGTATTTATAGGGAAAATTAGGGTTCGTAATTGGGGGGGAAATGAATAATTTGGGGGTATAATAGGAATTCACCAATCAATTCCTAATCCAAAATTTCTTCACAAGGACCAGGAAAGTTGCTGCCTATACGAGAATTCCATATTTCCAACAAATTCCAACGGCTAAACAACAATGGCCATTCGATCTTGATGCTAGGACGAGTGAGGCGAGGAGTTCGCTCCTCCTGGCTGTGAAGGACGTGTCTTCCTGCTGGAATAGTACCAAATTTGCACTGGCGAGGCAAAAAAGAAGAAGACGACACAGAGTCGTACTGGAAGTCTGTTTCACGCCTCAAGCCGTGAACTCGACGTTTGGAATCGAATGTTGTATCCTTGATGTCGTGAATTGCTTTTGTATTGTTGCGGTGTATTGTCGTCGATTTGTTGACGTTCGAAGGGGAATTGTGCACGCCGTATGCTAGTTGTACTGTTGCTGTGATGTTGAACGCCGCTGGAATTCTTTTGTGAAAAAAGGAAGTAGGCCGGGTCGACTAGGGATTGAGATTTGGGATTGGGAGAATTGGAATAAGAGTGGGCTGGAGTTTGGTCTAGTTATTTAGAGATTGGGTCTATTGAATGTGGACAAGGGCTGCTGAAAATTGAATTGGAATGTTGGGTGGGCTGGAAATATTTCGAAAATTGAGTTGGGTCGGCTGGAGGTGAATAACAAGGGAAAATGGGCTGCTGATTTTATGAGTAAAAGGCCCAAGAACTTGGTCTCCAAATGGGTTTAAGGTGAGATCAAAGAAGGGTTAAATCTTGGAGTTTAAGAAATAGTCAAATTGAGTTAAATTAACAAATTCGGCTAACCTAAATAAGACAAATTAATATTAATTAAATAACAAGCTTCTTATTCTTAACGAAATAAAATAATTAACTCAAATATAAATTAAATAATTTAAAATATAAACTATTATATAACTAAACTAATTAACCAAATATTTAACAAAATCTTTTTGAGACGGTTTTCGAACACTAATAAACTATACTAATTATATACGAAATTATATAAAACATATATATTAATTAAATATTATAAAAATGATAAAAGTAATTAAAAGTAACTTGAATTTTTTTTTGAACTTTATAAAAAATAATTATTTCAAATCGTTTGGAATTTAAGAAGCTCAGTGATTAATCAATATTGTGGAGGTCCAAAATTGGACGTAACACTAGTCGCCATGGACAAGATAATGAAATTAGAAAAGAAGAAGAGGTGATTTCTCATATTACCGATGAAGTTGCAGTGTCACGACCCAAGGGTACCCCTAGACGTAACAATGCACATAGAACCCCAAAGGACTTCATGCAAGTCACTTAGCATATCATAACATAAAGTAATAGAACAATAAGAGTAAAAACGCATTCAAGTCTAAAAATTTCATAATAGCAAAGAGGAAGTATAACTTGTCTAAATTACCCATCTATTACAATTCATGAATCAAAAAAGGGTCACAGCCCTAAAGGCACAATCCGAAAAGAGAATGTACAAAAATAGAAACTCAAAGTGAAATGTCCCTTCCTCGAATCACGAGGACTCACCACGAACAATGAGAATAGTCAATCCAAGCTTGAACCAAAGGATAATCGCTTTAAGAACCGAAACCTATACATTTGAGAAAATAAAGAAAATATGGGTTAGTACAAAAAATGCACTAAGTATGATAGCCATGCACATAACCATGAAAGCATGCTAAAAAGGGACATTTTAGTTGAAAAGAATGCACTTTACCAAGTTTGAGAATCATCATGAAGGTTAGTGTGAGAGCATAAGTCATAAGCATATTCAACATATAGATCATCATAACATAATGCAAACAAACTATAAATACCCTGAAGGTGTACTTGTGCAATGCATAAGTAAGATCCCTTAATCCTACCCATGCTAAGTAAAGCTTCTTGAACGATCATAGTTCATAATTAATCTTCTTGCACATATTGGGAATAAGCCTTAACTGACATAGACCATGTGAGCTTAACATGGAATCCAGTGTCATGCCCCACACCCAAAAGAGTTGTCCTTCTTGCCTAGGGTAGAACTAAAGTGTATTAGCTTTTAAGTGGATCCACTAGCTAAATAACCTATGGGGGAACATGGTTATGGGATAAGGAGATTGTTAGTAAAAACCCCAACCTTACTTAACTGGGGAGCCTCCATCTCATGAAATTACCTTTAGAAACCCGGCCTTACTTAATGGGAGAACCTCTATCTCATATTCAATATCCACTCGGTGCTAAGCATTACTTCCCACAATTACATGTTTAGTCTTGGATTGAGTTTACTTGCATTATAGAGTGCCTTCACACTTTACCCAACACAATTCATAAAATTGCTCATAGATTCAATAGGTGAGAATAATCTTTCAACCTTAGAATAATCATATTGTGAGAAAACCTTTCACATCATTTTCATTATGTGTTTATGAGAATGACCTATCAATTAACACAACAATTAGATTATAAAAATGTTCATAAAGCACATACAATGAATCAACAATCGTGTATAATTCTCATGTTTTACCCCTCTTGGGTCAAGGATCATATTTCATCCAACACATCTAGACTTACTAAATTAGATATGGACAACAACATGATTTAATTAACTAAATTACTATAAGCATCATCTCACAGTGTTTTTCCTTAATCAATTCATCCACATTACCAAGGCATATGGGATTGCATGGGTTTTTGGGGGAATTCATTATAAATAACCAATAAATAATATATAAATTATCAATTCAATCATAATCCATCATATATCAACCATTAAAAATGTTTTTGGAAAGAATCCATAAGATTGAAGTCAAATCCTAAATTTTGGGGAAAATCACTAGTTATTGAATTTGGAGGGGCTCCATGGGTGAATGACTACCATACCTTAGTTATGAATTCGAATAGATTTGGTGGGAAGAGCTTGATTCTTGAACCCTAGTTCCACCTCTTCCTTCTTCTTCTTCCTTGAAGTTCTAAAGAAAGAATTTTTTTTTTGAGTTTAGGGAGAATGACTTAATTGGGGGAAATTTGAGTCTAAAAAGTTTATATACTTTCCTAGGGAAAGAATAAAAAAATGTAGGATCAATTTAGGAAAAATAACTAAAGACCTCTACGAATTTAAATCAAAAGCTGAGAACCGGCCCATTTTAGCTCCCCAAGGGCACTTGGCGAGTCACGAAGTGGTCCCTTAGCTCGACAAAATTTCCAGATTTCTCAACTTTGAGGTAGTCTACTATGCGATGGGGAGGACCCCTTGGGCGATGTACCAAGTGGGTTGGTGAGCCCCGACCTAGCTCGCCCAATATTCGAGTAGGTAGGCCATGGGGACAGCCCACTACGCGACCCTAAGTGAAATTTGGCGACTCGCCAAGTTACATGGGCGACCATGCTGCCCCTTGCCAAATGGTCCAAGGGAAAAAATGTTTTCCTTCACCCTCCCCAAGGTATTTTAGGCCCTTGCCCTCTTTCACTCTTGACGTTAACCCTCACGTCGAGTCTTTAGTTTACCCTACGAACTTACGGGCTGTTACATTATTTTCTCCTTGGGAACATTCATCCTTGAATGACGATTCAGACATCTTACGAATTTAAGAGTCAAACTAGTAGCCCATCATGCATGAAACATCAAAATAAGGCACAACTTAAAGGAGGAAACATCAACTCCTTCTAAAAACATTATCAATGCAATACAAGGAAGTAGGAACTACATCTACAAACCCAATATGCATGAAACTCAACATTTCTAATGTTAATAGGAGGAACTACCTTGTCCAACTAAAATCGTTATCAACACAACAAAATGGAGCCAATATACACATACTCTCAAAAGCATACTAATACATGTTCATCACCACATCCCATGAAGTTAAGCAGGCAACACTTACTAAATGTACAACAACATGAGGAACATAAATCATGAAAACACATTTTGTCACTAAACATGAATTTAATAAGGAATATGCATAACATAACGAAATCATGAAAAAGCTCATATAACACTCATGACATAAAAAACACTAAGACTCTATAGGAACTAATTACCTCAAGCATGAATAGGAGTAGAAGGAAAGAGATAAGGGTATCAGGACATCATATCGGCCTCGGCCTCCCAAGTAGCACCCTCAACTAGGTCATTCCTCCATATCGGCCTCGGCCTATCAATCACTTGACTTTCCGGTATATGATTTCAACCGGGACCTCTTCATAAGAAAGGATTTCATCAACTCCCAACCCTTCTAGGGGAGTAATGGGTGCCTGTCAGGACCCGAGCCTACACCCCGAACGTGACACGCCATACAAGACTCATAAAAGCATCATACAAACCTCATAACATTCATAGCATAAGACATAAGAAAATTATAAGAAATTTAAAACATTTATCCATACAATTGAAGTCTTTATTGAAAAACAAACACTGGAAGTCTAACTTGTCTAACATGGCCATCTAATACAACTTTAATCGAAGATAGGGTCACAACCCTTCAACAAAGTCCAAAATGTAAAATGACATAAAAGAAACTAGAAATGAAAACCCTCGTCCTCGAACCATGAGGACTCACCAACTAGTTTTGGAGAGAATAAATCCAAGCTTTAAACAATAGAAGTTACCTTAAGATCTGGAACCTACACTTTGTAAAAATGTAGAAGAAATATGGGTTAGCACAAATATGTACTAAGTAATAGCCATGCAAAAATTATGCTTAAAAAGGACATTTTGGTTGAAGACCATGCATTTAACAAGTTTGAGAAACATCACGCATCTTAAGTAAAACACATAAGACATAAGTATATTCATCATGTAAGTCATTAGAACATAATAGAACCATCATGAAAGTAACCCTAAGTTATACTTGTGTAGTGTATGAATGACATCCCATAATACCATTCGTACTAAGTACAATTTTGAGGCCACCATAACATACTTACCATTCTTCATTCTCATCTTTAGTCAATAATCATGGATAAAGGACATTCTCATTTAGTAAGGCATGACAAGGAAAACAACTCATAATAACATTTCCAAGATAAGCATTTATCATTACATTAACATCATTATGAGCACATTCATTTCATTAGACATTAGAGAAACACACCATAGCCCTCTCAAAGCCTACTTGTGCAATGAATGAATGACATCCCATACTACCACCCACACTTCATAGAACCTCTTGAGTAACCATAACACATAACTCATATGATGGGAATAAGCATTAACTGACATAGACCATGTGGGCAAACCATGGAATCTGGTGTCTATCCCACATCGTAAAGGGTTGGTCTACTTACCTAAGGTAGGACCGGTAACATTTAAGCTTAGGTGGATCCACTAGCTAATAACCTATGTGGGCACATGGTTATGGTATAAGAAAGGTGTTCATTGAAACCTGACCGCACATGGGGAGAGCTTACACCTTACCATATCCACTCGGTGCTAAGCATTAAATACCTATAGAATAGTTTATTGCTTTAACATTTTTATACATGAAAGAGTGTCATAAGCCTACCGATTCAAGTTACATTATTAGACACATGAAAGGGTGCCATAAACCTACCGATTCAAGGTACATTATTAGGATAACTCATTGAATCCTCATGACAAGGTGGCATAAGATTACCAATTCAAGGTTCATCATTGTCATTTATGGAACCGTACCATAAGCTTACCGATCCAAGGTTTATCATTATCATACATGGAAGGGGGTCATTAGCCTACCGGTCCAAGACACATCATTAGAATAGTTCATAGACTCATCATGCAAGGGCTACCACCATTAGGTATATCGATTCAAAACAAAGCATAGAATACTTCATTAATCATTTATAAAAGGGATACCACCATTAGGTCTACCAATTCAATGTTCATTAAGTCAAGATACTTTAGTTACAGAAGAAGAGGATGCCCTAAGCTTACCAATTCAAGATGTAACATTACATTGAAGAAACCATTCACATTATATCATCATCATTCACAAGTATATAATTGAGAATAAACTTTCAATAATATCACTATTGCATTGTAGTCACGATCACATTACTTTCCTTCAAATCACAAAGCATATGCATGAGCGTCATGATTATACAATATTCTTCATAATTTGCCCTTCAAGGCCATGAATCACAATTCACCAAAAAATCTAGAATTACTACAATTTAGGCATGAATAATGACATAATTGTAACTAAAGCATTACAAGACCAATTACATAACATTCATGTTACTACAATTCACCCACATCAAAGTCATAAATTAGGCTTATGGTGAAATCAAGGATTCATGGAGGATTTTATATTAAAACCACCATAATACAATAATTCAATCTTAATATATGATAATTAAACTATTGAAAATGTTTTGAGAAAGAATCCATGACCTAGAATGAAAACCCTTAGTTTTGGAGAATTTCCAACTTTGAAATTGAAGGTTTGAGGACTTAATGGATGGAAAGTTAACCATGAATCAAAACTACCATACCTTAATTTAAGATTCCTTACGAAATTGAGTGAAAAATATGAGTCCTTGAGCCCTAGACCTTGAATTCTTATTCTTCTTCAATGGAGGTTTTAGAGAGAAAATTTTTGGAGAAGAGGAAGTCACTATTTTGAGTTTGGGAATTATGAATAGTAAAGGGGTAATTAATGGTTAAAAAGGCCTTAAATATGCCTAATTAATCAATATAAACTGACCTTACTTCAATACAACTAACCTAGGAATTTACCAAGTTGCCCCTCAAATGGCCGAACCTAGGACTCTTACAGGTGCGACTCACGCCGCTCTGATCCATGGACCATGAGTGGGGTCACGCCCCGTACTGCAGGTTCGTGGGTGGTTTCTGCAACTCTACATTTTGGGGTCTTGACCTACGACTTGGTTCCATGGGGCATGGATAGACCTACATCCGGTAGGTCCCACGGGTCTTTATTTTATTGGCAGCTTTTTGGTTCTTGGGGCAACCTTGGGGTTAAACTTTAGGGTCCTCCTCAAGGACCCTTGGTTGGTCCTTGGGGAGTCGTACCTTGACGTTTAACCCCTAAACCCCTCAACCTAAGCTTGGGAAATCATTTTACAACATAAAACTCCATATCAAACTTAACAACACTGTAGGACTCTAGTTTTACCTACTAGTTTTTCCGAGTCGTTACATTATCTTCCCCTTGGGCACATTAATCCTCCAATGACACTTTAAACACGTTATGGAAATAAAGACTCAATACTAGCAGCCCATCATGCAGGAAACATCATAACAATGAACAAAACAAGGAGGAAACATCAACTCTATCTCAATATACTCAATGCAACACAAGAAAATATACAATACATCTACAAACTCATTATGCATGAAAACTTCAACATTTCTCATATCATTGGAGGAATTACCTTCTCCAACTCAAATCATGGTCATCATAACATCATGAAGCAATTATGCATTTATTCTCCAAAGCACATTGAAGCATGTCTAACAATTCATCTCATGAAGCATATAGGCAGCTCATACTAGATGCACATCAACATGAGGAATAAAAATCATGAAAACTCATTTTCTTATTAAACATGAATTGATCAAGAACATGCATAACATAAGGAGACCATGGAAACACATAAATGACACATGACTCCAAAACATGAAACAAGCTACAAGGAACTCTTTGTCTTTAGCTTAAATAGTAATAGAGGAAAGAGATAAGGATATCGTAACTCTCAACAACCTTGCCTCTTAAGCATACCATCTCCCCTCTTGAGAGTAAACCCATACTAAAGGTTAATATTAAAATAGCATAGGAACCTAAATAAAATATTTACGATTTTAAGAAACTATCAACATACCCGTGCCTTCATCCGAAAGGGCTCCTTTGTCCTCTCTAGACCAGAGTGCATAGAAACGACCATAATTTGGAGGGATAGGAACCTAACCATAAAGAGAAGCTTGTTTAGCATCTCTACCTTTTGCCGAAAGTGTAGGGCAATATTTCACTTTATGATCATACTTTTTCACAACTATAACACCCATTTGCACCGGCTAGGCATTTCCCAAGATGCTTCTTTCCACAATTGTTGCAAGTAGGCTTAGGAAATGCAGATCCACTACCTTTCTCTTGGTTAACCCTAGGATTTCTTGAAGAATCTGGATTGGACGATCTCTTTTTGGACCTTGGTTGAACTTGCTCATCGGACCTAGCTCTCTTCATCTCCTTATTCTTTCTCTTAATTTTGGGCTCCTCAATTTGTTGAGCATACGCCAGAAGCCTAGAGATATTAATGTAATCATGGAGCATTGTCGTACGACATTCTTCCTTAACTAAGTCAGACACACCCGTCACAAAGATGGAGCATACTTAGACAAAAGGGTAAATTTAAAAGAATACTCTTCCACACTCATGCTACCTTGCCTAATGTTGATAAATGCTTCCATCTTAACTTCCCTCTTCTCATGGGGAAAGAACCTATCAATGAATTCTTAATTGAACACTTCCCAATCTTTGGGACCTCCTCCTACCGGCCTAGTACTCTTCCATTGAGTGAACCAAACTTGGATAACATCCTTCAATTGGTAAGCGTCTAGCTCCGCTTTTTCTACAGAAGTCACCCCCATAACATTAACTACCTTATTCACCTCATCTACAAACTCTTGTTGATCCTCTCCCACCTTGGAACCAAGGAACACCGGAGGATTTATCCTCACAAAGTCCTTCAACCTAGAAGTCATAGTGCTCACGTTAGGGTTCACATGAGTTTCAACACCCCTATTGGCATGGGCCGTCATAGCTTGGGCTTGAGTAGTCACGACTTGAGCAATCATTATAAGAGCCAACGTAACTTCTTCATTCGACATAGCCGGAGGGTTAATCAGAACTTGATTGCTTTGAGGAACATGAGGACCTTTGGGACCTTGGAAAGGAACTCCTCATTCACATTTTCATCTTCCACACTTCTAGCATTCGCCCTTCATGTATTCATTTCCTGAAGACAGAAGAGAAGGGTTAGGAAAGGGACTTTATAGAGATAAACTCTGTGGCACGACTTAATGGGTAATGGTAGAAGTGTAGTATCATAACGTCTTATAGACTCTTACTCATAAATGTGGCACTCTTCACTCTCATGAACAAGACTCTACTAGACGTGGCTTGTGAGGCATCAATCCTAAAAACCATCCCAACATCTTGTGCTCTGATGCCATGTTTGTCATTACCTGAGCCTACACCCCGAATGTGGCACCGCGTACAAGACTCCGAAAAGCCTCATAACATTCATAACATAAGACCTAAGAAATTGGTACAAAATATAAAACATTAATCCATACAATCAAAGTATCACTACATCATTTTAGGCCTATGGCCACCCCAGTAAAGTGTAGCCTAAACTAGCAAAAAGTGTGGCCTTTGATAAAAGGCTACACTTTTGGACTTTTAGCAACACTTTTCCAGGGGTGCCCGAAAGTAGCGTTACCTTAGAGTTTAGGCAACACTTTTCAAGTGTTGCCTTATCAGCTACGCTTAAAAGCGTAGCCTAAACGGCAAAATGGCAACGCTTTTATGTACCTCAAATAGCAACATTTCTATCTCATACAACTACACTTTTAAGCGTGGCCTTAGCTTCCTTATTGCCCACGATTTGTAAGTGTTGCCTTTTCTATCTAATGTATGGCAACAATTTTAAAGTGTTTCCTTTTCTATCAAATGTATGACAACACTTTGAAGTATAGTCCTTGCCCATGTGCATACCACAATTTACAGTCCTATTGCTACACTTTTAAGTGTGGCCATATCATTTTGGCTATAAAATATTTATATGCCACAATTTCTAATTAAAAAACACCAATATTATTTTGCAATAAATAATCTCAAGCATTAAATTGGCTAATAAGTAATTCAAATATATAGATTTGCAATAAACTTCAAAAGATAGTATGTCTTGTGTACATACACATACTTATAAAGCAATATTCTAAATATGTGTACACAATAGTTCAAAAAGTACTCTTACAATAGTTTAATATTTTCTAGCAACGAATATATTTCACAAAATCAAATATAATGAATTCAAACTTTACAATAGTTCAAAAACTCTTCATCATCCACTTCAATGAGATCAAATTGACTTGTGACGACCCCTCAAATTTGATCACCTTCATTTCCCTACACATTTAAAATGTACAACAAATCAGATTGCAGCAGTACTTATAGAAGAGGCAAGAAGTTCCAGATTCCAGTAGTTCCTGATTGCAGACTGCAGATTTTTTGAGTTCCAGATGCATATTACAGTTCCTAATTCCAGATTGCAGATTACAGATTGCAGGTTCTAGATTCCAAATTGCAGATTGCAGAACATGCATGTGTATAAATAACATATGCACTCAGAGACATGTTGGTATGTAAAGACCATAAATTTAACTTGCTAACCTTCTGTTGACGTAACATAAAGCTTATTCTGAGAGGACTGTTCCGAAGAAACGACGAATTCGATGTGGAAGATATTGAGTTGACAGAGTTATTGAAGGCACAAACTTGTAGAAGACATCTTCTTGAGTTGAGATCTCTTGTGCGCATTTGTAATAGTAATGCCTCTTTTTCAGCTGGCAACATTTCTTTATTTTTTTGCGTAAATTGAATTTCATTTAAGTGTTTGTACCTAATAAACATGGACGTTTATTCTTTTGCGTTGAATGTGTGCAAGTTCAGCCTTTTCTCCTGAGACATCTGCATTCAAGCAGCCAACAATTGCAGAAGCAGATAAGACATGTGTGCATGTTATCCAAAAAGTAATACCGACAATGATAAATTTATAATCTAGAGATGTACAATGCATAGATAGATCGACAAAGGAAAACAGGTTGTTAGTGACAAACCTCAACAACAAAGTGAAAAGTACAAACAACTCATAGACTCCAAAGAAAGATCAAACACTACTGCTCAATTGACAAGGATAATTATATCAAGCAACTTCATTCCTAAAAAGCATCAGTTTTGTGCAATGTAAAACCACTTCAACCTTTCAGTGGTAGTTTTCCTCTAAATTCACCACGAGAAACTGCAGAAATTATTAACATAATTTATTTGAATTCATAAAGTAAGTTAGAGGAGTAAATGACCAAGATTATAATTTAAAATAATAAATTTACATTCTTGGTAGCCAATGAGAAATTGAGGAAACCCCTAAAATGTACCTTGGACAAGAAGATGAAGTATTTATATAAGCTGCAACATTGCCGGTTAGAGGAAAAGGAGAACCCACAGAAAGAATTTCCCTTATTCGATTTTAGGAAATAAAGAGACTATCTGTCACACAAAAAGGTCAAGTTTGAGAATGCAAGAAAGAGTAGGATGAGATACTTTTATCTAATGTGGTCTTTTGATCATGAATTAAGAGAGTTGTGTCGTGGGATAAGGTTTTTTCTTCTATCAACTGCCAGGGATAAGCCATATCTATTTTAAGCTAAGGTTATATCCTCTTGAAATGTCATACTAAACAATCTTGCACCGATGTGAAGATAGATTGCCCAGTGGTTGTTGCAAGTGAAAAGAATTGAAATTTAAAACACTTTAAAATGCAGATGAAAGTACTGGTGCAGTTACAAATTAAAAATTACTAGTAAATATTCTTACAAATTACTTTGTGGCTCCAAAATTGAGAATATTTATGGCAACTTAAGAACATACTGGAGGGATTATGCAAGCAATTCATTCTCAAATCTCTTTTTTTCTTTTTACAACCTTAACATTACCTCTTATTGACTCTAATATTCTAGCATAATGATTTTTTTTTGAAACTTGGTAACTTTAATATTCTAGCATAATGAATTATAACAGAACTCTGCTCTACTTGCAAAATCTTTAAAACTTGAGAAAACTTACTAAGTTCATTCCTTGCAGATTGTTAAGAACTTCATAAATTCTTCTGAAAATCTGCCTTTCTAGTGCATTGTCTAACTTTAGCATAAATGTCAAAATTTCAGGAGCTGTAACTTGTACTTTGCATGATTGAATAGGAATCAGTATCTAATAAATGAAGAAGATCCAATATATGATCTTGTGGCAAAACCTACTTCAGTACTGAAGGAAAAATGGAACTAACTCAACCTTGTGCTCAAGTATAAGATCTTTCATTACCCGTGAATTGGTATTGCCATCTTTTCAGAAGCAGATGTAACAACTTGATATCAAACAAGGCTCTCCTCAATGCTGCAATTAATGTTTGACTTTGAGAAAGATTCTGAAGCTGATGCAAGGACTGCTACTTCTTTCTCCCCGGCTGCAACAACTGTAATATCTCATGGATGCAATATCTAACGTCAAAGTCAGAAAGAGTTAGATAAAACACTTCAAAATCTGTGTTATTCACCTATTCAAATATAAGACTTGGGGTCTTCGACAGCTGATCTCTGACAATATCGAGTAACTTCACAATATTAGGTTCACCACAATGATTCTACAGTATCTTAATCTCAAGCTTGATCTGCAGTAAGCGACAATAATGGACAAGTACCCGATCTAAATAAAGGTGCAAATATATGATGTAATAAACAAAAGAGCATGATTCAAAGTGCCAACAAAAAGGAAAATGCACATATAACTTGCACATACATGATGGTCCAAAACTCATAAGTAATAAAGAGTTACTACAGTAAGTTAACAAAACAGTAAAGTTAAGAGATACACATGAAAAAACTCATTTGGCTAAAGAATGAAAGATAAAGAAAGTCAAAACAAGGAGATATTTGATTGAACTTGAAGAATATCAATAATACATTAAGTAGCTCATAAACATAGACCTACGAAATCACAATCCCTTTTAAAAACTTGAACATTCTAAGAAATTGCTTAGGATCATAGACACAATGACTTCCCAATTTTAAGAACATTAACAAGGCTTCTAAACGTTTAACAAGTTTGGCGACAAAAAAACAAAAAACTATTTATGCATGTAGTAATTAGAGATCAAGGATACTGCAACATTAGTGCAGAATGTGATAAATTAAGCTCCAGAAGGTGCAAGTAGCACACATTGAGGTTTAAATGAGAGGTCGATTGAGATTGTTTGGGCATGTCGTCAACCTCAAGAGGCGCCAGTCCCTGGGTGTGAAATCATGGTGAGTGGAGACCTAAAATATGATTGAAGGAAGTTCTCTTGAAAGATTTATAAGGTCTTGGAATTCCTATAGCCAACCCCAACTTGTTTGGGATTTAGGTGTAGTTGTGTGTTGTGGTATATTAATGTCCAATTAGAATATCACCAGCTAATATTGTTGTTATTTCTGGTTTTGTTCATCTTAAAAAATGAGGTTTTACAAGTTTATGTTAAGATCTTTGATGCTTCTCTTATCCAGTTGGATCAATTTCTTCTTCTCTTTTACAACGGTACTGAGGCTAGCTTGTGTGCATGATGATAATCCCAGGGGTATCTCCTACCTCCCACCAGAACAAAAACCAAATAAGGAAAAAATTTAAATTGTTATCACCTACACTGTCTGTATTAAGCCAAACTTACTTCACATATGGAATAAAACAGAAACTAAAACCTGTGAAACCAAAATGCAACATGAGAAGAGATTAATCCTTTAACTACTTGTATTCAACATCTATTACGGTGTAAAAGACTAAAAGAGCTTAGCAGAAACATGTGACTTAGTGATGATAATACTTCTAGATGTAAGTGGTGGATGATGTAAATTATGTCGAGTAAAACGTGATGTCTCTAAGAAGATATTACCTAAATAGTTCTTGCAACTGAAACAGTAGAATCTAAACTGGTGTAAGGTTCGTTTATTCTTATCCGATAATATTATAAATGCAGAGTGTGCAGAAAAAAGACCTCTTTATCTTACTTAATCTATATGTTGTGACTATTGCATTGAAGGTGGTATCCCTCCACTTTTTGAGTTGATTGAATCTATTTATTCAAAGGTGTAGAGAGCAGCTGCATGATGCTTATGCACATACTTAAGAATGGTGAAAACAAGAGTAAAAGGGTCAGTAAAACAGGAGCAAAACTGGACATCACATAGCTACTTGCAAATTACCCGACTTATGGTATATGGAGCATCATAGCACAGATAATACAAGTTGTCTGAGATCAAGGAGGAGAGGAAATTAAAAGACTCAAGCAGGCAAGCATTTCGTACTTTTAGATCCACTTATTAACCAAATTTATAACACTAAGTTATGCACATCCAAGAAAGACTCAACCTTGCAAGCATTTGGTACCAAGAGTCATAAAAAACACACACACACAACAAACAGAACAGTAAAAAATCTAACATAAAGATAAAAGAAAGGTTATAACCTAAACATAGATTCTCTTTTCATTGTAGACGGCTTCACCAGGTACCAATTCTTAGTACAAAGATCATCTTCCTTGCCCTTAGTAATGAACATGCCTCCATTGCAAAAGAGAACAAGTAAACAAGAGCTAGGCTTCAAGATTAAGACAAATGACAACCTATTATGTTGTTTCCTTCTTTTACACATATTACATCTGTTGGATAGCTAAATTTTCCTTATCATTATATTATACTGAGTAAGGCATGTCTCATTCAGAACTGTCCAGGTGAATATCAAAACGTATGTGGGTAATACAACTACGAGCTAAACTCCTAAAAATCAACAAAAATTGTATATGTAGACACAAGAATATCAAAACCCTAAAGCTAAAATTTAGACTTTCAAAGATACAATTTTTTACCTGATAAACCCTATTCTAACAAAATGTGATGAAGCTTTAAGACACCATCTTCTCAAGTGAAGCATTTTAGTGAGGCGTGTTCATTTGTGAGGCGTAACCTTCAGCTCTTCAACAAGAAATCGTGAAATAGTATTCTTCAGCCTTTCAACGTGAAATAGTGAAACCTGTGAGAATGTTTGACCGAAATTGTGTTCTTCAGAATTAGTTTGGAGAGAAAATCGTGTTCTTCAAATAGACGGAAGGTTTTTCTGATTTGGGGAAAAAGACAGTGTTAATTGATTTGGGGGAAAAGTATTTTTTAATGTTTTATGATATTTTTTTTTCTTAATAAAAATGGGAGGGAGAGTTAAAAATATTGGAGGGAATATAATATTTTAGTGAAAATTTTAAAGCCACACTTATAATGTGTTGTTTTTTCAATTATAAAAATAGGACACTTTAAAAGTGTGGCCATATATGTAAATAGGTGTTGCCAATTATATCATATTGTAACAACACTTATAAAGTGTATCTTATGCCATTAAAGAGTACACTTTTGAAGTGTTGCCAATATTATCGTAACTAAAAGTTAAAAACTTTGGCTATGCTTTAAAAGTGTTGCCAAAACTACTTTAGGCAACACTTTACAAACGTAGTCCAGAATTAGTGTGGCTGTAGACCTAAAATGGTGTAGTGTATTTATTTAAAAACAAATAGCGGAAGTCTAACTTGTCTCACATGGCAATCTAATACAACTTTAATCAAAGATAGGGTCACAACCCTTCAACATAGTCCGAAATGTAAAATGACATAAAAGAAACTAGAAATGAAAACCCTCATCCTCGAAACATGAGGACTCACCAACTAGTTTTTGATAGAATCAATACAAGCTTTGAACACTAGAATTCACCTTAAGATCCGCAACCTACACTTTGTAATTATGTAGAAGAAATATGGGTTAGCACAAATATGTACTAAGTATGATAGCCATGCAAAAATCATGCTTAAAAAGGACATTTTGGTTGAAAACCATGCATTTAACAAGTTTGAGAAACATCATGCATCTTTAGTAAAACACATAAAACATAAGCATATTCATCATGTAAGTCATTAGAACATAATAGAACCATCATGAAAGTAACCCTAAGTTATACTTGTGCAATGTATGAATTGCATCCCATAATACCATTCATACTAAGTACAAATTTGAGGCCACCATAACATACTTACCATTATTCATTCTTATCTGTAGTCAATAATCATGGATTGTCACGACCCGAGAGCACCTCATAGTCGTAACCGGCGTACTCGACCTCTCAGAGGTCTAATACAAGCCTCTTAGCATTCATTCATCGCATATATACTAATAAGCACACCTAAGTGAGCCATGAAGTGGCCGCCCATACAACCTCTTCATACACACCTAAGTGTTCCTCAAGACTACCATAGATAAAGACCTTTCTATTTCGACATAGTATCACTAAGTCAACATTCATAGTACAAGTCAAATATAGCATACATCTTCACATTCTAAGCATTTAGGAGCCAACATTCTTCATGAGAGACATTTAAGACACATTCATGTATTTAGAGGACCTTCATACATTAGCCATTAAGGCTTAGGGAACCCACTTTAACATCTTCAAAGCCTACTCATGCCATGTGTAGATAACATCCCATACTACTACCTACACGTTGTAGAACATATCCAATAACTAGAGTGCACATCCCACATGATGAGAATAGGCATTAACCGACTAGACCATGCGAGTTATACATGGAATTCGGTGTCATATAACCCTACACCG
Organism: Solanum commersonii; assembly: GCA_029007595.1. Classification (NCBI taxonomy): domain Eukaryota; kingdom Viridiplantae; phylum Streptophyta; class Magnoliopsida; order Solanales; family Solanaceae; genus Solanum; species Solanum commersonii. The sequence goes on from JAJTWQ010000148.1 coordinate 761,969, forward strand.
TGGAAGGTGTTCTACTTGCCAAGGGTAGAACTAGGACACATCCCATGTAGGCATATGGTTTAGGGGTTATCCAAAGATGTTCATTTTACTCTTGCCTCATACTCGGCAGAGCTACCATCTTAACCATATCCACTCGGTGCTTAGCCTTAGTTCCCATAAAGTAATTTCATTCACATGTATGTGCTAGAGAGGGCACCATCATTAGGTCTACCGACCCATAGCACATCTACCAAGAAGGGCACCACAAGGATCTACTGATCAAGGTTCATTAATGATAGCTCATTAAATCCCCTTGGAAGGGTGCCTTAGGCCTACCGATTCTTCATTAAGGGTGCCTAAAGCCTACCGGTCCAAGGTTCATCATTTCACACATGAGAAGGGCTACCACCATTAGGTCTACCGATTTTATGGTTTTACATTCACATAGGGTTCTAGACTTCATCATGGAGGAGCACTAACTTTAGGTCTACCGGTTCAAGTCATAGTCTAAAATGCCTCATTAGTCATTCATGGAAAGGGCACCATGCTTAGGTCTCACCGATTCTAGACATTCATTCATTTATGAAGAGGCACCAACTCAAGGTCTACTAATTCAATACAATAAGACATCAAGTCAAGATACATTCATTACTCAAGAGAAGGATGCCTGAGCCTACCAAGTCAAGAGATCACATTCCATAGCTTTCATGTATCAAGAAGAGGCACCTAAGTTTACCAATTCAAGACATACATCACATATAGAGATCCTTCACATTCCATCATCATCACCTATGAACAATAATAGAGGACACCCTTTCAATCACAATACAATAACACTTTATACAAGATCACTTTGGGATCACGTAAACACCTTTATATTCACAACATGATTACCTTTACTTTATTTGATTCTCATTCAAGTCCTTCACATCACATTCACATATATGGTATCATGTCAACACTTCAATTCCTCATATAATGCCTCCAAGGCCATAACCACAATACATTCAATAAGTAAAAACCTCCACCATAAGTCGATCACACATCAATCTATCACAATTCTATATCCATTCTACATTAACAATGAAGTTAGGTCCACTTACCCTTTTTCCAAAGCCACAATCACCATTCCTCAACTCTCCAATAATTCACAATAGATAATAATAGAAATCAACTATTCAACTCAATCTAAGCATAATTCTATCATCATTCAATCATATACAATAAACCCACTTCATAAGCCAACTTTAGGAAACTTGTAAAGACATGGGTTCATGGAATTTTCTTTCTTAAAACCATCAATAAACATCAATAATAACATAAATCATCATTAAAAATCATTTAATGCAAGAACCCATGCTAGAATCGAAATTAGGATTTTGAGTTTTTGAACAACTTTTGAAATCTTTTGGATTGACTCTTTGATTGAAGAAGGAATCAAAGATGAAGAGTCCCCATACCTTAATCTCCAAGAACCAAACGAAATTGGAGAAGAAATCAGTAGCCACCATCCACCCTAGCTCCATCTTTCACCTTGAGTTTCAATGGGGTTTTGAGAGAGTTTTTGAGAGAGGGAGGGTTTCTTTTTCTTTTTTTTTCTAATTGGAGTGATTTAAATGGAAGAATTTTGGTCAAAAAGGGTTTTATAATTGCTAGGAAAGGCAAAGAATAATAGGGACTCAACTTAGGAAAAGAATTAAGGACCCACAATGTTAAACTTAAAAGTTTTTTACTAAACCCGTCTAAGCTCGTCCTTTTTTGACAGTGCTTCACTATTTTGGGTATAACATTTTACTCCGAGATCGGAAAAGAGCAAACTTGGTGGCGTTGGAAAGAGGACTCAGAGACCTATAATTGGATATGTAGTGGTCCACCTAATTCGTTTTGAGCTAAAAGATATGACCATTTAAAGTTGACCCTCACTCCTAACTTAAAATTAAAAACTGTTTTTAGGGGACTGTTTTGAGGGTCTAGGTTCTAAATGATTTCATGACTTAGCTTAAGGTCTTGCTAGCTTATAAAGGTGATAAATCAACTAGCTACTCAACCCCTTAAGCCCTTTTACATAAATTTAATCAAGTTACCAACTTCAAATACACATGTGAGGCTCTAGTTTTACTAGTTCGTTTTTAGGGTCGTTACATGGATAAAGGACATTCTCATTTAGTAAGGCATGACAAGGAAAGAAACTCATAATAACATTTCCAAGTTAGGCATTCATCATTAAATTGAGCCTTTAAGTCAACATTCTCATTAACATCATCATGAGCACCTTCATTTCATTAGAGATTAAGACATTAGAGAAATACACCATATCCCTCTCAAAGCATACTCGTGCAATGAATGAATGGCATTCCATAGTACTACCCATACTTCATAGAACCTCTTGAGTAACCATAGCACATAACTCACATGATGGGAGTAAGAATTAGCTGATTTAGACCATGTGAGAAAACCATCGAATGTTGTGACATCCCGAAAATCTAGTAGGTGAAACTAAAATCTAACGAGTTTGTTTTTGAGTTTGATGTGGGGTTTTAGGTTGTATATTGACTTACCGAGCTTACAATGAGGGTTATAGGGGTTAAACGTCAAGGTACGACCCCCCAAGGAATAACCAAGGGTCCTTGAGGGAGACCGTAAAGCCTAACCCCAAGGCTGCCCTATTTTACAAAAAGCTGTCCATTTGGGGCCACCTACGGCCTGTAGGTGGACCCAGGACCCATAGGTGGGAGTCGTGGGTCAGGCTCCAAGGTGAGGAGTTGCAGCAACCATCCACGGACCTGCAGGACGGGGCATCAATGGACCCACGGTCAGTAGGTCCATGGGTGTGGATGGCACCTGTAGAAACTGCCCAACTCGGCCAATTAAGGGGTCATTTAGGTAATTCGTTTTTAATTAGTTTTAAGTAGGGGTTGTTTAATATTGCATTTATATATATATATATATATATATATATATATATATATATATATATAAAGTATTTTAAGACATGAAACACCCTATTAAATCTTTATAACCCAAGACCCTAAACCAAATCTTAACTACCCCTCCTCTCCAAAAAACTTCTCTCTAGAACATCAATTGAAGAACAAAGAAGGAGACCAAGTTAGAGCTTGAAGAAGGGTGATTTTTCATACGAATTTGGTTGGATTCTACACCTAAGGTATGAGAGTTTTCGTCCTTGGGTAGCCATCACCCAAAGAATCCCTTCAAAAGCTTTTATCTCAAATCTAGAAAATCCAAATAGCTAGGGTTTCAACTCAACCTCATGGATTCCTTTCAAAGTTTCTTTTAAAGGTTGAATTATGTTTTTTTATGATTTAATTACTTATTTTACATGATTTTAACTTGAATTGTTCAAGAATCTATGATTTCCCTGATGTTTGACGTAATTAAAGACACAACTTCAAACACAAGTGTCAAGGATCGCGTGTAGTAATATAACCCAACCAAATGGGTTGGGGTGGAGTCCCAAGGAAGCGGTTAGTAATCGAGAATTAAATATAAAAGTAAAATTATGTTCTAGTCAATCATAGCTATAAATTTTATGATTAAAATCAAACTAAATCAAGAAGTAACACAAATGTCAATTATCGATGGGGGGTTTGTATTCGACTAATAAACAAAAATAGCAAAAATATAAAGATGCGAGATAGGGAGACGGGACTCTGGGGATGTGATAGGAATATGGGATAAAATAAACAGTTGGGTAAATGCTATTGATAATAAATTGCTGAACATTTGTAACTGAGCTAGACTTTAGTGGGGGTAAGTTTTCTCTCGAACAACTTCCCCCGAATCAACTCAGTTTCTCTCGAACACCGAGTTGCAGCAATTAAGCACAACCTTCACCTTAGGCCATTCACTCTCTCAAGTTGAACCAACGACGACCCATTAACCACCGGCTATCGATTTAGTAGTTTTGGTTTTAAAACCTATGTCTCGAGCTATCTAAAAACACTAAGATGAAATAGTATTTGCAACTAAAATCCAATTAAGTTCAAACACAACTACTAAACAAAATCACATTTAAACAGCAAAAAGACTAACAATGAGCAATAGCCAACAATAAGTTTAACCCATATTCACATCATCACACCCCAAGAATTTGGGGTTTTAGCTAGAGATGAAATAGATAGAAATCGCTACCAAAAAGTGTTTCCATCAAATGGGTACGATGGAAAATGTCTTTAAACACGTCAAGGATGACGATTCTTTAAGACCCACTTCCAATTTCTTGGAATTGTAAACCTTCAAATCTTCAAAACTCAAGAACAATGTATCCAAAAAAACTATAAGAAATCAAACTGAAAATATCTAAAAATCAATAATAATTCTGTAAAACGTGATACTAAACTACAAAATTCAATGGGTATTTATAGTTTTTGAAAATTTGTGCTGCGAAGGACCACTCGGTGTAGTTAGTCGGGATCGTCGATGCACTCGGTGATCTGCCCTTTCGTCTGGTTCATCACCTTTCAGCTTTTGCCTTCAGCATCTTCGCATTTTGAATCATTGTGCGATATGGTGCTGCTTCGCAAAACTGTTCGGCGATGCACTGACTGCTCCTTTTCATCGCGAACTTGATCTTTTCCTTTAGGGCTCAGCACACTGGAATATTAGGCGAGTTAAGGCCATTCGGCGGTTCACCTAATGGCTTTAGCGATCCTCAGACCATCTTTTCTTCGTTCTTTCAGCTGCCTTATTCCTTTTAGCTCCATAGTGTGTGCTTTGTCTGTAACTCCAAATACCTAAAACTCAAGGATTTACATCAGCATTTGGGACAAAATATGCATTTGAGGACACTAAATCCATTAAAACAAATCCTTTAAAGAGTCCAAATTGTGGACTCATCCATACCCCCAACTTAAAATATTGCTTGTCCTCAAGTAAAACTTAAGTTTAGCAGTTCAAAAAAGATGTCTCAAACAGTGCTTCACAAGACTCAATCATGAATGCACACAAAAAGTCTCAACTTACTTGCACAATGATCAATTGTGCACTTAAAGATTCAAGTTGTGACTCACCATTACCAAAGAATCTCAAGCTCACTATACTTGCTTCAAATGCAAGTTCAAGCTTAACAAAGGTATTCAAATGGTCTCACATAAAGAATGATTCCATATTTACTCAATGGTTCAATCAATTAAAGTTTCGGAATCAAAATCAACACCCACACTCAAAAAGATAAAGACAATGCATGATTTCACCCATAGGTTTGCCCTTATTTGCTTCAGCTCATTCAAGATCAAAAAGGTCTTTTCAAGGCTTGAAACGGGGCTGAGTGTAATTGTATGGTCATTTAGCGTCGTGGCATGATGCAAGTCCTTACTCACTCCCCTTTGGTTAGGTTGGCCCTAGTGTTACTATGTAACCCCAATATTTTATTTGAGTAAAGAGGAGGCACAACATAATTTAGGAGTGTCTTGATCAGCTGGACCAATCTAGAGTGAGAGCCAACCATTTGATTCAACACTTCAATACTCTCCTTCATCTTTTCCAACATTTGATCTTGTTCGGTGATCTTTTGGAGAATGATTTGGAGTGTGTCCTTGACACGATTGATCTCCTTGTCTCTAGACTGCTTCTTTTCGTTAGGAGGTATGTACCTCCCTTGACTCTGCCACCTCTGTTATTTTGGTGGCCAACTCATTTAGCTGAGTTACCAGTGTGGGTAATGTGAAGTCCCTCTCGAGTTCTTGCCTCATCTCAGCCGAGTTGCCACCATTTCCCTCAGCCATGCTTAGAGAACCTACCTACATCAACAAATTCAAAAAAAAAAAAAACTAAAAATAAGATTAGTAAAGTATGACTACCAAAGAAAAATTCATCTTAAACCAAAAACATTCACGTAACACCACTCCCCGGAAGCGGCACCATGTTGATGTTTACGTAATCAAGGACATAACTTCTGATGCAAGTGTTTACAATTGTGCAATAGTATAGTAACCCAACCAAAGGTTGGGGCCCAGTCCCAAGGTAGTGGGCGTGAAAATTAGTGGTAAAGTGCAAAAATACTAAAGCTAACCATAGCTAAACACTTTGGCGAATGAAAACATAACAAATTTAAAAAGGGTGACGCAAGCGTCAAATATCAAATGGGGTTTTTGTCACAAGTATAAATAACAAAATAAACAAAGAGATCTAAGAGATGAAAGGGGATTCTTGGGATGTGAATGGAATACGGGATAGACTAAATCATTGGGTACATGCTTTTGATAGAGAACTCGTAGATTAATTATGACTAGGCTAGACTTTAAGGGGGATAAGCTCTCTCCCGAGCAACATACCTCGTTTCAAGCAGGTTCCTCTCGGACACCCACTTGCCGCATGAAGAACAACCTCTACCTTAGCCCACTCACTCTCTCGAGCTGAGTGTTTGAACATGGGACTAAGGTTAACTCTCTCGAGCTGAACCTCATGTCGACCCACTCACACTGGCCATCAATTTAGTAGTTTTAGTTTTACGACCACTCTCTCGAGCAAGCCAAAAACACATAACTAAACTTGTATTTGCAACTAAAAATTCATCAAATTCATCCACAACGACTAAATGAAATCACAATTAAACTAGGATTAAACTATCAGCCAGCAAGACCCAACAAATAATCTAACCCAAATTCAGAAAATCACACCCCAAGAATTTGTGTTTTAGCTATGCATGTAAAAGAGATAAAGACATATACCAATATCAGTTTCCATCAATGGGTATGCAAGATTAAGTCTTAAAACAAGCCAAAAGTGAAGAGTCCAAGAGACCCAAGTCCAATTTCTTGAAAATGAAACCCTTGAAAGCTCCAAGTTCTTCAAAACCCTCTCCAAAACTCTCTCTAAAACATGATAATCTAAAAACTAGGTAAAACAAGGTAAAACTTGCTACTAAGAATAAAAATTAAACTAGTATTTATAGTTTTTAGAAAATATGTCCGAAGGATCTTTTAGCGACGTTAGTGGGAATCGCCGATGCATTCAGTGATTTGCCCTTTGGTCTACTTCGTCGCCTTTCATCAGTTTCCTTCAACATCTTTGTGTACTAGATAATTGGGCGATGTAGCACTATTTCACAGAGTTGTTCGGTGATATGCCAACTGCTTCTTTTCACCGCCGATTTCTCCTTTTTTTCAAGGCTCAGCACACTGGATTAAAAGGAGAATAAGCGATTTGTTGGCGATTCGCTGAATGAGTTCAGCCATTCGTAGATCTTCATATCTTCGCTCTTTCAGCTTATTTTTTCTCCTTTTTGCTAATTATTGTCCATGCTTTGCGTCAAACTTAAAATACCTGAAACTTAAAGGTTTTCATCAGATATCGGGATAAAACATGCATTTGAGGACACAATTTCTATTAAAATATATCCCTAAATGAGTCCAATTTGTGGACTCATCACTCACCCCCCAATTTATTGAAACTTAGGATGTTATCCCTTAGCATCATCATTTTCAAAGAAAGGTGGTCCATTGGGTCACCGTTGCTAGCAGATACTCTCAATTTTTTAGTTCAAAACAGCAACACAAAAACCAAAACTAAAAATTAAGTAAGTTCAACTATAATTAACAAGAACAAAATTAAACTTAACTAAAAAATCTCAACTAACACCACTCCTTGGCAGTGGTGCCATTTTGATATTTGACATAATCAAAGACACAACTTCCAATTCAAGTGTCAACGATCACGTGTAGTAATATAACCCAGCCGAATGGGTTGGGTGGAGTCCCAAGGGAGTGGTTAGTAATCGAGAATTAAATAAAAAAGTAAAATATGTTCTAGTCAATCATAACTATAAATATTTACGATTAAAAGCATACTAAATCAAGAAGTGTCAAGAATGTCAATTATCAATGGGGGGTTTGTATTCTACGAATAAACAAAAATAGCAAAAATATAAAGATGCAAGATAGGGAGACAACATTGTTGGGATGTGATAGGAATATGGAATAAAATAAACAACTGGGTAAATTCTATTGTTAGTAAATTGTTGAACATTTGTAATTAAGCTAAACTTTAGTGGGGGTAAGTTTTCTCTCGAACAACTTACCAAGAATCAACTCGATTTCTCTCTAACAACGAGTTGCAACAATTAAGCACATGCTTCACCTTAGCCCATTCACTCTCTCGAGCTGAATGTTTGGGTAGAGGACTAGGATTAACTCTCTCGAGTTGAACCCAGGACGACCCAATAACCACCAACTATCGATTTAGTAGTTTTAGTTTTAAGACTTCGCTCTCGAGCAGGACAAAAACACTAAAATGAAATCATATTTGCAACTACACTCCCATTAAGTTCAAACACAACTACTAAATGAAATCACATATAAATTGCATATAGACCAACAATGAGCAATACCCAAGAATAAATTTAACCCATATTCACATAATGACTCTCCAAGAATTTGGGATTTTAGCTAGACATGATAAAAATATAGAAATCGATACCAAAAAGTGTTTCCATTAAATGGGTACGATAGAAAATGTCTTTAAACACGTCAACGATAAAAATTCTTTAAGACCCACTTCCAATTTCTTGGAATTGTAAACCTTCAAATCTTAAATGCTCAAGAACAATGTCTCCCAAAAACTCTAAGAACTCAAACTGAAAAAATATTCTAAAAAATCAGTAATAATTCGCTACAAATTGATACTATGCTATATAATTAAATGGGTATTTATAGTTTTTTACAATTTGTGTAATTAAGGACAACTCGGCGCACTTAGTCGGGATCGTTGATGCACTCGGCTATTCGCCCTTTGGTCTGGGTCATTGCCTTTCAGTTTTTGCCTTCTGCATCTTCATGTTTTGAATTATTGGGCGATATGGTACGACTTCGCAAAACTATTTAGCGATGCGCCGACTGCTCTATTTCATTACCAACTTGATCTTTTCCTTCAGGGGTCAGCACACTGGAACATTAGGTGAGATTAAGGTTGTTTGGCGGTTCGCCCAATGGCTTCGGCGATCCTCATGCCTTCTTTACTTTGTTCTTTCAGTTGTCTAGTTCCTTTTTGCCCCATAGTGTCCATGCTTTGTCTCCAACTCCAAATACATGAAAATCAAGGATTCACAGCAGTTTTTGGGACAAAATATGCATTTGAGGACACTCAATCCATTAAAACAAAGCCCTAAAAGAGTCCAAATCATAGACTCATCATTTCCCAATCCTTGTTATGATTTTTCTTTACATTATGAATGTTGTTGCAGGTTGATCCAATTGATTGGATGTGAGTAGATTATGATGTGATTGCATGATTTTAATATAATTCTACATGCATACTTGATTAATCTACGATCCTATGATGAAATTGATATAGTCTAGGCTTATGTCATGTATGAGGAAAATTGAAGGTTTAGATGTGACCTACGATTGATGAACTTTTTGATGAATTGCCTTAGTAACCTAGACATGAATTATTTATGAGTAAAGCTTGGGGACATGAACTAATTGATTAATGGCTTATATGATGGATCATGGTTGTGTAGTATTGAGATTGAGTTTATATGTTTCCAATATGACTATAATTGATCAAGAGGTATGTGGTTAGGTTACCTTGAGAATTAGGTATACATAAGGATCATGTGAGGCATTGCTTGAGAGTAAGACTTGTAACATGAGGATGACTCATAGGGCTTTAAGAGTAAAAGCTAAAATGTACAAACTAAGGGTGTTAATGCTTTAAGAAGAAAGACATTATGTATGCTGAGTTGTATATGGACCTATTGTGAAAAAACTTCACACACATGACCTATAATATGATCACATGAGTCTATGCATGAAATGAATGGATTACTTGAGTCATAATTCTATCTATGTCTTATATAATAAATGTTAGATGTGTTGACTTAACATGATTTATGATCCTTGAATGCAAGATATAAGGGGTATGTATGATTATGGTATTATATGCATGTTTTATGAACACTTAGAAGGTGAAGTATCTATGATGATAATGTTATTGATGTGTCATTGAAAGGAAAATCATACACATGCACCCCATATATGAATATGACTATGATGTGACTAAGGTGTTGCTTTTGGTTCATGGCCCTTGATGGGCAATGTTATAAGGATTTGTACATCTTTATGAAAATTATGTATAAGCTTATGATTCACGTAGAAAGTGAAGATCTTATGATTGTTGTGTAATTGTTTTATTGTTGAAAGGTAGTTCTCCCCATACTCTTACACTTTATTATTCATGAACTATTATGACTATGATGATCTTGTTGTGTTGAATGAAATGCTATTCTCATGAACACACTATAAATATGATGTGAAAGGTTTACTCACATATTGATGATTCTAAGGTTGAAAGGGCATCCTCACCTAATGAATTTGTGAGCTATTATGATGTTATGTTGGTTGACCCTGTGCATTCTTTCATGAACATGAATTTAAGTAAAGTCTTAATATGAATTTTAAAGGGAATTATGCTTAGCACTGAGCGAATATGAAAGTGAGATGGAAGATTTTAACCTAGAAAGTCCGGCTTCCCAATATAAGTTATCTTATGAGATGGCAAACCTTTTATGCTAGTAGTCCGGGTTTCTAGTAGCAATCTCCTTAGCCCATACCAATGTACCCACATAGGTATATAGCTAGTTGATCCACCTAAAATCTATTATGTACGTTCTACCTTAGGCAAGTAGGACACCTCTTTTCGATTTGGGGGTAGAACACCAGATTCCATGTAGCTCACATGGTCTATGTCGGTTAAGGCTATATTTACCTATATGATAAGAATATGAATTATGATAAGAACATGAGTTATGCTATGGTTCCTCAAGAAGTTCTACTTAGTATGGATGGGGGTGTGGGACTTCATTCATGCATTGCACAAGTGGGCTTTGAGAGTGATTGTAGTATGTTCTCTTATGATATGATGATTATGAGTTAAATTTATGCTTTATATGAATTATGAACATGAAATATACTTATGACTTCTTAATGAGCTTTACTTAGTGTGAGTGGGGGTATGGGACTTCACTATACATTGCACAAGTAGACTTATAATGTGGTTATGGTGTGGTTTCCTTATGCTTTAAAGATATATGAACTTTTTGTATTCATGATCATGGTGGACTAGAAGTGATACTTAGTGTAGATGGGATTATGGGATCCTATCTATTCATTGCACAAGTATGGCTTAGGGTTGCTTATGTAATAGTTCTATTATGATGATATGATCTTGGTATATAATTATGAATGTGAACTATGTCTTGTGAGGATTGAAGTATGCATTGTGTTGTGTTGGAGACTATGCTTGTGATTATAGTGATATCCTTTAAGTTATGATGAATTGTGCATAGTTTGTCTTATGAGCTACATTTTCCAACTATTTCAAAGATGATGTTCAAAAGTGGCATATATATGATATCCTTTTATGCATGTTTTAAGGATTTTTATGTATGGCTTCCATACTTAGTACATTTTGTGCTAACCCATATTTCTACATTTTTGTAAGTGTAGGGTTTGGAGATATTAGATTCTACCCTCGTGGTTAGGACCTTAGTAGATCAAGAAGAAGAAGATTGGTAAGTCCTCATAGTATTCGCGGGCTTAACCATATGTCCTTTATGTCTTTCTTTTATGTTTTAGAGTTTTTGTAAAGGCTGTGTCCCTAAGATTGTATTCAAGTGTTTTTAAACCAAGTGTTATCGATGGTTTGAGACATTGTATTATAGACTCTCTCATTTTATTAAAGACTCCGATTGTAAACAAAAGCCTTAAGTTTTCCACAGTTTTCCCTATGTTCTTATGTCATGATATACTAAGGGCTTGTATGAGACCCCTTCGGGGTCAAGTACACCGTATTACGTTTAGGGGTACCCTTGGGTCGTGACAAACTTGGTATCAGAGCATAAGGTTTTGGGATAATTTTAGGATGTCTCAAACCATATCTAGTAGAGTCTTGTTCATAATTGTGAAGCGTGCCACCTTTTATGAATAGGAGGCTATCGAATGTTAGGAAAACTTCACTTCTTCACTCTCTAAGTCGTGCCCTAGAATTTAGCTCTATTAGATCTTTCCCCTAATGTGTGCCTTATGGTTTTCAGGATATGACTACTTCAAGGGCTCATGTTGAAAGGAACGAGGAAGATAAACTGGAGCAAGGTTGTTCCTCACCAAGCTCATATTGTCCCTATAGGGGAGTATGTGTCTAATGAGAATATTAGGTATCATTTTCTATTATTGACTCAAGTCGGGATAAAGATTCCAGAATTTTATGGGTCAAATATAGAGGAAGATCATCTAGAGTTTATAGATGAGATATCTAGAGTGTTGAACATTGTAGGAGTAACTCCGGTAGATAAGGCAGAATGGGCCGCTTACCAATTGAAGGATATTTCTCTAATGTGGTTTAGTCAATGGAAAGGAGCGAGGCTGGTAGAAGTTCGGCCTACGGAATGGGAAAGATTTAAGAATGGGTTCATTGATAGGTTTTTCCTTTTGGAAATGAGAGAGGCTAAGATACTGAAGTTTATTAACTTTCGCCAAGGTAGGATGAGTGTTAAGGAGTATGCTCGGGTGTTCACTAGGATGTCAAGATATGATCCATCCTTAGTGGCAAACCCTAGGATGAAGATGAGTAAGTTTGTGTCGGGTGCATCCCACTTGATAGAAAAAGAATGTAGTATGGTTATGCTTAAGAATGATTTGGATATTGATTGTCTTGTGTTCCATGCTCAATGGTTTGAAAGGGAGAAACTTGAAGAAAGGTCTAAAGGAACAAAAACGTATAGAGTTGAAGATGATGACCCCTCTCAAGAAAGATTTTATAGTGAAAGCTCTTCCAAGATTCCCCCAAAGTTTAACCAAAAAAGGGTGTCTAACCCTAAGTCTCAAGGAGATCCTATTACCGGGGTGTAGTAAGTGTGATAGAAGGCATGATGGTGAATACTTAGTGGGCGCTAATGTTTGTTTTGATTTTAGTGAGTTGGACCACAAGATAAGGCATTGTCGTAAGGTTGCTAGATATGAAAAGGATAGTCATAGTAGATCCAAACCCTACCCTTTCTCCGGTCCAGTTGGTTTGGGTTAGAAGACTTCGATGAAGAATATATCGTAAGCTCTCCAATCTAGAGGTGATCAAGAGTAACCTCCTAATGTTGCTCCCGATATGTGTTTCATGCTTATTTCCATTCTGGTAGTACGTGTCTTTTATGACTTGAAAAATTGGACAAGATGAACTTTTATGTTGTCCTTAGTATTCATGGGTTTAAATATGGTTATATGTGTTAGTTGGTAGAACCCAACTTAGCCATTATGAGTTTTGTCATGTGTTGGAGGATTTGATGAATAGTGGTGTTGATAAAAGTTGCTTGTGAGATAGAGTTACAAGAGAACCTCTCTAATTTAGAAGTACCAATTGGAATCTTAGACGGGCAAGTTAAGAAATAGAAGAGTAAGGAAATACTTCCATGAAAATGTTGAGGAGTGATATTTTAGTAAGGGTTTTAGTTGAAGGTGCTTATTTGGGAGGCCAAGGGCCAAAGAGATGTCCCAATATCCTTATGTTCTCGTCTATTCCTCATCTAGCTTGAGATGATAAGTCCTCCTTGACTCATTTCATGATTGTGGAGTCTTGGATGTAATATATGTCCCATGTTTTCCTTTTCGCCATAGAATTACTCTTGTTAACATTAGTAGGGTTTGGATGCATGGTTATTAGACCTCTATTGTTTTTAGAACCCGATAAGGTTATAATAAGTCTTGGTAATGCTTTGGGTTTGTTTGAAAGGAGTAGCAATTAAGGTTTTAGAAAAAGGCTTACTCCCGGGGGGGGGGGGGGGAGATCATGTGCTTAGATAGAAAAATTGATTGAGGGTCCCGATATCCTCATCCCTTCCTTCTATTCCTATTCAAACTTGAGACCAAGAGTTGCATTTTTTTGGGCTTGTTTATGTCTAGGAGTTAGGAGTGTTTTAGAAATTTCCATGGTCTCCTTATGTTATGCATGTTTTTGAAAGATTCTTATTTTGTATAAAATGGTTTTTTTTTATAATTTACATGTTCCTCATGTTGTTGTGCATTTTAGCATGGTGATGGCATAATTGACCTCATGAGATGATTTGATGAGCATTCTTTGTTAAACTTTTGATGAAATGGCATAGTGGCTCCATATTGTTGTGTTGAACTTTCTTTTAGTGAAAAAATGTAATTCCTCCTATGATTATGTGATTGATGATGTTTAGAAGTGTTGGTATAGGCTCACTCCTAATAGGAAGATGGTGTGTCTAGCTAACATTGTTGTTATGTGTTTGTGTGTTGCCATGACTTCTTTATATGATACATATTCATGAAAACTTGTGTTTTGAAAGAAAGTGAGTTTATGTGAAATGTTTTACTCATGTTGTAGTGCTTTGAGTATGAATTGTCTATTGTACTTCATGAGGAGAGTATGCTGAGCATGCTTTGAGTTGGAGAAGGTAATTACTCTAATAAAATGAAGAATATTGAAGTTTTACATGCATAATGAGTTTGTAGATGCAGTTCCTACTTGGTTGAGTTGTTTGGAGTATGTTTGAGATAGAGTTGATGTTTCCTCCTAGTGTTGTGCATTGTTTATGATGTTTCATGCATGATGAGCTGCTAGTTTTGAATCTTTAATTCCCTAAAGTGTTTAATGTGTCATTCGAGGACGAATGTTCCTAAGAGGAAGATAATGTGACAACCCAGAAATCCTTTAGGTGAAACTAGTGCCTAACGAGTCTGTTTTTGAGTTTGGTGTGGGGTTTTAGGTGTTATATTGACTTTCTGAGCTTATAACTACGGTTATAGCGTTTAAACGTCAAGGTACGACCCCCCAAGGACCAACCAAGGGTCCTTGAGGTGGACCCTAAAGACAAACCCCAAGGCTGCCCCATTTGACAAAAAGCTGTCAATTTGGGGCCACCTATGGATGGCAACTACGCCATGTAGGTGGACCCACACCCCGGAGGTGAGTGTCATTGGTCAGGCCCTAATGTGAGGGGTTGCAGTCACTATCCACAAACCTTCAGGATGGGGCGTCAATGCACCCACGGTCCGTAGGTCCATGGGTTTGGATGGCACCCGTAGATGGAAGCTTTTACGCTTAACACCGAGTGGATATGAAAATGAGATGGAAGCTTTTACGCTAGAAAGTCCTGCTTCCCAATATAATTTATCTCATGAGATGGAAACCTTTTACACTAGTAGTCTGGGTTTCTAGTAGCAATCTCCTTATCCCATAACTATATGCCCACATAGGTATATATAGCTAGTGGATCCACCTAAAAGCTATTACGTATGTTCTACCTTAGGAAAGTAGGACACCTCTTTTTGGTGTAGGGGTAGAACACCGGATTTCATGTAGCTCACATGGTCAATGTCAGTTAAGGCTATATTTCCCTATATGATAAGAATATGAATTCTGATAAGAACAAGAGTTATGTACTATGGTTCCTCAAGAAGTTCTACTTAGTATGGATGGGGGTATGAGACTTCATTCATGCATTGCACAAGTGGGGTTTCAGAGTGATTGTGGTATGTTCTCTTATGATATGATGATTATGAGTTAAATTTATGCTTTATATGAATTATGAACATGAACTATACTTATGACTTCCTAATGAGCTTTACTTAGTGTGAGTGGGGGTATGGAACTTCACTTATACAATGCACAAGTAGACTTATAACGAGGTTATGGTGTTGTTTCCTTATGCTATGAAGATATATGAACTTAAGTTATGCATGATCATGGTGTCCTAGAAGTGATACTTAGTGTAGATCGGATTATGGGATCCTATCTATGCATTGCACAAGTGTGGCTTAGGGTTGATTATGTGATAGTTCTATTATGATGATATGATATTGGTATGTAATTATGAATGTGATTTATGTCTTGTGAAGATTGAAGTACGCATTATGTTGTGTTGGAGATTATTCTTGTTATTATGATGATATCCTTTAAGCGATGATGAATTGTGCATGGTTTGTCTTATGAGCTACATTCTCCAACTATTTCAAAGATGTTGTTCAAAATTGGCATAAAGGATGGTTTCAAATAAAACGTCCCTTTTAAGCATGGTTTAAGAATTTTTATGCATGGCATCCATACTAATTTCATTTTGTGCTAACCCATATTTCTACATTTCTTTAAGTGTAGGGTTTGGAGATATCAGATTCTACCCTTTCGGCTAGGACCTTAGTAGATCAAGAAGAAGAAGATTGCTAAGTCCTCATAGTATTCGAGGGCTTGACAATATGTCCTTTATGTCATTCTTTTATGTTTTATACTTTTTGTAAAGGCCGTGTCCCTAAGATTGTATTCAAAAGTTTTTAATCCAAGTGTTATAAATGGTTTGAGACATTATGTTATAGACTGTCTCTCATTTTATAAAAGACTTCGACTGTAATGAAAAGTCTTAAATTTTCCACATTTTTCCCCGTGTTCTGATGTCATGATATGCTAAAGGCTTGTATGAGACCCCTGCGGGGTCAAGTATGTTGTGTTACGTTTAGGGGGTACCCCTGGGTCGTGAAAAATCCGGTGTCTTTCCCACATTGTAAAGGGTTGGTTTACTTGCCTAATGTAGGATATGTAACATTTAAACTTAGGTGGAGCCACTAGCTAATAACCTATGTGGGCACATAGTTATGGGATAAGAAAGGTGTATATTGAAACCTGACCTAACATGGGGAGAGCTTCCACCATACCATATCCACTCGGTTCTATGATTTAAATTCCCATAGAGTAGTTCATTACTTTTAACATTATTACAAAATGAAAGCGTGCCATAAGCCTACGAATTCAAGGTTGTCACAACCCGAGCCTATACCTCGAAAACGACACGGCGTACAAGACTCAGAAAAGTCTCATACAAGCCTCATAGCATGTCAATGCAATAGATAATACAAATAGTTTGGAATTAAAACTCATTTAATTCCATACAATCGAAAATACTAATTTAAAACAATGGAAGTCTATTTTCTCACATGGCCATCTAAAACAATATCTTGAAACAAAAGTAGGGTCACGGCCCTTTACAATCGAAAGGGTAACATATGTCTATTACATGAAAGAAATGAAACATCAAAAGTGCTTGTCCTCAATCTATGAGGACATACCACTTAGCCTTGGAAGAATTTCAATCCAAGCCCTTGAACTAGAGAGAAAGAAACTCACTTGCCGGAACCTACACTTGTAGTAAAATAAGAGAAATATGGGTTAGCACAATTAAGTACTAAGTATGATAGCCATGTAAAAATAATGTTTAAAAAAAGACATTTTATTTCAAAGTCATGCTTTTATGCCAATTTGATAAAACTTCATGAACATAAGTGTAAGAGGCATAATATACAGACATAACTAACTTATAAGTCATTTTTTCACATTGGAACATAATCAACCATATAAGACATTTCATTACAATAAGAATTCACCTCAAGTAACCCCAAGCCATACCTTGTGCAATGTATGAATACTATCCCATTCAACCATCCACACTAGATAACACATTAAGGTCACCAAAAGTGAACTTACCATTCATCCGTTCCCTCTTTACACAATACTCATACATAAGAGACATAAACATTTCATAAGTAATAACAAGGAAGTAACTCATAGTACAATCCAAGTATAGCATGCATCATTACATTTCAACATATAAGTCAACATTCTTCATTTGCTTCATTAAAAACACTTTCATTCATTAGTCATTAAGACTTTAGAGAACTCACTATAGCTCTCTCAAAGACTACTCGTGCAATGCATGGATGACATCCCATACTACCACCCACACTTCATATAACTCCTCAAGAAACCATAATGCACATGAAACGACCCCAAAAATGCCCGGAGATGTGCTTCGGAAACACCTATAATTGTAATTTCCATATATCTCAAAATTCGTGCATCATTTCAGAAATTTGACTTCATATTCTTATTCAGGGGGTCAAATTGAGTGGAGAATGTGTCTAACCCAAATTTTAGAGCAACCGTATCAAAATTTGAAAATCGCAAAAAATGTGATTTTGAGAGTCAACTTTAAAGAGGCATATCTCTCATCACACAAGGAACTGGATGGAGCTCAAACTATAAAAATTAAAGCTCTTTGAGTTAGCTTTCAAATGCACTTGGTTTCACCTCATTCTGAGTTAGCATGAAGGAGTTATGGCCATTTTCGTAAAATCTGTCTGGGCAGACCTGAAAATTCCAGTAAGCTGTTTTTTTTTTCAGCCTCATTTTTGAGACTAAGTTTTGGGACATTTTTTATAAAAAGGGGACTTATCCCATATTTAGTCATTTAACTTCAAAACACTCAAAAGCTCTCTCTAAACCCTCTCCAAAAATTCCACCAAGATCCTCCACCAAATTCAAGGATCTTAAGCTCTAATTCCGGATTCAAGATTCAATCTCAAGCAATTCTCCATTCCAATCTTCATCAAGAATTCTCCAAAGTTGAGGTATGTGGGTTTGATTGTGGAAACCTTACTTTCCACAAGTCCAACCATTTATCCTCTATTACTACTTCAAGTTTATGGATCCTTATGTTTAATTATGAACGCTTGAGTATGGAATTACTACTACACACCCTATTAAGGTCTATTTTGCATATTATCATGAAATGGTATTATTATGTGATATTTATGGTTTTCATGCTTCCATGATCAAATTATGAAGGTTGTTATATATATATATGTATGTTGTTGGTGGGCTGTTTTATATGGATTTTGAAATTGGTTGGACTTAGTACTCTTGAAACACATGATTTTATTTACATGAACAATAGCCCACCATGTGTTTGATAAAATGCCCATTTATAGAATTCTTATGAAATGGAAGGTCCAATGTACGTCCTATGAGTCGGATGGTTATATAATTATTGAAATGATGATGAAATGGATAAATGTATATGGTTTTCTCTATATAGTATTGTGAGTCGACCAAGCCTAGCTCGGGGTTGTAGGCCCGGTAACCGTATCGAGGGGTTGGTACCTTGGTTGCCTAGTACGGGGGGTAGTAGGCCCGTATAACCGTATCGAGGGATTTGTACCTTCGTTGCCTAGTACGGGGGGTAGTAGGCCCGTATAACCATATTGAGGGGTTGGTACCTTGGTCCCTAGCTCGGGGGGTAGGCCCGGGTAACCACATTGAGGGTTTGTACCTCTTTCGCCTCTCCAAGGGGGTGGTAGGCCTTGGAAATACTATATTGATGGTCACTCACTACACATGTACTACGCCCTACTAAATATGATTTTTATATAAGCATCATTATACATATCATCTCATTAATATGCTATCTATCGGGTACGATTATGCATTTTGCCTATGATGTCCATCTATTATTGCATTGCATTGCATCCCATATACTTAGTACATTTAAATATACTAATGCATACTCTATGCCTACATGATGTCACCATGTAGGGACCGGAGCACCGCTTGACCATCCTCCTCCGCGTGGCTAATTCGATTTCCTATCGAGCTTATTGGTGAGTCCTCCATTCTGGGGACGTTGCTTATGATCTTTTGCTATGTATAAGACTTTTCCTTTTAATAATGTATTGACTATGAGGGTGAGCCCGATTGTTTGTCTCGGCCCCCGCTAAATATCCATGTTTAGAGGTGGTGTTGGACAAGTTGTGTATTTTGCTTGAGCTTGACTCATCTATGGTATTTATGTATTATTCTCCCCTTTTTTTTTTCTTGTTCCCTTAGTCCCGATTTTCCCTTGATTATGCTTATCGTCTATGGTCATTTTAATTGCTTTCGCGACCAAGGATGTGTAATGATATGCTATGAGGCTTGTTTGGGGTTCCTTCGGGTTCCCCATTCGCCGGTCACGTCTAGGCCCTAGGCTTGGGTCGTGACAAACTTGGTATCAGAGCACTAGGTTGATAGATCCTCGGAGTCCAACACACCGCGTTGATTAGAGTCCGATTCATGGTTGTGTTGTGCACCACAATTATGAGTAGGAGGCTATGAGACGTTTTAGGAAATGTTTCCCTTTTTCATGTTCTAAGTCATGCGGTAGAGTTGAATTAAGTTTTTTTTCCCTAACGGTTGTTCTTTGCTATGCTAGATCATGCCTAATACAAGAGGAAGACGAGCCCACGCACCCGAGGAACAACCGACCAATGGGGATCTTCGGGATGCCCTTACTTTATTTGCACAAGCTATGGCTAATCAAGCCAACCACGGGGCCCAAACCCCTCAGGCTCCTACCCCGACATCTCGGGTGAGAGACTTCGTGCGGATGAATCCCCCGAAATTCTATGGGTCTAAGTTAGATGAAGACCCTCAAGAGTTCATTGATGAAGTCCACAAGATATTAACTATCATGGGCGTGAGGTCAGAAGATAAGGCGGAGTTGGCGGCCTACCAACTAAAAGGGTGGCCCAAATATGGTACAACCAATGGAAGGAAGAGAAGGGGGCAAACTATGTGGTGCATTGGGAAGAGTTCAAAATGGCTTTCCTTAATCGATTCTTTCCGCAATGTTGATTAGTGACATGGATTTGTCCCGCTTGATGGTCTATGCCGAGCAAATAGAGGAGGAGAAGTTGAGGAAGAGGAGGGGTCATGAGGCCAAGAGGGCCCGTTTTGAGGGCAAGTTCCAAAGTCAAAGGGGAGGCCGGTTTCATCAAGGCCAAGGGTCTTCTCATGCGCCCCATAGGGGTTTGCCAATGACATTCCAAGGGCCCAAGGCGTTGGTGGTATGGGTCCTATTGATGTATGCCCGAAGTGTGGTAAGGGTCATGGTGGCCCGTGCTTTAGAAATACCGGTGCTTGCTATAGTTGTGGGGAAACGGGGCACAAGGCAATAGATTGTCCTCGGAATCGCAACAAGGGTAAGGAGGTCCGTCCACAAGGTGTCAATGCGGTTCCTTTGGGGAAAGGGGGCCGACAAGATGGTGCCCCAAGGCATAATCGATTTTATGCTTTACATGGGAGGCAAAGGGTCGAGGAAGTCCCCGACGTCGTTATCGGTATGTTGAAAATCTTTAACTTTGATGTATATGCATTAATTGATCCGGGTGCCTCTCTTTCTTTTGTCACCCCCTTTGTTGCCAAAAAGTTTCATGTTGAGCCCGACTTGTTACATGAGTCATATAAGGTGTCTACTCCTATTGGTGCATATATGGTTGCTAGGAAGGTCTATAGAAATTGTCCTATTTGCATCTTGCATAAAATATTGCCTTGTGATCTTGTTGAGGTGAACATGGTCGATTTTGATGTTGTTCTTGGGATGGATTGGTTGCATGCATACTATGCTTCCATTGATTATAGAACCCGTAGGGTCAAGTTCTAATTCCCAAGTGAACCCATTCTTGAGTGGGAGAGCCAAAATGTGGTAGTCAAGGGTAGGTTCATCTCTTGCATTAAAGCCCGTAAGTTGATCTCTAAGGGATGTCTCTATCACCTTGTGAGGGTTAGGGATGTGGAGTCCAAAACCCTTCTTATAGAGTCAGTTCCGATCGTAAATGAATTTCTTGATGTCTTTCCTAATGACCTTCCCGGTGTTCCTCCCGAAAGGGAAATAGATTTTGGCATAGACCTCCTCCCCGATACTCAAACCATTTCTATTCCCCCTTACCGTATGGCCCCAGCGGAGTTAAAGGAGTTGAAAGAACAATTGAGGGACTTGTTGGAGAAGGGTTTTATTAGGCCTAGCCAATCACCATGGGGTGCACCGGTGTTGTTTGTGAAGAAGAAAGATGGGTCCCTAGGATGTGTATTGATTATCGGCAACTCAATAAGGTCACTGTCAAGAATAAATATCCTTTTCCTAGGATTGATGACTTGTTCGACCAATTGCAAGGGGCTAGCCACTTCTCTAAGATTGATCTTCGATCTGGGTATCATCAAGTGAAGGTGAGGGAGTGTGACATTTCCAAGACAGCCTTCCGGACTAGGTATGGGCATTATGAATTTGTGGTCATATCCTTTGGGTTGACCAATGCACTGGCTATCTTTATGGACCTAATGAATAGGGTCTTTAAACCCTACCTTGATTCCTTTGTTGTGGTCTTTATTGATGATATTTTAATCTATTCGCATAGCAAGGAAGAACATATATGTCACTTGAGGGTTGTGTTGCAAAGATTGAGAGAGGAGAAATTGTATGCCAAGTATGAAAAGTGTGAATTTTGGTTGAGGGAGGTTGCCTTCCTAGGTCATGTGGTGTCGGGGGATGGCATTAAGGTGGACCCTAAGAAGACCGATGTGATTAGAAATTGGCCTAGGCCATTGACCCCGTCGGATATTAGGAGCTTCTTGGGCTTAGCGGGTTACTACCGGAGATTTGTGAATGAGTTTTCTTCTATTGCTTCTCCCATGACTAAGTTGACACAAAAGAAGGCTAAGTTTGAGTGTACCGACGAGTGCAAAAGGAGTTTTCAAACCTTGAAAGATAAACTTGTGTCCACTCCTATATTGTCACTACCGGATGGGCTTGAGGGATTTGTTGTGTATTGTGATGCTTCTAAAGTTGGTTTGGGTTGTGTTCTAATGCAAAATGGTAAGGTGATAGCCTATGCTTCTAGACAACTCAAAGTGCATGAAAAGAACTATCCTATGCATGATCTTGAATTAGCCGCGGTGGTGTTTGCTTTAAAGATTTGGCGTCATTACTTGTATGGGGTACATATTGATGTGTTTACCGATCATAAGAGCCTCCAATATGTCTTCACCCAAAAAGATCTCAACTTGAGACAAAGAAGGTGGCTGGAATTTCTTAAAGATTATGATATGAGTGTGCATTATCATCCCGGTAAAGCTAATGTGGTAGCAGATGCTTTGAGTAGGGTGTCTATGGGTAGCCTAGCTCATGTTGATATTGGTGATAAGGAAATGGCTAGGGAGGTGCATCGGTTGGCTAGGTTGGGGGTTAGGTTGGAAGAGGTTGGTAATGGTGGTGTGGTCGTTGTTGATGGTGCTAGGTCTTCCTTGGTTGATGAGGTGATAGCAAAACAAGATCTTGACTCTTCCTTGTTAGAATTGAAGGCCTTGGTGAAAGAGGGCAAGGTGGAAGTTTTCTCCCAAGGGGGAGATGGTGCCCTTAGGTACCAAGGTAGGTTGTGTGTGCCTTGTGTTGATGGTTTGAGGGAGAAAATTCTTGAGGAGGCTCATAATTCTTCCTACTCCATCCACCCCCGGTTCCACCAAAATGTATAGAGATTTGAGAGATGTGTATTGGTGGGGAGGCATGAAGAAGGACATTGCCAAATTCGTCTCCGGTTGTCATAGTTGCCAACAAGTCAAGGCCGAACATCAAAGGCCGGGTGGCCTAACCCAAGACATAGAGATTCCTACTTGAAAGTGGGAAGAAATTAATATGGATTTTGTAGTTGGTTTACCTAAGACTAGAAAAGGTTTTGATTCTATTTGGGTGGTGGTTGATAGGATGACGAAATCGGCTGATTTTCTACCGATAAAGACAATATATGGGGCGGAAGATTATGCAAGATTATATATTCATGACTTGGTAAGGTTGCATGGGATTCCTCTATCCATCATATCGGACGGTGGTACTCAATTTACTTCACACTTTTGGAAGTCCTTTCAAAGGGGTCCAGGTACGAGAGTTAAGCTCACTACGGCCTTTCACCCGCAAACGGATGGACAAGCCGAAAGGACTATCCAAACACTTGAGGATATGCTTAGGGCTTGTGTATTGGAACTTAAGGGTAGTTGGGATGATCATCTTCCATTGATTAAGTTTGCTATAACAATAGTTATCATTCTAGCATCAGTATGGCTCCTTTTGAGGCTCTCTATGGGAGGCGTTGTAGATCACCGGTTTGGTGGTTTGAGGTTGGTGAGGTGGCCTTGTTAGGACCAGATCTAGTTATGGAGGCTCTTGAGAAGGTTAGGATGATTAGAGAAAGGTTGAAGACGGCCCAAAGTCGCCAAAAGTCCTATGCCGATGTGAGGAGAAGGGCTCTTGAATTCCGAGTTGGTGATTGGGTCTATTTGAAGGTGTCACCCATGAAGGGTGTGGTTCGTTTTGGTAAGAAGGGTAAGTTGAGCCCAAGATACGTGGGTCCTTATAAGGTGATGAGGAGAATTGACAAGGTAGCTTATGAGTTGGAATTGCCTAGCGAAATGGATTTGGTTCATCCGGTATTTCATGTGTCTATGTTGAGGAAGTGTGTGGGTGATCCGAATGCCATTGTGCCTCTTGATATTGTGGGTATTGTTGAAGATAATTTGACCTATGAAGAGGTTCCAGTCCAGATTTTAGATAGACAAGTGAAGAGGTTGAGAAACAAAGATGTGGCTTCCGTTAAGGTCCTTTGGAGAAATCAACAAGTTGAAAGTGCTACTTGGGAGGCTGAAGCGGACACGCAAAGGCGAAATCCTTATATTTTCCACTCCACTCAAGCCTAAGGTATTGATCTAAGCCCTATATAAAATCTCAGGTCTTAAGTTCAGCCACCATGTCATTGCATACATTCATGTTTAAGTTAACAAGTTAATTGTGATTTTACAACTATGTTGAAGTTTTTGAAATGAGGTGTAAGTGCATTGTTGCATCCTTATGTGGGCTGAATTTTCCATGTTTGTGTCTCTCATGTACGTTTCTTTGACATTCGGGGACGAATGTTTCCAAAGGAGAGATATTGAAACGACCCCAAAAATGCCCGAAAATGTGCTTCGAAAACACCAACAATTGTAATTTCCATATATCTCAAAATCCGTGCATCATTTCAGAAATTTGACTTCATATTCTTATTCAGGGGGTCAAATTGAGTGGAAAATGGGTCTAACCCGAATTTTAGAGCAACCGTATCAAAATTCGAAAATCGCAAAAAATGTGATTTTGAGGGTCAACTTTAAAGGGGTATATCTCTCATCACACAAGGAACTGGAAGGAGTTCAAACTATAAAAATTAAAGCTCTTCGAGTTAGCTTTCAAATGCACTTGGTTTCACCTCATTCTGAGTTAGGATGAAGGAGTTATGGCCATTTTCGTAAAATCTGTCTGGGCAGACCCGAAAATTCCAGTAAGCTGTTTTTTTTTTCAGCCTCATTTTTGAGACTAAGTGTTGGGACGTTTTTTATAAAAAGGGGACTTATCGCATATTTAGTCATTTAACTTCAAAACACTCAAAAGCTCTTTCTAAACCCTCTCCAAAAATTCCACCAAGATCCTCAACCAAACTCAAGGATCTCAAGCTCTAATTCCGGATTCAAGATTCAATCTCAAGCAATTCTCCATTCCAATCTTCATCAAGAATTCTCCAAAGTTGAGGTATGTGGGTTTGATTGTGGAAACCTTCCTTTCCACAAGTCCAACCATTTATCCTCTATTACTACTTCAAGTTTATGGGTCCTTATGTTTAATTATGAACTCTTGAGTATGGAATTACTACTACACACCCTATTAAGGTCTATTTTGCATATTATCATGAAATGATATTATTATGTGATATTTATGGTTTTCATGCTTCCATGATCAAATTATGAAGGTTGTTATATATATATATGTATGTTGTTGGTGGGCTGTTTTATATGGATTTTGAAATTGGTTGGACTTAGTACTCTTGAAACACATGATTTTATTTACATGAACAATAGCCACCATGTATTTGATAAAATGCCCATTTATAGAATTCTTATGAAATGGAAGGTCCAATGTACGTCCTATGAGTCGGATGGTTATATAATTATTGAAATGATAATGAAATGGATAAATGTATATGGTTTTCTCTATATAGTGTTGTGAGTCGACCAAGCCTAGCTCGGGGGGTTGTAGGCCCGGGTAACCGTATCGAGGGGTTGGTACCTTGGTTGCCTAGTACGGGGAGTAGTAGGCCCGTATAACCGTATCGAGGGGTTAGTACCTTGGTTGCCTAGTACGGGGGGTAGTAGGCCCGTATAACCATATCGAGGGGTTGGTACCTTGGTCCCTAGCTCGGGGGTGGTAGGCCCGGGTAACCACATTGAGGGGTTTGTACCTCTTTCGCCTCTCCAAGGGGGTGGTAGGCCTTGGAAATACTATATTGATGGTTACTCACTACACATGTACTACGCCCTACTAAATATGATTTTTATATAAGCATCATTATACATATCATCTCATTAATATGCTATCTATCGGGTACGATTATGCATTTTGCTTATGATGTCCATCTATTGTTGCATTGCATTGCAGCCCATATACTTAGTACATTCAAATGTACTAATGCATACTCTATGCCTACATGATGTCACCATGTAGGGACCGGAGCACCGCTTGACCATCCTCTTCTGCGTGGCTAATTCGATTTCCTATCGAGCTTATTGGTGAGTCCTCCATTCCGGGGACGTTACTTATGATCTTTTGCTATGTATAGGACTTTTCCTTTTAATAATGTATTGACTATGAGGGTGAGCCCGGTAGTTTGTCTCAGCCCTCGCTAAGTATCCATGTTTAGAGGTGGTGTTAGACAAGTTGTGTATTTTGCTTGAGCTTGACTCATCTATGGTATTTATGTATTATTCTCCCTTTTTTTTTTCTTGTTTCCTTAGTCCCGATTTTCCCTTGATTATGCTTATCGCCTATGGTCATTTTAATTGCTTCCGCGACCAAGGATGTGTAATGATATGCTATGAGGCTTGTTTGGGGTTCCTTCGGGTTCCCCATTCGCCGGTCACGTCTAGGCTGGCTTGGGTCGTGACAGGACATCTAATATGATGGGAATAAGCGATTAACTGACATAGACCATGTGAGCTAGACATCAAATCCGGTGTCAAGAAGCCCCACAACGTAAATAGGTGGTCTACTTGCCTAAGGTAAGACCTGTAGCATTTAGCTTAGGTGGATCCACTAGCTTGAACCTATGTGGGCACATAGTTATGGGATAAGAAAGATCAATTACATAACATTGAACTTACTACAATTCACCCACATCAAAGTCATACATTAGGGTTATGGGGGTATCATAGATTCATGGGGGATTTTATCTTAAAACCACCATAATACAATAATTCAATCTTAATATATGATAATTAAACCATTGAAAGCATTTTGATAAAGAATCGAAGAACTAGAATGAAAACCCTTAGTTTGGAGAATTTCCAACTTTGAAATGTATGGTTTGAGGACTAAATGGATGGAAAGTTAACCACGAATCAAAACTATCATACCTTAATTCAAGATTCCTCACGAAATTGACTGAAAAAAATGAGTCCTTGAGCCCTAGACCTTGACTTCTTCTTCTTCTTCTTCAATGGAGGTTTTAGAGAGAGAATATTTTGAGAGGAGGTGGTTACTATTTTGAATTTGGGAATTATTAATTGTAAAGGGGTGGTTAATTATTTAAAACATCTTAAATATGTATAATTAATTAATATAAATAGACCTTACTTCAATACAAGTAACCTAGGAATTTACCAAGTTAACCCTCAAATGGCCGAACCTAGGCAGCTTACAGGTGTGAGTCACCCCCCCTGACCCACGGATCGTGAGTGGGGTCACATCCCATCCTGCAGGTCCGTGGGTGGTTTCTGCAACTCTACATTTTGGGGTCCTGACCTACGACTTGGTTCCACAAGGCATGGATGGACCTAAGCCCAGTAGGTCCCATCCGTAGGTCCTAATTTTTTTGACAGGTTTTTGGTTCTTGGGGAAGCCATGGGGTTAGACTTTAGGGTCCTCCTCAAGGACCCTTGGTTGGTCCTTGGGGAGTCGTACCTTGAAATTTAACCCCTCAACCCCTCAACGTATGCTTGGGAAATCATTTGACAACATAAAACTCCATATCAAACTCAAAAACTCACCGTAAGGCTCTAGTTTGACCTACTAGTTTTTCCGAGTCGTTACATTATCTCCCCCTTGGGAACATTCGTCCTCCAATGACACTTAAAAAATGTAACGGAAATAAAGACTCAAGACTAGCAGCCCATCATGCAGGAAACATCATAAAAATGCACAAAACAAGGAGGAAACACCAACTCCATCTCAATATACTCAATCCAACACAAGAAAGTAGGAACTACATCTACAAACCCATTATGCATGAAAACTTCAACATTTCACATATCATTGGAGGAATTACCTTCTCCAACTCAAATCATGCTCATCAAAACATCATGAAGCAATTGCGCATTTATTCTCAATAGTACATTTAAGCATTTCCAACAATTCATCTCATGAAGCATATAGACAACTCATACTTGATGCACATCAACATAAGGAGTAAAAATCATGAAAACTCATTTTCTCATTAAACAAGAATTCATCAAGAACATGGATAACATAAGGAGACCATGGAAATACATAAATGACACATGACTCCAAAACATGAAACAAGCTACAAGGAACTCTTTGTCTTAAGCTTGAATAGGAATAGAGGAAAGAGATAAGGATATTGGAACTCTCAACAACCTTGCCTCTTAAACATACCATCTCCCCATCGGGAGTAAACCCATACTAAGTCTTAACATCAAAATATCACAGGGACCGAAACAAAACATTTACAACTTTAAGAAACTATCAACATACTGCTGTCTTAATGTGAAAGGGCTCATTTGTCCTCTCTAGACCGGAGTGCATAGAAACGACCATAATTTGGAGGGATATGAACCTACCATTAAGTGAAGCTTGATTAGCATCTCTTCCTTTTGCAAAAAGTGTAGGGCAATCTTTCACTTTATGATCATTTATTCCACAACTACAACACCCATTTGTACTGGCTAGGCACTTCCCAGGATGCTTTTTTTCGACAATTGTTGCAAGTAGGTTTAGGAAATGGAGACCCACTACCTTTATATTGGTTAACCCTAGGAGTGTTTGAAGATTCTTGATTGGAAGATCTCTTTTTGAACCTTGGTTGACCTTGCTCATTGGACCTAGATCTCTTTATCTCCCTATTCATTCTCTTAATTTTGGACTCCTCAATTTGTTGAGCATACACCTGAAGCCTAGATATATTCATATCATCACGGAGCATTGCCGTGCGACATTCTTCCTCAACTAAGTGGGACACACCCATCACAAATATACTCATCTAATCTCTCAGATTTGACACCTAAGATGGAGCATACTTAGAAAAAAGGGTAAATTTAAAAGAATACTCTTCCATACTCATGCTACCTTGCATAATGTTGATAAATGCTTCCATATTAACATCCCTCTTCTCACAAGGAAACAACCTATCAAGGAATGCTTTCTTGAACACTTCCCAATATATGGGACCCACGCCTACCGGCCTATTACTCTTCTATTGAGTGAACCAAACTTGGGCAACATCCTTCAATTGGTAGGAGGATAGCTCCACTTTTTCTATAGAAGTCACCCCCATAGCATTAACTACCTTATACACCTCATCCACAAACTCTTGAGGATCCTCTCCCACCTTGGAACCAAGAAACATTAGAGGAATCATCCTCACAAAGTCACCAACCTAGAAGCCATAGTGCTCACGTTAGGGTTCACATGAGTCTCAACACCTCAATTGGCTTGGGCCATCGTAGCTTCGGCTTGAGCAGTCACGGATTAAGCAATAATTATAAGAGCCGATGTAACTTCTTTATCTGACATAGCTGGAGGGTTAATCAGAAATTGATTGCCTTGAGGAACTTGAGGACCTTGGGGAAATTGGAGAGGAACTCCCTCATTCACATTCTCCTCTTCCACCCTTCTAGCATTAGCCCTTCGTGTATTCATTTCCTGCAGACACAGGAGAAGGGTTAGGAAAGGGACTTTATAGAGTTAAACTTTGTGGCATGACTTAATGTGTAATGATAGAAGTGTAGTTTCTAATATTTTATATCCTTTCATTCATAAATGTCGCACGCTTCACACAAATAAACAATACTCTATGGGACGTGGCTTGTGAGACATCAATCCTAAAAACCATCCCAACATCTTGTGCTCTAATACCATGTTTGACACGACTCGAGTCTACACCCCGAACGTGACACGGTGTATAAGACTTCAAAAATTCGCATACAATTCTCATATCATTCATAACATAAGACATAAGAAAATGGTATGAAATTTAAAACATTTATCCATACAACTGTAGTTTTTATTTAAAAACATACAACGAAAGTCTAATTTGTCTCACATGGCCATCTAATACAACTTGAATCAAAGATACCGAAACGTAAAATGACATAAAAGAAACTAGAAATGATAACTCTAATCCTCGGACCATGAGGACTCACCAACTAGCTTTTGCGAGAATCAATCCAAGCATTTAACACTACAAGTCACCTTAAGATCCAAAACCTACACTGAGTATGAATGCCATGCAAAAATTATGCTTAAAAAGGACATTTTGGTTGAAAAGCATGCATTTAACAAGTTTGAGAATCATCATGCATATTTAGTAAAAACACTTAAGACATAAGCATATTCATCTTGTAAGTCATTAGAACATAATAAAACCATCATGAAAGTAACCCTCAGTTATCAATGTACAATGTATGAATGGCATCCCATAATACCATTCATACTAAATACCACATTGAGGCCATAATAATATACTTAACATTCTTCATTCTCATCTTTAGTCAATAATCATGGATAAAGGACATTCTCAATTAGTAAGGCATGATAAGGAAAGAAACTCATAATAACATTTCCAAGTTAAGCATTCATCAATACATTAAGCCTTTAAGTCAACATTCTCATTAACATCATTATGAGCACATTCATTTCATTAGATATTAAGACATTAGAGAAACACACCATAGCTCTCTCAAATCATAATCATGCAATGCATTAATGGCATCCCATACTACAACCCACACTTCATAGAACTTCTTGAGTAATCCTAGTACATAACTTACATGATGGGAATACGCATTAACCGACATAGACCATATGAGCAAACCATGGAATATGGTGTCTATCCCACACCTTAAAGGGTTGGTCTACATGCCTAATGTAGGACCGGTAACATTTTAGCTTAGTTGAATCCACTAGCTAATAACCTATGTGGCCACATAGTTATGGGATAAGAAAGGTGTTCATTGAAACTCGGTCTAACATGGGGAGAGCTTCCACCTTACCATATCCCATCGGTGCTAAGCTTTAAATTCCCATAGAGTATTTCATTTCTTTAACATTATTACACATGAAATGGTGCCATAAGCCTACCGATTCAAGGTACATTATTACACACATGAAAGGGTGCCATAAGCCTACCGATTCAAGGTACATTATTAGGATAGCTCATCGAATCCTCCTGAAAGGGTGCCATAAACCAACCTATTCAAGGTTAATCATTGTCATTTTTGTAAGGGTTCCATAAGCCTACCAATCAAAGTTTTATCATTATCATGCATGGAAGGGTGCCAATAGCCTACCGATCCAAGACACATCATTAGAATAGTTCATAGACTCATCATGCAAGGGCTACCACCATTAGCTCTACCGATTCAAGACAAATCCTAGAATACTTCATTAATCATTTATGAAAGGGCTACCACCATTAGGTCTACTGATTTAATGTTCATTATGTCAAGATACTTTAGTTACAGTAGAAGATAATCCCCTAAGCCTACCAATTGAAGATGTAACATTACATTGAAGAAACCTTTCACATTATATCATCATCATTCACAAATTTATATTTGAGAATAACCTTTCAATAATATCACTATTGCATTATAGTTATGATCACATTACTTTCATTGAAATCACAAAGCATATACATAAAAATCATGATTATACAACATTCTTCATAATTTGCCATTCAAGGCCATGAATCACAATTCACTAACACACCTACAATTACTACAATTTATGCATGAATAATGACATAATTGAAGTAACTAAAGCATTATAAGATCAATTACATAACATTCAACTTACTACGATTCACCCACATAAAATTCATAAATTAGGGTTATAGGGAAATCCTGGATTCATGAGGGATTATATCTTAAAACCACCATAATAAAACAATTCAATCTTAATATATGCTAATTAAACCATTGAAAATGTTTTGAGGACTTCATGAATCAAAATTTAACCATGAATAAAAACTACCATACCTTAATTGAAGATTCCTCACAAAATTGAGTGAAAAAGATGAGACCTTGAGCCTTAGACCTTGACTTTTTCTTCTTCTTCTTCAATGGAGGTTTTAGACAGAGAGAATTTTAGGAGAGAAAGTGGTTACTATTTTGAGTTTGGGAATTATTAATTGTAAAGGAGTGGTTAATGGTTTGAAAGGTCTTACATATGTCTAATTAATCAATATAATTGAACTTCAATACAACTGATCTAGGAATTTACCAAGTTGCCCCTCAAATGGTCGAACCCACGGAACTTACAGGTGTGACTCACGTCCCCTGACCCACAGACCGTGAGTAGGGTTACACCTTGTCCTGCAGGTCCGTGGGTGGTTTCTGCAACTCTACATTTTGGGGTCTTAATCTACAACTTGGTTCCACAGGGCGTGGATGGACCTACGCCCAGTAGATCCCATCCGTAGGTCCTAGTTCTTTTTGCAGCTTTTTGGTTCTCTGGGGTAGCCTTGGGGCTAGACTTTAGGGTCCTCCTCAAGGAACCTTGGTTGGTCTTCGAAGAGTCGTACCTTGATGTTTAACCTCTAAAGTCCTCAACCTAAGCTCGGGAAATTATTTTACAACATCAAACTCCACATCAAACTCAAAAACTCACTCGTAAGGCTCTAGTTTCACCTACGAGTTTTCCGAGTCTTTACAATACTGGATATCCAATACACTTCTTAAGCATATAAACATAGAATAGCGGTTGAACCGGAGCCAACTCATTTGGAATGTCCGATTCCTAGGCAAGTTTCCCAATACACTTCAAAATTTGATATGGGCCCACATCCCGGGGACTAAGTTTCCCCTTCTTGCCAAACCTCATCACAACTTTCATATATAGGTGAGATTTTCAAATAGACCCAATCATTAACTTTAAATTCTAAATCCCTTATTCTAACATCGGAATAGGACTTTGGTCTACTTGGGGCCATTCTCAACCTCTCTATAATGAGTCAAACTTTCTCAATAGCCTGAAAAACTGATCCGGGACAAATAAGAGCAATATCACCTACCTCAAACCAACCTATATCTTCTACCATACAAGGCTTAAAAAGGAGCCATAGCGATACTTGAGTGTTGACTATTATTGTAGGCAAATTCTATCAATGAAAAGAGGTGTAACGACCCTAAAAACAACCTACTGAAACTAAAGCCTAACGTGTGTACGTTTCTGTTTGTCATGAGATTTGATGGTGTTGTATTTTGTCACAAGTCATGGCTGAGGTGTTTAGGGGTTAGACATCAAGGTATTACTCCACAAGGACCACCCTAAGGGTCCTTGAGGAGGAACCTAAGTCTACATCCCAAGACCCCAAGGAAACCATAAAGCTGGCCAAAAAAGGGGTGACCTACGAAAAGTGTCCATGCCCCGTAGGTCCATCAACACCCCGTGGATGTCCTCCGTATGTCAAGGGGCTTCTAACCAAGCCAAAAACACCATTGACGGAAGACATGTACAATCCATCAACCCATCCATGGTCCATGGATGGGGGTCTCGTGAATGAGACCTTGTTTGTTGTCAAGGGACACGTCCAACTTAGGGGTGAATTGGTAAATTCACCCTAAGTCCCAATTAGTGTATGGACGGTTATTTTAAGTGTTTTAAGGTATTTTAAGATTATTAAAACATTAAAATGGTATTTTTAGATTTCATTATTCACTTTTCCCCATATCAAAACCCTCTCTCCCAAAATATCTTCTCTCTAAGAAATCCATTGAAGACCAAGATGAGAAGAAGACTTAGAGCTTGAAGAGGAAGGATTTTGGGTAGATTTTCATTGGATTCTTCAAGTATACGGTATGCTGATCCTTCATCTAGGGTTAGTTTTAACCCTAGAGTCAATTTCAAAGAAGTTTTCAAGGTTTTCAAGTTACACAAAACCCTAAGTTTTACTCAACCTCATGGGTTCTTGCATCAAACATTTTCAAATGATAAAATATGATTATATTCATGTTTAATTGATGATTTAAGATGAAAATACTCTATGAACCCATGATTTTTCTCAATTCCTAAATTGTGCCTTATGAAGTAGGTTGTTGATTATGATTGAATGTTGATGAATTTATGACTAGATTGATTTAGATTGTTGACTTGTGTCATCATCTATGAATAATTACGGTGAAATGTTGATGAATTGAGGATTTGCGATCATAACCTTGAAAGGGCAAGTTTGACCTAAGTATTTGTTGTTGTAAACTTGTGTTAGAGATGTTGATCCACTTGAAAGGTGGAGGTGTTTAATTATGATGTAGTTACTTGATTTTAGTATAATTCTATATGTATTCTTGATTAAACTATGATTCTAGGGTTATCTCATGAAAGAGGCAATTGAGGGTTTAAATGTGATCCTCCAATAATGATGAATTTCTCAATGTAATGCCTTATATTAGATCACCTAGACTTGAATTGGTTTAGGGTAATGCTTCTAAACATGAATTGACTTGATCATGATATTATGTGCATGTTGATGAATACTTGAAGTATAAAGTGCCAACCATGGTATGACTAATGTATTGATGAGTTGTTGGATCATGGTATTCCCTTATCTATTTTGCTATTGCTATATGTTTGGCCATTGAAGGGCATATGGTGAAGGTTTGTTCATGTTGGCAAGATTGTGTGTGAACTCATGACCTACCTAGAATTTGAAAGTCCTATGCCTGTTGATTATATTGTGGTATTGTTGAAAGGCTATTCTTCCCTTACCCCTACACTTGATATTGTATGAATGGTCTAGGTTGATTATAATGTTGTTGATTGTGTAATTTTAAGGAAAATTACACATAGACACTCCATGCATAAACATGATCATGATGTATTAATTGTGGTAATTGAAAGTATGGTTCTCATATGTACCTTTATACATTATTATGCATGACACGTACATAACCATGTTGATCCTATTGTGTTGATTGAAACTCCATTCTCATTAGAACACATGATCTTGGTGTGATAGTTATTCTCACATACTAATGTTGATTCTATGGTGAAAGGTAGTTCTCACCTCTAATGAATCGATGAACTATTTATTGGGTTGTATTGAACGAAGGGTAAAGTATGCCTTCACACATGTAGATACAATTCTATACTAATTATGTATAATATGGAAATAATGCCTAGTACTGAGTGGATATGGACAATGAGTAAAAAGGCCCCTGCGCTAATGCAATAGGTTGGGTTATCTATAGTAAACTCATGAGATGGAATTTCCTCCGCTAATGCAATAGGTTGGGTTTCTAGTAGCAATATCCCTATCCTATAACTATGTGCCAAGCATAGGACTTAGCTAGTGCATCCACTTAGAAGCTAAGTATAATTAGTTCTACCTTCGGTAAGCAAGAACACCTTCTTTCTGTGTGGGGTTTTATGACACCGAATTCAATATAGTTCACATGGTCTATGTCGGTTATGACTAATATTCCCTAATAACAATAAAATAATGATTATGATAGGAACTATACTATAACTTCTTAATGGGTTAACTTGGTAGAAGTGGGGGTATGGGACTTCACTTTTACATTGCACATGGAGACTTATTTGGATGTTGTGGAATGGTTTCCTTATGGTATGATAAAATATGAATAGGTGACTTTCCTTATGGTTAGTTCATGTACTAGTATAATTGCTCATTTATGACTATGGATTATGGTAAGCTTGAAAATTATGGAAATGAATATGTTGCTTCAAGGAATGCTTAGTAAGGTTGGCATTATGGGATGCCAACCATACATTGCACAAGTGTTCTTAGAGGTTTCTAAGGTATTGATATTACTATCTTATGAGTGTATTGTGACTATAGTTTGTCTTCTATGTTTGAAAATGCATTTTGTCTTTCCAAACTTAATGTATGAAAGTCCTCTAAATGTATGAATGTGTCCTAAATGAATCTAATGATGAATGCTGGCTTAAATGCTTAAATGTAAAGATGCATGCTATACTTGGATTGTATTATGAGTTACTTCCTTGTCATGTATATTCTATATGGATGTACCTTGTCTATGGTGACTTCGAAGAAGTACTTAGTGTGAGTATTAGTATGGGATGCTACTTTCATATTGCACAAGTTTGACTTAGAGTCGTCTTAGATGTTGGTCTTAATGTGATGACGTGGTTCATATTATGTTTATCTCTCTTAATGCTTTATTGTGTAAAGGTGAAAAGGATGAATGGTAAGTTCATTTTTGGGTGACCTTAAGGTGGCACCTTAGTGTGGGTGGTGGTATGGGACGCTACCCATACATTGCATGAGGTACAACTTGAGGGTTACTTGAGGTGAAGGCTCAAGGTGAAGGTAAAGAGTAATATGTGATTTTGTTCAAATGTGAATTATGTGACTTTGTATGTTGGTTGTGCCTTATATTATGCCTCGTGTATCAATGTTCTTGAAATTCTACAAAAATGATGGCATAAAGCATGACTTTCAACAAAAGCGGTGCTAAGCTTCACCTTAGTACCAAGCCCTTTCAAATCTATAAAAACACGCCCTCAACATGTCTTCTAAAGTCTGAATGGTGCGTTCCGCTTGACCATCCATTTGAGTGTGAAAAGCGGTGCTAAGCTTCACCTTAGTACCAAGCCCTTTTTGGAATGACTTCCAAAAGTGTGAAGTAAATTGAGTGCCCCGATGTGAAATAATGGATAAAGGAACTCCATGTAACTTCACTATCTCCTTTATATACATATTGACATAATCTTCCGCCCAATGAGAAAACTTGATAGGAATAAAGTGGGCTCATTTTGTCATCCAATCTATAATCACCCAAATAGAATCATGTTGCCTTCGAGTGCGAGGCAAACCCACAATAAAATCCATGTTCACATCAACCCACTTCCACATAGGAATAGGGATATTTTGTGACAAAACTCCCGGCCTTTGATGCTCAACCTTAACTTGTTGACAATTAGGACATTTGGCTACAAATCTCGAAATATCTCACTTCATAAATTCCACCAATAGACTTCTCGTAGATCATGATACATCTTGGTGGCTCCCGGATGAATAGAATACCGAGAACTTTGAGCCCCTTATAAAATTTTCTCCCTCAACACATCCACGTCAAGAACATATTATCGACCTTGGTACCTAAGTACGCTTTCTTCACTTTTAGAGAAAGCCTCAACAGACTTCTTCATTACCGATTTTTTAATTCAACTAATATAGGATCAAGGTCTTATTTAGACTTCACATCCACCACAAAGGACGATTCAGAGCCAATACAAACCATGAAACCACCTTTGGTGGAATCGACAAGTTGGACACCTAGTTGGGCCAATCTATGCACCTTATGAAGCAATTCTATCTTTTAATCTTTTACATGAGCCACATTACCCATGGACAATCTACTAAGAGCATCCGCAATCACTTTAGATTTTCCGGGGTGGTAAAGGTCACTCATGTCATAATCCTTCAAAAGTTCTAACCACCTTCTCTTGTTAGAGATTCAAGTCCTTTTGACTAAACACATTGGAGACTGATCGCTGAAAACCTCCACATGGATCTGATTTCACGTATTAGGACACTTCATCCAATACTAAGTGCCAACGATCGTTAGTCAGTAATATAACCCAACTAAGTGAGTTGGGGTCGAATCCCACAGGGAGTGGTATGTGCTTAAGATTCAAGAGCCAAATATAAATATGTTTAAGTCAATCATAGGTAAAAACATTTTCAAATAAAAGCATGGTTCAAGTTTGGGGTGACACAAGTGTAAAATAACAGAGGGGTTTTGATTGTAAATATAAACTACAACAGCAGCAAACAACACGAATAAACAAGTAAAGAGACATGATTTTGGGATATTATTGAATTATAGGCTAAGGTAGACAGATGTGTAATTGCAACTGATA
Source organism: Solanum commersonii (assembly GCA_029007595.1). NCBI lineage: Eukaryota > Viridiplantae > Streptophyta > Magnoliopsida > Solanales > Solanaceae > Solanum > Solanum commersonii. The sequence goes on from JAJTWQ010000148.1 coordinate 799,773, forward strand.
GTAAATAGTTGTAAAGCAGTGCATAAGCTAGACTTTAGTGGGGATAAACCTTCTCTTGAACAATTTACCCCAAATCAAATTGGTTTCTCTCAAACATCAATAAGTAGCAATTAAGAATAGCCTACTCTTTAGTCCATTCACTCTCTCGAGTTGAATGTGATGAAAAGGGTTTAGGATTCACTCTCTCGATCTAAACCCATGACAACCCAATACCCACAGACCATCAAATCAGTAATTTTGGTTTTAAAACCTCTCTCTCGAGCAAGCAAAAAACATGAAGGTAGAGTTGCATTTGCAACTACAACCTTTAGATGAAGCCAAAATTATTGAATGAAATCACTTTTAAACAACATATAAACTATCAATTAACAATACCCTACATCTAAATCAACCCAAAATCACATAATCACACCCCAAGAATTGGGGTTTTGGCTAGACATCATAAAAAGATAAAAATCATTACCAAATTATGTTTCCGTCAACTAGGTAAGATTAATTTCGCCTTTATAAAGATCAAGGTTGAAGAATCTCAAAGACCCACTTTCAATTTCTCGAAAATGGAAATCTTCAAATCTTCAAAACTAAGGAAAATATTGTCTCCAAACTTGGTTCTGAAATGTCAAAACTGAAATTTAATATAAGATAGGTAGATAGTTAGATAGATAGCTCCTAAACTAAATTTTCAAAAATGTATTTATAGTCTCCAAAAATGTGCTACGAAGGACCATTCGAACCAATATGTCGGGATCGCCGATCCACTTGGGGATCTGCCCTTTGGTCAATTTCATCACTTTTTACTTTGGCCTTCAGCAACTTCAAGTTTTGTAACTTTGAACGATCAAACACTGCATTGTGGAGTAGTTCGGTGACTCGCCGACTTGATTTTATCCTTCAGGGCTTGGCACTCTGGAAGTTTAGGAGAGTCAAGGCCATTCAGTGGCTCCCCCAATGGGTAAGGCGATCATTATGCCTTCTTTTCTTCGTTCATTCAGCTGCCTTGTTTCTTTTTGTTCATTAGTGTCCATAGTTTGTTCCTCAATTACCTCAAAATCAAGGATTTAAATAAGCTATTGGAACAAAATATGCATTTGAGGAATCTCAATCTATTATAATAAAGCCCTAAATGAGTCCAAATTGTGGACTCATTAGGACCCCATACAAGTAATGTCTCCATATTTTCAAGGAAAATACTACCGCCGCTAATTCAAGACTATGGGTCGGATAGTTCTTCTCATGAACTTTAAATTTCCTTGAAGAATAGGCAATCACTTTACCACTTTTTATGAGGACACATCCCAACCCCACTCTAGAGTCATCATAATATACCACAAAACCATTGGTACCCTCCGGTAAGGTGAACACCGGAGCGGATGTAAGTCTATCTTTCAACTCTTGGAAGCTTTTCTCACAAGCCTCCAACTACTCAAACTTAGCTTTCTTTTTAGTCAAAGCCATCAATGGAGAAGCAATGGGGGAAAGCCCCTCAATAAACATCCTATAGTAACTGGCCAAACCCAAAAAAATTCTAATGTCAGAAGAAGTTAGAGGTCTAGGCCAACTCTTGACTGCATCCATATTAAGATCTACCTCAATACCCTCACTTGAGACAATATGACCAAGGAAAGCTACGAACCTTAACAAAAATTCACACTTGCTAAACTTTGAAAAGAGTTGTTAGTCCTTAAGAACTTGCAACACAATTCTCAAATGGTCCACATGTTCATTCTCACTCCTTGAATAGATCAAAATATCATCGACAAACACGATCACTAATATATCGAAGTATTGTCTAAACACCCTATTCATTAGATCCATAAATATTGCTGGGGCATTAGTTATGCCAAATGACATCACAAGGAATTCATAGTGCCCATACCTAGTTCAAAAATCCATCTTGGGTATATCATCACCTCTCACCCTTAGTTGGTGATACCCCAAACGAAGGTTAATTTTCTAGAAGTAACTTGCCCCTTGGAGTTGTTCAAACAAGTCATATATTCTTGGAAGTGGATAGCTATTCTTTTTGGTCACTTTGTTCAATTGGCGATAGTTGATGCACATTCTAAGAGACCCATCCTTCTTTATAACAAACAACACAGGAGCACCCCAAGGAGAGATAGTCGATCGGATGAAGCCCTTATCTAGTAAATCCTTTAGTTTCTCTTTCAACTCATTCAAATCATCCGAAGACATTCTATAAGGAGAAATGGAGATAGGTTGCGTATTCGGTAAAAGGTAAATGCCAAAATCAATTTCGTGCTCGGGTGGAATACTGGGCAAATCATCGGGGAAAGCTTCCCGAAAACTCATTCACTACCAGAACTGACTCTAGAAAAGGTGTTTCAGACTCAACATCCATAACCCTAAGAAGATGGTAAATACACCCTTTGGAGATCATTTTCCTAGCATTGAGGCTAGAAACAAATTGACCTCTAAGGATAGAATTCCCCCCTTTCCACTCTAAAAGAGGCTCATTTGATAATTGAAACATAACAACCCGAGTCCTACAATCAATAAGGGCATAACATGCATGCAACCAATACATACCCAAAATCACATCAAAGTATAACATGTCTAATTCTATCAAATCAACCAAAGTGACTTTATGAGACAAGGAAATGGGACAACTTCTATAAACTTTCTTAGCCACCACCTAGTCACCAACCGAGGTAGAGACCAAAAAAGCTTGTACTAACACTTCGGGGGGTATTTCAAACTTCATGGCCACAAAAGGTGTCACAAAGGACAAAGTAGCACCAAGATGTAATAAGGGATATACATCAATAGAAAAGACTTTTAACATATCAGTCACAACATCTAGGGAGCTCTTATGGTCATCTCGGGATCGAAGAGAATAATAGCGGTTTTGCTTCTGGTCATTGGAGTTTGAACTGCTTGGAGGAGTTTGCTTATCTTCTCTCCCCTAGGCTGTAAGTGTTGGGCAATTTTTTAATTGATGATCACTCTTACCGCACCCATAACAAACACCCATGTCGGCTAGGCATTTACCATCATGTTTCTCTCCACATTTGGCACAAGTAGGCTTTGTCATAGTAGTTCCATTATCATAACCTCCTTGGGGTTTAGGGTTAGTGTAACACCTCGGAATATAGTAGACTAAGCTAGGGGCTAAGTGCTAGGCATGAACTAGAGAATTTGGCCTTGACACCATCCACGAGTGCCCACATGAGTCGTGCAGGGAACCACGACTCATTGTGGTGCCCATGATTCCTAGGAAGTAGCTTTACAAGGCTACCCATAATAGGGACCCTCCCCACGAGCCACTGGAAGGCTCTTGAAGGCCACCACGGGCCTTGGGAGGGCTCGTGGTTATGAAATAGATTTTTAGGCGTTAAGGGGTGGCAAGATAGGCTACTAAACAAGGGACAAGGGCATCACAACAGTCCATGAAGCCCTACACGGACCGTGAAGACGTCCGTGAAGGGTTTTCATTAGAATAGAGTGTAGGGTCAACTTCAAATGATCATATCTCTTAGCTCAAAAATGAAATAGGTGGGGACTAAACTATAGAATTGAATTTCTATGAGTCATCTTTCCAACGCCACAATGTTTTCCCAATTCTGATCTCGGGGTAAAAAGTTATGCCCAAAATTGTGAAGAACTATCAGGCTGAAAATTCTTAACGACCCGTTTGACGGGCCGTGGTGATGATGACGATCCGTGAAGTCGTCCACCATGTCAGTTTGGTAGTTTCGAGCAAGAGAACTTCTTGGGTCTTTTCCCAACTGTTTTAACTCAAAGTTATGTCATTTTGACCAAGCCTAAGACGTTTATATAAGTCATTTTAACACCAAAACTCACCTAATGATGTCATATATTCCAAGACCCAAATCAAATCCTCAAAGACTCTCCTCTCAAATATTTCTCTCTAGAAAACTCAAAACTTGAAGAAGAAGATAGAGCTTGAAGCTTAGGTCAAGAACATGACTCCTTTTTTTCAAACCTGTGTAAGGGATTTAAATCATGGTATGTTACCTTATTCATCTATGGCTTCTTCCACCCATAGAGCCCCCTTAGTCTTCCCCCAATTGTGAAGAAAAAACCAATCTAAGCTAGGGTTTCTTCCTATGTTGTGTGTAGTGATGGGTATGATTCCAATTGAGTGGATAATACCCAATTATGTTTGATTTAGCATTAAATTGTGATATTATGATGAATTTATGTGATTTCCCTAGTTTAAGTGATGAAGTTGAGTTATGTGGGTTATTGCCATGGAAGTTGAAATTGAAGATGAAGGTGATCTTCTAGAATTAATACTTTGACTAGTAATTGTCTAAGGCTAGAAACCCATATACATGAATTGATTTAGAATGATGTGAATGTGATGGGTCTAGATTTTTAATGCTTGAGATTAATGTTACATGATGACTTATGACTAGAAGATCTAGATAATGAGGAATGTGATGAGAACTGCTTAAGATAAATCTTATAACTTGAATGTCTTGTAATCTAGATATGAATTAGCATATAATGAAGAAAAGCTTTGAGAGTAAGGCTTGTAGTCATGAATGTTGAATCACTAGGGCTTTGAGAGTAGAGTCAATTGGATGAAAAAAAGTCTAATAGGTGGAATTGTGGTGAAAGACCTATACTCACCTAACCTACCTTATGAATGCTTGAAAGTATAAAGTGATAGAATCACTTGAACATGGATTGGTTGTCAAGGAAATCCTTTCATTAGACATGAATGTTAAGCAAGGCTTCATAGTGAAATCTTGGGGTGTATGCTTGACCCCAAGTGGATATTGACAATGAGATGGAGTGTCACACAAGAGAGGGTCCAGGCTCCATGTTGAAAGGAGAACCACACCTAGTTGATGTGAGAACTATCCAAATCAAAGGAGGAACTCTTACAAAGTAAAGTGTGGGTTTTCCCAAAGATACGTCTCATGAGATAGAAGTCTTCACATTGTTGAGTTATGGTTTGTAGTAGCAATCTCCATATCCAATGAACTAATACATGCTTGAAGAGATATCTCATAGTGTTCAAAAGCATTAATGGACTTATACATGCTTAAGGAACTATCTCATAGGCTCCATCTTAATAATGAATCTAGACATGCTGAAAGAAGTTTCTCATAGGGTTTGCCTAATAATGAACTAAGATGTGCTTAAGGGAGTACCTCATAATGTCTAAAGTTAAACAAATGAACTAGGTTCCAAAGCAAGAAGTATGAGTATGAGGACCTAAAATTACTACTTATCATTAATAGTATTATGGGATGCTATTCAAGCATTGCATAAGTATGACTTAGGGTTATTCAAGAAAGAGTTCTTTTGAGTGATGTATCTTGAGATAGGATTGTGCTATAGTTGCTTTCATGATATGATTGACTAAGGATAGTAGTCCCCTTGTCTATATGAAGTAAGCTAAAGAATGAGGCCAAGGGAGGGTAAGTATGACTATGTTGACAAGTGTTCTTTGAGGTTACTTAGGAGTATAGTGCCCTTATGGTGAAAGAGCCTAAGACTTTACCATGTATATAGACTATGATTAAGATTACCAAAAATGGATGCTTAGCTTGGATGGTATTATGGGATGCCATTTATGCATTGCACAAGTATGCTTTTGAGGTTACTTGACAATAGTTCTATTATGGAATAGATGAATAAAGAATTGAATAAATGCTTATATGATGCTTATGTTGGAGACTTTGCTTATTATGATGATATTGTCTCTTATGCTTGTAGATTATGTTTCATGAAGTATTTCATATGATTTTTGTTTATGTATTATGTTGACTAACCCTTATGATATGCTCTTATGATATTATGGTAGCTAACATATTTAGTACATTTTGTACTAATGCATACTTTGCCTACATTCTCATCAAATGTAAGGTTCAGAGATTTGAGTTCCAATCTTGATAGGTTTCTAAGGAGCACAGGAGTGAAGATTTGGTGAGTCCTCATAGCTTCGAGAACAAACCCATAATTTCCCTTTATGTCATTTATTTTTATGGTGAGACTATTGTATAGGCTATGTCGCAAGAGTTTTATTCTAAAGTTGTATTAGATGGCTTGAGACAAAAGAGTAGTAAAGACTTCCGCTTGATTTTATGAAAAGTTTTAGATTGTATGGGTAAATTTTTTTTTAAATTTATGTACTATTCTATTATCTTATATTATGATGTGCTAATGGCTTGTATGAGACCCCTTCGGGGTCAATTACACCATGTTACACCTAGGGTGTACCCTTGGTTCATGACAGTTAGACACTCTATCCTTGTTGACCTTTGGAGCACTAGATGAGTCTTGGTTGGAAAACCTTTCTTTGAACCTTTGTCGTCCTTGTCCATAGGACATAGCATTGGAGAAGTTCCCATCACCGGTTCTAGCTCTTTTCACCTCCCTATTCATTCACTTGTGTTTTTGCTCCTTGATTTGTTCGGCATGGACCATAAGACTTGAAATATTCATACTTGGGATAAATATTACCAAACGACATTCATCGACTACCAAGTCGGACACTTTCATCACAAATTTATTCATTCTAGCCCTCGAGTTTGCCACTAAGGTTGGAGGATACTTGGATAGTTGGGTGAAATTTAGAGCATACTCTTTCACACTCATACCCCCTTGTCGAACGTTTCTGAACTCTTCTATTTTCGTCCCTCAACTCTAGGGGAAAGAATCTTTCAAGAAACTCCAATTTAAATGATTCCCATCCTATCAGGCCTTCTCCTACTGGTTTCTCACCCTTCCACTTACCATACCAAACTTTAGCCACATATTTTAGTTGGTAGGCTCCTAGCTCTGCCTTCTCCTCCGAAGACACCCCCATAACATCAAGCAATTTGCAAACCTCATTGATAAACCACTGGGGATCCTCTTCCACTTTGGAGCCAAGAAATTTTTGAGGGCTCATCCTTGAGAAATCCCTCAATCTAGAAGCCATGGTATTCATATTAGGGTTCTGTCACGACCTGAGAGCACCCCTTAGTCATAACACGGCGTACTCGACCTCTCGGAGGTCTTATACAAGCTCCTTAGTATATCATGAATATTAAAGCATATGAAAATAGAGGAAAAGTTAAAACTTCACTTTTCAATCGAAGTCTTCATAAAATAAGAAAGAGTCTATGACACTATGTCTCAAACCATCTATAAAATTTAGAATAACAACTCTTTCATAACAACTTAAGGACACGACCCTTACATAATAATTACTAGGGACACGGCCCTTTCACAAGTCTAAAGACATACAACATAAAGACATAATGGCATAAGTGTATGAGGTAGGTTCATCCTCGAAACTATGAGGACTCCCCAAGTCTTCATTCCCAAGCTCCTTAGAAACCTAACTTCCAAGCATAAGACATCACATCACCAAACCCTACACTTTGTAAAAATGTAAAAGAAATATGGTTAGTACAACACAAGTACTAAGTATGGAAGCCAAGCAAGTAAAACCATTAAAACATGCTTAAAAGGGACATTTAGTTGAAACCATGATTTATGCACTTTTGAACACCATTCTTTAGAAGAGTTGTAGAACATAAGTCAATAAGAACTCACATATAGTTTATCCATAGGTCATATACATAGTAAGGTAACATTCACAAACATTAGTTCATATCAAGAAAAGTCATTCATTAACACAATACAATTAAAGCATGCATTATTCATAATCTTCATAATAAGATAGAACAACACCATTAAGGCATAGTTCATGCAACATGTTCATATTATACATCTTAGTCATAATTCAAATAGTCCATATCATAGGTAAACCATCTTCATAACTCCTTCATGAACTCACTTGTGCAATATACACATGGAGGCCCATACCCCCACATATACTAAGCTAATTCATAAAGAAGTCATAAGTGAAGTTCACATGCATAATCATCATTCATATCTTACAATAAGTAAAGCCAACCTTAACATGCTTTTCATCCTTTAACATCACTCCATAAGACACCACTCATAACCTCCTTTTCAAGCCTACTAGTGCAATGTACATATGAAGTCCCATACCCCCATATATACTAAGTAAAGTTATCAAGAAGACACAAGTATAGTCCCATACATAATCAACATCATAATAGGTGAAACCAACCTTAACATACTTAATACCTTACCATATATAAAGGACTCATACAATAACTCCTCAAAGAACCCACTTGTGCAATGCATAGGTGAAGTCCCATACCCTCACCTGCACTAAATAGTATCCCTCAAGTAGTCCGAGTTAGAGTTCATATGCCATTTACATAAGTCATATTCATATATTAGATCTGAAACGACCCCAAAAATGCCCGAAAATGTGCTTCGGAAACACCTAAAATTGTAATTTCCATATATCTCAAAATCCGTGCATCATTTCGAAAATTCGACTTCATATTCTTATTCAGGGGGTCAAATTGAGTGGGAAATGGGTCTAACCCGAATTTTAGAGCAACCGTATCAAAATTCGAAAATCGCAAAAAATGCGATTTTGAGGGTCAACTTTAAAGGGGCATATCTCTCAGCACACAAGGAACTGGAAGGAGCTCAAACTATCAAAATTGAAGCTCTATGAGTTAGCTTTCCAACTCAATTTGTTTCACCTCATTCCGAGTTAGGATGAAGGAGTTATGACCGTTTTCGTAAAACCTGTCCGACAGAAAATGCAAATTCCAGTAGCCGAAAACACTGTTCACCCGCCTCATTTTTTTCTAAGTGTTGGGACGTTTTTTATAAAAGGGGACATATCCATACTTAGTCATTTAACTTCAAAACATCCAAGAACACTCTAAGCCCTCTCCAAAAATTCCACCAAGATCATCCACCAAATTCAAGAATCCCAAGATTTAATTAGGATTCAAGATTCAATCTCAAGCAATTCTCCATTCCAATCTTCATCAAGAATTCTCCAAAGTTGAGGTATGTGGGTTGATTGTGGAAACCTTCCTTTCCACAAGTCCAACCATTTATCCTCTATTTTACTTCAAGTTTATGGGTCCTTATGATCATTTATGAACTCTTGAATTATGGAATCACTACTACACACCCTATTAAGGTCTATCTTGCATATTTTCATGAAATGGTATTATTATGTGATGTTTATGGTTTTCATGCCTCCATGATCAAATTATGAAGGTTGTTATATATGTATATATATATATGTATGTTGTTGGTGGGCTGTTTTATATAGATTTTGAAAATTGGTTGGACTTAGTACTCTTGAAACACATGATTTTATTTACATGAACAAGTAGCCCACCATATGTTTGATAAAATGTCATTTATAGAATTCTTATGAAATGGAAGGTCCAATGTACGTCCTATGAGTCGGATGATTATATAAGTATTGAAATGATGATGAAATGGATACATGTATATGATTTTCTCTATATGGTGTGTGAGTCGACCAAGCCTAGCTCGGGGTTGTAGGCTCGGGTAACCGTATCAAGGGGTTGGTACCTTGGTTGCCTAGTACGGGGTAGTAGGCCCGTATAACCATATCGAGGGGTTTGTACCTTGGTCCCTAGCTCGTGGGGTGGTAGGCCCGGGTAACCACATTGAGGGGTTTGTACCTCTTTCGCCTCTCCAAGGGGGTGGTAGGCCTTGGAAATGCTATATTGATGGTCACTCACTACACATATACTATGCCCTACTAAATATGATTTTTATATAAGCATCATTATACATATCATCTCATTAATATGTTATCTATCGGGTACGATTATGCATTTTGCCTATAATGTCCATCCATTGTTACATTGCATTGCATCCCATATACTTAGTACATTCAAACGTACTAATGCATACTCTATGCCTACATGATGTCTCCATGTAGGGGACCGAGCACCGCCAAATCGACCATCCTCCTCCACGTGGCTAATACGATTTCCTATCAAGGTTATTGGTGAGTCCTCCATTCCGGGGACGTTGCTCATGATCTTTTGTTATGTATAAGACCTTTTCCTTTTTAATTATGTATTGACTATGAGGGTGAGCCCGGTAGTTTGTCTCGGCCCCCGCTAAGTATCCATGTTTAGAGGTGGTGTTGGACAAGTTATGTATTATGTTTGAGCTTGACTCATCTATGGTATTTATGTATTATTCTCTTTTATCTTGCTCCCTTAGTCCCAATTTCCCCTTGATTATGCGTATCGCTTATGGTCATTTTAATTGCTTCCGCGACCAAGGATGTGTAATGATATGCTATGAGGCTTGTTTGGGGTTCCCTCGGGTTCCCCATTCGCCGGTCACGTCTAAGCCCTAGACTTGGGTCGTGACAAACTTGGTATCGAGCACTAGGTTGATAGATCCTCGGAGTCCAACACACCGCGTTGATTAGAGTCCGATTCATGGTTGTGTTGTGCACCACAATTATGAGTAGGAGGCTATGAGACGTTTTAGGAAATGTTTCCCTTCTTCATGTTCTAAGTCGTGCGGTAGAGTTGAATTAAGTTTTTTTTTTTTCCCCTAACGGTTGTTCTTTGTTATGCTAGATCATGCCTAATACAAGAGGAAAACGAGCCCGCGCACCCGAGGAACAACCGACCAATGGGGATCTTCGGGATGCCCTTACTTTATTTGCTCAAGCTATGGCTAATCAAGCCAACCACGGGGCCCAAGTTCCTCGGGCTCCTACCCCGGCATCTCGGGTGAGAGACTTCGTGCGGATGAATCCCCCGGAATTCTATGGGTCTAAATTAGATGAAGACCCTCAAGAGTTCCTTGATGAAGTCCAGGAGATATTAGCTATCATGGGCATGAGGTCGAGAAGATAAGGCGGAGTTGGCGGCCTACCAACTAAAAGGGTGGCCCAAATATGGTACAACCAATGGAAAGAAGAGAAGGGGGCAAACTATGTGGTGCCTTGGGAAGTGTTCAAAACGGCTTTCCTTAATCGATTCTTTCCTCTTGAGCTTAGGAAGCCAAATTGGTGGAGTTCATGAATTTAAAACAAGGGTCTATGAGTGTGAGGGAGTATGCCCTCAAGTTTAACCAACTTTCAAGATATGCTCCACACTTGGTTGCCGACTCACGATCTAGAATGAATAAATTCGTGATGGGTGTGTCCGACCTAGTGAGTGAAGAATGCCGGTCCGCAATGTTGATTAGTGACATGGACTTGTCCCGCTTGATGGTCTATGCCGAACAAATGGAGGAGGAGAAGTTGAGGAAGAGGAGGGGTCATGAGGCCAAGAGGGCCCGTTTTGAGGGCAAGTTCCAAAGTCGAAGGGGAGGCCGGTTTCATCAAGGCCAAGGGTCTTCTCATGCGCCCCATAAGGGGTTTGCCAATGATGTTCCAAGGGCCCAAGGTGTTGGTGGTATGGGTCCTATTGATGTATGTCCGAAGTGTGGTAAGGGTCATGGTGGCCCGTGCTTGAGAAATACCGGTGCTTGCTATAGTTGTGGGGAAATGGGGCACAAGGCAATAGATTGTCCTCGGAATCACAACAAGGGTAAGGAGGTCCGTCCACAAGGTGCCAATGCAGTTCCTTTGGGGAGAGGGGGCCGACAAGGTGGTGCCCCAAGGCACAATCGATTTTATGCTTTGCATGGGAGGCAAGGGTCGATGAAGTCCCAGACGTCATTACCGGTATGTTGAAAATCTTTGACTTTGATGTATATGCATTAATTGATCCGGGTGCCTCTCTTTCTTTTGTCACCCCTTTGTTGCCAAGAAGTTTTATGTTGAGCCCGACTTGTTGCATGAGTCATATAAGGTGTCTACTCCTATTGGTGCATATATGGTTGCTAGGAAGGTCTATAGGAATTGTCCTATTTGCATCTTGCATAAAATATTGCCTTGTGATCTTGTTGAGTTGAACATGGTCGATTTTGATGTTATTCTTAGGATGGATTGGTTGCATGCATACTATGCTTCCATTGATTGTAGAACCCGTAGGGTCAAATTCCAATTCCCTAGTGAACCCATTCTTGAATGGGAAAGCCAAAATGTGGTAGTCAAGGGTAGGTTCATCTCTTGCATTAAAGCCCGTAAGTTGATCTCTAAGGGGTGTCTCTATCACCTTGTGAGGGTTAGAGATGTGGAGTCCAAAACCCTTCCTATAGAGTCGGTTCCGGTCGTAAATGAATTTCTTGATGTCTTTCCTAATGACCTTCCCGGTGTTCCTCCCGAAAGGGAAATAGATTTTGGCATAGACCTCCTCCCGATACTCAACCTATTTCTATTCCCCTTACCGTATGGCCCCGGCGGAGTTAAAGGAGTTGAAAGAACAATTGAGGGACTTGTTGGAGAAGGGTTTTATTAGGCCTAGCCAATCACCATGGGGTGCACCGGTGTTGTTTGTGAAGAAGAAAGATGGGTCCCTTAGGATGTGTATTGATTACCGGCAACTCAATAAGGTCACCGTCAAGAATAAATATCCTCTTCCTAGGATTGATGACTTGTTCGACCAATTGCAAGGGGCTAGCCACTTCTCTAAGATTGATCTTCGGTCCGGGTATCATCAAGTGAAGGTGAGGGAGTGTGACATTCCTAAGACAGCCTTCCGGACTAGGTATGGGCATTATGAATTTGTGGTCATGTCCTTTGGGTTGACCAATGCACCGGCTATCTTTATGGACCTAATGAATAGAGTCTTTAAACCCTACCTTGATTCCTTTGTTGTGGTCTTCATTGATGATATTTTAATCTATTCGCATAGCGAGGTAGAACATATGGGTCACTTGAGGGTGGTGTTGCAAAGATTGAGAGAGGAGAAGTTGTATGCCAAGTATGAAAAGTGTGAATTTTGGTTGAGGGAGGTTGCCTTCCTAGGTCATGTGGTGTCGGGGATGGTATTAAGGTAGACCCTAAGAAGACCGATGTGATTAGAAATTGGCCTAGGCCATTGACCCCGTCGGATATTAGGAGCTTCTTGGGCTTAGCGGGTTACTACCGGAGATTTGTGAATGGGTTTTCTTCTATTGCTTCTCCCATGACTAAGTTGACACAAAAGAAGGCTAAGTTTGAGTGGACCGATAAGTGCGAAAGGAGTTTTCAAACCTTGAAAGATAAACTTGTGTCCGCTCCTATATTATCACTACCGGATGGGCTTGAGGGATTTGTTGTGTATTGTGATGCTTCTAGAGTTGGTTTGGGTTGTGTTCTAATGCAAAATGGTAAGGTGATAGCCTATGCTTCTAGACAACTCAAAGTGCATGAAAAGAACTATCCTACGCATGATCTTGAATTAGCCGCGGTGGTGTTTGATTTAAAGATTTGGCGTCATTACTTGTATGGGGTACATGTTGATGTGTTTACCGATCATAAGAGCCTCCAATATGTCTTCACCCAAAAAGATCTCAACTTGAGACAAAGAAGGTGGATAGAATTTCTTAAAGATTATGATATGAGTGTGCATTATCATCCCGGTAAAGCTAATGTGGTGGCGGATGCTTTGAGTAGGGTGTCTATGGGTAGCCTAGCTCATGTTGATATTGGTGATAGGAAATGGCTAGGGAGGTGCATCGGTTGGCTAGGTTGGGGTTAGGTTGAAAGAGGTTGGTAATGGTGGTGTGGTCGTTGTTGATGGTGCTAGGTCTTCCTTGGTTGACGAGGTGATAGAAAAACAAGATCTTGACTCTTCCTTGTTAGAATTGAAGGCCTTGGTGAAAGAGGGCAAGGTGGAAGTTTTCTCCCAAGGGGGAGATGGTACCCTTAGGTATCAAGGTAGGTTGTGTGTGCCTTGTGTTGATGGTTTGAGGGAGAAAATTCTTGAGGAGGCTCATAATTCTTCCTACTCCATCCACCCCGGTTCCACCAAAATGTATAGAGATTTGAGAGATGTGTATTGGTGGGGAGGCATGAAGAAGGACATTGCCAAATTCGTCTCCGGTTGTCATAGTTGCCAACAAGTCAAGGCCGAACATCAAAGGCTGGGTGGCCTAACCCAAGACATAGAGATTCCTACTTGGAAGTGGGAAGAAATTAATATGGATTTTGTAGTTGGTTTACCCAAGACTAGAAAAGGTTTTGATTCTATTTGGGTGGTGGTTGATAGGATGACAAAATCGGCTCATTTTCTACCGATAAAGACAACATATGGGGCGGAAGATTATGCAAGATTATATATTCATGACTTGGTAAGGTTGCATGGGATTCCTCTATCCATCATATCGGACCGTGGTACTCAATTTACTTCACACTTTTGGAAGTCCTTTCAAAGGGGTCTAGGTACGAGAGTTAAGCTTACTACGGCCTTTCACCCGCAAACGGATGGACAAGCCGAAAGGACTATCCAAACACTTGAGAATATGCTTAGGGCTTGTGTATTGGAACTTAAGGTTAGTTGGGATGATCATCTTCCATTGATTGAGTTTGCCTATAACAATAGTTATCATTCTAGCATCGGTATGGCTCCTTTTGAGGCTCTCTATGGGAGGCGTTGTAGATCACCGGTTGGATGGTTTGAGGTTGGTGAGGTGGCCTTGTTAGGACCAGATCTAGTTATGGAGGCTCTTGAGAAGGTTAGGATGATTAGAGAAAGGTTGAAGACGGCCCAAAGTCGCCAAAAGTCCTATGCCGATGTGAGAAGAAGGGCTCTTGAATTCCAAGTTGGTGATTGGGTCTATTTGAAGGTGTCACCCATGAAGGGTGTGGTTCGTTTTGGGTAAGAAGGGCAAGTTGAGCCCAAGATACGTGGGTCCTTATAAGGTGATGAGGAGAATTGGCAAGGTAGCTTATGAGTTGGAATTGCCTAGCGAAATGGATTTGATTCATCCGGTATTTCATGTGTCTATGTTGAGAAAGTGTGTGGGTGATCCGAATGCCATCGTGCCTCTTGATGTTATGGGTGTTGTTGAAGATAATTTGACCTATGAAGAGGTTCCGATCCAGATTTTAGATAGACAAGTGAAGAGATTGAGAAACAAAGATGTGGCTTCCGTTAAAGTCCTTTGGAGAAATCAACAAGTTGAAAGTGCTACTTGGGAGGCCGAAGCGGACATGCAAAGGCGATATCCTTATCTTTTCCACTCCACTCAAGCTTAAGGTATTGATCTAAGCCCTTTATAAAATCTCAGGTCTTAAGTTCAGCCACCATGTCATTGCATACATTCATGTTTAAGTTAACAAGTTCATTGTGGTTTTACAACTATGTTGAAGTTTTTGAAATGAGGTGTAAGTGCATTGTTGCATCCTTATGTGGGCTGAATTTGCCATGTTTATGTCTCTCATGTACATTTCTTTGACATTCGGGGACGAATGTTCCCAAGGGGGAGATATTGAAACGACCCCAAAAATGCCCGAAAATGTGCTTCGGAAACACCTAAAATTGTAATTTCCATATATCTCAAAATCCGTGCATCATTTCGAAAATTCGACTTCATATTCTTATTCAGGGGTCAAATTGAGTGGGAAATGGGTCTAACCCGAATTTTAGAGCAACCGTATCAAAATTCGAAAATCGCAAAAAATGCGATTTTGAGGGTCAACTTTAAAGGGGCATATCTCTCAGAACACAAGGAACTGGAAGGAGCTCAAACTATCAAAATTGAAGCTCTATGAGTTAGCTTTCCAACTCAATTTGTTTCACCTCATTCCGAGTTAGGATGAAGGATTTATGACCGTTTTCGTAAAACCTGTCCGACAGAAAATGCAAATTCCAGTAGCCGAAAACACTGTTCACCCGCCTCATTTTTTTTCTAAGTGTTGGGACGTTTTTTATAAAAAGGGGACATATCCATACTTAGTCATTTAACTTCAAAACATCCAAGAACACTCTCTAAGCCCTCTCCAAAAATTCCACCAAGATCATCCACCAAATTCAAGAATCCCAAGCTTTAATTCCGGATTCAAGATTCAATCTCAAGCAATTCTCCATTCCAATCTTCATCAAGAATTCTCCAAAGTTGAGGTATGTGGGTTGATTGTGGAAACCTTCCTTTCCACAAGTCCAACCATTTATCCTCTATTTTACTTCAAGTTTATGGGTCCTTATGATCATTTATGAACTCTTGAATTATGGAATCACTACTACACACCCTATTAAGGTCTATCTTGCATATTTTCATGAAATGGTATTATTATGTGATGTTTATGGTTTTCATGCCTCCATGATCAAATTATGAAGGTTGTTATATATGTATATATATATATGTATGTTGTTGGTGGGCTGTTTTATATAGATTTTGAAAATTGGTTGGACTTAGTACTCTTGAAACACATGATTTTATTTACATGAACAAGTAGCCCACCATATGTTTGATAAAATGTCATTTATAGAATTCTTATGAAATGGAAGGTCCAATGTACGTCCTATGAGTCGGATGATTATATAAGTATTGAAATGATGATGAAATGGATACATGTATATGATTTTCTCTATATGGTGTGTGAGTCGACCAAGCCTAGCTCGGGGTTGTAGGCTCGGGTAGCCGTAGCAAGGGGTTGGTACCTTGCTTGCCTAGTACGGGGGTAGTAGGCCCGTATAACCATTTCGAGGGGTTTGTACCTTGGTCCCTAGCTCGGGGGGTGGTAGGCCCGGGTAACCACATTGAGGGGTTTGTACCTCTTTCGCCTCTCCAAGGGGTGGTAGGCCTTGGAAATGCTATATTGATGGTCACTCACTACACATATACTATGCCCTACTAAATATGATTTTTATATAAGCATCATTATACGTATCATCTCATTAATATGTTATCTATCGGGTACGATTATGCATTTTGCCTATAATGTCCATCCATTGTTACATTGTATTGCATCCCATATACTTAGTACATTCAAACGTACTAATGCATACTCTATGCCTACATGATGTCACCATGTAGGGACCGGAGCTAGATCGACCATCCTCCTCCACGTGGCTAATACAATTTCCTATCAAGGTTATTGGTGAGTCCTCCATTCCGGGGACGTTGCTCATGATCTTTTGTTATGTATAAGACCTTTTCCTTTTAATTATGTATTGACTATGAGGGTGAGCCCGGTAGTTTGTCTCGGCCCCCGCTAAGTATCCATGTTTAGAGGTGGTGTTGGACAAGTTATGTATTATGTTTGAGCTTGACTCATCTATGGTATTTATGTATTATTCTCTTTTGTCTTGCTCCCTTAGTCCCAATTTCCCCTTGATTATGCGTATCGCTTATGGTCATTTTAATTGCTTCCGCGACCAAGGATGTGTAATGATATGCTATGAGGCTTGTTTGGGGTTCCCTCGGGTTCCCCATTCGCCGGTCACGTCTAAGCCCTAGACTTGGGTCGTGACAAGATCATCTTCTTAAAACATAGGGATATTAGCAATAACCAACATAGACCATGTGAGCTTCATGGAATCCGGTGTTCTACTCCCACACTGAAAAGAGAGTGTTCCACTTGCCAAGGTAGAACTAACATATTAGCACCTAGGTGGATCCACTAGCTAATACCTATGTGGGAAAACATAGTTAAGGAACTAGTAGATTGCTACTAGAAACCCGGACTTGCTAAACTTAGAAGGTTTCCATCTAATGAGACAACATATATATATTGGGAACCCGGACTTGCTAAACGTAAAAGGAACCCATATGGGAAGCCGGACTTGATAAACGTAAAAGCTTCCATCTCATATTCATGTTTAGTCGATGCTAAGCACAATTCCCTTTTAAAATAGTATTAGGCCTTTACTTACACATTAATTCAATAGGAAGTACATTAGGGATTCAACCCATCATTCATCATATAGATCACAAGTCCTAAGATGTGAATAACCTTTCATTGTAAAGCCATCAACATATAATAATGTTCATTCATAACATAGTCATATAGTGTTCATGAGATTTACCTTCTATTCATCATACCAACACTACCATAATAATAGCTTAACATCCATATTCGTATCATAGCATACTTGTCAACACTTGGGGTTGTAGGGAAGAGGAAACATAACTCACTCAGTACAATTCATAATCAAGTAGCACCACCACCTTAAGTGGATCAATAATTCAATATATGAACATTCATCAATTTGACAATCTTCATTCATAGCCTTCAAGGATCACATCAAGATTCAACCCTAATTCAATGATAATCATTCATCATATAGAGCAACATCATAATACCAACATCTCACAACATTCATACTTGCATTTCATCTCATCATAAAATGATCAATTACCAACTAGGGTTAGAGGGAAGAGGGAACCATCATCCAAGTTCATCATACATGAATTAAGCAAGTACATTCAACAATACATAAAGAATCACATTGATATCATCTCCTCATAGCTTTCAAGGCCCCATTCAAGACTTAACCCTAATTCCATAGTAATCATACATAATTTAGGGTAATATCATCATACAAACATGAATTACATAGCATCACATTCAATTCATAACCTTCAATCATTATTCAATACAAACTAGGGTTAGAATTGGAGAAAGAAGGGGAAACATGGGTCTCTTGGGGGATTCTTCAAAAATCACCAACACTACATGATTCATCCATAATTGTTCATATATCATCAATCAAAATCAGTTTATAACAACAATTCAACATTTAGAAAGAAGACCCACATTTTTGGATTGAAATCTACAATTTGGGGAATTTTGAAAACCACCTTTGGAAGGACCTCTTGGGGAAAGGGATCCCAAGAGTGAAGAGTAACCATACCCTAGTTAAACCCTATGAATTTTGTGTAAAACCTCCCATATACAAGCCCTTGATAAGCTCCTTCCAAGTTCTCCAATGGAATCTTGAGCTGAGAGAGTTTTGAGAGAGAGAATTTTGGGAGGGAAAAGAATTGGGTTATGTTTTGGGGTCTTGACTTGTGGTGAATTCATGGACTAGTTTAGGATCCTATAAGCTTATATAGTCCATTAATTAACCACCTAACCGACCTCCCTTAACCCCTACTTAATAACTAATTAAAACATTAACCCCCAACTTAACTAAAAACTTCATAAAACTGGCAGCATCTACGCCCTCCACCTACGAACCGTAGGTGGAGTCATGGTCCGTAGTTTGGCCTTTGTAGTCTGACAGTGCTTCACTATTTTGACCATAACTTTTTACTCCAAGATTGGAATTGGGAAAACTCAGTGGCGTTGGAAAGAGGACTCAGAGACCTTTCATTGGATAGGTAATGGCCTACGTAATTCCTTTTGAGCTATGAGATATGACCATTTAAAGTTGACCCTCACTCCTAACTTAAAACTAAAAACTGTTTTTAGGGGACTGTTTTTGAGGGTCTTGGTTCTAAATGAATTCATGACTTAGCTTAGGGTCTTTCTAGAATATTAAGGTGATTAATCAACTAACTAACCAACCCCATAATCACTTAATTAATCAACCAACTTAACTCCAAATCACCAACCTACAACTAGAGGGCTGGAAATTGGCAGCACCTACGGAACCCCTATGCACGAACCGTTGGTGGGTTCACGTGGCGTGGACTGCCTTCGTGGTTTGTGACTGGGGATTCCTTGTTGTAGGGAACCAAGTCAAGTTTCAGGCCTGATCCACGACCTCACTCCACGGGACGTGGATCAATTGACGCCTCGTCAATGACCTTCGTGGGTCAAGCTATTTTTGACAGCTTTTGGCCAAAGGTTGGGTCCTCCTCAAGGACCCCTTCGGTGGTCCTTTGGGGGTCGTACCCGATCTCTTGGACCCTAAACATATCCGTCTATGAATAAGAGTCACTCCTATGGGCTTTAGACCTCAAACAACACACAAAACACCACGACAAGACACTAGCACCCACACTAGCACCAAAGACTAGTTTCCGGACGTCATGGTCGTTTCTTGACGTTTGATCTCTAAAGTCACCAAACTAATTTCAATAGCAATTTTTCATCATTTAAACAAGTTTACAACTATAAAACTAACATGTGATGCTCTAGTTCAACCTCCTAGATTCAATCAAGCCTTAGCTAGGTCTTACTAGTTTCGTACGAGGGGTTACAGGTTCACACGGGGCCCAACATCTCTATTGGGTTGGGCCGTCATGGCTTGGGCTTGAGTTGCCACTACTTAAGATTTAGCAGTCATGGCTTGTTTCAACATTTGGATAGTAGATCTAAACTTCGTCTGGGTCAAATTATCCCCCACGGGATCAACCGGAGTTTGGTTACCTTGAGGAGGAGCTCCTCGGTTAACATTTTTATCTTCCACCCTTCTTGAGTTAGCCCTTCCTGTATTTATTTCCTGAAGATACAATAGAAGGGTTAGGATAAGAGCTTTTATAAATTTATACTCTAGGGCACGAGTTAAGAGTAATGAAAGAAGTAAAATTTCCTAACATCTTATAGTCTGTTATTCATAAATGTGTCGCGCTTCACATTTATGAACAAGACTCTACTAGACGTCACTTATAAGACATCATCCTTAAATAATTCTAAACCTTGTGCTCGGATACCAAGTTTCGACCCAAGGGTACCCCCTAGATGTAACAAGGCAAATAAAAACCTGAAGTACTCCATGTAAGCCACTTAGCATAACATAACATAAAGTAATATAACAATAAGAGTAAAAATGAATTTACATCCAAAAGTTTCATAAAAGGAAAGTGGAAGTCTAACTTGTCTCAATTAGCGATCTATTACAATTCATGAGTCAAAATAGGGTCACAGCTCGAGAGTCACAATCCAAAAAGAGAGTACAAAAATTGAAACTAAAAGTGAAATGTCCCGTCCTCAAATCTTAAGGACTCACCATAAACAAAGAGAATAGTAAATCCAAGCTTGAACCAAAGGATAATCGCCTTAAGAACCGGATCCTACACTAAGAACAATTCTTAGTTTTTTAAGAAAATGGAATCTCAATTGAAATACTCGGATTAATTTGTAAGCAATTAGCATTTGGCAAATCTAGATTAATTAGAATTTTATTTTATTTCATTTTTGAATCCCTTAAAAATAATAATTTAGACCCATTTAGTCAATTAAAGTATGGAAACTATTTTAAATTAATCGAAGATTAAGTAAAAGTTTTCAATCATAGTAGGAGAGTTGATAAAAAGGAAATTTTGTTGAAATATATCTAACATAAAGAATACGGTTCATCTTTTGGGGATTTTAATTAAGTTAATTAACAAATATAAAGTTAGAGTTAAACAAAAAATAATAAATAATCACAATTAGGTAATTAAAGAGTAAGGGATAAATTGAATTTGGGCCCTTCTTGGGCCAAATTCGTTGCTGATTTTGGACTTAGGCTCAATTCCCGTTTTTGTATACACTAATTGTATATCAGTGTATATCGGATGAATACGGCCTATTTTCGTGTATATTGGGCTGTATACCAAATGTATACAACCGCAAAGAATCACATGTAAAACAAGTGAAAGGAAATAATTAACATGGATAATTCAAGACTATCGTTCAGCAATTTTGTCAATAAAGAGGCAGTAAGCAGACACATATTCATCAAATAATATGCAAGTTAAGATAAGAATCACATGCATCAAATGAAATAAGAACCTTTATCATCAACACACAAAAAGAGCATTGCATTTAGATTAATGAGATATAAGTGTATTCAAAAGACGAATCGTAGAGCTAATTTGATCATTTTTGGGAAGAAAACTTGTTTGTAAATATGAAAAGAGATCATTCATAACAAGTAGATAAATCCAAAAGTGACCAAAATGCAATCAACCAACAACGAACTAATGATAAGCATGCTAATGGTTAAGAACTTTAAGGCAAAATGACTACTAATTCCAACATTTTGGAAGGCCATAAAGCCAACTAAACATCACAACAAACTCATTATCTAATCACCATCATAATGAGATTTAGCTAGACGAATCAAGTCATAAATACAAGGACCTGATTACTAAACAAACCAACGATCCTTGGAACTAAACTACTCAATTGGCAACTTAGAACAGTATGATAGTTAAGCACAAACGGAAACTATAGCCTAAGAATCATTAAACTAACAAATTCACATGTACACCAAGCAAAGAGAAGTATACATCAGTTTAAACTCAAAAGCCAACTAACCAAACAGTTCATTACTAGCTTAAACAGTAGGATATAAAGAGCTGAAGGCAGAACAATCACATCAGAAACGAAATGCTTGCCAAACTTAGGCTAAAAATATCTTATTCGGAACTGAACATGTGGGACAACAAATGACTTAAACAAGATTAAACTTGTAAGCTAGTTAGTGCACAAAAATAAGATAAAACTTAGACACAGAAAACAATATGAACTTCAATATAACCTTAGGAACACACAAACTGATCATGTAACCTCATCCAAAATGCAATAATGACAATCGAATGCGATGACCATCTTTACATAGAGATACCTTATTCAAGTAACTAGAATGGATTCCTATCCAAAAGAGTGGAAATTGATAGACATTGAACGAAAATAAGGCGAGTTTATTACCTCTTGTAGTGCAGCAAATCTGGGACGGACGAGAAGAGCACAACTCCCACCACGACTACGAGCTTAACTTTGCCGGAAACGAAACGAGAACAATATGAACAGTGATTTTTAGTTCCCAAAATGTCTGGGATTCGGATAGCTTTTAATTTCTCTAGCAAAAAATTATTTTCTGATGAACAGTTGTATATTTTTCCATTGTAAAAAAAAATCCCCCTAAAATAGTAAAAGAGATAGATATTTATAAGAGGAAAGATTGGAATTCAAAAGGGGGGGAGACGGGATTTCATTTCGAATTTCAAATTCAAATTACTCTTAAAGGATAAGGTCAAATGGCTGGAATTCGTACCATTCTCAATGGATTTGAGAGGCTAGCCGTTCGATTCGGAAAAAGGACGCTTGAGTCGCGGAGATCGGGACACATCGAGAGGAGAGAGGGTGGACGACACGAGCTAGATTCGCTGGACTTGGGTCTGGGCTGATTTCTTGCTGGACTGGGTTCAATTCTGGCTGGCTGTCGATTTTTGGGCTTCAATTTTTGCTGGAGTTGCTGTTATGCGTCTGGGTTTTCTTTTGGGAAGAAGACGTTGTACAGGGGTATTGCTGTTGTATTGTTACTGTTGCTGAATGGAATGGGCTGCTGAAGCTGAAAAACAAAAAGGGAAATGTTGAATTGGGCTAGAATTCGGTACCACATGTATTGGGTTTACTAATTTGAGTAGTGGGCTGCTGTAAATGGCACTAAAAAGCCCAGAATTGGCCTCCAAATTGGTTTAAAGTGAGGTAAGAAAAGAGGTTAGATCTTGGAGTTTAAGAAATAGTCAAATTGAGTTAAATAGTGAATTTGACCAAAAAAAAACTTAAATAAGACAAATTGATAATGATTAATTAACGAGCTTCTTAATTTTGATAAAATAAAATAATTAACTTACTTATAAACTAATTAACTCAAAAATATAAACTATTGATTAACTAAACTAAAACCAAATATTCAAATAAAATTAAGACTTTTTGAGATGATTTTCAAATATTCATAAAATATACTAATTATACACATAATTATGTAAAACATATATATTATCTAAAAATTATAAAAGGTGACAAACTATTTAAAATAACTTGCAAACTATATTATTTTTTTTTTCGAAATTTTTCTAAAACTTATTATTTTAAATCATTTCAAATTTAAGAAGCTCGATGATTAATCTACATGTGTAGGTCCAAAATTAGGTGTCAACAACTGTCCCTCGTTTGACTTGGATTGATAAAAGAAATCCGAGGCAAATGAAATTGACGAATCTAATTTTGACCGACCACATCTTGATCTTGTGGAAAAGGGATTTGGTACAGACTTTAGGAATTATGGCCGAACCCTCGAAATGGGTTTCTTACATATCACAGGCTATATGAGAATTTAGGCCACTTGTGGTTCGATACGCTCGATTTGATGCACGATTGTGAAAGAATTCAAAAGCTATTCGATATTGAATTATGAAGAAATCAGAATGCTCAGGAATAAAATTTAAGAGCGGATGTTGGAATACAACTGAGTTTTCAACATTGAACCCGCCTACATATCCTTAAACCTTATAAATCAGGCTCCTTGTAGTTCGACTCGATTGGTTAAGAAGGAAATCTATTATGCTAGATAACCTTCGGTTCTAGAGGAGTGACAAATAAGTCGAGTATAAAAAAGAAGGTTTGCAACCTCTTAGTCATGAATGTGAAGCTCTTCACATCCATAATTAAGAACTTACAGGGACATAATTTCAAAGCTCTTGGTGTATTATCACTCGCATTGAAAAGTTGCCTCCGATGGAAACTAGAATTCTCCGGATGCGAAACTAAAATCAATAAACCTAAAGAAAACCCACATTCCTTCTGATAGGGGTGTGGTTTGATTGTGGTGGAAGTCGCTTCTCTGCTCACATCCTAAGAGTTTGGTATTCCTCTTTGGACTATGTCCCAGTTTGCTGCTAAGAAAAAGTTCCACGTTGTGTTGCATCCCTCTTGATGTCGTCCGCACCTGTGGTTTATTTTGAGAATTCATCCTCTCGAATGCTCTCGATAAAGACTGAGATAAAACTCATTAGCATAAAAATGTAATTCAAATAGGGAGATAGTGTCTTTTACAGTGTGGACACTTAGCTTCTCCCTCAAATAATTGACGTCAGTTTTCTTTCAGTTTGAAATTGAGCAAATAATGCTTATATCTCATATTTGCAACATAATTCTTCAATGCACTCTTCTTTTGATATGAAGTAATAAGAAATAGACTGCTGTAATATATTGATGCTTCTCTTGATGACGTTTTTGCAAATGAAAATAATGATGATGATTCTTCATTAGTAAAATAACGATAATCCATTGGTAGGATGATGCTGATCCATTGGTAGGATAATGCTTCTACATGATAGAATGATGATGACGTTTCATCGATTGGATAATGATGTTGATGCTCCATTGATAGGATAATTGGTTTTCATTGATAGGGCGACGATAATGATAGGATGATGATGATGTTCCATTGATAGGATGATAATGATGCTCCATCGATAGGATGATAATGTTGATGCTCCATTGGTATGATGACAATGATGCTATTCCATCAATAGGATGATGATTATGCTCCATTGGTAGGATAATGACAATGTAGATTTGTTGGTAGGATAATGTAGATGTTGATGATCCATTGATAGGATAATGTTGATCCATTGGTAGGATAATGTCGATGATCCATTGGTAGGATAATGTTGATCCATTGGTAGGATAATGCTAATGACATGACGATGATGTTGCTCCATCAATAGGATGATGATGTTGATGATACTCTATCGATAGGATGATAATGCTTCATAGATAAAATAATGATTAACAATGATCCATTAATAAGATAATACTGATGAAGATCCACTGGTAGGATGATGATAATAAAGATCCGTCGGGAGGATGATGATGATGAAGATTCGTCGGTAGGACAATATTGATCCATTGGTAGGATAATGATGATGATCCATTGGTAGGATAATGTTCATCCATTGGTAGGATATATGATAATGAAGATCCGTCGGTAGGAGGATGTTGATGAAGATGAAGATCCGTCGGTAGGATGATGTTGATCCCTTGGTAGAATAACGTTGATAATCCATTCGTAGGATAAGGCTGATTCATTTGTAGGATAATGATAATGAAGATCCGTCGGTAGGATGATAATATTCCATTGATAAAATAACCATGATGTCCCTTTGGGTGATGGTACTATCTCATTTGATAATACTCTAGGAATGTCCATCCGAGTTGTAAAAATGATGTCCCTCTGGGTAGTTCACATTACCGCGTTTGATATTGACGGAATTCATGCATATTCTTCAAATGTTCTTAATGTTGAAAAATGTAATCTCGTGTCATCGAAGATGCTTTTATATGTCGAGAGTGATGCTTTTACTTGTTCCCAGTTTGAACACTTTATTTTTGTTGTGACTTATGCTTTGTTGGGAATTTAAACGAGGTATTGTTGCTCGTATTCTGAACTCTTTCTTTTTCCTCGGAAAAACTTCAATGACTTTCTTGCATTCACAGAAAGGTTGTCAATTTTGAGGAGTTCCTCGCCCTTTTAACTTCCCCATATTCGTTGAATGGAGAAATATAATGAACTTGAGGCAATCTTATAGACCTGCATCCACAGAACAATTGTTAGTTTTTTTTAAAACAAACTGATCTGTGTTGCATTCTTCAATCGCTTGCTCCTTGTCTTGCTATCATCAGTTGATCGCTCTAATCTCTGGCTTCTCGATAGACAAGGCAAAACATTTTACGCAAAAATATTTGAATTATATAGATAAAAACTTTAAGATTTATTTTTTCAAAATGTTGTAATTGAAAAAGATCACTGTCAAGCGTCATGTCACGTCAAACTTAAATGAACGTCCTTGGTTTGAAACTTTGGTGTGTCCCCTATCTTGTTCTGGAGAGTTCAAAAATCTTTAAATCTTGGGAAATTTCTGGCATGGTTCTCCCAAAATCTACTATAATCGGAAAGTTTTGTAGTTGACTCTGAAATTCAACGATTCGGGAGATTGTTGGAGTTAACTATGAACTTTAACGATGTCATAAATCATTTGAAGTTAGTTTTAAACTTCAAATCATGCTCGAAATATTCAAAATTGACTACAAAATTCTAATAGTGCTCGAAGAAATTTTTGAGGGCATCCTAAAATTTCTGTCCTAGTTAGATGTCTTAGAATATCTCGAGCTGTTGATATATGACTTGTAGAATTTTTGAGACCCTCTCAAAAATTATGTCCCAGTTGTAACTCTCAATATATCTTTAGTCTCGACTTATTAGAGAAAATATCTTTCTCTTTAGAATTTTTGAGTCCCTCTCAAAAATTATATCTCAGTTTCTATTGCAAAGAAAAATAGAAATCTTATGGGAGATATGACCGAGCTGTTGTGGCGCCTACATATCCCGTTGAGGCAGAAATCAGATCAAACGTAGTTCCCCCTCTCGGGAGTTAATAAGAAATTTTATAAGTAAATGATCGAGGCCAACACAGGCCGCCTACGTATCTCATTTTTTGAGAATTCAGGTCGAACGTAGTTAAAGTAAAAGGAAATATTTAAAATGGTATAAAGGGGTGACCGAGCCTGACATAGGCCGCCTACGTATCTCATTCTTGAGAATTCAGGTCAGACGTAGTTCATTAAAAAGGGATAAATTTTAAACATTAACGATTACAAGCAAATAAAAGATAATGCAAGGAAAAGATAGAAATCGAGTCTTCAAACATTCTATCTTTTTACATCATTTAAGTGGATAGGTTACTTGTGAGATCCAATGTTCATGCTCAACCAGGTAACATCATCAAACAAATGTATCGATGTGTTCTCTAAGCAAACTGATGAGTTCACTTTCTTGTGTTTTTGTCATATAGGCACCAAATTTGATTTTTTTGATGCGTTCATCATTTCCTTGATTCACTATTTTGATTTCTTCTAAATTCGGCTCTACATGAATTTTGAACTGTCTGAACTTCTCAACCAGGTGTTTAGGTACCGTGATCTTCTCATTGTAGTCCTCAAATTCCTCCGCATCTACCCCTATTTGTTCATTCAGCTTTTGACATGACATGCTATTGGTAGATTTGAAAATATTTTCACTGAAATCATAAAAATATACTATTAAATAGCAAATATAAGACAAGTAAAGAAAATTTTCTCATTAAAGGAGGCTTTCATTTGAAACAAGGAAATTAGAACTTTGGCCATGACGATAAATCATTTTGCCCTTTTCAAAATATTAAGAGGGAGATTAAAATAGTGAAGCAAAAATAGAGTAAAGGATGGGTCTCGAGCCTCATTCAGAACACCACTGATTTTAGAAATAACATAGAAAATTGTCTATTTCTACCAAGACGAGCGAGGAATCAAGAGCGAAGTGGATTTCCAATTAGGCATTTTGTCCTTTGACTCCCTGTATGGTATGAGTGGTGTCTCGATCATCTCTTTAAGCACAATATCACCTTCTTTGAACCAATTTTCGATTCCTTCCCCTAGACTATTTTGCATTGGAAAAGACTGATATAAGTGAGACAATGATTTTGGAAAAGCTTGATCGATTTGAAGATATGATGCAGAAGATGATAAGGTTTGATATAACTGATGAGAATGTGAAGGAGATGAGAAATGACTTATCTGGCATTGGTCAAAAGGTTGATGCCCATGCAGTGTCAATAAAGCATCTAGAGCAGCAGATGACTCAGTTGTCTACTATAGTGAACCCGCGTCAACCTGGCACTCTTCCTAGCAACACCATCCAGAATCCAAAGAATGATGGTCATTGTATGACAATTACTACTCGAGGAGGTAAGCAAACCATAGATCCACCTATGCCGTCTGTGGTGGATACTGAGATTAGAAAAGAAGGTGATGTGGTGGAAGTTAGAGAGGTGTCTGAGACTGCGACAGAACAAGAAGCGGAGATATCTCAGAAAGTGGTCCCCATACCTAGACCTCCACCACCTTTTCCACAGAGGTTAGTGAAGAAGACTAAAGATGGTAAATATCGCAGGTTTATCACTATGTTGAAGCAGCTTTCTATCAATGTCCTTTTGATAGAAGCATTGGAGCAAATGCCTGGGTATGCCAAGTTTATAAAAGATATGGTGACAAAGAAAAGGTCTATGAGTTTTGAAGATGACGACAGATTGCAGCATTGTAGTGCTATTGCTACAAGATCTCTGGTGCAGAAGAAGGAAGACCCTGGTGCTTTCACGATCCCATGTACTATAGGGTTGTTACACTTTGCTAAGGCATTGTGTGATCTTGGTGGTAGCATCAACCTCATGCCTTTGTCTATTTACAAGAAGTTGGGTCTGGGGGACCCAAAGCCCACTGCAATGCGGTTACTAATGGCTGATCAAACTGTGAAGAGACCCATAGGTGTGGTCCATGATGTGTTAGTGAAAGTGGAGTGTTTCATCTTTCCGAGGGATTTTGTGATTCTTGACTGTGATATTGATTTTGAGGTCCCCATCATCCTTGGTAGACCATTTCTTGCTGCAGTGTGTGCGTTGGTTGATATGGAAAAGGAACGGATGAAGTTCATATTGGACAATGAAGAAGCAACTTTCAATATCTGTAGGTCCATGAAGCAAAATGGTGAGCTCCAAACAGTATCTGCTATCACCTACAAAGTGGAGAGTGGGTCAGAAGTACAGATTGAAGAGCAACTAGGTATTGAGGCACTAGTAGCAGTCATGATGAATTTCGATAGTGATGGTATTGAAGAGTATGATGAGTTGGTAGCCGCACTTGATAAGTATGAATATCGGTCCAACCAAAGAAGTATGAGCTAGACATGAAGAATCGCGAGTCCCCACCCACAAGACCATCTATTGAGGAGGCACCAAAATTGGAGCTTAAGGCTCTACCACCGCACTTGAGGTATGTATACTTAGGCGAAGAGAATACTTTGCCGGTCATCATTGCAGTAGATTTGAATTCAAGGCAAGAAGAGTGTTTGGTGACTGTATTAAAGAGGTTCAAGTGAGCTATTGGGTGGACTATTGCAGATAATATTGGGATTCCCCCCGATATTTGCTCTTACAAAATCCAACTCATGCCAGAGCATAAGCCAAGTATTGAGCACCAGAGAAGATTAAATCCACCTATGCAAGAGGTAGTTAAAAAGGAGATCATAAAGTGGTTGGATGCAGGAGTCATCTATCCCATTGCAGATAGTAGTTAGGTATGTCCTGTGTAGTGTGTGCCTAATAAGGGAGGTATGACTGTGGTTCCAAATGAAAAAAAATGTGCTTGTTCCAATGAGGCCCGTTACTGGATAGAGAGTTTGTATGGATTATCGGAAGTTAAATGCATGGACTGAAAATGATCACTTTCCCATGCCATTCATGGACCAGATGTTGGATAGACTTGCAGGAAAGGGTTCATATTGTTTTCTTGATGGGTATTCTGGCTACAATCAAATTTTTATAGCTCCAGTAGACCAAGAGAAAACCACCTTCACTTGTCCATATGGGACTTTTGCTTTCAAACGGATGCCTTTTGGGTTGTGCAATGCTCCAGCAACCTTCCAACGGTGTATGATGTCGATATTCTCAGATATGGTGGAGGATGCCATTGAAGTGTTCATGGATGATTTTTCAGTTGTAGGTGATTCTTTTGATCATTGTCTAGATCATCTGGACGAGGTGCTTAAAAGATGTGAAGATTGCAACTTGGTGTTGAATTGGGAGAAGTGTCATTTCATGGTGAAAAAAGGTATAGTGTTGGGTCATCGCATTTTAGAGAAAGGTATTGAGGTTGATAGAGCTAAATTTTAAGTAATAGAAAAGCTTCCACCACCCATCTCTGTAAAAGGTGTTCAAAGTTTTCTTGGGAATGAAGGTTTTTATGGAAGATTCATCAAATATTTTTCCAAAATTGCACATCCGTTGTGCAAACTGCTTGAGAAGGAGTGTAAGTTCGATTTTGATGATGACTATCTTAGAGCATTTGAAGAATTAAAGAAAAAGTTGGTTAAAGCACCAATCATTATTTCACCGGATTGGGGACAATCGTTTGAGGTAGTGTGCGATGCAAGTCGATTGGCGCTTGGTGTAGTATTGGGACAAAGGCGAGAGAAAATTCTTCACCCTATTTACTATGCTAGTAAAGCTTTAAATATGGCTCAAAAGAACTATACTGTGACCGAACAAGAACTTCTTGCGGTGATTTTTGCATTTGAGAAATTTCGATCGTACTTGCTTGGTACTAAGGTCATAGTGCATACTGACCATTCTGCATTGAGGTATTTGATGGCGAAAAAGGATGCAAAACCGATATTGATTAGATGGGTATTACTGCTGCAAGAGTTTGATTTTGTAGTAAAACACAGAAAGGGGACTGAAAATCAAGTCCCCAACCACTTATCCAGATTAGAGGAAGAGGCTATGCTAAAGCTTGGAGATAGGGCTGAAATCAATGATGCTTTTCTAGATGAAAAGGTATTGGCTGCTTCTCATGATTTGATTCCTTGGTTCGCCGACTTTGCTAATTATTTGGCAAGCAATATTGTGCCCCCCGATTTGTCTTTTCACCAAAGAAAAAAATTTATGCATGATGTGAAGAGATTCTTTTGGGATGAACCTTACTTGTATCGTAGTTGTGCTGATGGGATTATTCGTTGATGTGTGCCTGAGGTTGAGATGTTGAGTGTACTTGAAGCATGCCATTCATCACCTGTTGGTGGGCATCATAGTGGTATTTAGACTACACATAAGATTCTGCAATATGGGTACTACTGGCCTACCATTCACCAAGATGCTCATGACTTCGCCAAGTCTTGTGATCGTTGCCAAAGAGAAGGAGGGATTTCAAAGAGGCAAGAGCTCCCAATGAATCCTATATTGGTGACAGAGTTGTTTGATGTATGGGGCATTGATTTTATGGGTCAATTTGTGAGTTCATATGGGATGAAGTATATTCTTGTTGCGATTGATTATGTATCGAAGTGGGTGGAAGCAGTTGCACTCTCTAACAATGAAGGTAAAAGTGTCACCGCATTCTTGAAAAAGAATATCTTCTCCAGATTTGGTACACCGAGGGCCATAATTAGCGATGGAGGTTCTCACTTTTGTAATAAGTTATTCAAGATACTACTTAAGAAATATAGTGTCCATCACAATATAGCCACTCCTTACCATCCACAGACTAGCAGTCAAGTTGAAGTATCCAACAGAGAGATCAAACAGATATTGGCAAAGACTGTGAATGCTAATAGAACGGATTGGTCAAGGAAGCTTGACGATGCTCTATGGGCATATCGCACTGCATACAAGACCCCCATAGGTATGTGTCCTTACCAACTTGTATAGAGGAAGTCTTGTCATTTACCAGTAGAGTTAGAGCATAAGGCTATGTGGGCAATGAAGAAGTTAAATTTGGATTGGAGCGCCGCATCTCACCAAAGGATGAATGACGTGAATATGCTCGATGAGTTTCGCCTACAAGCTTATGAAAGTTCAGCCTTGTACAAAGAGAAGATGAAGAGGTATCATGACTAAAGAATTGGAAAGCGAGAATTTGTGGTTGGTGATCTTGTGCTGCTATTCAACTCTAGGCTGCGCCTGTTTTCAGGCAAACTCAAGTCCAAGTGGACCGTGCCAGTTTTGCTCACGAAAGTGCTTTCGCATGGAGCGATTGAGCTTGAAAAAAAGGATATAACAAGGTTCGTAGTGAACAGGCAAAGGATCAAGATCTATCTGGGAAATGCTAAAACTGTGCAAGAAGTGATTGAGGCCTACAATCTTGATGAAGTTTGAGTAATCAAGACACCTGCGTCATGCTGCGACGTTAAATCATGCGCTTCTTGGGAGGCAACCCAAGATGTACAATCTAGCCAACGATAGGGTTCTGTTTTCCAATTAGTAGTTTAGTTTTCTCTGATTATATGCGTCTTTGTATTAATTTAGTTCTTAGTGTTGGCTAAATTTAGTATAGGGTCCGTGTCTAAAAAGTGTCCAGAAAATGTGAAAAGATAATAGCCTATTGGTTGCTACATGTGTAGGTACACCACGAAATAAATCTGCAGAAAATGGTCTAGTGCAGAGGTCTACGGATCCCATCGACGGTCCGTCGATTGATCCACGGACTGTCAATGGTTTCTATAGATCCCTGGTAAGCCCCTAAATTTTTCTAAGTGTAATAGTGATCTACGGTCCTTATCTACGGATCATAGATCGACTCACGGACCGTAGACGTGGTCTCGTGAGTCCAAACCCTAAGGCTGACTGACCCGACCTGGACCCCTCTATTAAAAAGCCCCACATTTAAACCATACCCCATTCCATCCATTACTTCCAAAACCATTTCCCCCCATCCCTTAAACTCCCTAAATCACTCTATAACTCCCATATCATACACTCCCTTCCATAAATTCCCAAAATCCCTTCCATTTCAATTACTCCTCATTCCATACTCCACCCAATAAGGTTCGATGTTCGGTTAGTAGCGAAGCGGTGATTCATTGGTCTTGCTAAGTGGTGTCGTCACACAATCGCCCCACTCCTCGTTGCTTGTAAGGTAATGGACTTTCCCCTCACTTTAAATTTTGATTCAAAGCTTGAATATAGAAAGTCGGGAGTTGGGTCTTAACCTCAGGTTATTATTAGATGTAATTGCATGATAAATTTAAAATTTACAATACCCTTGGAATGATAGATAGTGATTGTGTAGTTTGATTGTATGTGATTGTAATCCTATATGTAAGTTTCGACTTAAGGTTCCAAAACTTGTCTAAATTATGTGGTAAAATAACTGGTCGGAATCATAAGAATGAAGAACTAGCATAATTGAGTGTTGAAATGCATGATGAGGCTTTGTTAATGTTGAAAAATAGGGCCATATATGTCTGATTAGTAATAAAGGGCTAAAAACTTGGCACAGATGGCATCCACGACACCCCGTCTACGGACCGTAGATGAGGTCCGTCACTGGATACACACATAAGAAAATCACCAAGTGTGAAACCACGGACATGGACTACAGTCCGTACATCAATCTACGGACCATTCTGCACATCTGTGGTTTCCATCTGCAACATATATTGTTGGTTCCCTGATCCACGGCAGAGTTCCACGGACCATAGATCAGTCTACGGATCGTAGGTGCCCTCCGTGGATGACTACTGTAGCCTGTGTCTGAAATTTTTTTGGGATTGTGTTACTGTTCGTTTATAGTTTTTCACTTTTTCTTAGTATAGTTTTTGTTAGTTTTGGGCACTAATATCGTTCCCGTAGGTACAATGGCACCCAAAAAGATGGTCACCTACTCAAAAAGGGGGAAGTCCAAATCTGTTGCTCCTAGTTTCCAGTTGATTGATGAGGACACAGACACAGACACCGACACTGATCCAACATATGTGCCTCTCAACACTAGGACTTCTCGCGCCAGAGGCACCCCCTGGAAGGTACTTCCCGACGTAGTCACTGTCTTCAAGTCTGATGAGGAGCACATACTGATCGGGTCACCAACTGGGCTGCTTCCAGTTCAGAAGCCGCACCACAGAATGATGACCCCACTCATGTAGCCGGCGAACTAAATAGGTGGTGTGTTGAGGGCCAATGAAAAATTTACCGGGATGCTAAGATGGTCAACGACAAACAGAAGATGGCCCGCCTAATCATAGAAGAGCGCAGAGTCCTCGCGGGGAGCTTGCATACTGTTCCACACATTTACCGGTTGTTCAACCTTCATAAGTGTGACTGGATGGCTCGAGACCCAGAGACGTATAGTGAGGAGATTGTGCGGGAGTTCTATGCTTCTTATGCTGTCACTCTCCTCGGTTCCATTTCTAAGCTATCGAAGCCCCTAGCTCAGGCTCCGCTCACTTCCACTTTGGTTCGAGGATGCCTGGTGGACATTTCACCTGCCACAATCAGACGCTTTCTCTATGGTCCTACCGCGGGTCACTCTTGGTCTCTCAATATAACAGAGTTTGACTACAGATGGGACATCGTGCGGAGTGGCACTTTCCAGAGGAATGCTGAGCAATGAGAGGCTATTATACTTTGGTTGGCCAGGTACATTGCTGCAGATGGCGAGCATGTGGAATGGGTCGTAGCTCCATGGTTGGGCATCCGAAAGGCTACATTAAATTTTGTGGCCAAATTCTTCTGGCTGCTGGTGCGTAACAGAGTGTCGCCGACAAAAGCTGATAATCAAGTCACGTGGGACAGAGCAGTCATGGTTGCAGCATTGGTAGCAGGAGTTGAGATTGACTTTGCCCGCATGTTGCTGGTAGAGATTCACGAGAGGGCATTCAGGACCTCCACTACTTACCCCTTCCCCTGTCTAATTTTTCATTTGTGCAGGGACTCTGGAGTGCCGATCTAGCATTGTGACAGGCTAGTCCACCTTACAGGGGCATTGGACATCGGCCTCATTCGACATGAGGCAAATGTGGCAGCACCTCACAGAGAGCCTTAGGTTGAGGTACCTCCCTTGGGTGTCGATCTTGCAGACATAGTGGGGCAGGCACGGGGCGATGACCTCAGCGTCCTCGATCACACCGACACTGTCCCGAGCTCCTCCTCTCAGGAAGCTAGCATGGTCCCTAGCTCTTCCCGGTCCACACCGTAGTTAGGCGCTACTGTTGTCCCCTTGGCTAGAGTACAGAAGTTAGAGGCTCAGATGTCCACACTGCTACATCATATCCAGCCGTGGATGTAAAAGTCAATAGCTGAGTCTGAGGCTAGAATGGAGCGCAGGATGGAGGGGATGATAGAACGGAAGGTCCAGACTGTTAATAAGCGTCTAGATGCCTTTGAATTGAGAGTCCTCGGCGACCTGCACCGACCATAGATCTAGCTGCTTTGCAGGTTGACCTAGCAAGCCTCCGGACAGACGTTGATGCCATTCTTGCTGCACCTACAGTTGAGCCTCAGATTGCCCCTACTGCACTGGCTGATGATACAGTGCTAGATGCCCTATTTAGTGGGACCGCCGAGGAGGGACTTGCACTTACACATGCCAAAGGAAAGCGGCACCGTTCTCATCGCACTGAGGAGGAGAAAGCCCTCAAGAGACAGCGTATGCAGGAAAATGAGTTTAGAAGGGCATCAATAGTTGACGAAGAGTTGCGCCAACAGAAGGTGCGTGAGAGAGTTGCAGGGGCGTCGAGTTTTGCCCCAGTTATCGAGGTCCAGCCTGTCTTGGTAACCGGTGTGAGCACCACTGACGGTGCGGAGAGATTGCTAGAGAGCACTACTGAGGGTGCTATGATAGTTGATGTGGGCACTACTGAGGGTGTCCCCACTGGAGTTCCAACGGGTTTTGGGAAATCGAACCTCCCTGCTTGTTGATGATTCGCCGGCGCTTTGCGCCACAGGTTTGCTTCACCCAATCCATTTTCTTTTACTGTTTCTGTATGCATTGGGGACAATTGCATCTATTTTTGTTGGGGGTGGGGCAAATGGATTGTGAGTGATAGGGTGAAATCTGAATAACCCAACTCAAGAATCCTCCTTTGGGGTTTTCTTGCCTGTGTTCTTTTTCCCAAAGGACTGTTTAATTTTTGTTGAACCAGCATGTCTTAGGATTGTATGTGTAGAAGCATGATACAAAATGAAAGCATGATGGCTTATGAAAAATGATACCTGTCAGATTTTGGGATGTATGCTAGAAGTTGTAGGCTACGATTAGTTAATTGTGTTGGCTCTGAGTATGACATAATAAATCAACTCGATGGCATGACTTGAGCTGAAACTTGAACTGGGTAATCTAATAATCTGATAATGAAACTATGTACCAAGAGTGGGTGAGAATCGTTGAATGTTCAAACAGTTTTGTGCAAAACTAGAACTTGCCCGGTTAGTCCTGCTAAGACAATGAAATCTAGAGGTTAGGAAGTGATCATAGGTCATTGTTCTGAAAAGTCCACAAATTGCATAGAAGAATTCAACCAAATGAAATAACTGTTCCCTTTGATCCAACTTTGAGCCTAAAAATAAACAATTTCTTTCTAAAACCCCGAACTCACCTTCCCATAATCTACTATGTTGGCCCCGGTCCCTCCTTGGACATGTGCACTTCGACTTAGACCAAAAGCCTAAGTTGAGGATGGCTAATGCAAAAGTAACTTCAATCTTGGCCCTGACCCGACATCGGGTATTGTGCACCTCAACTAATGAAAAATCCATAAGTTGAGGGTGGCTATGAAAGAGGATACTGAAAGAAAAATAGGTATGAAAAAAGTAAGGTGAAGAAAAGAGAAAACGTGAGGAAGGGATGTGTCTTGTTGACAGCTAAAAGAAAAAAAAGAGCTACACAACCTAAAGTCACATTCGTCGGTGAAGAAAGTTAAGGAAAGAATGTAAAGCGATAGTATGACAAAAATAGGGCAAAAAGAGATTAAAAGCCCAAGCGTAATGTCAAGGAGGGCAGAAAGTCACTAAGCAGTACCCAAATGTACCACACCTGACCCTGAGCCTACGTTACAAGCCAATAAAGTTCTATAGTGATCCTAGAATCTAGTTTGGAGAGTCTAAACAGTGAAAATAAGGGCAAGCTTACGGCATAAAGCACTAACTGTATTTGAAATTACTTTTGAGCGTGAGTGTTGAATAAATCCTTCTACCATAAATGACATTCAATTTTTGCGAAAAAGGGATTTCATTTGAAGTAAGGGCACTAGTTACATGGTTGGAAAGTTGGTACCTGGGTGATAGCGAGAAGGTGCATGTTGTGTGTCAGTTGGTCAATCTGTGTCATGGTTTGATCTGTATGGATTAGCTTGTCGAGTCTAAAAGAACGAAGTTACACCCAAAAAATGAGGGGGGGGGGGGGTAGAGAGCCATGTGATTGCATGGGCCTAAAATGCTTGCTTCTATACAAGTGTCGTTTACAGTCGTGTTGCGTCGATTGAGGACAAACAACGAATTTAAGTTGAGGGTGTTGATATACCGTGAGTTGATACGCTCAAATTACACCTCCCTACAGAAGTATAAGCAATCGTTATCAAGTAGAGAACCCAAATTGTAGGTTGGGGTCGATCCCACGAGGAAAATGGTTTAGACTTTACTTTAACCAACAATTATATTCAATTAGTCAAATTACTTCCAGAAACAGGTAATTAAAAAGGGGGTTGGTTTAAATGAAAAAAATAATAAGAATTCAATAAGTACTCAGTAATCAAACTAAACTTAATTTTTGGTTGTTATCAAGATGAGAGAAATAACTAGGGTGTACGTGTTCCCCATAAGCTCATAACGCAATAATCCTAGTAACAACAATCCTTTCCTAGTGTATTACATGCAAAGTGATAAGTTAGGTAATCCTAGATCCGACATCTCGAGAATTTCACCCCGCACCTTGATCTGGCTACGTGTGTATAATTTACTAACCCTTACCTTTACCTCACATTAGACATCATAATCGATGTTTGGCTTAGTTATTACTTCGCACCAATCGACACTAGCCTATTAGATAATATCACACTAAATCTATGTTGATAATTCTTTTCTTGTTGATTACCTCCTTGATCCGGCAAGTAGAAACAAGGTGAGTTCTAACGTGTGCACTCGTTAAAAAGACTTCTAAACGAAAGAATTATCAATGCATGCAAAACACTATTCATGAATTGCTTATTTACTATTCATATTTTGTTAATCGCTCATGGTTCCCACAACCCTAGTTGTGGATTTAGTTACTCATATTAGCAAGAACACAATTCATAATGTTTGATAAAGAAATCATGAACTTACGTAAAGAGAATAATAAACCCAGAATTTCAACTGGAATTGCGAAGCCAAAATCTTCAAAACGAACTTAGAAAATCAATAGTTGCTAGAATTCCAACTTAATCTCCAAAGTCACAAAGTGAAACTCAAATAATAATGTCTAGCCCCCAAAAATGAAGCTTACATGTCCTATTTATAGAAAAACAAATTCTAATTTAAAATGGAAACAAAGTAAGGAAAGTTTGTTCAGGCACGCATCTTCAATCCACGAGACTGACTTACGGACTGTCGATTGATCTACGGTCCGTAAGTCCCTTTCGTCAGCCAGGACTTAGAAAATATTTTAGCATCCAAAAATCAGCCTCTCTGTAGCAGATGACGGACTTGCAGTACGGACCGTAGATCCATCTACGGTCCATCAATCCCCTCCGTAGCTCCATACTTAGAATCTTCAAAAATCAGGTACTGAAACCCTCGCAGTCTCCTTCTACGGTTTGATCAGTATGGTCCGTAGATCAATCTACGAACCGTCAATGTCCACCGTGGTTCCATACTTGTCAGATTTCCCTGATTTGTCATATATCCCTTGGCTGCTGATCTACGGTTATCACCTACGGACCGTCAATGGACCTACGGTCTGTAGATCTTCTCCGTGAAAGCCCTTTTTCTGCATTTTTCTCAGTTGTCTCCATACTTCTGCGCCTGAACATCTTTCCTGCAAAAATATAATAAAACACATAAAAACCAATACAAAAAGGGCCTAGACACACACAACTTGTAAGTGAAATGTATTAGAAATACCGTAAACTCACAGTATATCAATACCCTTAACTTAAATTCGTTGTTTGTCCTCAAGCGACGCCATAAGACTCTAAACGACACTTGTATAGAAGCAAACATTTCAGGCCCAAGCAATCTCATGGTTCTCTACCCCCCTTACTTTTTAGATGCAACTTCGTTCTTTTAGACTCGACAAGCTAATCCATGTAGATCAAACTATGACACAGATCGACTAACTGACACACAACCTGCACCTTATCACCATCACCAAGGTACTAACTTTTCGACAATGTAACTAGTGCTCTTACTTCAAACGAAATCCCTTTTTCACAAAAAATGAATGTCATTTATAGTGTAAGGATTTATTCAACACTCACGCTCAGAAGTAATTTCAAATACAGTTAGTGCTTTATGCCATAAGCTTGCCCTTATTTTCACTGCTTAGACTCTCCAAACTAGATTCTAGAATCACTATAGGACTTTATTAGCTTGTAACGTAGGCTCAGGGTCAGGTGTGGTACATTTGGGTACTGATTAGTGACTTTCTACCCTCCTTTACATTACACTTTGGCATTTAACCTCTTTTTGCCCCATTTCTAACATCCTACAGTTTTACCTTCTTTCGCTTGATTTTCTTCAACCAAGGATGTGACTTCAGAATTTGTAACTCTTCATTTCTCACATTCATTTTTTTTTTAGACTTTCAACAAATCACATCCTTTCCACATGCTTTCTCTCTTCTTCACCTCACTCTTTTCATACCCATTTTTCTCTCAGTATCCTCTTTCATAGCCACCCTCAACTTATGGATTTTTCATTAGTTGAGGTGCACAATACCCGATGTCGGGTCAGGGCCCAGATTGAAGTTACTTTTGCATTAGCCACCCTCAACTTAGGATTTTGGCCTAAGTCGAAGTGCACATGTCCAAGAAGGGACCAGGGCCAACGTAGTAGATTATGGGAAGGTGAGTTTGGGGTTTTAGAAAGAAATGGTTTATTTAAGGCTCAAAGTTGGATCAAAGGGAACAGTTATTTCATTTGGTTGAATCGTTCTAGGCAATTTGCGGACTTTTCAGAATAAGGGCCTATGATCACTTCCTAACCTCTAGATTGAATTGTCTGAGCAGGACCAACCGGGCAAGTTCTAGTTTTGCACAAAACTGTTTGAACACTCAACGATTCTCACCCACTCTTGGCATATAGTTTTATTATCAGATTATTAGATTACCTAGTTCAAGTTTCAGCTCAAGTCATGCCATCGAGTTGATTTATTATGTCATACTCAGAGTAGACACAATCACCTAATCGTAGCCTACAATATCTAGCATACATCCCAAAATCTGACGGGTATCATTTTTCATAAGCCATCATGCTTCATTCTGTATCACGCTTCTACACATACAATCCTAAGACATGCTGGTTCAACAAAAATTTAAACAGTCCTTTGGGGAAAAAGAACACAGGCAAGAAAACCCCAAGGGAGGATTCATTAGTTGGGTTATTCACATTTCACCCTATCACTCACAATCCATTTGCCCCACCCCCAACAAAAATAGATGCAATTGTCCCCAACGCATATAGAAATAGTAAAAGAAAATGGATTCGGTGAAGCAAACCTGTGGCACAAAGCGCCGGCGAATCATCAACAAGCAGGGGGTCCGGTTGCCCGGAACCCGCTGGAACACCAGTGGGTGCACCCTCAGTAGTACCCACATCATCAGTCATAGCACCCTCAATAGTGCTTTCTATCAATCTCTCTGCATCCCCCAAAACAGGCTGGGCCGCTACAACTGGGGCAGAGCTCGACGCCCCTGCAACTCTCTCACGCTCCCTCTGCTGGTGCAACTCTTCATCTACTATCGACGCCCTCCTAGCCTCCTTTCCTGCCTACGCTGTCTCTTGAGGGATTTT
The DNA here is from genome assembly GCA_029007595.1 of Solanum commersonii. Lineage (NCBI taxonomy): Eukaryota > Viridiplantae > Streptophyta > Magnoliopsida > Solanales > Solanaceae > Solanum > Solanum commersonii. The sequence continues at coordinate 840,492 of JAJTWQ010000148.1, forward strand.
TCCTCCTCAGTACGATGAGAGCGGTGCCGCTTGCCTTTGGCCTGTGTGAGTGCAAGTCCCTCTTCAGCGGTCCCACTGAATAGGGCATCTAGCACTGTATCATCAGTCAGTGCAGTGGGGGCAACCTGAGGCTCAACTGAAGGTGCAGCAAGAATGGCCTCAATGTCAGACCGGAGGCTAGTAATGTCAGCTTGCAAACCAGATAGATCTATGACCGGGGTTGATCGCTCGAGGACTCTCAGTTCGAAGGCATCTAGACAATCATGAACAGCCTGGACCTTCTGGTCCATCATCGCCTCCATCCTGCGCTCCACTCTAGCCTCAGACTCGGCGATCGATTTTTGCATCCATGGCTGGATGTGGTGTAGCAGTGTGGCCATCTGAGCCTCTAACTTCTGTACTCTGGCCAAGGGGACAATAGCAACGCCCAACTGCGATGTGGACCGGGAAGAGCTAGGGCCCATGCTAGCTGCCTGAGAGGAGGAGCCCGGGGCAATGTTGGTGTGATCGGGGGCGCTGAGGTCATCGCCATGTGCCTGCCCCACTGTGTCAGCAAGGTCGGTACCCAAGGGAGGTACCTCAACCGGAGGCTCTCTGCGAGGTGCTGCTACATTTGCCTCATCTCTGATATGGCCAATGTCCAATGCCCCTGTAGGGTGGATTAGCCTGTCACAATGCTAGATCGGCACTCCATAGTCCCTGCACAACTGAAAAATTAAGCATGGAAAGGGGTAAGTAGTGGAGGTCCTGAATGCCCTCTCGTGTATCTCTGCCAGCAACATGCGGGCATAGTCGATCTCCACCCCTGCTACCAATGCCGCTACCATTACTACTCTGTCCCACGTGACTTGATTATCAGCTTTTGTCGGCGACACTCGGTTACGTACCAGCAGCCAAAAAAACTTAGCCACAAAATTTAATGTTGCCTTTCGGATGCCCAATCGTGGAGCTGCGACCCATTCCACACGCTCGCCATCTGCATCTATGTATCTGGCCAACCAATGTATCAAAGCCTCTCGCTGCTCAGAATTCCTCTGGAACGCACCACTCCGCACAATGTCTCATCTGTAGTCAAACTCCGCTGTATTGAGAAACCAAGAATGACCCGCAGTAGGACCATAGAGAAATCGTCTGATTATGGTAGGTGATATGTCCATCGGGCACCCTCGAACCAATGTGGAAGTGAGCGGATCCTGAGCTAGGGGCTTTGACCGCTTAGAAATGGAGCTTCGAAGAGTGGCAGCATAGGAAGCATAGAACTCCCGCACAATCTCCTCGCTATACATCCCTGGGTCTCGAGCCATCCAGTCACACTTGTGAAGGTTGAATAGCCGGTGAATATCTGGAACAGTGTGCAAGCTCCCCGTGAGAACTCTCCGCTCTTTTGTGATCAGTGGAGCCATTTTCTGTTTTTCATTGACCATCTTTGTGTCCCGAAAAATTTGCCATTGGCCTTCGACACACTACCTATTTAGCTCGCCGGCTACAGGAGTGGGGTCATCATTTGGTGGTGCGGGTATGGACTCCGAACTAGTAGCCTCGTCAGATGAGGCTGCTTGGTAATTTTCTCCAGACCCGGTGAAAGATTTGGTGTTGGACCCTGTAACCTGGGCAGACTCAGATTGTGAAGAGTTGGCAGACTTGGAGCCTGAAGCATGGTCAGATTCAGATCCTGACCTAGACTCCTCTGAATTGGAAGCAGCCCCAGTTGGTGACCCGATCAGTGTGTCCTCCTCATCAGACTGAGAGACAGTGACTACGTCGGGAAGCAACTTCCGGGGTGTGCCTCTGGTGTGAGAAGTCCTAGTGTTGAGAGGCACGTATGCTGGATCAGTGTCGGTGTCTGTGTCCTCATCAATCAATCGGAAACTAGGGGCAACAAATTTGGACTTGCTCCCTTTTGAGTAGGTGACCATCTTTTTGGGTGCCATTGTACCTGCGGGAAAGATATTAGTGCCCAAAACTAACCAAAAATATGCTAAGAAGAAGTAAAAACTATAAACGAACAATAGCAAAATCCAAAAAAAAATTCAAACAAAGGCTACAGTGGTCATCCACGGAGGGTACCTATGGCCCGTAGACTGATCTATGGTCCGTGGGTCTCTACCGTGATTCAGGGGACTAGAAATATAGGTTGCAGATAGAAACCACAGATGTGCAGAACGGTTCGTAGATTGATCTACGGACTGTAGTCCACGTCCGTGGTTTTACACTAGGATAAATTTTTTGCGTGTGCATCCAGTAACGAACTTCATATACGGTCTGTAGATAGGTCTACGATCCGTAGACGGGGTATCGTGGATGCCATTTGTGCCCAGTTTTTAGCCCTATATTACTATTTAGACATATATGGCCCTAAATTTCAACATTAACAAGCCTCATCATGCATTTCAACACTCAATTATGCTAGTTCTTCATTCTTACGATTTCGATCGATTATTTTAACACATAATTTAGAAAAGTTCTGGATCCCTAAGTTGAAACTTACATATAGGCTTGCAATCACATACAATAAAACTACACAATCACTATCTATCATTCCAAGGGTATTGTAAATTGTAGATTTATCATGTAATTACATCAAACAATAACCCTAAGTTAAAACCCAACTCCCGACTTCCTATATTCAGGCTATGAATCGAAATTCAAAGTGAGGGGAAGGTCCATTACCTTACAAGCAATGATGAGTAGGGGATTGTGTGACGACACCTCTTAGCAAGACAATTGAAGCACGACTTTGCTACTAACCGAACACCAGACCTTAAAGGATGGAATATGGAATGGAGAGTAAAGTAAATTGAAGGGATTTTGGGAATATATGGAAGGGAGTGTTTTATATGGTAGTTATAGAGTGAATTTGGGAGTTGTAAAGATGGGGAAACGGTTGTGGGAGTAAATGGAGGGAATGGGAATGATTTAAAATAAGGGGTTATTTAAGAAGGGGGTCCGGGTCGGGTCAGACAGCCTTAGGGTTTGGACTCACGAGACCCCGTCTACGGTCCGTAAGTCGATCTACGGTCCGTAGATCAGGATCGTAGATCACTACCACAGTTAGAAAAATTTAGGGGCTTACCTTGTATCTACGGACACTATTGACGGACCGTTGATGGGTTCCGTAGACCTCTGCACCAGATCAATTTCTGTAGATTCATTATGTGGTGTACCTGCACATGTAGCAACCAATAAACTATTATTATTTTATTTTTTTTATATTTTCTTGACACTTTTTAGACACGGACCCTATACTAATTTTAGCCAACACTAAGAACTAAATTAATACAAAGATGCAAGTAATCAGAGAAAACTAAACTACTAATTGGAAAACAGAACCCTATCGTTGGCTAGATTGTACATCTTGGGTTGCCTCCCAAGCAGTGCTTGATTTAACGTCGCGGCACGACGCAGGTGTCTTGATTACTCAGACTTCATCAAGATTGTAGGCCTCAATCACTTCTTGCACAGTTTCAGCATTTCCCAGATAGGTCTTAATCCTTTGCTCGTTCACCACGAACCTTGTTCCATCCTTTCTTTCAAGCTCAACCGCTCCATGCGAGAGCACTTTTGTGAGCAAAAATGGCCCGGTCCACTTGGACTTGAGTTTGCCTGGAAATAGGCGCAGTCTAGAGTTGAATAGCAGCACAAGATCACCAACCATGAATTCTCCCTTTTCAATTCTTTGGTCATGATACCTCTTCATCTTCTCTTTGTACAAGGCTGAACTTTCACAAGCTTTTAGGCGAAACTCATCGAGCATATTCAAGTCATTCATCCTTTGGTTAGATGCGGCGCTCTAATCCAAATTTAACTTCTTCATTGCCCACATAGCCTTATGCTCTAACTCTACTGGTAAATGACAAGACTTCCCATATACAAGTTGGTAAGGAGACATACCTATGGGGGTCTTGTATGCAGTGCGATATGCCTATAGAGCATCGTCAAGCTTCCTTGACCAATCCGTTCTATTAGCATTAACGGTCTTTGCCAATATCTGTTTGATCTCTCTGTTAGATACTTCAACTTGACCGCTAGTCTGTGGATGGTAAGGAGTGGCTACATTGTGACGGACACCATATTTCTCAAGTAGTACCTTGAATAACTTATTACAGAAGTGAGAACCTCCATCACTAATTATGGCCCTCGGTGTACCAAATCTGGAGAAGATATTCTTTTTCAAGAATGCAGTGACACTTTTACCTTCATTGTTGGAGAGTGCAACTACTTCCACCCATTTCGATACATAATCAACCGCAACAAAAATATACTTCATCCCATATGAACTCACAAATGGACCCATAAAATCAATGTCCCATACATCAAACAACTCTATCACCAATATAGGATTCATTGGGAGCTCTTGCCTCTTTGAAATCCCTACTTCTCATTGGCAACGATCACAAGATTTGGCGAAGTCATGAGCATCTTGGTGAATGGTAGGCCAATAGTACCCACATTGCAAAATCTTATGTGCAGTCCGAATTCCACTATGATGCCTACCAACAGGTGATGAATGGCATGCTTCAAGTACACTCAACATCTCAACCTCAGGCACACATTGACGAATAATCCCATCAGCACAACTACGATACAAGTAAGGTTCATCCCAAAGGAATCTCTTCACATCATGCATAAATTTTTTTCTTTGGTGAAAAGACAAATCGGGGGGTATAATATCGCTTGCCAAATAATTAGCAAAGTCGGCAAACCAAGGAATCAAATCATGAGAAGCAGCCAATACCTTTTCATCTGGAAAAGCATAATTGATTTTAGCCCTATCTCCAAGCTTTAGCATAGCTTCTTCCTCTAATCTCGACAAGTGGTTGGCGACTTGATTTTCGGTCCCCTTTCTATCTTTTACTACAAAATCAAACTTTTGCAGCAGTAATACCCATCTAATCAATCTCGGTTTTGCATCCTTTTTCACCATCAAATACCGCAATGTAGAATGGTCAGTATGCACTATGACCTTAGTACTAAGCAAGTATGATCGAAATTTCTTGAATGCAAAAACCACCGCAAGAAGTTCTTGTTCAGCCACATTATAGTTCTTCTGAGCCATATTTAGAGCTTTACTTGCATAATAAATAGGGTGAAGAATTTTCTCTCGCCTTTGATCCAATACTACACCAAGCGCCAGTCCATTCACATCGCACATTACCTCAAACGGTTGTCCCCAATCCGGTGAAATAATGATTGGTGCTGTAACCAACTTTTTCTTCAACTCTTGAAATGCTTTAAGACAGTCATCATCAAAATAGAACTTACACTCCTTCTCAAGCAATTTGCATAACGGATGTGCAATTTTGGAAAAATCTTTGATGAATCTTCTATAAAAACCTACATCCCTAAGAAAACTTCTAACACCTTTTACAGAGATAGGTGGTGGAAACTTTTCTTTTACCTCAACTTTAGCTCTATCAACGTCAATACCTTTCTCAGAAATGCGATGACCCAACACTATACCTTCTTTCACCATGAAATGACACTTCTCCCAATTCAGCACCAAATTGCAGTCTTCACATCTTTTAAGCACCTAGGCCAGATTATCAAGACAATGGTCAAAAGAATCACCTACAACTGAAAAATCATCCATGACCACTTCAATAACATCCTCCACCATATCTGAAAATATCGACATCATACACCGCTGGAAGGTTGCTGGAGCATTGCACAACCCAAAAGGCATACGTTTGAAAGCAAAAGTCCCATATGGACAAGTGAAGGTGGTCTCCTCTTGGTCTTCTAGAGCTATAGAAATTTGATTGTGAGCCGAATACCCATCAAGAAAACAATACCACCCCTTTCCTGCAAGTCTATCCAACATCTGGTCCATGAATGGCATGGAAAAGTGATCCTTTTCAGTCCATGCATTCAACTTCCGATAATCCATGCAAACTCTCCATCCAGTAACGGGCCTTATTGGAACAAGCTCATTTTTTTCATTTGGAACCACAGTCATACCTCCCTTCTTAGGCACACACTGCACAGGACATACCTAACTACTATCTGTAATGGGATAGATGACTCCTGCATCCAGCCACTTTATGATCTCCTTTTTAACTACCTCTTGCATAGGTGAATTTAAGCTTCTCTGGTGCTCAATACTAGGCTTATGCTCTGGCATGAGTTGGATTTTGTGAGAGCAAATACCGGAGGGAATCCTAATAATATCTGCAATAGTCCACCCAATAGCTCGCTTGAACTTCTTTAATACAGTCACCAAACACTCTTCTTTCCTTGAATTCAAATCTGCTGCAATGACGACCGGCAAAGTATTCTCTTCGCCTAAGTATACATACTGCAAGTGCGGTGGTCGAGCCTTAAGCTCCAATTTCGGTACATCCTCAATAGATGGTCTTGTGGGTGGGGACTCGCGATTCTTCATGTCTAGCTCATATTTCTTTGGTTTGGACTGGTATTCATGCTTATCCAGTGCGGCTACCAACTCGTTATACTCTTCAATACCATCACTATCGAAATTCATCATGACCACTGCTAGTGCCTCAACACCTAGTCGCTCTTCAATCTGTACTTCTGACCCACTCTGCACTCTGTAGGTGATAGCAGATACTATTTGGAGCTTACCATTCTGCTTTATGGACCTACAGATATTGAAAGTCGCTTCTTCATTGTTCAATCTGAACTTCATCTATCTCTTTTCCATATCAACCAACGCACGCCCTATAGCAAGGAATGGTCTCCCAAGGATGATGGGGACCTCAAAATCAACCTCACAGTCAAGAATCACAAAATCCGCCAGAAAGATGAAAGACTCCACTTTCATTAGTACATCATGAAACACACCTATGGGCCTCTTCATAGTCCGATTAGCCATTAGTAGCCGCATTGCAGTAGGCTTTGGGTCTCCAGACCCAACTTCTTGTAAATAGACAAAGGCATGAGGTTGATGGTAGCACCAAGATCACACAATGCCTTAGCAAAGTGTAACAACCCTATAGTACAAGGGATCGTGAAAGCACCAGACCCAACTTCTTGTAAATAGAAAAAGGCATGAGGTTGATGCTGCAATTTGTCATCATCTTCAAAACTTATAGACCTTTTCTTTGTCATCACGTCTTTAATAAACTTGGCATACCCAGGCATTTGCTCCAATGCTTCTATCAAAGGGACATTGATAGAAAGCTTCTTCAACATAGTGATAAACCTACGATATTTACTATTTTCAGTATTCTTCACTAACCTCTGTGGAAAAGGTGGTGACGGTCTAGGTATGGGGATCACTTTCTGAGGTATCTCAGCTTCTTATTCTGTCGCAGTCTCAGACTCCTCTCTAACTTTCACCGCATCATCTTCTTTTCTAATCTTAGTATCCACCACAGACGGCATAGGTGGATCTATGTTTGCTTACCTCCTCGAGTAGTAATTGCCATACAATGACCATTATTCTTGGGATTCTGGATGGTGTTGCTAGGAAGGGTGCCAGGTTGACGCGGGTTCACTATAGTAGACAACTGAGTCATCTGCTGCTCTAGATGCTTTATTGACACTGCATGGGCATCAACCTTTTGACCAATGCCAGATAAGTCATTTCTCATCTCTTTCACATTCTCATCAGTTCCATCAAACCTTCTCATCATCTTCTGCATCATATCTTCAATCCACGCCAAATTACCTCCAGCTTCCCTAGCACTAGATTCCCGATTTTGAGGGGGAACATAGGGTCCAACCTGATCATTTATGTTGCCATAATTGTTCCTGTTATAGTTGTTGTCGCGATTGAAGTTCCCATCCCGGACATAGTGACCCTCTCAGTTGTAATTTCCATAGTTCCGACCTTGGTTTCCTTGACCTTGACGCTAATTTTCTGTGTTGGATCCTTGGGCATTCGATCAGAAACCCCCCGTCTGATCATTCACTGCGTAAGTGTCCTCTTCATAGTAACACTCCTCAACTGGTGGTGGAGTTCTTGTTAAGTAGTTTACAGCATTTACCTTTTTCTGCTCCTCCGCTCCCATGCTTCGCACCAACCCCAACTCTGTCCTCATCTGAGCCATCTCCTCACGAATATCGTCTACACAGTTGACAGTTGCATTATGAATGGCAAATGTGTTTCTCCCAGTATCTGCTCTCCTAGTGCTCCATGCTTTATTATTGCGAGAGATCCTCTTTAATTTTTTAGAAATCTGTGCATATGTACAATCACCATATGAACCTCCAACAATAGTGTCAAAGACCGTTTTATTATTATCATCCTGTCCTCGATAGAAGTATTCCTTCAGCGACTCATCATCAATACAGTGATTTGGAACACCTCTTACGAATGCAGTGAATCTATCCCAAGAGCTGCTCATAGACTCTCCAGGTAATGCTACAAAATTGTTGACCCTATCTTTGTGATTGAGCTTCTTGGACACTGGATAGTACTTCGCTTTGAACACCTCCGCCAATTAGTCTCATGTAAATATTGAGTTATAAGGAAGCTCAGTGAACTATACTGTAGCGTCGCCTGTGAGTAACAGAGGAAACACTCGTAATCCAATGACGTCTATATCCAGGTCTGGTCTACCTACACAACTCTTGCAAACTATCCTTAGCTTGGCTAGGTGAGCATATGGGTCCTCCGAAGGCAATCTTGAGAATAATCCTCTTGCTATAAGCATCTGCATCAAACTACTAGTCACCACAAATGTGTACCCTAGAGGTAAAGGAGGTAGGACAATGGGTCCAAAAGAGTTTTCTATGTTCATGTTGCCTCGATAGTTGTCATATTGTCGTGGGCCTAGTGGATCTTGTGCCCTCAGTGGATCTCCCAATCGATTTTCAGCTGGAACCTGGTTGTCCCCACCAACTACTCGCTGTTGTTGTAACTCATCCAGATTTTCTCCGATAGGATTAATTAGACCTCTTGGGTTATTCATTCTTCGTAAAGTGCGATTTAGCTCTGGATCGTAAGGAGTAAGTGGTTCACCCTGACTCTGTGTACTTGGCAGACACTAGAGTTAGAACCTGAGAGAGACAAAAACAAAGAGAAAAAGTAAAATACGGAAATATTTGACTAACGTTCAATAATGTAGTTAAAATAAATCTAAAAGCCAATATTCCCCGGCAGCGGTGCCAAAATTTGATACACTCAAATTACACCTCCCTACAGAAGTATAAGCGATCATTATCAAGTAGAGAACCCAACTTGTAGGTTGGGGTCGATCCTACGAGGAAAAATGGTTTAGACTTTACTTTAACCAACAATTATATTCAATCATTCAAATTACTTCCTGAAACAGGTAATTAAAGGGGGGGTTTGTTTATATGAAACAAATAATAAGAATTCAATAAGTACTCAGTAATCAAAAGCTGCACTAGGGTCAGCCAAGGGTGTATCCGCGAAAGAAGCCTGCACAACTGCATCTACTATGGCCTCCTCAATCTCAGTAAGGCCCTCATACGAAGTCTCCTCACTAGGGTGTACGTGTTCCCCACAAGCTCATAACGCAATAATCCTAGTAACAACAATTCTTTCCTAGTGTATTACATGCAAAGTGATAAGTTAGGTATCTCTAAATCCTTGATCCGGCATCTAGAGAATTTCACCCTGCACCATGATCCGGCTACGTGTGTATAAATTACTAACCCTTACCTTTACCTCATATTAGACATCATAATCGATGTTTGGCTTAGTTATTACTTCGCACCAATCGACACTAGCCTATTAGATAGTATCACACTAAATCTATGTTGATAATTCTTTTCTTGTTGATTACCTCCTTGATCCGGCAAGTAGTAACAAGTCGAGTTCTAACGCGTGCACTCGTTAAAAAGACTTCTAAATGAAAGAATTATCAATGCATGCAAAACACTATTCACGAATTGTTTATTTACTATTCATATTTTGTTAATCGCTCATGGTTCCACAACCCTAGTTGTGGATTTAGTTACTCATAATAGCAAGAACACAATTCGTAATGTTTGATAAAGAAATCATGAACTTACGTAAAGAGAATAATAAACCCAGAATTTCAACTTGAATTGCAAAGCCAAAATCTTCAAAACAAACTTAGAAAATCAATAATTGCTAGAATTCCAACTTAATCTCCAAAGTCACAAAGTGAAACTCAAATAATAATGTCTAACCCCCAAAAACGAGGTTTACATGTCCTATTTATAGAAAAACAAATCCTAATTTAAAAAGGAAACAAATTAAGGAAAGTTTGTTCAGGCACGCGTCTTCAATCCACGAGATTGACTTACGGACCGTCAATTGATCTACGGTCCGTAAGTCCCTTCCGTCAGCCAGGACTTAGAAAATACTTTAGCATCCAAAAATCAGCCTCTCTGAAGCGGATGAGGGACTTACAGTACGGACCGTAGATCGATCTACGGTTCGTCAATCCCCTCCGTAGCTCCATACTTAGAATCTTCAAAAATCAGGTACTGGAACCCTCGCAGTCTCCTTCTACGGTTTGATTAGTACAGTCCGTAGATCAATCTACGGACCGTCAATGTCCACTGTGGTTCCACACTTGTCAGATTTCCCTGATTTGTCATCTATCCCTTGGCTGCTGATCTATGGTTATCACCTACGAACCGTCAAGGGACCTAAGGTCCGTAGATCGTCTCCGTGAAAGCCCTTTTTCTGCATTTTGCTCAGTTCTCTCCATACTTCTGTGCCTGAACATCTTTTCTGCAAAAATATAATAAAACACATAAAAACCAATACAAAAAGGCCCTACACACACAACTTGTAAGTGAAATGTATTAGAAATACCGTAAACTCACGGTATATCATGAGTTTACGGTATTTCTAATACATTTCACTTACAAGTTGTGTTTGTCTAGGGCCTTTTTGTATTGGTTTTTATTTGTTTTATTGTATTTTTGCAGGAAAGATGTTTAGGCGCAGAAGTATGGAGACAACTGAGCAAAATGCAGAAAAAGGGCATTAACGGAGGTGGTCTACGGACCGTAGGTCAATTGACGGTCTGTAAGAGATGACCGTAGATCAGCAGGCTAGGTATGGATGACAAATCAGTGAAATCTGACCAAGTGTGGAACGTACTGATTGAATTGTAGAAGGAGACTTCGAGGGCTCCAGTACCTGATTCTTGAAGATTCTAAGTGTGGAGCTACGGAGGGGATTGACGGACCGTAGATTGATCTACGGTCCGTACTGCAAGTCCATTATTTGCTTCAGAGAGGCTATTTTTGGGAGCTGAAATATTTTCTAAGTCCTGGCTGACGGAAAGGACTTACGGACCGTAGATCCATCGACGGTTCGTAAGTCAATCTCGTGGATTAAAGACGCGTGCCTAAACAAACTTTCCTTAATTTGTTTCCTTTTTAAATTAGGATTTGTTTTTCTATAAATAGGGCATGTAAACCTCGTTTTTAGGGGTTAGACATTATTCTTCTAGTTTTACTTTGTGACTTTGGAGATTTAGTTGCAATTCTAGCAATTATTGATTTTCTAAGTTCGTTTTGAAGATTTTGGCTTTGCAATTCAAGTTGAATTTCTGGGTTTATTATTCTCTTTACGTAAGTTCATGATTTCTTTATCTAAAATTATGAATTGTGTTCTTGCTAATATGAGTAACTAAATCCACAACTAGGGTTGTGGGAACCACGAGCGATTAACAAAGTATGAATAGTAAATAACCAATTCTTGAATAGTGTTTTGCATGCATTGATAATTCTTTCGTTTAGAAGTCTTTTTAACGGTGTTCAACGTTAGAACTCGCCTTGTTGCTACTTGCCGGATCAAGGAGGTAATCAACAATAAAAGAATTATTAACATAGATTTAGTGTGATACTATCTAATAGGCTAGTGTCGATTGGTGCGAAGTAATAACTAAGCCAAACATTGATTATGATGTCTAATATGAGGTAAAGGTAAGGGTTAGTAAATTATACACACATAGCCGAATCAAGGTGCGGGGTGAAATTTTCTAGATGTCGGATCAAGGATTTAGAGATACCTAACTTATCACTTTGCATGTAGTACACTTGGAAATGATTGTTGTTACTAGGATTATTGCATTATGAGCTTGTGGGGAACCCGTATACCCTAGTTATTTCTCTCATCTTGATAATAACCAAAAATTGTGTTTTGTTTGATTACTGATTAATTCGTGAATTCTTACTATTTGTTTTATTTAAACAAACCCCCTTTTTAATTACCTGTTTCTGGAAGTAATTTGACTAATTGAATATAATTATTGGTTAAAGTAAAGTCTAAACCATTTTCCTCGTGGAATCGATCCCAACCTACAAGTTGGGTTCTTTACTTGATAACGATCCTTATACTTCTGTAGGGAGTTCCAACTAGACCATTGTTTTATCTCATGAGAGGTAAACCATTCCAACGCTTCCCCACTTAAACTTCGGCTAAAGAGCCGCATTAACAAGGCTTCATTCCTGTCAACTCTTATGAGTTGGTCACAGTAGGCTCTCAGGTGCGCCAATGGATTCCCTGTTCCTTCAAAAGTATCAAATTTTGGCACTCTAAACCTTTTCGGGAGGTCCAGATTCGGATGGATGAACAGATCCTCATAACTCAAACCATCGACTTCAGGAATACAATGCAACTCCTTCATGGCTTTCCTGATCTCTTTTTTCATATTCAACTTAGCTGCCTCTTCCTTTGACCTCCATTCTCTCTCTTGTTCCTCATAGTGATCAAGCTCGAAATAGTTGGCATAGGGTTCATTTGGAATTGGGATTTGAAAAGTAGTCTTTTGAGGCAATGAGGGACTATGGGTATTTTGAGTGACTTGGTAATTTTGGGGGAAAGTCTGGGGGTTGGTATGTTGATTATGGTGATGGGGGAACGTTTGCGGATTGTTGACATTTTGATTTTGAGGGGGAGGGCAAGTTTGTGGGTTAGTATTTTGATGAGAAGGAAAGGTTTGGGGGTTGGTACCTTGAGGATGAGGTGTTGCTTGGTAAGAGACGGAGGCCTGATGGGAATTTGGGGCGGTTGGGTCGATGGTTGAGGGATTCTGAGCAAGATTGGAGGGAGGGTTCTGAGCCTGTTTCGCATTTGAAGGAGGAAGGTATAATGGAGGTCTCCCATCTCCTGGAGTATTATAAGAAAAAACCAGATTAGAAAGATCTTGCATTCTCTGCATTTCGACCCTCATCTCGGTGATCTGTTGGATCAACTGCATAATTAATTCATTTTGATCAGTGGTGGCAGGCTGAGTTGCGACAACATCAGTAAAGCTAATCTCGTCATTGTTATCACCCATTATTGTATTTCCTTTTTGCAAACTTTGATCGGGCAACGAATCTTTGGGAACCTTAAATCTTATAAAATAAGGGTGTTCGGCCAGCTTATCAACACAGACCAGTTCTAAGTACCTAACAAAGAAAAATAAGTCAAAAGCTAAACGTGTTAGTCTATATAGATGATAAATAATACAAAATATCACACATATGATCACAAACACATAAGAGTTGCTCCATTTAAAGATAAACTAGCCCACGTATTCAGAGAAATGACTAAATAGACAGGAATTTTTCTATTTGATTTAGAGCTTGATGAATCAGAAATGTCGACTTGAGTCAAGACAAAGTCAATTGTATCTTTCGTTGTCGTACTTCTGATTTTCAATTTTTAGGAAACTCTTTTCTCCATGCAAGAGTTGGAAAATATAAAAATTCTCAAAATATGGACCGAGCCTTGAAGGATGCCTACATATCTAACGAGGGAGAATTTAGGTCCTGTGTAGTTTGACCAGTTTGAATCCCCTTCGATTTGAGATAGATGGTTAATTAATTTTATTTTTATTTTTATGAGAAACTGAGATTTGAAAAACGAAGATCGAATTTTGTTGTGAAACTAAAGGCTCAAAGATTATTTGGACGCACTTTTGATAGTGACTTGATATTTGTGCTTAAAGGGTTCTAGAAGATAATTCGAAGAGGAGTGAGGTAGAATATCTCCAAATAAAGAAACATAATTATACAAGCATTTATAACACACAGACAATTATTGCGCATTCTAAACAGATATGTGACCCTTTTGTGCCAAGGGTGGGCCTAACGATTTGAGGGATGCATACATTATTTGAAACATTTCATTGCCCCCAAAACCCGAATTTATACAAATTTTGTGAATAAACTAAATGGGGATACATAATAGGAGAAATATGATATAAAATAATCAGTCCCGCGTCAATCCTAAACTATGCTTCCACGGAAAGTCCTTCACCTTTGATTTCTTGTCATCTCTGGATGTCCGCACTTTGGATGGACTAGTAGATTGTACAACTCTTTTTCGACTAGAACAAACTATTACACTCTCAACCCCCAAGGAACAATGATTTTTCAAACAACGTATACATCCTTCAAATTTAAACACATAAGTATGATCGTCCGTTTAGGCCGTGAGCCATTTTGGACTCAAGGTGGTCTTCTTAATGGGCCCAACACGCCTTGGGTGTTGGGTCAGCCTAGTTAAAAATGCGCTAAAAATTGGGATTTGGTTTTGATCTACGCCAGTTGACTAAGTGTGGCTTTGAAAGACCGGGAACCCAAGTGGACAACTCAGGATGGAATTCACGACAACCATTGGACGCATGACGTATCAATAAATTGCCGATCCTTCCAAATAAGGGTTGAGTATAAAAAGTTCAGCTTCGATTATGCAGAAACAGTCCTTAATATACTATACATATAATAAGAAATGTCATGAATGCAATAACAGTTATATCAAATTTAAACACATTAAGTGCAAATAACAATTCAACAATTAATAACAATTAGTCACATAAGTAAAATCTTATGGTTAGAACTTAATTAAGTCCCCAGCAGAGTCGTCATTTCTGTTTTACTTAAAACGATAAACAAAGGAAAAATGACTGAGTTTTCAAAAAAAATCGATTAAACTCATGGTTTAAGAGAAATTGAATTTTCAAAAGAACAGAGTCACCACTTAATTTTTAGTAAAAATCAAGAAAAAATTAAAGGGCTTTCAAAAGATTTAAACAGATAAAATCCATTGAAAATAAAGGAGTTCGAGTTCAAATGTACATTCCAAGAAGGTGTTAGGCCCTCAAAATGCCCGCTAACTTGCGGTTGACCGGCGATTTGACTAAAAATGACTTTGACTTATCTTTAAAAAAAGAAAAAAAATTTGTTGACATAATAACTTATAATATTTGATCAATTTTGAGAAAAATAGTTAAAAAGAACAATTCTTTGTTTTTTAAGAAAATTGAATCTTAATTGAAATAGTCGAATTAATTTGTAAACAATTAGCATTTGGCAAATCTAGATTAATTAGAATTTTATTTTATTTCATTTTTTAATCCCTTAAAAATAATAATTTAGACCCATTTAGTCAATTAAAGTATGGAAACTATTTTAAATTAATCGAAGATTAAGTAAAAGTTTTCAATCATAGTAGGAGAGTTGATAAAAAGGAAATTTTGTTGAAATATATCTAACATAAAGAATACGGTTCATTTTTTGGGGATTTTAATTAAGTTAATTAACAAATATAAAGTTAGAGTTAAACAACAAACAATAAATAATCACAATTAGGTAATTAAAGAGTAGGGGAGAAGTTGAATTTAGGCCCTTCTTGGGCCAATTTCGTTGCTGATTTTGGGCTTAGGCTCAATTCCCGTTTTTGTATACACTGATTGTATATCAGTGTATATCGGATGAATACGGCCCATTTTTGTGTATGTTGGGCTATATACCAAATGTATACAACCTAAATCAGCTTTTGAACACCTATAAATCGGTTTAGGGCATGTATTTGCTGCATTTAACCCATATATCAGTGTATACGGGCTGTACATCAGCTTGTTTTCAGTTTTTCAGGACCTGATTCTGCTTTCGAAACCTATATATCAGTTTCCATTTCACCCTCGAACACCAAAGGCCGACTCGATACTCAAAAATGCAAGTAGATGATAGAAAAAGAGTACAATTTTGACTTCGCGAAGCATCACATGTAAAGCAAGTGAAAGGAAAGAATTAACATGGATAATTCAAGACTCTCGTTCAGCAATTTTGTCAATAAAGAGGCAGTAAGCAGACACATATTCATAAAATAATATGCAAGTTAAGATAAGAATCACATGCATCAAATGAAATAAGAACCTTTATCTTCAACACACAAAAAAAGCATTGCATTTAGATTAATGAGATATAAGTGTATTCAAAAGACGAAACTTTGAGCTAATTTGATCATTTTTGGGAAGAAAACTTGTTTGTAAATATGAAAAGAGATCATTCATAACAAGTAGATAAATCCAAAGGTGACCAAAATGCAATCAACCAACAACGAACTAATGATAAGCATGCTAATGGTTAAGAACTTTAAGGCAAAATGACTACTAATTCCAACATTTTGGAAGGCCATAAAGCCAACTAAACATCACAGCAAACTCATCATCTAATCACCGTCATAATGACATTTAGCTAGACTAATCAAGTCATAAATACGAGGACCTGATTACTAAACAAACCAACGATCCTTGTAACTAAACTACTCAATTGGAAACTTAGAAAAGTATGATGGTTAAGCACAAACGGAAACTATAGCCTAAGAATCATTAAACTAACAAATTCACATGTACACCAAGCAAAGAGAAGTATACATCAGTTTAAAATCAAAAGCCAACTAACCAAACAGTTCATTACTAGCTTACAACAGTAGGATATAAAGAGCTGAAGGCATAACAATCACATCGGAAACGAAGTGCTTGCCAAACTTTGGCTAAAAAATATATTATTCGAAACTGAACATGTGGGACAACAAATGACTCAAACAAGATTAAACTTGTAAGCTAGTTAGTGCACAAAAATAGGATAAAACTTAGACACATAAAACAATATGAACTTCAATATAACATTAGGAACACACAAACTGATCATGTAACCACATCCAAAATGCAATAATGACAATCGAATGCGATGACCATCTTCACATAGAGATACCTCATTCAAGTAACTAGAATGGATTCCTATCCAAAAGAGTGGAAATTGATAGACATTGAACGAAAATAAGGCGAGTTTATTACCTCTTGTAGTGCAGCAAATCTGGGATGGACGAGAAGAGCACAACTCCCACCACGACTATGAGCTTAACTTTTCTGAAAACAAAATGAGAACAATATGAACAGTGATTTTTAGTTCCCAAAATGTCTGGGATTCGGATAGCTTTTAATTTCTCTAGCAAAAAATTATTTTTTGATGAACAGTTGTATATTTTTCCATCATAAAAAAAAATCCCGCTAAAATAGTAAAAGAGATGGATATTTATAAGAGGAAAGATTGGAATTCAAAAGGGGGGGAGACGGGATTTCATTTCGAATTTCAAATTCCAATTACTCTTAAAGGATAAGGTCAAATGGCTGGAATTCGTACCATTCTCAACGGATTTGTGAGGCTGGCCATCCGATTCGGAACAAGGACTCTTGAGTCGCGGAGATTGAGACAGTCGAGAGGAGAGAGGGTGGACGACATGAGCTAGATTCGCTGGACTCGGGGTAGGGTTGATTTCTCACTGGACTGGGTTCGATTCTGGCTGGCTGTCAATTTCTGGGCTTCGATTTTTGCTGGAGTTGTTGTTATGCGTCTGGGTTTTCTTCTAGGAAGAAGACATTGTACAGGGGTATTGTTGTTGTATTGTTACTGTTGCTAAATGGAATGGGCTCCTGAAGCTGAAAAACACAAAGGGAAATGTTGAATTGGGTTGGAATTTGGTACCACATGTATTGGGTTTACTAATTTGAGTAGTGGGCTGCTGTAAATGGCACTATAAAGCCCAAAATTGGTCTCCAAATTGGTTTAAAGTGAGGTAAGAAAAAATGTTAGATCTCGGAGTTAAAGAAATAGTCAAATTGAGTTAAATAGTGAATTCGACCAAAAAAAAAACTTAAATAAAACGAATTGATAATGATTAATTAACGAGCTTCTTAATTTCTATGAAATAAAATAATTAACTTACTTATAAACTAATTAACTCAAAAATATAAACTATTGATTAACTAAACTAAAACTAAATATTCAAATAAAATTAAGACTTTTTGAGATATTTTTCAAATATTCATAAAATATACTAATTATACACATAATTATGTAAAACATATATATTATCTAAAAATTATAAAAGGTGACAAACTATTTAAAATAACTTGCAAACTATATTATTATTTTTTTAAATTTTTCTAAAACTTATTATTTTAAATCATTTCAAATTGAAGAAGCTCGATGATTAATCTACATGTGTAGGTCCAAAATTAGGTGTCAACAATTACCACATACACTGATTTTAACCACTAAAAACCACATAACCAATCAACAACACACATGAGAGGCTCTAGCTTACATAGTACATTTTTAGGGTTGTTACAGGTAGTTTAGTAGGCCAACTAAGGCTAAGAATGTGGGTTAACGTCAAGGCAGAAGGAAGAGAGCAAAGGAAAATTGGTAACGGCCAACACAAGGTGACAAGGTTACCCAAAATTTTCCAAGAAAGAACCCAGCATGACCATAACGGTCTTAACGACCCATGGTTGTGAGGCAGTAGCCTCCCAAATGCTTCCCCATGTAGGCTCCCCTTCACGAGACACTTCACAACTCGTGGTGAAGACCACAGACCGTGGGTAGGCTCGTGGGATTGCCTTCACCTTATGAGGGACATGTCAAGTCAGCCTAGCTACTGGTCAAGGGATCACGGGTGAAACAACCCAAAAAGTTCTTAAAAATGTGCTTCGGAAGTTACCGGAAGCTTGTTTTAGCTATATCTAAAAATCCATTTCGTTTTTCAAAAATCCGACTTCATATTCTTGTTTAGGGGGTCAAATTGAGTGGGAAATAGGTCTCACCCAAATTTTAGAGCAACCGTATCGAAATCCGAAATTTCCAAGTGAAGCCTTTTTCGAGGATCTACTTTAGAGGGTCATATCTCCTAGCACACAAATAATTTTGTTGGACATAATATATCCATGGAAAGCCCTTTGAGTTATCTACCCAACGCACTTCGTTTCACATCATTCAGAGTTCGGACGAAGAAGTTATGCCCATTTTCGTAAAACCTGTCCGGGCAGAAAATGCAATTTCCAATAACCAAAGTTACTGTTCACCCGCCTCACTTTCTTTTCTAAGTGTTCGTTCCGTTTTTTTTCCAAAGGGCATATGTTATTTCCTATATAACATTAACTCAATTCCCATCTCTAAAACATTTCCCAAAACACCTCTTCCATACTTAGACACATTTTCTCTCAAAGTTCTCTCAAGAATCCTAATCCAAAACCTTCATCAAGATTGAAGAGATTCTTGCTCCCAAGTTCCAAGCTTCCATTGAAGACACTCTCAAGGCCTTCATAAAAACTCAAGGTATGTGGTGTTGAACTCATGGGTCCTTCCACCCATAGTGCCTAGTCTCTATTCTACTCACTAATTCATGGTTTAATTCCCCGGTTCATAAATTAGTCTTGTTCCTTGTATAAATTTCCTGCACAAGTGAATTTTAAACATGAAGAGTGATTGTTTTGAGCATGTTGTGACTGTAGAACTTGAATCTAAATTCGGAATGGATGTGGAGATTTTTCATGTGGTCTTGTGGGTGTTAAAATGTGTTGTTGTAGGTTGTTCATTGGTTTGGCTGCATAATTACTACCCTATTTTCCATGCTCTTTGATCCCATTACATGCCTTCAAGGTGTTTGACAAAATGTCCAATTATGGAGAATTGATGAATTGATGCTTTAGGGCTTGAGTTACGAGATGTATGGCATTCCAGAAATGTGTTGATGACAAACTAAGCTTATGTATATGTTCATTCCATACATGAGATTGCATTAGAGCCTAAGGTGAATTTCCTATATAAAGTGTTGCATGACCATGCCCGGTCCGGGGGAAAAGAACCGGACATCCATGTGAGAGGTTTATATCTCACCACCTAGGATGTTTGGGGTGTGACCAATATCAACCATGTGAGAGGTTTATATCTCGCCACCTAGGATGTTTGGGGTGTGACCAACATCAACCATGTGAGAGGTACATTGGTCGGATTATGCACACACATATGATATCTACTATTAGTATAGTTTTACTTAAACATGTTTTGACTTCACTTTGATCATGCATCCTCATATTATCATTTATTATGCCTATGGAACTATCTCTTGCATTTCGATTGCGTCCTTGTCTATTGTTGCATTGCACCCCGCATACTTAGTACATTCCAAAGTACTAACGCATATTTTGCCTACATGATATCACCATGTAGGGACCGGAGCTAATCTTGATCCTTCTCTCCATTCACGTGACTAGTACGGTGCTTATCCGAGATTGTTGGTGAGTCCTCAATGATTCGAGGGCTACGTTATGTTTCTTACTCTTATGTTTTGAGACTTTAGCTTGCCATTGTATTTTGACTATGAGGGGAGCCGGTAATATGTCATGGCCCCCGTCCTATCTATGTATGTAGAGGTGTACGTTGGACAAGTATTTTGTAAATGAGCTTGACTCTTATTCTATGATGTTATTTTGAAATGGTTGCCCTTAGTCCCTATTTCCCGTTATTTAATGTTGAATATACTTTCGCGACCGATGAAGTGTGATGACAAGTTTGAGAGGCTTGTTTGGGGTTCCTTCGGGTTCCCCATTCGCCATGTCATGTCTAGGCCCTAGGCTTGGGTCGTGACAACGGGCACCTTCAAGGGTCGTGGTGCCCTTGACAGATCGTAAAGGTGGCAGTAGTGGCTAGCACTAGGCTGCCTAAGGAGGGTCATCTATTTTAGCCCTTTAACCACCCCAATTAAGTCATTATTTCCAAAACCTCAAAAGAGCCCAAAGTTTATCCTCTTAAAAAATCCTCTCTCTAGAAAACTCAAGAAGAAGAAGAAAAAGAAGTGGGTTAAAGCTAGGACAAATTCCTCCACTCTTCCAAGCTTTGTGAAGGCTTTATAACCAAGGTATTATAGCTTCTTCATCCATTGATTCTTCCATCCATGGAGCCCCCTAGAATTCCCCCAATTATGAAGATGAACCCTAATTCTAGTTAGGGTTTCTTCCTATATTATGGGTAGTGTTGTATGTTGATCCAATTGAGTGGATCATGATCAATTTTGAAGGATAATACCTATGACTATACAAGTAAAGTAACAGGTGAATACCCATTTGGCCTTTATAATAGACATAGAGAGGTGAATACCATTGGCCCTTATAATAGACAGAGAGAGTTGAGTTCCCATGTCCTAAGAACAAGTAGGGAGTAACATGGACATAATTGTAGCTTTAAAGTCCCTTTCGTAGACTTGATATGCTAGACATGATGTTGTCTTTAGTATGAATGAGCTTCATTGTTGTTATATGTTAATTGTGGTGCTTAGAAAGTCTATCTAGGCTTACTCCAAAGGGGGAGATGGTATGCTTAGAGAGCAAGGTCATTGTGTGTTTGTTAGTGGTCATGATTTCTTTATATGCATGTTCATGAAAAAACTTAGGTCTTGATAGAAATGACTTATGTGAATTGTTTTCCTCATGTTGTGGTGCATTGAGTTGAGTTGCTTATAGAACTTCATGATATTAATAGATGATCATGCCTTGGTTCAGAGTTAAAAGATTCCTCCTTGGATAAATGATTTTTGAGAGTAAAATGCATATTGTAAGCATGTGTTAATTCGAATATGGTATTTTCTCCTAAACATAAGTATTTGTTGAATTCCATGCTTTTTCATGTTGTTAGATGTAGTTCGTACTTCCTTGTGTTACACTGAGTATGTTTAGCTAGGAGATGTAGTTTTCCTCCTTGGTTGTGTACATTTAGAGGGGTTGCATTCATGATGGGCTGCTAGTCTAGAGTCATTTCTTCAAGAGGTGTTTGGGATCGTCATTTGAGGGACAATGTTCCCAAGGGGAAGATATTGTAACACCCCATAGTTTAGTAGGCCAACTAGGGCTAAGCGTGATGGTTAACGTCAAGGGAGAAGGGCAAGAGCTAAGGAAATTTGCCAAGGTCCAAGATAAGGGGCCAAGTCTGCAAAAAATTGGCCAAGGCACTGCCCACCATGACCACGAGGGTCTTAACCACACGTGGTGGCCACCACGCCTAGTGGTGCCAGCCGTGGTGGTGAGGTAGTAGCCTTCCAAATGCTGCCCCAAGAAGGATCCCCTTTACGAGCCACTTCACGGCTCGTGGGGTTGCCTTCATCTTGTGGGGAACATGTCAAGGTAGCCTATCTACTGGTCAAGGGACCACGGGCATCTTCAAGGGTATTAGTGCCCTTGACGGATTGTGAAGGTGGCCGTACTGCCTGGAACTAGGCTGCCTAAAAAAGGTTATTTTGGGAAATGCCTAATTAAGTAGGTATTACGTGGGGTCATTTTGTATAGTCTTAGTACACCTATATAAACTATTTGAACACTTATACCACCCCAATTAAGTCATTATTTCCAAAACGCCAAAAGATCCCAAAGTTGATCCTCTTAAAAATCCTCTCTCTTGAAAACTCAAGAAGAAGAAGAAGAAAATGAGGGGTAAAGCTAGGTAAAATTCCTCATCTCTTTCAAAATTCCTCATCTCTTTATAACATAGTTATGATAGCTTTTTCATCCATCGATTCTTCCATCCATGGAGCCTCCTAGAATTCCCTCAATTGTGAAGATGAACCCCAATTCTAGTTAGGGTTTCTTCCAATATTGTGGGTATTGTTGTATGTTGATCCAATTGAGTGGATAATTATCAATTAAGATAGAATTAGTAGTCAATCATGTTATTGTGTTGGAATAACATATTTTCTATTTGAAAACAACGTCCAATTGATGAAGTTGAAGTAATGTGGGAAATTGAGGATTCATGCATGATCTTCTAGAATTGGTGATATGTATAGTATCTGTTCAAGAATAAAATCAAGTAGATATGAATTGAATTAGAATAATGCATATGTGATGGATCATGACTAGTAAGGCTTGAGATTGAACCTTTATGATGATTTATGACTAGAAACACTTAACAATGCAGCATGTGATTAGAATGCCTTGAAATCTAGGTATTTATGATTAGTGTATGAACTAAATTTTTGAGAGTAAGACATGTAGTCATGAATGTTGATTACTTATGTTTGAATGTATGAAGTGATAGAATTACTTGAGTTATGATGATATCCATGTCTAATGTAGAATTCTAGATATTACGATTAGAGGAAAGTTTAGAAACCTCAAGGAGGTAAAGTATTAGATTCATGCATGTTTTTATAAAATCTATGTATATGCTTGAGAACACTTTGAGTGTAAAGTGTCTATGATTATGGTATGTTATTGTGTTGTGAAAGGATATTCTCATAAACACACTTATGCATGAATATGATATGATATGACAGGCTCTCTCATATAGAATGATTCTAGGATGAAAGGCTTGCTTACCTAAACTGAATCTAAGTACATAGACTGTGAAATGTGATGAGACTTGTGGTGATTCACCAAAGACCGTTATATGAGATGCCTGTAAGGAGAGCTCCCATATTCCTGAGTTAGTAATCAAGAGGTGATTACCCACGACATGATATTAAAAGTGTGTGGTGACTCCCCTTAATATATAACTTCTATAGTAAGGCAAGAGGTGAATAACCATTAGCCTTTATATTGGACATAAAGGGGAATACCTACTATACTTATGTATTGATGTGGAGGAGAATACCTATATCATATAATGGTGGAGGAATATAGGCAAATACCTATGTTTCCCTAAAATAATTATGGAGGCGAATACCCATTACTATACAAGTAAAGTAAGAGGTGAATACACATTTGGACTTTATGATAGACATAGAGATGTGCATATCCATTTGCCATTATGATACACATAGAGAGGTGAGTTCCCATGTATTAAGAATAATTAAAGAGTAATATGGGAGTGACTATGTTGGAATTGTAGCTTGAAAGGTCCTTCCAATACATCCATGACTAGAGCTGATATCCCTTGTTAATGATAAATAAGTTAACTATGAGAATAAGAAATGATAAATATGAATGAGGTCCTAAGTGCCTAGCTTAGGATGGGTAGGATTATGGGGTCTTATTTATGCATTGCACAGGCTTGGCTTGAGGTAACCCATGAAGTGTTTCTCTTATATGTTGTATGCTTAGCTTGGATTGTTGTTATAGTTTCCTTCCTTAATATGATTGACTAAGGGTGAAGGTTCCCTTGTTTATGAGAAATAAGCTAAGGATAAGATCAATGATAGTAAGTATGTATGATAGGCTAAGGTGGGACTTAGTGTAGGTGAGATTATGGGGTCTTATCCATGCATTGCACAAGTATTACTTGAAGCTACTTATGAAGTGTTCTCCTAGTGATATAAAGGGCTAAGGGTTGACTAATGCTTATATTATGAGTATGTTGGAAAGTATGCTTATGACTTTGTTATTGTCTATTATGCTTATAGTTTTTGTTTCATGAAGTATCTCTTATGATTATGGCATATGACTTGTATTGACTAACCCTTATGTTATGCTCGTATGATCTTATGCAAGTTATCACATTTAGTACTTAAGTACTAACTCATACTCTTGCCTACATTCTCATAAAATGAAGGGTCCGACGATTTTGAGTTCCATATCCTAGGATAGGTTCTTAGTATAAGAAAGGAGTTGAAGACTTGGTGAGTCCTGATAGAATCGAGGATATAACCATCATTTCCTTTATGTCTTTCTTTTATGTTTTAGACTATTGTATTGGTTGTGTCCTAAGAGTTATTAAAAGTTGTTTAGATAGTTTGAGACAAGTGTAATGAGACTTCCGCTTTGCTTTTATTAAGACTTTGATTGTACGGAAAATGCTTTAAAATTTCCGCACTTTTCTATTATCTTATCTTATGATATGCTAAGTGGCTTACTTGGAGTCCTTCGGGATTCTATGTGCCTTGTTACATCTAGAGTGTACCCCTGGGTCGTGACACTTTTCTGTTGTGCATATTGTTTTATTAGAGAGTTTGTTTGATTTTTGATGAAGCTTGTATGAAAGTGTTTTCTTTTCTTAATGAGAAGCTAATTTCAGCCGTGATCATTTTTGCGCTACATTGGAATTTTCATTTTGGCCTTAAGTGTAATGCTAGGGGTGTGGCCCTAGATGAAGTGCATGATCAAAGGAATAAAAAAATTATTCACCTGGTTTACTTTGTCAGCAACACTTTGAATGAAACTCGAAAAATGTACACCATAATGGAATAAGAATTGTTGGTTGTTGTATATGCATTAGAAAATGCTAGAGCTTATATTTTTGGTAATAAGGTGGCTGTGCAAACTAACCAAACTATAATTTCGTACTTTGTGACCATGAAAAAGGCAACACAAAGACTAATTCTTTGAGTGCCACTACTTCAAGAATTTTATTTTGAGGTTAAGGACCGAAAGGGGTGTGAAAATAAAGTGGCAAACCACTGTCTCATCTTTAATCTACAATAAGGTGATTAGTGATGAATGGTACATTGAAGAGTCCTTTACCAATGAATTGGTTTATGGTAATTTCTAAAAATGCAAACCATTGTATGCAGACGATCCTAACTATGTGGTGTGTGATATCATTCCTAAAGGTTTGAATGGGTTTCAAAAAATGATATTTTTCTTTGACGTTTAAAACTACATTTTGGATGAACTATATTTACTCTTGTATGGTGCTGACAATATTATCTTAACATTTATTTTAGAGGTTGAAGTGAAGCCTATTCTCGAGGCTTGCCATGCATCATCGATTGGTGGGTATCATTATGCAGTTTATATATGTAACACCCATGATTTGAGAACGTGCAAAATTCCTATTTTCATAAGTTGTAGGTGTCAACCCACGGAGTCCACCCATAGCCCGTGGATGGGACCATGAACTGCAGGTGTGGTCTGTGGTTGATAACCTCAGCACTGCTCAGAAGGTAAAGAACCACGGTCGAACCAACGGACCATTGGTGAAACCATGGTATGTGGTCGAGGGCCCGTGGTCTAAGACCCAAAAATGAAGTTCCTGACCACCAATGATGGTCATGCAGGATGGATCGTGAGTCAATCCACAGTCTGTCGGTAGTGGTCCGTAGGTCGATAGGTCAACAGTTATGTTAGGGGCAGTTTGGTATTTTCCTAATTATTTTATATTGATACTACGTCATTTTACCTATGTCTAAGACCCCTATATAAGTAATTTTTACCCCAAAATAGTTCATTCACTTCATTCTCTTCAAATTCACCAAAAGGAAGAACTCTCAAATATTTCTCTCTCTAGAAAGCTTGAAGAAGAAGGATTCAACCTAGGGTTTCAAGTCAAGTCTCAATTCATCCATTGAAGATAAGCAATTGGCTTCAATGTATGACAGTTTTCATCCATGGATTACTTCCATTCAAGGAGTTCCCAAATTGTCCTATTTTCAAAGTTAGAATTTCCAATTGATTTTGGTTTTTCTTCAATTGCCATGGGTTCTTTTGATTATTGATTTAAATTATTGAATTATGATCTCTTATGCATGAATTGATGAAATATTATGAATTTATGATGATTCCCTTATGAACCCATGAAATCCTTATGTTTTCCAAACTGTGATAATATGATGTGGGGTTTTTATTATGAAGGAAGAGTTTTATAAAATCAAGCACGAAGTGATAGAATCACATAAATTTATAATGAAATCCATATCTAACCCTTGTTTTCTATATGTGATGATTGAAAATGTGTTTTGAACCTTGAAAGGTGAATTATGAAATTATGCGTGTTCTTATGAAACCTAAGTAAATTTTTTAAGGATTCTTTGAGAGTAAAGTATCAATGATGATGTTAATGATGTGTTACTGAAAGTATTTTCTCATATACACATGAAAGCATAACTGTGAAAGGTTTTCTCACATAGTGAGGATTCTAAGGTTAAAAGGTCTTCTCCCTTAATTGAATCAAATAAAAAGATCTATCCTAATGAAACCTAGCCTGGATTGAATACTTAATTGTAGCTTTCCATAGATGTCTTATGACTTAGTTTGGATTGGCAAGATGGTGTGCCCTTTCATGGATAATAAGAACTGGTAAGAAATGACGATTTCGTGAGATTTATGTTTAGCACCATGAGGATATTGAGATGGAGGCTCTTATGTTAGTAGAGGTCGGGTTTCTAGTAGCAATCTCCTTATCCCTTATCTATGTGGCCCCATAGGATGATTATCTAGATAGAAATTACTTAGTGGATCCACCTAAGCTAGAAGTTCATGGTTCTTACCTTGGCAAGTAGGACAATCCTTTTCGGTATAGGAGCCATCGAGGGATCATGTTATAGCTCACATGGTTTCTATGTCGGTTAAGGCTACTTACCACAATAATAACGAACGAAGGTTACTTCAAGAAGTATTTCATATGCGTGCAAAGGTTTTAAAGATGTTTTCTAACCCTTTGTTATCATGTTTTAGCTGGGTCAATTGCATGTCATAAAGTGTCCCATTTTAGCATGATATAAATATTTTATGTATAGCTATCATACTTGGTACATTATTTTGTACTAACGCATACTCTTGCCTACATTTCCCTAAATGTAGGGTCTGACAATCAGTGTTCTCAGTTTCATCACAAAAGGTTTATTTCAAGATTTCCGAGCTTGGTGAGTCCTCATGCTTGGAGGATGGTTTTTTATTTTACTTAGTTTCCTTCTTATTTCCAGTTTTGGAAATGATGTATGGGCTAGGCGCAATTTCATTCTATTGTACTAGATGGCTAATGAGACAAGCGCTTTAGACTTTCGCTTTTCTTTGATAGAAATTTTGGACTTGAAATGTTGTGTTTACCTATTATGTTCTATTTCCTATGCCATGAATGCTAATTTTCTTGCATGGGGTCTATCGGGGTCCTATACGCCATGTTACATCTAGGGTGTACCCTTGGGTCATGACAGTATAGTGTCTTAAGTTCCTGAGAGGAGATATTATTGTCTTTTCTTGTACCAAGATGCTAATGCCACTAGTCATGTATTTGGTGTGAAAAAACAAAGGGGTGTTTCCTCAAATCTGATTCTAGAATTGGAGTTATTTGTTGAGTGGGGGATTGACTTCATGGTTCCATTCGTAAGCTCATATAGGAATAGACATATTTTTGTTGTTGTGGATTACATTACAATGTGAGTAGAATCTATTTATTTACCTACAAATAAGGAGAGATGTATAACCCAATTCCTCAAGTAGTACATCTTGACGAGATTTGACACTCTATGTTCCATTATTAGCGATGGGTGATCAAATTTTTTAAACGAATTGTTATCATCACTATTGAACAAGTATAGGGTGAAAAAAAAGGTCACCACACCTTATTATACATGAACGAGTGGGGAAGTGGAAGTGTCTAATCGGGAGAGAAGGCCTTCCTGGGAAAAATAGTTAATGCAAACTGGAGCGATTGGTTAAGAAAGTTAGAACATGGTCTTTCGTCTTATAGTACAATGTTGAAGACCCAAATTGGCATGCCACAATATCAGTTTCTCTTCGATAAGTCATGCAACTTACCGGTAGAATTAGCGCATAAGGCTTTGTGGGCCTTGAAAACAATGAACTTCAATTGGGAGGCTGCTTCAAAGGGGTGTATCAATCAACTTCATCGGTTGGAATAGTTCAGGTTTAGAGAATATGAATGTCAGCCCTTTAAAAGAAGAGAGTGAAGAAATGACAGGACATCAAAATTGATGAGTTGTAGATTTACACTCATTTATGGCATATTTAGTTCAATATTAGTGTCCTCAATGCCAATTATGTCATATTCCAATATTTTGATGATTTACAACTAAAAAGAATAAGGGACAAGGCAATGATGAATACTTGAAAGGAAGGGCAAAATTATGGAACAAAGTTTAAACTCCACATTGTTGATCCCCAAACAAAAAAGGGCGGATCGCCCAACTAGCTCGGCTTCTGCCAAAGTGACAATGATAAATACTTGAATTGATTGAGGCGGGTCGGTGAAATAAGAGAGGAATGTTGACTCTCTAAATGCAAAAGGCGAATATACTGACTATCACCGAAGGTCATAGGGATTGGAAAAAAATTGAAGCTTTAAAGTACGAACAAAGGTGGTACTTGATGTACCGTGAGTTTACAGTACTATTGATACATTTCACTTAGGATTTGTGAATGTCTAAGGCATTTTTGTGTTAGTTTTATGCGTTTTTTGTTGTAATTTCAGGAAATAAACTCAGGCGTCAAAAGATGAAGATATAGCTGAGGCAAGTGCTGAGAAGAGTCACCTACGGAGACACCTACAAACCGTAGGATGAGTGACACCTTGTAAATAAGGATCGTGGGACGACCAGACATGGCAAGATTGAAGCTCATGAAATCTGACCAAGTGTGGAACCACGGTGGGGACTGACGAACCGTCGAATGACACACGGTCCGTCCTACAGCTCCGTAGAAGTGATCAAAGGAGTGGTTCCAGTACCTGAGTTGAAATAATCTAAGTATAGAGCGACGGAGGTGACTGACGGTCCGTCGTCTCACTAATGGACTGTGTTGCTAGTTCGTGGAGGCTGCCTGAGAGAGGTGGATTTGTAAAGATTTTAAATCAGTTAAGTATAGAGCCACGGTAGAAACCTACTGGCCGTCATTCGACTTATGGACCGTAGGTCAGCCTCATGGAATGGAGACGCATCCTGTAGTTTTATTTCCTTATTTTGTTTCCCTTTTAATTTAGGATTTGTTTTCTATAAATAGGGTATGTAAAACTCTTTTTTGGAGGTTAAATTTTAATACTTTTATTCTAGTTCTTGATTTGGGATATTAACTTTCAACTTTAGCAATTCTTAATTTCCTAAGTTTGTTTTGAAGATTTTGGTGTTGCAATTCTAGTTGAATTTCTAGGTTTATTATTCTTCTTACATAAGTTCATAATTCTTTCATCTAAAACAATGAATTGTGTTCATATGAGTATGGGTAACTAAACTCCCCAACTAGGGTTGTGGGAACCATGAGGGATTAACAAAGTATGAATAATAAATAAGTAATTCTTGAATAGTATTTGCATTCATTGATATTCTTTCGCTTAAAAGTCTTTTTAACAGTGTGCAACGTTACAACACGCCTTGTTGCTACTTGACAGACCAAGAAGGCAATCAACAAGAAAGAATTATCAACATAGATTTAGTGTGATACTATGTAATAGTCTAGTGTCGATTGGGGCGAAGTAATAAATAAGCCAAACATCGATGTAATGTCTAATATTAGGTAAACATAAGGGTTAGTAAATTATACACCCGTAGCCGGACCAAGGTGCCGGGTGATATTCGCTAGATGCTAGGCCAAGGATTTAGAGATACCTAGCTTATCACTTTGCATGTAGTAAACTAGGAAAGAATTGTTATAACTAGGATTATTTCATTATGAGCTTGTAGGGAACTAGTTAATTCTCTCATCTTGATAACAACCAAAATTGACTTTTTTTTTATTGATTACTTACTAAATTCTTACAATTTGTTTCACAAATGCCCCCCTATAATTACTTGTTTCTGGAAGTAAGTTGACTAAACGAATATAATTGTTGGTTAAAGTTAAGTCTAAACCATTTTCTTTGTGGGATCGACCCCAACCTACAAGTTGAGTTCTTTACTTGATAACGATCGCTTATGCTTCTTTAGGAAAGGTGTAATTTGTGGGTATTAGTACTCAGAGATTGACCAAATGTAAAAAGAATACTCAAGAAAGCTCATTGACAAAATTTCAAACACCGGAAACCTAAAGAATGAGAAAGACAAGCTAAAGGAGAAAATGGAGAGCCACTGAATCAGCTTGGCGAGACCGACTAATGTCACCAAAATGTTCATAAACTGAATTTGTGGCCTAATTTTGGGAAACTATAAATAGCCCAAAGGAGAGAATAAATAAAAGTCTTTTACTTAGAGAATTTTTTGAGAAGATATTGAGAAATGAGTTTTAGAGTTCCTTACTTTGTATGTTCTAGAGAGAAACACTCTTAACTCAGGGATTGTAACTTCTTCTCTTAAATTTGGCAAATCAAATTTGAAATCTAAGTGGATGTTGATTATAATTTCATAATTTATTTACATCCATGTATTCCTTCTTTATAGATGTATTTTATTTACTTATTGTGATCGGTGTATTAAATCTAAAGTCTAGGGGTGCAACTATGGGGTTGCGTGTTGACATACTGTTGTGGGTATTGTTTTTTGCTCTCTTTTATTGCTGTCCAGTCATTGATTTGGCTTAATTAGCATGTAGTTATTTCATGGGTTAAGGTTGAAAACTAATCCTAGTTTAGATCTTTGGTTAATACTCAGAACGGATCGATTGGAGTGGATAATTAGTCTGCGTCCAATTTAAGTTTGATGGTCATGATTTTCTTTAAAGAGCAGTTCTGGGTTTGATCAATTTTTCCCCAATTCTTCTCGAAAGAGGGCTTCCGTAAGGTAGTGTGTTAAATTTTAATTAACATATATGAGACCATAAAGGAGATTCTATGAATCAGTACTTTGAGATCGAAAGAAGATTAATTCATTGAAGATGACCCAACCTATCGATGAGTGTCTAGCACCATTGAGCTACACAATTACCCCTATGTGACATAAATTCAAATTCTTGCACCCCTAGATTGTTTCTTAATTGTTAGATTTCTAAAGTCCTAGTTTAGTTAGGACTCTTGATAAATAACCCTTTTTGTAAATTTGGTGTAATCATCCACCCATTGTTCTTAAATGGTGCAAATAAATATATATACACACAGAATTTCTTGAGAATTCCTTCCTCTATATTACTATTTGTGGGATTCGATCATGACATTTAGTTGAGTAGTTTTATTGATGATCGCTTATTCTCTTAATGTTTTTGAGAACTATTCTAGAATTAAAAAATGGCGCCTCTATTGGGGAGTGATGACTAAGAATTCTATTTGAGAAATTAGTTTGTAAATTTGATTAGTTGCAGTAGATTGTTGGTTGGTGTAATTGTTTGTTGATTTGCAGGTATAAATAATGATTGACCACATTATTGACAATAATAGTCACTATGGGCAAAACGACAATATGAGTGATTTGAATGACATGCACATGAATGTCATTCAAACCACAGGAGCCATCTGGTCACCTCCTACAGTAGGGAGGAAAGTGTTTCATGTAACCTAAAAAATGTTATAGTTGCTCCAATTGAGAAGAATGTTCGGGGGTTTAGCTCATGGAGACCCTTATGAACATCAGTTGAAATTTTTTGATGTGTGGACAAGTTGTGTTTAAGAACATCTGACAAGAGTCCATAAAGTTGACATTATTCCTGGTCTCTTTGATGGGTGAAGCTAGAAGATGGTTGACAGAATTTCCAAAGGAGTCTACTACTTATTGAGAGGAGTTGAGTGAACATTTATTTTAAAGATTTTTTCCTCCCTCTAAAATGGCAATGATCAGAGACAACTTCCAAAACATCAAAAGAATTGGAGGTGAACATCTACATGACACATATTTGCGATTCTGGAAATTACTTCTACAATGTCCAATACATGGTGTCCGAAACATTTATTGCTACAATAATTTTATTGTAGCATCGATTCGATTAACAAGGGCTTGGGTGATCAACTTTCCTAAGGTGGGATGATGCAATGATAGTATGAAGTAGCAACGTTTTTGCTAAATGACATGACCCTAGGCAACAAAGTATGGCATACCAGGGAGGCCCAAGTATCTTTTTTGCAACCGAGCATGAGCAAAGAAACAAATGAGAAAGACCATGAATGAGATTAAAACATGGCTAAAATGATGATCCAACTCAATTTTATGTCTAAATATGTTATGGGAGGTGGATCGACAACGGTAAATGGAGTTGGAACAAGAAGTGGGCAGTGCTCGGAAGATGACATGTTTGAGGTATTTTACAATGAGGAAGTACAATAATAAGGAAGACAAATGGGGGTTCTTACCCAAACTACCAACGACAAGGTGGGAACCAAGGTGATTAATAACGTTTCAAAGACACTTTATCCAATTCTAAGCCTCAGATCGTTAATCAGTATATAACTCAACTAAATGAGTTGGGGTCGATTCCCACAGGGACCGATGCGTGTTTAAGATTCAATAGGAAAGTGTGAACATGGTCAAATCAATCATAGGAATAGACATTGTCGAATAAAAACATAATTCAAATCAGGTGGTGACATGGATGTTAAATAAGGGAGATTTGGATTTAATTATCAACTCCAAAAGAAGCAAACAATATGAAATAATAATAATGAGACGGGTTCTTGGGATGTGATTCGATTATAGACTATTATAGACAAACGGGAATTGCAACTATTAGGAAATAGCTGAATATTAGTGAGTAAGCTAAGCCAAAGAGGGAATAAATTTTCTATCAAACAATGTACCCTAAATCAAGTTGATTTCTCTAGAACATCAACAAGCAAGCAAAATAAGACCAGCCTACACCTTAGTCTATTTACTCTCTCGAACTGAATGTGTGGAATTGGGTTTAGGATTCACTCTCTCGAGCTGAACCCATGTCAACCCAATACACACTGCTATCAATCAATAATCTTAGTTTTAAAACTAACAATTAGCAATACGCATAAACTAAATTAGCCCATAATCACATAACCACACCCCAATAATTGGGGTTTTAGTAGACATCATAAAAAGATAAAAATATTTACCAAATTGGTTTTCCATTAAGTGGGTAAGATTGATTTTGTTTTTACAATGGTCCAATTCGAAGATTCTCAAAGACCCACTTCCAATTTCTCAAAAGTGAAAATTTCAATTCTTCAAAGCTTAGGAAAAACTAGAGAAAACTTGTCTCAATACTCAGAATTCAATATTATGAAAATTCTATCCAAAATTCCATACTAAACTAATTGTTCAAAGATGTATTTATAGTCGCCAAAAATCTTTTGTGAAGGACCAGTCGGTGCAGTAAGTCGGGCTCGCCGATCCACTTGGAGATCCGCCCTTTGGTCACTTCCATCGCCCTTCTGCCTTGCCCTTTAGCATCCTCAAGGTCTATAACTTTGGGTAATCCAACACTTCATTGCAGAACCACTGGGCGATCCGTTGACTCCTCTTTTTTCTCGCCAACTTAGTTCTTTTCTTTAGGGCTTGGCACACTGGAACTTTACGTGGTCAAGTAGCCATTTGATGACCCGCCAAATGGACATGGCGATCACCAGGCTTGCTTTTCTTAATTCTTTCATCCCGCTTTGTTCCTTTTTGCAAATTAGTGTCCTTTATTTGTTCTTCAATACATATACCTAATCAAGGGTTTTACATCAGTTATTGGCACAAAATAAGCATTTGAGGACACTAAATCATTGTAAATAAAGCCCTAAATGAGTGCAAATCTCGGACTCATCAACACCCCTAACTTAAACTTTTGTTTGCCTTCAAGCAAAACACAAGTTCAACAGTTCAAAAAGGATGTCTCAAACAGTGCTACCTAAGACTCATTCGTGAATGAACAAAACAAGACTCAACTTACTAATGCAAGGTTCAATTGTACACTCAAAGGTTCAAGTTGTGATTCACCATTACAAAATAATCTCAAGTTCACAATACTTGGTTCAAATGCAAGTTCAAGCTCAACAAAGATACTCAAATGCCCTCACACAAAGAATGATTTCATCTTCACACACGATGGTTCAACACTTAATAGTTTCGCAATCACATACAATTCTCACACTCACAAAGATGAACACATGCATGTCTTCACCCACATATTTGCCTTTATTTTCCAATCAAAATTCGCTTCAGCTCACTCAAGATAAAAAAGGTCTTTTCAAGGCTTGTAACGGGGTTGAGTGCAAAGGTATGATCATTTGAGGTTTAGTGGCTGCTATCCTCCTGAAATGTGGTATGAACAACACTTCTTTCCTTTTCTTCAACATTTTCACCCATGCTCAAAAGTCATCCCATTATTCACTTCTCATGGAATACCGGACACCCCATTACACTTGCACTTTCACCATTTTATTTCAAAACAATTTCGTAATTTTTTTTTTCATTCTTCTTTTCTTTTTGTCATTTTTTTCATGGAGGGGTTCCATCTCTCTCAAAACCATGGATCAAGGGGGACTTCTTTGCATTTGTTAATTTACCATCTCCTTTCACCACACCCCAAACTTAGGCTTTTGGCCTAAGTTAGCTATTCAAACAAACCACACTTCATGAGGATTATATGTGAATGGATACAAAGAGGTCTCATTTACTCAAGTTTCTTCCAAGAAAAGGATAAGGCTAAAAAAAGGGAGTTTAAGCAAAGTTCACACACTCACAAGGTTGGCCACAAAAGAGGTATATTGTAAAAATTGTTTCACCCTTCAAATTGTTACATAAGATCATTTCAAAAGATTGCATCACCTAGTCAACCGGACCAACAGGGCAAATTCTAGGTTTTATCACACAAGGTTCACGGTAAGCCCATCACAGAACACATTAGCACCACTAACAAACAAGAATCCACACTCTCGCTAGTGTGCAATTTTCATCACAAAAGACTCATTCGATAATCGGCTAGTCACAACGAGATGCAAAAAGTTTACATATTGTCTATGCAACTTCATTTGGCCTCATCATAGCCGCATATCAATTTTTGTTCGATTAAAAGTACTATTTAGGTCATCGATATTGATCAGAACCGATTCTCAAATTTGCACAAGAAAAACTACAATTAAACAGATAAGAGGTGAATTTTTTTTCCAAAAGGTTCCAAAACCGATTTGCAATTAAATGAAGGAGCCACAAGCTCAAACATCCACACAACAGTATCAAAACATAATTTATAGCACAAAAAACCAATATATAAAAAAAATAAAATCCCAAGAGGTAGGTATGAAAATACCTCAACCCACCACAAATAAAAATCAATTTGTCCTCAAATGCAACAAAATATGACAAATCAATAAAAGTGACAAAGAGGGAGGTAAAGAAAGGGTCATGTGTAAAGAGTCGCTCCATCTGTCAGGGCATCAGTGCGCGGTGTTCCATCAGCACTGCTAAAACTCTTAGGGTCAGCCAAGGGAGTGTCTTCCAAAGAGATCTACACATCTTACTCTACCATGGTCTCCTCAATCTCTATAAGGCCCTTGGAAGAAGCCTCCTTATCAACCCTAAGCTGCTCTTCTTAGGTCTCAGCCTCAGATTCGGCAGCAGCTACCTCTACAGTTCGAACCTCATCTCCAGTGGTAGCTAGAGGAACCTATGCATCAACTGGTATATCAGAGATCTCTACCATCCAAACAATCATCGACATGTTTGTGAACTTCAGCTGGTCCACATCTCTCCTCAGCTCATCAATAATGGCCTTTATAGCTATCACCTCCTTAGTTCCCCCTGTCCTCGCTCACACACCACTATCCATGCCGCAAGGGCATGAACGATCACACTCAAAAGTGTCACTACATCAGCATAGACCCTCTTGATCATGCTAGGAATGGTGCCCTCAAGCATAGAGGTGTTCCTATCAGCAGAATGGGCTAGCTGCCCCATCAATAGTAATACAACTTGGGTGGCGGAGGTCAGGAAGTTGCAGCAGCAGAGGCACCAAACTTAGGAGGCAACGAAGCTGCATAGGAATTAGCCATCATAAATGGGGCAATGTTAGATATACCTGAAGGCCAAGGGGCCGAAGTAGGCAAAGGTGCCTCTGCAAGTAATTCATCAGTATCTAAAACCGGGGATGTATCCATCGAGTTTGCCTTCTTCTTCTCTGCCTCTACCTTCAAATACTCTGCCTTAATCATCCAAATGTCGGTAGAAGATGTGGGAATCAATTCCACATCCTTATTCTCATCAAAGCGCACCCAGGATCATTTGCACAACTCGGTGATCAACACATAAAAAGGAAGGGAGGTTTGGAGCTGCTTGGCCTTCATAGCCATCTCCTGTTCAATGATCATACCCAAATTTATGCGCTTTCGTGCAATGATCAATCCAAGACAATTTGCATTTGTGTGGTGGAGGATGGACTAATTCTGGGATGGCATGATAGTGTTGTTGATGAAGCCAAATCGGTATGTTGCTTGTACATGGAGCTCCTTCTTCTCTATTGAAGCTGCTGCCTCCAACCACCTAGGAGTACCATCAAAAATGAAGAGCTAACCAGCTTTAAATATTCTCCAAGGACTTGGTATTGATCCTGTACCGGTAGTCATATGCAATGTTGTCAGTGCTTTCCAAGACAAAATTTATGTTAGTACTGTCACACAACACTTTCTTGCCCTTGACAATCACATAATCAACCGACTTGAATTTAGTTGTCTGCTTCTTCCTTCATGGAACTAAAGCTCCGTAAGCAGTACAGAACTGCTAGACCAAATTGGGAGCATAAGTGCCACAGCGTCGACTGAATTGCTGTAATTTGTAATACCTCAAGAAGCTCATAATCTTGGGGTATCTATCAATGACTCCACCAGTAGACAACCTCTTTTCTTTAGTGATGGTCCGCAATCCCATAGTTTTTAGTCTATTCACACACCGTGGAGGAGGACCCTGTACAGGTGGCGCTAGAACTACAACATGTCCCAGAGTAGGAGGAGAAGTATAAGTCTTTGGAACCTGATCGTAGACGGATCATTCATCCTCTTGGAGTGGCATATATACTGTCAGTATTTTGGGCTATCAATAGCTCATCATCCTTAGGCTTAGAAGTGGTGTCCCGAGGATCCTGGTGCTCACCCTTACTCTTAGAAGTTGTGAGGGGACTGGCATATATACTGTCACTATCAGAGCTGACTCCGGTGATGCAGGAGTGGGTGCCTTGCCTTTCTCTTTTCCCTTTCCACCTATGGTGGGAAGTTTGGCAGCCTTTGTCTTAGATGTAGTTACATTCTCGTTGATTTTGATTCCTTTAGCCCTCTTGCGGGGCGGCATTTCTACTTGCCATTTTTCGTCTAGCCATATCTGCAAACACATCGTAGAAAGTAAGGAATAGTTTAGGAAAAATTGCAAAAAAAATAGTTGCAGACAGACTCGTCGAACGGATCAGCGAGTCGCTGAATCGCTTTGGCGAGCCAGAACGGCCTCACCGAAAGGATTGGCTCAAATATTCCCAGAAAAATTGGCATGTCGGCTATGGGAAGGAAATTCAGGCGAATTGCCGACAGCATTCGGTGGGGAAAGATAGGCCCGCCAAAAGTTATAGTGTATTTTAAGATCAAAACAATTGCAATTGAGTAAAACTGCTAAATACGAGTTGGGGGTTTAGAAGACCAACCTTTAATGCCAAATACAAGATTTGAAATACTAGGCGACAAAGAGTTCCAACTCCGAACAAACAATCAATGACTAAGAAAAGGTAAAAATGTGAAGATATTGAAAAATATAGTGCGGGTGTGATCTTGGGAAGTTAAAAAGTGAAGGAATATAAAAGAGTTTGAAATTTTAAAGCTTTGGCATTTAAACACCGTCAAGTTCTCGCCCTTTCGGTGACATTAATTTTGCTCGCCAACTAACTCATCGACTCACCGAATAGGTACTTACCTCGCCAAGTTTTATAGGCCCTCCAGTTAATGTGGGGTTCCAAACGACGGACAAAGTCATTATCGCCGACTTGTTTGGTGAAACACCGATTTGCTCCTGGGCCCGCCAAGTTTTATAGACTCCAACCTTAGAACTTCTTGTGTCCAACAATGGTTGAAATAAGGCTCGCCGATCTCTTTGGCAAGTCACCGACAGGATAATTTTGCTCGCCAACCTGCACTTTCCAAACACATTCTACACTTCAACCTGCAAAAGCAACACACAATTATTTCCAAAATAAAAGAAAAGCAAATAAAACATGGGTTGCCTCCGAAGAAGAGCCTTAGTTAATGTCGTGTCACGACGCAAGTCCCCACTTAGGTTTAATTCTTGGGGTTTGCCTTAGTGTCACTAAGCAACCCTTTTCTTTTCTTTGGGTAGAGACAAGAGAACACTTGAACCATTAGGGTCTCTAGTAGTTGAATGAACATGGAATGAGAGGTTGTCATCTCGTTTAGCATCGAGATATTCTCTCTTATATCTTTTAACACTCTGCCATATTTTTTTACTTTGTGATGAATTAGTAAGAGTGTCTCCTCAATCTTCCCATCCCCATACTCCTTGGGTTTTCTATGCTTGTGAGGGGGAATGTACCTATCTTTCTTTTTGTACATTACTTCTAATTCCATGACTTTCTTGGCCAAGAGATCGAGCTGAGTCAATAATGTGGCAAATTCTTGGTCCTTTTCTGTCCTTGTTGGTCTTAATCATGCCATCAACATATAAACCGTTTCATCACATTGAGATTTCCCCTTCAGGTTACCCCAACCTATACATTGTGCAATGTATAAATAGCGTCCCATACCATAATCCACACTAAGTACAACATTAAGGTTACCAAAAGTGAACTTACCATTCTTACTCTTCACCTTCAGACAATACACATACATAAGGAACATAAGCATTTCATAAGTCATATCAACACATTAGGACCATCATCTAGGACAACCCTAAGTCGTACTTGTGGAATGTATGAGTAGAATCCCATACTACTACTCACACTAAGTACTCCTTGTAAGCCACCATAGACAAGGCACATTCAAATTCAATAAGTTATGATGACGAAGTAACTCATAATACAATCCAATTAAAGCATACATCATCTCATTAAGCACATAAATTAACATTCTTCATTAGCTTCGTTAAGAGCACATTCATTCATTAGACATTTGACCAACATTCTCATTAGCTTCATTAAGAGAACATACATTTCATTTTAAATCATAGAGGAACACACCATGACTACTCTCAAAGCCTACCCATGCAATGTATGGATGGCATCCTATACTACCACCCACACTAAGTAGTGCATTCTTGAGAAGCCATAGTTCATTAACATTCTTTGTGGGAATAAGCCTCAACTGACATAGACTATGTGAGAAATTCATGGAATCCTGGTGTCACCATCACCAGATAAGGGATTCCTACTTGCCTAAGGTAGGACCATTTCATTTTAGCTTAGGTGTGTTCACTAGCTAATATACTATGTGGGCACATAGTTATGGGATAAGGATATTTCTTCTAGCTACCCTTGTTCAACTCACGTGAGGGCATCCGTCTCAAGAGATTGCTAGTAGAAACCCCGCCTCAACTCACGTGACACCTTCCATCTAAAATCACAATCGATTAAGTGCTTAGCATTATTCCCCATAGAGTACTTAACATTTATTACTTTAGTCCAATACTATGGGATAAGAGATTGTTACTAGATACCCCGCCTCAACTCACAATTGAGTATCCATCTCAAACACAACAATCGTTCATTGGATAGCTCCTAGATTCAAAGATGAGATTAGCCTTTCAACTAAGAATCCTATATTGTGAGAATGTCCTTTTACTGTACAATTGAGAATGGTCTTTCAATCAACACATCATCATTAACATAACCTTAGAAACTTCATTCATTCTTCATTCATGAGTGTGTCTGTATGTGATTATACCCTTTCACATATATCATCATCATTCATAAGTGTTAATTCAAGAATAACCTTTCAATATTAACACTATTACATTCTAAACATAATCATCATACTATCATTAAAATCACACACATATACTTCACATCATGATCCTTCATGAAATTTCCATCCAAGTCCATACATCAATCACATCCCAAACATCTAATAAACTATAGTAAATAAGGGAATTAACATGATTCAATAACTAATTCATAAACATAAACAATTCAACATACTTTCATGATAACTCAATTCCCAATCACAATTCACAACATAAAAATTTGCGGCAAACATGGTTTCATAGAAGAAATTGACCATAATTCATCAATAATTAAAAAATCCATTCATAATTCATCATATAAAACCTTTTTAAAACGTTTTGGAATTGAACCCAAGTATAGATTAAAAACTAGGGTTTTTGGGGAAACTTGGAGACTTGAAATCAACTTTGAAATTGGCTTCTTGAAAGAAACTAGGTCAAGGATGAAGACTACCATAACTTTAGGGAAGAAAATCCACGAACATTTCTTGAAAAAGATGAAATCTTAAGCTTCAGAGCTTGAATCCTTCACCTCCAATGGAAGTTTCTAGCGAGAGAACTTTGGAGAAGACAGGTCGGTTCTTATTTCTGTTTTTGAATAAATGACTTGAAAATGGAGTTTAATACTTTAGAAAACCTTAAAATACATTAATAAACCAATATTAACCATCCATTAACTCAACTAACTTAATAAGGAATTTACCACCTAACCCACACAATTGCCGAAACTTGGCAGTGAACCAACGGTGACCTAGAACTCCAGACCTACATACCATTGGTGGGGTGACACCCCATCCTGCTTCTCCATTGTTTTGTTCTGAGGGTCACAAAAAGGGGCCTTGACCTACGGAGGGCATCCATAGGTAGTGGATGGAAATACGGGGCATAGGTCCCCATCCATAGGTTACCAAGTTTGGGGAAGATTTTGCTTTCTTGGGGCCGTGGGGTTTAGGATTTGGGTTCCCCCTCAAGAAACTTTAGTTGGTTTGGGGGGGGGGGGATGTACCTTGACGTTTAACCCCTCAATCCCTCAACCATAGCTCGGGACATTATCTTACAACTCAAGACATCACAACAAATTCAAATACACACTAGTTAGGCTCTAGTTTCACCTATTCAATTTTCGGGTCATTACAAATTTCTATGGGAAACCCTAGTTCTAATTGATGAATGTGATATTTGTGGGTTTATTCCATTAGAGGTGAAATTGAAGGTTCAAAGGTGATCTTCTTTAATCAATGTAATGAGTATTAGTTGCTCAAGGTTAGGAACACATAATCATCAATTAAACTAGAGTTTATTGAATATGAATGATCATGACTTGTACATATGAGTTTTAACCTTTGTGAATCAATTACGATTAGAATCACCTATTAATAAAGGATATGATTGAATCACCTTGAAATCTAGGTATGATGATGATATTAAGAAAGAAAGGTTTATGTAGGGCTTGTAGTCATCAATGTTAGGGCCTTGGGGGTAAATCTAATACTATGTAATTTTGTTGTGTATAGCTTCTATCTTACAGACATAGGCATAAAGATTCAAGGAGATCCAAGGTTCTCTCACATCAAATGATTCTAGGTTGGCTAAATAACCTAAGATGAATTAAAGCATGTTAGTCTAGAATAACTTGAAGTTGGGACACATGTTCCATGCATGTATAACTTGGCTTAGTAGGATAATACCAAGATTGACAGCTTAGGATGGAGGATCTATACTCTCCTAAAAGATAGCTTGTCTTGGCATTGTAAAATGAATTTCATAGTAGCATGAGTTAGGAGTAGTAATGGTAGCCTATGATGGATGATTTATACTCTCTTATGGGTAGCTTGAACTAGCATGACTTGGTTTGGCCAAGACCATTTCATGGTAGCTTTAGGATGGAGGAATTATACTCTCCTAAGGGTAGCTTGACTTTACATTATAAGATGCAATTCAAGGGTAGCCTGACTTAGGGTCAGTCATGGTAGCTTAGGAATAAGAATTATACTCTCCTAAGGATAGCTTGCATTTGTATTAGAATATACTTGTAAGGGTAGCATGACTTAGTTGTCCTAGGACCATTCATGATAGCTAGGATAGGACACTTGTTCCTTTTCTAGAGTAGCTTAGACATGTATGATAGTGTAGTAAGAAGATAGCATCGTTTACCCTATTAGGGTGTTATTCCTTGGTATCCTTGAATTGAGAAATAGAGTTCATTCGTGGGTTGTGACTTGGCTAGTACTAATAGAGAAGTACCTTATATGAATAGAGACAAATAAGATAGAGGGACTAGTCCCCAACTAGTGAGAATTCATGATAGTCTAAACGAGTACTTAGTGTGGATAGTAGTATGGGATGCTATCCATACATGGCACAAGTATGACTTGAGGCTAGTTGTGAAGGGTCCTCTTATATAGTATAGACATAGCTTGAGTTGTTGCCATAGTTGCCTTCTAATATATGATTGACTAAAGGGGATAGTTCCCTAGTTTACATGAAGTAAGACAATAGTAAGACCAACGTAGGGTGAATATGAAAAGGATGACTTCAAGGTTATGCTTAGTATGAAAGGTATTATGGGATACCTTTCATGCATTACACAAGTATGCCTTGGGGTTACTTGGATGTATGGTACCCTTATGGTAGAAAGAAGCTTAGAGAGTTGACCATGTATATAGACTATGATTCAGATGACTAAAAGGGATGCTTAGCTTGGGTGGTATGATGGGATGCTATTCATGATTTGAACATGTATGCCTTTGAGGGTACTTGAGAATAGTTCTATTATGGCATAGATGACTAAGAGTCAATTATGCTTATTATGATTATGACTTATCTCCTATGCTCATTAACTATGTCTTATGTTGACTTATGATTATATCATGCTTATCTTAGAGATTATGCTATTACTATTCTATTATCTCTTGTGCTTATGTCATGTGTTGACTAACCATTTTGTGATGCTTTTATGACGTTGTGTTAGCTATCATACTTAGTACATTTTTTACTAACATATACTTTACCTACATTCTAATCAAATGTAGGGTTTGGAAATTGAGTGCTACTCATAGAGATAGATTTCTAGAAGTTGCAAGGAACTGAAGATATTGGTGAGTCCTCATAGCTTCGAGGACAACACCCACATTTCCTTTATGTATTTTATTTTCATGTTGAGACTATTGTATGGGGTGTGTCCCAAGAGTTTATTTTAAAAGTTGTATTAGAGGGTTTCAGAAAAATTATAGAAAGACTTCTGCTTGTTTTTATGAAAATGACTTGGATTGTAGAAGTTTTAAATTTCCCGTATTTTCTATTATCTTATGTAATGATATGCTAAGGATTTGTATGAGACCCCTTCGGGGTCAAGTATGCCATGTTATGTCTAGGGGGTACCCCTGGTCTTGACAATAGGTGAGCCTCGTAACATAATTTTGAAATGTTTTCTTTTTGTGTTTAATTTTGACTAACCTTCAATAAATTTGTGTCATAATAATTGTGCTTTGCAGGAAATGGCCAGTGTCACGACCCGGGGTTACCCCTTAGAGGTAACACGACATAATTGACCCCTAAGCGATCGAATACAAGCCCTTAGCATAATCAAGCACATAAAGTAAGAAGAATAATGCGGAAAATTTAAAATAACTTTGACAATAGAAGTAAAACTTCAATATCATTAAGGGAAATTATAAGAATCTACACTTTTTCTCATACACCAACTAAAACATAGGAATACAAAGTTTGGGACTTAGCCCTTTACATCAACAAAGTCTCAATATAAGAGAAGTACAATAGGAACTACGAAATGGGAAATCTGTCCTTGATCTTGAGGACTCACCAGAACATGGAGATAAGCAATCCAAGTCTTCTTCAAGAAAGGAAAATGTAAGCTGCCTAGCCGGAACCTACACTTATCAAAAATGTAGAAGAAGTAGGAGTTAACACAAATATGTACTCAGTATGGAAGCAAGCACAAAATACTTGAAATATGAAACAAAGGA
Source organism: Solanum commersonii (assembly GCA_029007595.1). Taxonomy (NCBI): domain Eukaryota; kingdom Viridiplantae; phylum Streptophyta; class Magnoliopsida; order Solanales; family Solanaceae; genus Solanum; species Solanum commersonii. The sequence goes on from JAJTWQ010000148.1 coordinate 884,901, forward strand.
TATTTTAGTTGAAAAGTATGCATTTGTCAAGTTTGGAAAACAACACGCATTTTCAATGTACAACACAAGCCATTATCACATTTATACTCATTTCAAAGAAACACCAATACCTTAGCAACTCCTAAGGAACACTTGTGCAATGTGTGGTTGGCAGCCCATAATACCAACCCTACTAAGTACTACCTTGAAGCTACCTTGGTCATGCATATCATCTTTAGACCTCATTATAAACAATATTCACAATTAAGGAAATAGTCATGTACATTACTTGAATATAACGAAAGTCATTCATAATATAAAGGAACCATCCCATAACATTCTACTAAGTCTACTTGTGCAATGTGGAAGTGAAGTCCCAAACCCCCACTCCTACTAAGTACAACTCACCAAGATGTCAAAGTGTAGTTCATGTCTCATTCATTATCTTTATTATATAGGGAAGAGTAGCCATAACTGACATAGACAATGTGAGCTACATGAAATCCGATGTCGTGTAACCCCACACATAAAGAAGGTGTCCTACTTGCCTAAGGTAGAACTAAATGTATAGCTAAAAGGTGGATCTACTAGCTAAGTCCTATGTTGGAACATAATTATGGGATAGGGAGATTGCTTCTAGAAACCCAACCTATTGCATTGTCAGAGGAGCTTGTCCCAAGAGTTTATTTTAAAAGTTGTATTAGATGGTTTGAGACAAAGGATAGACAGACTTCCGCTTGTTTTTATTGAAATTACTTCAATTGTAAAAGTTTTCGATTTGCCAGTTTTTTCTATTATCTTATGCTATGATATGATAAGGACTTGTATGACACCCGTTCGGGGTCATGTACAACATGTTACGTGTAGGGGGTACCCTTGGTCGTTACAATAGGTGAGCCTCGAAACATAATTTTGAAATGTGTTTACTTTGTGTTTAATTTTGTATAACTTTCAATAAATTTGTGTTTGAATAATTGTTCCTTGCAAGAAATGGCAAGTGTCACGACCCGGGGTTACTCCCTAGAGGTAGCACGACGTAATTGACCCTGAAGTGGTCGAATATAAGCCCTTAACATAAACTAGCACATAAATTCATAGTTAAGTATAATCCAGAAAATTAAAAAAGACTTTTACTATAGAAGTCGAACTTCATTTTCATTAAGGAAAATCATAATTATCTAGACTGTGTCTCATGCACATCTAAATGATAGAAATACAAAGTTTTGGACTTAGCCCTTTACATCAACAAAGTCTCAATATAAGAGAAATACAACGGGACAACGAAATGTGAAATCGGTCCATGAACTTTAGGACTCACCACAACTTGGCGATAAGCAATTCGAGTCTTCTTCAAGAATGGAAAATCTAAGCCACCTAGCCGGAACCTACGGTTTTCAAAAATGTAGAAGAACCAGGAGTTAACATAAATATGTACTAAGTGTGGAAGCATGCACAAAATACTTGAAATATGATTTAAAAAAAAGGATATTTTAGTTGAAAAGTATGCATTTGTCAAATTTGGAAACCAACACACATTTTCAATGTACAACACAAGCCATTATCACATTTATACTCATTTCATAGTAACACCAATACCGTAGCAACCCCTATGGAACACTTGTGCAATATGTGGTTGGCATCCCATAATACTAACCCTACTAAGTACTCCCTTGAAGTTACCGTAGTCATGCATATCATCTTTAGACCTCATTATAAACAATATTCACAATTAAGGAAATAGTCATGTACATTACTTGAACATAACGAAAGTCATTCCTAATACAAAGGAACCATCCCATAATTACATCCTACAAGTGTACTTGTGCAATGTGGAAGTCAAGTCCCATACCCCCACTCCTACAAAGTACAACTCACCAAGAAGTCATTGAGCAGTTCATGTCTCATTCATTATATTTATTATATAGGGAAGAGTAGCCGTAACCGGCATACACAATGTGAGATACATGGAATCTGGTGTGGTGTAACCCCACACTGAAAGAAGGTTTCATACTTGCCTATGGTATTACTAAATGTATAGTTATAAGGAGGATCCACTAGCTAAGTCCTATATTGGCACATAGTTATGGGTTAGGGAGATTTCTTCTCACATGCTTCGGACCATATGAACTTACATTTCTTTTGAGTAAATGTCTTCAATGTTGAGGAAATCATAGAAAATCCCTTAACAACTCTTCTATAGTAACCAAATAATTTAAAGAAACATCTAATATCCGAAGGGGTTAGAGGTCTACGTCATCTCTTGACCACATACGTTTTCTTAGGATCTACCTCAATACCCTTACTTGAAATAATGTGACCAAGAAAATCCACTAACGTTAGCCAAAACTTACATTTACTATACTTTGTAAAGAGTTGTTGGTCCTCGAGGATAAGGAACACAATCCTCAAATGATCAATGTGGTCATTCTCACTTCATGAATTAATTAGTATATAATCAATGAACACAATCACAAACATATCAAGGTATTGTCTAAATACTCTATTCATCAAATCCATAAATGTCGCCAGAGCATTAGTCAACCCAAATGACATCGCAAAAAATATATAATCACTATATCAAGTTCGAAACACAGTCTTTGGGATTTCATCTTCTTTCACTCTCAATCGGTGATAACGCGATTGAAGTTCAATCTTAGAGAAGTAACTCACTCCATGAAGTTTATCAAACAAATCATCTACCCTTGTAAGAGGATACTTATTCTTAATGGTCATCTTGTTCATTGGCGATAGTCAATGCACATACGAAGAGAACCATCCTTCTTTCTAACAAACAAAACTGGAGCACCTCATGAAGAGATACTTCGTCTGGTCAAACCCTTATCCCACAAATCTATCGATAGTTATTTCAACTCATTAAGTTCTTCTGGAGCCATGAGGTAAGGAGGAATAGAAATAGGTTTGGTATCTGGGAGAAGGTCAATACTGAAGTTTATTTTCCTTTCAAGAGGAATACCAGGTAAATCATCTTGAACACTTTCAGAAAATCTATAATAATGGGGAACGACTTAAGAGTAGGGATTTTGGAATCTACATGCCTCACCTTAGCTAGATGGTACATGCAACCCTTAGAAATCATCTTTATAGCTTTTAGGTAAGAGTCAAACAAAACCTCAAGCACAAAATTATCCCATTTCCACTTTAGGATTAGCTCTTTCGGGAACTAAAACTTGACTACTCGAGTTCTACAATCAATAGAAGCATAACATGAGTACCACCAATCCATCTTAAAGATAACATCAAAATCTAGTATATCAAGATCTACCAAGTCAACAAGAGCAACTCTATGAGAGAAGGAGATGGGATACTCTCTATAGACCCTCTTAGCCACAATAGAATCGTCAACGGGAGGAGAGATAGAAAAATAATCTAACAACACATTCAGAAGAACATCAAACCTCGTAGCCACATAGGGCATCACAAAACACAGGACGACATGGTATCAAGTAAAGAATAAACATCATGTTGGAAGAATTTGAATATATCGGTAACCACATAGGGATAGCCCTCTTGTTCACCACAAATTTAGAGTGCTTAGAATCGGTTTTGCATAGAAGCATTGGAACCTGAACCACTAGGAGGAGCTTTATTTCCCTTTCTTCCATTAGCCGTAAAAATTCGTCAATCCCTCATCTTATGAAAACTTTTACCGCAACCGAAGCAACCATCTGTGCCGGTTAGACACTTACCCTGGTGCTTCATTCGACAGTTAGCAAAGGTAGACATAGGCAATGAAGATCCACTACCATTCCCTACTTGAGGCTTAGGGTTAGATATCCTATATTTTTTTAACTTAGAAAGAGCATTAGAAGGACCTTGACCGGAAAACCTTAGTCGAAACCTAGGACGACCTTCTCCATCATACCTTGCATGATAGAAATTGCCATCATCATTTTTAGACATCTTTGTCACCCTAGATTTTTCCTTTAGGTTTTCCTCTTAGATAGGTTGACCTTGAACCATGAGACAAGAGATGTCCATGTCATTTATGATCATGGCAGTACAACATTCTTTGACCACCATTTGCCCTACGATCGACAACCATTGTAAGGGCATATTTATACAATTGGGAGAACTTCAACGCATATTCCCTCACACTTATACTTCCTTGATGAAGGTTGATGAACTGAAGCACCTTTGCTTCCCTCATCTCAAGGGGAAATAACCTATCAAGAAAACCAACCTTAAACTTCTCCCAATTAAGAGGACGTGCATGTTTTGGTCTCTCTTACTTCCATTGGATGTACCTTACTTGTGCAACACCCTTAAGTTGTTAAGAGGTCAACTCCACCTTTTCCATCGGCACCACTCCAATGATAATTAATTCCTTATAGACCTTATTGATGAGTCCAAGATTTGGACTCATTTAAGGTTTGTTTTGGTAGTTTTAGTGTCCTTAAATGCCTAATTTATGCTATAAACTATTGTTAAAGCGTTGATTTAAAGGTATGTAGGCTAAGGAACAAAGGCAAGGACACTAGTGGGAAAAAGGGAGCAACAAGCTGAAGAAGTTATTAAAAAATATCCTTGTGATCATAAAGACCACTCGGTGAACCGCTGAGTGGCTTTTTAGCCCGCCCAAAGTTCTAGCATACTAGCCCTAGGGAAGAACCAACTTGGCAACATAAATGAGTAATAAGTGCTTCACCGAACGACTCTGCAATGGCAACCTTGATCGCCTAATGTCGCAAAACCTTGAGGACAAATGGGCAATGCAAATCGGTGATGGATTGGAGCAAACGGTGGATTGCCAACTTGTTCGGCGAGGTCCGACTTATCTCGCCCAATGGCTTTTTAGGCCAAAAATTGGGCAACTATAAATTGAAAATTAAAATGAAATTTCAGTATTAATTAATCATTCAATAGTGTTTTTGATCCCCAAGTTTGAGAGTTAGAGTTTTCTCTTAATTTTTCGAGTTCCAGTGTAAACTTTGAAGCTTTTGAGGCTCAAAATTAAAGATTTGTAAGTGGGTTTTTGAATTTACTCATTTTAGACCATTGTAATGACTTGGGAACCTTTACTCAGATCATGGCTAATGCATTTGGTTATTGTTTCTCTATTTTTATGATGTGTAGCTAAAATCCATTTCTTGGGGGTGTGATCATGTATGTATTTGTCTAATTATCTTATGGGTATTGTTGTTTGATGATGAAATTATTGTTTTAACATGGGTTTAATCAGCAACTGTGTTTTAATCTATGAGTTGTAGTTTCAAATACAATTTTAATTTTTAGTTCATGGCTTTCTTGAGATAGAGGTTAAGGAATCAGAGCTAAAGAGTAAATATTCGAATATGGATAGTGATAAAGAAACTCATAAGTATGAATTACTCAGAATAGTAATAGCCAAACGACAAGAATTAAAATATAAACAAGAAAGACTTCAATACAATATATATGCAGGGTGTATGTCAGAAATCTTTGCTAGCCCGAAGGAAAATAATATTTAAACTACAACATGAAATACAAACCATAGAGTATAAACTAAAACATAATTTAAAATGAATAAGGAAGAATTTTCTATAGAAGAAAAAACTTACGAAAACCTGGAAGGATTAAAAATAAAGATAATATTTTCGAACTTAGGAGGAGATATAAAAAGATAGGTGATAGTTTACATCTAATGGTAGAAAAAGAAACAGTAAGATTAGAAGATAGCTTAACTGCAATGGTACGAATAACTAAAGAAAATGAAGAAATAGATAGGAAAGAAGAAATAGAGACAATAAAACAACACACAAAATTAGAACTACAACAATTAGAAGAAGTCAAAAATGATAGGATAATTGCATTAGAAAAAGAATTAGCTATATTAAAAGAATTATATGCAGCTAAACAAAAAGAAAAAGAAAAAGAAACAAAATTAGAAATAGAAATAAAGAAATTTAAGGAACAATGAACCCCAGATATAAGCGTTGATAATATTGATATAAATGAAAACTGCTCAGAACAAGGTTCGGATATAAGCGAAATATATACAGAAATATTAGAAAAAATAAAAGAGACCAAAATGACCGATAACATAGAGATAAATATCGAAGAAATAGAAAATAAAGCAAGTACAAGCACAAGTACAGAAGTAAAAAATCCAAGAACACTGAGTCTGAATTATTACACAGTCAGTTATCAAGAATCAGACAGATACGATACCTTATGGAATAAAATATTAAAAAAAAAATGGACACCATCTACAACATCCAGAAATAATAGTTTTCTAGATTTAGATTGCGTAGCAGACATAAATAAAATAATACAATTATGGGTAGGCTACATATCAAAACAACTAATAGATAATAAAATTGGAATGTTAGAAGTATCAGGATATATAGAAAGAACATTTATAGGAACAATAAAATTATGGTTACAAAATCTAGCAGAAGAAAGTACCAAAATATTAAGAAACAGTAAAAAGATGGATGGAGAAAATGCGACTAAACCCATTGATATATTAAATAAATATGAGATTGCTATAAGAAATGAATTTAGCAGTACTACAACAAAAGTAGAAGAACAAAATAAAGAAAAACAGTTACATCGAAATTTGATGTTAAAATTAGCCATATGTAATATGTGCTACATAGATGAATATACATGCGTATTTAGAGAATATTATTATAAAGGAACATATGACACAACAGAGGCACAAGAAATAAGAAAATTGTATTTTACAAAATTACCAGAACCATTTAGTTCTAAAATAATAAAAGACTGGAATAATGCAGGACTACAAGATATACTAGGAGCAAGAATAAGATATTTACAAAAATGGTACTCAGAAATATGTGAAAAATATAGAGAAGACATAAAAATGGAAAAATCAATAATAAAAAACTTAGTATGTTGTAAAGATAGGATAGCACCACAATTCGGATGTAATGATAATTATTATCAAAAGAAATACAGAAAACCAGGAAATTTAAAAAATTTAAAACCCAATATAAGTATAAAAGACCATGAAGAAGATACTATATAAAAAATACTAAAGCCAAAAGACCTTTTAGACCAAAGAAAAAAATAACAGAATGTACATGTTATAATTGTGGAAAACTAGAACATTTAGCTAGAGATTGTAAATTACCCAAGGATCCAAAAATAAAACAAATATCTGAAATAATAATTAATGACGACATATACACCCAAATAGATCATATAGATTATGAACTAGATAGTGATGATAGTATATATGAATTTGATGATAATATAGGTGAACTTGAACAGAATGAAATACCTGAAAACGAAGAACATAATAATGACTGATAAAGATGTACAAATAATAAAAGAAGAATATACGAACGAAGAATGGATAGAACAAAAAGTAATATTTGATGTTAATATATTTGAACAAATAAAAGGAAAAGAATTAGATCTCCGTGTAGAAAAAATATTTAAGTTACCCTTAATAAGAAATATATTTAAAAGACAAAAAGAAGAAGATTATGTAGTAAGTCAAAAAGAACATATAATAGACTATAAATACACCAAAGGAAAAGCAAGAATACCTATAATAAATAAACGAATAATAAATAAAGAAATACAAGAAATTAAAGCTAAAGACCCTATAAAATACGTACACTTAGGAGGAACAGAGATATTAATAAAAGTCTGTTTTAGAGAAGGAATAGATACACCAATAGAAATATATTTAGCAGATGATAGAATAATAGAACCAATAGAAAGAAGTATTATAAGTGCAGTAAAAGGAAATTTGGTATACCAAAAATTTAAATTTATAATTAGTGCTAATTATTCAGTAGCAATAGATGATAAAAACATAGATAAATCATTACTATTATATTGGAAAATGTCAGGAATAGAGTTAGCCCCAGGTAGTAAAATATTTACAACTCGTTGTAAAAACGTATATGTACTCACAACAAAACACAAAATAACAGCCAAAAATAAGATAAATAAAATAAAAATAGAAGATCCTTTCTAACAGATCGTAACAGTAATAGATAATAATGATAACAGTTACAAAGAAATAGACATAGAAGAAGATTTAGAAATAGTGAGTGATAGAATCAGTACATCAAAAAGAATAAAAAATACAGATAAGAATGAAAATACATCCCAACCTTAAAGAAAATCAGTAGAATATCACCAAATAAAAGAAATCGAACCATACCACTATTATATAACCGGAATAATAGAACAAAGGAAGCATATTATTATAATAAATACTGGACAAGAAGAAAATTACATACCAAGAGAACTAATAGATGAAGAAGAAATAATGTCTAAAAAACAAAGTTGTCCTGAACTACCAAAAGAATTGTCATACATAGAGGACACAACTGAAAAAGAAGTAATTATAGGAGGAATAATTATATTAATAAAATTCACAGTATATCAAGGAAATAACATAACATTAGGAATAAAATGGCTAGAAGAAATGAAACCATATAGCCTAGAAAATATGCAATTAATTATAACTTATAAAAACAAAAAAGTCATAATAAAAAGAGCATTATGAAAATTTATATACTTGCAAAAATAATAGTAGAAAATTATTATAACAGATACTATACTCTAATGTTAGATACAGGAGCAGAAACAAATATGTGTAAACATAACTGTCTACCAGACGAAAAATGGGAAAAACTAAAAACCCCTATAGTAGTAACAGGATTTAACAATGAAGGAAGTATGATAACATATAAGGCAAAAAATATAAAGTTACAAATATGGGATAAAATATTAACTATAGAAGATATATACAACAACAACAACATACCCAGTGAAATCCCACTAGGTGGGGTCTGGGGAGGGTAGATTGTACGCAGACCTTACCACTACCTCGTGGAGGTAGATAGACTGTTTCCGAGAGACCCTCAGCTCAAGTACATCACATCCAAGTAAAAGGGGAGGGGAACAGTGTATAAAGCATAACATCCAATAAGAAAGATAGTGAATAATCAACCAAGGAGATAATAACATCAGTGAAATACTGTGGGAAGTGCGGCTCGGTAAACAACAAAAGGCTATAGGTATCACAAACAAGAACTGCACATGCAAGACTAGGACAACTACAAACGCTAACAATACGCTACCCCTACTAACCTACAACCTTAATACGCGACCTCCACTCCTTCCTATCTAGAGTCATGTCCTCGGTAAGGTGAAGCTGAGCCAAGTCCTGCCTAATCACCTCTCCCCAATACTTCTTAGGCCTACCTCTACCCCTCTGCGTACCCTCTACAACCAACCCCTCGCACCTCCTCACTGGGGCGTCTGCGCCCCGTCTCTTAACATGTCCAAACCATCTCAATCTCGCTTCCCTCAGCTTATCCACCACAGAGGCCACTCCCACCTTTTCCCGAATAACCTCGTTCCTAATCTTATCGCTCCTAGTGTGCCCACACATCTCTCTCAACATCCTCATCTCCGCAACATGCATTTTTTGGACATGTTCGTTCTTGACTGGCCAACACTCCGCTCCATACAACAAGGCTGGTCTAACTACCACTCTGTAGAACTTACCTTTAAGTCTAGATGGGATTTTCCTATCACACAAGAATCCAGTGGCAAGCCTCCATTTCATCCAAGCTACCCCAATGCGATGTGTGACATCATCATCGATGTCACCGCTTCCTTGGATTACAGACCCAAGATACTTAAAACTTTCTCTCTTAGAAATGATCTGTGTGGCAAGTCTCACTTCCACCTCTGCCTCCTCCACCACATCACTGAAATTGCACCTCAAATATTCTGTTTGTTCCTACTCAACTAGAACCCTTTGGACTCCAACACTTGTCTCTACACCTCCAACCTCGCATTAACTCTGTCTTGCGTTTCATCAATCAGTACTATGTCATCCACAAATAACATACACCATGGGACTTCCTCCTGAATCGACCGTGTCAACTCATCCATCACCAAAGCAAATAGAAAGGGGCTAAGAACAGATCCCTGATGCAGCCCCATCTCAACTGGGAAATGTTCCGAGTCTCCTCCGACCGTTCTAACCCGGGTCTTGGCTCCACCGTACATGTCTTTTATCGCCTAATATAAATCATCGGTACACCTCTAGCCTCTAAGCACCTCCAGAGTACATTCCTCGGTACTTTGTCATAGGCCTTTTCAAGGTCAATGAACACCATATGAAGGTCTCTCTTCCTTTCTCTATATTTTTCTACCAGTCTTCATATAAGATGAATGGCTTCGGTAGTCGATCGTCCTGGCATGAATCCAAACTGATTCTCCGAGATGGACACCCTTCTTCTCACCCTCATCTCCACCATTCTCTCCCAGATCTTCATAGTATGGCTTAGCAATTTGATACCCCTGTAGTTGTTACAGTTCTGGATATCGCCCTTGTTTTTATACAACGGAACCATTGTACTCCACCTCCATTCATCAGGCATCTTTGCTGTCTTAAAAATAACATTAAACAGCCTGGTTAACCACTCTATACCTGCCTTGTCCGCGTTCTTCCAAAAATCCACTGGAATCTCATCGGGTCCGGTCGCTCTTCCCCTGCTCATCCTACTAATAGCACGTATAACCTCCTTGATCCTAAAACACCTACAGTACCCAAAGTCCCAAAGTCCTTCAGAGTGCGCCAAATCATTCAATACAATGTCTCCACCCCCTTCTTCATTTAAAACTTTGTGAAAGTATCTTCGCCACCTCTGCTTGATGGAGATTTCATCCACCAATACTTTGCCTTCCTCATCCTTGATACATTTCACTTGGTCCAAGTCGCGAGCCTTTCTCTCTCTTGCTTTTGCGAGCCTATACAATTTCTTATCCCCACCTTTGTCCCCTAACTCATCATACAAGCGTTCGAAAGCTGTCGTCTTAGCCTTCGTAACTGCTAACTTAGCTTCTGTCTTTGTCTTCTTATAAACTTTCCTCAGCGCCCGCTTCACTTCCTCGTCTACGCATTCCACCCACTCAGTGTAAGCAGCCTTCTTCGCTTCCACTTTACCTTGGACTTCCCCATTCCATCACCAATCTCCTTTATGGCCTCCAAAGTTACTCCTTGATACCCCTAAGACCTTTGAGGCAACTTCCCTAATGCAACTAGCTGCTTTATTCCACATGGCGTCCACGTCCCCGCTACCACTCCAAGCCCCCATCCCAATCAACTTCTCACGCATCTCCCAAGAGAGGGCAGGGGTCAAGCCACCCCATTTAATCCTCGGTCGATCAAATGCAATCTTCTTCCTCCTAGCCCTCCTGATTTCCAGGTCCATCACCAAAAGCTTGTGTTGGGTGGTAATATTTTCACTTGGGATAACCTTGCAGTCCTTAAAGAGGCCTCTATCGCCCTTCCTAAGGAGAAAGTAATCTATCTAAGTCTTAGCTACCGAGCTACGAAAGGTAACGAAGTGGTTCTCCTTCTTTGAAAAGCATGAGTTAGCAATCACCAACTCAAAAGCTTTAGCAAAATCTAGAAGCGAAGTTCCACCCCCATTCCTCTCCCCAAAACCAAAGCCTCCATGGACATCATCAAAGCCATTAGAAGTTGTCCCGATATGGCCATTAAAATCTCCACCAATGATAATTTTCTCGGTGTTCGATATCCCTCTAACTACCTCATCCAAATCCTCATAAAAGAGCTTCTTGGCCTCCTCGTCCAAGCCTACTTGGGGTGCATAAGCACTAATAACACTAAAAGTACATCCTCCAATGACTAGCTTAACGATCATCAACCTATCATTGATCCTCCTAACCTCCACCACTTGCTCCCTCAAATCCCAGTCCACTAAAATACCCACTCCATTTCTATCCCTTAAGCCCCCTGAATACCACAACTTAAACCCGTCTACAACCCGAGCCTTGGCACCTACCCACCTCATCTCTTGGACACAAGCTATATTTATCTTTCTCTTCTTGAGAATTTTCACTAGCTCTAAGGACTTCCCCGTCAACGAACATATGTTCCATGATCCTACCCTCAAATTATGGGAACCCGTAATCCACTTACCCCTACCTTCCCTCTTCCTCGGCCTCAACTGAAGACATGATTCAATACCACCATCAGGAACCAAATCCACTAGAAAGATACTGAATCTAATGTACAATCTACACAGGGATACACTTAAATTGTCAATCAGAAACAACCAAAAAATAAAAATCCAGATAATCAAAGTGTGATGTACAATGCACAATCAATTAACCTTAAAATCTTCTCCTAAGTTCTTCAAATTATTGCAAGATGGGTGTAATTACCTACCAAGCACGACTAAATTAGTTAACAGACAGGGATTCAAAGTGGAAAACAAGAACACCAATCCGCAATACAAGGCCCAAAAAATAGGTTCAGTGCAAGAAGGAGAGGGAGAAAGGATAGATAGAACCTGGTCTTTGGCGATTTTTCAGCCAGATCTAGTTGGTCTCCGGCGACAAACAATTCGCCGGAGCTTAGCTTGCCTTCGCCGGAGTTGGTTGCTCGCCGGAGCTCCTGTCTGTTGTTCACGTCCTCGCTGGAGCGAAGGAGACCAGAGATAGAAGCTCGCCGTTCGCCGGTCGGAGCTGGTCCTCGCGATGTTTCTGGCCAGCGCAGCCTTCGCTTGCCGGATTGGATGTGGCGCCCAGTTACCGGCCGCGATGTCGCGGCCTTTCGCCCGGCCGGCGCCAGTCGGAAGCCACCGAGCGACTAGAGAGATCGAAGAGAGAGAGAGAGAAACGAAGAGAGAGAAAGAGCCGTTCTGTCCTATAGAAGATATATATAGTTATGAATTCATAAATAAAGATATGCTTTTAGGAATGCCGTTTTTAGAAAAACTATATCCTCACATAATCACAGAAACACATTGGTGGTTTACCACACTAAGTAAACAAAAAATATGAGCAAAAAGAGTAGCTAATAAAAATAGAAAATCCACACCATGGATTAAAGGAAGTGAAAAAATAACTCAAAAATTAGAAAATATAAAAGAAAGCAACCATAGTATAGAATTAATAATATTTTCAATAGACAAGATAAAATTAATTCAAGAAAAATTAGAAAAATTATATAGCGAAGATCCCTTAAAAGGATGGGAAAAAACATAAAACAAAGGTAAAAATTGAACTAATTGATGAAAATAGTATAATAACCCAAAAATCATTGAAATATAATTTCAACGATTTAAAATGCATCTAAATGAACTATTAGAACATAAATATATTCAGGAAAGTAATAGTACACATACAAGCCCAACATTTATAGTAAATAAACACAGTGAACAAAAACGAGGGAAAAGTCGTATGGTTATTGACTAAAGAAATCTAAATGCAAAAACAAAAACATATAATTACCCTATACCAAACAAAGTATTAAAAGTAAGACAAATACATGGTTATAATTATTTTAGAAAATTTGATTGTAAATCAGGATTTTACCATTTAAAGCTAGAATAAGAATCTAAAAAATTAACAGCATTTACAGTACCACAAGGATTCTATGAATGGAACGTATTGCCTTTTGGATACAAAAATGCACCAGGAAGATATCAGCATTTTGTGGATAATTATTTTAACCAGCTAGAAAATTGCATAGTATATATAGATTATATATTATTATATTCAAAGATAGAAGAAAACCATATAAAATTATTAGAAAAATTCATCCATATTATAACATACTCAGGAATAAGTCTAAGAAAAAAGAAAGCAGAAATAATGAAAAATCAAATAGAATTTTTAGGAATACAAATATATAAAAATGCAAAACCATATAGTTCAAAAAATAATAAATTCTGAAGAACGCATAGATATAAAAAAGAAATTACAATCATTTTTAGGATTGGTCAATCAAGTTAGAGAATATATACCCAATTTAGCGAAAAATCTTAAGCCATTACATAAAAAATTTAAAAAGTATGTAGAATACTAATTCAACAAAAAAGACCAAGAACAAATACAAAAAATAAAAATATTATGTAAAAAACTACCAAAGTTATACTTCCCAGACGAAAGCAAAAAAATTATATACATAGTAGAATCAAATGCCAGTGAAATAAGTTATGTAGGAGTATTTAAATACAAATACGATAAAGAAAGAATAGAACATCATTGTAGATACTATTCAGGAACATTTACAAATCCCAAAATAAAATGGGAAATAAATAGAAAAGAATTATATGTACTATATAAATGTTTATTAGCTTTTGAACCATATATTGTCTATAACAAGTTTATTGTAAGAACAGATAATACGTAGGTGAAATGGTGGATTACAAGGAAAATACAAGATTCAGTAACAACTAAAGAAATACGAAGACTAGTATTGAATATACAAAATTTCACATTTACAATAGAAGTGATAAGTACTGACAAATATGTCATTGCAGATTACATATCAAGACAAAGCTACTCAAACGGATCTAGACAACGAAAATACAATTGAAAAAATATTGATTACAATGACATTGCTTTGTACAAAGTTAGATACAATGGATAAAGAGCTACAACAGATAAAAAGTCAGCAACATGACGATAAACATGCGGAGCTAAGTCCATCGGATGACTCAAAAATTTCAGAGCTAGAAGGTGACGATGGGAAACACCGAAAAACCCAACCTAACAGTTTGTTACATGCAGCTACAGGAACAGCTAGTACCTCTGCAACAAAAGAGGAAAACAAAATAAGATATGCCAATGCAAATATGACCAAACTATTTGACAAACCATTTATACCAAAAACCCAAAAAGACATATTCATACCACCTCAGATTAATATGTACAAAGAAAGTTTAGGACAACATAAACAAACATACAACCACATAACCCGAGCCTATATAGAAAACATCCACAAAATACAAACATTTTTAAATCTAAACCCCAGATCCACAAATACTAAAATCCCTAATGAAGACTATATTACCCAAAATCTACAAGGATATAACAAATTGATTGCACAACCATGTACCAACACCAATCTAGTAGGAACTTGTTACCATTATAGACTACTAAGCACAGTATATACCGCAACAGGAGATGAGATATCAACAATTCCAGAACTACATAAAGCATTTATGCATTATAAACGAATTACAAAAGGAACCTTATTTTGTATAAAATTTTATTCAGCACCAGCCGAAATACTATATGATGAGATTAAACCAATTATACAAGTGATAAAGATAGGATTAACAAGGGAGATGATCATCCCAGAGAAAATAGAAAAACAAGAAGAAATTCAAAAGATAGAAATCCGAGCATTTATGCAAGGAAAAGAGTTATTGGCCTAGCCACAATATTAAATGAGTTAGCAACAAATTATTTAAGCGGAAATACAATATGGAGCTACTACGCTAGAGAACAAATGATGATTTATTCAAATTGTAGAGAAACTAGACCAGGAGATATGGAAGAGATAAGACAGTGGTTATTAAGCTTACTAAAACCAGAGTAAAAACCAACAACAAGAGCTATACAACAAAACTTTATTTTAGCAGAGATAATGACAAACTATTGTAGAGCTATCAGACACAAATATCCAGATCACCAATGCTCAAAATGCTATGGAGAAGACAATATAATTCCAGCTGTCAATCTGGAATAAAAATTGGCTGATAAGATAATCAAGACAAGAAGATAGTGGAAGATAGTGGAAGAAAGTGGAAGATAGTGGAAAGAAGATAGTGGAATTTAGTGGAAGAAAAAGCTAAAGTAGAAGATATATATTAATAAATGTAACGTGTACATTATGTTTATCCTTTTTGTAAGAATCCTATGTAAATTAGTGCGGATATGGAAATAGTATAGGACAAAAATGTAAAGTAATCATAGTTAGATAAAGTAACTATAGTTTAGAAAAAGTAACTATAGTAAAGTTACTTATATGTGTATATATAGGAGAGCCATAAGGCAAAGATGGGCAAGACTTTCTACACAGAAAGCAAAGCCTTTTGTACTAAATATTCTCTCAATAAATATTTTTCAAGCTAAACTTTGTTTAAAAATGGATCAACATACTCAAGATACTACACAGGTACATCTATTTATGATTATACACATACTCATGACTATGAATAGCTAAATCTTTGATTCCTGAATATCATGATATTGATAAGATAGACTTATATTAGTTATTATACACTAGATTTATTGTCAAATGTTTTTAAGTTTGTTCACATGAGGAAAGAAAAGAAAACTTCCGACTATGCCATCCTATAGTTGAAACCGTAGGCAGGAGAAGCCGTGAGGAAGTAAACACAGTTGAGGCGCTGTAGGAAGAAAGTATTTTCGAAAATACGATGTTAACAGTGACAAGAAAACGTTTGAAAATAATCTAGTTATAATAATCTGATATAGATACTATCTGTCAAGACCATGGTATGCAGGAATTACATTTAGAAAAAATGTTATGACTTATTTGCATGATGAAATGATTTTAGCATATGAAATATTAATCTTGCATATACTCAAAACTATACCAGTAGAAATAAAAAGGATCATATGGGAAAAAATATTTGTAGAAGAAGAAGAAGAATTAATAAACCAAATATGGTACGACATAGATGAACTAAATAGAATGAAAAATGAAATTATAGATTTTAATCTAAGTGACCTAGAAATTCAATACTCAGACTAATGATAAATCAAGAATACTTAGAATATTGGCAACAAACTATAACAGATAGCCCTACTAAGTAATCTAATAAAAAGAAACATAGAAACATTCCAACAAACCCACGATATAGAATATATAGAATATATATTGGAAAATATAAAAGAATTTTTGACTTCTGTACTTGTGCTTGTACTTGCTTTATTTTCTATTTCTTAAGTATTTATCTCTATGTTATCGGTCATTTCGGTCTCTTTTATTTTTTCTAATATTTCTTTATATGTTTCGCTTATATGTAGGTATTGAGTTAATATGGGTTCAACTCTAGAGAGTGAATCTTAAACTCAATTCTTCGCATCTAGCTCGAGATAGTTGATGCATCCACTTGCTAATTCCTATTTAGACAATCATCCTATGGGGGCACATAGGTAAGGGTTAAAGAGATTACTACTAGAAACTCGATCTCTACTAACCGGAGAGCCTCCATCTTAATATACTCTCGGTGCTAGGCATAAATCCCAAGGAATAGTCATGTCTTACTTGTTCTTATTATCCATGGAAGGCACGTCATCTTGCAAATCAAAGCTAAGTTTCATTAGTATAGCTCTTCATCTTTGATTGAATTAGGTGAGAAGACCTTACAACCTTAGAATCCATTCTCTGTAAGAAAACCTTTTACAATGATGCTTTAATCCCTATATGAGAAAATCCTTTCATAACACAACATTAACACCATTAGTGATACTTTACTCTCAAAGCATCCTTAAAACATTTACATAGATTTCATAAAGACATGCATAATTCCATAATTCACCTTTCGAGGTTCAAAAACCAATTTCAATCATCACATCAGAAAACATGGGTTAGATATGGAAGTCATCATAAAATGATGTGATTGTATCACTTTATGCATGATTTCATAAAACACTTCTCCCATAATCAAAAACCTATATAACATGATCATAATTTTGAAAACATGGAAATTTGCATGGGTTAATATCAAATTCATCATAAAATAATAGTTTTTCATCGATTCGTACAAAACATATCATAATTCAACCATTTAAATCAGTAATCAAGAGAATTCATGGCAATTGCAGAAAACTCTTAACTCAATTGGGGATTACTAACTTTGAAAATAGGAGAATTTGGAACTCCATGAATGGAAGAATCCATGGATGAAAACTATCATACATCAATACCAATTACTTATCTTCAATGGAGGAATGGAAACTTGACTTGATACCTTATGTTGAATCCTTCTTCTTTAAACTTTCTAGAGAGATATATATTTTGGATAGGAGATTGTTCTTCTTTGAGAAATTTGAGTGATTTCTATTGGGGAAATTTTGGGGTTAAAATACTTATATAGTGGCCTTAATGAAGGGTACAACAACGTAGTACATGGATAAAATAATAAGGAAAAAACCCAACTACTAATAACACTAACTTGATTTGGTGGAGTTAGACATGTTAGATTTTGATGTTATTTTGGTTATGGATTTGTTGCATGTATGTTATACCTCTATCAATTGTAGAACTTGGATGGTTATATTCCAATTTCCAACAAAGCCTTATCTTAAAGTGGAAGGGGGGAAATTCTATTCCTAGAGGCCAATAAGTCTTTTGCTAGGAAAATGATCTCCAAAGGGTGTATTTACCATATTTTTAGGGTGAGGGATGTTGAATCCGAAAACCCTTCTCTAGAGTCGATTCCGGTAGTGATGAGTTTATGGATTATTTTCCCGGTGACATACCCGGTATTCCTCCCGAGTGGGAAATAGATTTTGGTATTGTCCTTTTACTAGATACACAACCTATCTCCATTCCTTCTTAAATAATGCTTCTAAGGGAGTTAAAAGTAGAATTAAAAAAATTTGTAGGTAAGAGTTTTATCCGACCGAGTATCTCTCCATAGGGTGATCCGATATTTTTCTTTAGAAAGAAGAACGGGACTCTTATAATGTGCATTGATTATCGTCAATTGAATAAAGTGACCATCAAGAATAAATATCCTCTTTACAGAATTGATGATTTGTTTGACCAACTTCAAGGGGCTAGCTACTTCCCTAATATTAATCTTTGTCCGGGTTATCACCAATTGAGGGTGAGAGGGGATCATATTCAAAAGACGGCCTTTAGAACCCGGTATGCTCACTATGAATTTGTGGTTATATCACTTGGGTTGACTAATGCTCCGATGACATTTATGGATTTGATGAATAGAGTGTTTAGGTAATACCTAGACATGTTTGTGATTGTGTTTATCGATGTTCTTTTAATCTATTCGCGAAGTGAAAATAAACATGTGGACCATTTTATAATTGTGTTATAGGTTTTTAAGGACCACCAACCTTTTTCAAAGTTTAGCAAGTGTGAATTTTCGTTAAGGTTCGTAGCTTTCTTGGTCATATTGTGTCAAGCAAGGGTATTGAGTTAGATCATAAAAAGGCAGATGCGGTCAAGAGTTGGCCTAGACCTTTAACTCCTTCTGACATTAGAAGGTTTTTGGGATTGGCCGGTTACTATAGGAGGTTTTTTGAGGGGTTTTCCTTCATTGCTTCTCCGTTGACGGCTTTGACTCAAAAGAAGACTAAGTTTGAGTTGTCGGAGGCTTGTGAGAAAAGCTTCAAAGAGTAGAAAGACAAATTTACTTCCGCTCCGGTGTTGACCTTACCGGAGGGTACACATGGTTTTGTTGTCTATTGTGATCCCTCTAGAGTGGGATTGGGATATGTCCTCTTCCAAAACGATAAAGTGATTTCCTACGCTTTAAGGAAACTTAAAGTCCATGAAAAGAATTATCCTACCTATGATCTTGAATTAGTGGTGGTTGTATTTTCCTAGAAAATATGGAGACACTACTTGTATGGGGTCCATGTGGATGTCATCACCGATCAAAAAAGTCTTCAATAATAGATTTTCCATGGGTAGTGTGGCTTATGTAGATGAGGAAAAGAATGAGTTGGTTCGTAAGGTGCATAGGTTTGCCCTACTAGGTGTTCAAATAGTGGATATCGCCAAGGGTGGTGTCATGAATCATAGTGGCTCCGAATCATCCTTTGTGATGGATGTGAAGGCTAAGCAAAGCCTTGATCCTATCTTGGTTGAGTTGAATGAGGTTGTACTCAAAAAGTCCATTGAGGCTTTCTCCCATGGGGTAGATAGGGTATTGAGGGATCAAGGTAGGTTATGTGTTCTAAATGTTGACTACTTGAGAGAGCAAATTTTAGAAGAAGTCCATACTTCTTGGTATTCTATTCACCCATGAGCCTTAAAAATGTACCGCGATCTACGACAAGTCTATTGTAGGAACGGTATGAAGAAGGATATTGCGGTATTATTAGCCAAATATCCTAATTATCAACAAGCTAAGGTTGAGCACTAATGGCCAAGAGGCTTGTCACAAGATATTGCCATTCCAACTTAGAAGTAGGAAGATGTGAACATGGATTTTATTGTCGACTTGCCATGTAATAGGCGGCAACATGACTCGATATGGGTAATACTGAATCGTATGACTAAGTCTGCATAGTTCATTCCCGTCAAGGTCTCTACTTTGGTAGAAGACTATGCCAAGTTGTGTTTAAGTTAGATAGTGAAGTTGCATGGGTACCTTTATCTATTATTTCGGATCGGGGCACTCAATTTACTCCACACTTTTGGATGTCATTCCAAAAATGGCTTGGTACTAAGGTTAAGTTTAGCACAACTTTTAATCCCCAAACCAATGGGCAAATGGAGCGTACCATCCAACCATTAGAGGATATGTTAAGGGCATGTGTAATAGATTTCAAAGTTAATTGGGATGACCACTTTCTATTAACAGAGTTTGCCTACACTAATAGTTATCACTCTTGTATTAATATAGCTCCCTTTTAGGCTCTCTATGGCAGAAGATGTAGGTCCCCTAAAACATAGTTTGAAATAGGGGAGGTTTCTCTCCTAGTCTCGGATGTGGTGTATAAGTCCATTGAGAAGATTCGAGTAATGAGGGAGAGGTTGAGAACGACCCATATACGGCAAAAGTCAAATGCCGATGTTAGAAGAATAGATTTAGAGTTTGTCTTTCCATGATTGGGTTTATTTTTAAGTCTCTCCCATGAAGGGTATTATGAGGTTTGGAAAGTAGTGAAAACATAGTCCTTGGTTTGAGGAGTGTGGCAAAAGTTGCATATGAGTTGGATTTGCCAAATGATTTGGCATTGGTGCATCTGATGTTCTATGCCTCAATGTCAAAGAAATGTATTCGGGATCGATCAACCATATTCCCCTTGGGGGATTTACAGATTAAAGAGAATCTTGCTTATGAGGAGGTGCCAGTTGAAATTCTAGACCAGCAAGAGAAGAGGTTGAGAAATAAAGAAGTTGCCTTCGAGAAGGTTTTATGCAGAAATCATTTAGTTCAGGGTGCTACTTGGGAGACCTAGGCTGATTTAAAGTCCAGATATCCTCATCTCTTTCCTACTACTCCTATACAAGCTTGAGGTAAATAGTTCCTCTTGAGATTTAGTTTTTTGTTAGTCATGTGTGTATGTGTGTTCTTCCATGGTTTTCTCATGTTATGCATGTTCTTGAAAAATTCAGGTTTAGTAACAAAATGAGTTTTTATGTTTTATGTTCCTTATGTTGTTCTGCATTTAGTATTAGTTGCCTATTTGATGTCATGACATGAGTTTATGAAGAATCTTTGGTATGCTTTTGAGAATATTACATATTGGCTCCATGATATTGTGTTGAGCATGCGTTTAGTTGGAGAAGGTAGTTCCTCCTATGAATATGAGAAAGTTTGAGTTTCATGAATAATGGGTTGCTAGATATAGTTCCTACTTCGTTATGTTGCATTGATTATGTTTTAGATGGAGGTGAAGTTTCCTCCTTTGAATTGTGCATTATTTTGATGCTTCATGCATGTTGGCTGCTAGTTTTGAGTCTTTAATTTTGTACAGTGTCTAGATCGTCATTTGAGGACGAATGAGCCCAAGGGGGAGATATTGTAACACTCCGGAAACTAGTAGGCTAAACTAGAGCTTAAAATGAGGATTAGAGTTGTAAAGTACCTCCTCGTACCTAAAACAAATATAAGGTTTCGTGTTAGATTGTCAAGGTACGACCCTCAAGAACAACCATGGGTCCTTGTAGGAGATCGTATAAGGCTACCTAGGAGTGATGCATGGAGGTAACCCATGCCTCGTGGCTCAGCCCACGACCTGTGGGTGAGGGGTTGTGGGTTAAGCATGCCAAAAATAGGTCTCGTAACCTCTACCCACTATTCACCAGCAGGCCATGTAGGTCCATCCACAGAACGTTGTCGTGGGTAAGGCCTGTAACTGCCATTTGGCAGTTACACTTAGGGGAATTATGTCGTTTTCCAGTTTTCATTAATATTAAGTGACATCTTTTTACATTAAATTAGACTAACTATATAAGGTTTTTGAAGTCAACAAATTAAGTCATCTTCCTCATAATTCCAAATCTAAAAAGAAACACTAAAATCCTCTCAAACAATTCTCTTTCTAGCTCTCCAAGGAAGAGGAAGAAGGAAGGTTAAGCTAGGGTTGAAAGAGCAAGGTTTTCTAGACAATTTGATTGGGATTTATAGCCAAGATATTGTAATCCTTAATCCATGGATAGAATTCATCCATGGAGTCTCTTCAAAACGCCAATTTCAAAGATAAAAATTTCCCAAAAGCTAGGGTTTTACTCCAACTCATGGATTCCTTTAAAAATGATTATATTGATTTAAATACTTTATATTTTGATTTAATTGATGATTTATTATAGTTTTATGATAATAATCTCCTAATAATCCATGAAATTCCCATATTCCCAATTTCTTACCTTGTGATATGGCTGAAGTTTAGAAAGAAGAGTAATACGAGAATATACCTATAGTAATTGAACTAATTAAATCATGCTATTGTTAATCTCTAATGTAATATTTCCAGATGTCTTGAATGAATAGGATCTATGGTCCTTGAAGGGCAAAGTATGAGAATTATGCATGATTATGAGGGTTATCTCTATGCTTTAAGAACACTTTGAGAGTACAGTGAATATTAATATGATCTACTGGTTGTGTTGTTGAAGGTTATCCTCATGTACATAGTTATGTATGAATATGATATGATGTGAAAGTTTTTCTAACAATATGATGATTTTAACGTTGAAAGTCTATTCTCACTTATTGAATCTAAGAGTTATAGAATGAGTTATATTTGATTGAGTGTTAAGACATTCACCCATGAGTATGAACTTAAGTCAAGACTTAATATGAACCCCGTGGGTATTAATGCTTAGCACCAAGTAGATAGTAATATGATATGGAAGCCCTCACGTTAGTAGAGGCTGTGTTTCAAGGAGAAATCTGTTGGGATTGATGCCGTCACGTTAGTAGAGGCCGAGTTTTATAGTAGCAATCCCCTTTTCCCATAAACTATGTACCCTCATAGGTCTTTATCTAGTGGATCCACCTAAGCTAAGAGTATGGTTCTTCCTTAGGCAAGTAGGACAACCCCTTTTCGGTGTGGTGTAGACATTGGATTACATGTTTAGCTCACACGATCTATGTCGATTAAGGCTTATCCCACTATGATAGTATGAACAAGAATATGAATTATGAACAATAGTTAGTCAATAAGCTTTACATAGTATGTGTGAGAGTAGGGGATCTTATTCATACATTGCACAAGTATGGTTTAAGGGTATTTATGGTATGTTCCTCTTATGGTATGATGATTTATAAGTTGAATATGCTTATGACTTATGCTCTTCCATTATATTCAAAATGATGCTTTAACTTAGTAAATTCTATGCATTCAACTAAAATGTCCCTTTTAGCATGTTTTCATGATATTATGCATGGCTATCATACTTAGTGTACATTTCTGTACTAACCCATATTTTCCTATATTTTCCCCCAAGAGTAAGGTCCGATTGTCAAGGTGGTCCCCATTGTGACTAGAGGTTGGATTTGTTCATTTCTCCTTGCTTGTGGTGAGTCCTTATGATTCGAGGACATATATTATCATTGTAGTTCCTTTTGTTGTATTTCACTTTTAGATTATGTTGTATGGCTGTGACCCTATTTGATTTGAATATTGCAATAGTTGCTTAATTGAGATAACTCTAAACTTCCGCTTTCCTTTATGAAAATTTTGGACTTGAAATGCATTTTAACTTTTATTGTTCTATTACTGATGTTATGATATGCTAAGTGGCTTACATGGAGCCTTTCGGAGTTCTATGTGCCTTGTGACATCTAGGGTGTACCCCTAGGTTGCGACACCTTCATGGGTGAAATTTTCAAGTAAACCAACATATAGGAGATCTACACCTTCTACCATTTAGAGCCTCAAATTGAGTCATACCAATACTAGAGTGATAGCTATTGTTACATGCAAACTGAATAAAAAAAAAGGAAAGTGATCATCCCAATTACCCTTGAAATCAATCATACAAGTTCTCAACACATCTACTTGTGTTTTGATAGTACACTCCAATTACCCATCAGTTTGGGGATGAGAGGTTGCACTAAGCTTGACACAATACCAAGCCCCTTTTGAAAAGATTTGCAGAATTGATACGTGAATTTGTTACCATGATCGGAGATAATGGATAAAGGCACTCCATACAACTTTACGATTTCTATCAAGTACAACTTGGCATTATCCTCTACCAAATAAGAAACCTTGATGGGAATGAAAAGGGCTTATTTCATCATTCGATCTACTATAACCCAATTTGAGTCATTGTGTCATTGGGTGCGAGGCAAACCCACTGTAAAGTCCATATTCAAATCTTTCCACTTCCAAGTAGGAATGCTAGTGTCTTGGGAGAAACTAGGAATGTCTTGGGATAAACCTCCCAGTTTTTCATGTTCAACCTTCACTTGTTGACAATTAGGATACTTAGCTACAAATCTAGAAATATCCTTCTTCATCCCATTCCACCAATAGATCTCCCGTAAGTCGCGATAAATCTTGGTAGCTTCCGGGTGAATGGATTACCGAGAACTATGGGCTTCTGATAGGATATGTTCCCTGAAGTGATCAACATTAGGAACAAACAAATGACCTTGATATCTAAGCACTCCATCTCCCCCTTGGGAGAAAGCCTCAACAGAACTTTTAAGTGGCGCTTCTTTTAATGCAAACAAAGTCTGACCAAGATGTTGCTTAGTTTTCACATCTGCCATAGAAGAAGATTTTAACCCAATGGGAACCATAACACAAGCCTTGGTAGAGTCCAATAACTAAACATCCAACCGTGCCAATCTATGAACATCCCTAACAAACTACTTTTTATCACCTTTAATGAGCAAGACTACCCATAAAAAATGGACTAGGAGCGTCTTCTAACACGTTTGCCTTATCGGGGTGATAGAGAACACTCATAGCACAATCTTTCATTAACTCAAACCGTATTCTTTGGCGAAGATTTAGATCCTTCTAATTAAACATATAATGCAAACTCTTATGGTCGATAAACACATCTACACGAACATAATGCAAATAATGCGTCCAAATTTTTAAGATAAAAACAATCATTGTTAGTTCAAGGTAATCTGTGGGATAATTCTTCTCATGAATCTTGAGTTGTCTTGGAGAATAGGTAATGACTTTCCCATATTGCATAAGCACACATCCAAGCCTAGTTCTTGAGGCATCACAATAAACAACAAAACGATCAGTCCCTTTCGGGAAAGTCAACACTGGAGCGAAAATAAGTCTATCCTTTAATTCCTATAACCTCTTTACACATGATTTGCAACATTTAGACTTAGCCATCTTTTGAGTCAATGTTGTCAATGGAGAGGCAATCGAAAAAAACCCTCAACAAACCTTCTGCAGCAACCAACTAAACCCAAGAAACTTCTAATATCCGATGATGATAGAGGTCTAGGCCAACACTTAATTGCATCTGTCTTCTTAGGATCTACCTTAATAACCTTACTTGAAAGAATGTTACCAAGAAAAGCAATAGACCTTAGCAAAAACTCGCATTTACTAAATTTTACAAAGTTACAGATTTCTATTGTAAACCCTAGTTCTAATTGATGAATGTGATATTTGTGGGTTTATGCCATTAGATGTGAAATTGAAGGTTCAAAGGTGATCTTATTTAAATAATGTAATGAGTAGTAGTTTCTCAAGGTTAGGAACACATAATCACCAATTGAACTAGACTTTATTCAATATGAATGATCATGACTTGTAAAGGTGAGTTTCAACCTTTATGAATCAATTATGATTAGAATATCCTACTAATGAAAGATGTGATGGAATCACCTTGAAATCTAGGTATGATGATGAGATTAAGAAAGAATGCTTTAAGTAGAGCTTGTATCCATCAATGTTAGGGCTTTGGAGGTAAGGACAATACTATGTGATTTTGTTGTATATTTATAGCTTTTCTCTTACACACTTAGGCATTGATGAGTCCACAACTTGGACTCATTTAGGTCTATATTTTGATAGAATTAGTGTCCTCAAATGTATATTTTATCGCAATATCTGATGAAAACCCATAGGTTTCAGGTATTTAGAGTTTGAGGGAAAACATGGACACTACTTAGCAAAAAAGGAACAAAGGCACCTGAAAGAGCAAAGAAATGAAGATATGAGAATCGCCGAACCCATTCGGCGAGTCATCAAAAGGTCTTATCATCGCCTTTTGTTCCAGTGTGCTGAGCCCTGAAAGAACGAATCAAACCATCGGTGAAAAAGAACAATGGACATGCCGCTGAGCAGTTCCATTAAGCAGTACTATGTCACCGAATGATACAAAGCACAACGATGGTAAATGATAGAGCAAGATGGCGATGAAACCTACCAAAGGGTGGATTGGCGAGTTGATCGGTGATCTCGATTGACGATGCTGAATGATCCGCTCCCGTAAAGATTTTTGAAAACTATAAATACTCGTTGAGAGTTATGGCTTAATATCATACTTCTAATATATAATTTTTAACATAGAATTTTGAGTTCTAAGTTTGGAGAGAGTTTTAAAGAACTTGAAGATTCATAGGGTTTCAACTCCAAGAATTTGGACTTGTGTCTTGTGGATTCTTCACTCTTTGCTTGTTCTGAGACTTAAATCTTCATACCCATTTTAATGCAAACTCATATTGGTATAAATTTCTCTCTCTTTTAAATGTCTAGTTAAAACCCCAATTCTTGGGTTATGATTTTGTGAATATGGGTTAGATTAATTGTTGGGTCTTTCTTATTGATAGTTTATTTGTTATTTGGATGTGATTTCATTTAGTAGTTTTGTTGGAGCTTAATGAAATTGTAGTTGCAAATACGATTTCACCTTTGTGTTTTCGGCTTGCTAGAGAAAGAGGTCATAAAAGTAAGACTACTAAATTGATGGCCGGTGGGAGTGGGTCGACATGAGGTTTAGCTCGAGAGAGTGAACCGTAGTCCTTCTCCCACACACTCAGCTTGAGATAGTGAGTGGGCTAAGGCAGAGCCTGTTCTTTATGCAGCAAGTGGGTGTCCGAGTGGAACCCATTTGATTCAGCGTAAATTGCTCGAGAGAGAATTTACCTCCACTATAGTCTAGCCTAGTCACAAATACTCAATAGATTTACTATCAAAATCATGTACCTAGTAGTCTAGTCTAACATGTATTCCTATCACATCCCAAGAATTCTCTTTCTTTGATTAGTACTCTTTACATTTTTGTTGTTTTTGCTTACTTGTCACAAACCCCCATTGATAATTGACGATTGCATCACCCCTAAGATTTAACATGTTTATATTCGATAATATTTTTATCTATGACTAATTAGAACTAGATTTTATTATCTATGCTTACTCCCTTGGGACTCAACCCCAACCGTGGGTTGGGTTACTATAATATTGTACGATCGTAGACATTTGCATTGGAAGTTTTTTCTTGATTACGCAAACATCAAAATGGTACCGCTGCTGAGGAGTGGTGTTATTTGAGTAATCTTAGATTAGTAGAATTTTGGTTCTTCTTATTTGTAGTTTACTCACTTAATCTATAGTTTTGTTTTGTTTGATTGTGTGAATATTTCAAAGAGCATGAGTGTTAACAGTAGCAAGGGTAGGTAAGTTGGCCACCAAGATGATATCAGAAATCTCAACGATGTCCAAGAGCCCAACATCGATGGTCCCCATCTCATGGGAGGTATTAGAGCTATACGATTACCTCCAGCCAAAGTAAATGTAGTGTTCCACATAATGAGTACTATGTTGCAACTCGTGCAGCTAAAAGGACTTTTCAGCGTGTGGGCTCACGAGCATCTTCGAAACTTTGTGGATGTGTTCGAACCGTTCTCGTTCAAAAACATATCTCAGGAGTTAGTCCATTTAAGATTATTCCCTTTCTCATTGATGGGAAAGGCGTGGAAATTGCAGGCTGAGTTGTAGCATGAATCCATCACTTCCTGGGAGGAATTGATACCCGCATTTCAAGTGCGATTTTTCCTTCCCTCGAAGATGATGACCCATCGGGATAGCATTCGTAGTTTTAAGTGTCTGGAAGGAGAGCCTTTGCACGAAACTTGGTTACGGTTCAAAAAGTTAGTGCTTCAATGCCCAACCGATGGTATACCCATAATGTGTTGCTTTAGTACTTTTACCAGAGTTTAGACTCGATAAACAAAGGGGTCGTTGACCAACTTTCACCTGGAGGCTTAATGCAGTAGCCATATGTAGTAGAAGCTCAACTTTTAGATGGCATGAAAACCATCAACAGAGTGTGGTACACTCGCGACGACCAAGTCTCTCCTCTCACCGTCAAACTATCTAAGGAGCAGATTGAAAAAGACCATGAGAGAGACCAAAGAATGGCCAAGATCATGACACGGCTTGACATTTTATCCAAAAATGTCATGGGGGCTAGTTCTTGTAATATCAATGTCATGGGGGTCGGGTGTGCAAATCCTGAGGAGATGAAGTTTGAAGCCTTGTATAATGAGTAGGGAAATTTTCTAGCCAACCAAGGTAGTGGTTATCATTCAAACTACCCAAGGAAGGGTGGTAACCAAGGTTGGGCTAGAGACGAAGGCTGGAAAGATCAAGATAGTGAATGCAGGGACCGTAATACAAATTGGAAGGATGGGGAGAAGGATAGATATGTGCCTGCACATGAGCGCCAAAAGCCCAAGGACTCTAAAGGTGATAGGTCTGAGGATATGCTCTCACGTATCCTCAATAAAGTTGAAGGGTCAGACAAAATGTTAAAAGGTATGAAAGAAGATGTGTCCACCCTTAGCCAGACCGTCACCTCCCATTCAGTTTTGATCAAGCAGTTAGGGACCCAAATGGGTCATATCTCGTCTCACCTCAATCCTAGATAGCAATGGGGTTTGCCTAGTGACACGATGGTCAACCACAATTTGAGGTTTGAAGCTGAACTTACGTCGTTCCACGATGTTCATTAAGGCGTTGTTTGGGAGGCAACCCAAAACCCTTTATTGCTTTATGTTGTTTTGATAAAATATTGGTGTATTGATTGTGTAGATAAAAGTGTGGAAAGTGATCGAAAAGTGTACATTGGCGAGCAACACGTCCAATCAATAAATCACTGAACGGTTTAGCGACCCTAAACTAGACCGTCGTTAGACTCAAGACCAACTAACATTGGAGTCTGTAAAACTCGGCAATCCCAGGTCGACGATCCCTGAGGAAATCACTGTTTGGACTCCCTAATTAATTGGTGGATTCTGTAAAAATTGGCGAAGAATGTGATTGCTCGGTGTGACACCAAATGGTTCGGCGCTCACGACTAAAGTCGCCGAGTGGTCAAGAACTGGACGGTTATTCAAGACAAAGGTTTAAAAGTTTCAATTTCATACACTCTCCCTCATTTTCAAACTTTACAAACTCACACCTAGTTTTACTTTCAATATCATCGCTTATCTATTGTAGTTTGGTTGATTTGTGCTCAAAATTGGATTACCTTGTCGCCTAGCGTTACAATCATTTTGTAGTCAGCACAAAATGTCGGTTTTCTATACCCCAAATTTATTTTATTAAAATTTATGCTCATTTTCAATAACTAGATTTTGTTGAAATTATTCTGACCTTGCCGGATAGGATTGATTGTTTACACGCATGCCTTAAATTGACAATCTTGCTTGAGTAGTTATGACTATTAAATTCCATTGATTGTATGCCCTAATCTGGATTAAAATTCAAAGAGTTGTGTTTGGGTGCTATGGGTCATACCTTGATTGTAGTAGTGCATACTTTGATTTTGTCTTCAAGGGTTACAGGGGTGAATTCAAGAAGATGGGTTGAAAATAGGTATGTTTAGACATTTGGTGAGCTGGGTTGAACTCGCTGAACCAGTCGGCGGTTAACCTAACGTCCTCATCTCGCCTTTAATTTAATGATAAATTTGCTGTCAATTCTTTTCACGCGCTTTAGGGAAGTGCATAACACTTTTTTTGATATCAGCATTATGTGTTTAATAGGTACATGTTTTGAACAATTTAGGTGTTCAATAGGTACAAGTCTTAGTTGAGGTGTTTAAGTGAATTATGTGGACAACTTTAAGGGCCGGTCGATGACTTAAGCCTAATTTTTAACATAGAATTTTGAGATCTATGTTTGGAGAGGGTTTTGAAGAACTTGAAGATTCAAAAGATTTCAACTCCAAGAATTTGGACTTGGGTCTTGTGGACTCTTCACTCTTTGCTTGTTTTGAGACTTAAATCTTCATATCTATTTGAATGCAAACTCATATAGGTATAAATTTCTTTCTCTTTTACATGTGTAGCTAAAACCCCAATTCTTGGGGTGTGATTTTATGAATATGGATTATATTAATTGTTGGGTGTTGCTTGTTGATAGTTTATTTGATGTTTAGATGTGACTTTGTTTAGTAGTTGTGTTGGAACTTAATAACATTGTAGTTGCAAAAACGATTTAACCTTTGTGTTTTTGGCTTGCTCGAGAGAAAGGTCGTAAAACTAAGACTACTAAATTGATGGCTGGTGGGAGTGGGTCGACATGAGGTTCAGCTAGAGAGAGTGAACTCTAGTCCTTTCCCCACACACTCAGCTCGAGAGAGTGAGTGGGTGTCCGAGAGGAACCCATTTGATTTGGGGTAAGTTGCTCGAGAGAGAATTCACTCCCACTATAGTCTAGCCTAGTCACAAATACTTAACAGATTTACTATCAAAAGCATGTACCCAATAGTCTAGTCTAACCCGTATTCATATGACATCCAAAGAATTCTCTATCTTTGATTAGTACTCTTTGAATTTTTGTTGTTTTTGCTTACTTGTCACAAAATCCCATTGACAATTGACGCTTGTGTCACCCCTTAGATTTAACATGTTTATATTGAATATTTGTTTTAGCTAAGACTAATTAGAACTTGATTTTTATTTTCTATTAATTCTCAAGCCCACTCCCTTGGGACTCGACCGCAACCCTTGGTTGGGTTACTATACTATTGTACTATCGTAGACACTTTCATTGGAAATTTTGTCTTGATTAGTTAAACATTAAGCATAAAGATGCTAGGAGATCCATGTTTCTCTCACATAAAATGATTCTATTGGCTTAATAATCTAAAATGAAATAAAGCATGTTAGTCTAGAATAGCTTGAAGTTGTGACACATGCTCCATTCATGTATAGCTTGGCTTAGTAGGATAACACCAAGATTGATAGCTTAGGTTGGAGGATCTATGCTCTCCTAAAAGATAGCCTTTCTTGGCATTGTAAAATGCATTTCATTGTTGCATGAGTTACGAGTAAGGGTAGCATGACTAAGTTGGCCTAGTACTATTTCATGATATCCAGGATAGGACACTTGTACCTTTCCTGGAGTAGCTTGGACTTGCATGATAGTGTGTCGTCCAATGTAGCTAGCTTAGCTTAACCTAGTTATGGTAGTAATAATATAGCATGGTCTACCTTATTAGGGTGTTATTCCTTTGTATCCTTGAATTTATAAATTGAGTTCATTTATGGGTTGTGACTTGCCTAGTACTAATAGAGAAGTACCTTATATAAATAGAGGCAAATAGAATAGAGGGAATAGTCCCCAATTAGTGAGCATTCATGATAGTCTAAAGGAGTACTTAGTGTGGATAGTAGTATGGGATGCTATCCATACAACACAGAGTAATCATCTTGCATCAATACACCCATCACGATTCATGAAATTGGAGTCATGGGGGAGTACATGGGTTCATGGAGAATTTTAGAATAAAAATCACCATTAAGCATCAAATCATCCATATTATAGGGCAAATAACATAATATTTTTAGGAAGAACCCATGGTGAGAATGCAAACCCTAGTTTTTGAACAATCTACCAATTTCGAAATTAAGAGCTGAAAGGCTTTGTGGAAGGAAACTTTACACAAATGAAAACTCCCATACCTTAATTGATGTTTTCTCACGGAATTGGAGTGATAAGCTTGGAGCTTGAACCCTAATCTTGTCCTTTTTCTTTGTACTTCAATAGAGTCTAGATAGAGAATCTTTAGGAAGGAAAGTTGGTTGAGTTTTGAGTTTGTGAGCTATGATAGTTAAAAGAGTTGTGTAATAGTTAATTTGCACTTATATATGTCTAAAAACTAATTTAAATTGCCCCTAACCTTTAATAATTAATATAGGAATTAATGAAATATTTGAACCTTTGGCTGGCTTATGGAAGCCTCATAGGCCCCCATCCACGAGACCCCCAACCACGGGGCGTGGTTTGAACCAAGAATTGTACTGGTCACTTGTGGTTTGGGGATGGGGCTTGTCATCTTGGCCAGCCTTCAGGCCTTATCCATGAGACCCTTGTACGGGACGTGAGTTGGTCCATGGACCGTATTATACGCTCATGGAATGGGACTGAAACATGAAGGTTTGGGGAGACTAAATCTCGAACCACGCCTCCTAACCATAGAGCGTGGTTCCACCAACGGCTCATTGGTGCCCAATCGTGGTTCATGCTATATTTTACAACTTTTTGGACCATCCCTTGGGTTTTCCTCAAGGACCCTTGGGAGGGGTCATGCCTTGACGTTTAGGCACTAACACTGTAGTACTAACTTGGGGAAGTTATTTTAGGATTCTAACCTTAAGTTTTAACAACCTTAGGCTACTACACTACACGTTAGGCTCTAGCTTAAGTCATTATATTTCCGGGCTGTTACAACCAGAACTAAAGGGAAACAAGACATTACATCCGGTACCGAATAAAAAGTAGATTCTTTTCCTCCTCCTCCCTCGACAAGAAATAAAGGACCAATTTAGATCTTTCTGATTAAACACATATTTCAAACTTTTATGGTCGATAAAGACATATGCATGAACAATATACAAATAATGCCTCTAAATCTTCAAGGAAAAAACAACCGACGCTAGTTCAACGTCATCGGTAGGATAATTGTTCTCATGAATCTTAAGTTTCCTCGAAGCATAGCCAAAACCTTTTTCATTTTTCATAAGCACACATCCCAAGCCAATTCTAGAGGCATCACAATAAACAACAAAACAATATATCCCTACTGGTAAAGTCAACACCAAAGAGGAAGTAAGTCTATCCTTCAATTTTTGATAGCTCTTCTCATGTGCTTCGAACCATATGAACTTATATTTCTTTTGAGTCAATGTCTTCAATGTAGAGGAACTCGTAGAAAACCTCTCAAGAACTCTTTTATAGTAACCAGGCAATTCAAAGAAACCTCTAATATTCGAAGGGGTTAGAGGTCTACGTCATCTTTTGACCACATCCGTCTTCTTAGGATCTACCTCAATACCCTTACTTGAAATAATGTGACCAAGAAAAGCCACTGACGTTAGCCAAAACACACATTTACTAAACTTTGCAAAGAGTTGTTGGTCCTTGATGATTGGCAACACCATCCTCAAATGATCAATGTGCTCATTCTCACTTCTTGAATAAATCAGTATATAATCAATGAACACAATCACAAACATGTCAAGGTATTGTCTAAATACTCTATTCATCAAATCTATAAAAGTCACCAGAGCACTAGTCAACCCAAATGACGCAAAACAATTATAATGACTATATCGAGTTCAAAAATTAATCTTTGGAATATCATCTTCTTTCACTATCAATCGGTGATAACCCGACTGAAGTTCAATCTTAGAGAAGTAACTCACTCCTTGAAGTATATCAAAAAAATCATCTACCCTTGGAAGAGTATACTTATTCTTAGTGGTCACCTTGTTCATTGGCGATAGTCAATGCACATACTAAGAGAAGCATCCTTCTTTCTAACAAACAAAACTAGAGCACCCCATGGAGAGATACTTGGTCAGATGAAACCCTTATCCAACAAATCTATCAATAGTTATTTCAACTCATTAAGTTCTTCTGGAGCCATGAGGTAAAGAGGAATAGAAATAGGTTGGGTATCTAGGAGAAGGTCAATATCGAAGTTTCTTTCCTTTTCGGGAGGAATGCTAGGAATATCATCTTGAACACTTCTCGAAAATCTATAACAATGGAGACCGACTTAAGAGTAAGGGTTTTGGAATCTACATCCCTCACCCTAACTATATGGTATATGCATCCCTTATAATAGTCTTTATTGATTTTAGACAAGAGTCAAACTTATGAATATAATTATACCATTTCCACTCTGGATTGGCTCATTCAGGAACTAAAACTTGACTACTCCAGTTCTACAATCAATCGAAGCATAATATGAGTGCCACCAATTAGTTTCAAGGATAACATGAAAATCTAGGATATCAAGTTGTACCAAGTCAACAAGAGCAACTATATGAGAGAAGGAGATGGGATACTCTCTATGCACCCTCTTAGTCACAATAGAATCATCCATGATAGTAGAGATAGAAAGAGGATCTAACAACATATCCGGAAGAACATCAAACCTTGTAGCCACATAGGGCGTCACAAAACACAAGACAACAGGGGATCAAGTGAAGAATAAACATCATGTTGGAAGAATTTCAACATACTGGTAACCACATCAGGAGAACCCTCTTGTTCAGCATGAGTCTAGAGTTTATAGAATCGGTTTTGCATAGAAGCATTGGAACCTGAACCACTAGGAGGATCTTGCTTTCCCTCTCTTCCCTTAGCCATAAAAATTGGGCAATCCCTCATCTTATGACAACTTTTACCGTAACCAAAGCAACCATTTGTGCCGGCTAGACACTTACCCTTGTGCTTCATTAAACACCTAGCAAAGGTAGACATAGGCAATGAAGATCCACTACCATTCCCTACTTGGGGCTTAGGGTTAGACACCCTATATTTGTTGAACTTAGAAGGAACATTCGAAGAACCTTTACCGAAAAAGCTTTGTCCAAACCTTGGACGACCTTGTCCATCAAACCTTTCATGAGAAAATTACCATCACCGATTTTAGACCTCTTTGTCTGCCTAGATTTTTCCTTCAATTTTTCCTGTTAGATCTGTAGACCATGAATTATGAGATGAGAGATGTCCCTATCAATAATGATCATGGCAGTACGACATTCTTTGACCACCATTTCTGTCACACCCGAATAAAACATATGCATCATTGACCTAGGATCGACAACCATTGTAAGGGCGTATTTCGATAATTGTGAGAACTTCTATGCATATTCCCTCACACGCATACTCCCTTGATGAAGGTTGATGAACTCAAGCACCTTTTCTTCCTTCATCTCAAGGCCAAATAACCTATCAAGAAAAGCAGCTTTAAACTACTCCCAATTAAGATGACCTGCTTCTTCCGGTCTCCCTTATTTTTATTGGATGTACCTTACTTGTGCAAGACCCTTAAGTTGTTAAGATGCCAACTCCGTCTTTTCCACCAACGCCACTGCAATGATAATTCATTCCTTATAGACCTCATTGATGATTCCAAGATTTGGACTCATTTAGGGTTTGTTTTGATTGTTTTAGTGTCCTCAGATGCCTAATTTATGTTATAAACTAATGTTAAAGCGTTTATACAAAGGTATGTAGGCTAAGGAACAAGGCAAGGACCCTAGCGGGAAAAAAGGAGCAACAAGCTGAAGAAGTGAAGAAAAACGATCCTTTTGATTGCAAAGGCCACTCGGTGAACCATCGAGTGGCTCTTTAGCCCACCTCAAGTTCCAGCATGCCAGCCTTGGGGAAGAACAAACTTGGCGACAGAAATGGGTAATCAATGATTCACAAAATGACTCTGCGATGGCTAATGCAAATTGGCGATTGATTGGAGCAAATGACGGATCGCTGACTTGTTCTTCATGGTCCGACTTATTTCGCTTAATGGCTTTTCAGGGCAAAAAATAGGTAACTATAAATTGAAAATTAAAATGAAATTTCATTATCAATTAATCATTCAGTAGTGTTTTTGATCCCCAAGTTTGAGAGTTAGAGTTTTCTCTTAGTTTTTGGAGTTACTTTGTAGTCTTTGAAACTTTGGAGGCTCAAAATTGAAGATTTGTAAGTGGGCTTTTGAATTTATTCATTTTAGACAATTGTGATGACTTGGGAATCTTTACCCAGATCATGGTTAGTGTATTTGGTAATCGTTTCTCTATTTTTTTTATGCGTAGCTAAAACACCATTTCTTGGGTGTGATCATGTGTTTATTTGTCTAATTATCTTATGGGTATTGTTATTTAATGATGAAATTTTTGTTTTAACATGGGTTTAATCAGGAACTGTGTTTTAATCTATGGATTGTAGTTTCTAATACAATTTTAATTTTTAGTTCATGGCTTGCTTGAGAGAGAGGTTATGGAATAAGAGCTTTCGATTAATGATTGTAGGTATTGGGTTAATATGGGTTCAGCTCAAGAGAGTGAGTCCTAAACTCAATTCTACCCATCTAGCTCGAGAGAGTTGATGCATTAAAGTTGTGGCTTTTTTAACATGATAAGCTTGTGGATGTTCGAGAAAAATTGCCTTAACCGCAATAGTTGTTAGAGAAAAAGCTATTGCACTTAAAGTCCATCCTACCTGCAATATTTCAGCATATTATTGTTAAATTTAAATTACCCATACAGCGTAATCAGCTTATAAATGCTCACATACTGAAAATTCCTCTCAATATTGCTATTTCCCCTGTTCTCGTACTTATTTTAGTTGTGATTTGACAATCTAAACCCCCCATCTGACATTTGTTATCACCCCTTTATATTTGTTGGTATGATTTCGATTACTTTTATTCATATAGCCTCTTAGACCATATTTCTACTTCATAACTAAATTTAAACATGTACCACTCCTTGTGTAATTGACCCCAACTCATTGTTGGGTTTTATACTAGTTGACGATCATCTACACCTAGTATCGGATGAGGTGTATTTGAGACATTAATCACTCATTAATGAGATATCGATGATCTTCCTCAACCCTAGAACAATGAAATTCCGGAGGATTCATCCTAGTGATTAGAAGCCCCAAACTCCGAATTAGTAACTTGTTCGTCTAAATGATCAACAAGAACTTGAGGAGCCTGATGAGGAGCTTGATAAATAAATTGTCCCTAGCCCAAACATCATGTACAAATCTGAAACTAATAAGGAAACTAAGATCAATGAAAATCCTTCCACGAAGCATGATGACTCACCAAGCTCAGAAATCTCTCAATGACCCACTAGACACGAAATTGAGGACCTTCACTGTCAGACCCTACATTTGGGGAAATGTAGCCAATAGTATTCCTTAGTACAAAAAATGTACCCAAGTATGGTAGCCACGCATAAAACATTCAAATCATTCTAAAATAGGACATTTCATGACATGTAATTGACCAAGCTAAAACATGATATAAGAGAAGTTAGAAAACACAAGTCACAAAACATGGTCAATGCAAGTTAACATATTTAGAACCTTTGAACACATATAAGATACTTTTTGAAGTAACCTTAGTTCATTATTATTGTGGGAAGTAGTCTTAATCGACATAGAGACTATGTGAACTATTACATGATCACAGCGTCTCCCACATCGAAAAGGGTTGTCTTACGTGCCAAGGTAAGGACCATGAACTTCTAGATTAGATGCATCAACTAGCTAATGTTTATCTTGACAATCATACACTAGCTAATGTTTATCTTGACAATCATCCACTAGCTAATGTTTATGTTGACAATAATCCTATGAACTTCAAGATTAGATTCATCCACATGGCTAAGGCATTTGTTCAAGGGAGGTTTTAAGGGCAGTGATGCCTTTCCCCTCCCTTGAACTCTCTCTTGAAAATATACTTGGTCAAAATTTGGACTATTTTACAAATCCACATTTATGCATAAACTTTTAAGATTCATACATTAGGCTCTAGTTTGACCTAGCATTTTCTGGAGTGTTACACTAGATTTAGTCAAGTCTTAACTAGGTCTTACTAGTCTGTACGGAGTGTTACAATATCCCCTCCTTGGGATCATTCATCCTCGAATGACACTTAAAACATCATAAGGAGTCAATGACTCACACTAGCAACCCAACAAGCATGTAATCAATGATATGATGTACAACTCAAAAAAATGCACTTTTCACAATGACCACATCTTCAAAGGAGGAAACTTAACTCCAATTGAACATAGTCAATGGAAATATAAGGGAGTAGGAACTACATTTATCAATCCATATGCATGACGTTATAATGTTTAGTTATGCGCAAGGAGGAACTACTTTCTCCTAGCCATAACATACTCACATGCCATCATATACCTCATATGCAAGTTTCCATGTTCAATAGCACTCTTTCACGGAGGAACTTCTCAACTCCTCACTAAGACATGCTCATATCTTATTTTCATGAAGTACAATAGATCACTTATAACCAATGCACTACAACATGAGGGAAACAACTTACACAAACTCATCTTCATTAAAAAACAAAGGTTTTTATGGAAAAGCACAACCTCATTAATCCACATAAACATGGGAGGAACTACCTCCTCCACTGTCTAGGCAAGCTCAACACAATATAAGGAGCTAACATGCCATTTCATAAGCACACATTCAAGAATGTTCATGAATTCACATCATGAAGTTAAGTATGCCATATTACACAAAATACACAACTTAGGAGAGAATCTTCATTTTAAAACACACCTCATACAACATGAGAAAATAGGGACTACGTCTACAAACTCAATATGCATGCAACTTAGACATATTCCATTTCATTGGAGGAAATTTTATTCTCCAATTCCAATCATGCTTATCATATTAACTTAAGCCAACTATGCAATTACTTCTTAAAAAGAACATTTAGACAATTTCAACAATATTAGCTAGGCCAACCATCTCCCCCTTTAGGAGTGAGCGTAAACCTACACTTCTAAACATCATGAATCACAAGATAATATGAAAAGTTACATTTTCTCATCTAAAGCAAGCTCAACAAAATCAACATGGAGCCCAAGTGCTATTTAGTCAAAACACAACTAAGCAACTTCATCACACCATCTCATGAAGTCAAATATGCCATCTCTATACTAGAATGAACAACAACATGAGAAATATGTAAATCATGAGAGATCCATTTTTTTTTTCAAAATAATAATCTTTCAAAAGCATGCCTAACATAAGGAGATCATGGAAATTCAAATACACTCATTAATCCAAAACATAAAACAAGCCCATAAAAGAACTTTTGGTCTCAAGAATGTGCATTGATTATCGTCAATTGAATAAAGTGACCATCAAGAATAAATATCATCTTTCGAGAATTGATGATTTGCTTGACCAACTTCAAGGGGCTAGCTACTTCTCTAATATTGATCTTTCTTCGAGTTATCACCAATTGAGGGTGAGAGGGGATGATATTCCAAAGATGTCCTTTAGAACCCAATATGGTCACTATGAATTTGTGGTTATGTCATTTGGGTTGACTAATGCTCCGGCGATATTTATGGATTTGATAAATATAGGTTTTAGGCAATACCTAGACATATTTGTGATTCTGTTTATTGATGATATTTTAATCTATTCGTGGAGTGAGAATGAACATGTGGAATATTTGAGAATTTTGTTGCATGGTTTTAAAGACCAACAACTTTTTGCAAAGTTAGCAACTGTGAATTTTGGTAAAGGTCCGTAGCTTTCTTGGTCATATTGTGTCAAGCAAGGGTATTGAGTTAGATCCTAAGAAGATGGATGCGGTCAAGAGTTGGCCTAGACCTCTAACTCCTTTCGACATTAGAAGCTTTTTGGGTTTCATTGGTTTTTATAGGAGGTTTGTTAAGGGGTTTTCCTTCATTGCTTTTCCCTTGATGGCTTTGACTCAAAAGAAGTCTAGTTTGAGTGGTCGGAGGCTTGTAAGAAAATGTTCAAAAACTTGAAACACAAAGTTACTTCCTCTCCGATGTTGACCTTACCAGAGGGTACGTATGGTTTTGTGGTGTATTGTGATACCTCTAGAGTGGGGTTGGGATGTGTCCTCTTGCAAAACGGTAAAGTGATTTCCTATGCTTCAAGGCAACTTAAAGCGTATGAAAAGAATTATCCTTCCTATGATCTTGAATTAGTGGTGGTTGTATTTGCATTGAAAATATGGAGAGGATACTTGTATGGGGTCATGTGG
This sequence comes from Solanum commersonii, assembly GCA_029007595.1. Classification (NCBI taxonomy): domain Eukaryota; kingdom Viridiplantae; phylum Streptophyta; class Magnoliopsida; order Solanales; family Solanaceae; genus Solanum; species Solanum commersonii. Next base: position 924,910 of record JAJTWQ010000148.1, read on the forward strand.
ATTTCATCACCGATGATAAAAGTCTTCAATATGTGTTTAGTCAAAAGGACTTGAATCTCCGACAATGAAGGTGGTTAGAATTATGAAAGGATTATGATATGAGTGTCCTTTATCACTACGGCAGAGCTAATGTGGTAGCGGATGCGCAAAGTAGATTATCCATGGGTAGTATGGGTAATGTGGCTCATGTAAATGAGGAAAATAATGAGTTGGTTTGGGAGGTGTATAGGTTAGCCCGACTAGGTTTTCAACCAGTGGATTCTGCCAAGGGTGGTGTCATGAATCATGAAGGGTTCGAATCATCATTTGTGATGGATGTAAAGGCTAAGCAAAGCCTTGATCCTATCTTGGTTGAGTTGAATAAGGTTGTACTCAAAAATTCCATTGAGGCTTTCTCCCATGGGGTAGATAGGGTATTGAGGGATCAAGGTAGGCTATGTGTTCCAAATATTGATTGTTTGAGACAGAAAATTTTAGAAAAATCCCATACTTTTTGATATTCTATTCACCCGCAAGTCTCCAAGATGTACTGTGATCTACGACAAGTCTATTGTTGGGATGCTATGAAGAGGGATATTGTGGGGTTTTTTGCCAAACATCCTACTTATCAACAAGTTAAGGTTGAGTACCAATGGCCAGGAGGCTTGTCACAACATAATGTCATTCCATCTTAGAAGTACGAATATGTGAACATGGATTTTATTGTAGACTTGCCATGTACTAGGCGGCAACCTGAATTGATATGGGTAATAGTGAATCGTATGAATAAGTCTGCACATTTCTTTTCCATCAAGGTCTCTACTTTGGCAAAAGACTATGCCAAGTAGTAGTTAAGTTAGATAGTGAAGTTGCATGGGTCCCTTTATCTTTTATTCGGATAGAGGTACTCAATTTACTCCACACTTTTGGATGTCATTCCAAAAAGGGCGTGTTACTAAGGTTAAGCTTAGCACAACTTTTAATCCCCAAACCGATGGGCAAGTGGAGTGTACCATCCAAATATTGGAGGATAAGTTAAGGGCATGTGTTACAGATTTCAAAGGTAATTGGGATGACCACTTGCCATTAACAATGTTCGCCTACAATAATAGTTATCACTCTTGTATTCATATGGCTCCCTTTTAGGCTCTCTATGGAAGGAAATGTAGGTCTCCTAAAAGATGGTTTGAAGTAGGAAAGGTTGCTCTTCTAGTCTCGGATGTGGTGTATAAGGCCATTGAGAAGATTCGGGTAATGAGAGAGAGGTTGAGAACGGCCCAAAGTTGGGAAAAGTCAAATGCCGATGTTAGAAGAAGGGATTTAGAATTTGTCTACCCATGATTGGGTTTATTTTTAAATCTCTCCCAGGAAGGGTGTTATGAGGCTTGGAAAGAAGGGGAAACATAGTCTTCGGTTTATGGGTCATTATGAGATTTTGAGTTGTGTGGGAAAAGTTGCATATGATTTGGATTTCCCAAATGAGTTGGCATTAGTGCATCTGGTGTTCCATGTCTCAATGTTAAAGAAATGTATTGGGGATCCATCAACCATAGTCCCCTTAGGAGGTTTACAGATTAAAGAAAATCTTGCTTGAAGAGTTGCCGGCTGAAATTCTAGACCGGCAAGTTTAGAGGTTGAGAAATAAGGAAGTTCCCTCTATGAAGGTTTTATGGAGAAATCATTTTCTTCAGGGTGCTACTTGAGAGGCCGAGGCCGATTTGAAGTCCCGATATCCTCATCTTTTTCCTTCTACACCTATTCAAGCTTGAGGTAAGTAGTTCCTCTTGAGATTTAGTTTTTTGGGAGTCGTGTGTGTATATGTGTTCTTCCATGATTTCCTCATGTTGTGCATGTTCTTGGAAAATTCAGGTTTAGTAAGAAAATGAGTTTTCATGATTTATGTTCCTTATGTTGTTCAATATTTAGTATGAGGTGCCTATTTGACTTTATGAGTTGAGTTTATAAACATGCTTTGGTATGCTTTTGAGAGTAATTGCATATTCACTCCATGATATTGTGATCAACATGGTTTTAGTTGGAGAAGGTAGTTCCTCCTATGAATAAGAGAAAGTTTGAGTTTCATGAATAATGGGTTGTTAGATATAGTTCCTACTTCCTTATGTTGCATTGATTATGTTTTAGATGGAGTTGAAGTTTTCTCCTTTGAATTGTGCATTATTTTGATGCTTCATGCATGTTGGGCTGCTAGTTTTGAGTCTTGAATTCTGTAACGTGTCTAGATCGTCATTTGAGGACGAATGAGCCCAAGGGGGGGGGGGAGATAATGTAACACTCCACAAACTAGTAGGTTAAACTAGAGCTTAACATGAGGGTTAGATTCTTAAACGTACCTCCTCGTACCTAAAAAAAAATAAGCTTTCATGTTAGAATGTCAAGGTACGACACGTAAAGACCAACCATGGGTCCTTGAGGGAAACCATAGAAAGCTGTCTGGTAGTGACCCACGCCTCGTGGGTCAGCCCACGACCCGTAAGTGAGGAGTCGTGGGTCAAGCTTGCCAAAAACAGGTCTGTAACCTCCACCCATGATACCCCAGCAGGCCATTTAGGTCCGTCCACAGACCGTTACCGTGTGGTTGTGGGTGAGGCCTGAAACTGCCATTTGGTAGTTACACTTAGGGGCATTATGGGGTTTTTGGGTTTTCATTAATATTAAGTGACATCATTTAACACTAAATTAGACTAATTATATAAGGTTTTCAAGTCACCAAATTAAGTCATCTTCCTCATAATTACAAATCCCAAAAGAAAGACCCAAACCCTCTCTAACAATTCTCTTTGTAGAACTCCAAGGAAGAGGAAGAAGGAAGTGACGCTAGGGTTGAAAGAGAAAAGTTTTCTACTTAATTTCATCAGAATTTATAGCCAAGATATGTGTGAGAGTATATGATCTTATTCATACATTGCACAAGTATGCTTTGAGGGTGTTTATGGTATATTCCTCTTATGATATGATGATTTATGAGTTGAATATGGTTATGACTGATGCTCTTCCATTATATTCAAAATGATGCTTTAACTTAGTAAATTCAATTCATTCAACTAAAATGTCCCTTTTAGCATGTTTTCATGATATTATGCATGGCAATCATACTTAGTGCATTTTTGTACTAACCCATATTTTCCTATATTTTTCCCCAAGACTAGGGTCTGGTTCTCAAGGTGGTCCCCATTGTGGCTAGAGCTTGGATTTGTTCATTTCTCCTTTCTTGTGGTCAGTCCTCCTTATTCGAGGACAGATATTATCATTGTAGTTCCTTTTCTTGTATTTGACTTTCAGATTATGGTGTATGGTTGTGGCCCTATTTCTTTCGAATATTGTAATACTTGGCTACATGAGATAAATCTAGACTTCCGCTTTCGTTTTTTAAAATTTTGGACTTGAAATGTGGTTTTACTCTTATTGTTTTATTATTGATGTTATGATATGCTAAGTGGCTTAAATGGAGCCTTTCGGGGTTCTATGTGCCTTGTTACATCTAGGGAGTACCCCTAGGTTGTGACACTTTCATGGGTGAAATTTTCAAGTAAACCAACCTATAGGAGATCTACACCTTCTACTATATAGGGCCTCAAATAGAGTCATACCAATACTCGAGTGATAGCCATTGTTACATGCAAACTCAATCAAATACAAGTGATCATCCCAATTACCCTAGAAATCAATAACACAAGTTCTCAATACATCTTCTAGTGTTTTGATAGTACGCTCTGATTACCCATCGGTTTGGGGATGAGAGACTGCACTAATCTTGACACAAGTACCAAGCCCATTTTGAAAAGACTTGCAGAACTGATACGTGAATTGGGTACCACAATCAATTATAATGGATAAAGGCACTCCATATAACTTTACGATTTCTGTCAAGTACTACTTGGCATAATCCTCTGCTGAATAAGAAACCTTGACGAGAATGAAATGGGCTGATTTCGTCATTCGATCTACTATAACCCAATTCGAGTCATTTTGTCACCGGGTGCTAGACAAACCAACTATAAAGTCCATATTTAAATCTTTCCACTTCCAAGTAGTAATGCTAATGTCTTGGGTTAAACCTCCCAGTTTCTGATGTTCAACTTTCACTTGTTGACAATTAGGATACTTAGCTAAAAATTTCGCAATATCCTTTTTCATCCCATTCCACCAGTAGATCTCCCGCAGGTCGTAGTAAATTTTAGTGGCTTCCGGGTGAATGGATTACCGAGAACTATGGTCTTCTGACAAGATATGTTCCCTCAAGTTATAAACATTAGCAACACACAAATGACCTCATTATCTAAGCTCTCCATCTGCCCCTTGGGAGAAAGCCTCAACGGAATTTTTAAGCACCGCTTCCTTTAATTCAAACAATGTCGGATCAAGATTTTTCTTGGTTTTCAGATCCGCCATGAAAGAAGATTTTGACCCATTGGGAACCACAACACAAACCTTGGTAGAGTCCACTAACTAAGCACCCAACCGGGCCAATCTATGAACATCCCTAACTAACTACTTTTTATCACCTTTAATATGAGTAAGACTACCCATAAATAACCGACTAAGAGCGTCTTCCAACACGTTTGCCTTATTGGGGGGTTAGAGAACAATCATATCATAATATTTTATTAACTTAAACCATATTATTTGGTAAAGATTTAGATCCTACTAATTAAACACATATTGTAAACTTTTGTGGTTGGTAAACACATCTACATGAACACAATGCAAATAGTGCCTCAAAAATTTTAAGACAAAAACAATAGCTGCTAGTTCAAGGTAATATGTAGTATAATTCTTCTCATGAATATTAAGTTGTCTTGGAGCATAGGTAATGACTTTCCTATATTGTATAAGCACACATCTAAGCCCAGTTCTTCAGGCATCACAATAAACAACAAAACTATCAGTCCTTTCCGGGAAAGTCAACACCGGAGTAGAAGGAAGTCTGTCCTTCAATTTCTATAACCTCTTTACACATGCTTCAGACCATTTAGACTTAGCCATCTTTTGAGTAAATGTTGTCAATGGTGAGGCAATTGAGGAAAACCCTCAACAAACCTTCTGCTGTAACGAAATAAACCCAAGAAACTTTTAATATCTGAAGGTGATAGAGGTCTAGGCCAACTCTTAATTGCATCTGTCTTCTTAGGATCTATTTCAATATCCTTACTTGAAAGAATGTGACCAAGAAAAGCAACAGACCTTAGTAAAAACTCGCATTTGAAAATTTTTACAAAGAGTCCTTAGTGTTTGAATGTTTGTAACACAACCTTTAAATGATTAATGTGCTCATACTCGCTCCATGAATAGATCAATATGTCATCAATGAACATTATCACAAGTATGTCAGTTTATTGTCTAAAAACTTTATTCATCAAATCCATAAATGCCGCCAAAGCATTAGTCAACCAAAACTCACATTAACCATACAGAGTTTAAAAATCCATCTCGGAATATCATCTTCCTTCACCGTTCATTGGTAATAACCCTATCGAAGGTCAATATTGGAGAAGTAACTCGCTCCATTAAGTTGGTCAAACAAATCATATATCCTCAGAAGAGGATAGTTATTCTTATGAAGAAAACCATCTTTATTTCTAACAAAAAAATGGAAGCACCCCATAGAGAGACACTCGATCAGATGGAATCCTTATCAACAAAATCTTTCAATTGCCCTTTCAACTCCTTTAATTCTGTTGTAGCCATTTGGTAATGAGGAATAGAAATATGTTGCATATATGGGAGAAGATCAATATCGAAGTCTATTTCCCTTTTAGGAGGAACATAGGGTAAATCATATAGGAATAGTTTCAGAAACTCATTAAAGACGAGGATCGACTCATGAGTAGTGGTTTCCAAATCCACATCCCTCACCCTAACTAGATGGTATATGCAACCCTTAGAAATTATCTTTCTAGCTTTAAGACTAGATGCAAATGGATCCTTAGGAATACAATTTAACCCTTTCCATTCTTGGACAGGCTCATTCGGAAACTGATACTGGACTACACAGGTTATATAATCAATAGAAGAAATAACATATGTGCAACCAATCCATACCAAGGAAAACATCAAAATCTAGCATATCAAGATCTACCAAGTAAACAAATGTAACTCTGCGAGACAAGGAGATGGGACACTTTCTATAGACCCTCTTAACCACAATAGAATCACAAATAGGAGTAGAGACTGAGAAATGATCTAACAACACATCCAAAAGAACATCAAACCTCATAGCCACATATGGTGTCACAAAATATAAGTAGCACAGGGGTCAAATAAAACATAAACATCAAGTTGGAAGACATTCAACATACCGGTTACCACATCGAGAGAACCCTTTTGCTCACCACGTGTCTGAAGTGCATATAATTGATTTTGCTTGGGAGCATTGAAACGCAAACAACTAGAAAGAGAGTGCTTTCCTTGTCTTCCTTTATATATAAGCCATGGGAAAGCCCTCATCTTATGACCAGTCTTACCACTACCGAAAAACAATTTGTGCCGGTTAGGAACTTATCCTCGTGCTTCTTTTCAAACCTAGCACAAGTAGACATACGCAGTGAAGACCCACTACCATTTACTCTTTGAGGCTTAGGGTTAAACACCCTCTCTTTATTGAACCTAGGAGGAGCATAGGAGGACCCTTGATCGGAAATCCTTTATCAAAATCTAGGATGACCATCTCCATCGGACCTTGCATGAGAGAAAATACCATTACCGGTTTTAGGCCTCTTTGTCTCCCTAGACCTTACCTTAAGTTGATCCTTTCTTATCTGTTGAGCATGAACCACGAGACTAGAAATTTCCATGACAATAAAAAGCATGGCGGGATGACATTCTTCGACTACCATTTTGGACACACCCGAAATGAACATACTCATCATTGCCCTAGGATCGACATCTATTGCAGGGTCATATTTAGACAAATGTGTGAACTTCAAAGCATTTTCCGTCACACACATACTTCCTTAAGGAAGTTTGATGAACTCAAGCACCTTTGCTTCATTCATCTCAAGGGCAAAGAACCCATCAAGGAAAGCAACCTTAAAATATTTCCAAATCAAAAAGAACTCACATCTTTCGATCTCCCTTCTTTCCATTGATTGAACAAAATTTGTGCAACACCCTTAAGTTGATAAGTGGCCAACACCACCTTTCCATTCGGTGTCACTCCCATAATTATCAACACCTTGTAAAAGTCAACTCAAGCTTCAACTAGAAGAAATCACCTCTAATGCCGGAACCTACACTTTGTAGTAAAAATAGAAGAACTATGGGTTAGCAAACAAAAATGTTCTAAGTATGATGACCACGCAAAAATCATGCTTTAAAGGGACATTTTGGTTGGAAACCATTTATTACGCCAATTTTGAGAAAGCATCATGAACTTTAATATAAGAGGCATAATATATAAGTATAATCGTCATATAAGTCATTACATAACGTTACAACATTAACCTTAAGTAACCCTAAGTTATACTTGTGCAATATAAGAATAGCATCATATACTACTATTCCCATTAAGTACCACTTTGAGGTCACCTTAGATGAACTTACCATTTTTCATACTTATCTTTAATCAATACTCATACATAAGGAAACACATACATTTTATAAGTCATGACAATGAAAGTAACTCATAATTACATTTCCAAGTAAAGCATGCACCATTACATTAAGCTTTTAAGTCAACATTCTCATTAGCTTTATTAAGAGCACATTCATTCATTAGACATTAAGATATTGGAGAATCCCACCATAGCCCTCTCAAATCCTACTCTTGCAATGCATGGATGGCATCCCATACTACCACCCATACTTCATTGAATCTCTCAAGAAACCATAACACGTATCTCACATTATTGGAATATGCATTAACTGTCATAGACTATAAGAGCAACATATGGAATCCGGTGTCATACCCCCACACCGTAAAGAGGTGGTCTACTTGCCTAAGGTACAACCGGTAAAATTTGAGCCTAGGTGGATCCACTAGCTAATAACCTATGCGGGCACATAGTTATGGGATAAGAAAGATGTTCATTGAAACCCGACCTAACGTTGGGAGAGCTTCCATCTTACCATATCCACTCGGTACATAGCCTCCAATCCCATAGAGTAGTTCATTCACATTACATTATTGTACTTGAGACGAATTCCATTGGCCTATCGACCCAAGGTATATCATTACACACATGAAAGGAATGCCATTGGCCTATGGATTCATGGTACACTATTAGGATATCTCACTGAATCCTTATGAAAGGAATGCCATTAGCCTATCGATTCAAGATTCATCAGTACATTATTATACACATGAAAGGAATGCCATTGCCTTATAAATTCATGGTACATTAGTTCATTGACTCATTATGAAGGAATGTAATTGGCCTATCGATTCATATTGAATAAGTCAAGAGTAATTCATTACACAAGAAGAGGATGCCTAAGACTACTAATTCAAGATATAACAATCAACATTAATATCATTCATACAAGAACAAGATGCCTAAGACTACCAATTCAAGGTACATCAATCAACATTACTTTCATCTATACAAGAAGAGGATGCCTAAGCCTACCAATTCAAGGTGCACATTATATTGATGAAGCCCTTCACATTCTATCATCATCATTCATAAGTGTCAAATTGAGAATAACCTTTCTATAATTACACAATTTCATTCTAGACATGAACACATAACTTTCATTGAAATCACAAGCACATACATAGTATCGTGATTATGCATCAAATCTTCATACTTTACCTTTCAGGGACAAGATTCACAAATCACCAACTTACCTAGATTACTTCTATTGAGGCATGAATAAGGTCATAATTCAATAAATTAATGCAACATAGACATATTATATTCACATGCTTTCATAATCCATCAACACACATTATGAAGTCAAAATTTTGTAAGTCAGGAAATGCATGGGTTCTTGGGGGGATTTCATATTAAATCAACAATTAAATATCAATTCAATCATAATCTATCATAAATCAACCTTTGAAAACAATTGAAGAAGGAACCCATTACCTAGAGTGAAACCCTAGCTTTTGAGGAACTTGAAAAAATTGAAATCTAGTTTTCAAAGGACTCTATCGGAGAAAGCTACCCATAGATGAAAAGACACCATACCATAATGGAGTTTTCCTCTAAATTTGTGAAGAAACACCTTGGTTCTTCAAGCCCTAACCCCCACTTCTTCTTCTTCGTCTTTGGGAACTTCTAGACAGAGAAATTTTGGAGAAGATGAACTCTTTGGTTTGATTTGGGTTTTTAAGAATAATGGAGTAAATGAGGTGTTTAATAACTTAAAGTCATTTATATATATGACCTAAAACAATTAAAATAGTCCCCATAAAATAACTAATTAATTAGGAATTTACAAAAATGCCCCTAACTAGGCAGCCCACTCCTAGGCACCACAAGAGACCCTCACGAGTCGTGGTCTTTCCGTGGTCCTTGAGTAATGGCTATGGCGTGGGGTCATGGAAAAAATTAATTGGGGGAATGACCATGAGACCTCCCACGATCCGTGGTCAAGACCACGAGTCATGGTTAAGGTAGGGGTGTTGAGATAGTGCCTAGGCTTCAAAGACTTGCCTTCATATGCCTTAGGGGTATTCACGAACACCCTTCATGACTCTTCAAAGGCACCACATCTCATGGTCCCTTGACTAGTACCTGCTTCAACCTTACACAACTCCCATGAGGCTAGGGCCACCCCACGAGCCTTCCCATTGCCCGTGGTCATGACCACAAGCTGTGAAGTGCCTCGTGAAGGGAAGCCTTGGCTTGACCACTTTTGAGGGAACACTACCTCATCAATGGACACTTTCACAAACATGTCAAGTTACTGTCTAAAAACATTATTCATCAAATCCATAAATGCCGCCAGAGCATTAGTCAACCAAAATACCCTTCTAAACCTCATCAATGAACTCTTGAGAATATTTGGCAACCTTAGAACAATGATATTGTCATAACCCAGGGGTACCCCTATAGGTAACACAACATACTCGACCCCAAAAGGGTTTCATTCAAGCCCTTAGCCTAATAATAAACATAGGTAATATATATAGTGCGTAATTTAAAACTTTTCTTTAAATACATGCGATCAAAATCATAATTTAAAACAACGGATGTCTATTTGTCTCACATGGCCATCTAATACTTTTGAATCAAAACTACGGTCATGGCCCTTACAATAGAAAGTCTAATAAGTGTCTAGTACAATGAAGAACTGAAATGATAAGTAAAGCACATGTCCTCGGTTCCATGAGGACATACCACAAACTTGATGAAAAGTCAGCTCAAGCTTGAACTAGAAAAAATCACCTCAAATGTCGGAACCTACACTTTGTAGTAAAAATAGAAGAAATATGGGTTAGCATAAACAAAATTTAGGAAGTATGATGACCATGCAAAAATCATGCTTTAAACGGACATTTTGGTTGGAAACCATGTATTATGCCAATTTTGAGAAAGCATCATGAACTTTAATATAAGAGGCATAAAATATAAGTACTATCATCATATAAGTCATTACATCACGTTAGAACATTCACCTTAAGTAACCCAAAGTTATACTTGTGCAATGTAATAATAACATCCTATACTACTATTCCCACTAATTACCACTTTCAGGTCACCTTAGATGAACTTTCCATTTTTATCTATAATAAATACTCATACATAAGGCAACACATACAGTTCATAAGTCATGACAATGAAAGTAACTCATAATTACATTTCCAAGTAAAGCATGCATCATTAAATTAAGCCTTTAAGTCAACATTCTCATTAGCTTTATTAAGAGCACATTCATTCATTAGACATTAAGACATTGGAGAATCACACCATAGCCCTCTCAAAGCCTACTTGTGCAATGCATGGATGGCATCCTATACTACAACTCGCACTTAATTGAATCTCTCAAGAAACCATAACACGTATCTCACATTATTGGAATAAGCATTAACCATCATAGACCATAAGAGGAAACTATGGAATCTGGTGTCATAGCCCCACACCATAAAGACGTGGTCGACTTACCTAAGGTAGAATCGGTAAAATTTTACCATAGGTGGATCCACTAGCTAATAACCTATGCGGGCACATAGTTATGGGATTAGAAAGATGTTCATTGAAACCCGACCTAAGGTAGGGAGAGCTTCCATCTTACCATATCCAGTCGGTACTTGGCCTCCATGCCCATAAAGTAGTTCATTCACATTACATTGTTATACTTGAGAGGAATTCCATTGGACTATCGATCCAAGGTACATTATTACACATGTGAAATGAATGACATTGGCCTATCGATTCATGGTACATTATTCGGATAACTCATTGAATCCTCATGAAAGGAATGTCATTGGCCTATCAATTCAAGATTAATCATTACATTAATATACACATGAAAGGAATGCCATTGGCCTATTGATTCATGGCACATTAGTTCATTGACTCGTTATGAAGGAATGTCATTGGCCTATCGATTCATATTGATTAAGGCAAGACATATTCATCACATAAGAAGAGGAATGCCTAAGCCTACCAATTTAGGATACAACAATCAACATTAATCTCATTTATACAAGAAGAGGATGCCTAAGCCTACCAATTCAAGGTACATCAATCAGCATTACTTTCATTTATAAAGAGGAGGATGCTTAAGCCTGCCAATTCAAGGTGCACATTATATTGAAGAAGCCCTTCACATTCTATCATCATCATTCATAAGTGTCAAATTGATAATAACCTTTCAATAATTACAAAATTGCATTCTAGACGTGATCACATTACTTTCATTGAAATCACAAGGACATACATAGCATCATGATGATACATCAAATGTTCATGCTTTGCTCTTCAAGGACATGATTCTCAATTAACCAACACACCTATATTACTTCTATTTAGGAATGAATAAGGTCATATTTCAATAAAATAAATCTATAGACATATTCTATTCACATGCTTTTATAATGAATCAACACACATTATGTAATCACAATTTTGTAATTTTGGAAATTCGTGGGTTCTTGGGGGGATTTCATCTAAAATCAACAATTAAACACCAATTAAATCATAATATATCATAAATCAACCTTTGAAAATGATTGAAGAAGGAACCCATGACTTAGAGTGAAACCCTAACTTTTGGGAAACTTGAAAAACTTGAACCTAGTTTTGTAGGGTCTCTATGGGTGAAAGCTACCCATAGATTAAAAGCCACCATAACTTGATGGAGTTTTACTCTAAATTTATGAAGAAACACCTTGGTTCTTCAGCCCTAGCCCCCGCTTCTTCTTCTTCTTCTTCGTCTTTAGGAATTTCTAGGGAGAGAAATTTTAGAGAAGATTAACTCTTTAGTTTGATCTGGGTTTTTGAGAATAATGGAGTAAATGAGGTGTTTAACAAGTTAAAATCATTTATATATCTCAACTAAAACAATTAAAATCGTCCCCATAAAATAACTATTTAATTAGGAATTTACAAAAACACTCCTAACTAGGCAGCCCACTCCCAGGTACCACGAGAGCCCCTCACGAGTCGTGGTCAAGACCACTAGTTGTGGTCCTGCCCGTGGTCCTTGGGCAAGGGCTATGGCTTGGGGTCATGGCCAAAAATAATTAGAGGCATGACCATGAGACCTCCCACGTTCTGTGGTCAAGACCACGAGTCGTAGTGACGGTCGTGGTCTTGACGCAATGCCTAGGATTCAAATCCTTGCCTCCATACTCCTAAAGGGTCTTCACTAACACCTTTCATGACTCTTCAAGCGCACCATGGCTCGTGGTGTTGCTTGTGGTACCTTGACCAGCAGCTCCTTCAACCTTACACAACTCTCACGAGGCTAAGGCAACCCCATGAGCCTTCCCATTGCCCGTGGTCATGACCACGAGCCGTGAAGTGGCTCGTGAAGGGAAGCCTTGGCCTGGCCATTTTTGGGGGCACACTGCCTCACCAACTACGGGTGGTACCACGACTTGGGGTGGCCACCACGGTTCGTAAAGACCCTAGTGGTCATGGTAGGCAGTAGCAAGGCTAGTTTTAGGCAGCCTTGGCCCCCCTGCCATAGCCTTCACCCAAAATCCTTGGCCCTTTCCCTCAACCCTTGACGTTAACCCTCACGTTTAGGCTCTAGTTAACCCGACTAATTTTTGGGGTGTTATAGAAACTCTAGGGGATTCATTCTAGTGAAGTCTCTCACTCTAGATGCCACCGTACCCACATTTGGCTTCATGGGAAGCACAACCTCCCTATTGGCTTGGGCCATCATTGTTTGAGAAAGCACTCAAAAAGCAGCCCTAAACTCTACATTATTCACTTGCTCAGCTTATGGGTCGAATGGAGCTTGAGGAGGAGGTCTTGTTCTGCATTCTCCCTCACATTCCTTCTAGCATAAGCTCGTCGAGTAGCCACATCCTGTAGAGCATCAGATAAGGATTAGGATATAGACCTTATACAGTTAACCTATATCGTACGACATTAGAGAAATTAAAGAATTGGAGTTCCCTAAACATCTTGTAGCCGCTCATTCATAAATATGGTGCACTTCACACTCATGAGCAAGACTCTACTCAATGTGGCTTATGAGACATCCTAAGACCTTTCTAAACCTTGTTCTCTAATTACCAAGCTTGTCACAACCTAAGGTAGTCCCTAGGCGTAACATGGCGTATAGGACCTAGAGAGACCCCGTACAAGCCACTTAGAATTCATAGCGTAAAAAATAGAATTAAAGAGATAAAGAGGTACATTTCTAGTCCAATTTTTTTTATAAAAGTACATTGGAAGTCTGAACACTTGTCTCATAAGCCATCTAGTACATAAGAATGAAACTAAGACTAGCCCATTCTTTAATGCTCAATTACAACTCATCCTGTACTAGGTGTAGATGATCAAAATTTAGTATAAAACCCATCAAGTGAGTTGGTGTCAAACCCACAGGGAGCGACACAAGTTTGAATTAAATTATGAAGTTATAAATGCAAAAGAATCGGTTGTAGGAATGAAAATTGTCGAAAACACTTGAATAAATGGAGGGGGTGAGATGAATTTCAAATGGAGGAAAACATTGCTACTTAGCAACTAAAGTAATAACAAACAACAAAGTAGAAATAAGTGATTAAGAGATATTGAAGGGTATCACCAACTAAGTATCAATTTCACTAAATGGGTGTTTGGTAATTACTACGGTTTCTAAATCTTAGTGGGTAGGCTGGACCTTAGATTTAATATCTTTGTCTCAAACAACTATTACACTTGAGGTGAGTTCTCTCGAACCTCAAGAAGCTTCTCATGATAAACAGCCCCAATCCTCACATCATTTACTCGCTCGAGCTAGATAAGTAGCATTGAGCTTAGAATTAACTATCTTGCTCTGAACCAACAACAACCAAAAGACTACAAATGTTAATTTATAGCCTTGGTTTTACACCTCTCTCTCAAGAAAGCATAAAACACTAAAAACATTGAAATGCACACTCAAATATATCAAATTAGCAACATCTATAAATCAAACCCACTTCGAAATAGCATTTAGATTAATAATACCTAACACCCATCAGCTAAGTAAGACATTTGACACAAAGTCACACTCCCAAGTATGGGGGGTTTAGCTATTCAACATAAAAAGTAAGAATTCAATGGCTGGGTATTGATCTCGAAACTCTTTAAATGATTCAAGGGAACTTCAATTACAATACCCAATTCGAAATTTACTTGTAATCTACTTGAAAGTTTCAAAATAAAAAAGTACAATGTTTTTTAGGTAAGAGTTTTCCAATGTTCTTATACCTTCTTCCTCTTATAAAATCAATTTATGCTAATTCAAAAGTTGGCCTTTTGGGGCAATTCGATGAGGAAAGTCGGGCCTCACCAACTGATCGTCTACTCGTGAAACGACCCAAAAAGTTCCTAAAAATGTGCTTCGGAAGTTACCGGAAACTTGTTTTAGCTATATCTAAAAATCTGTTTTGTTTTTCGAAAATCCAACTTCATATTCTTGTTTAGGGGGTCAAATTGAGTGGGAGATGGGTCTAACCCAAATTTTGGAGCAACCGTATCAAAATCCGAAATTCCCAAGTGAAGCCTTTTTCGAGGGTCTACTTTGGAGGGTCATATCTCCTAGCACACAAATAATTGGGTGGCCCATAACATATCCATGGAAATCCCTTTGAGTTAGCTACCAAACGCACTTCGTTTCATCTCATTCGGAATTCGGACAAAGAAGTTATGCCCATTTTCGTAAAATTCGTCTGTGCAGGAAATGCAATTTCCAGAGAGCAAATTTACTGTTCATAAGCCTCATTGTTTTTTCTAAGTGTTGGACCCGTTTTTTTTCCAAGGACATATTTTATTTCCTATATAGCATTAATTCAATTCCCATCTCTAAAAAAATTTCCCAAAATACCTCTCCCATACTTAGACACATTTTCTCTCAAGAACCCTAATCCAAAACCTTCCTCAAGATTAAAGAGATTCTTGCTCCAAGTTCCAAGCTCCCATTGAAGACACTCTCAAGACCTTCATAAAAACTCAAGGTATGTGGTGTTGAACTCATGGATCCTTCCACCCATAGTGCCTAGACTCTATTTTACTCACTAATTCATGGTTTAAGTTGAGATTCATAAATTAGTCTTGTTCTTTGTATAAATTTCCTGCACAGTGAATTCTAGCATGAAAAGTGATTGTTTTGAGCATGTTGTGACTCTAGAACTTGAATCTAAACTTGGAATTGATGTGGAGATTTTTCATGAGATGTATGGCATTCCAGAGCTATGTTGATGACAAACTAAGCTTGTGTATATGTTCATTCCATACATGAGATTGCATTAGAGCCTAATATGAATTTCCTATATAAAGTGTTGCATGACCATGCCCGGTCCGGGGGAAAGAACTAGGATAACCATGTGAGGGGTTTATACCTCACCACCTATGATGCTTGGGGTGTGACCAATATCAACCATGTGAGGGGTTTATACCTTACCACCAGGGTGTCCGGGTGTAAACGGCATCCCCCATCCTAAGTTGGGGTTATAGATTGGTTGGATTATGCACACACATAGGATATCTACTATTAGTATAGATTTACTTAAACATATTTTGACTTCACTTTGATCATGCATCCTCATATTGTTATTTATTATGCCTATGGAACTAGCTCTTGCATTTCGATTGTGTCCTTGTCTATTGTTGTATTGTACCCCGCATACTTAGTACATTCCAAAGTACTAACGCATATTTTGCCTACATGATGTCACCATGTAGGGATCGGAACTACTCTTGATCCTTCTCTCCATCCACGTGGCTAGTACGGTGCTTATCCGAGTTTGTTGGTGAGTCCTCAATGATTCGAGGGCTATGTTATGTTTCCTACTCTTATTTTTTGAGACTTTAGCTTGCAATTGTATTTTGACTATGAGGGGAGCGGGTAGCATGTCATGGCCCCCGTTCTATCTATGTATGTAGAGGTGTGCACTGGACAAATATTTTGTAAATGAGCTTGACTCTTAGTCTATGATGTTATTTTGAAATGGTATGTCCTTAGTCCCTAATTCCCATTATTTAATATTGAATGTACTTTCGCGATCGATGAAGTGTGATAACAAATTTGAGAGGTTTGTTTGGGGTTCCTTCGGGTTCCTCATTCGCCTTGTCACGTCTAGGCCCTAGGCTTGGGTCGTGACAACTCGCCAATCACCTCTGTCCATCACCTTCTTATTTTGAGTTTTCATATTAATCTAATATGCACTGTAACTTTAGGCGGTGTATGACGGGGACGCTGAAGGATTCCTCTATGTACCCTTTACTACATTGGATCGCCAATTTGCTTTCACCTCAATTAAAAGTCCTGTAAATTTCAGCGATCTAACCTCACTTTGCTGATCCAATGGGCGTGTCATCGAAAGAGTTAATCTTCTCCCAATTTCTCTCTTCCCCAGGCCTGGCATGCTGGAATTTTGGGCGAGCTAAAGAGCCACTCGGTGAACTGGCAAATTTTCTTGAAAATCACTAGTATCGCTTTTCTTCACTTCTTGAACTTGTTTGCTTCTTGTCGCTTGGTAGTGTCCTTGCCTTGTTCCTTAGCCTATATACCTGCAAATCTATGCTTTAACATTTGTTTATAGCATAAATTAGGCATTTAAGGACACTTAACTATCAAAACAAAGCCCTAAATAAGTCTAAATCTCAGACTCATCAACACCCCAACTTAAACTTTTGCTTGTCCTCAAGTAAAACTCAAGTTCAATTAGTACAACAAGGATGTCTACAAACAATGTTGCTGAAAACTCAACATGAATGCATATAAAAGGTTCAAAATAATTCTCAATTGTGCATTGAAAGATTCATATTGTGACACACCATTATGAAGTGTACTCAAGCTCACAATAATTGGTTCAAATGCAAGTTCAAGCTCAACAAAGGTACTAAAATGTCCTCACAACAATGTTGATTCCATGTTCACACAAAAAATTTCAAACATTTAGGGTCGAGGAATCACATACAACTCTCACACTAAAAAGAAGCGAACACGTGCATGACTTCACCCATAGGCTTGCCCTTTTTTTCAAATCTACGTTCGATTCAGCACACTAAAGTTAACAAAGGTCTTTTTGAGGCTTGTAATAGGGCTGAGTGTAAAGGTATGGTCATTTTGGAAACAATCCATCAAAGGGGGAATGTTCACACTTCTTGGCTTTCTTTCTTTTTAACTACACCCCAACTTAGGATTTTTGCCTAAGTTGGCTATTCAAACAAACTAATACTTCATGAAAGTTATGGGTGATGAGATAAAGAGGTCAAAATTGTTCAAGTCTCTTTCGAGAAAAGGATAGACTCAAAAGGTACCAAGCAAGGTTCCCACATCGCACAATGTTGGCCACAAAGAGGTATATTGTCATGGTAGTCACTCTTCAAAATTCTTGCCTAAGATCATTTCAAATGCTTTCTTCACTTAATCAATTGGAACAATGGGGAAAATTCAAGGTGTCAGCAAACACAATGTTCAGGAGACAATCTCACCACACAAGGCATTTATAGAATTATCAAACAAGACTCCACAGTTTCTACCTAGCATGCAATGTTCATCACAAGAGACTTAACCGAGAATAAACTAGTCACAACAAGATGCTCATCATAGACATACATTCATGTCGTTCAATTAAGAGCACTTTTTAAGTCATCTGTATTGATCCTAACTGGTATGCAAAAATGACATGGAACAGCTTCATTCAAATGCATCTAGAGGTGGTATTTCTAACAAGGTCCCACCCACCCACCAAAAACAACCAATACTATCCTCAATGTAAAAGAAATAAACATATAGGGAATAAAGATAGAAATGCAATAGTAATGAATAAAAAAATTAGGGTAAGGAAGATTCTTCACTGGGTGGACATTTGGTGATGTTACATGGAAAGCCCCGAACGATTCGGCGAATCGCATACCTCTATGTAGTTCACAAAAATATATAGAACACTAGATATCTAATCGAGACCAAGAGGTGGTGAAAGTCGGCCACGCCGAATAGCATTGGCTTATCGCCTAGTGTCCTGTGTTTGTCGCCTAAATTTCCAGAACACGAGCCTTTCTAGGTAGGTGAAAAGGTAGTGAAAGTCGGTCTTGCCTAACCTCTTCAGAGAATAACCGAGTGAGCATTCTCCTTCACTAAATATTCTAGGAGTGCAGCCCCCACACTGAGGGAAAGAAAGCGAGCCAAGTCGTGATTGCCGTTCCACTTGGCAATTCGTCGAAATGGCCAGACCCTTGTAGAATCACTCATACATACACAAATAACACACATTATTAAAAAACAACTAAAGCTTGGGTTGCCTCCCAAGAAGGGCCTTATGTAACGTCGCGGCACGATGTGGAAATTCTCTCAAGCATCGTCCAAATACAACACTTCAATAACTGAAATCTCATGACATTCTCCGAAATAAAGCTTCAAGCGTTAGACATTCACCTTGAAATCTTGACCCTCCTTACCTTCAAATTCAATAGCCCTATTTGTGAATACTCGTGTCACTTTAAATGGACCTGACAACTTTGACTTAAGATTGATCAGGAAGAGTCTCAGTGGAGAATTGTAAACCAACACAAAGTCTCCCACTCAAAATTATATCCTAAGGATCTTAGAGTCATGAAATTTATTCATTTTATCCTTGTAGAGAGCTTGACATTCATATATCTGCAATCATAATTCGTCCATCTCATTCAACTAATCTAATCTCCCTTTCAAAGAACTCACCCAATTCAGATTTAATGGCTTTAATGCCCATAGTGCTTTGTGTTCATGTTCAATCGGCAGGTGACAAAATTTCCCAAAGACCATCTTATATGGAGACATACCAATTGGCCTTTTGTAAGTAGTGTGATACACCCAAAGGCATCATCGAGTTTTCGGGGCCAATCTATCCTATTTGCATTCACAATTTTAGCCAAGATACTCTTAATTTCTTGATTTGAGACCTCCAATTGGTCACTCTTTTGTGGATTATATGGCATGGCTACTATATGTTTTACTCCGTATTTACTCAATAAGGATGCAAACAACCGGTTGCAAAAATAAGAGCCTCAACCACTAATATTAGCACGTGGGGTGCCAAATCTGACAAAGATGTGGTGCTTTCAGAATTGAACCACACTCTTCCCTTCATTATTGGGTAATGCTACAACTTCCACCCATTTAGAAACATTATCCATAGCTACCAAAATATACCTTTTTCCAAATGAACTCACGAACGGGCCCATAAAGTATATTCCCTAGACATCCAACAATTAAACTTTTAAAATAGGGTTAAGAGGTAATTCATGTCATCTGGACACCCCGCCTTGCTTTTGGCATTGCATACATATCTTGACAAATTCATGGGTATCTTTGAAATTGACTTCCTCTTTTGGCACACATCACCTAATAATATGGTCTGCACATTCTCTGAATAAATATGGCTAATCCCAGAAGTATCTCTTGACATCGAACAAGAACCGGTTTTGTTGATAGAAGTTTAGGTCCTCGAGCATTATTCCACACACTACGTGGTTAGCAAAATCAACCTACAAAGAAATTTGCTTTAGAGTGGCCATGAATACCTGTTCATCGGGGAATAAGCCATTGTTGTCTAACTCAATTCTTTCTCTTTGCCCTCCAACCTTGATAGATGATGGGCCACCTGATTTTCACAACCTCTTCTATTGTTAACTTCAAAGTCGAAATCTTGCAATAACCCCACTCATCTTATCAACCTTTGTTTAGCATCTTTCTTTGCCGTTAAGTACTGCAGAGCTGCATAATCAGTGTGAACCACCACTTTGGTGCCTAGCAAGTATGCCCGAAAATTTTCAAATGCATATACCACCACAAGTAGTTCTTGCTCAGTAACCGTATAGTTGCATTGGACACCATTAAATGTTTTGCTGGTGTACTAAATTTGATGGAATAATTTGGTGCACTTTATCCCTAACACAAAACTTAACGCTTTACCACTTGCATCACACATCACTTCAAATGGTGCTGACCAATCAGTGATAATAATCACTGGGGTAGAGATCAACTTATCTTTCAAACACTTCCAGGATGACATACATACATCATCAAAGATAATGTCACCTCTTTTTCAAAATTCTTACACAATGGGTGTGCAATTTTTAAGAAGTCTTTGATGAATCTCCGGTACCTTTTACCGAGAGTGGTGGTGGTAGATTCTCAATTACCTCAATCATTTCCTTTTCAACCTCCATCCCCTTTTGTGATCCCTTGTGACGTAAAATTATACCTTCCCTAACAATGAAGTGACATTTCTCCCAATTTAGGACTAAATTGGTTTCCACACATCTTTGAAGGGCCGACACAAGGTGCGCCAAACATGTTTTAAAAGTATCGCCCATGACAGAGAAGTCATCCATGAAGACGTCCATTGAATCTTCCACCAAGTCAACAAAAATAGAGAACATGCAATGTTGAAATATCGTCGAGGCATTACACAATCAAAAGGCATTCTTTTGAAAGCGAAAGTTCCATAGGGACAAGTGAAAATGGTTTTCTCACAATCCCCCGGTGCAATAAGAATTTGGTTAAACCCGAAATAACCATCGAAGAAATAATACCATATGTGCCTCGAAATTCGATCAAGCATTTGATCCTATAAAAGGCATGGGAAAGTGATCTTTTTTAGTCCAAGAACTTAACATCCGATAGTCCATGCATTCCCTCCATACGGTTATCGGTCTCATTCAAACAAATCCTTTTTTTTTCATTTGGGACTACCATGATGCCACCTTTTTTGGGTAAATATTCAACTGGAGTCACCTATTTTCTATCCCCAATAGGGTTCAATATCCTTCGATGTTCAACACTCGGTTTGCACTCACTATCAAGTTGGATCTTGTGAGTGCAAATGCGAGTGGAATTCCCACAATGTCAGCGATAGTCCACCATATTGCCTTGATGTACCTTCTCAACACCTCATAAAGTAATTTTACTTTACACTCAAGTAAGTCAACTGAAATGATAACGGGGAAGGTGTTATTTGCCCCCAAGAAAGCATATTGAAAATTAACAGCGAGCACTTTAAACTCAAACTTGGGTGGTTCTGCCATGGATGATTTGGCGGGAGGATTCTCTCGATTCTTTAGATCAATCTGTAGCTTCAATGGGTTCTTTGAGTATTCAACCAATCCCAATAGAGCAGCTACTTCCTCATCATACCCTTGAACTTTGGTCTTATCAAAATTCGACAAAACAACCTCAAGAGATTCACTCATACACATCAATTAGCTCACACTAACCAACGATTCATAAATTACATCAATCATTGAAACCAAATGAATATCACTCAAGTGTTTCATTGATTTGCACACATTAAAGGTGACCTCATCTTCGTTCACCCAAAACTTTAACTCCATGATTTCAGCATCCAGTAACGCTTCTCTGTTGCTAAAAATAGTCTTCCCAAAATAATGGGAATTTCAGCATCAATCTCATAATCAAGAATAACAAAATTAGTAGAAAAGATAAATCGATGAAGCTTCACCAATATGTCATATAGTATTGATTTAACAATTCAAGAACACCTCATCCTATTCTAGATGTCAACGATCGTAAATTAGTATAAAACCCAACTAAATGAGTTGTGTTCTAATCCCACAGGGAGCAATACGTGTTTCAAATTCAAATAGGAAGTGTAAACGTGGGCTAATCAGTCATAGGAATAGAAATTATCGAGCAAAGACATTTATCAAGTAAAGGGGTGACATAAATGTCAAATGGGTGTTTTAGTTTGTAATTATCAGCTACAAGCAGTCAAAAACAATTCGAGCTAACAATAGGGAGATGGATTCTTGGGATGTGATCGATTACTGGAAAATATAGGCATATGTCTAATTGCAAGTATTAGTAAATAACTAAATATTAGTTAGTAGTCTAGACTATAAGGGAGAGAGTTTTCTGTAGAACAACTACCACGAATCAGGTAATTTCTTTCGAACATCAACAAGCATGACAATAAAGAATAGTCCACACCTTAATACATCCACTCTTTCGAGCTAAATGGGTGGGATTGGGTTTAGGATTCACTCTCTCGAGCAAAACCCAGATCAACCCAATACCCATCAATCATCAATCAATAATCTTTGTTCTAAAATTTCTCTCTCAAGCAAGCCAAGAACACAAAGGTAGAATTGCAGTTGCAACTACAACTCATAAATTAACCCACAATTAATGATTAAACCCACTTTGAAATAGCATTTAAACTGGTTATTAACAATACCCATAAACTAATTTAGCCCATAATCACATGATCACACCCAAATAATTGGGGTTTTAGACAAACATCATAAAAGGGTAAAAATGATTACCAAATAGATTATACATCAACTAGGTAAGCAAAATTTAGTCTTTATAATACTCAGTTTGCATAATATTCAAAACCCACTTCCAAAATCTTCAAATTGAATCTCCGAGATTCTTCAAAAACTAAGAAAAAATATAGAGAAGAAAGTTATAATGGCTAGGACCAATTGGGCATCCCACTTTCATCACAATTGGTCCCAGCCATATCTGCAAAATACATCAAAAAATGTATGAACATCACTTTCTGCCTTTTCTTCAACATTCTGATCATGCTCATAATTCACCCCATTATTCACTTTCACATGAACTTCCGGATAGCCCGTTTCTTTTGCAATTTTCATCACTTATTTCACAACTTTTTCATTATTTTTTTTTCTTTTTTTTTATGTAGGGGGGGTTCCATCTTTTTCAAAATCATTGCTTAAAGGGGAATTTTTCACACTTCTTGATTTACCTTCACTTTTAACCACACCCCCAACTAAGTCTTTTGACCTAAATTTGCTATTCAAACAAACCACATTTAATGAGAGTTATGGGTGAATGGAAAAAGAGGGATCACAATTGTTCAAGTTTCTTTTAAGAAAAGGATAAGGCTCAAAGGAGTTCAAGCAAGGGTCACACATCTCCCAAGGTTGGCCACAAAAGAGGTATAATGTCAGTATGTTTCACTCTTCAAAAATATTTCCTAAGATCATTTCAAGAGCTTGGATCACTTAGTCAACCGGAACAACCGAGAAAATTCTAGGTGTCATCACATACAATATTCAAGGTAATATCATAACACTTGGCATTGGTACCATTTTCAAACGAGACACCGCACTTTCTAGCTAGTGTGCAATGTTTATCACAAGGGATTCATTCGATAACCAGCTAGTCACAACGAGATGCAAAAAGTCCACACATGTTTTATGCAACTTCATTTGGCATCATCGTAGCTGCATTTTCATTTCGTTCAATTAAAAGCACTAGTCAAGTCATTAGTATTGATTATAACCGAAACTAAAATTTGCACAAGAACAACCAAAATTACACAAAAAAGAGGTGGCACAAATTTTAGAAATAGGTCAAAAACCATTTCCGTTAAGAGCAAAGAGCCACAAGCTCAAATATCCACAAGATATGGTCAAACCAAAATCAAAACACATATAAGTCACAAAGCCCAATATTCACATATATAATCAAAACACAAGAGGTAGGTATGGAAATATCTCATCCCACCCACAAAAGAAAAATAGTTGTAGTTAATTCAACTAAACACAAAAGATCAATAAAAACTGTTGAGAGAAATGTAAAGATTATCATGTCTACTCAGTCGCCCCATCTGTCGGGGCACTAATGCTCGTGGTCTCAATGATAGTAGATCAGCATTTCTCTGTCAGTAATGTATGAATGACTAACTGTACTATCATCTCCTCAAAATCAGTAAGGTCCCCATTAATGGTCGCCTCTTGAATATTGAGTTGTTCCTCATATATCTCTTTCTCTGACTCAGCAACAGCCACATTCTCCATAGTCTCATCTCCGGTGATAGCCAGAGACATATTAGTATGGGCTGGGACATCTGTACCCATAACCTCAAGGACCTCTGCTGACTCAAACAATAAAGTGAAGTCTTTGGACTTTACATGTTCCATATCCTTCCTCAACTCAAAAACTTCATCTTTGAAACACGTAACCTCAGTAGTTATCCCATGTCGACTATCACAAATCTCTACTCTCTCTGTGAGTGCATTAATAGATGTTATTAGTGGTGTCAAAGCAGCTGAGATGGCTCGCTCAATCATCCAAGTCACCTCGGCCTTTAGCCGGGAAGCCCGCACATTTGCATAGTGAGCTAGGTGCCACATCTTGAGGAGAATCTATTGAATTATCAGAGTCACTGAGGTAGTCAAGACAAATATATTCCACTTCATAGGTACCGTTCAACTCACGTGAAGTCTCGCTAAGAGCACGTACCAAGCTTTTATTAAAAAGGAACAGAACAAAGAGGAGTGCTCCACTCCAAAAGAGTACATGAAGATAAAGGCTGGGAGGAAGTGGTAAAACCTGGGGCCTAGGACGTAGTGGAAGTATATGTACCTTAAGACCTAGAGGTTGTAGTAGGCAAAGCTGCCTCTGGAGGTATAGACTCGACATCAACTTTCCCGAATGTATCCACCAGAGCTGCTCGTTTCCTATCTGCCTCATCCCGTGTGTACTTGACCTCTATGCACGGGATATTAGTGGAATATGTGGGTGTGACCTCAACATCCCTTTTCTCAGCCAGAGGGACACCAGCCCGCCGACATAACTTTGTGGTAAGCATTGGGAAATGAAGGGATGTCTGGCGCTACTTGGCCCTCATGACATCTCCTACTCTATAATTACCCCCAAGTGTAGGATATAACCCATTCGAGACAGGCCGTCTTTCCATAATTGATCCGAGACAGGCCACCTTTGGGTAAAGAACTTTGGGGTGAAGAACTTTGGGATCTTTTGGGGTTTTGGAATTAATGACTTAGTTGGGGTAGTTATGGACTTAAATACTATATATAGGTGTATAAAATCTATATAAAATGACCCCCACTCAAAACTAAAAGAAAAGTAATTTACTAATTAACCCCTTAATAGGCAGCCACTCCTAGACACCACGAGAGAACCTCACGAGACGTGGTCAAGACCACGAGTCGTGGTCCTTCCCATGGTACTTGGCAGTGGCTAAGGCTTGTGTCTTGGCCTCCAAAAAAACCAACAGATGACAACGATACCTCCCACGAGTCGTGGTCCGTAGGCATTGGTCTTGGCCTCAAGACCTTACCTCCGACAAATTTAAGGAGATTTCATGAGGCACCTCACAAATCGTGGTCAAGACCACTGGTCGTGAAGGTGCTTGTGTACAAGGGTTAGTTCTTGGCCTAAAAAGTCTTGGCTTCCTTCATCCTAAGGCATCTTCACAAGTCTTCCCATGAATCGTGGTCAAGACCACTGGTTGTGAAGTGGCTCATGAAGGTAAGCCACTTTGAGGCAGCCCTTAGGGAGCTACTGCCTTGGCCTCACGAACTACACCACATGCCATGGTCTACACCACTGGCCGTGGTGGTGGTCGTGGTCTTGAGGTAGTGTGCTCACATCTTGGGGTAACCTTGGTCGTTTGCTTAGGCTTTGCCCATTGCCTTTGAAACCCTCACTAAAATCTTAAATGGTCTTCAAAACTACGGGGTGTAACACATTCCTTGGCGTTTAACCCCTAAACCCCTCATTCTAAGTAGGGGAAGTCTCATCTAATACTCTAGTCCACATACATCAAACTCTAGAACCCTAGCTTGAGACTCTAGTTTGGTCTACTATTTTCTGGGGCATTACAATATCTCCCCCATGGGAACATCCATCCTGGAATGACATTCCTAAACACTTCTTAAGGGAAACAACTAGACTAGCAGCCCATCATGCATGCTACATGACTAATGCAACAAATAATAGAAGAAACCTTCAATCCCAAGCTTAACATACTCAACTCAAGGAAGTGGGGACTACATCTAAGAACCCATATATACATGAAATTACCATAACTATTCATGTTAAAGGAGGAACTACCACCTCATGGTCATAACATGCTCAACATACTCACATGGAGCTCATATGTAATATACTCTCAAAAACATTCATTTTAAGGAGGAAGCTTTCAACTCCCAAACTAAGGCATTCTCATGTATTCATCTCATGAAGTCCATCTGCAAATATTACTCAAATGCGCTACAACATGAGGAAAATAATGCATATAAGTCATTTCTAACAAGACCTATGCATTTTCATGAACATGCATATTAGAAAATCAGGGCAACACATAAACACACAACAACCCTACTTATTGGGCACACTATCTCCCCCTTGGAATAAGTCTATACAATCACTTCTAAACATCATTCATACTAAAGAAAACTTCAAGGTTCAACATAGTGAATCACAAAAGACAAGAAATCTGGAAAGTCTATACAATCACTTCTAAACATCATTTATACTAAAGAAAACTTCAAGGTTCTCCATAGCGAATCATAAAAGACAAGAAATCTGGAATTTTACTAAAGCATAAAACACATACTAGAAAGGACATGATGAGATCTCTCTTCATCACCACTAGTTTGGAAAACTTAGAACCTATGCTCACTTGGGAGCATTGGGATCTAGGCCCCTAAAAGAAGCTTGCTTAGCCTCCCACCCTTTAGCCTTAAGGATTGGACAATCTCTTTTCTTGTGACCCTCATTACCACAACCATAGCACCCTTCAATTCGGACTATATACTCACCATAATGCTTTCTTCCACACATGAAGCAAGAAGGCTTAAGCAACATAGATTCACTATTACTCTTTCTTTGGGGCTTAGGTCTAGATAGCTTCTCTTGGTTGGGATGTATTTTCTAGGTCCCAGGTTGACCATATTAATCAGATCTAGTATTGCAGAAATCCCCATCATTGGTTCTAGGTCTTTTCACTTCCATATTCTTCTTCCTAAGTCTTA
This sequence comes from Solanum commersonii, assembly GCA_029007595.1. Classification (NCBI taxonomy): domain Eukaryota; kingdom Viridiplantae; phylum Streptophyta; class Magnoliopsida; order Solanales; family Solanaceae; genus Solanum; species Solanum commersonii. The sequence continues at coordinate 952,263 of JAJTWQ010000148.1, forward strand.
ACTCCTCAACTTGATGAGCATACACCATTAGATGTGAGATATGTATATTATAATGGAGCATTGCCACATGACATTCTTCTTCAATCAAGTCGGACACACCCGTCACAAACTGACTCATCTCATCCCTTGGATTAAACACCAAGTATGGAGCATACTTAGACAACTTAGTGAATTTTAGAGAATATTCTTGAAAACTCATACCTCCTTGATGAAGGTTTATAATTTCCTCCACATTGGCATCCCTCATCTCTCAGGGAAAGAACCTATCAAGGAATACTTTCTGGAACACCTCCCAATATATGGGACCCGCCTCTACCGGCTTATTCCCCTTCTATTGAGTATACCATACTTGGGACACATCCTACAATTGATAAGAGGCTAGCTCCACTTTTTCTATAGAAGCGACCCCCACGGCATCAATTATCGCATCAATTATCTTGTAGACCTCTTCTACAAACTCTTGAGGGTCCTCACCCACTTTGGAACAAAACAACATATGAGGGTTCATTCTTGTGAAATCTTCCAACCTAGAAACTATAGTGCTCACATTAGGGTTCACATGAATCTCAACACACCTATTGTCTTGGGCTGTCATAACTTGGGATTGAGTTGTCATAGCTTGGGCTTGAGATATCACGACTCAGGTCAATACTTAGAGAGCCAACCTTATTTCCACATTCGTCATAGCCCCCTCATTATTAGGGTCTTGAGTAACTTGAGGCTCTTGAGTACCTTGGGGACCTTGGGGAGGAACCTCTTGATGATCATTGCCTTCCTCACTTCTCCTAGAATTAGCCATTGTATTAGCCATATACTGTAAAACCATAGGGCACGGATTAGAAAAAGGGCATACTAAAGCCAAACTCTATGGCACGACTTACAGAATGAAGATGTGATATTTCCTAACCACTCAATAGCCTCTTATTCATAAATATGGCGCACTTCACATTTATGAACAAGACTCTACTTGGTTTGAGACAATTCTAGAACCTTTCTAAACCTTGTGCTCTGATTACCATATTTGTCACGACCCAGGGATATACCCTAGAAGTAACAAGGCGTACTTGATCCCAAAGGGGTCTCATATAAGACCTTAGCTTATCATAAACATAGGTAATAAAAAAATATGGAAAAATTTAAATATTTTACAATCAAAGTCATTTTCGTAAAACCAAGTAAAAGTCCTTCTATACTTTTTCTCAAACCATCTAATACACTTTAGAATAAATTCTTAGGTCGCAGCCTATACAATAGTCTTAAAACATGAAATAAAGACATAAAGGAAAATGGTTGGTTTGTCCTCGAAGCTATGAAGAGTCACCAAGATCTTCAACTCCTTAACTCCTTAGAAACGTAGCTTCAAGATAACACTCAAATCTCAAAACCCTACATTTGATTAGAATGTAGGCAAAGTATGTGTTAGTACAAAATGTACTAAATATGTTAGCTTGCATAATCATAAGAGCATAAGTCAAGGGTTAGTCAATATAAGATATAATCCAAAATCATCTGAAATACTTCATGAAACATAAACCATGAACATAAGAGATAATATCATGAACATAATAAGCAAAGTCTTCAACATAGGCATCATATAAGAACAATTGACTTTTAGTCATCTATACCATAAATGAACCATTCTCAAGGAACCTCATAAGCATAAAAGTCCAAAGCATGAATAGCATCTCATAATACAGTCCAATCCAAGTATCCCTCTTTAGTCATCTTAATCATAGGCTATGTACATGGTCAAGTTTCTATGCTTCTGATGAGTCCACAATTTTGAACTAATTTAGGGATTTATTTTAATAGATTTAATGTCCTCAAATGCATATTTTGTGCCAATAACTGATGTAAATCCTTGATTTTCAAGTATTTGGATTGAGGAACAAAGCATGGACACTAATGAGAAAAAAGGAACAAGGCAACTGAAAGTACGAAGAAAAAAAGACCTGAGAATCACCTAAGCCATTGGGTGAATCGCCGAATGGCCATAGTCTCACCTAATGTTCCAGAGTGCCAATCCCTAAAGATGGAAATCAACTCGGCGATAGAAAGGAGTAGTCGGTGTGTCACTGAACAATTCTATATCAGCAAAAGTTACAGAACTTGAAGATGTTGAAGGACAAAGCAAAAAAGGGATGGCATTGACCAAACGATGAATCATCGAGTGAATCGGCGATCCCAACTTATTGTGCCAAATGGTCCTTCGTAACATATTTTTGGTGACTATAAATACAATTTTTAATTTTTAGTTTAGAATTAGATTTTTATCTAGCATTGAATTAGTTTTTTTACTATTTAGTTTTTGAGTAGAGAGCTTAAAACTTAGTATTGAGACAATATTTCCTTAGCTTTGAAGATTTCCATTTTTGAGAAATTGGAAGTGGGTGTTGAAGATTCTTCATCTTAGACCTCTGTAAAAACAATATTAATCTTACCCAGATGATGGAAACACAATTTTGTAACAATTTTTACCTTTTGATGTCTAGATAAAACTCCAAATCTTGGGGTGTGAATATGTGATTATGGGTTGACTTAGTTGTTGGGTATTGTTAATTGATAGTGTAAATTTTTTTAAAAAGTAATTTCATTCAGTAATTGTGGCTTAATCTAGAGGGTATTAGTTGTAAATGCAACTCTACCTTCATGTTTTTGGCTTGCCCGAGAGGAGGTTTTAAAACAAAGATTATTGATTTGATGGTCTATTGTTATTGGGTTGTCAGGGGTTCAGCTCGAGAGAGTGAATCCTAAACCCTTTTCCACACATTCAGCTCTACAGAGTGAATGGTCTAAAGTGAAGGTTGTTCTTAATTGATGTTTATTGGTGTTCGAGAGAAACTAATTTGATTCGGGGTAAACTCTTTGAGAGAAAGTTTATCCCCACTAAAGTCTAGCTTATTCACTGATTTACAGCTATTCACTCTTAATTGCAATCACCCATTTGTCTACCTTAGCCCATAATCCAATCACATCCCTAGAACCCGTCTCCATATTTGCTATTTTTGTGTTATTTCCTATTGTAGTTGCTAGTTGAAACTAAACCTCCCTTGATATTTGACACTTGTGTCACCGAAAAGATGAACAATGCTTTTATTCGTAAATGTTTTTAGCTATGATTGAGTTGAGCATATTCAAGCTTTTCTATTAATTCTCAAGTACGTACCACTCCCTATGGGATTCGATCCCAACTCACTTAGTTAGGTTATATTACTATCTAACGATAGTTGGCACTAAGTATCCTGATACATGAAATCAAAATGATGCCACTGCCGGGGAGTGGTGTTATTTCAGAATTTTTAGTTAAGTTCAATTTTTCTCTTGTTATTTATAGTTGAACTTACTTAATTTTTAGTTTTGGTTTGTTTTGCTATTTTGAGTAGAGAATTGGAGCATATTTGGTAGGAACAATGACCCAATAGATCACCCTCCTTTGAGATTGATTATTTTTAGGGATAACATCCTAAATTTCAAGCAATTGAAGGGTGAAGGATTTTATTAGTTGTTGCAAAGGTTTAAAATCATATTGCCGCAGTGCCCAATTCATGAAATTCCAGATAAATTACTTCTGGAATTCTTCTACCGGGGCCTTGGCCCCAAAGAGAGAAAAATGGATGACCAACTCTCTGCGGGCTGCTTGATGCGACATTCCTATAAGACCGCACTCCAACTCCTAGATTTTGTGGCCAAAACCAACAAGGATAAGGTGGAAAAAGATAAGGACCAAGACTTGACCACTTTGTTGGGTCAGCTGGATGTCTTGGACCAAAAGGTCAATGACTTGGAAGTACTGTCCAAAAGAAGGACAGGTACATCCCCCCTCACGAGTGTTAAAATATGAAGAAATAATAGGGCGGGCAATTGAAGAGGTCCTCTTACTCATTCTACACAAAGTCGAAGAACACGATAGAGTGTTGAAGGAGATAAGAGAGAATATCATGATGCTGAACTACATGACAACCTCTCATTCTATGCTCATTCAGCTAATGGTGTCCCAAATGGACCAGGTGTTGTATTCTCTCTACCCAGAGCCAAAAGAAGGATGTCCTTACTAAAATTAGGCAAACCCCACTAATGGAACTTAAGTGGGGAGTTGTATAGTGCCAAGATGTTAACTAAAGCGCTCATTGGGAGGCAACCCAAGTATTTATCACTTTATTTTTTCTTTAAGAAATAATGGTGTGTTAATTGTGCAGGTTGGCTAGATAAAGGTTTAGTTAAATTGGAGTTTGTAAAACTCGGCGATCCCAAGAGCAACTTGGTGCATCGCCGACCTGGTCGACGATTGGGATCTAGTCTACCATTTAAACCTCCACAATAACTGGAGGTCCTATAAAACTCGGCAAGGTAAGTGACCAGTTGGTGTGTCACCGAGTGGGTCGGTGAGTATGACTAATGTTGCCGAATAGGCGAGAACTAGACGGTTTTTAAAAGGCCAAAAGTTTAAACTTCCAACTCTTTCACTTTCCCTCACTTTTAATCTTCCCAAACTCACACTCACACATTAGTTATTATTTTTCTTGCATTTTTAGATTGTTTTAGTCGTTAATTTTTTCTCGGAGTGGGAGTACTTTTCTGCCTAGCATTTCAATCCCTATTAATCGGCATCAAAGGTTGGTTTTTTGAACCCCGAGATTATTCTTAGAGTTTTGTACTCATTTGCAATGATTTTATCTTGTTGAAGTGTGTTGGGCCTCTTTGATAGTGTTAGTATGTTTGAATGCCTGTTTTAATTTGATAATATTGCCCGTAATGCCTTTAATGTTGAAATCCCATAATTTGGTGCCTTAAAATATGCTAGAATTTGTGGGGTTGTCCTTGCATGTTGTTGGGTCTAGTTGGTTGCGGTATGAGTAACCCATATTTGTGCCAAATGACGTAATTTGCCCAATTATAGAGCTGGCGTCATTATTCATAAGGGCAAAAGTCATCAAAGGGCCAAATTTGGCAAAAGCGAGAGAAGTCTGAGTATCTCGAGGTAATAGATGTAATGGGTCTTGCTTAAATTTAATGGTTGCATGCTTTCATTTTGTTTTCAAGGGTTGTGGGGTTGAATTCGAGAAGATGGGTGGAAATTAGGGGCATTTGGTCATTTGCCGAGCTGGGTCAAGCTCGCCGAACGACTTAGTGGTTCGCCAAAGTTCCCCATCTCACCTTTAATTTCATCCTAAATGAGTAGTTGGGTTCTGTAACTTTTGGTGCGAAGCTTCAGGTCATCGAAAGCACTCGGCAACTCGCCGAAAGTTCTTCTTAATCACCCTTTGTCTGCTCCACTGAACTCTTTTTGCACTGTAACTTTCGGTAGGCTAATCCTTGCTCGCCGTATGCTGTAGGAGATTAGCCAAAAGGCCTTCTTATCGTCGACATGCCATGTTTGTTGAGAATTTTGAGCCAATCTTTTCGGGGATCCCAATTTAGCTCGTCAACCGGTTCAGTTAGTCTCTCTGTAATTATTTTTCTATGATTTTGATTGAATTATTTCTAACTTTTTCCTGGTGTTTTGCAGACAAGGTAGGAACGAACATCGACATGCCACCCCAGAAAAGAGCACAGAGGATCACAACAAATGTAGGGGGATCAAATTCTCCAAAAAGAGGAAGGTTAGAGCCTCCAATTGGAGGTCAAAGCAGGGGTAAAAGGCCTAGAATTGAGAGAGCGACTACTGAATCCCAGGCCGCTTTATCTAAGCCTGAGGAAGACCAACCATTGCAGTCCCAGCAGGCCGGAATCCGAGATAGATCTCTCCCTCACTCAGCTAGAGTCCCTTCAGCTTCCACTCCATCAGACACAGTGCAAGCTCCAGCACCTCTTGTGGATCCTGTGCCACTAGTCGTCCCTCCTCCCATGCTTCTAAATAGGTTAAAGGGTGATGGATTGCAAACAATCCCAGAGGAGAAGTTTCTATCGACATAGGGGTTAGAGTGTAGATACTCCGGTGTAACAGAGACACTACAGTGGCAAAGGTTTCAAATTTTTACCAGACCCCGAGGCCCCAATGTTCCTTCATGGCTCTAGGAATTCTATGATGGATATGCTGCCTTGGTGCCAAAGAGAAGGAAGAAGGCTGGTGAGTTCAGACCAATTAACTCGGCTATGGTCCGATGTGTGGAAGTTGGGTGCTCCAGCGATCTCATAAACACTGATCTTCAGAGAGCAACAGGGTTCGAGCACGAGTATGAGGGCTTGGCTACAACTAAATCCCTGGATGACTTGAAGGGTTCGCGTGCTCCCCTTCTCTCTGACGTCACTCTGAGATGGATAGAGGCGGGAGTCCAGCTTAAGAAGAAGGATTTGAATGTAGCTACTCGGTATTGGCTCGGATTCATTAGTAGTTTGATCATGCCTTTATAGAACGAATCCATTCTCCGGCACGTGAAAACAACTTATTTAGGGTCTATCTTATTAATGAGGCGGCTCAACTTGGGACTGATCATTGAGTAGGTGATGTCCATGAGAGCCAAGCAGAGACAAACATCCTTGCCATTCCCGATAGTGATCACGGAGTTTCGTTGGCGTGCTAGAGTGCCCCGGGACGGATTTAGATATTTTGAGATTACCCTGTCTTCCTCCGTTCACATCCGGTGCATTGAGGCTGAGTACACTTGAGAAAAGGCTGACAGGAGGAGGGCAACTCCGGTGGATACATCCCCGGAGGTGGACGTCAATTCTATGCCTGCAGAGCCATCTTCGCCTACTCCGGCCTTCGGGCCTTTAGGTACTTCTGCCACTCCTTCCTCTGCACAGACCTGAGCTGTATCTACTTCATCCTATCCTGCTAAAATTGCTCAGGCAGTGATCCTACATATGAGACACCTGCCCCATTCAGCTGACATGAGGGCTACTAGATTTGAGATATCCATCCCATATGGATGATTGAGAGTTCCATCATTATTGCACTGACCCCCTTTCAGACTTCTATTGACACTCTCACAATGAGAGTTAAGGCTTATGAGAGCAGGCAGGGGGAGACCTCCGATGTGATTGCTTTGAAAGCTAAAGTAGCATATTTGAAGAAGGACGTTGACTACCTAATGTCTACTGACTTCACTTCATTACTGGAGGCTTCAGATGATTTGGACGCTACTGAGACTTCAGAGATTAGAGATGATGTAGCAGTGGATGAGTCGGAGGCAGAGACCGGGGATGAGCTGATAGAGATAAGGTACGATAGTATATATGGAGATTTGCCAGCTCTGGAGGAGAAGATAATGCAGTCAGTGATCCAGACATCACTGACAGCGACATCCATGGTAGCTCATAGTGGAGTAGTTGGTACTTCTGAGGTGACTCCAGGTACTGAGGCCCGAGAGCATTGTGATACACCGAGCACTGATGCCCCGACAAATGGAGTGACTGAGTAGAGATAATCCCTTCTTTTTCTCCCTCTTTCTTACTTTTTGACTCTTGGATATTTTTGCTTGCATTTGAGGACAAATATTTTTTATTTGTGGTGGGGTGAAGCCCACATTTTGTGACCTTTTATGGATATTGTTTTTTATATATTGGGTATTTGAGCTATAATTGTGTGCTACACTATTTTTGTGGATGATTGAACTTGTGGGTCCTTTTTTTTAATTGTACATAATATTTGGACCCTTCCGAAAAAATTGTTCCACCTCTTGTTTGTGTTTGAATGTGGTTGTTCTCTTACAAATTTCAGTATCGGTCTTGATCAATAACGATGAGTTGGATAGTGCTCATAATCAAACAAAAATGAATGTACGGCAACGATGAGGCCAAATGAGGTTGCATAGACAATATGTAAAAATTTTGCATCTCGTTATAACTAGCCAAGTATCAAATTGAGTCTCTTGTGATGAACATTACACACTACTGAAAGTGTGGAGTCTTGTTTGACATTGGTGTTAATGCCTTTTGTGATAAGCTTACTGTGAACAATGTTTGATGACACCTAGAAATTTCCCTGCTGGTCCGGTTGACTAAATGATGCAATCTGTTGATATAATGTGAGGCAACTTTGAAGTGTGAAACAATTTGACATTATACCTCTTTTTGTGGCCTACCTAGTGAGTGTGTGAACCCCACTTGAACACCATTTGCGCCTTAACCTATTCTTGGATGAAACTTGACGAAAATATGACCTTTCTTGATCCATTACCCATAATCATCATGATTCGTGGTATGCGTGAATAGCTAACTTAGGCCAAAAGCCTAAGGTTGGGTGTGTGGTGAAAAGAGAAGGTCAATCAAGAATTGGAAGAAAGTCCCCTTTAACCGATGGTTTGAGAAAAATGGAACCCCTTCATATAAAAAAAAAAGAGAAGAGAGAAAAAGAAGAAAAGGAATGAAAAAGTTGTGTAATAAAGTTGGGAAAGTGCAAAGAAAATGGTGTTCCCAATAGTCCATGGAAAGTGAATAATGGGATGACTTATTAGAGTGAATGAAAATGATGAATAAGAGGAAAGAAAGTGTTGTTCACACCACATTTCATGATGATTACAGTCATTGATCGAAATGACCATACGTTTGCACTTAGGCTCGTTACAAACCTTGAAAAGACCTTATTGATCTTGAGTGAGCTGAAACAAGGGTTGATTGGAAAATACGGGCAAACCAATGAGTGAAGTCATGCATTATGTTCATCTTTGTGAGTGTGAGCGTTGCATTTGATTCTGAAGCTTTAAATTGTGACAATTGTGTGTGAATATGGCATCATTCTTTGTGTGAGGGCATTTGAGTACCATTGTTGAGCTTGAACTTGCATTTGAAGCAAGTATTGTGAACTTGAGAATATTTGATAATGGTGAGTCACAACTTGAATCTTTGAGTGCACAATTGATGCTTGCATGAGTAAGTTGAGTCTTTTTGTGTGCATTCATGATTGAGTGTTGTGTAGCACAATGTGAGACATCCCTGTTGAACTTCTGAACTTGAGGAGAAGAAAAAGTTTAAGTTGGGCTGTTCATGAGTCCACGATTTGGACACATTTAGGGGTTTATTTTAATAGATTTAGTTTCCTCAAATGCATATTTTTTGCCAATAACTGATGTAAATCCATGATTTTTAGGTATTTGGATTTAGGAACAAAGTATGGACACTAATGAGCAAAAAGGAACAAGGCAGTTGAAAGAACAAAGAAAAGAAGGCCTAAGGATCGCCTAAACCATTGGGAGAGTCGCCGAATGGCTATCGTATCCCCTAATGTTCCAGTGTTCCAAGCCAATAAAATTGATGATAGAAAGAAGCAGTCAGCGTGTCCCCAAATGGTTCCGCGATGTAGTGCTATATCGCCCAAAGTTACAGCACTTGAAGCTGCTGAAGGCCAAAGAAAAAAGGCAATGGAATTGACCAAAGGGCAGATCGCCGAGTGTATTGGCGATCCCGACTTATTGCACTAATTGTCCTTCGCAGCACATTTTTGGCGACTGTAAATACATGTTTGAATTTTTAGTTTAGAATCAGATTTTTATCTAGCATTGAATCAGATTTGTTGTTATTCATTTTTTGAGTAGAGAGCTTAGAACTGAGTATTGAGACAATATTTCCTTAGCTTTGAACATTTGAAGATTTCCATTTATGAGAAATTGGAAGTGGGTGTTGAAGATTCTGCATCTTAGACCTCTGTAAAGACAATATTAATCTTACCTAGTTGATGGAAACACAATTTGGTAACACTTTTTACCTTTTTATGATGTCTAGCTAGAACCCCAATTCTTGGGGAGTGATTATATGATTATAGGTTGAATTAGTTTTTCGGTATTGTTAATTGGTAGTGTAAATGTTGTATTAAAGTGTTTACATTCAGTAATTGTGGCTTAATCTAACAGGTTGTAGTTGTAAATGCAACTCTATCTTCATGTTTTTGGCTTTCTCGAGAGAGGTTTTAAAACCAAGATTACTGATTTGATGGTTTGTGGGTATTGGGTTGTCATGGTTTCAGCTCAAGAGAGTGAATCCTAAACCCTTTTCCACACATTCAGCTCAAGAGAGTGAATGAACTATAGCGAAGGGTGTTCATAATTACTTCTTATTGGTATTCGAGATAAACTAATTTGAAGAATGAAATACCTGAAAACGAAGAAGATAATAATGACTGATAAAGATGTACAAATAATAAAAGAAGAATATACGAACGAATTGACAGAACAAAAAGTAATATTTGAATAAATAAAAGGAAAAGAATTAGATCTCAGTGTAGAAAAAATATTTAAGTTACCCCTGATAAGAAATATTTTTAAAAGACAAAAAGAAGAATATTATGTAGTAAGTCAGAAAGAACATATAATAGATTGTAAATACACCAAGGGAAAAGCAAGAATACCTATAATAAATAAACGAATAATAAATAAAGAAATACAAGCAATTAAAGCTAAAGACCCTATAAAATACGTACACTTAGGAGGAACAGAGATATTAATAAAAGCCTGTTTTAGAGAAGGAATAGATACACCAATAGAAATATATTTAGCAGATGATAGAATAATAGAACCAATAGAAAGAAGTATTATAAGTGCAGTAAAAGGAAATTTGATATACCAACAATTTAAATTTATAATTAGTGCTAATTATTCAGTAGCAATAGATGATAAAAATATAGATAAATCATTAATATTATATTGGAAAATGTTAAGAATAGAGTTAGCCCCAGGCAGTAAAATATTTACGGCTCGTTGTAAAAACCTATATGTACTCACAACAAAACACAAAATAACAGCCAAAAATAAGATAAATAAAATAAAAATAGAAGATCCTTTTGAACAAATTGTAACAGTAATAGATAATAATGATTACAGTTACAAAGAAATAGACATAGAAGAAGATTTAGAAATAGTAAGTGATAGAATCAGTACATCAAAAAGAATAAAAAATACAGATAAGAATGAAAATACATCCCAACCTCAAAGAAAATCAGTAGAATATCACCAAATAAAACAAATCGAACCATATCACTATTATATAACCGGAATAATAGAACAGAGGAAGCATATTATTATAATAAACAATGGACAAGAAGAAAATTATATACCAAGAGAATTAATAGATGAAGAAGAAATAATGTCTAAAAAACAAAGTTGCCCTGAACTACCAAAAGAATTGTCATACATAGAAGACACAACTGAAAAAGAAGTAATTATAGGAGGAATAATTATATTAATAAAATTCACAGTATATCAAGGACATAACATAACATTAGGAATAAAATGGCTAGAAGAAATGAAACCCTATAATCTAGAAAATACACAATTAATAATAACTTATAAAAATAAAAAAGTCACAATAAAAAGAGCAACATGAAAATTTATATACTTGCAAAAATAATAGTAGAAAATTATTATAACATATACTATACTCCAATGTTAGATACAGGAGCAGAAGCAAATATGTGTAAACATAACTGTCTACCAGACGAAAAATGGAAAAAACTAAAAACCCCTATAGTAGTAACAGGATTTAATAATGAAGGAAGTATGATAACATATAAGGCAAAAAATATAAAGTTACAAATATGGGATAAAATATTAACTATAGAAGATATATATAGTTATGAATTCATAAATAAAAATATGCTTTTAGGAATGCCGTTTTTAGAAAAATTATATCCTCACATAATAACAAAAACACATTGGTGGTTTACAACACCATGTAAACAAAAAATAGGAGCAAAAAGAGTAGTTAATAAAAATAGGAAATCCACACTATGGATTAAAGGAAGTGAAAAAATAACTCAAAAATTAAAAAATATAAAAGAAAGCAACCATAGTATAAAATTAATAATATTTTCAATAGACAAGATAAAATTAATTCAAGAAAAATTAGAAATATTATATAGCGAAGATCCCTTAAAAGGATGGGAAAAACATAAAACAAAGGTAAAAATTAAACTAATTGATGAAAATAGCATAATAACTCAAAAACCATTAAAATATAATTTCGACGATTTAAAAGAATTTAAAATGCATATAAATGAACTATTAGAAAATAAATATATTCAGGAAAGTAATAGTAAACATACAAGCCCAGAATTTATAGTAAATAAACACGGTGAACAAAAACGAGAGAAAAGCCGTATGGTTATTGACTATAGAAATCTAAATGCGAAAACAAAAACATATAATTACCCCATACCAAACAAAGTATTAAAAGTAAGACAAATACAAGGTTATAATTATTTTAGTAAATTTGATTGTAAATCAGGATTTTACCATCTCAAGTTAGAAGAAGAATCTAAAAAATTAACAGCTTTCACAGTACCACAAGGATTTTATGAATGAAATGTATTACCTTTTGGATACAAAAATGCACTAGGAAGATACAAACATTTTATGGATAATAATTTTAACCAGCTAGAAAATTGCATAGTATACATAGATGATATATTATTATATTCAAAGACAGAAGAAGACCATATAAAACTATTAGAAAAATTTATCCATATTATAACATACTCAAGAATAAGTCTAAGCAAAAAGAAAGCAGAAATAATGAAAAATCAAATAGAATTTTTAGGAATACAAATAGATAAAAATGGTATAAAAATGCAAAACCATATAGTACAAAAAATAATAAATTCTGAAGAACACGTAGATACAAAAAAGAAATTACAATCGTTTTTAGGATTGGTCAATCAAGTTAGAGAATATATACCCAATTTAGCAAAAAATCTTAAGCCATTACATAAAAAATTAAAAAAGGATGTGGAATATTATTTTGACAAAAAAAACCAAGAACAAATACAAAAAATAAAAATATTATGTAAAAAACTACCAAAGTTATACTTCCCAGACGAAAGCAAAAATTTATATACATAGTAGAATCAGATGCAAGTGAAATAAGTTATGGAGGAGTGTTAAAATACAAATACGATAAAGAAAAAATAGAACATCATTGTAGATACTATTCATGAACATTTACCAATCCCAAAATAAAATGGGAAATAAATAGAAAAGAATTATATGCACTATATAAATGTTTATTAGCTTTTGAACCATATATTGTCTATAGCAAGTTTATTGTAAGAACAGACAATACGCAGGTGAAATGGTGGATTACAAGGAAAATACAAGATTCAGTAACAACTAAAGAAATACGAAGACTAGTATTGAATATACAAAATTTCACATTTACAATAGAAGTGATAAGTACTGACAAAAATGTCATTGCAGATTACATATCAAGACAAAGCTACTCAGACGGATCTAGACAACGAAAATACAATTGAGAAAATATTGAATACAATCACATTGCGTTGTACAAAGATAGATACAATGGATAAAGAGCTACAACAGATAAAAAGTCAACAGCATGACGATAAAAATGCGGAGCTAAGTCCATCGGACGACTCAAAAATTCCAGAGCTAGAAGGTGACGATGGGAAACACCGAAAAACCCAACCTAACAGTTTGTTAAATGCAGCTACAAGAACAGCTAGTACCTCTGCAACGAAGAAGGAAAACAAAATAAGATATGTCAATACAAATATGACCAAACTATTTGACAAACCATTTATACCAAAAACCCAAAAAGACATATTCATACCACCTCATATCAATAAATACAAGGAAAGTTTAGGATAGCATAAACAAACATATAATCATATAACCTGAGCCTATATAGAAAACATCCACAAAATACAAACCTTTTTAAATCAAAACCCGAGATCCACGAATACAAAAAACTCTCATGAAGACTATATTACCCAAAATCTACAAGGATATAACAAATTGATTGCACAACCGGGTACCAACACCAACCTAGTTGGAACTTGTTACCATTATGGATTGCTAAGCACAGTATATACCGCAACAGGAGACGAAATAGCTACAATTCCGGAACTACAAAAGGCATTTATGCACTACAAACGAATTACCAAAGGAACGCTATTTTATGTAAAGTTTTATTCAGCACCAGCAAAAATACTATATGATGAAATTAAATCAATTGTACAAGTAATAAAAATAGGATTAACAAGGGAGATGATCATCCTAGAGAAAATAGAAAAACAAGAAGAAATTCAAAAAATAGAAATATTAGCATTCTATGCAAGGAAAAGAGTTATTGGCCTAGCTACAATATTAAATGAGTTAGCAACAAATTATTTAAGCGGAAATACAATATGGAGCTACTACGCCAGAGAACAGACGATGATTTATTCAAATTGTAGAGAAACAAGACTAGCAGATATGGAAGATTGGGCGATATGGTACTGCTTCATGGAACTGTTCGGTGACACACCGACTGCTCCATTTCATCGCCAACTTGACCTTCTACTTCAGGGCTCAGCATAATGGAACAAAAGGTGATCTCCAGGCTGATCGGCGACTCGCCAACTAGGCTCGGCGATTTTGAGGCCTTCATTTCTTCGTTCTTTTCAGCTGCCTTGTTCCTTCTTGCCATGTAGTGTCCATGATTTGCCTCAAACTCCAAATACCTGAAAGTTTAGTATTTTCATCGGATATTGAGACAAAATATGCATTTGAGTATACTAATTATATCAAAATATATCCCTAAATGAGTCCAAATTGTGGACTCATCAATGCCTGCTTAAACATTTTCTTATGTATACATATAAAGAGATAAATATAAGTGAAGAGTAGCATTCTATATCTCATGCCTTAACTTATTGAAATCAACACACATTTGCTTAAGGATACTTACTTGTCCAAGGGTCTGAAGGTATGCTAAATAAGAATGCCAATACTAGTTATCTTCTTCTACTTTCTGGGATTATCTTGGGATTATTGTGCGTACTATGATGTGAAACTACTCTTTGTTAAGTCAACAAAATTGTTCATGATTACTCAAGCTTGAAATCTTCCCATATCCTATAGAACAATGTTTTCATTTATTTATTTATTGGATATGACCAAATATGTAAAAGTAATGTAAACCAAATGGTTACCTCTAACCATCGACCAATGGTTTGTGATAAGTCGTGTGATAGATCTTATAAGTTTTAATGTTCTATTGCTAGAATTCTATTTTTGTTAATCATGTAGTTTGATTTGTTTAAAATGGCAGTACATATTCCTAAGGAATTTTATTATTGAAAAACAAGTTTTTTGTAGTATGCTTAGCATGTGTTCAAAATTTGAGAAAGTATTGTATGATAATTTGTTTTATCATTCATGTTATGTTATGTTTTTTACTTCAATATAAAAAATTCTAATCTTTCCTTCATCTTATGTTTCATGTAAAATCAGAAGGCTGGAGTTTAAACTTTGGAACTTGTTTTGTCCTATAATTGTCAAGCCCCGAAGCTATCCCAACGACACGAACACGGGACCTAGGATCACGAGTGACCCAAAGATAACCCTACTAGTATATCATAAGCATACTAAATAAAATGAATTAGAAAAGTACTGTGCAGAAGATAAATCATAAGATAAACGGAAATGATGGGGAATACCCATTCTAAATCTAAATATATATATAAAACTCAGAAGAGTTTAAGATACTGAAGTAAACTCAAATGCTAAAACTGAATCTAACAGTGTCTGAAATAAACCTCTAATGACTAGAAGTGTTGGGACATGCCCCAACTAAATCTAGCAAAAACTTAAACTAAAGACTAAAATATAAATAAGAAGCATGTTTGTCGTCCTCGGAGAATGAGGACTCACCACTGATACTGTTGAGCTGAAGATCGATAACCGATCTATGCACGATCTGAATGGTATGGACCTGAACCTACATCAAGAGAAGATGTAGAGCAGAGTATGTGTCAGTACTTGAAAGGTACTGAACATTCATGATAGAGTAAAATTGACCAATATACATAACTGAACAAGCATATAACCGAACAATATGAGATAATCAAGTTACTATACTGAATATGCTGAACATGATATATCTCAATGGAATGAAAAATTTTATAACATGCTGAGACTAAAATCTGAATGTAACTGATAAATTTGTCAATGTATTAAAATTTAATTGTGGGAGCTACTATTAACTGACATAAAACCAGATGAGCTAAATAAGGAGTCTGATGTATACACCTCATCGAGAGGACCTAATATACCCTGATAGAGGTAAAGAGGCATAACTGGCGTGATCACTAAACTGATGCCCATAGAGGAGACTTACAACCTATAGGGGCACGTAGTTCTAGGACTTGAGGGTGACTAACCCTAGTCAACTCGGTATTAAGCTACTCCAAATTGATTATGTAATTAACAATTTATGACTGAATTTCTATAATACTTGATAGCTCCAAATACTGACATGCTAACTGGAAATTCAACATTAATGTACTAATAATGAAACATTCAAATATGAGGAATGTATATTTGAAAGAACTGACCTAGCATGTGTATTTCATGAACTAAAAGAACTACATAGCTAGGGTTCTGAATTTATGAAAGGATCTATACAAAACAATACAAAATCATTGTAATCTGATTAAGAATATTAAATTAACTAGTTCATAACAATTTCCTGAATTTCTAGAAACCCTAGGTCTAGATAATATGAAGGGAATCAAGAATCTGCGTGAATTCTAAAAACCTAATGGGTGAAAAGAACCAACTAGTGAAATCCCACATACCTGGTGATGAAATTCACGGAGAAATCTTTTGATTTCGGGGATGGAACTGATGAAAACCTTGCTGCGTGTTCTTGGAGGGTTTCTCGACCTCTCCTCTGTTTTGCTTAAAGATTGATAAATTTTTGGTGAATAATTATTAGGTCAAGTTCTAATTAGTTTAATAGGCTAAAACTGACCAAAACTACGTACTTTTGTGTTTATACAACGTAGTTTAGGGGTCAAACACATAAGGAAAAGACCAAATGACCCTGACTTAAAAGTCTGACGGGCTAACCACGGCCTCTCTGATAGGCAGTCAAAGGGACCACGGACCGTAAAGCCAGTCGTGGTCCTTAGTCGAGTAGCTGCAGATTTTGGGTATTCCTACTATGGTCCACTTCAGGGATGGTGTGAAGGATCACAGACCGTAAAGGGCCACGTGGTCTTTCACCTGTGCTAAGGGATACAGTAGCTCGACTTCACGAAAGCCACCACGGCTCTTCGTCAAAACCACGACCCATGAAGGGACCCCATGGTCTAACATCTAAGCTCTATGGATTGTTTCTGACTTCCACGAGTACCAACATGGCTTTTAAGGTTTTCCACGACCCATGAAGGGATATGTGTTCCAAACTCGGCAGGAAGGTGCTGAAGTCTATGGGCAAGTCAACGGATCGTGGACTCTTTCACGATCCATGAACCCTTCTGTGGTTCATTTTTTTTGGTGATTTTCTACTTATTTTTCTAAGTTTAGGTTCTGAGGTCTTACAATATCTCCCCCTTGAGAACATTCGTCTTTGAATGAAGTCTAAACTAGATGGATAGGGAGAGAAAGAGTTACAAACGCTGCCACTAATTACTAGAAATTGATTTCTGACTGAACTAAGTTCCATGAACATGAAAATAAATGCAAGTACGAACAGAAGGAACATGATACTAAGACTTAATCTGCGCATGAATGATTGGAAAATTGAAGAGGAATTATTACCTCAAGTTGTAATGGAATCGGAAGGAAAAAGATAAGGATACTTGGCCTTCATGGCTGCTTTTGCATCCCAAGTAGCTCCCTCTACGGAGGCTCCTCCACCAAACCTTATCTGAAGCGACTTCTTTGTTTCTCAACCTTCAAACCTGACGATGAAGGATTTCAACTGGTACCTCTTCACCAGTGAGACTATCATTCACAACCATGTTTTCTAAAGTAACAATAGATGATGTATCACCCACACACATCTTCAACAACGAAATGTGAAAGACCGGTTGCGCTGCTGCTAGTTTTGTTGGCAACTCTAACTCATAAGCCACTTTACCAACTCTTTTCAAGATCATGTAAGGGCCTACATATCTGGGACTGAGCTTCCCTTTCTTGCCAAGTCTTATTACCCCCTTCATAGGTGATACTTTCAGGAAAACTCAATCATCAACTTAGAACTCTAAGTCCCTTCTCGTTACCTCTGCATAGGACTTCTGGCGACTCTGGGATTTCTTATGTCTATCTCTAATAAGCTTCACTTTCCCATCGCATCATGAAGTGAATTTGGCCCTATCAACGCTGCTTCATCTACTTCAAACCAACCAACTGGAGATCTACATCTATGCCCATACAATGCCTAATAAGGGGCCATCTCAATGCTGGAATGGTAACTATTGTTGTAGGCGAACTCTATAAGAGGAAGGTGATCATCCCAACTACCCTTGAAATCGATCACGCAAGCTCTCAACATGTCCTCCACAGTCAGAATGGTATGCTCTTCCTGACCATCCGTCTTGGATAAAATGTTGTGCTAAGATTAACTTGAGTAGCAAGACCTCTCTGAAATGACTTCAGAAATGAGAGATAAACTGAGGACTCTATCTAAGATGATAGACAAAGGAACCCCATGCAACCTAACTATCTCATTAATGTAAAGCTTGCTGTAGTCCTCCGCCGAATTCGTAATCTTAACAGCCAAAAAATGTGTAGACTTAGTAATTATATTAACTATCATTAAAATTGAGTAATGATGTCTGCGAGCACAAGGTAAACCTGTAATGAAGTCCATGTTGATAACTTCCCACTTCCAAGTAGGAAGGTTGATCTCTTGAGTCATACCTCCTGGTTTCTGATGTTCTAGCTTCACTTGTGGACAATTAGGGCATTTAGTCACAAAATCCGCTATATCCCTTTTCATATGCCATTCCACCAAAAGATCTTTTGTAGATCACTGTACATCTTTGTGGTGCCTCGATGAATAGAATATCTATAGTTATTGGCTTCTGCAGGAATCTATTATCTGACCTCACCCACCTTAGGAAAGCATAATCCACCATGATAGTGAAGCAAACCATCTCACCCTTGGGAGAAAACCTCAACTCTCTATTGATGAACTCCAACTTTTAGTTGAAGCAATATAGGATCATTGTCTTAGTTTTCCTTAACCTCCTTTACCAATGAGGATTCTTCCCCATTTTGAACTGTTACACCACAATCTGATATGCTCATAAGACTAACTCCTAAGAGAACAAGTCTGTGAATATCCTTTGCTAGTTCCTTTTTTCCTTCCTCAACATGTGCTACATTATACCCATAGATAGTCTACTAAGAGCATCTGTTACTACATTATCCTTACCAGGATGGTAATGCACACTCATATAATAATGCTTAAGGAAGTCTAGCCATCTCCTTTGGCGAAGATTCAACTCTTTCTGGTTGAACACCTACTAAAGGCTCTTATGGTCTATGAACACATCGACACGAATACCATACAAGTAATGTCTCCAAATCTTAAGTGCAAACACCAGTGCTGCAAGCTCGAGGTCATGAGTTGGATAGTTTTTCTCATACACCTTAAGTTGTCTAGAAGCATAAGCTATAATGTTACCTTGTTGCATCAACACACAACCTAGGCCAACTTTGGATGCATCACAATAGATCACAAAATTGTCTGAACATTATGGTAGAGTCAAAACGGGAGTTGTAGTCAACCTAAGTTTTAGTCCTGGAAATCTTTTCTCATAGTCATCTGACCACTGAAAGTTGACCTTTTTTTTTTAGTCAACATAGTCAATGGAGAGGCTATTGATGAAAATCTTTCCATGAACCTTCCGTAATAACCCGTTAGATCGAAGAAACTTCTGATATCTTTAGAAGAGGTAGGGATGGGCCATTGTTTCATTGCTACTATTTTCTGAGAATCCACTCGGATCCATTCACTAGACAAAATATGACCAAGGAAAGCAACAGTTTGCAACAAAAACTCACACTTGCAAAATTTAGAGATTAACTAGTGATCTTTGAGATTTTGGAAGACAACCCTCAAATGATTCACATGTTCTTCCTCATTCCTAGAGTATATGTGGATATCATCAATAAAGATGATAACGAACAAGTCCAAATACTGCTTG
Source organism: Solanum commersonii (assembly GCA_029007595.1). NCBI lineage: Eukaryota > Viridiplantae > Streptophyta > Magnoliopsida > Solanales > Solanaceae > Solanum > Solanum commersonii. The sequence continues at coordinate 972,133 of JAJTWQ010000148.1, forward strand.
AACACCCTATTTATCAAATTTATTAAAGTTGCAGGAGAATAGTTAGTCCAAATGACTAAACCATAAATTCATAACGACCATACCGAGTTCTGAAGGCTATTTTTGGGATGTCACAATCTATGACTTTAAGCTGATGATAACCAGATCTGAGGTCTATCTCTGAAAAATGACTAGCACCCTGAAATTGGTCAAACAAATCATCAATCCTTGGGATAGGATACTTATTCTTGATTGTGACCTTATTCAACTACTTATAATCAATGCACATTCTGAGAGAACCATCTTTCTCTTTCACGAACAACACTGGTGCACTTCATGGGGAAATACTAGGTCTGATAAATCCCTTATCTAGAAGGTCTTTCAACTGTTCTTTCAATTCCTTAAGCTCAGTTGGAGCCATTCCATAAGGAGGAATATAAATAGGATGGATTTAAAGGAGGAGATCAATTCCAAATTCAATTTACCTTACGGGAGGAACTCCAGGAAGATCATCTGGAAACGCTTCAGGGTAGTCATTAACTACTGGAACTGACTCAAGAGTTGGGGTTTTGGATCTAGAATCCTTGACCCGAACTAGATGATAAAGATAACCCTTACAGAACATCTTTGTGGCCTTAAGGTAAGAAATGAATCGACCCATAGGTTCTAAGCTACTACCCTTCCATTCTAAGGTTAGCTCGTTAGGAAACTAAAAATGAACAATCCTAGTTCTACAATCGACTGAGGCATAATAAGAATGTAACCAATCCATGCCTAGAATGATATCTAAGTCTACAATTTCTAGCTCTACATGATATGCTGCGGTGACTTTCTGAGAGACTGTGATAAGGCAATTTCTGTATACCCGTCTAGCTATAATTGGGTTACCAGCTGGAATAGAGATTGAGAAGGGTTCTGAGATAGTTTCTGAACTAACATTGAATTTGACTGTTGTATAGGGAGGTACAAAGGAAAGTGTAGCCCCTAGATCTAACAAAGCATAAAGAGATAAGTTAAAAACTATTTTTACTAACTCGGACACCCCATATAGAAACTTGTTCATTTGAGCCCTGCAATCAATAAGCATGTAAGGAGCATACTTGGAGAGTTGGGTAAACTTGAGTCCATACTCTTGGACTATCATGTTACCTTGCCTCAATTTCATGAACACCTAAGCTTTAGCCTCCCTCAACTCTCTAGGGAAGAACCTGTCTAAAAAGTCTCACTAAAGCAATCCCAAGTAATAGGAGTTGCATCTGTACCCCATTTTCTTTCCATTGAGTATATAAGATGTGATCTATATCTTTTTCATCCTCGGAGTATGAGGACTCACCACTAATACTATTGAGCTGAACATTGGGAACCGATCTATATGTGATCTAAATGTTAAGGACTTGAACCTACATCACAAGAACATGTAGCGCAGAGTATGCGTCAGTACTTGGAAGGTACTGAGCATGCAGGATAAAGTAAAGCTGAAAAATATACATAACTGAACAAGCATCTAACTGAGCAATGATATGAGATAAGCAAGATACTATACTGAATATGCTGACCATGATCTAATTAAATGCAATGACCAAGTTTATAACATGTTGAGACTGAAATATGACAGTGATAACATCGTGAATGCAATAGAATCTAATTGTGGGAGCTTCTAACAACCAACATCAAAACCACATAACCTAAATGTGGAGTTTGATATATATGCCCCCATCTAGAGGACCCAATATACAATGCCAGAGGTATAGAGGCATGACTGGCGTGATCACTAAATTGATGCCCATAGAGGGGACTTACAACCTATGGGGGCATGTAGTTCTGGGACTAGGGGGTGACTGACCCTAGACCACTCGGTATTAAGCTACTCCAAATTGATATGTAATTAACAATTTATGACTGAATTTCTGTAATACTGGATAGCTAAAATTACTAACATGCTAACTGAAATGCAACATTTCTGTGATAATAATGAAACATTCAAATCGGAGGGAAGTATATATGAAATAACTGACCTAGCATGTGTAATTCATGAACTAAAAGAACTACATAGCTAGGGTTCTAAATTAATGAAAGTATATGCGCAGTATAATACAAAAATTATGATTATCTGATTAGGAACATTAAAGTAACTAATTCATAATAATCTACTAAAATTCTATAAAGCCTAAGTCTAGATAATATGAAGGGTATCAAGAATCTGACTAAATTCTAGGGACCTAATGGGTGAAAGGATCCCCCTAGAGAAATCCCACATACCTAGTGATGAAATTCATGGAGAAATCCTTCGATATTGGGGATGGAACTGATGAAAACCTTAGTTCGTGTTCTTGGAAGGTTTCTCAACTTTCTCCTTTGTTTTGGTCTAAGATTGATGAATTTTTTGTGAATAATTGATTAGGTTAAGTTCTAATTTGTTTACTAGGCTAACGCTAACCAAAACTACGTAGTTTAGGGTTTAAAAGATGTAGTTTAGGGTCTAATGCACAAGGAAAAGACGAAACGACCCCTAACTTAAAAGTATGATGGGAGATAAGCTTAGGGAATTGGATAAAGATAACAAAAATACCAGACGGGAAATTATGAATCCTCACAGCAAAAGTCAGGCAGTGGGAATCGCTCACAATTTCAATAGAGGTCTATAACCCCAGCACGCTCATCAGCTAGTGCTCCATCCCACAGGTTTTGAAAGGATCAGAAAGGTAGGGAATCATTCACTAAGTCTCAGGGGAGTGCTTCAGGTAACAAGACATTCCCAACTTGTCCAAAGTATGGTAAGAACTATCCGGGCGAGTGTCTTGTAGGCAAGGAATGGTGTTTTGGGTGTGGTCAATCTGGACATAGGTTCAAGGATTTCCCTTCTGCTAGGAAGGGGCAAGAAGGTAACAATAATAGGGCTTAGCCTACAACTCCAGCAACACTAGCATGTCATCCAACTCTACCGGGTGCTTCATTTTGTACATATGGTGGTCAGCACCAGAACATGTTTAATGCTCTTTAGGCACGCCAAGATCAAAAAGATTCTCCTGATGTGGTAATTGGTACCTTACAAGTCTTTCATTTAGATGTTTATGAATTATTAGATCCAGGGGCTACACAGTCTTTGTAATTCCCTATTTAGCAGTAAAATTTGGTGTCTGTCCAGAAATTTTCTTATAACCCTACTCAGTCTTTACTCTAGTTAATGACCGTGTTATAGCTAGACGGGTATACAAAAATTTCCCTGTCACAGTCTCTCAGAAAGTCACCTCAGTAGATCTTGTAGAGTTAGAAATGGTAGATTTTGATATCATTCTAGGCATGGATTGGTTACATTCCTGTTATGCCTCAGTCAATTGTAGCACTAGAATCATTCTGTTCATTTTCCAAACGAGCCAGTCTTAGAGTGGAAGGGTAGTAGCTCAGTGCCTGTAGGTCTATTCATCTCTTACCTTAAGGCCAGGAACATGATCTCCAAAGGGTATATCTATCATCTTATTTAGGTTAACGATTCAAACTCCAAAACTCCAACTTTTGAGTCAGTCAAAGTTGTAAATAAGTTCCCACAAGTGTTCCCGGAGTTCCTCTTGAAAGGAAAATCGACTACGGAATAGATCTCCTCCGGATATCCAACCTATTTTGATTCCTCCTCAAAGAATGGCTCTAGACGAGCTTAAGAAATTGAAATAGTAGTTGAAAGACCTTCTAGATAAGGGCTTCATCAGACCCAGTATCTCCCCATGGGGTGCTCCAGTGTTGTTCGTTAAAAATAAAAATGGTACTTAAAATGTGCATTGACTATTATCAGTTGAACAAAGTCACCATCAAGAATAAGTATCCCATCCCCAAGATTAATGACGTGTTCAACCAACTTCAGGGTGCTAGTTAATTTTCTAAGATAGACCTCAGATTCGGCTATCATCACCTCATAGTCAGAGATAGTGACATTCTGAAGACTAATTTCAGAACTCTATATAGTCATTATGAATTTGTAGTTATGTCTTTTAGACTAAAAAATGCTCCTGCAGTTTTCATGGACTTAATGAAAAGGGTGTTCAGACAATATTTGGACTTTTCCGTTATCGTCTTTATTGATGATATCCTTATTTATTCTCAGAATGAGGAGGAGAATGCGACTCATCCGAGAGTTGTCATGCTGACTGACAAAGATAGCTAGTTATTTGCTAAGTTTAGCAAATATGAATATTGGTTACAGTCTTTTTCTTTCCTTAGTCATGTGGTATCGAGAAAAGAGATTCGAGTGGATTCTTTGAAAATTGAGGCAGTACATCACTGGCCCAAACCCACCTCTCCAAAAGATACCAGAAGTTTCTTGGGTTTGGACGATTATTAAAAATAGATTTGTTGAAGGATTTCCAGCCATATATTCCCCATTTACCAAGTTGATTAAGAAAAAGGTCAAATTTCACTAGTCAGATAAGTGTGAGAAAAGTTTCTCAAAACTGAAGACTACCTTACTACAGCTCATGTCTTGACTCGACCAGATGGTTAAGATGGTTACATGATTTGTTATGATACATCTAGGGTCGGCCTAGGTTGTGTGTTGATGCAGATAGGTAAGGTAATAACTTATGCTTCTAAACAACTTAAGGTCCATGAGAAGAACTACCTAACGCACGACTTCAAGGTTGCAGTAGTAGATATGCCCTAAAGATTTGGAGACATTATTTGTATCATGTTCATGTTGATGTGTTCACTGACCATAAGAGCCTCTAGTATGTGATCACCCAGAATGAGTTGAATCTTCTTCAGAAGATATGGCTTGAATTCCTCAAGGATTTTGACATGACTGTGCTTTACAATCTTAGTAAGGCCAATATAGTGGATGATGCTCTCAGCAGGTTGTCTATAAGTAGTGTAGCACATGTTGATGAAGAAAAGAAAGAGTTAGCAAAAGATGTACACCGGCTTGCTCGCTTAAGAGTTTGCCTTGTAGACACATGAGATAGTGGTGTGATAGATCACAATGGGTCATAGTGTTCATTGGTAGCAGATGTTAAGGAAAAACAAGATAGTGATCCTATATTACTTTCGTTGAAAGGTACAGTTCATTCGTAGAAAGTTGTGGTTTTCTCCTGAGGGGGAGATGGTGTGCTTTGTTACCAGGGTCTCTTATCTGTTCCTAATGTGGGTGAGTTTATGAAGAAGATCCTTACAGAAGCTTATAACTCTAGATATTCCAATTATCTAGGTGGCACTAACATGTAGCGTGATCTACGAGAAGTATTTTTGTGGAACGACATGAAGTGGGACATAAAGTATTTTGTGGCTAAGTGCCCTAACTGTCAATAATTTAAGGAAGAACATCAGAAACTAGGAGGTATGATTCAAGAGATTAAAATTCCTACATAGAAGTGGGAAGTGATAAAGATGAACTTCATTAGGGGTTTACCTCGTACTCGCAGACAACATCAATCAATTTGGGTGATAGTAGACAGAGTCACTAAGCCCACTCACTTCTTAGCTGTCAAGACTACAAATTCAGTGGAGGACAACACCAAACTCTACATCAATGAGATAGTCAGGTTTCATGGGATTCCCTTGTCTATCATCTTAAATAGAGGTGCTGAGTTTACCTCTCATTTCTGGAAATCATTTCAGAAAAGTCTTGGTACTCAAGTAAATCTTAGTACAACATTTCATCCACAGACGAATGGTCAGGAACAACATACCATTTAGACCTTAGAGGACATGTTGAGAGCTTGCGTGATTGATTTCAAGGGTAGTTCGGATGATCACCTACTTGTCATAGAGTTCGCCAATAATAATAGCTTTCATTCCAGTATTTAAATGGCCTAGTATGAGGCACTTTATGGGTGTATATGTAGGTCCCTAATTAGTTGGTTTGAAGTAGGTGAAGCAACCTTGATTGGGCCAGATTCATTTCATGAGGCTATGGAGAAAGTTCAACTAATCAGACATAGACTAAAGACCGCCTAGAGTCGTCAAAAGTCCTATGCATATGTAAGGAGAATGGACTTAGAGTTTGAAATCGATGATTGGATTTTCTTGAAGGTGTCACCTATGAAGGGAATGATGAAATTTGACAAGACAGAAAAGCTCACTCCTAGATATTTAGGTCCTTATAGAAATCTAAAAAGGGTTGGTAATGCGGCTTATGAGTTAGAGTTGCGAGAAAAACTAGCAGCGATTCATCTAGTCTTTCACATTTCCTTGTTGAAGAAGTGTATGAGTGATCCGACATCAATAGAACCATTAGAGAGTATGGATGTGAAGGATAGTGTCACTTATGAAGAGGTGCCAATTGACATTCCTGAGCGTCAAGTTCGTAGGTTGAGAAATAAAGAATTCGCTTCAGTGAAGGTTTTGTGGAGGACTCAGTGCATAGAGGGAGCTACTTGGGTAGAAGAAGCAGCCATGATGGCCAAGTATCCTCACCTCTTTCTTTCATTCCGTTTCATCTTGAGGTAATAGTCCCTCTCAAGGATCTTAGTTTACTCATGTGTAGTTCAGTCTCAGTATCTTGTTCCCTCAGTTATTCTTGCTTTTCAAGATATTTGCATGTTCATGGAACTCAGCTCAGTTAGTTATCAGTTTCTAGTACCCACTATTGGAGATTAAAGACCTACCCTCCATACTCAACTTGTTTAGACTTCATTCGGCGATGAATGTTCCCAAGGGGAAGACATTGTAAGATCTCAGATTTGAGAAAATAGAAAATTTCATCTTTACAAGATCTCGTGTCAGAACCAACAGAATCCATCGATGGACCGTGTATCAGACTAAGGATCATAGGTGGGGTCCCCTGGATCTGTAGTATCTAAGAAATACACCTACGGTATTGGTCCATGTTCCATTAGTGGACCCATAGACCGTAGGTGGGTTCCGTCGTTGAGATCCAAAATTTGTTGGTCTCTAATCCCAATCAAGGTCTACCAGTACAGCCCATTGTTGGACCTACGGACCGTAGGTGAGGGTCAACAGATATTTAGAGGAAAATGGTTGTTGGGCCAACTTCAAACATTTATATCATTTAGCACAAAATGAATTAGCTGGACTAAGGCCTATGAAATTAAAGATAATTGAATCCTCTTTCCAACGCCACCGAGTTTGCTAAAATCCAAGCTCAGAATAAAAAGTTATGCTCGGCTTAGTGAAGCCTTGTCAGGCAGAGCATGAACAACGACCCCAAACGACGGTTGGTAGTTCAAACGACGCCCCGTCGGTCTTGTAGTAGATGACACTCGTCAATATTAAGTCTGGGTTTTCGGTCCTTTTCTCTATTCATTTGGCACTTAAACTACATCGATTAATTCCTAAACTACGTCATTTTGCTCAGTCATAACCTAATAGTCTAGTCAAAACCTACCCAGAACCTTTATTCTTCAAAAATCACCCGAATTAGAGAAAATAAAAGAGGAAACTCGACCAGCCCTTTCAAGAACAAGAAGGAGTTTTTCTTCAAGATCATCCCCGAAATCCAAAGGATTTCTCCAGAGTTTTCGTCACCAAGTATGTGGAATTTCACTAGTCGGTTCCTTTCATCCACTAGGTCCCTAGAATTCAGGCAGTTCCTTGATTTTACATTGTTGTTTAGACATGGTGTAAGTAAAATCTTGTAGAATTGTAATGATTTCAGTTACTATAGTATCCATAATCTAAATAACATGCTTTCTGGAAACATTTCATAATTCCTCGTATAAAACTCAAAATCCTAGTTTGTGTAAATTAAAATGACCATAAGCGATAAGCATAATCAAGGAGAAATCGGGACTAAGGGAATAAGAAAAGAAAAGAGAATAATACATAAGTACCATAGATGAGTCAAACTCAAGCAAAATACACAACTTGTCCAACACCACCTCTAAACATGGATACATAGCGGGGGCCGAGGCAAACTACCAGGCTCACCCTCATAGTCAATACATAATAAAAAAAAGGAAAAGTCTTATACATAGCAAGAGATCATAAGCAACGTCCCCGGAATGGAGGACTCACCAATAAGCTCGATAGAAAATCGAATTAGCCACGCGGAGGAGGATGGTCAGACGATGCTCCGGTCCCTACATGGTGACATCATGTAGGCATAGAGTATGCATTAGTATGTTTGAATGTACTAAGTATATGGAATGCAATGCAATGCAACAATAGATGGACATCATAGGCAAAATGCATAATCGTACCCGATAGATAGGATATTAATGAGATGATATGTATAATGATGCTTATATAAAAATCATAATTAGTAAGGCGTAGTACATGTGTAGTGAGTGACCATCAATATAGTATTTCCAAAGCCTACCACCCCCTTGGAGAGGCGAAAAAGGTACAAACCTCTCAATGTGGTTACCCAGGCCTACCACCCCCCGAGCTAGGGACCAAGGTACAAACCCCTCGATATGATTATACGGGCCTACTACCCCCCGTACTAGGCAACCAAGGTACAAACCCCTCGATACGGTTATACGGGCCTACTACCCCCCGTACTAGGCAACCAAGGTACCAACCCCTTGATACGATTACCCGGGCCTACAACCCCCCGAGCTAGGCTTGGTCGACTCACAATACTATATAGAGAAAATCATATACATGTATCCATTTCATCATCATTTCAATAATTATATAATCATCCGACTCATAGGACGTACATTGGACCTTCCATTTCATAAGAATTCTATAAATGGCATTTTATCAAACATATGGTGGGCTACTTGTTCATGTAAATAAAATCATGTGTTTCAAGAGTACTAAGTCCAACAAATTCTAAAATCCATATAAATCAGCCCACCAACAACGTATATATATATATATATATATATCAACTTTCATAATTTGATCATGGAAGCGTAAAAACCATAAACATCACATAATAATTCCATTACAAGATAATATGCAAAATAGACCTTAATAGGGTGTGTAGTAGTAATTCCATACTCAAGAGTTCATAAATAACCATAAGGACCCATAAACTTGAAGTAGTAATAGAGGATAAATGGTTGGACTTGTGGAAAGGAAGGTTTCCACAATCAAACCCATATACCTCAACTTTGGAGAATTCTTGATGAAGATTGGAATGGAGAATTGCTTGAGATTGAATCTTGAATCCGGAATTAGAGCTTGAGATCCTTGAATTTGGTTGAGGATCTTGGTGGAATTTTTGGAGGGTTTAGAGAGTGCTTTTGAGTGTTTTGAAGTTAAATGACTAAGTATGGGATATGTCCCCTTTTTATAAAAAACGTCCCAACACTTGGCCTAAAAAATGAGGTTAAAAAAAAAAACAGCTTACTGGAATTTTCGGGTCTACCCAAACAGGTTTTACGAAAATGGTCATAACTCCTTCATCCTAACTCGAAATGAGGTAAAACAAATTGCGTTGGAAAGCTAACTCACAGAACTTTAATTTTGATAGTTTAAGGTCGTTCCAGTTCCTTGTGTGCTGAGAGATATGCCCCTTTAAAGTTGGCCCTCAAAATCTCATTTTTGCGATTTTCGAATTTTGATACGGTTGCTCTAAAATTCAGGTTAGACCCATTCCCCACTCAATGTGACCCCCTGAATAAGAATATAAAGTCGAATTTCCGAAATGATGCATGGATTTTAAGATATATGAAAATTATAATTATAGGTGTTTTCGAAGCACATTTTCGGGCATTTTTGGGGTGGTTTCAATATCTCCCCCTTGGGAACATTCGTCCCCGAATGTCAAAGAAACGTACATGAGAGACACAAACATGGCAAATTCAACCCACATAAGGATGCAACAATGCACTTACACCTCATTTCAAAAACTTCAACATAGTTGTAACACAACAATGAACTTGTTAACTTAAACATGAATGTATGCAATGACATGGGGCTGAACTTAAGACCTGAGAATTTATAAAGGGCTTAGATCAACACCTTAGGCTTGAGTGGAGTGAAAAAGATAAGGATATCGCCTTTGCATGTCCACTTCGACCTCCCAAGTAGCACTTTCAACTTGTTGATTTCTCCAAAGGACCTTAACGGAAGCCACATCTTTGTTTCTCAACCTCTTCACTTGTCTATCTAAAATCTGGACCGGAACCTCTTCATAGGTCAAATTATCTTCAACAACACCCACAACATCAAGAGGCACAATGGCATTCGGATCACCCACACACATCCTCAACATAGACACATGAAATACCGGATGAACCAAATCCATTTCCCTAGGCAATTCCAACTCATATGCTACCTTGCCAATTCTCCTCATCACCTTATAAGGACCCACGTATCTTGGGCTCAACTTGCCCTTCTTACCAAAATGAACCACACCCTTCATGGGTGACACCTTCAAATAGACCCAATCACCAACTCGGAATTCAAAAGCCCTTCTCCTCATATCGGCATAGGACTTTTGGCGACTTTGGGCCGTCTTCAACCTTTCTCTAATCACCTAACCTTCTCAAGAGCCTCCATAACTAGATCTGGTCCTAACTAGGCCACCTCACCAACCTCAAACCACCCAAATAGAATCAAAACCTTTTCTAGTCTTGGGTAAACCAACTACAAAATCTATATTAATTTCTTCCCACTTCCAAGTAGGAATCTCTATGTCTTGGGTTAGGCCACCCGGCCTTTGATGTTCGGCCTTGACTTGTTGGCAACTATAAGAACCGGAGACGAATTTGGCAATGTCCTTCTTCATACCTCCCCACCAATACACATCTCTCAAATCTCTATACATTTTGGTAGAACTGGGGTGGATGGAGTAGGAAGAATTATGAGCCTCCTCAAGAATTTTCTCTCTCAAACCATCAACACAAGGCACACACAATCTACCTTGGTACCTAAGGGCACCATCTCCCCCTTGGGAGAAAACTTCCACGTTGCCCTCTTTCACCAAGGCCTTCAATTCTAACAAGGAAGAGTTAAGATCTTGTTTTGCTATCACCTCATCAACCAAGGAAGACCTAGCACCATCAACAACGACCACACCACCATTACCAACCTCTTCCAACCTAACCCCCAACCTAGCCAACCGATGCACCTCCCTAGCCATTTCCCTATCACCAATATCAAGATGAGCTAGGCTACCCATAGATACCCTACTCAAAGCATCCGCCACCACATTAGCTTTACCGGGATGATAATGCACACTCATATCATAATCTTTAAGAAATTCTAGCCACTTTCTTTGTCTCAAGTTGAGATCTTTTTGGGTGAAGACATATTGGAGGCTCTTATGATCGGTGAACACATCAACATGTACCCTATGCAAGTAATGACGCCAAATCTTTAAAGCAAACACCACCGCGGCTAATTCAAGATCATGCGTAGGATAGTTCTTTTCATGCACTTTGAGTTGTCTAGAAGTATAGGCTATCACCTTACCATTTTGCATTAGAGCACAACCCAAACCAACTCTAGAAGCATTACAATACACAACAAATCCCTCAAACCCATCCAGTAGTGACAATATAGGAGTGGACACAAGTTTATCTTTCAATGTTTGAAAACTCCTTTCGCACTCGTCGGTCCACTCAAACTTAGCCTTCTTTTGTGTCAACTTAGTCATGGGAGAAGCAATAGAAGAAAACCCATTCACAAATCTCCGGTAGTAACCCGCTAAGCCCAAGAAGCTCCTAATATCCGACGGGGTCAATGGCCTAGGCCAATTTCTAATCACATCGGTCTTCTTAGGGTCCACCTTAATGCCATCCCCCGACACCACATGACCTAGGAAGGCAACCTCCCTCAACCAAAATTCACACTTTTCATACTTGGCATACAACTTCTCCTCTCTCATTCTTTGCAACACCACCTTCAAGTGACCCATATGTTCTTCCTCGCTATGCGAATAGATTAAAATATCATCAATGAAGACCACAACAAAGGAATCAAGGTAGGGTTTAAAGACCCTATTCATTAGGTCCATAAAGATAGTCGGTGCATTGGTTAACCCAAAGGATATGACCACAAATTCATAATGCCCATACCTAGTCCGTAAGGCTGTCTTGGGAATGTCACGCTCCCTCACCTTCACTTGATGATACCCGGACCGAAGATCAATCTTAGAGAAGTGGCTAGCCCCTTGCAATTGGTCGAACAAGTCATCAATCCTAGGCAGAGGATATTTATTCTTGACGGTGACCTTATTGAGTTGCCGGTAATCAATACACATCCTAAGGGACCCATCTTTCTTCTTCACAAACAACATCGGTGCACCCCATGGTGATTGGCTAGGCCTAATAAAACCCTTCTCCAACAAGTCCCTCAATTGTTCTTTCAACTCTTTTAACTCTGCCTGGGCCATACGATAAGGGGGAATAAAAATGGGTTGAGTATCGGGGAGGAGGTCTATGCCAAAATTTATTTCCCTTTCGGGAGAAACACCAGGAAGGTCATTAGGAAAGACATCAAGGAATTCATTTACGATCGAAACTGACTCTATAAGAAGGGTTTTGGACTCCACATCCCTAACCCTCACAAAGTGATAGAGACACCCCTTAGAGATCAATTTACGGGCTTTAATGCAAGAGATGAACCTACCCTTGACTACCACATTTTGGCTCTCCCACTCAAGAATGGGTTCACTTGGGAATTGGAACTTGACCCTACGGGTTCTACAATCAATGGAAGCATAGTATGCATGCAACCAATCCATCCCAAGAACAACATCAAAATCGATCATGTTCAACTCAACAAGATCACAAGGCAATATTTTATGCAAGATGCAAATAGGACAATTTCTATAGACCTTCCTAGCAACCATATATGCACCAATAGGAGTAGACACCTTATATGAGTCGATGCAACAAGTCGGGCTCAACATGAAACTTTTTGGCAACAAAGGGGGTGACAAAAGAAAGAGAGGCACCCAGATCAATTAATGCATATACATCAAAGTCAAAGATTTTCAATATACCGGTAACGACGTCGGGGACTTCATCAACCCCTTGCCTCCCATGTAAAGCATAAAATCGATTGTGCCTTGGGGCACCATCTTGTCGGCCCCCTCTCCCCAAAGGAACCACATTGGCACCTTGTGGACAGACCTCCTTACCCTTGTTGCGATTTCGAGGACAATCTATTGCCTTGTTCCCCATTTTCCCACAACTATAGCAAGCACCGGTATTTCTCAAGCACGGGCCACCATGACCCTTACCACACTTCGGGCATACATCAATAGGACCCATACCACCAACGCCTTGGGCCCTTGGAATGTCATTGGCAAACCCCCTATGAGGCGCCTGAGAAGACCCTTGGCTTTGATGAAACCGCCCTCCCCTTCGACTTTGGAACTTGCCCTCAAAACGGGCCCTCTTGGCCTCATGACTCCTCCTCTTCCTCAAATCCTCCTCCTCCATTTGCTCGGCATAGACCATCAAGCAAGACAAGTCCATGTCACTGATCAACATTGTGGACCGGCATTTTTCACTCACTAGGTCGGACACACCCATCACGAATTTGTTCATTCTAGACCGTGAGTCGGCAACCAAGTGTGGAGCATATCTTGAAAGTTGGTTAAACTTGAGGGCATACTCTCTCACACTCATAGACCCTTGTTTTAAATTCATGAACTCCACCAATTTGGTTTCCCTAAGCTCAAGAGGAAAGAATCGATTAAGGAAAGTCATTTTGAACTCTTCCCAATGCACCACATAGTTTGCCCCCTTCTCTTCCTTCCATTGGTTGTACCATATTTGGGCCACCCCTTTTAGTTGGTAGGCCACCAACTCCGCCTTACCTTCTGACCTCACGCCCATGATAACTAATATCTTTTGGACTTCATCAATGAACTCTTGAGGGTCTTCATCTAACTTAGACCCATCGAATTCCGGGGGATTCATCCGCACGAAGTCTCTCACCCGAGATACCGGGGTAGGAGCCTAAGGGGTTTGGGCCCCGTGGTTGGCTTGATTAGCCATAGCTTGTGCAAATAAAGTAAGGGCATCCCGAAGATCCCCATTGGTTGGTTGCTCCGCGGGTGCGCGGGCTCGTCTTCCTCTTGTATTAGGCATGATCTAGCATAATAAAGAACAACCATTAGGAAAAAAAAACTTAATTCAACTCTACCGCACGACTTAGAACATGAAGAAGGGAAACATTTCCTAAAACGTCTCATAGACTCCTACTCATAATTGTGGTGCATAACACAACCATGAATCGGACTCTAATCAACGTGGTGTGTTGGACTCCGAGGATCTATCAACCCAGTGCTCTGATACCAAGTTTTTCACAACCCAAGCCTAGGGCCTAGACGTGACTGGCGAATGGAGAACCCGAAGGAACCCCAAACAAGCCTCATAGCATATCATTACACATCCTTGGTCGCAAAAGCAATTAAAATGACCATAAGCGATAAGCATAATCAAGGGAAAATTGGGACAAAGGGAACAAGAAAAAAGAAGAATAATACATAAATACCATAGATGATTCAAGCTCAAGCAAAATACACAACTTGTCCAACACCACCTCTAAACATAGATACTTAGCGGGGGCCGAGACAAACTACCGGGCTCACCCTCATAGTCAATACATAATAAAAAAAAAAGGAAAAGTCGTATACATAGCAAGAGATCATAAGCAACGTCCCCGGAATGGAGGACTCACCAATAAGCTCGATATAAAATTGAATTAGCCACGCGGAGGAGGATGGTCAGACGGTGCTCCGGTCCCTACATGGTGACATCATGTAGGCATAGAGTATGCATTAGTAAGTTTGAATGTACTAAGTATATGGGATGTAATGCAATGCAACAATAGATGGACATCATAGGTAAAATGCATAATCGTACCCGATAGATAGGATATTAATGAGATGATATGTATAATGATGCTTATATAAAAATCATATTTAGTAGGGCGTAGTACATGTGTAGTGAGTGACCATCAATATAGTATTTCCAAGGCCGACCACCCCCTTAGAGAGGCGAAAAAGGTACAAACCCCTCAATGTGGTTACCCGGGCCTACCACCCCCCTAGCTAGGGACCAAGGTACAAACCCCTCGATATGGTTATATGGGCCAACTACCCCCCGTACTAGGCAACCAAGGTACAAACCCCTCGATACGGTTATACGGGCCTACTACCCCCCGTACTAGGCAACCAAGGTACCAACCCCTCGATACGATTACCCGGGCCTACAACCCCCCGAGCTAGGCTTGGTCGACTCACAACACTATATAGAGAAAATCATATACATGTATCCATTTCATCATCATTTCAATAATTATATAATCATCCGACTCATAGGACGTACATTGGACCTTCCATTTCATAAGAATTCTATAAATGGCATTTTATCAAACATATGGTGGGCTACTTGTTCATGTAAATAAAATCATGTGTTTCAAGAGTACTAAGTCCAACCAATTCCAAAATCCATATAAATCAGCCCACCAACAACGTACATATATATATATATATATCAACTTTCATAATTTGATCATGGAAGCGTGAAAACCATAAACATCACATAATAATTCCATTACAAGATAATATGCAAAATAGACCTTAATAGGGTGTGTAGTAGTAATTCCATACTCAAGAGTTCATAAATAACCATAAGGACCCATAAACTTGAAGTAGTAATAGAGGATAAATGGTTGGACTTGTGGAAAGGAAGGTTTCCACAATCAAACCCATATACCTCAACTTTGGAGAATTCTTGATGAAGATTGGAATGGAGAATTGCTTGAGATTGAATCTTGAATCTGGAATTAGAGCTTGAGATCCTTGAATTTGGTTGAGGATCTTGGTGGAATTTTTGGAGAGGGTTTAGAGAGTGCTTTTGAGTGTTTTGAAGTTAAATGACTAAGTATGGGATATGTCCCTTTTTTATTAAAAACGTCCCAACACTTAGCCTCAAAAATGACGCTGAAAAAAAAAACAGCTACTTACGGAATTTTCAGGTCCGCCCACAGGTTTTACGAAAATGGTCATAACTCCTTCATCCTAACTCGGAATGAGGTGAAACAAATTGCGTTGGAAAGCTAACTCACAGAGCTTTAATTTTGATAGTTTGAGGTCCTTCCATTTCCTTGTGTACTGAGAGATATGCCCCTTTAAAGTTGACCTTCAAAATCGCATATTTGCAATTTTTGAATTTTGATACGGTTGCTCTAAAAGTCGGGTTAGACCCATTCCCCACTCAATTTGACCCCCTGAATAAGAATATGAAGTCAAATTTCCGAAATGATGCACGGATTTTGAGATATATGGAAATTACAATTATAGGTGTTTCCGAAGAAAATTTTCAAGCATTTTTGGGGTCGTTTCATATATGTACATTAGTATGGACATTAAAAAATATACAAACCTGTCAAAATTATATATAGAAACAAATTACACCTAAAATTCATAAATTACAGTACACCCTTTTTGTCGAATAACACTATTCATATATACAATTTACATACTAATTTTATATAATTAATGACACATATACATTATATTAAAACTTTACACAATTAATTAATTATATACATTATTATCAATTAAACAATATAAAAATTGTATAGTCTCACATTTCCATCTAAACAATGACATGAAAACTAAAGCAGGGACACGACCCTTTAAAATAAAAAAAGACTAAGATTGTCTATTACATGAAATAAAAGATACTTTTAAACACTTGTCCTCGATCTATGAGGACATACCACTTGATCTTGGAGAAATAGCAATCCAAGCACTTCAATCTAGAGATAAGCAAGTCAAATGCCGGAACCTACACTTGTAGTAAAACATGAAGAAGAATGGGGTTAGCACTATTAAGTAATAAGTATGATAGCCATGCAAAAACATGCTTAAAACGGATCTTTTTTTTAAGGTCATGCTAGTATGCCATTTTGATAAAATCTCATGAACACAAGTATAAGAGGCATAATATTCTAACATAACCAACATACAAGTCATTTATCACAATAGAGACATAATCAACATATAAGCCATTACCTTTACTTTAAGCTTTCACCTCAAGTAACCCTCAAGCTATAGCTTGTGCAATGTATGGATAGCGTCCCATACCACCATCCACACTAAGATACCACCTTAAGGTCACCAAAAGTGAACTTACTATTTAGACTTTCCATCTTCAACAATACGCACACTAAAGATACAAATATTACATAAGTCATATCATAAAAAAGATCATCATTGAAGACAACTCTAAGTCATACTTGTGCAATGTGCAAGTAGCATCCCATACTACTACACACATTAAGTACTCCTTTGAAGTCACTATTAACAAGGGACGTTCAAATACAACAAGTCATAACAAGGAAGTAACTCATATTACAATTCAAGTATAGCTTGCATCATTACTTTAGCCATTTAAGTCAACATTGTTCATTAGTTTCATTACATTAAGACCACCTTCATTCATTAGACATTAGATTAACATGCTTCATTAACACATCATCACAAGAGCCCATTCATTTCATTAACATTATAAAGCAACACACCATGACCTCTCTCAAATGCCTACTTTTGCAATGCATAGATGGCATCCCATACCACCACCCACACTAAGTAGTTCATTCTTAAGACGCCATAGTTCATTAACATTCTTTGTGGGGGTAAGCCTTATACGACATAAAACATGTGAGCTTGACATGGAATCACGGTGTCACCCTCATCGGATAAAAGGATTACTACTTTCCTAAGGTAGGACCATCATTTTTAGAGCTTAAGTGGATCCACTAGCTAGACCTATGTGGGAACACAGTTTATGAGTTAGGGAGATTGGTACTAGATACACCGCCTTAACTAACGTATGAGTATCAATCTCAAGAGATTGCTACTAAGTTCTCCGCCTCAAGTCACGTATGACCACCCATCTTAATCCATATCCACTAGGTGCTTAGCATTATTCCCCATAGAGTATTTGACATTCATTACATTCATTCATTCTGGGATAAGGGATTGTTACTAGATACCCCGCCTAAAATCATGTGAGAGCATCCATCTCAAACCCAACATTCATTCATTGGAAAGCTCATAGATTAAAATATGAGAATAGCCTTTCACCAAAGAGCCCCATTATTGTGAGAAAGTCCTTTCACAACAAGTCATTATCATTCTTTAGAATAAAATTGAGAATAGCCTTTCAATAGACTCATCATTAACATTGTCATAGAACTTCATTCAATATTCATTCATGAGTCTGTGTGAGCATGTGAGAATAACCATTCACATAATCATCATCATTCATAAGGTTAATTGAGAATATACTTTTAATCACCACATACTACATTCTATACATGATCATCATTCATTCATTTAGATCACACACATGCTTCACATCATAATTATACATAGATCCTTCATATATAGAGGTACAAGGAAGATAACCATTAATTCAATACCACAATATACATAGTAAGTAAAAAACTCTACCTTTCAAGTTGATCAATAGCTCAAGCATAATTCTACGTCAACATGTAATTAGACCATAACTTGCCCTTTCAGGCCATGAACCAACATCAACCCATAAATCCAGACTACTACAATATAATAGGAAATTGACATGATTCAATCATTTAATTCAATATAAACATCCATAATTCAACAATCTAAATCAATTTAGGTATAATCCAACAATATTCATTCATAATCAACAAACCTACTTCATAAAGGCACAATTTAGGAATTGAGAGAATTCATGGGTTCATAGAGTATTTTCATCATAAATCATCAATTAACACTAATACAATCACAATTTATCATTACAAACCATTTGAAACCGTTTGATGAAAGAACCCATGAGATTAAGTAAAACCCTAGGTTTTTCATAACTTGAAATCACTTTGGAATTGGCTCCTTGAATGAAAAGTTAGACAAGGATCAAGACTACCATACCTTGCTATTGATACACCACGAAAATCCTTTGGAAACCTTGAAGATTGACCTTGGAAGCTTGAAGTCTTCACCTCCAATGGAGGTTTCTAGAGAGAGACTTTTGGAAGGGAGGGGAGGTTTTGATTTTGGGGTTTTGTAATAATGAAGTATAAATATGTTTTAATACTTTAAAAATGATTAAAATACCATATATAACTAATTAAAATTGTCCCTCAACTAAATAAGACCTAAAGTGAATTTATCAATTCACCCTCCACTAGGCCGAACCCATTGCAGCTTTTGCAGGTGCCATCTACGAACCACCCACCTTTGGTCCCCAGGTGGGACCACATGATGTACTGTCCAATCGTGGTTTGGTTCAGAGCCTCTCATTTAGGGGTCTTGACCTACGAAGGCCATCCACGAGGTGTGGATCCCTTTCGTAGGTCACCCTCATTTTGGTAACTTTCTAATATCAAGGGGTCTTGGGGGTTAGACATAGGGTCCTCCTCAACAACACCTAAGGTGTTCCACGGGGAGTCATACCTTGATGTTTAACCCCTAAACCCCTCAACCATAGCTCGGGACAACATTAAACCACCTCAAACCTCATGACAAACTCACACCCTCAATAGTAAGGCTATAGTTTAACTTATTCATTTTATGGGTCATTACAGGATGAGGACAATCATTGCGGAGAAGAGTATGTCCACTAATGGGGTCTTCACCAAGCCCTGTTGCCCGTACATTCCAAGCTAGGTCAAAAATTTCTACATCGCTTATAGTGCATTGATACCACAAGGTGAAACGACCCAAAAAGTTCTTAAAAGTGTGCTTCGGAAGTTACCGGAACTTATTTTAGCTATATCTAAAAATCCATTTCGTTTTTCAAAAATCCGACTTCATATTCTTGTTTAGGGGGTCAAATTGAGTGGGAAATGGGTCTCACCCAAATTTTAGAGCAACCGTATCGAAATCCAAAATTTCCAAGTGAAGCCTTTTCGAGGCTCCACTTTGGAGGATCATATCTCCTAGCACACAAATAATTTTGGTGGACATAATATATCCATGGAAATCCCTTTGAGTTAGCTACCCAACGCACTTCGTTTCACCTCATTCGGAGTTCGGACGAAGAAGTTATGCCCATTTTCGTAAAACCTGTCCGGGCAGAAAATGCAATTTCCAGTAACCAAAGTTACTGTTCACCCGCCTCACTTTTTTTTTCTAAGTGTTTGTTCCATTTTTTCCAAAGGGCATATGTTATTTCCTATATAACATTAACTCAATTCCCATCTGTAAACCATTTTCCAAAACACCTCTCTCATACTTAGACACATTTTCTCTCAAAGTTCTCTCAAGAACCCTAATCCAAAACCTTCATCAAGATTGAAGAGACTCTTGCTCCCAAGTTCCAAGCTTCCATTGAAGACACTCTCAAGGCCTTCATAAAAACTCAAGGTATGTGGTGTTGAACTCATCGGTCCTTCCACCCATAGTGCCTAGTCTCTATTTTACTCATTAATTCATGGTTTAATTCATGGTTCATAAATTAGTCTTGTTCCTTGTATAAATTTCCTGCACAAGTAAATTTTAAACATGAAGAGTGATTGTTTTGAGCATGTTGTGACTCTAGAACTAGAATCTAAATTCGGAATGGATGTGGAGATTTTTCATGTGGTCTTATGGGTGTTAAAATGTGTTGTTGTAGGTTGTTCACTGGTTTGGCTGCATAACTACTACCCTATTTTCCATGCTCTTTGATCCCATTACATGCCTTCAAGGTGTTTGACAAAATGTCCAATTATGGAGAATTGATGGATTGATGCTTTAGGGCTTGAGTTACGAGATGTATGACATTCCAGAAATGTGTTGATGACAAATTAAGCTTATGTATATGTTCATTCTATACATGAGATTACATTAGAGCCTAAGGTGAATTTCCTATATAAAGTGTTGCATGACCATGCCCGGTCCGGGGGAAAAGAACCGGACAACCATGTGAGAGGTTTATATCTCACCACCTAGGATGTTTGGGGTGTGACCAACATCAACCATGTGAGAGGTTTATATCTCGCCACCTAGGATGCTTGGGGTGTGACCAACATCAACCATGTGAGAGGTTTATATCTCGCCACCTAGGATGCTTGGGGTGTGACCAACATCAACCATGTGAGAGGTTTATATCTCGCCACCTAGGATGTTTGGGGTGTGACTAACATCAACCATGTGAGAGGTTTATATCTCGCCACCTAGGATGTTTGGGGTATGACTAACATCAACCATGTGAGGGGTTTATACCTTGCCACCAGGGTGTCCGGGTGTGAACGGCATCCCCCATCCTAAGTTGGGGTTACAGATTGGTAGGATTATGCACACATATATGATATCTACTATTAGTATAGTTTTACTTAAATATGTTTTGACTTCACTTTGATCATGCATCCTCATATTATCATTTATTATGCCTATGGAACTATCTCTTGCATTTCGATTGCGTCCTTGTCT
This sequence comes from Solanum commersonii, assembly GCA_029007595.1. Classification (NCBI taxonomy): domain Eukaryota; kingdom Viridiplantae; phylum Streptophyta; class Magnoliopsida; order Solanales; family Solanaceae; genus Solanum; species Solanum commersonii. The sequence continues at coordinate 993,383 of JAJTWQ010000148.1, forward strand.
ATTGTTGCATTGCACCCCACTTAGTACATTCCAAAGTACTAACGCATATTTTGCCTACATGATGTCACCATGTAGGGACCGGAGCTACTCTTGATCCTTCTCTCCATTCACGTGGCTACTACGGTGCTTATCCGAGATTATTGGTGAGTCCTCAATGATTCGAGGGCTACGTTATGTTTCTTACTCTTATGTTTTGAGACTTTAGCTTGCCATTATATTTTGACTATGAGGGGAGCCGGTAATATGTCATGGCCCCCCGTCCTATCTATGTATGTAGAGGTGTACATTGGACAAGTATTTTGTAAATGAGCTTGACTCTTATTCTATGATGTTATTTTGAAATGGTTGCCCTTAGTCCCTATTTCCCGTTATTTAATGTTGAATATACTTCCGTGACCGATGAAGTGTGATGACAAGTTTGAGAGTCTTGTTTGGGGTTCCTTCGGGTTCCCTATTCGCCATGTCACGTCTAGGCCCTAGGCTTGGGTCGTGACAAGCTTGGTATCAGAGCACTAGGTTGTTAAATCCTCGGAGTCCAACACACCACGTTGAGTAAAGTCCTAATCATGGTTGTGAAGCGCGCCACAACTATGAATGGGAGGCTACAAAACGTTTTAGGAAAGGTTTCCCTTCTTTATGTTCTATGTCGTGCTTAGAGTGTAATAAGGTGATTCCTCCCTAAAGCTTGTTCTTTGGATTACTAGATCATCATGCCAAACATGAGGGGAAGACGGGCCCGATCACCGGAAGAGCCACCCACCAATGGTGAGCTCCGTGATGCACTCACATGCTTGCACAAGTGGTATCTAACCAAGTGCAACAAGGAGCCCAAGCTCCTCGAGCTACCACCCCGGGGGAAAGGGTGAGAGATTTCATGAGGATGAACCCTCCGGTCTTCCATGGTTCAAAGATGGATGAGGACCCGCAAGAGTTCATCGATGAGGTATGCAAAATCTTGACCATTATGGGTGTTGGTGCTTGTGAGAAGGCAGAGTTGGCGGCCTACCAACTCAAGGGGTTGCTCAAATTTGGTTTGATCAATGGAAGGGTGAGAAACGTAATGGCTATGTGGTGTTGTGGGAGGAGTTTAAACTTGCTTTCCTTAATAGGTTCTTCCCTCTTGAGCTTAGGGAGGCAAAGTTGGTGGAGTTCATGAACTTGAAGCAAGGAGTTATGAGTGTGAGGGAGTATGCCCTCAAATTTGTCCAACTCTCCAAGTATGCACCTCACTTGGTGGCCGACTCTAGGTCGAGGATGAACAAATTTGTGATGGGTGTATCCGACTTGGTTAGTGAGGAGTGTCGGTCCGCTATGCTCATTGGAGATATGGACTTGTCTCGGTTGATGACTTATGCAGAGCAAATGGGGGGGAGAAATTGAGAAAGAGAAGGGGCACGAGGCCAAGAGGGCCCGATTGGAGAATAGGTTCCCTAAGGGTGCTAGATTTCATCAAGGCCGAGGAAACCCTCATGTCAATCGGGATTTGCTATCAATGTTCCTAGACCTCAAGGGGGAGGTGAAGTGGATTCTATGGATGTATGCCCTAACTGTGGGAGGAAGCATGGTGGTCCTTGCATGAAGGGTTCGGTTGCTTGCTTTGAATGTGGAGAAGTGGGTCACAAGAGGTTTGAGTGTCCCAAGATCCGCAACAAGGTCTGAAATACTAACACTACTCCTTTGGGTAGAGGTGCTTCTCAAAGTGGTGCCCCAAGGCACAGTCGATTTTATGCTTTGCATGGTAGACAAGGTGTTAATGAGACTCCCGATGTGGTGACCGGTATGTTGCAAATCTTTGATCTTGATGAAATACTTTGATTGATCCGGGTGCCACCCTTTCCTTTGTTACCCCCTTAGTTGTTAGAAAATTTCACGTTGAGTCGGAATTGTTGCATGAGTCATATGAAGTATCTACTCCCATTGGTGTCTCTATTGTTGCTAGAAAAGTGTATAGAAATTGTCCGGTTTGCATATTGAATAAGTTGTTGCCTTGTGATCTTGTTGAGTTGAATATGGTGGATTTTGATGTTATTCTTGGGATGGATTGGTTGCATGCATATTATGCTTGTATTGATTGTAGGACTCGTAAAGTCAAGTTCCGATTTCCTAACGAACCCGTCCTTAAGTGGGAGAGTCAGGATGTTGTGGTGAAGGGGAAATTTATTTCTTGCATTAAAGCCCATAGGTTGATTTCCAAAGGGTGCTTGTACCATATTGTGAGAGTCAATGATGTGGAGTCTAAAGTCCCTCCTATTGAGTCTATTCCGGTTGTTAATGAGTTTCTAGATGTCTTCCCAAAAGACCTTTCCGGTGTCCCTCCCAAAAGGGAGATAGGTTTTGGTATAGACCTCCTTCCCGATACTCAACCTATTTCTATTTCCCCTTACCGTATGGCCCCGGCGGAGTTGAAAGAGCAATTGAAAGATTTGTTAGAGAAGGGGTTTATTAGACCTAGTCATTCTCCATGGGGTGCTCTGTTTTGTTTGTGAAGAAGAAAGATGGGTCTCTTAGAATGTGTATTGATTATCGACAACTTAATAGGGTCACCATCAAGAATAGGTATCCTCTTCCAAGGATTGACGATTTATTTGACCAATTGCATGGGGCTAGTCACTTCTCTAAGATTGATCTTCGGTCCGGGTATCATCAAGTGAACGTGAGGGAGTGTGATATTCCTAAAACGGCCTTTCGTACTAGGTATGGGCACTATGAGTTTGTGGTGATGTCTTTCGGGTTGACTAATGCTCCGGCTATCTTTATGGATTTGATGAATAGGGTCTTCAAACCCTACCTTGATTCTTTTGTGATGGTGTTTATAGATGACATCTTGGTCTATTCTCGAGGTGAGGAAGAGCACATGGGTCACTTGAGGGTTGTACTCCAAAGATTGAGGGAAGAGAAGTTGTACGCTAAATATGAAAAGTGTGAGTTTTGGTTGAAGGAAGTTGCTTTCTTAGGCCATGTAGTGTCGGGGATGGTATTAAGGTGGATCCTAAGAAGACCGATGTTATTAGGAATTGGCCTAGACCTTTGACCCCGTCGGATATAAGGAGTTTCTTGGGTTTAGCGGGTTATTATAGGAGATTTGTGGAAGGGTTTTCTTCTCTTGCTTCTCCTATGACTAAGTTGACTCAAAAGAAGGCTAAATTTGTGTGGTCGGATGAGTGTGAGGAAAGCTTCCAAACTTTGAAAGAAAGACTTGTGTCCGCTCCTATTTTGTCACTTTCGGATGGGTTAGAAGGTTTTGTTGTTTATTGTGATGCTTCCCGTATTGGTTTGGGTTGTGTGTTGATGCAAAGTGGTAAGGTTATAGCCTATGCTTCTAGGCAACTTAAGTTTCATGAAAAGAATTACCCAACCCATGATCTTGAATTGGCCGCTGTGGTTTTTGCATTGAAGATTTGGCGTCACCAATTGGATGGGGTGCATGTTGATATCTTCACCGACCATAAGAGTCTCCAATATGTGTTCACGCAAAAGATCTTAACTTGAGACAAAGAGGTGGTTAGAGTTCCTTAAGGATTATGATATGAGTGTTCACTATCATCCGGGGAAAGCTAATGTGGTGGCGGATGCATTGAGTAGAGTGTCCATGTGGTAGCTTCGCTCATGTGGAGGAAGGTAGTAAAGAGTTGGCTAAGGAGGTCCATCGGTTGGCCAAATTAGGAGTTAGGTTAGAAGGGTGGATAGTGGAGGAGTAGTTGTTGTTGATGGTTCAAGGTCTTCCTTGGTTGATGAGGTGATAGCCAAGCAAGATCTTGATCCTTCTTTGGTGGAATTAAAGGCTTCGGTGAGTAGTGGTAAGGTGGAGGTTTTCTCCCAAAGGGGAGATGGTGCCCTTAGGTACCAAGGTAGATTATGTGTTCCTTGTGTGGATGGTGTGAGGGAAAGAATCCTTGATGAGGGTCATAATTCTTTTTATTCTATTCATCCGGGGTCAACAAAGATGTATAGAGACTTGAGGGATGTGTATTGGTGGGGCGGTATGAAGAAGGACATTGCAAAATTTGTTTCGGGTTGCCATAGTTGTCAATAAGTCAAGGCCGAACATCAAAGGCCGGGTGGCCTAACTCAAGACATTGAGATACCTACTTGGAAGTGGGAAGAAATCAACATGGATTTTGTAGTGGGCTTGCCTAAGACTAGAAGAGGTTTTGATTCGGTTTGGGTGGTGGTTGATCGGATGACAAAGTCGGCTCATTTCCTACCGATTAAAACTACTTACGGGGCTGAAGAGTATGCCAAGTTGTACATTCATGAATTGGTAAGGTTGCATGGGATTCCCTTGTCTATCATCTCGGATCGTGGTGCCCAATTCACTTCTCACTTTTGGAAATCCTTCCAAAGGGGTCTTGGTACAAAGGTAAAGCTTAGCACGGCCTTCCACCCTCAAACGGATGGCCAGGCCGAAAGAACAATTCAAACCTTGGAGGATAGCTTAGAGCTTGTGTCTTGGAGTTGAAAGGTAGTTGGGATGATCATCTTCCTTTGATTGAGTTTGCATACAACAATAGTTATCATTCTAGTATCGGTATGGCTCCTTTTGAGGCAGTTTATGGTAGACGGTGTAGGTCACCGGTTGGGTGGTTTGAAGTTGGAGAGGTGGCCTTGTTGGGTCCGGATCTGGTCATGGATGCTCTTGAGAAGGTAAGGATGATTAGGGAGAGGTTGAAAGCAGCCCAAAGTCGTCAAAGTCTTCTGCGGAAATGAGGAGAAGGGATCTTGACTTCAAAGTGGGTGATTGGGTTTATTTGAATGTTTCGCCAATGAAAGGTGTGGTTCGTTTTGGTAAGAAGAAGTTAAGTCCTAGGTATGTCGGTCCTTACGAGGTAATAAGAAGGGTTGGTAAAGTAGCCTATGAGTTGGGGTTGCCCAAGGAGATGGAATTAGTTCATCCGGTATTCCATGTATCGATGTTGAGGAAATGTGTTGGTGATCCTAACGCTATTGTACCTCTTAAGGTTGTGGGTGTTGTAGAAGATAATTTGACGTATGAAGAAGTCCCGGTTCAGATCTTAGATAGACAAGTTAAGAGGTTGAGGAACAAAGAAGTGGCCTCCGTTAAGGTGCTTTGGAGAAATCAACAAGTGGAGAGTGCTACTTGGGAGGCCAAAGCGGACATGCAAAAGACGTTATCCTTATTTATTCAACTCCACTCAAGCCTAAGGTATTAAATCAAGTCCTTTGTACTCCATTGAGTCTTACATTTCAGCCCCTAAATCATTCATGTGCATATATGTTTTATGGATAATTTACACTAAGTTTTGAAATCTTGAAGTGATGTTTAAATAAAATTTTTGCATTCATGTTGGAGCTGATATGTTCTTACTAAGTCTTGCCTTGTACGTCTCTTCCACATTCGGGGATGAATGTTCCCAAGGGGGAGATATTGAAACGACCCAAAAAGTTCTTAAAAGTGTGCTTCGGAAATTACCGGAAGCTTGTTTTAGCTATATCTATAAATCCATTTCGTTTTTCGAAAATCTGACTTCATATTCTTGTTTAGGGGGTCAAATTGAGTGGGAAATGGGTCTCATCCAAATTTTAGAGCAACCGTATCGAAATCCGAAATTTCCAAGTGAAGCCTTTTTAGAGGGTCTACTTTGGAGGGTCATATCTCCTAGCACACAAATAATTTTTGTGGACATAATATATCCATGGAAAGCCCTTTGAGTTATCTACCCAACGCACTTCGTTTCACCTCATTCGGAGATCGGACGAAAAAGTTATGCTCATTTTCGTAAAACCTGTCAGGGCAGAAAATGCAATTTCCAGTAACCAAAGTTACTGTTCACCCGCCTCACTTTTTTTTCTAAGTGTTTGTTCCGTTTTTCCGAAGGGCATATGTTATTTGCTATATAACATTAACACAATTCCCATCTCTAAAACATTTCCCAAAACACCTCTCCCATACTTAGACACATTTTATCTCAAAGTTCTCTCAAGAACCCTAATCCAAAACCTTCATCAAGATTGAAGAGACTCTTGCTCCCAAGTTCCAAGCTTCCATTAAAGACACTTCCAAGGCCTTCATAAAAACTCAAGGTATGTGGTGTTGAACTCATGGGTCCTTCCACCCATAGTGCCTAGTCTCTATTCTACTCACTAATTCATGGTTTAATTCATGGTTCATAAATTAATCTTGTTCCTTGTATAAATTTCCTGCACAAGTGAATTTTAAACATGAAGAGTGATTGTTTTGAGCATGTTGTGACTCTAGAACTTGAATCTAAATTCGGAATGGATGTGGAGATTTTTCATGTGGTCTTGTGGGTGTTAAAATGTGTTGTTGTAGGTTGTTCACTGGTTTGGCTGCATAATTACTACCCTATTTTCCATGCTCTTTGATCCCATTACATGCCTTCAAGGTGTTTGACAAAATGTCCAATTATGGAGAATTGATGAATTGATGCTTTAGGGCTTGAGTTACGAGATGTATGACAATCCAGAAATGTGTTGGTGACAAATTAAGCTTATGTATATGTTCATTCTATACATGAGATTGCATTAGAGCCTAAGGTGAATTTCCTATATAAAGTGTTGCATGACCATGCCCGGTCCGGGGGAATAGAACCGGACAACAATGTGAGAGGTTTATATCTCACCACCTAGGATGTTTGGGGTGTGACCAACATCAACCATGTGAGAGGTTTATATCTCGCCACCTAAGATGCTTGGGGTGTGACCAACATCAACCATGTGAGAGGTTTATATCTCGCCACCTAGGATGTTTGGGGTGTGACCAACATGAACCATGTGAGAGGTTTATATCTCGCCACCTAGGATGCTTGGGGTGTGACCAACATCAACCATGTGAGGGGTATATACCTTGCCACCGTGGTGTCCGGGTGTGAACGGCATCCCCCATCCTAAGTTGGGGTTCTGATTGGTAGGATTATGCACACATATATGATATCTACTATTAGTATAGTTTTACTTAAATATGTTTTGACTTCACTTTGATCATGCATCCTCATATTATCATTTATTATGCCTATGGAACTATCTTTTGCATTTCGATTGCGTCCTTGTCTATTGTTGCATTGCACCCCCATACTTAGTACATTCCAAAGTACTAACGCATATTTTGCCTACATGATGTCACCATGTAGGGACCGGAGCTACTCTTGATCCTTCTCTCCATTCACGTGGCTAGTACGGTGCTTATCCGAGATTGTTGGTGAGTCCTCAATGATTCGAGGGCTACGTTATGTTTCTTACTCTTATGTTTTGAGACTTTAGCTTGCCATTGTATTTTGACTATGAGGGGACCCGGTAATATGTCATGGCCCCCGTCCTATCTATGTATGTAGAGGTGTACGTTGGACAAGTATTTTGTAAATGAGCTTGACTCTTATTCTATGATGTTATTTTGAAATGGTTGCCCTTAGTCCCTATTTCCCGTTATTTAATGTTGAATATACTTCCGCGACCGATGCAGTGTGATGACAAGTTTGAGAGGCTTGTTTGGGGTTCCTTCGGGTTCCCCATTCGCCATGTCACGTCTAGGCCCTAGGCTTGGGTCGTGACACAAGTGAAGAAGCCAGTAGCTAAATTCAAGCCGATTGACTATGTGGTTATCAGGGGGAAGAGGGTGCAGTGTGATTTTACTGCCATTAATGTTATCTTAGAATTCACTACGAGACTTGAGGATGACTGTCAATACAATATCAGGACAATGACGCTTGAGAACATAAAGATGTGGTTGGATCCATTTATATCAGACGACATTCCCTACTAGCTTGAGGTTGGGGAAGTTATTAAAAAGAAAGACTTAAATGTGTCAGTGAGGTATTGGTTTGGCTTCACCAGCAACACGATCATGCCCTCCCAAAGTGAGTCTATTCTCCACCACGCCAAAGCATCCTGCTTAGGATACCTCATTGTTGGGACAAGGCTGAACTTGGGGATGATCATTATATCAGAGATGCTCATGCGGTCCAAGCAGCTCCAGATTTCCCTCCCCCTTCTGGTGTTTATCACCGAGCTGTGCAGATGGGTTCGGGTTCCTAGATATGTGAAGAAGAATGTGGAAGTGATTCCCACATCTTCTATTGATATCTAGAGAATCGATGCAGAATATCTAAAGGATGAGGCAGGGAAGAAGAAGGCAACCCCAGTGGATTCATCCCTGGTTGTTGATCCTCAGACTTTCCCTACAGAGGAACCTTTGCCTACTCTGGTTTCTGGGCCTTCACGTAGTTATAGTACTGTTTCTTCTGACACCCCTAGTTTCTCTGCCACTATAATACCTCCTAGAGCTGTTATTGTTGTTGTTTCCTGGACCCTAGTCACTCATGCAACACTACTCTGAATGGGTAGCTAGCCCATTATGCCGATCATCATACTGCCAGGCTTGAGCCATCCATTTTGAGCATGATTCAATTAGTCCTTGTTGATGTTGTGACACCCTTAAGCGCTACCATTAATGACATTGAGGCTAGGATAGCGATGTGTGAGTGTGGCAAAGGGGCCACTAAGGAGGTGACAGCTTTAAAGGCCGCCATTGCTGCACTAAAGAAAGATGGGACCAGATGAAGTCCACCGACATGTCCATGATTTTTGGGATGGTGGATATCCCGAATGTGCCAGTAAAGCCAGATTTGCCTCCGACTACCATCGAAGATGATGTTAGAGTTGAGGAGGTGGCTGATCCCGAGTTTGAGGTGGAGACAGATGAGGAAATGCTTGAGGTTGTTGAGGAGACTTCGTATGAGGGCCTTACTAAGATTGAGGAGGCCATAGTAGATGCAGTTGTGCAGGCTTCTTTCGCGGATACACCCTTGGCTGACCCTAGTGCAGCTGCTATTGCTTCTGAGTTGACTCCGGGTATTGAGGCCCAAGATCAGAGTACTACACCGGGCAGAGATGCCCATACAGATGGAGCGACTGTTTAGACAGGATCCCTATTTACCTTCCACTCTGTCTTACTTTTCTTTGACTTTTAGATATATTTTTTGTTGCATTTGAGGACAAATAGCTTTTGTTTGTAGTGGGGTGAGGCCGACCTTTTGTGTGATTATTGCTTTGTTCGTACATTGAGTTTTGTGGTATATATTGTGTTTAACACTATTGTTGTGGATGATTGAGCTTGTGGCTCCTTGCTTTAATTGTAAATGATTTTTGGACCCTTCCAAAAAAAATTGTGCCACCTCTTGTTTTTGTTTGAATGTGGTTGTTCTCTTGCAAATTTGAGTATCGATCTTGATCAATACCGATGACTTGAATAGTGCTCATAATTGAACAAAAATAAATGTGCGGCTACGATGAGACCAAATGAAGTTGCATAGACAATATGTGAACATTTTGCATCTCTTTGTGACTAGCCATATATCAAATTGTGTCTCTTGTGATGAACATTGCACACTAGCGAAAGTGTGGATTCTTGTTTGACATTAGTGTCAATGCCTTGTGGGTGATGAGTTTACCGTGAAACATGTGTGATGACACCTAGAATTTTCCCCGTTGGTCCCGTTGACTAAGTGATGCAATCTCTTGATATGATCTTAGTAAACTTTGAAGAGTGTGAAACAATTTGACATTATACCTCTTTTTGTGGCCTACCTTGTGAGTGTGTGAACTTCGCTTGAACACCTTTTGAGCCTCACTCTTTTCTCAAAAGAAACTTGATGAAATTGTGACCTTTCATGATCCACTACCCTTAATCCACATGATTTGTGGCTTTTGTGAATAGACAACTTAGGCCAAAAGCCTAAGTTTGGGTGTGGTGAAAAGAGAAGGTAAATCAAGAAGTGCAAAGAAGTCCCCTTTGACCCATGGTTTTGAGAATGATTGAACCCCTCCAAATAAAAAAAAGAGAGAAAAAGAATGAAAAAGTTGTTGAATAAAGTTGTGAAAATGCAAAAAGAAATGGGGTGTCCAGCAGTCCATGGAAGATGAATAATAAGGTGATTTTTTAGCATGAATGAGAATGATGAAGAAAAGGAAAGAAAGTTTTGTTCACACCAAATTTCATGATGTAATCCATTGAGCCTAAATGACCATACCTTTGCACCCAGCCCCGTTACAAGCCTTGAAAAGACCTTTTTGATCTTGAGTGAGCTAAAATAATTGTTGGTTGGAAACTAAGGGAAAACCTATGGGAGAAGTCATGGGTTTTGTTCATGTTTGTGAGTGTGGGTGCTGCATTTGATTCCAGAACTTTAAATTGTTAAACCATTCTGTGTGAATATGGAATCATTCTTTGTGTGAGGGCATTTAAGTACCTTTGTTGGGCTTGAACTTGCATTTGAAGCAAGTATTGTGAACTTGAGAATCCTTGATAATGGTGAGTCACAACTTGAATCTTTGAGTGCACACTTGATCCTTGCATGAGTAAGTTGAGTTTTTTTGTGTGCATTCATGATTGAATCTTGTGTAGCACTATTTGAGACATCCTTTTTGAACTGTTGAACTTGAGTTTTACTTGAGGACATGCAAAAGTTGAAGTTGGGGGTGTTGATGAGTCCACGATTTGGACTCATTTAGAGTATTATTTTAATAGATTTAGTATTCTCAAATGCTTATTTTGTGCCAATAACTAATGTAAATCCTTGATTTCAAGGTATTTGTATTGAGGAATAAAGCATGAACACTAAGTAGCAAAAAGGAACAAGGCAACTAAAGAACGAAAAAAAGGACTGGTGATTGCCTAACCCAATGGGCGAGTCGCCAAATGGCTATGATCTCACCTAAAGTTATAGTGTGCCAAGCCTTGAAGGATAAAATCAAGTTGGCGATGGAATAGAGTAGTCGGCGTGTCGCTGAACGGTTTCGCAATGCAATGTCAGATTGCCTAAAGTTACAGAACTTGTGGATGCTGAAGGCCAAAGCAAAAGGCAATGGAACTGACTTAAGGGTGGATTAGCGATCCCGACTTACTTCGCTGAGTGGTCTTCTACAACATATTTTTGGGGACTATAAATACATTTTTGAATATTTAGTTTAGTATCTAATTTTCATTATTAATCAGTTTTTGAAGTTTTGAGAGTTTGTGGAACTGAGAGTATTAAGACAATATTTCCCTTAACTTTGAAGAATTGAAGTTTTCCATTTTTTGAGAAATTTGAAGTGTGTCTTTGAGTTTCTTCAACCTTAACCTTTGTAAAGATGAAATTAATCTTACACAGTTGATGGAAACACAATTTGGTAACGATTTTTATCATTTTATGATGTGTAGCTAAAACCCAATTTTTGGGGTGTGATTATGTGGCTGTGGGCTGATTTAGCTATTGGGTATTGTTAATTGATAGTCTGAATGTTGTTTAAAAGTGATTTCAATCATTAAATGTGGTTTAATTTAAAGGGTTGTAGTTGCAAATACAACTCTACCTTCTTGTTTTTGGCTTGTTCGAGAGAGAGGTTTTTAAAACCAAGATTACTGATTTGATGGTCTGTGGGTATTGGGTTGTCATGGGTTCAGCTCGAGAGAGTGAATCCTAAGCCCTTAGGACAACTCAACTCTTAACATTGTTACTCTTATGATTTAGCCACACTTCACTACTCTTATTTAAAAGTTAGAATCCCATACTCGTATCACGCACATCTCGAGTACAACTCATTACGAGAAGAGGTTAAGAGAAATATTTTAGATAGAGATCTTAGAATGAATCTTAGTACCTCCATATGGAGAGTTCAATAGCCATGAGATAAGCCTTTCCCGAGTATTAGAGTAAAGTGAATATAGACCAGTTTATAGATGATGGAATAGATCCATAACTTTAAAGTATCAGTTTCAAACCTAAGGGGGAGATAATAAGACGAGAAACCAAGTCAAGTGTTGTGGATGAGATAGTGATGTCTTCAGGATGAGTTTTAGAGATATATAAATTGGTTCATAATCTTGCATATTCCTCAAGTGAAGTTATTACAACATCTTGTTGATATTCCTAATATCATAATTATTTCTATGACCTATGCTCACACTCTTTAGAGAGATTAACATATGAATTCAGTTTCCAAAATGAGGGTCAAAGCCTTTAGCCCATTGATCTCAATTAAAGTTATGGATATCCGGCTCATAAGATTAACTTATTCATATAAGAACTCATGTCTCATAAGATTCTCAGTCTCGTAAATTCATGATTTATTCTTGAAGGCTAGCAACATAATGTTACTTCATGCATATTCTTACATCAGATTTCTCAAATTAATCGTGTTTATGCTCTTTCGACCTAGAGCTGATCCTATTCAATTTTGATAGCCATGTTGTCAATAGTAGTTGAGTAATGATAGAATGATAGGGCTTATGTTTCTTATTATGGTAGTCTTTGTTTTCTTCTTCCATCTAAGGTTATAAATGTGAAGGAAGAAGGGGATGCGGTTTTACCACGAGTAATAGTTAAATGAGAGCAATTAGTCTATTCTTAGTAATAATGCGTGAAATTTTAGTTGGTAGAGATGATGAAAAATTCTTAGATGGATTGCTTAGAAGGAGTCTGTGGAGTGGTTATAGTATTAGGCTTGAATGTGGTTTTGTTAACATGTGGACAAATGCATGATGAATAAGGTGTTTCTTGATATGGGCTCAAGGTTGGTTGGATTATGCTATAAGGAAGAGTATTCTTGAGATGAGATTCCTTATAGAGGTATATAAACTGAATCTTGTGGTTTAGATAAGCATAACCATTTCATGTTTAGCACCTTGTGGATTAGAGATTCGACTTGAACACTGCAAGAGCAAGAGATTTGATTTGGACATTTATAATAGTAGTCATATACTCTAGTGGGAGCTAGGTGTTGCAGCTAATGAAGTATAGTAAGCAGAAAGAAGATCATAGTTGAGAAGTCTTTCTAACCTTGAAAGTTACCAATCATATCACTCAAGGCATACTATTCCTATTCTTACTTTGTGCCCAAATATCCTAGCTTTATCTCAAATCATTTCAAATAGAGTGTGACTATGTTCAAACTCATATCGTTCATAACTTATGTGATTAAGTCAAGTTTCGAAACTATTAGGATGAATCAGTTCAACCTATGTTACTAAGCAAGCTCAGAAGTCAAGCGAGGTAGTGATAGTAACTATTTTCCCCTCCATTCTCAATTTAACTATTATTCGAGGATGAATGATCCCAAGGGGGAGATATTGTAACACCCCAACAATTTCTAAGTTAAGACCTGAAATATTCTTCATTTACATGTAATTTCGTACTGGGTGATTCTTAAATTGACCATATGTGTAAAGGTAAATTATTTAGTGTGGGAATGATTTTTGGATATCAATTAAGGTCACTAGAAACTCCTAGCACAAAGTTGAGTTGAAAGTTTCCTTACCAATTAAGTTTTGATATAAGATTCTCTTTTGGTCAACTTTAAACGATCATATCTTTTAAAATATAAAGAATTTTATAGCCCATAACCAATCAAACTAAAGGTATTTGAATCTACTCTTCAATGCCACCAATTTCGCAACAATCTATGTTTTGTAAAAAGTTATGATCATTTTAGTAACCTAATATAGTGTAGTGACGAATTAGCCGATGGAAAAAATATTAAAAAGAGTTATTTTTCTCTTTTTACCTCTAAGAAAACCCTAAACGACTTTCTTGACTAATAAATATCCAAAACAATCAGATTTTCATCCTTTAATTCACCATTCTCTTCTTTCTCAAACCTTCACGTAAAATCGTAAGAAAAATTCAAAGTAGAAGACTCCATTCAAGATTGTTTCAATCTCTTTCAAGATTCTTCTTCAAGCTATGTCTTTCTCCAAGAATTTCATTCTTTCCAACTCAAATTCCTCCATACAAGTATGTATCACTAATGAAAATCAAAAATCATGGCCATAGAAATTTCAAGAAACTAATTCAAGACTCTAAAGAAAGATTTGCTTAATTATTTACCTTCAAGCTAGGATTTTGAAGCTTCTAATCAGGTTGTTATTCAATTTTCTACAAGAAACTTGTTCTTCCAGATATGTACAACTATCATAGTGTTGGACTAGTTCGTCCTCACACCCTGCATGTACTTTCAAATCAGTAAAAGAGAAATCTAGAATTCTACCCCTATATTTGAGTATTTAGACGAGATGCCTTGATTCCTCAAAGACTATGACATGAATATCCTTTACCAACCGAGTAAGGACAATGTAGTTGTTTATGATCTTAGTAAACTGTGTAAGGGTAGCGTAGCACATGTTGAGGAAGAAAAGAAAGAGTTAGCCAAAAATCTTCAACGACTTGCTCGCTTAGGAGTTTTCCTTATGGACATATCAGATGGTGGTGTGATAGTTCAAAATGGATAAAAATCTTTATTGATAGTGGTGGTTAAAAAAAATAGGACAGTGATCATATATTACTTCAGTTGAAAGGTGCGGTTCATCAACATAAAGTTGAGGTCTTCTTTAGCTCCCAAGGGGGAGATGATGTGCTTCATCACCAGGGTTGCTTGTGTGTTCATAATGTGGGTGAGATGAGGAAGAAAATTCTTGCAAAAGCTCATAACTCAACGTATTCCATTCATCGAGGTCCCACTAAGGTGTACCATGATCTATGTGAAGTCTTTTAATGAAACGGCATGAATATGGACATAGCAAACTTTCTGGCTAAGTGTCGTAACTGTCAACAAGTTAAGGTAGAACATTAGAGACCAAGAGGTATGACTCAAGAGATTAGCATTCTCAGGTGGAAGTGGGAAGTGATTAACATGGACTTCATTACAGGCTTACCTCGTACTCGCAGATAACATGATTGTATTTGGGTGATAGTGAACAAAGTTACTAAGTTAGCTCACTTCTTGGTTGTCACGACTATAGATTCAACGAAGCACTAAGTTAGACTCTACATCAATGGGATAGTTAGGTTGCATGGGGCTCCCTTGTCTATCATCTAAGATAGAGGTCCTCAGTTTACATCGCATTTCTAGATGTCATTTCAAAAAGGTCTTGGTACTCAGGTAAATTTATGTACAACATTTCATCCATATATGGACGGTCAGGAAGATCGTACCATTCATACCTTAGAGGAAATAATAAGAGCTTGCGTGATCGGTTTCAAGGGTAGTTGGGATGATCACCTACCTCTCATAGAGTTCACCTATGTCAACATCTTCCATTTCAGTATTCAGATGGCCCCTTATGATGCACTATATGGGCGTAGATGTAGGTCCCAGGTTGATTGGTTCGGAGTAGGTGAATTAGCCTTGATTGGGCCAGATTCGATTTATGAGGCTATAGAGAAACTTCAACTAATTAGAGATAGACTAAAAACATCTCTGTGTAACCAGAAGTCCTATGCAGATATGAGAAGAAAGGACTTGGAGTTTGAAATCGATTATTGGGTTTCCTGAAAGTGTCACCAATGAAAGGGGTGATGAGATTTGGCAAGAAATATAAGTTCACTACCAAGTATCTAATTCCTTACAGAATCCTAAAAAGGGTTGGTAATGTTTCTTATGAGTTAGAGTTGCCAACATAACTAGCAGCAGTTCATCCAGTCTTTCACATTTCCATGTTTAAAAAGTGTGTGGGTGATCGACCATCAATAATACAATTAGAGTATGTGGTTTTTGAAGATAGTCTCACTAACGAAGAGATGCATGTTGATATTCTTGATCCTCAGGTTCATATGCTGAGAATTAAGGAAGTCTCTTTAGTAAAAGGTTTTGTGGAGGAGTCAGTCTATAGAGGGAACTACTTGGGAAGCAGAAGCAGCCTTGATGGCCAAGTATCCTCGCCTCTTTCCTTTTCATTCTATTTTCAGTTTGAAGTAATAATTCCCCTCCAGTCTCTTAGTTTACTCTTCTGTAATTTTGTACCAGTATCTTGTTTCCTCACTTATCCTTGAATTTCAGAATATTTGCATGATCATCAAACTCAGTTTAGTTAGACCTCAATTGAAACGAACCAAAAAGATCCTAAAAATGTGCTTCGAAAGTTACCGGAAACTTGTTTTAGCTATATCTAAAAATTCGTTTCATTTTTTGAAAATCCGACTTCATATTCTTGTTTAGGGGGTCAAATTGAGCGAAAAATGGGTCTAACCCAAATTTTAGAGCAACCGTATCAAAATCCAAAATTTCCAAGTGAAGCCTTTTTCGAGGGTCTACTTTGGAGGGTCATATCTCCTAGCACATAAATAATTGGGTGGCCCATAACATATCCATGGAAATCCCTTTGAGTTATCTACCTAACGTACTTCGTTTCACCTCATTCGGAGTTCGGACAAAGAAGTTATGCCCATTTTCGTAAAATCCGTCCGTGCAGGAAATGCAATTTCCAGAGAGCAAACTTACTGTTAATAAACCTCATTTTTTTGTCTAAGTGTTGGACCCGTTTTTTTTCCAAAGACATATTTTATTTCCTATAAAGCATTAATTCAATTCCCATCTCTAAAAAAATTTCTCAAAATACCTCTCCCATACTTAGACACATTTTATCTCAAGAACCCTAATCCAAAACCTTCCTCAAGATTGAAGAGATTCTTGCTCCAAGTTCCAAGCTTCCATTGAAGACACTCTCAAGACCTTTATAAAAACTCAAGGTATGTGGTGTTGAACTCATGGGTCCTTCCACCCATAGTGCCTAGACTCTATTCTACTCACTAATTCATGGTTTAAGTTGAGATTCATAAATTAGTCTTGTTCCTTGTATAAATTTCCTGCACAGTGAATTATAGTATGAGAAGTGATTGTTTTGAGCATGTTGTGACTCTAGAACTTGAATCTAAACTTTGAATTGATGTGGAGATTTTTCATGTGGTCTTGTGGGTGTTAAAAGGCGTTGTTGCAGGTTGTTCACTGGTTTTGCTGCATAATTACTACCCTATTTTCCATGCTCTTTGACCCCATTACATGCCTTCAAGGTGTTTGACAAAATGTCCAATTATGGAGAATTGATGAATTGATGCTTTAAGGCTTGATTTATGAGATGTATGGCATTCCAGAGATGTGTTGATGACAAACTAAGCTTGTGTATATGTTCATTCCATACATGAGATTGCATTAGAACCTAATGTGAATTTCCTATATAAAGTGTTGCATGACCATGCCCGATCTGGGGGAAAAGAACCGGATAACCATGTGAGGGGTTTATACCTCACCATCTAGGATGCTTAGGGTGTGACCAACATCAACCATGTGAGGGGTTTATACCTCACCACCTAGGATGCTTGGGGTGTGACCAACATCAACCATGTGAGGGGTTTATACCTCACCACCTAGGATGCTTGGGCTGTGACCAACATCAACCATGTGAGGGGTTTATACCTCACCACCTAGGATGCTTGGGGTGTGACCAACATCAACCATGTGAGGGGTTTATACCTTGCCACCAGGGTGTTCGGGTGTGAACGGCATCCCCCATCCTAAGTTGGGGTTATAGATTGGTTGGATTATGCACACACATATGATATCTACTATTAGTATAGATTTACTTAAACATGTTTTGACTTCACTTTGATCATGCATCGTCATATTGTTATTTATTATGCCTATGGAACTAGCTCTTGCATTTCGATTGTGTCATTGTCTATTGTTGTATTGCACCCCGCATAATTAGTACATTTCAAAGTACTAACGCATAGTTTGCCTACATGATGTCACCATGTAGGGACCGGAACTACTCTTGATCCTTCTCTCCATCCATGTGACTAGTACGGTGCTTATCCGAGTTTGTTGGTGAGTCCTCAATGATTCGAGGGCTATGTTATGTTTCCTACTCCTATGTTTTGAGACTTTAGCTTGCAATTGTATTTTGACTATGAGGGGAGCGGTAGTATGTCATGGCCCCCGTTCTATCTATGTATGTAGAGGTGTCTATTTGGACAAATATTTTGTAATTGAGCTTGACTCTTAGTCTATAATGTTATTTTGAAATGGTATGCCCTTAGTCCCTAATTCCCGTTATTTAATGTTGAATGTACTTTCGCGACCGATGAAGTGCGATGACAAGTTTGAGAGGCTTGTTTGGGGTTCCTTCGGGTTCCTCATTCGCCATGTCACATCTAGGCCCTAGGCTTGGGTCGTGACATCAATTTCTAGTATTCAGTTGGTAGGGATTTCATCTCTTTCCTCCAAACTCAAATTGTTTAGACTTCATTTGAGGATGAATGACCCCAAGGGGGAGATGTTGTAAGACCTAAAAAATCAGAAATAACATTGAATAAGAGAGAAGGGAAAACCATGGGGGTCCACATGTCGTCATGAGGACCACAACCCGTCACCTTTCTCGTGGTTGTGCACCCAGCAAAATGTGAAAGACCACAGACCACTAAACGGTCCATAGAGCTCCACACGGGCCGTGAAGTGGTCTGTGAGGGGGAAAATGAACAACCATGGCTACTATGAAGTACTACTGATCATTAGGCGGTCCATGGAGCTACACATGAGCCGTGAAGTGGCTCGTGAACGGGGCTTTGTAAAATTTGAGGTTTGGGTCAACTTCAAATGACCATATCTTTCAACACAAAATGACTTAGGTGCCCAACTCAGATTTATAGTCCGTTCTATTTTCTTTTGGTAGTTCGATTATGGAATTTATTTGTTTTTTACCTTCACATTAAAGGTATTAGAATCCTCTTTCTAATGCCAACAGGTTACCTAATTCCGAGCCAGGAGTAAAATATTATGCTAGTATCAGAGAAGCCATGTCAGGAAAAGCGTCTTCACGACTCACTTTACGGGTCGTGGTGCTCATGACGGCCCATAAACCTGTTTTAAAGTCAACTCATCAGCTTTTAAGTGACGTTTCACCCCCCAAATTCACTATTTAAGCACCACTGACGTCTAAATGGTCCGTAGAGCTCGACACGGACCATAAAGTCGTTCGTGAAGGAGACCTATTAGACTTCGAGTTTAGGATCAACTTCAAATGTCTATATCTTTTAGTACAAAATGAATTAGGTGGTCCATGACTTATGAAATTACAAATCTCGGAATCTTCTTTCCAGCGCCATTGAGTTTGCCTAATTCCAAGCTATGAGTAAAAAGTTATGCACATTTTAGTGAATCTCAGACAGGAAGGGCATCTTCACGAGCTGCTAGATGGGCTATCATGATCATGATGACCCATGAAGCCCCTCCTGAAGTGAGTTCGACAGCATTTAAGTCAGGGTTGCATCGGTCTTTTCCCTTATACATTTGGTACATGAAATACCTCGTTTGATTCTTAAACTATGTATTTTCACTCCGTCTAAGGTTATTAACTAGTTAGAAACTACCTAAAACCCTCATTCTCGTAAAATCACCTAACTTAGAATGTAAAAAAGAGAAAAGAGGCGATAGTTTACCCAAGAATAAGAAGAAAACTTCTTCAAAGTTCAACCCTGAAATCAACTATATTTCTCCGTAGACTACATCACCAGGTATGTGGGATTTAACTAGTGGGTTCCTTTCATCCACTAGGTCCCTAGAATTAAGTTAGTTCCTTGATTCCACGTAACTTGTTTAGCCCTAGGGTTTGTAAAATCTTTGGAATTATGGTGATTCCAGCTGCTATAGTATTCATCGTTTAAATAACATGTTTTTTTTGGAAAGGTTGCTTAATTCCTTGTATAAAACTCAGAACCCTAATTTGTGTAAATTCTTTTAGTTCATGAATTATACTTGCTAGGTCAGTTAAATAGAAAATCATGCTCCAGATTTTGAATGTCACATTCTCAGTATATAAATGATGCATTCTCAGAAAGCTATCAATATTTTGAGCTATTCAATATTTAGTGCATTTTAGCTTGGTATGTATTCATTTTGGAGTAGACTTCGCACTGAGTTGGACTAGGGTTCAGCGTACCGTCATAGTCCTAGAACTACGTGCCCGTGTAGGGTTATAAGTTCCCTTTATTAGGCATCACTTTTAGTGATCACGCTACAGTCATACCTTTATACCCCTGATAAGGTATATTGGGTCCTCACGATGGGGTGTATACATCGGACTCCACGTTTAGCTCACGTGGTTTATGTCAGTTAATTAGCCCTCAGAATCAGAATCTTAGTGCATTGACCAGGTTATTCTGCATTTACTTTTGTAATCAGTTCAATATGTTATCTTCATGATTAGTACTTGGTCATTGCATTCAATTTAGTTTTTCGGTTATATTTTAGTTACTATATCTTTTCTCAGATTACATTATTGCTCAACTTTGTATTGTTCAACTTATATATCTTTTATTCAGTTTAGTATCTATATCTCGAATGCTCAGTACATTTCAAGTACTAACACATACTTTACTTTACATCATTTCATGATGTAAGTTCAGATATTCAGCATCCAGATTACTCTTAGATCGATATCGATTCAACTTCAGCAACTTCAGTGGTGATTCCTCAAACTCTGAGGACAATAAACATTTTTTCAAGTTTAGTCTTTATTTCCAGTTTTCAATTTTGTTTCAGTTAGCTGTGGTATGTCCCAACAATTCAATTCAGTAAAGGGTTGTCAACTTTTGTTGTTAAGTGGTTCTTTCAGTTATCACTAAAATCTTATTTTATTTCACTTATATTCAAACTATTTGTGGTTTTCCCTATTTTCAGATATCATTGTTTTAGCTTTCGCATAGTATATGTTTTACTCAGTAACTTTTATAGTATGCTTGATATATGCCAGACTCAGGATTAGCTTGGGGTCACTCATGATCCTAGGCCCTGTGTTACATCTTGGGGTAGCCTCAAGCATGATACATTATGACTTCCTGAGTCATCAAAAATCATATCACAATACAATTTTGATATATTTTTGAGAAAGAATTTTCAAGTATGAATTGAGTAACAGTATAAGGGAACTAAGTATTCCCAAAGGCATCAGTTTTTACATTAATAAAATAGAAATTTTGATTTCTAAATGAGTTATGAGTTCAAAGATGTGTCATGATTGGTTACCTCTTTTAAGAGGATAGCATGAGTGATTATCTCAAACCATAGGAAGAATATATTTTAAAAAATTGAGCATAAAGTTATATCACTTATTTTAGGAGTAGTATCGAGCAGTGAATTGGGTCAAAGTCTTTTATGACTCGAAAGTCCCATACAACCATGGAGCCAGCATAGGATAAGATAGCGTTGACTGTTCATGCGACTCCTCACTATCTCTGAGAAGGCCAATTAGATAGATCTATAGTCACAATATCATCCTATAGCCCGAAAAAGTATAGGATGACCCTAGACACGTGAGAAAAAATGTTGTATCATTGTTAGGCTCATGGTAGTGATTTTCGGTAAGAGAAACTCCTGAAAAAGTTAAATATATTATTTTCATATTGCTTCATTGCATATCTTATTGTAAAACTTAAATGGTTTTCACTTCATGTTGTTGTATTGATTCAGTTGAGTTGATTTCAGTCATTCATTTCACTTTTTTATTTATTCAGTCATATTACATACTCATACATTCCATGTATTGATGTTATGATGCAGATACAGGTGTTTAGGATTATCCACAGACATTTCGTTGAGATCACTTTACCCTCAAGTTAGCTTTGGTGAGCCTTTTTGTATCCTAGAGGACTTCATATTTACTTTCTAGTTAGTAGTTCTGAGGTGTCGTGGGTCTTGTCTCGACATCCTTCTGTAATAGTAGATGCTTCATGGATAGACAGAGTCGAGGTGTCTTTCAGTATTTACTTTCTTTTGAGTTGTTTTACAAACTATAAGTATTCAGGTTGAATATTTAAATTTAATGAATATAATTCAGTTCTAAGCTTATGTATGCTTCTGTTAGTCTTTTGCTTGTAGTCAGCCAGAAAGAGGGTTCACTTGGGAACCATGTCACGCCTCGAGCCTACACTCTAAGCGTGGCCGACACTCAAGAACCATTATTGGCCCCAACCTTGCCCTGGCTCAACTCTCAGCGGAAGACTTACTTCACATAGAATAATCTCAAAAGATAAACTTAAATAATAAACTCAGAATGTAATAGACTATTCAGCTAGCCAGAATAGGCAACTCAAGTCTAGAACATTAACAACTGAAAATGAAAAGACTCAGGAACTACTGTCTATCTTTCTATAAAGCCTCTACTAACTGAGATGGACGTCGGGACAAGACCCACGACATACTAATAACAAAACCTAAATGATAAAGCATGAGGGATCCTTCGGAAGCAAGGAGGCTCACCAAACAACTTTGAGAGTATAACTTGATCAACGAAGTGCTGGTTGATTATCCTGGTGACCTGTATTAGCTTCATGAAATGATGCAGGCCAAATGGCATCAGTATATGAAATGTACGAGCATGTAAGTGGAACACTGAACATAACCTG
The DNA here is from genome assembly GCA_029007595.1 of Solanum commersonii. Lineage (NCBI taxonomy): Eukaryota > Viridiplantae > Streptophyta > Magnoliopsida > Solanales > Solanaceae > Solanum > Solanum commersonii. The sequence goes on from JAJTWQ010000148.1 coordinate 1,015,570, forward strand.
CTAGCTTAAACTGATAAAAAGGAAACATACTCACTTCAACTCTACTTAACTCAACATCAACTCATGGATACTCAACTCAATGAAATATAAAACAACGATAAAAGTGCAATTTACGTTAAGCATTTAAACAATAGATAAAAACCTAATGTAATCAAAATATAATATATAACTCAGTTTGAATGTAAAATTACAAAATAAACTTTGCTTTGGAGATTCTCTAACCGACAACCATCACAATGAGCTATTTGATGATACAACGTGTCGTCCATACTTCCAGAACTATCATATACCTTCCCAGGCATAGAACTCCTCAACTAAGGGGACCTAGTAAGCTATTCTAAGAAAGAAACAATGAATCATCTAAAAAGCATGACCCTTTCTCCCCACGTTGGGTACATGGTTTATGGGGGCTTTGAGTTGTTTGAACTCTCCCCCATATCGGTGCTCAATAATACTCCCAAAATTTTACTTAGGTCATATGTTTTTAAAAAAAAATTTCGCTTCCTCAACTTTGAGATTATTACACAAATAATTTTCTCTTAAAAGAGATAGTACTCTAAACTCCTCATTAACTCTTTTGGAAATCGGTGTTTCCTCTTTTCTTATATGTAAAACATTTACTCTTGAAAATACTTAGTTCCCATATATTCATTTTAAAAATATGAAACTCAACTTTACTTTTCCTCAACTCAAGTACCCAAGTATTAAAACAAGTTTAAAAGGATGTAAATGACTTCTCAAAATGACTAAAATGAACTCTCAAGACTTAACTCTTAAATCTACCTTTAATTTTAATTATGAATTCAAGGTTATGAATGATCTCTCGATTTTTAGATGTAATTTAAATAGCAAGGTTTAAGAGAGGGGTGAAAGTTTTACTCAAAGGAATAATTACATATCGAAGGACGGAAGAAAAAGTTGGCTGACGGTGCTGGCGCATCCCTAGAGCGCCGTACCAGCCCTTCACTTATTGGGGATAGTTTCTAGTGCACTGCAGGCGTGCCACCCCAGCCGTCTTGGTGAATCTGGGGTACGCCACTGCAGCCCCTCCCCAGAACAATCCGACCAATTTTCTTCTTCAATTTTTTACCCTAAATCTCCTAGAATCAAATGGTGTCTTCTCAACTTACTTGCATTTGAATACCCAACAATAGTACACAAAAATATACTAAAAAATAACCTCAACTCATATGTTTATCTCAAGAACTCAACAAACTAATCCTAATTAAGAAACGAAAGCAACACTTCAAGGTCACTTATCAATAACTAATCAAGAACTCAAATATACTCAATCTTTGTAGATGGAATTCGAATATATAAGTCATGATTGGATGTGTGGGTGAACGAACCCAACACTATGAAAGCTTACATACTTTGATTTGGCTAAACAAATCCTCAATTCGCGAAAACCTCATTCGTTCTCCCTTTTTCCTCTTCTTGAAACTCTCTTCTAAAACCCTAAGCGTAATTTAGAATTTGTAAAACATACCCTTATCATATTCACCCCAAAATAGTACTAAAAATGTTTAATCTAACTGGGTAAGGAAAAGACTAAAATACCCCTCACATTTTCAGGTAACTTTCCTTAATTAGACAGCTAAACTCTAACGGGAATATCTCCCTCATACAAGCCCAAAATTTAGCAAACTCGGTAAAGTTGGAAAGAGGATTCCTAGAACTTTCATTAGATATCTTATGGGCCACCTAAATTATCCTGTGCTGAAAGTTATGGACGTTTGAAGTTGTCCCAAAACTCACAACTTAAGCATAACTTGTAAAATTTCAGTTTTGGCTCTTTTCAAATTAGTTCTTTCTAAATTTAGCTATTTCTACAGCGGGATGTTACAATATCTCCCCCTTGGGAACATTCTTCCTTTAATGATCAATGTAAAGTAGAACTAAGGTTGGAACATCTAACAACCAACACAAACACCCAACATGAAATTTAAGACAACATTTCAACTTAAAAAGTACCAAGAAAAGAATTAGTACCTTCATTAGGAATTTCTCCGGACTAAAAGAGATGTTGATATATCTTCTTCATATCCTCCTCAGCCTCCCAAGTAACTTCCTCAACTAACTGATTTCTCTATAATGCCTTGAATGATGCTACCTCTTTGGTCCTCAAATTCCAAATTTGACGATCAAGAATCTGAACAGGAATCTCCTCGTAAGACAAGTTATCCTTAATACCAATATCTTCAGTCGGTATAAAGAGCGAAGGATCACCTATAAACTTCTTTAGCATAGAAATGTGAAATATCATATGGAGTACTATTCACTCTGGCGGTAGTTCCAACTCGTAGGGTACATTGCCAATCCTCTTGGATATCATGTAAGGGCCAATATACAGGGGACTAAGCTTCCCCTTCTTACAAAATCTCATAAAACACTTCATGGGTGAAAACCTAAAGTAAGCCCAATCATGCACTTTAAACTACAAGTCTCTTCTCCTAACATTTGTATAGGATTTCTGACAACTCTCTGTGCTATTTTCAACCTTTCTTGAATAGTCTTCACTTTCTCTATGTCTTGATGAACCAAGTCTAGTGCTATCAATCCAGCCTCTCCAACCTCAAACCATCCAATAGGAGATCTACATGTTATCCGATAAAAAGCCTCATAGGAAGCCATCTAGATGCTAGAGTGATAACTATTGTTGTAAATAAATTGTATGAGAGGTAAGTAATCATCCCAATTACCCTTGAAGTCGATCACACATGCCCGCAACATATCCTCCAATGTCTAAATCATATTCTCTACTTGACAATAAGTCTGTCGACGAAAAACATTACTAAGGTTCACCTTCGAACCCAAACCTTTCTGGAAAGACTACCAGAATTGTGTGATGAATTGCGCACCTTTATTTGAAATGATGGATACCGGCACTCCATGAAGTTTGACTACCTCTTGAATATATAACTTGGCATAATCTTCTTCTAAAAAAGTAGTTTTTACCGGTATGAAATGGGCAGATTTAGTCATTCAATATACAATCAGACAAATCGAATCATTCTATCTGCGTGACCGTGGCAACCCAGTGATGAAATCCATATTGATCATATCCCACTTCCATTCCGAAAGATCTATGTTCTGAGCCATACCACCGGGTCTTTGGTTATCTACCTTGTGTTGTTGGAAATTTAGGCGCTTAGCAATAAACTCTATAATACTCCCCTTCATAATATTCCAACAATAGACCTCTCTCAAGTCACGATACACCTTTGTGGAACTCGGTTGGATAGATTATCTAAAGCTATGAGCTTCCTCCATGATCCTATCTTAAAGTTCATCCACCTTTGGTACACACAATCTACCTTGATCCCTATATACACAATCTCCCCTTTGTTCAAAAGTCATCAGTTTCTGCTTATGAACATTTGCTTTCAATTTAAGAAAAAAAGGATCTTGGTCTTGTTTCTCTTCCACTTCGGACACTAGTGATCATTCAGCCCCATTCATCACCACCACTTCTCTTTCATTGGAATCAATTAACCCGACTCCCAATCGTGCAAGTCTGTGCACTCTTTGGCTAATTCTTTCTTATCCTTCTCAACATTGGCGGTACTACCCATAGACAACTGCTCAAAGCATCAACAACAACATTAGCCTTACCTAGGTGATAGAGATTACTGATGTTATAATTTTTGAGTAATTCGAACCACCTTCTCTGTCTAAGATTATGCTCTTTCTAACTGAATACATATTGAAGGCTCTTATGATCGATTGACACATCAACATGAACACCATAGAGATAGTGACGCCATATTTTCAAAGCAAGCATTATAGCAACCAACTCTAGATCATGAGTTGGATAATTCCTCTCATGAATCCTAAGTGGCCTGGAGGCATAAGTTATAACCATGCAATTCTTAATTAATACACAACCCTTTCAGAATCTAGACGCATCACAATACACAACAAAATCTTGTGTACCTGTTGGTAATGTCATGACCCAGGGGTACCCCCTTGACGTAACATGGCATAGTTGACCCCAAAGGGGTCTCACAAAAACCCTTAGCATAATCATAACATAAGATACTAGAAAAGTATGGGAAAATTTAAAACTTTCTTTAGAGCCAATCAATAGAAAACATTTTCATAAGCAAACGAAAGTCTTTACTGCCCCTTTGTCTCAAACCATCTATTACAACTCTTGACTAAAAGACTTGGGACGCAGCCCACATAAGTGTCTAAAAAATAAGAAAAACACATAAAGAAAACATAAGGGGTTTGTACTCGAAGCTATGAGGACTCACCAATTCTTCAACTCTTCTTGCACCTTATAAACATACCCTCCAAGCAACTCAATCTCTAACACCCTACATTTGATTATAATGTAGGCAATATGAATTAGTACAAAATGTACCAAGTATGAAAGCTAGCACAACATCATAAGAGTATCTCAAATGGTTAGTCAACATAAGACATAAGCATAAGAGATAATAACATATTCATAGCATCAACATCATACTCATAGTATGGTCTCCAACATAAGCTCCATATAAACATAAGTCATCATTAGACATAATAATTGAGCATAGGATCTTGATGCTTATCATGTCCAACAACACTATCCTACAATATGAGTGTCTGCGATTGTCAATAATATAGTAACCCAACCGAGGGTTGGAGTCGTGTCCCAAGGGAGCGGTTTTAAGAATTACTAACCAATTAGAATTTCATTGAAGTTAGTCATAGTTAAAGACATTTGTGATAAAAGACATCGTAAATGCAAAAGAGGTGACACAAAAGTATCAAATATCAAAAGAGGTTTTTGTAACAAGTGCTAAAAAAGTAAAGTAAACAAGAAAATCATGTATGGGGAAAGGTTCTTGGGATGTCACCGCAATACAAGTAGAGAAAAATTGTTGGGTACATGCTTTCTATCGGAGATTTGTAAAATAATAGTGACTAGGCTAAACTTTAACTGGAAATAAGTTTCCTCTCGGGCAACTTACCCCGTTTCAAATGTGTTCCTCTCAGACACCCATTTGTTGCATGAAGACTAGCCTATGCCTTACCCCACTCACTCTCTCGAGTTGAGTGTTAGGATATGGGACTAGGGCTCACCCTCTCGGGCTGAACCTCATGCCAACCCACTCCTTAGGCCATCAGTCTAGTGGTTTTGGTTTCACGACCTCCCTATCGGGTAAGCCGAAAACACATGGATGACTTTGCATTTGCAACTACAAACCCTTTAGATTAAACCACACCACTAGGTGAAATCACCATTAAAATAAATCTAACCTATCAGCAAGCAATACCCAACAAGAATATCAATCCATATTTGCTAAATCACACCTGAAGAATGGGGGTTTTTAGCCACACATCAAGAAATAAGAAATTATACTTAACAGGATAGTGAAATCAACTGGGTATAAGAAATTAAACCTTGAATTAAGCAAAGGAAAGTGAATAGAAAAGACTCACTTCCAACTTGGGGAAGAAGAACTCCTTTCTGCAAGTCTCCACAAAACCCTCTCCTAACTTGAGAGAAAAATATTAGCTAGAATATGTTCTAAAGTGAAAAATAGTAATAATATATTCCACACCTCCCATTCTACAAAATCTCTAATTCTAAATAGTATTTATAGTTTTCAAAAATTATGCTGCGGAAGATTGTTCGGTGACATTAGTCGAGATCGTTGATGAACTCGGTGATCCACCTTTTGGTCAGCTTATCACCTTCAGTGTCTTGCCCTATGCATCCTCGCATTCTGGATCATTGGGTGGTATAGTACTGCTTCACAGAACTAATCGGCAACCCGCCGACTGCTCCTTTCCTCGCATTGTGATCCACTTCCTTCAAGGCTTCGCGTACTGGAACGAAGGGCGGCTTATATCATTTTGGCGAGTTGCCAAGTTAAACTGGGTGATCTGCAGGATTCCATTTCTTGTTGTTGTCCGCCCTATTTGCTTTGTTTTGCGCCTAAGTGTCCATGCTTCCACTAAAAATTCAAATTCCTAAAACTTCAGCATTTTAATCAGGTATTGAGGTAAAACAAGGATTCAAGGACACTATTTCCATTAAAATAAAGCCCTAAATGAATCCAATTTGTGGACTCATCAACACCCCCAACTTAAACTTTTGCTTGTCCTCAAGCAAACTCAAGTTCAGCCGTTCAGAAAGGGTTTCCCAAACAGTGCTACACAAGACTAAATCATGAATGCACATAATAAGATTCAATTCACTTATGCAAGGATCAATTGTGTACTCAAAGATTCAAATGGTGACACACCATCACCAAAGATTCTCATGCTCGCAATACTTGCTACTTGTGCAAGTTCAAACTCAAGAAAAGTATCTAAATGCCCTCGCACAAAGAATGATTCCATATTCACACACATATATGAGTCAATTTAAGATCAAGAATTAGATACAATGCTCACACTCAAAAAGAAGAACACAATGCATGCTTTCACCCATAGGTTCTCCCTTATTTTCCAATTGACTTTCGATTCAACTTACTCAAGATCAAAAAGGTATTTTTAAGGCTTGTAATGGGGATGAGTGCAAAGGTATGGTCTTTTAGGCTCAGTGACTTTCATCCTCGTGAGATGTGATGTTATCAAAACATCCTCTTCCCTTCCTTTCTCAATTCTTCTTCTAGTGCTCATAAGTCATCCTACTATTCGTTCTCCATGTATTGCTTGAAAACCCAGTTTCCTTTGCACTTTTATTCCACAACTTTCTTTTTCTTTCTTTTCTTTTCTCTTTCTTTTTATTTGTTATTTTTATATGGAGGGTTTCTATTTTGTTTTGCAATACAATAGGTTCAGGGGACTTTCTTCCACTTCTTGACTTTTTCTTTTCCTTTTCACCACACCCCCAACTTAGACTTTTGGCCTAAATTTTCTATTCAGTAAACACATAACTAGAGGATTATAGGTAGTGGATGTAACAAGATCTAAGTTTCATCAAGCTTCTTCCAAAGGATGTTAGGCTCAACGGGTGTTCAAGAGAGTTTCACACGCTCACGGGTAGGCCACAAAAAGAGGTGTATGGTAAATTGGTTCACACTCTTCAAAAGTTTCCTATGATCATTTCAACAGTACACCTTTCTAAATCAATCACAATAACGGGGAAAATTCTAGGTTTATTCATGCATGGTTCAAAGTAAGCTAATCACACAAAGCATCGATACTTCAATCAAACAAGACTAGACACGTTCACTAGTGTGCAGCGGTCCTCACAAGAAAATCAATTTGATAAATGGCTAGTCACAACGAGATGCAAAGAGTAGACATATTATCTATGCAACTTCATTTGGCCTCGTCGTAGCCGTGCATTTATGTTTGTTCAATTGGGAGCACTATTCAAGTCACTGGTATTGATCGAAACTGAGACTTAATTTTTTGCAAAAGAATAACCACTTTCAACATAAGAGGTGGCAACAACTTTTCGAAAGGATCAAAATTATTTTACAAGTAAAACGACAGGAGCCATGAGCTCAAACATCCACATAAAAGTAGTATTTAAAACAAAAATTAAAGTAGACAGCCCAAATATATACAAAACAAAACATGAATGTCAACACAAAAGGTGTGGACCTCACCCTACCACAAAAAAAATGTTTGTCCTCAAATGTATATAGGAGTATCCAAATGTTTAGACAAGTAAAGATAGAGAGAGGTGAAGGGGAATCCTGTCTACACGTTTGCTTCATCTGTCGGAGCATTGTTTCCTGCTGCATTAGTCTGAAACTGGACAATGGCCCCCGAGTTGTCATTCTAGGTTTCATTGTGTTTTTTTGTTCTAGCTTCTACATCGATTTTAGCTACGACCATTCTATCCACATCATGGGCCTCCAAAAAGGAATTCACGGCTGTGTATAATCCGCGCCTCCATGAAGGAATGGCGGGATCAATGGGAATTTTCCTACTGGCACTTGCTTTCTTCCTCTCCCTTCTTTCTTTGGCCAGTTCTGCTATCTTTTCGTCTCTTTTGAAATTCCTTGCTCTTACTTGTCGGGGTGGCCTATCTCTTCCTGCAGTTTTGTTCTTCCTATTTCTGCAAAGGATTTGGGACAACTTAGAAAGTATTTAGATAGAGAAGGAGTTTGGTGCGCATCAAATCACCTTACCACACTAGTTGGTGATATGTTTACTCACTTAGGTTAGTTATTGAAATATGTGCATAACGTAATTAAGGGTGCAGGCAAGAAGGGCGATTTAAAAGACCTCTTAGCGAGTCACCAAAAATATTCAGCGATAGCAGGTTTCTCACCGATTTTAACAGATTAAATAACCCAATTTTTCTTTTAATGAAAAGCGACAAAGGCAGTTCGATGAATAGCCGAGTGATACGACAAGCTAAGCCCAGCTCGCCAACTGACTAAACACGCCTATGTTCTACGCGATTTCCAAGCTCAACTCTCGCAACCCAGGTGAAAGAAACTCAAGCCCCTATAGCACAATCTCATAATAAAACTCATAATAGTATCACACCCCTGCAGTCAATTAATTCAAATTAGAGCACAGTTGAATTGGAATCTACCATTTACGCAAAGATGTTAATTAATGATGTATGACATGCCATCAATACAGAGATTCAGCCAGGACTTGACAATATCAACACTATGCAAATGAAAAAAATCTTACAAAATTAAAAATGGGGTTTGAATCACCAACCTTTAGTGCCGGATCAGATGTTAATGAAGTGCTAGGTAGCAATGAGATCCAAATCCACACACAATTTGACACTTACAATAATTTAGACTTGCAAGAAATATAAAACTAAAGTCGAGGTGTGAGTTTTGTAGGATGAAGAAATGAGAGAGAATGAATGAACCAGAATATTTAAACATATGGCCTGCAGGAACCGTCCGCTCATTCACTCGGCAAAACACCAAGTGTCTAGTCTCTTCGCCAAATGTAACAGGACTAGCAACTCATGTGAGGATCTCAACGACGGTCTATATTGCAATCACCAACATGGTTGGCGATTTGCCATTAATTTTCTATTGAACGGCAAGTTTCATAGAATCCCAACTGACATTGCCTTGAGCCACCTAGTGGAAAGAGTCGTGCTCGCCGATATCATTGGCGATCCACCAACTAGAATTGTTGTTTGCCTCCATACATTATTTCACTCTCATCCCTTGCTTCAACCTGTCCAAACTATACACCATTATTTTCTCAAAGTAAAACAAAACAATAAAGGGTTTTGGGTTGCCTCCCAAACAACGCCTTAGTTAATGTTGTGGCACGACGTTAGGGATACTATCAAGCATCCTGAAGGTACATTTTTTTAGCTAAAGTGATTTCCTAGCAATCCCCAAGGTATAACTTCAAACGTTGTTCGTTAAATTTAATGGGGTCCCTCTTTACCTTAAACTTTTATAACACCATGGGTGAACACTCGTGTCACTTTGAAAGGCCTAGACCATTTGGATTTTAGCTTCCCTGGGAATAGCCTTAGTCGTGAGTTGTACAATAACACTCAATCTCCCACATTGAATTCCCTCTGGATTATCCATGTGTTGTATCATTTCTTCATTTTCTCTTTGTAAATGGCTGAGCTGTCTTAAGATCTGAGCCTGAACTCATTTATTTCATTCAACTGGTCCAGCCTCTCCCTTAAAGCCTTTGTCCAATCTAAATTCAGAGCTTTCAATGCCCATAAGGCTTTGTGTTCTAGCTCAACAGGTAAATTGCATGGTTTACCAAAAACTAGCTGATATGTGGACATTCCTATTGGTATCTTGTAAGCAGTCTGATATTCCCACAAGGCATCGTCAAGATTTCTAGACCAGTCGGTTCTGCTGCAATTTACTGTCTTGGATAGAATGCTTTTGATCTCACGATTTGACACCTCAACTTGTCCGCTTGTTTAGGGGTGATATGGAGTGGCGACCTAGTGTTTTACTGCGTATTTTCTCAAGGCACCAGAAAACCACTTATTGCAAAAATGTGATCCTTCATCACTAATGATTGCTCTTGGAGTGCCAAACCGTGCAAAGATATAGTGTTTCAAAAATTGGACAACGCTTCTTCCTTCATTATTTGGGAGTGCGACAGCCTCCACCCATTTGGATACATAGTCCACAGCAACTAAGACATACTTATTTCCAAATGAGCTGACAAATAGACCCATGGAATCAATTTCCCACACGTAGAATAGTTTGATTTCCAAAATAGGTTTAAGGGTTAACTCGTGTCTTCTTGACACTCCGCCTTGCTACTGACATTGAGGGCATCTCTTAGCAAAATTGTGGGCATCTTTGTAAAGAGAAGGCCAATAATAACCACTTTGGAGAATCTTTGTTGCGGTACGGTTTCCACTATGATGACCCCATACTAGTGATATGTGGCAAGTATGGAGGATCTCTCTTGATTTTTCTTCTGGAACACACCTTCTTATGACATGATCATCACATTCTCGAAATAAGTATGGTTTGTCCCATAAGTATCTTTTAACATCAAATAGGAATCTCTTTAGTTGGTAAGAGTGTAACTCATCGGGAATCAATCACACAGGATGTAGTTTGCAAAGTCAGCATACCATGGTACGTGTGTCAGTGATAGTGCAAATATTTGCTCGTCTGGGAATGAGTCATTTATCTCATTTTCCTGCTCAGTACCTGCTTTATTCTCTAACCATGATAGGGGATCTACAACTTGATTCTCGCAACCTTTTCAATCTTTCACCTCAAAATTGAATTCTTGCAAGAGTAGCACCTATCTTATCAGTCTTAGCTTCACGTACTTTTTTGTCATAAGGTATCGGAGTGCTGGATGGTATGTATGAACAACTACTTTAGTGCCTAGCAAGTATGCCCAAAACTTTTTGAAAGCATAGACCACTACTAGCAACTCTTGTTCAGTGACTGTGTAATTTTGCTGGGCACTATATAGAGTCTTACTTGCGTAATAGATTGGGTGAAACAGTTTGGTACACTTTGTCCCAATACTACACCTAATGCCATCCCACTCGCATCACACATCACTTCGAATGGTTCTGACCAATTGGGGCTAATAATAACTGGTGTGGATATCAATTTCTTCTTCAAACATTTAAATACTGCCATACAAGCATCATCAAAGTAGAATTTCACTTCCTTCTCTAAGAGTTTGCACAATGGTTGTGCAATCTTTGAGAAATCCTTAATGAATCTTTGGTAGAATCCTGCATGGCCCAAGAAACTGTGAATCCCCTTTATTGAGATCGGCGGTGGTAGTTTCTCGATAACCTAAATTTTTACTTTGTCAATTTCCAGCCCTTGCTGCAACACTTTATGCCCAAGAACAATGCCTTCTTTCACCATGAAATGGCATTTCTCCCAATTTAGGACTAGATTAGTTTCCACACACCTTTGGAGCACTCACTCTAATTGTGTCAAGCATTCTTCAAATGTTTCCCCCACGATCGAGAAATCATCCATGAAAACTTCCAGAGAGTCCTTAACCATATCTGCAAAGATGGACAACATGCATCGTTGAAAAGTTGTTGTTGCATTACAAAGTCCGAGTGGCATCCTTTTGAATGCAAAGGTCCCATAAGGGCATGTGAAAGTGGTTTTCTCTTGATCTTTTGGTGCGATAGATATCTGGTTGTATCCAGAGTATCCATCCAAAAAACAATACCACCCTCTCTCTGATAACCTGTCAAGCATCTGGTCCATGAAGGACATTGGAAAATGGTCTTTTTCAGTCCATGAATTTAGCTTTCAATAATCAATGCACACCCTCCATCCTGTTACAGGTCTAGTCGGCACAAGCTCTCCTTTAGCATTTGGAACCACTGTTATGCCACCCTTTTTTGGTACGCATTGCACTGGGCTGACGCATTTGATGTCTGAAATCAGATAGATTACTCCTGCATCAAGCCACTTGATGATCACTTTTTTTACTACCTTTTGCATCGAGGTATTCAATCATCACTAATGCTTAACACTTGGTTTGCATTCACTGTCTAGTCGAATCTTATGGGTGCAGATACCGGGTGGGATGCCCACGATAACATCTATGGTCCGTTCGATCGCTTTTATGTGCTTCTGCTGTACTTCAACAAGCACTTTTACCTGCCTTTCACTCAGATTTGTTGCATTAATCACTGGCAGAGTGTTGTTAGTTTCGAAGAAAACAAACTTGAGATGGGATGGGAGTATTTTCAGTTCGAGAGTTGGCGGCTCTTCAATTGATGGCTTTTTAGGTGGGATGTATCGGTTTTTTATGTCGATATCCAACTTAATTAGATTTTGTGCATATGCTCCTAACCCTGTTAGGGTTGCAATCATTTCATCATATTCCTGAATTTCTGAATCGTCATGATTTGCAAGTATTCACTCAAGAGGCTCATTCTTGCGCAGCTAATGGCTCACACTTGCAACTGCCCTCATCTATAACATCTTTATTAGACACTACATGGATATCACTTGGTTCTTCATGGATTTGCAGATGTTGAAAGTTACCTCATCGTCATTCACACGGAATTTCAACCTGCTGCTTTCAACATCCACTAATGCTATGCCAGTTGCTAAGAATGGCCTTCCCAAAATAATGGGAACCTCACCATCAATGTCACAGTTTAAAATCACAAAGTCAGTTGGAAATATAAACCGTCCCACTTTGACCAAGATATCGTAGAGGATCCCAACAGGATGCTTGATCGATTAATCTGCCATAAGAACTCTCATGGTAGTTGCCTTTGGTTCTCCCAATTCGAGTTGCTTGTATATGGCGTATGGAATCAGGTTGATGCTTTCTCCTAGGTCACATAAAGCCTTGGCAAATAGGAGCATTCCAATAGTACACGGGATGGTGAAAGCACCAGGGTCTTCTCTTTTAGTGATTAACTCATTTGTCATGATCGCACTCCAACTATGAGGCACTTCAATCGTTTCATAATCAAAGATCCTCTTCTTGGTGACTAACTCTTTCATGAATTTAGCATACCCTGGCATCTTCAACAATGCTTCCATAATAGGAAGGTTGATGGACAACTTCTTAAAGACAAACAAGAATTTTTTAAACCTTTCATCTTCATCCTTCTTTTTCAAACGCTGCAGAAAGGGTGGAGGTATTTTGGGTAAGGGTTGTAATATTTTTGGAGTCTCATTGTGTTGATTCATTTCTTCTTGTGCTTTCTTGCCGATGTTTTGATGATCTGTAATTTCTGCTTCTTCCTCACCCTGATATTCCTCACGTTCTTCTCCTTCTTACCTATTGCTACCTTCCCACTACTGGTAATTACAGTCAGCTCTTCTTCCTCATTTTCCTTTGGCATCTTGGTTGTTAGTTGAGCCGATAGGAGATTCAATTGACCTTCTAGCATCTTGATGGCATTAGCATGAGAGTTCACCTTGCTATTTAGTGAAGAAAAATCATCTCTCATTCCCTTTAGCAAATCATCAGATCCTTCAACTTTCTCAAGAATTCGTGTCAGTAGATCATTTACCCTAGGGCTACTGTCACTACCCCTTGATGTCGGGCTATCACTCAGTTGAGTTTGGTATTCTTCATGATCATCATGCTCAATCCACTCTTGGAAATATCACCTAGGTCCTTCACCTCTAAGGTGGTTCCACCTTGATTTCCAACCCGCGATTGATAGTGCGGGTGGAAACTCTCCTCATTCCTTCTGTGGTTCTAATCTTGATTCCCTCCCGATTTCAAGTTATCAGAAAAAGAATCCACCTCTACGCGAAACACTTCACATTTTCCTTTCATGTGCTCTTGTAAATATTCCATCTGAGACAACATCTTTTTGATGTTTTCATCCCTCTCTTTTTCTTTATCGAGTTGCTCCTGCATCATCCTGAAACACAAAAGGGAGACTTAATCTTCTTTGGTGTACCAAGCTTGATTTACAATCGCTATACCATCTAGGAGAAATGAGGCCACCTCAAAGAGCTGTAGCATTATGTCGCCTTGGACCAATTGATCAGCTATCCCTTTGTTGACTGAATCAAGACTTTGATAAAAATATTGGAGTAGCAACTCACTTGGCAGCACATGTGTTAGGCATTTTCGCAGAGACCTCTTATATCTAATCCACCACTCATGAATTGGTTCACTCACTTTTTGTTTGAAATTCTGAATGTCGTCCCTCAACTTCATCATTTTTGACGGGGGAAAGAATTTATTATCGAAAGCAGTGACTAATTCTTTCCATGATGTGATAAAAATTTTGAGAAGCTCAGACAACCACGTAGTGGTAGTTCCTGTTAGTGACAATGGGAATAAGTGAAGCCTGATGGCTTCTTGCGACCAATGTTTGAATGACAACGGGGCACATACATCCAAAAAGCTTTGGATATGTTCATGTGAGTCTTCGTGATCCAATCCTCCGTATAGGCCCCTTGAATGTATGAGATAGAGTGTTGTGCTGGTGACTTCAAAATTTTCGTTTCCACCACCCTGCGGCAAGCGAATTGCACTTATCTCACCCAATGGAGCGGGGTCATAAACACTATTTGCATCATTAATGTCATCTCGATGCAAGTCAGTGTTCAATGGATTGTTTGTGTGGCAACTATCCCGCACGTCCTCACTCATATTTTCTGTTTTCAACACAAACAAATGAAGCAAAGCAAAAAATTAAGTCGGTAAAGATAAAACTAAGAAAATAAAAAAATTTGACTAACTAAAAACTCTCAAATAACACCACTCGCCAGCAGCGGCGCCATTTTGATGCTTATTGTGACCAACGACACTATCTTACAATATGAGTGTCTACGATCATCAATAATATAGTAACCCAACCGAGGGTTGGGGTCGTGTCCCAAGGGAGCGATTTTGAGAATTAATAACCAATTAGAATTTCATTCAAGTTAGTCGTAGTTAAAGACATTTGTGATAAAAGACATTGTAAATGCAAAAGAGGTGATGTAAAAGTGTCAAATGTCAAAAGGGGTTTTTGTAACAAGTACTAAAAAAACAAAATAAACAAGAAAATCAAGTATGGGGAAAGGTTCTTGGGATCTGACCGCAATACAAGTAGAGAAAAATTGTTGGGTACATGCTTTCTATTGGAGATTTGCAAAATAATAGTGACTAGGCTAAGCTTTAAATGGAAATAAGTTCCCTCTCGGGCAACTTAACCCATTTCAAATGCGTTCCCCTCGGACACCCATTTTACGCATGAAGACTAGCCTACTCCTTACCCCACTCACTCTCTCGAGCTGAGTGTTAGGATATGGGACTAGGGCTGAACCTCTCGGGCTGAACCTCATGTCGACCCACTCCTTAGGCCATCAATCTAGTGGTTTTGGTTTCACGACATCCTTCTCAGGAAAGCCGAAAACACATGGGTGACTTTGTATTTGCAACTACAAACCCTTTAGATTAAACCATAACCACTAGGTGAAATCACCATTAAAATACATCTAACCTACCAGCAAGTAAGACCCAACAAGAATGTCAACCCAGATTTGCAAAATCACACCCCAAGAATAGGGGTTTTTAGCCACACATCAAGAAATAAGAAATTATACCTAACATGATAATGAAATCAACTGGGTATAAGAAATTAAACCTTGAATTGAGCAAGGGAAAGTGAATAGAAAAGATCCACTTCCAAATTGGGGAGGAAGAACTCGTTTGGTCAAGTCTCCACAAAACCCTCTCCAAAATTGAGAGAAAAATATTACCTAGAATATGTTCTAAAGTGAAAAATAATAATAATATGTTCCACACCACCCATTCTCCGAAATCTCTAATTCTAAATAGTATTTATAGTTTTCACAAATTGTATTGCAGAGGATTGTTCAGTGATATTAGTCGAGATCACCGATGAACTTGGTGATCCGCCTTTTGGTCAGCTCATCGCCTTCAGTGTCTTGCCTTTTGCATCCTCGCATTCTGGATCATTGGGAGGTACTGTACTGCTTCGCAGAACTGATCGGCGACCCACCAATTGTTCCTTTCCTTGCAATTTGATCCACTTCCTTCAAGGCTTCGCGTACTGGAACAAAAGGCGGCTCATGTCGTTTTGGCGACTCGCCAAGTTAAACTCGGCAATTCACAAGATTCCATTTCATGTTCTTTTCTGCCCTATTTTCTCCACTTTGCGCATAAGCGTCTATGCTTCCACTAAAACTTCAAATACCTGAAACTTCAACATTTTAATCAGGTATTGAGCTAAAACAAGTATTCAAGGACACTAGTTCCATTAAAATAAAGCCCTAAATGAGTACAATTTGTGGACTCATCAGATCTAAATCACATTCATAGCATGGCCTTAGCTTAGACTTTCATATTTACATACTTCAACCTTTGGTCTTTTATATTACAAATACACTACTTCACAAGCCACCTCCAAGCATACTTGTGCAAGGCAAGGATAGCATCCCATAATACTATCCAAGCTACGTACCTCTTTTTGGTCATTCTTGGGCATAGTCCACCTTCATAGTAAAAAACTATGTTTTCATGTCATAAGGCCACATATACTCCTAAGTAACCTGAAGACACAGTTGTGCAATGCATGAAAGGCATCCCATACTACCCTTCACACCAAGCATAGCCTTGAAGTCATCTTAGTCATACTCACCCTCTTTAGTATCATTATTAACTTAATTTTCATAACTAAGGGGATATATCACCTTAGTCAACTATAGCAAAGAAGGCAACTATGGTACAATTCTATCTCAACTCATCTCTCTAATAACCCTAAGTCATACTTGTGCAATGCAATCATAGCATCCCATAATACTTATCATGCTTGGTATCACTTTTAGGTCCTATTACTTACTACTTCTTGGTTTGGAACCTAGTTTCCCTCTTTGACTTTAGAACACTATGAGGTACTCTCAAGCACATCTAACTTCATTATTATGTTGAACCCTAAGAGATACTCCTTTTAGTATGTCTAAGTTCCTTATTCATATGGACCCTATGAGATACTACCTTACGCATGTCTAAGTCCACTTACATTCTTGAACACTAGGAGGTAGTTGATTAAGTAAGTCTTAGTTCATTTATGCTTTTAGAACACTATGAGATACTTCTTTAAGTATATCTTAGTTCATTGGATATGGATATTGCTACTAGGAACCTTAACTCAACTATGTGAAGGCTCAAATCTCATGAGACCTAACTTTGGGAAAACTCACACTCTACTACGTAAGAGTTCCCCAATTAACTTTGATAGCCCTTACATCAACTAGGTGTGGTTCTCCTTTCTACTTTGAGCTCGGACCCTACCTTGTGTGACATTCCATCACATCTTCAATATCCACTTGAGGCCAAGAATACACCTCAAGATTTACTTGTTAAGCCTTGCTTAACACTCATAACTCATGGAAGGATAGCCTTGACAACCAATCCAGTTTCAAGTGATTCTATCACTTGATACTTTCAAGAATTCATAAGGTAGGTTAGGTGAGTACAGGACTTTCATAATTATCCAACCTATTCAACTTGTCTCCCCTTGTTGACTTTACTCTCGAAGCCTTTACATCAATAGTTGATCACATTAGCTTTACCCTAAGCCTTAGCTATCATGATCAGAACCTTACTCTCAAGGTTTCTTTCTTAATCTATTCTTTATACATAGATTTCAAGGTGTTTTGATTACATCATTCATTACTAGGTGATTCTAGTCTTAATTGATCATAAAGGTTCAATTCTAATTTACAAGTCAAGATCAATCATATTAAACAAGGTCTAGTTCAATTCATATTTGTATGATACTAACTTTGATCAAATACTACCCATGACATTGATTTAGGAAGATTACTCTTGAACCTTCAATTCCACCTCTAATGGCATCAACCCACAAGACAAGTAACTCATCAAGAAAACTAGGGTTAATCATATAATTCACATGATTTCATCATAATATCAGAATTAAACTTTAAATTAACCATAAATAAGTATTATCCAACCCTTTGGAATAATACCCAACTATACCCACACATTGGAAGTAACCCTAGCTTAGATTGGGGTTCTTCTTCACAAATTAGGGTAAGGGGGCACTATGGGTGGAAGAACCCATATATTAAAATAGAAACATACCTTAATCAATGCCCTAGCACAAGCCTTCAACAATGGTGCCTTTGTTCTTGACCTTAGCTTCAAGCTCTAGCTTCTTCCTCAACGGGGTTTTTTTTAGAGAGAGAAATATTTAAGAGAGGAGTGATTTGGGGTATTTATTTGGGTCTTGTGTAAAGTGACTTAAAGTTGGGGGTTAATGACTTAAAATAGTCTAAATAGGTGAATAAAAGACATACAAAATGACCCCCACTTAAAATTAGTCGAATAGGAAATTCCCATTTAACCCCTCACTTGGCAGCCCCTTGCTAGGGGCGACGCCCATGTCCACAAGCCGTCAAGGACACCACAGCCCATGGTGGTTCCCGTGGTCCTTTGACCAATGGCTTACCTCAATTTCCAAGCTCCCAAAATTCTAAGGTATGACCACGAGCCTTCCCACGAGCCGTGATCATGACCACTGGTCGTGAAGTGGCTCGTGGTCCCTTAGGTAGTAGCTAAGTTTTGGATGTTGCCTTCCATGAGTCTAAGGGGTCTTCACGGACCACTTCATGGACCGTGGTCAAGACCACTACTTGTGAAGGTAGGCGTGAACTCTAGGCAGTGCATGGCCAAGGTTGGGCAACCTTGGCCATTGGTGAGACTTTGCCCCCTTGCCATGGAACTTTCCCTTGCCTTCCTCACCCAAACCTTAGGTGTTCTTCTAAACTATGGGTTCTAACATGTACCTTGATGTTCAACCAATAAACCCCTCATTTTAAGAATGAAAAGTCTCATCTATGACTCTAATTCACATACATCAAACTATATAAGTCTAACTTAAGGCCCTAGTTAGTCTACTAGTTTCTGGGGTGCTACAATTTCTCCCCCTTGGGAACATTCATCCTCGAATGACGATTTTAAACACTTCTTAAAAAGAATGACTCAAGAATAGCAGTCCATCATGCATGCAACATACCTGATGCACATAAATAAGGAGGAAAACTTCAATTCCCACCCAAACATACTCAATGCAACAAAAGAGAGTAGGAACTTCATCAACAACCTATTTATGCATGACATTCTCATAACTAGCAATATTCAAGGAGGATCTACTATCTCCTAGTCATAACATGCTCAACATACTCTTATGGAGACCATAGACAATTCATTCTCAAAAGCATTTTCATGAACATGCATTTAAGGACATCATGGCAACACATAAAAACATAATAACCTTACTAATTAGGCACGCTATCTCCCCCTTAGGAGTAAGCCTACACACATTCTTCTAAACATAAGGCAGTAATGAAGCATCATGCATATTAAAGACAACTTCAAGCCTATCATAACAAGTCACAAAAGAGAAGAAATACAGAAAATTTGCTACAGCATGAAATGCATACCGGAAGGGACATGAGGAGATCACTCTTGATATTCTCTTGATTGGAGAGCATAAAACCTATTATTCTTTTGAGCACTATTATCTGAACCACTAGAGGCAGCTTTTTTATCCTCTCTTCTCTTAGCCTTAAGAACCAGGTAATCTCTCATCTTGTGCCCTTCCTTACAACACCCATAGCAACCATCCATGCCGGCTAGACACTTACCATAATGAGTCCTCCCACACTTGGAGCAAGCAGACTTTGTAATTGGAGACCCACTACCCTTCTCTTGGTCAAACCTAGGAGTGTTGAAGTATCTTGACTGGAATACCTTAGTTTAGTCCTACGCCTACCTTGTCCATCAAACTTAGCATTAGAAAGTTCCCATCATTGGTTCTATCTCTTTTCCCCTCCCTATTCATTTTCTTAAGCTTTTGCTCCTCAATTTGTTGAGCATGCACCATGAGACGGGAAATAGTTATACAAGGGATAAGCATTGCCGAACGACATTCATTGACTACTAATTCGGACACTCCTATCACAAACTTATTCATTTTGGCCCTTGGATCCCCCACTATGGTTGAAGCATATTTGGATAGTTGGGTGAAAGCGAATACTCTTTAACACTCATACCCCCTTGTTTAAGATTGATGAATTCTTGAATATTTAGCTCCCTCAACTCTAGGGGAAAGAACCTATCAAAAAATTCCCTTTTGACTCTATTGGGCTCTCTCCTATAGGTGTACTACCATTCCATTACTCATGCAAAATTTGTGCTACATCCCTCAATTGGTAAGGAGCAAGATTCTCTTTCTCTACCAAAGTCAATCCCATGATGGCAATCACCTTATACACCTCATCTACAAAAACTTGATGATCATCCTCCAGTTTAGAGCCATTGAACTATGGAGTGTTCATACTAAAAAACTCCCTCACCCTAGAAAAAGCCATCCTGCTTATTGGGTTTGCCGGAGCCACCACCTCTCAATTGTCTTGCACCATCAAGGTCTGAGCCAATAATTTCATAAAAGCCCTAAATTCATAAAGAGTGGCATTCCCAATTGGAGGGTCATTTGGAACTTGAGGAGGATCTTGTGGAGGGACTTGGTTTGGAACTTGAAGAGGAACCTCTTGCTCCCTATCACCTTCCTCAGCTCTCCTAGCATTAGCCTTGGTATTTGCCATAACTTAAAAAATCATAGGCAAACATTAGAAGAAGGACCTACTAGAGCTAAACTTCTATGGCACGACTAAGAGAATAAATAAGTGAGATTTCATAAACATCCAATAGACTCTTATTCATAAAATGTGGCGTGCTTACCATTTATGAATAAGACCTACTAGATGTGGTTTGAGACAATCCTATAACCATTCTAAACCTTTTCCTCTGATTACCAAGTTTTTCATGACCCAGGGGTACCTGAAGAGTCCACAAATTGGACTCATTTAAGGCTTTGTTTTAAAAGACATTGTGTCCTCAAAGGCTTATTTTATCTTAATATCTGATGAAAACATGGAAATTTCAGGTATTTGAAGTTTGAAGTTTAAAGTTTGAAGGAATGACACTACTTCGCAAAAAGGAACAAAAAGGCTGAAAAGAAAAAGAAAATGAAGTCCTGAGGATCACCGAGTCCACACGGCGAGTCACCGAAAGGTCTCACTTCGCCTTTTGTTCCAGTGTGCTGAGCCTTGAAAGAAAGGATCTAGTCTGCAGAATAAGGGAGCGGTCGATGCATCACCGAGATGTTCCGTAAGGAAGTACTATGTTGCCCAATGACCCAAAGCACGATGATGAAGTACATCAAGGAGTGAATCATTGAGTTGATCGGCGATTCTGACTAATTTGGCCGAATGATCCGCTGAAGTGCAGATTTTTTGAAACTACAAATACTCGTTGAGAGTTTTAGCTTAATGAGAGATTTTAAGTGTGAAACAGTTATTATAATTTTCATATAGAATAGTACTTTTTATTTTTGCTCTGAGTTTGAGAGAGTTTGGAAAACTTGAAGAAAAAGAGGGTTTTATCTCCAAGGATTTGGACTTGGGTCTCTTGGATTCTTCATTCTTGGCCTGTAACAAGACTTATATATTCATACCCATTTGAATGCAAGCTCATTTATGTATACATTTCTATCTCTTGATGTGTGGCTAAAAACCCCAATTCTTGTGGTGTGATTTAGCGAATATGGGTTAAGATAATTGTTGGGTCTTGCTTGTTGATAATTTAAATGTAGTTTAATAGTGATTTCATCTAGTAGTTGTGGTTGAATCTAAGGTATTTCTAGTGGCAAATACAAGTTCACTCATGTGTTTTCGTCTTTCTCGGGAGAGAAGTCGCGAAACCAAGACCACTAGATTAATGGCCTAAGGAGTGGGTCGACATGAGGCTCTGCCCGAGAGAGTAAACCCTAGTCCCATATCCTAACACTTAGCTCGAGAGAGTGAGGGGAGTAAGGCGTAGGCTGGTCTTCATATGGTAAGTGGGTGTCCGAGAGAAACCCATTTGAAACGGGGAAAGTTGTTCGAGAGAGAGCTTATTTACACATAAAGCCTAACCTAGTCACTATTACTCTATAAATTTTCTATTGAAAGAATGTACCAAATTCTTTAGATTAACATGCATTCCGGTCACATCTGGAGAATCCCCCTCTTATTGTTAGATTTTCTTATTAATCTTGCAAATTTTTGCTTACTTGTGTTAAAACCCCATTGATATTTGACATTTTCGTGTAACCCCTTGAATTTCCTATGTTTTCACTCGTAAAAATCTTTAGTTATGATTAGCTTTAGCATATTTGCACTTAACTACTCATTTTCACAACCACTCCCTTGGGACTCGACCCCAACCCTTGGTTGGGTTATTATACTATTACACGATCATAGACACCCGAACTGTAAGACGTGTCGTTGATTATGCATATATAAAAATGGCTCCGCTGCCGCGGAGTGGCTTTACATGAAAGTTCTTTTTTTAAGTCAAATTCTCCTTTCAATAATAGTATTTTACTAACCTTATTTTTTTTAGTTTTGCTTTTCGTTAAAAATGTTGGTGTAGGTAGGTTTCCTGAGCATGGCTGAGGGAAACAGTGGCAATTCTGCTGAGATAAAGCAAGAAGTTGAGATGGACTTCACATTACCCACACTGGTAACTCAGCTGCACAAGTTGACCGCCAAGATAACAGAGGTGGAAAACTAGTGCAAGAGTCAAGGGAGGTACATACACCTGCACATATATTATATTCAAGTCTTTCTTGTTTATATTTTAATTCTTGTCATTTTGTTATTACTGTTCTAATTAGTTCGTATTTATGAACTTCTTTATTATTATCCATATTTGAATATTTACTATCTAGCTCTAATACCAATTTGGGGGGGGGGGGGGGGATTTTCTTTATTCATTTTATTCATGGATTCGTTCATAATACATTTTTTCTAAAGGTATTAGTCTTATGATTTCTTTTATATTTTCCAATATATATTCAATATATTCTATATCGTGGGTTTGTTGGAATGTTTCTATATCATTTTTTATCATATTACTTAGTAAAGTAATATCTGTCATTGTTTGTTGCCAATATTCTAGATATTCTTGATTTATCATTAATCTGAGTATTGAATTTCTAGGTCACTTAAATTAAAATCTATAATTTCATTATTTATCCATTTTAGTTCATCTATGTCGTACCATATTTGGTTTATTAATTCTACTTCTTCTTCTTCAAATATCTTTTCCCATATTATTCGTCTTATTTCTCTATTTATATTTTTAAGTACATATAGGATTAATATCTTATATGTTTGTGTCATTTCATCATGCAAATTAATCATAATAACAATTTTTCTAAATATGATTCCTTCATATCATGGCCTTGACAGATAGTATTTATATCAGATTATTATAACTAGATTATTTTCAAACATTTCCTTGCCACTGTTAACATCGTACTTTCAAAAATACTTTCTTCCTACAGCACCTCAACTGTGTTTACTCCCTCACGACTCCTCATGCCTACGGTTTCAACTTTAGGATGGCATAGTCGGAAGTTTTCTTCTCTTTCCTCATGTTAACAAGCTTAAAAACATTTGATAATAATTCTAGTATATAACAACTTAATATAAATTTATCTTATCAATATCATGATATTCAGGAATCAAAGATTTAGCTATTCATAGTCATGAGTATGTGTATAATTGTAAATAGATGTACCTGGTGGTATCTTGAGTATGCTGATCCATTGTTAAACAAAGTTTAGCTTGAAAAATATTTATTGAGAGAATATTTAGTACAAAAGGCTTTGCTTTCCGTGTAGAAAGTCTTGCCTCTATCTTGCTTAATAGCTCTCTATTTATACAAGTATAAGTAACCTTACTATGATTACTTTTTCTTAAACTATGATTACTTTCTACAAACTATAGTTACTTTACATTATTCTATTCCTATTTGTCTTCTAGTAATAATTTACATATGCACTCTTCTTTACACTTTACAATAAGCAAAAGGACAAACTAATGTACACGTTACATTTCTAATATATATCTTTTACTTTAGTTCTTTCTTCCACTTTCTTCCATTTTTTCTTCCACTATCTTCTTGTCTTGATTATCTTGTCGGCCAATTTCTATTCCAGATTGACAGCTGGAATTATGTTGTCTTCTCCATAGCATTTTGAACATTGGTGATCCGGATATTTGTGTCTAATAGTTTTGCAGAAATTTGACATTATCTCTGCTGAAATAAAGTTTTGTCTTATAGCTTTTGTTGTTGGTTTTTGTTCTGGTTTTAGTAGGCTCAATACCCACTGTCTTATCTCTTCCATATCTGCTAGTCTGGTTTCTCTACAATTTGAATAAATCATCATTTGTTCTCTGGCGTAGTAGCTCCATATTGTGTTTTCTTTTAAATAATTTGTTGCTAACTCATTTAATATTGTAGCTAGGTCAATAACTCTTTTCCGTGCATAAAATGCTGGTATTTCTATCTTTTGAATTTCTTCTTGTTTTTCTATTTTTTCTGGGATGATCATCTCCCTTGTTAATCCTATTTTTATTACCTGTATAATTGGTTTAATTTCATCATATAGTATTTCTGCTGGTGCTGAATAAAACTTTATATAAAATAGTGTTCCTTTGGTAATTCGTTTGTAGTGCATAAATGCTTTATGTAGCTCCGAAATTGTCGATATTTCATCTCCTGTTACGGTATATACAGTACTTAGTACTCCATAATGGTAGCATGTTCCTACTAGATTGGTATTGGTACCTGGTTGTGCGATCAATTTGTTATATCCTTATAGGTTTTGGGTAATATAATTTTCATTGGGATTTTTCGTATTTGTGGATCTTGGATTTTGGTTTAAAAAGTTCTGTATTTGTGTGGATATTTTCTATATAGGCTCAGGTTATATAATTATATGTTTGTTTATGCTGTCCTAAACTTTCTTTGTATGTATTGATCTGAGGTGGTATGAATATATCTTTTTGGGTTTTTGGTATAAATAGTTTGTCAAATAATTTGGTCATATTTGCATTGGCATATCTTATTTTATTTTCCTCTTTTGTTGCAGAGGTACTAGCTGTCCCTGTAGCTGTATGTAACAAACTGTTAGGTTGGGTTTTTCGGTGTTTCCCATCGTCACCTTCTAGCTCTGGAATTTTTGAGTCGTCCGATGGACTTAGCTCCGCATGTTTATTGTCATGCTGCTGACTTTTTATTTGTTGTACTTTGTAACTGTGATCATTGTTATCTATTACTGTTACAATTTGTTTGAAAGGATCTTCTATTTTTATTTTATTTATCTTATTCTTGGCTGTTATTTTGTGCTTTGTTGTAAGTACGTATAGGTTTTTACAACGAGCTATAAATATTTTACTGCCTGGGGCTAATTCTATTCCTGACATTTTCCAATATAACACTAATGATTTGTCTATATTTTTATCATTTATTGCTATTGAATTATTAGCACTAATTATGAATTTAAATTTTTGGTATATTAAATTTCCTTTTGCTGCACTGATTATACTTCTTTCTATTGGTTCTATTATCCTATCATCTGCTAGATATATTTCAATTGGTGTATATATTCCTTCTCTAAAACATGCTTTTTTTAGTATCTCTGTTCCTTCTAGGTGTACATATTTTATAGGATCTTTAGCTTTAATTGCTTGTATTTCTTTATTTATTATTCGTTTATTTATTATAGGTATTCTTGCTTTTCCTTTGGTGTATTTTACAGTCTATTATGTTTTCTTTTTGGCTTACTACATAATATTCTTCTTTTTGTCTTTTAAATATATTTCTTATTAAGGGTAATTTAAATATTTTTTCTACAGTGAGATCTAATTCTTTTCCTTTTATTTGTTCAAATATATTAACATCAAATATTATTTTTTGTTCTGTTGATTCTTCATTTGTATATTCTTCTTTTATTATTTGTACATCTTTATCAGTCATTATTATATTCTCCATTTTCAGGTAATTCATTCTATTCAAGTTCGTCTATTCTATCATCAAATTCGTATATACTATCATCACTATCTGGTTCATAATCTATATGATCTATTTGGGTGTATATGTCGTCATTAATTATTATTTCAGATATTTGTTTTCTTTTGGGATCCTTGGGTAATTTACAATCTTTAACTAAATGTCCTAGTTTTCCGCAATTATAACATGCACATTCTGTTATTCTTTTCTTTGGTCTAAAGGGCCTTTTTGCTTTTGTATTTTTTATATAATATCTTCTCCTTGGTCTCTTATACTTATATTGAGATTTATATTTTTTGAATTTTTCTGGTTTTCTATATTTCTTTTTATAATAATTATCACTACATCCAAATTGTGGTGCTATCCTATCTTTACAACATGCTAAGTTTTTTATTATTGATTTTTCCATTTATATGTCTTCTCTATGTTTTTTACATATTTCGGAATACCATTTTTGTAAATATCCTATTCGTGCTCCTAGTGTATCTTGTAGTGCTGCATTAGTCCAGTCTTTTATTATTTTAGAACTAAATGGTTCTGGTAATTTTGTAAAATATAATTTTCTTATTTCTTGTGCCTCTGTTGGGTCATATGTTCCTTTATAATAATATTCTCTAAATACGCATGTATATTCATCTATGTAGCACATATTACATATGGCTAATTTTAACATCAAATTTCTATGTAACTGTTTTTCTTTATTTTGTTCTTCTACTTTTGTTGTTGTACTGCTAAATTCATTCCTTACAGCAATTTCATATTTATTTAATATATCAATGGGTGTAGTTGCATTTTCTCCATCCATCTTTTTGTTGTTTCTTAATATTTTAATACTTTCTTCTGCTAGATTTTGTAGCCATAATTTTACTGTTCCTATAAATGTTCTTTCTATATATCCTGGTACTTCTGACATTCCAATTTTATTATCTATTAGTTGTTTTGATATGTAGCCTACCCATAATTGTATTGTTTTATTTATGTCTGCTACGCAATCTAAATCTAGAAAACTATTATTTTTGGATGTTGTAGATGGTGTCCATTTTTTATTTAATCTTTTATTCCATAAAGTATCATATCTGTCTGATTCTTGATAACTGACTGTGTAATAATTCGGACTCAGTGTTCTTGGATTTTTGACTTCTGTACTTGTACTTGTACTTGCTTTATTTTCTATTTCTTCAGTATTTATCTCTATGTTATCAGTTATTTCAGTCTCTTTTATTTTTTCTAATATTTCTGTATATGTTTCGATCATATCTGAACCTTGTTCTAAACAGTTTTCATTTATATCAACATTATCAACGCTTATATCTGGAGTTAATTGTTCCTTAAATCTTTTTATTTCTATTTCTAATTCTGTTTCTTTTTCTTTTTCTTTTTGTTTAGCTGCATATAATTCTTCTAGTATAGCTAATTCTTTTTCTAATGCAATTATCCTATCAGTTTTTACTTCTTCTAACTGTTGTAGTTCTAATTTTGTCTGTTGTTTTATTGTCTCTATTTCTTTTTTCTTGTCTATTTCTTCATTTTCTTTAGTTATTCGTACCATTGCAGGTAAGCTATCTTCTAATCTTACTGTTTCTTTTTCTATCATTAGATGTAAGCTATCACCTATTTTTTTATATCTCCTTCCTAAGTTTGAAAATATTATCTTTATTTTTAATCCTTCTGGATTTTCGTAAGTTTTTTCTTTTATAGCAAATTCTTCCTTATTCATTTTAAATTATGTTTTAATTTATATTCTATGGTTTGTATTTCATGTTGTAATTTAAATATTATTTTCCTTTGGGTTAGCAAAGATTTTTGACATTCACCTGCACATATATTATATTCAAGTCTTTCTTGTTTATATTTTAATTCTTGTTGTTTTGTCATTACTGTTCTAATTAGTTCGTATTTATAAACTTCTTTATTATTATCCATATTTGAATATTTTCTTCCACTATCTTCTTGTCTTGATTATCTTGTCGGCCAATTTCTATTCCATATTGACCCCTTAGTTATGATTAGCTTTAGCATATTTGCACTTAACTACTAATTTTCACAACCACTCCCTTAGGACTCGACCCCAACCCTTGGTTGGGTTATTATACTATTGCACGATCATAGACACCCGAACTGTAAGACGTGTTGTTGATTATGCATATATAAAAATGGCTCCGCTGCCGGAGAGTGGCTTTACGTGAAAGTTCTTTTTTTAAGTCAAATTCTCCTTTCAATAATAGTAGTTTACTAACCTTATTTTTTTTAGTTTTTCTTTTCTTTAAAAATGTTGGTGTAGGTAGGTTTCCTGAGCATGGCTGAGGGAAACAGTGGCAACTCTGCTGAGATAAAGCAAGAAGTCAAGATGGACTTCACATTACCCACACTGGTAACTCAGCTGCACGAGTTGGCCGCCAAGATAACAGAGGTGGAAAACTAGTGCAAGAGTCAAGGGAGGTACATACCTCCTCACAAGAGGAAGCAGTCTAGAGATAGGGGGAACAATCGTGTCAAGGACACACTTTAAATCCTTCTCCAAAAGATCACCGAGTAAGATCGAATGTTGGAAGATATGAAGGAGAGTATTAAAGTCTTGAATCAAATGGCTGGCTCTCACTCTAGATCGATCCAACTGATAAGGACACTCTTGAATTATGTGGTGCCTCCTCTTCATTCAAATGAAATATTGGGGCTACCTAGTACACTACTGCTAACCCAACCAATGGGGAGTGATTAAGGACTCACGTCGTGCCATGACATTAAATAAGGCGCTTCTTGGGAGGCAACCCAAGGTATTAAATGCTTAAATTTTCTTTTATGAATAATGGTGTGTTAGTGGTGCAGGTGTGAATGAGGAAAGTGTTGAAGAATATAGATTGGCGAGAAAATGGTCAGTCGGTGGACCGCCTAACAAGTCGGCGTGCCCGACTTGACCCACCGTTTGGCTTAACTAAACTTTAAATTAGAGCCTGTAAAACTCGGCGACCTTGATAATCAGTTTGGTGCATCGCCGACCAGGTCGGCGATCTCTACTTAGATCGCCATCTTGATCCCAAGAAATGGACAAATTTGTAGCAATCGGCGGGACAAGGGACCACTCGGTGACTCGCCAAGTGGTTCGGTGATTGCAACTAGCATCGCCGAATGAGCGCGAAATGGACGGTTTATAATGGCCAAAAGATTCAAAACTTCATCTTATTCACTTTCCCTCGCTCACAAATCTCCTAAACTCGCACTAAGGTAGTACCTTCTTAAATCTAGCATTACTCTAGTATTTTATTTTAGGACTTGTGCTCGGAATTTGAATACTTTGCCACCTAGCTTTTCAAATCGAATTTAATCAACATTGAAGGTTGGTTTCCTTTTCCCATAGTTACGTTTGAATGTTTTGTACTCATTTGCAATAATTGTCTCTTATTGATCTATGCTAGGCCTCTCTGCCAGGATTAGAATGTTTACATGCCTATTTCAATTTGACAATCTTGCCCGTAGTGTTTTGATTGTCAAATCCCCGTATCTGTTGTGATTGTAATTGAATGAAATCTTATTGGGTTGTGCTTGCTTGTTATTTTGATTATTTGGGTGAAGTCGTAATAGCTTGTGCGTGTTCTAAATGACGAAAGTTGCTTAATGATAGAATGGGTAACCACATTCTTAAAAGCAACTATCATCAAATAGCTAAACTTGGTAAAACTAGGAGAAATCTGAGAATCTCGGAGTGATGGGTAGTATGGGTCTTGTTTGAATTTCACTAATGCATGCTTTTGATTTTCTTTTGGGGTTTGTGGGATGGAATTCAAGAAGATGGATTGAAAATGGGCACATTGGGCTATTTGGTGAGCTGAGTCGAGCTCGCCGAATCGTTCGGCGGTTCGCCCAATGTGTCCATCTCGCCTTTAATATCATGTCAAATGGGATGAGACTATAACTTTCAGCAAGAAGCCATCGGTCACCGAATGCACTTGGTAGCTCGCCAAAAGTATTCTTGATCGCCCTTTGTATGCTACCCTTGAGACCCTTATGCATTGTCACTTTCGGCGGCCAAACCCTTGCTCGCCAAAGGTAGTCGGCGACTCACCAAAAGGATTCTTTTTTTGCCAACTTGCTAATTGCTTAGCCAACCCATCGGCGAACCCAATTTAGTTTATAGAAGTGGTTCAGCGACACACCGACTTGATCGATAAGTCTATCTGCAGAGACAATCGTTATACTTGAGTTTAAGTGATTGTCTTATCCTTTATCGATCTTTTGCAGATATAGTACGCATCAATTTAACTAAGCAACCAAAGAAAAAGACTATAGGTATTACAATCAATGAACGAGGATCAAATCCTCGAAAGAGAGAAATAGATGACCTCCAACCAAGAGATAAAGCCAAACGAAAAAAAACACATAGCTAGAAAGGGTACCAATGTTGAACCAGATTTTTCTGATATAGAGGGATGAGCAACCTTTGATGTATCGAAGGAATGAACTCAGGGCTACAACACAGCTCACATCTACCAGAACTCCTTCAACTGCCACTCCTCCAACTACTAAATAAGTGCCGGCCCCAGCATCACCTCCAGTGGCCCGTGCAATCCCCGTAGCTACACCTCTACCCAGATTACTGAACAGATTAAAAGGTGATGGTTTATGAACCATTCAAGAAGAAAAGTTACTACCTATGGAGGGTATAGAAGGTAAGCACCCTGAGGTTCTTGACACACTCATGTATCATGAGTTGGAGCAGTTAAGTAGGCCACGGGGCCCTTACATTCCTTCCTGGATCCGGGAATTCTACTTAGCCTATGGAGAGTTGGTCCCAAAGAATAAGAAGAAGGCTAGTGAGTTTCGACCAGTGCAGTCGGTTATGGTTATAGGCAAGGAGGTGGAGTGTCAAAGCGATCATATTAATGATGTATTGGGTCGATCGCTGCACTCGGTACAGCCCTATCAGGGTTTGCCTATTGTTCCATCCCTGGATGATCTAAAGGGTTGTTTAGCTCCGATGATCTCTAACAGTACCCCGAGGTGGATAGAGGTAGGAGCTCTGATTTAGAAGAAGGACATAAACATTGCCTCCCGGTACTAGTTTGGCTTCATCAACAACACTATCATGCCATCCCAGAACGAGTCCATTTTACGTCATACTAAGGTTACCTAGGTTCTATCATGGATAGGAGGCAGATCAACTTGGGACAACTGGTTTCACAAGAGATGGTTATGAGATCCAAATAAACGCAGACGTCTCTGCCATTTCTTGATCTGATTAGTAAGTTATGCTATTATGTTGGAGTACCCTGGGATCCTGCTAGCGATATAGAGGTCACCCCATCTTCCTCCATCGATATCCGGCATATAGAGGTCGAGTTCACACGAGAGGAGGTTGACAGGAGGAGAGCAGCTCCAATAGATACTTCTCCAGAGTTCGATGTTGACTCATTACCAGTAGAGGAACCTTCGTCTACTCTGGTTTCGGATCCTTCAAGTATACCCGCTCTTTTTTCTCCATCACAGACTACAGGTGCGTCCTCTTCTTCCCAACCTACCAGGATCACTCATGCCATGATCCTGAAGATGGGGCAGCTGTCCTTTTCAGTGGATGTGAGGGCAACGTGACTGGAGAGATCCTTCCCAGGGATGATTGACAGTGCCATCTTGACTCTACTGAACCCCCTTTGGACCACTGTTGATGATTTTGCCACCATAGTCACTGCTTGTGAGAGCAGACAGGGGGAGACACCCGAGATTTCAACATTGAAAGCCGAAATAGCAGAGTTGAAGAAAAACATAGACTATTTGAAGGCTACCGACTTCACTACACTAATGCAAGGAGCAGATGACAAGGATTCTCCTGAGTCCTCGGGGATTCCTCTAGCTACTACTGGAGATGTGTAGAGGGATGATGTAGGGCACACAGAGTTGGAGACAGAGACTGACAAAGAGCAGATAGCAGATAGTAGTGCGCGATGAGGTAGTGAGCGAGAGCCAAGAGGACAACATATTCAGAGACTTGCCAAATCTTGTGGAGATGGTTGTGTAGTCGGCAACTCAGATAGTGTGGGCTGAGACGTCCACAACAGCTCCTAGTGGATATGGAGTTGTTAGTTCATCTGAGGCTACCACGGGTACTGAGACCCGTGACCAGATAGATGGATCGGGCGCTGATGCCCATATTCAGACCCCGACAGATAAAGAGACTGCATAGACATGACTTCTTTTTCTTCTCTCTCTATCTTATTTATTTTTACTTTTAAACGCTTTTATTAGCATTTGAGGACAAACACTTTTTAATTGTGGTAGGGTGAGGCCCACACCTTTTGTGTTAATAGTTGTGTTTTGTGTATATATTTGGGATGTTCTGTTTAAAATTCTGTTTACACTGTTTCTGTGAATGTTTGAGCTCATGGCTCCTTTTATTTTAACTTATAAAATGATTTTGTCCGTTCTATTTTTTTTGAACTTTTTGCACATTTTTGTCACCTCTCATATGATGAATGTGGCTGTTCTTTTGCAAACAAATCAAGTTTCGTTTTTGATCAATATCAATGACTTGAATAGTGCCTACAATCGAACGAACTTTAATGCGCGTCTACGACGAGGCTAAATGAAGTTGCATAGACAATATGTGAACTCTTTGCATCTCATTGTGATTAGCCATTTATTAAATCGAGTCTCTTGTGAGGACCGTTGCACACTAGCTAAAGTGTGGAGTTTTGTTCGACTTTAGTGTCGATGCCTTGTCTGATGACCTTAATTTGAACCATGCATGATAGATCCTAGAATTTGCCCCGTTAATTCGATCAACTAAGTGATGCTATCTCTTGATATGATATTAGGCAAATTTTAAGAGTGTGAGACAATTTGATAAATACCTCTTTTGTGACCTACCCTTTGAGCGTGTGATTCACTTTTGAACACCCCTTGAGCCTTAACCTTCTTTGGAAGAAACTGGATGAAGACTATACTTTTCTAGATCCATCTCCCAGAATCCACATGATTGTTAGTCTGATTGAAATAGCCAACTTAGGCCAAAAGCCTAAGTTGGGGGTGTGGTGAAAAAAAAAAGAAAAGTCAAGATGAGCAAGGAAAGTCTCCCTTAACCCATGGTGTTGCGAAAAATGGAAACCCTCGATATAAAAAAAAGAAATAGAGAAAAGAAAAGAAATGAAAAAGAAAGTTGTGGAATAAAATACAAAAGAAATTGGGTTTCCAACACACCATGGGAAAGTGAATAATGGGATGACTTATGAACACTAAAGAGAAAGATGAAAGAGAAGAAAAGAAAGTGTTAAAGATACCACATTTCATGAGGATCGTAGTCACTGAGCCCAAATGACAATACCTTTGCACTCAGCCCCATTACAAACCTTGTAAAGACATTTTTTATTTTGAGTGAGCAGAAAAAAATGTTGATTAGAAAATACACAGAAACCTATGGGTTAAAGCATGCATTGTGTTCTTCCTTGTGAGAGTGAGCGTTGCATCTGATTTCGAAGCTTTAAACTGTGAACTATTGTGTGACTATGGAATCATTATTTCAGTGAGGGCATTCGAACACTTTAGTTGAGCTTGAACTTGCATTTGAAGCAAGAATTGTGACAATGAGGTTCTTTGATATTGGTGAGTCACAACTAGAATCTTTGAGTGCATATTTGATCTTTGCATAAGTAAATTGAGTCTGGTTGTGTGCATTCATGATTGAGTCTTGTGTAGCACTGTTCGAGACAACCTTTTTGAATAGCTGAACTAGAGTATGATTGAGTACAAGCAAAAGTTTAACTTGGGGATGTTGATGAGTCCACCAAATGGACTCATTTAGGGCTTTATTTTAATAGAAATTGTGTCCTCAAATGCTTATTTTAGCTCAATATTTTATGAAAACACGAAAGTTTCAGGTATTTGAAGTTTGAAGGAAAGCATGGACACTACTTTGCAAAAAGGAACAAAAAGTCTGAAAAGAACGAAGAAAATGAAGGCTTGAGAATTGCCGAGTCTACTTGGCAAGTCACCGAAGGGTCTCACTTTGCCTTTTGTTCCAGTGTGCTGAGCCCTGAAGGAAAGAATCAGGTCGGCAGAAAAAGGGAGTAGTCGGCACATCGCCGAGATGTTCCTCGAAACTGTACTATGTTACCTAATGACTTAGAGCATGATGATGATGAAGGATGGTGCAAGACGGTGACAAACTACATCAAGGGGTGAATCGCTGAGTTGATCGGCGATTCCGACTAATGTCACCGAATGATCTGCTGCAGCGCAGATTTTTGAAAACTATAAATACTCGTTAAGAGTTTTATCTGAAGGAGAGATTTTAAGTGTGAAACAATTATTATAATTTTCATGTAGAATAGTACTTTTTATTTTTGCTCTGAGTTTGAGATGGTTTGGAAAACTTGAAGAAGAAGAGGATTTCATCTCCAAGGATTTGGACTTGGGTTTCTTAGATTCTGCATTCTTGGCCTGTAACAAGACTTACATCTTCATACTCATTTGAATGCAAGCTCATTTAGGTATAAATTTCTATCTCTTGATGTGTGGCTAAAAAACCCAATTCTTGGGGTGTGATTTAGCGAATATGGGTTAAGATAATTTTTGGGTCTTGTTTGCTGATAGTTTAAATGTAGTTTAATGGTGATTTCGCCTAGTAGTTGTGGTCGAATCTAATGGATTTGTAGCTGAAAATACAAGTTCACCAATGTGTTTTCGGCTTGCGAGAGAGAGAAGTCGTGAAACCAAGATCACTAGATTGATGGCCTACTGAGTGGATCGACATGAGGCTCAGCCCGAGAGGGTGAGCCCTAGTCCTATATCCTAACAGTCAGCTCGAGAGAGTAAGTGGGGTAAGGCATAGGCTAGTCTTCATGCGGCAAGTGGGTGTCCTAGAGGAACCCATTTGAAACGAAGTAAGTTGCTAGAGAGAGAACATCGTTTCACATAAAGCTTAGCCTAGTCACTATTACTCTATAAATTTTCTATCGAAAGCGTGTACCCAATACTTTAGATTAACCCATATTCCGGTCACATCCCTAGAATCCTCCTCTCATTGTTACATTTTCTTATTAATCTTGCAAATGTTTGCTTACTTGTGTTAAAACCCCCATTGATATTTGACACTTTCGTGTCACCCCTTTAATTTGATATGTTTTCACTTGTAAATTTTTTTAGCTACGATTAGCTTTAGCACATTTGCACTTAACTACTAATTTTCACAACCAATCCCTTCAGACTCAATCCCAACCCTTGGTTTGGTTATTATACTATTGCACGATCGTAGACACCTGAACTGTAAGTCATGTCATTGATTATGCAAACATCAGTACCCCTAGACGTAGCAGGGCATACTTAACCCCAAAGGGGTCTCATACAAACCCTTAGCATAATCATAACATAAGATACTAGAAAAGTATGGGAAAATTTAAAACTTTCTTTAGAACCAATCAATTGGAAAAAAATTCATAACCAAACAAAAGTCTTTACTAACTGTTTGTCTCAAACCATCTATTATAATTCTTGAATAAAAGACTTGGGACGCAGCCCACATAAATTTCTAAAACATAATAAAAAGACATAAAGGAAACATAAGGGGTTTGTCCTCGAAGCTCTGAGGACTCACCAATTCTTCAAATCTTCTTGCACCTTAGAAACCTAGCCTCCAAGAAACTCAATATCCAACACCCTACATTTGTTTATAATGTAGGCAATATGCATTAGTACAAAATGTACCAAGTATGAAAGCTAACACAACATCATAAGAGCATCTCAACATAGTTAGTCAACGTAATACATAAGCATAAAAGATAATAACATATTCATAGTATCAACATCATAATCATAACATGGTCTCCAACATAAGCTCCATATAAACATAAGTTAAAATAAGGCATAATAATTGATAAACTAGCTAAATAACATTCATAGCATGGCCTTAGCTTAGACTTTCATAATTACATACTTCAACTTTTGGTCTTTCATATTACAAATGAACTACTTCACAAGCCACCTTCTGGCATACTTGTGCAAGGCAAGGATAGCATCCTATAATACTATCCAAGCTATGTACCTCTTTTTGGTCATTCTTGGGCATAGTCCACCTTCATAGTAAAACCCTAGGTTTTCATGTCATAAGGGCACATATACTCCTAAGTAACCTCAAGACACACTTCTGCAATGCATGAAAGGCATCCCATACTACCCTTCGAACCAACCATAGCCTTGAAGTCATCTTAGTAATACTCACCCTCTTTAGTCTCATTATTAACTTAACTCTCATAACTAAGAGAATATCTCACCTTAGTCAACTATAGCAATGAAGGAAACTATGCCACAAACCTATTTCAACTCATCTCTTTAAAAACCTTAAGTCATATTTGTGCAATGAAATCATAGCATCCCATAATACTAATCATGATAAGTATCACTTTTAGGTCCTATTACTTACTACTTCTTGGTTTGGAACCTAGTTCCTCTCTTTGACTTTAGAACACTATGAGGTACTCTTAAGCATATTTAAGTTTATTATTAGGTTGAACACTAAGAGATACTCCTTTTAGTATGTCTAAGTTCCCTATTCATGTGGACCCTATGAGATACTACCTTAAGCATGTCTAACTCCCCTTACATTCGTGAACACTAGGAGGTACTTCATTAAGTAAGTCTTAGTTCATTTATTCTTTTAGAACACTATGAGATACTTCTTTAAGCATGTCTTAGTTCATTGGATATAGAGATTGCTACTAGGAACCTTAACTAAACTATGTGAAGGCTCCCATCTCATGAGACCTAGCTTAAGAAAAACTCACACTCTACTACATAAGAGTTCCCACTTTAACTTGGATAGTACTCAAATCTACTGGTTGTGGTTCTCCTTTCTACTTAGAGCCTAGACCCTACCTTGAATGACACTCCATATCATCTTAAATATCCACTTGAGGCCAAGCATACACCTCAAGATTTACTTGTTAAGCCTTGCTTAACACTCATAACTTATTGAAGGATGTCCTTGACAACCAATCCATGTTCAAGTGATTCTATCACCTGATACTTTCAAGCATTCGTAAGGTAGGTTGGGTGAGTATAGGCCTTTCACCATAGTCCATCCTATTAGACTTCTATCCCCTTTTTGACTTTACTCTCAAAGCCTTTATATCAATAGTTGATCACATTAGCTTCACCCTAAAGCCTAAGCTATACTTATCACAACCTTACTCTCACGGTTTCTTTCTTAATCTATTTTTTATACCTAGATTTCAAGGTATTTTGATTACATCATTCAATTCTAACTTTACAAGTCAAGATCAATCATATTCAACAAGGTCAAGTTCAATTCATATTTGTATGAATCTAACTTTTATCAAATACTACCCATGACATTGATTTAGGAATATTACTCATGAACCTTCAATTCCACCTCTAATGGCATTAACCCACAAGACAAGTAACTCATCAAGAAAACTAGGGTTAATCATATAATTCACATGATTTCATCATAATATCAGAATTAAACTTTAAATCTACCATAAATAAGTATTATCCAACCCTTTGGAATCATACCTAACTATACCCACACATTGGAAGTAAACCTAGCTTAGATTGGGGTTCTTCTTCACAAATTAGAGGATTACTAAGGGGGCTATATGGATAGAAGTGCCCATAGATGAAAATCTAAACATACCTTAATCAATTCCCTAGGACAAGCCTTCAACAATGGTGTCTTTGTTCTTGACCTTAGTTTCAAGGTCTAGCTTCTTCTTCAATGATGGTCTTTGTAAAGAGAGAAATATTTGAGAGAGGAGTGATTTGGGGTTTAGATTTGGGTATTGTAAAAAGTAACTTAAAGATGGGGGTTAATGACTTAAAATATTATAAATAGATGAATAAAATAAATACAAAATGATTCCCACTTAAAACTACACGAATGGGAAATTTCCATTTAACCCCTTACTTGGCAACCTCTTGCCAGGGGCCACCCCCATGTCCAAGAATCTTCAAGGGCACCATGATCCATGGTGGTTCCCGTGGTCCCTTGACCAGTGGCTTCCCTCAATTTCCAAGCTTCCAAAATGCTAAGGCATCCATGAGCCTTCCCACGAGCCGTGGTTATGACCACTGGTCGTGAAGTTGCTCATGATCCCTTAGGCAGTAGCTATGTTTTGGACCTTTCCTTCCATTAGTTTACGGTTTCTTTACAAACCGTGGTCAAGACCATTGGTCGTGAAGTGGTCCTAAACCCTAGGCAGTGCATGGCCAAGGTTGGGCTGCCTTGGCCTTTGGTTTAGGCTTTGACCCCTCTCCATGGCACTCACCCTTTCTTTCCTCTCCCAAACCATAGGTGGTCTTCTAAACTATGGGGCCTAACGCACGCCTTGACGTTCAACCACTAAACCCCTCATTCTAAACACATAAATTCTCATCTAGGACTCTAATTCACATACATCAAACTATAGAACCCTAGCTTAAGGCCCTAGTTTGGTCTACTAGTTTCTGGGGTGTTACAAGTAAGGTCAATACCGGTGCAGTAGTCAACCTAGTTTTCAATTACTGAAAGTTTTCTCACAAACTTCAGACCATTGAAACTTTGTTGTCAGCTTAGTCAACTGGGATGAAATAGATTAGAACACCTCGACAAACCTTCTATAAAAGCCAGTCAATCCCAATAAACTTCTAATATCAACTAGAGATGTGGGTCCAGGCCAGTTTTGCACTGCCTCAATCTTTTGAGTATCAACTAGAATTCCATCACTAGAAACAATGTGGCCTAAGAATGCAACTGACTAAACGCAAAATTCACATTTAGAGAATTTAGCATACAACTATCTATCCTTGCGAGTTTGAAGGACTATTCTAAGATGACTAGCATGATCTTCCTTATTCCTGGAATAAATTAGAACGTCATTAATAAATATCATAACAAACATATCTAGATATGGCTTAAACACTATGTTCATAAGGTCCATGAATATTGCAAGAACATTAGTCAAACCAAATGACAGGACCAGAAACTCATAATGACCATAGCAGATCCTGAATGCTATCTTAGCGATGTCACTTTCTCTTACTCACAATTGATGATAGCATGATGTGAGGTCTATTTTTTAAAAACAAGTGGCACCATAGAGTTTACAAAAAAATCAACAATTCTTGAAAGAGGATACTTGCTCTTAATAGTAACCTTGTGATGAGTCCACGATTTGGACTCATTTAGGGCTTTATTTTAATAGGATTAGTGTCCTCAAATGCATATTTTGTACCAATAGCTGATGTAAATCCTTGAATTTCAGTTATTTAGATTGAGGAACAAAGCATGGAACTATTGAGCAAAAAGGATCAAGGCAGCTTAAAGAACGAAGAAAAGAAAGCCTGAGGATCACCTAATCTAATGGGCGAGTCACTGAATGGCCATTTTCTCGCCTAATGTTCTAGTGTGTCAAACCCTGAATGAGAAAATAAAGTCGGCAATAGAAAGGAGTAGTCTGCGAATCGCCGAATGGTTCTGCGATGCAGTACCATATGGCCCACAGTACAAAACCTGAAGGTGCTAAAGGACGAAGAAAAGGGGCGATGAAATTGACCAAAAGGCGGATCACCGAGTGGATCGGCGATCCCAACTTATTGCTCTGAATGGTCCTTCGCAGCACATATTTGGCAACTATAAATACATTTTTAAATTCTTAGTTTAGTAGCTAACATTCAGTAGTTTTCATTATTATTCAATTTTTGAAGTTTTGAGCTTAGAACTGTGTTTCTGGAGACATTTTTCCTTAGCTTTGAAAATTTTAAGATTTCCATTTCTAAGAAATTAGAACTGGGTGTTGAAGATTCTTCATCTTAGTCCTTGGTAAAGACTATATCAATTATACCCAGTTGATAGAAACACAACTTGGTAACGATTTTTACCTCTTTGTAATGTTTAGCTAAAACCCCAATTCTTGGGGTGTGATTATGGGTTGATATAACTGCTGGGTATTGTTAATTGATAGTTTAATTTCTTTTTAAATGTGTTTTCGTTCAGTAATTTTTGTTGAATTTAATGGGTTCTAGATGCAAATACAATCCTAACTTTGTGTTTTTCTCTTGCTCAAGAGAGAGGTTTTAAGACAAAGATTTTTGAATTAATGGTCTATGGGTATGTGGTTGTTATGGGTCTCGAGCTGAACCCTAAACCTTTGTCCACACATTCAACTCGAGAGAGTAAATGGACTAAAGCAAAGGCTGTGATTAATTGCTGCTTATTGGTGTTCGAGAGAAGCCATTCTAATTCAGGGTAAATTGTTCGATAGAAAGTTTATCCCCACTAAAGTCAAGCTTATCACCGATTTATAGTTGTTCACTATTAATTGCAATTACCCGGTTGTCTATCTTAGCCCATAATCCTATCACATCCCAAGAATCCCATCTCCATATTTGCATTTTCGTGTTATTTGCTATTTTAGTTGATAATCAAATACAAAACCCCATTTCATATTTGACACTTGTGTCACCCAAAAACTTGAATTATGTTTTTATCCATAAATATTTTTGGCTATGATTGACTTGATCATATTCTTACTTGCCTATTGATTTTGAATTACGAACCACTCCCTTGGGACTCGACCCCAATTCACTTAGTTGGGTTATATTACTATTGAACGATTACTGACACTTAGTATTGGATGAAGTGTCTTTGATAGCGTTTTTCTTTATCACCTTGTTCTACTGACAGTAATCTATACACATTCTAAGAGAACCATCTTTCTTCCTCACAAATAAGACCAGAGCTCCCCAAGGTGAGACACTTGGTCGAATCATGCCTTTCTCAGGAAGTTCTTTCAACTCATCTAGATCCATTTTATATGGAAGAATAAAGATAGGACAAGTATCGGGAAGAATATATATACTGAAGTCTTTTTCTCTCTCAAGAAGGGCTAAGGGAAGATCATCTGGAACGAACTCTAGAAACTAACTCACAACTGGAATAGACTGAATATGTGGTGTCTCAACACTAGATTCAATAACTCAGACGAAGTGACAAATGCACCCCTTGTAAACTAACTCTCTCACCTTAAGGTATGAAATAAAACGACCCTTAGGCACTGCTGAACTACTCAAGTTCTATAATCAACTGAGGCATAAAGTCATGAAGCTAGTTCATACCTTGAATTACATTAAAATATACCATGTCTAACTCAACTTAGTCAGCCATGGTGTCCTTGTGATTGGTAGAAAGGACACAATCACAATAAACTCTCTCAGCTAGAATAGACTCACCAACAAGTGTAGAAACATTGAAGGGCTCAAGAAGTTGTTCGAGAATAATATCAAACCTCATAGCTATATATGGAGTCACAAAAGATAAACTCACACCCGGATCTAGAAAAGTATATATATCACAAGAAAAGACTTTGATCATACTAGTGACAACATCTAACCAATTCTCTTACTCTTGTCAACTGGTTATATCATACAGATGGTTTGCCCGTACGCATATCCCTGAAGTTGCTCCTCTAGGTGAACCGTTGTCTGGCGGAGCCAATGAAGAAGATTGGGGTCTATTGCCCCGCATTACCATTTCTCTCCTTGTTCTTAGGGCACTCTATCATGAAGTGACCATTCTTACCACACTTGAATCAACCAGTGGAGCCATCACGACACACTGCTGAGTGGCTCCTACCACACTTAGCACATGGAAGAGTCCCATTACCTCATTGTACCACATTACCCTGAGACTGTGCTAGTCTAGCTCTGAAATTTTGCTAATTCTGATTCTTGAACTCACCTATGTTCCTTGGTGCAGGTGCATTAGAAAATTATGGAGCATGTCCATTTGGCTTGTGTTGAAAATAAGACCGGTTTACATTACTCTTCTTCTACCCGCACTCATTTCTTGTTCTCTTAGCCTTCTTATTTAAGAACTTTTTTCTATCTCTCACCTTTTTTTTCCTCAACTTGTTGCACATGGATCATCAGTCTTGCTATGTCCATGTCCCCTATAAACATTGCAGCCTTACCATCTTTGCTTGAAAAAAGAGTCAATCTAGATACAAAAAACTTCATCCTACTCCTCATATCAGTAACCATCTCTGGAGCATAGTTGTAACACCTAAAAAAAATATTGAGCTAAGAATCAAACCATCCTTCGTAGTGAGTAAGTTTTTACCAAGGAATTTAAATTTTTCCTAACTGTTAAGGTCACTAGATGTAGCACCATGGGTTCGAAAAAGAACTAAATTGGAAATAGCAAAATCTGAAATTTTCTACATTATGCTTAAGTTATGAATTTTGGGTCAATAGTTTCAAACAAACATAACTCTCAGTACAAAATATTTTAGGTAGGCTAAAAGATATATAATTAATGGTTTTTGAATTATCTTTCCAACGCCACTGAGTTTGCTAAGTTTCGAGTTTGGATGAGTGAGATATGCTCTTTTGAATTTAGGTTGTCCAGTTAAGGAAAGTTATCCAAAAACAGTGAGGGGTATTTTAGTCTTTTCCTTACCCTATAAAGTTTAATTCATTTTTAGTAAGGCTTTAAGGGTCTAATTCTATTAAAGTCAGTTTTATAATCCTAGTATACGCTTAGAGTTTTAGTTGAGAGTTCAATAAGAGAAAAAAAGATAAAGAGGAGAAAAGAGGAGAGGATCAAGCGTCTGTCGAGATTCTTGCGTGTTGTTGAAAATTTTCACCCATGGGTTTAATCCCTAAGAGGTATGTAAGCTTCCATAGTATTTTTTTTGTTCACCCACACGCTAATCATTTTATTTTCAGAAAAAAATCATTCTTGAAGTTGAAAGATTAGAGTTCTTGATTAGTTCTTGAGAAGTGTTCTTGAAGTTCATCCTAAATCTTTTTGTGTTGGGTTTTGATTATTTATTGAGATGAAAGTGAGTGTTTAAATGGTTTTATTGAGTATATTAGAAAGTACTTATGTTCAATAATCGAATCCAACTGATTGGGGAAGAAACTGTTCGATTCTAGGCAAATTAGACTGAGAAAACGAGCAAAGAAATTCGTCGGGTTTTCTGGGTTGGAGATTGGTGCGTCACGCCAGATACTATGCCCCAAATCATGTTGTCAAGTTTAGGGCCTAGTTCCCTGCGCCAATCAGAGTGCCAGGGTCTCCTACCCCGTCCAATTTGCAATCAATTCCTCCGTTTCAGTTCTTTTAAAGTGTACCTTCACTCCTTTTTTATTCTAACTACGCTAATCTACTTCTAAACACCTAAAAATAATTTATAACATGATCATAACCTTGAATTCATAATTCAAATTTAAGGTAGAGTTAAGAGTTAAGTTTTGAGTATTCTTTCGAACATTCTAAGAAAGTCCCTTTGAGTTTTTTTGAGGAGTCTTCTACAACTTCTAATCACTTGTTTAAATACTCGATCAAGTGAGTATGAGGATGAGGAAAATGTGTTCATGAGTCTACTTTGTCATCATGAGATCCTCCATATCATGAACCATAACTCTTGAATTCATAATTCACATTCAAGAGAGAGTTAAGAGTATAGCTGAAGAAAGCCTTTGAGTTCAATTGTGAATCCCTTGAGATCCATCATCGATTTGAGTTAAGTTTTTAGGATATAAGTATGAAAATTAGAAGAGTTGTATACACGAATTCCATACTGTCATGTAGACCCTCAGTCGAGTCGTTCATGCCCATAAATTCTGCAAGAACTTCATAAATTGATCATCCTTGAGAGGAGTAGTATCTTCAAGTTCTTAGTCTTGAGTATTGAGTTCTTAACCTATTTGAGATTATATTCCTAATCATGGGACTATTATATGTTACCCATAAAGTACTTGTGTCGAGTAGTTCATGCCCATAACTCCACATGAACCCTATAAGTCGAGCAGTCTTGAGATGAAACGTATCCTTGAGTCATTGAGTTGAGTAGGTCATGCTCATAACTCCGCATGAACCCTCTCTGTTGAGCATTCTTGA
This sequence comes from Solanum commersonii, assembly GCA_029007595.1. Taxonomy (NCBI): domain Eukaryota; kingdom Viridiplantae; phylum Streptophyta; class Magnoliopsida; order Solanales; family Solanaceae; genus Solanum; species Solanum commersonii. The sequence goes on from JAJTWQ010000148.1 coordinate 1,059,239, forward strand.
AATGAGTAGGATCATTGAAGTTCTTGAGTTCTGAGTTGTTGAGTTGCGAGTATCGAGTTCTTTGTATGGTTATTGAAAACCTTGAATTGAGTCGTTCACGGCCATCATTCGGCATGAACCCTATTTTGAGAATTCATTTATAATTATTCTAAACTTGTTTTAAGATTTGAGCACTTGATTGAAAAAGAGTAGAGTTGAGTTCATTTTCTTTAAATTGATATATGAGAACTAAGTATTTCGAAGAAAAAATATTTTCACATTTAAAAGAGGAGGGACTGAGATTTCTAAAAGAGTTTTGAGCAATTGAGTAACATCACTTTCTAAAGAAAGATGTTGAGTAATAATCTCAAACCACAGAAAGTTTTATGTTTTTATGAGTATATTTTTGAAGTAGTATTGAGCACCGATATGGGGACGAGTTCACGTAACTCAATTCTCCATAAACCATGTAGCCAACAAGGGTACAAAGGGTCATACTTTTTAGATTATTCCTTAGTACTCTTTAGCACAAACTAGTGGATCCACTTAGTTGAGAGGTCTTATACCTTGGCAAAGTATAGGATAGTTCTAGCAGCGTCAGTGAGAGGCTATATCATAACATAGATCATAGTGATGGTTGCCGGTTAGAGAAACTCCCTCAGATTTTTATTGTATTTTTATATACACACTGAGTAATATTGTATTTTTATATACACACTGAGTAATATTGTATTTTTCAATACATTGAGTTTCTATCTACCGTTTTACAGTTTTCCATACATATTGCATCTTTTACTATTGCTTTATCCTTGAGTGTTATGAGTTTAGTATCTTGAGTTGAGTAACTTGAGTTTACTTGTGCTTCATTGTGTTGAGTACCTTATTTTTGAGTTTCTCTGAGTTGAGAACCTTATTACTGAGTGGAGTATCCTATGCTTGAGTACTTCTAAGTTGAGTAAGTTTGAGTGGTTTAGAGTATCCTTGAGTATTACTTGAGTTGAGTAAGTTAGAAAAGAGGTAAGTATGTTTCCTTTTTATCAAGTTCAAGCTTATGTTTATTCTTTTGAATTCCCCTTACATGCTCGTATATTCCACGTATTGAACCATTTGAAATGCATCATTTCATGATGTAGATACAAGTATTCAGGATCATCAACCGGAGCTTCGTTGATACAACATGGAGTTCGAGTTAGCTATGGTGAGACTCATTTATTTCGGAGGGTTCCACTTTTACTTTAAGTTATATCAGTTATTAGGATGTCGTGGGTCTTGTCCTGCCTTCCATCTTTGTCATTTAGAGGCTTCATAGATAGACAATAGAGTTTCATAAGTCTTTTCATTTAATTTGTTAAATGTTTTAAAGAATTAAGTTGCCTATTTTATAGCGAGTTGACTAATTTCAAGAGTTTTATTCCAAGTATAATAGATGGTTTGAGACATAGTGTCGTAGATTATCTTTCATTTTATAAGAGACTTCATTTGTGAAGAAAAGTTTTAAATTCCGCACTATTTTCCTATGTTTTTATGTTTATGTATGCTATGAGGCTTCTATGTGACCCCTTCAGAGTCAATTACACCGAGTAACTTCTAGGGGGTAACCCCGGGTGGTGACAAACGTGGTATCAGAGCATAAGGTTTATGGGATGGTTTTTAGGATATCTCAAACCACATCTATTAGAGTTTGGTTCATAAATGTGAAGCGTGCCACATTTTATGAATAGGCGGCTATGAGATGTTAGGAAAAACTTCATTTCTTCATTCTCTAAGTCATGCCCTAGATTTTAGTTTTATTAGGTATTTCTCATAATGTGTGACCTATGGTTTTTAGTATATGACTACTTCAAGGGCTCATGTTGAAAGGAATGAGGAGGACAAAGTGGAGCAAGAGATTCCTCTCCAAGCTCTTGTTGTCTGTATTGGGGAGTGTTTGTCTAATGAGAAGATTAGGTATCATTTTCTATTGTTGACTCAAGTTTGGATAAAGATTCTGGAATTCTATGGGTCAAAGATAGAGGAAGATCCTCTACAGTTTATCGATGAGATATCTAAGGTATTGCACCTTGTAGGAGTAACTCTGATAGAGAAGGCGGAATGGGCCTCTTACCAATTGAAGGATGTTGCTCAAATGTGGTTTAGTCAATGGAAAGGAGCAAGGTAGGTAGAAGCGGGTCCCATGGAATGGTAAACATTTAACAATGGGTTCATTGATAGGTTTTTCCCTTTAGAGGTGAGAGAGGCTAAGATACTTGAGTTTGTTAACCTTTGTCAAGGTAGGTTGAGTGTTGAAGAGTATGCTCGAGTGTTCACTAGGTTGTCAAGATATGCTCCATCCATAGTGGCCAACCCTAAGATGAAGATGAGTGAGTTTGTGTCAGGGGTATCCGACTCGATAGCAAATGAATGTAGTATGGTTATCTTTAGGTGTGATATGGATATTGATTATCTTGTGATGCATGCTCAATGTCTTGAAAGGGAGAAACTTGAAGACAGGTCAAGAGGAGCAAATAGGTATAGATTAGGTGATGATAATTCCTCTAAAAAGAGATCTTATGGTCAAAGCTCTCCCAAGGTTTCCCGAAAGTGTGCTCAAAAGAGGGTGTCTATCCCTAAGCCTAAAGAGGAAGCAATAGTGAATCATTGTTTCTTAGGCCTACTTGCAAAAGATGTGGAAAGAAACATTATTGTAAGTGTCTAGCCGACACGAAGGATTGTTATGGTTGTGGTGGGAGTGACCACAAAATAAGAGAGTGACCGATACTTTCGGCTAGAGGAAGAGAGATGAAGAAAATTAGGACCGATGCTCTTCAAGCAAGAGATTATCAAGAGTGTCCTTCTAAGGTGGCTACTGGTATATGTTTTATGGTTACCTCTATTCCGGTAATACTTGTCTTTTGTGACTTGATAAATTGGATATGATGAACTTTCGTGTTGTCCTTAGTATTCATGGATTTAATTATGGCCATATTTAGTTGTTGGTATAACCCAACTTAGCCATAATGAGTTCTAGGATGTGTTAGATTTTTGGTGGAATAGTTGTGCTTAAGTGGTGCCAAGAGATGTTGAGTGAGTAGACTCCTTTAAAAGAGGATAGAAGTGTAATTCTCCATTTGCGTCTTTCATGACAAAATCGTAGACTCATCAAAACCCTCAACTTTAACTTTTGCTTGTCCTCAAGTTCATCTGTTCAGTATGGATGTCTCAAACAGTGCCACACAAGACTCAATCATGAATTCACCCAACAAGACTCAGCTTACTCATGCAAGGATCAATTGTGCACTCCAAGATTCAAGTTGTGACTAACCATCATCATAGATTCTCAAGTTCACAATACCTGTTTCAAATGCAAGTTAAAGCTCAGCAAAGGTACTCAAATGCCCTCACACAAGAATGATTCCATATTCACACAATTGTTCAACAAATTATAGTTTTGAAATCACTAACAACTCTCACACTCACAAGGATGAACACAAGCATGACTTCACCCATAGGTTTGCCCTTCTTTTCCAATCAACACTCGCTTCAGCTAACTCAAGATCAAAATGGTCTTTTCAAGACTTCTAACGGAGCTGAGTGTAAATGTATGGTTATGTAGGTTCAGTGGCTGCTATCCTCATGAAATGTGGTATGAACATCACTTTCTTTCCTTTTCTTCAACATTTTTACCCGTGCTCAAAATTTACCCCATTAGTCATATCCAATGGAATACCGGACACCCCATTTCTTTGCAACTTTCACAGCTTTATTTCTCAACTATTTCGTTCTATTTCTCTTTCATTCTTCTTTTATATTTGTCTTTTTTTGTATGGAGGGGTTCCATTTTTCTCAAAACCATGGATCAAGGGGGATTTCTGCACACTTCTTGATTTACCTTCTGTTTTCACAAAACCCCCAACATAGGCTTTTGGCCTAAGTTGGATATTCAAAAAAACCACACTTCATGAGGATTATGGGTGAATGGATAAAAAGGGGTTACAATTGCATCAAGTTTCTTCAAAGAAAAGGATAAGGCTCAAAGGGTGTTCAAGCAAAGTTCACACATCTCACAAGGTAAAGAGGTATATTGTCAAATTGATTCACTCTTCAAAATTGTTGCCTAATATCATTTCAAAAGCTTGCATCACTTAGTCAACCGGAACAACAAGGCAAATTCTAGGTGTCATCACACAAGGTTCACGGTAAGCTCATCAAACAAGGTGTTAGCACTACTGTCAAACAAGACTTCACACTTTCGCTAATGTGCAATGTTCATCAAAAGAGACTTCATTCGATAACCGACTAGTCACAACGACATGCAAAACATTCACATATTGTCTATGCAACTTTATTTGGCCTTATTGTTGTCGTACATTCATTATTATTTCATTACGAGCACTATTCAAGTCATCAGTATTGATCATAACCGAAACTCAAATTTGCACAAGAACAACCAGAATCAAACACAACAAGAGGCGGCAATTTTTTTAGAAAGGTCAAATACCATTTGCATTTAAAATAAGTAGCCAGAAGTTCAAACATCCACAACAAAGTGTCAAAACACAATTCAAAAAAAAAAACACAATATATATATACAAAAATGATAATCACTAGAGATAGGTAGGGAAATACCTCCCCCCACCATAAAAAAAGAAATTTGTCCTCAAATGCAACAAAATACTAAAAATCGATAAAAAGTGACAGAGAGGGAGGTAAAGAAGGGTTATGTCTATGCAGTTGCTCCATCTGTCGGGAAATTAGTGCCTGATATCACATCAGTACTGCTAGCTCCACTAGGGACAACCATGGGTTTATCTGCCAATAAGATATGCACAGCTGAATCCACCATATCCTCCTCATATGAAGTAAGGCCCTCATAAGCGGCCTACTCATCGACTCCAAGCTGCTCCTCATCAGTCTCATCCTCGGACTATGAAACAACCATCTCCTTAACTCAAATATCATCTTCGGTGGTAGCCGGAGGCACATCCATATCTACTAGCATGTCGGGGATCTCCACAGTCTAAAAAATCATAGACATGTCTGTGGACTTCAGCTAGTCCACATCCTTCCTCAACTCAGCAATGGCGACTTTTAGGGTCGTCAACTCATCAGTGGCCCCTTGGCTTTGCTCACACACTAATATCTGTGCTGCAAAGGCATCAATAGTCACACTCAGAGGTGTCACAATATTAGCAAGGCCCCTCCCTATCATGCCAGTAATGGTGGCCTCAAGCCTGGAGGCGCGCCTATCCGTAGAATGGGGTAGCTGCCCTATCTGTAGTAATGCAGCCTGCGTGAGAGGAGGTTAGGAAGTAGCAGAAGCAGAGGCACCACACCTAGGAGGAAAATGAGTTGCAGAGAAACTAGGCATCATGTAAGGGGCAATGCTAGATATACCTGAAAGCTAGTGGCCGGAGTAGGCAACGGTGCCTCTGCAGGTAATACATTAGTATCCACAACCGGGGATGTATCCATCGAGGCTTCCTTCTTCTTCTCGGCCTCATCATTCAAGTACTCCGCCTCAATCATCCAAATATCGGTATAGGTGGTGAGAATCACTTCCACATCCTTCTTCTCATCTCAAAGCACTCGGGCTCATATGTACTTCTCGGTGATCAGCACTAGAAAGAGAAGATAAGTCTGCTGCTCTTTGGCCCTCATGGCTATTTGTTGGCCAATGATCATCCCTATGTTCAGCCTTGTCCCATCAATGATACAACCAAGGTATGTTGCTTTTGCGTGGCAGAGAATCGACTCATTCTGCTGATGAAGCCAAACCAATACCTCACTGCTACATTGATGTCCTTCTTTTCTATGGGTGCTCCAACCACAATCCACCTAAGAGTACCGTCAGATAGCAGAGGGGCCAACCACTTTTACATATTCTCCAACAGTTTTGTCCTAATCATGTATTGACATTCATCCTCAACTTCTTTTGAACACTCCAGGAATGAATTAATAGCATCACTATCACACTTGACCTTTCTACCCCTGACAACCGCATAGTCTACCACCTTGAATTTGGTGGCCTGCTTCTTCCCTTGTAGCACTAATGCTCTGTAAGGAGTGTAGAACTCTCAGACACAATTAGGAATGTAAGGGACATGGGGTTTCATGAAGATTTGAAATTTATGAAACCTCAAGCAATTCATAATCTATGGGTATCTATCTATTACCCCATTAGTAGACATTCTTTTCTCCTCGATAATGATCCTCAATCCATAGGTCTTCAATCGGTTCATAGACCAGGGAGGAGGACCCTGTGCAGGTGGCGCTGGTACCACAACCTGTGATTGAGTAGGAGGAAGAGTAGTGGCCTGGGGAGTCCTTATACTAGACGAATAATTCAACCTCCTGGAACGTACCTTAACTCTTTGGGCAAATAATAACTCATCATCTTCAGGCGCAGAAGTTGTAGCCTGTGGGTTTTGGTGCTCACCCTCACTCTCAGAGGTGGTGCAGTTAGTGTCGTATATTCCCTAACTATCGAGCTGGCCTCCGCTAATGGAGGTGAATGTTCTTTGCCTTTCCCTTTTCTTTTCCCACTTGTGGTAGGAAGTTTGGTTGCCCTTGACCGGGATGCAGCCGCATCCTCATTGATAATAATCCATTTTGCCCTCTTGCGAGGTTGCATGTATTGACTTGTTACATTCGATCTAGCCATATCTGCAACACAAATTGAGAATGGTTAGAAATAGTTCAAGAAAAATGACAAAAATCATAGTGCAGACAGCCTCGCCAATCCGATTGGCGAGTGACTGAATCACTTTGGCGAGCTAGATTAGGCTTGCTTAGAGGATTGGCTTCAAAAATTTCCAGATAAATGGCATGTCGGCAATTGGATTGGCCTTTCAGTGAATCATCGACAACATTCAGTGAGCTCAGACTAGCCCACTAAAAGTTACAGTGTATTTTAGGGGTTAGGGGTGCAGAAAGGGCGATCAAAGAAGACTTTCGGTAAGTCGCCGAGTGCATTCGGTGAACTTAGGCTTCTCATCGAATGTTACAGAACCAAAAGTATCAAAAATATGAAATTAAAGACGATCAAGGGGGGTTCAGCAAACCGCCTAGTGGTTCGGCGAGCTCGACTCAGCTCGCCAAATGGCCCAACGTGCTTACTTTCTACCCCAACTTCCAAAATCAACACCACAGCCCCCGAAAACAAAATCAAAGCATTGACATACTCAATTAGACATAGACTCATAAGACCCATGCCACCGGGGTACTCAATTTTCCCCCAGTTTAGCCAAAATTGGTCTATTGACGTCTTACGCCATTAAGAATGACATCAAACGCTCCATCATTGGGCAAAGTACGTCATTTAGCACAATTATGGGTTACCTAGACTTCACCAGATTAGACCCAACATCAATTATGCACAACCCAACAATTTAGATCAATTTTAAAGCACGAATTTTGGGAAATCCACAACTTAGGCAATTTAAGCATGATATCCAATTTAAAACAGGTAAACAAGCACACTTACACGAATTTAGAGAGGCCCAACAGACATCATTAAGAACAAAATGATTGCAAATGACTTTTACTGGTAATTACGTGTTTTGGGGTTTGGAAAACCAACATTTAATGCTGAATATGCGAATTGAAATGCTAGGAGGCAAAGTGTCCAATTCCAAACACAGGATGAACAACCAAAAAGTAAGAAAAATGTGGGAAAACAAGCAATATAGAGTGCGGGGGTAATCTTGTGAAGTTAAAAAGTGAGGGAATGTGAGAGAGTTTTAACTTTTAAACATTTGCCTTTTTAAAATCCGTCCAGTTCTTTCCCTTTCAGTGACATTAATTTTCCTCACCAACCCACTTGGCGACATGCCAAGTGGGTACTTACCTTGCCGAGTTTTACAGGACCTCAAGTTAATGTGGGGGTCCAAACGGCGGTCTGAGTCGGGATCGCCGACCTATTTAGTGATCTGCCGACTAGTTCATGGGCTCGCTGAGTTTTACAGACTTCCATCTTCTGATTTCCTAAGTCCAACGATGGTTAAGGTCGGGCTTACCGACCTCTTCTGTGAGTTGCCGACTGGAAATTTTACTCGCCAACCTGCACTTTTCAAACACATTTTACTTTTTCACCTGCACAATCAACATACGTTATTATAAAAACAAAAAAAAAAAGTAATAAGACTTAGGTTGCCTCCCAATAAGCTCCTTAGTTAACTTCGTAGCACGACACAAGTCCATAGTCATACTTCATTCCTGGGGTTTGCCATAGTGTAACTAAGAAGTCCCCCTTTTTGTCTTGTATAGAGACGAGACAACGCATGACCCATTTGAGTCTCCAGTAGTTGAATAGCTATTGAATGAGAAGCAGTTATCTCATTCAGCATTGAGATATTCTCTTTTATCTGTTTCAACACTCTGTCGTGTTCTTCGACTTTGTGGATAATGAGTGAGAGTATGTCTGCTACTTGTCCACCCTCATAGTCCTGAACTTCTTACACTCATGAGGGGGATTATACTTCTCTTTATTTTTGTACGATACTTTCAATTCCATAATCTTCATGGCCAAGAGATCCATCTAAGTCAATAGTGTGGCCAAAGGCTGGTCTTTTTTTGTGTCCTTGTTGATCTTGGTCAATTGATCAAGGAGTTGGGGCTGCTATTGTATAGGGCTGTCATGTTAGACAACCTGCAGAAAGTTGTGTAACAACCCGAGAGCACCCCCTAGCCATTACATGCGTGTTCGACCTCTCGGAGGTCTTATACAAGCCTTAGCATTTATTCATTGCATAGATCATAAAAATCACTAAGAATTTAAAACTATTATTCAATAAAACAAGAAGACTTCAATAGTCATCAACATTTGAAAACATGAATACGCAAGTGGAACTACTAAGTCTCTTTAGCCAATCTTAACAAGAACTTAAAATGTACTAAGGGACACGGCCCTTTATATATGAAATGAAACTTAAGTGTCTATTACAATGACTAAGTAACTTCTAAACATGGTCCTCGAATCTTGAGGACATACCAAAGACTTGGAAGAGTGAAGCAATCCAAGCAACTCCAAATCACAATCTCGTCCTAGTTACCACAACCTACACTTGTAGTTAAATAGAAGAAAGGGGTTAGTACAACACACGTACTAAGTATGAGGATGTGCAAAACATTCTAAAAAGGACATTTGTGAGGAAGTTATGCTTTCAGGCCATTTTGATAAAATCTCATGAACATCAACCTAAGAGGCACCTTACAAGTCACAACCAACAATGCAAAGTCATAATCTTCACAATACCTCATAAACATACATAAACCATTTACCTTTACGCTCTTTCCTTGGACCTCCACCTTAAGTAACCCTTAAGCAATACCTTTGTGCAATGTATGGGCAATGTCCCATACAATCACCCACACTAAGGAACCACCTTAAGGTCACACAAAGTGCACTTACCATGCATACCTCAACCTTCACCAATTAATCACATAAGACATATAAGCACATAAGCCAACAAGTCACTTCATAAAACTAGAACACTCATCAAATGTCATCCCAAGACTCACCTAAGTAAGACATGGTGAGGTAGCCCATACTACCTCCCATACCATATCCAAGTGATCCTTAAGGCTACAGAAGACAAGCTCCCTTCACATCTCAACATACATCATTGATTCAACTTAATGCATTTAGACAACCTCATTCACTAATGACATAAGATCATCACATACATTCAATTCAACATAAGCACTTACATTCAATTCATTATGACTAACCTTCACAATAGCATGCTCAAAGACCAACACTTTCATTAATTAGCCCAAAGAGACTCATTCATTCATTATTATTACTAAGACACACCAAGATCTCCCTTAAATGACTACTTGTGCAATGTCTAGATGATGTCCCATTCCACCACCTATCCTAAGTAGTACATTCTTAAGAGACCCTAGTTCATTCATTCATTAATGTGGGGGAAGAGCCTTAACCGACATAGACCATGGAGCTTGACATGGAATCCCGGTAGTACCCTTACCGGATGAGGGATCCCCACTTGCCTAAGGTTGGGTCATTCTTTTAGCCTTTACATGGTAGAGACCACTTGCAAGTCCTATGTGGGCACATAGTTAAGGGATAGAAGGATTTCTTCTAAGTACTCTCATCTCAACTCACGAAGGAGCACCCATCTTAAGGGTTGCTACTAAATACTCGCATCTCAACTAACGAAGGAGTATCCACCCATCTTCATATCATGTCGGTGCTAGACATTACTCCCCCATGGAGCTAGGACATTCATTTCATTCATTCATTTAGGGATAAGGATTGCTACTAAGTACTCTCATCTCAACTCACGAAGGAGTACTCATCCTAACCCAAAATTCATTCATTTAGGGATAAGGATTGCTACTAAGTATTCTCATCTCAACTCATGAAGGAATACCCATCCTAACCCCCATTCATTCATTAAGGAAGCTCTTGGATTCAAAGATGAGAAAACCTTTCATCTAGGAACCCCATTCATTTAAGGAATACTTTATGAGACTATCCTTACAATAGACCCAACTTTCATTCATTTTGCGTTAACTCCCATTATTTTCATTCATTCACACATTCTTTCATTCTTTTCATTCATTCTTCACTAGGTATGAGATTAGGTAAACATAGTCTATCCTAACCTCACCTTCATTATAAGTCATTCAAGGAAGACAACAACCAAGTATAACAAATAAAGTCTCTACACAAGGTCACACTTCATACTCTTAGACCATACACAAATTCACATCATATCACATTACCTTCATATAATCACATTTACTCAAAACAACAATCATCCAACTTTTCCTACAAGGCCATGGTCACAACATACTTATAAAGTAAACACCTCCTCACTTTCAAAGGGATCAAACCTCACAATTCTATCATCTACAACATATATATATATATATATATATAATACTATAATCCATAATCTATTCACAACTTCATCATCATCATAAACCTTAGTTCACAATTGCCTATTCAAGGCCAACATCCAATATAACACAATTGACCATCAATTCCTCACAATTCAATATAGAACAATACATAAATCAATAGCCCATAACAATCTACACATTAGTAAAACATTATTAGCTCATAATCAATAGACCCACTTTAAACCCAAAATTAGGGTTTCAAGATATGCAAGGGTTGATGGAGTTTTTGACCCATAAACCATCAATATTAACATAAAACATCATTTGAAATACTTTCATGCAAGAACCCAAGGTTAGAATTGAAATTGGGGGTTTTTAGTGTTTTTAAAAAACATTGAAATCACTTTGATTTGGCTCTTTGATTGAAAGGAGAATCAAAGATAAAATCCCCATGCCTTTATGATTAATTTCCTAGGAATTTGAGGAGAAATCAATAGGAAACCATCCCCTAGCTTGAAGCTTCAAAGATGTCTTCCATGGAGTTCTAGAGAGACAGTTTATTTGAGAGGGAAGGTTCAATTGGAATAATGAGGTCCAACTCTAGGTTTTGGGGTTTTATCCACTTAAATTACCCTAAAATAGGTAGAATAACCATTTATAATAAATCCCCAAAGTACCCAAACTAACCCTCACTTAGTTGGACCTTTTTAAACAAGTAAAACTTGAGTTTTATTTTTGCATATTTCATCAGGAAACAAGTTCGCGACGCGGAGGTGTTTCCACAAGTTTTTGGAAATTAAATTTCGAGACAGTAGAGTCCGCGACGCGGACCAAACTTTTCTCCCTTGGTGGAGCTAGTCTGTGACGCGGACATGCTCCCTCCATGAGTACTTCAAGTTGCCTTGGTATCTTGTTTGGCCAAGGGTTGGGGTCCTCCTCGGGGACCCTTAGGGTGGTCCCGGGGAGTCATACCCGGGTCAGCCACTCCTATATTCTCAGGACCAAGACCTCTATAGAAACATTCAAGTAAAATCTTATATGGGATTCCAAGAATTGGGCATTGCAACAATATTGTCTTAAATCTCAGCCACAACTCATGGATTGACTCATTTTCCGATTGCCTTAAATTTAGCATGTTACCCCTAAAAATAAGTAGAATAAACTATGACCAAAAAGAACAAAATTCAACTTCACCAAAAGAATCACAGTCAACACCGCTCCCCGACGGTGGTGCCATTTTGATTAACATATCAAGCAAACTTCATTCAATTATAAGTGTCAACGATCGCTAGTTAGTATAATACTCAACTAAATGAGTTGGGGTCGAATCCCACATGGAGCAGTACGTGTTTGAGAATCGATTGGAAAGTACGAATATGATCAAATCAGTCATAGGAATAAAATTTATTGAATAAAACATCATTCAAATAAGGGGTTGACACGAATGTCAAATGGTATTTTGGTTTTGATTATCAACTATAAATAGTGGAAATCAATATGAAGTAACAATAATGAGACAGGTTCTTGGGATGTGATTTTATTATATGCTAATATAGACAAATGGGTAATTGCAACTATTAGAAAATAGCTAAATATTAGTGAGGAAGCTAGACTATGGAGGAGGTAAACTTTTCTCGAACAATTTACCCCGTATCAAGTCGATTTTTCTCGAACATCAACAAGCAAGAAAAATAAGAACAACCCACACCTTAGTTCATTCACTCTCTCGAGCTGAATGTATGGAATTGGGTTTAGGATTCACTTTGTCGAGCTGAACCCATGTCAACCCAATACCCACTTACCATCAATCAATAAGCTTAGTTTTAAAACCTCTCTCTCGAGCAAGGCAAAAACAAAAGGGTAGAAATGCATTTGCAACTACAATTTTTAAAATAAACAACAATTAATGATTGAACTCACTTCTAAACAACATTTAAACTATCAATTAGCAATACCCATAAACTAAATCGGCCCATAATCACATAATCACACACAAAAGAATTGGAATTTTAGCTAGATATTATAAAAATATGAGAATCGTTACCAAATTGAGTTTCCATAAACTGGGTAAGATTGATTTAGTCTTTACAATATTCCAATTCGAAAGAATCTCAAAGACCCACTTCCAATTTCCCAAAAGTGAAAAACTTCAATTCTTCAAAGCTTGGGAAAAACTAGAGAAAACTTGCCTCAAACCATAGAATAATAATATAAATCAGATACTATTAAATTGATAGATAGAATCCTAGATTAAATGTTCAAAAATGTATTTATAGTCACCAAAAATATGCTGCGAAAAAACACTCGGTGAAGTAAGTCGGGCTCGCCAATCCACTCGGTGAACCACCCTTTGGTCATTTCCATTGCCCTTTTTGCCTTGGCCTTCAGCATCCTCAACATCTGTAACTTTGGGCATTCAACACTATATCGTGGAACCACTCGGCAATCCACTGGCTGCTCCTTTCTCTCGCCAACTTGGTTCTTTCCTTCAGGGCTTGGCACATTGGAACTTTAGGCAGTCAAGTAGCCATTCGGCGACTCTCCAAGTAGACTTGGTCTTCACCAGACTTTTTTTCTTCATTCTTTCAGCTCACTTTGTTCCTTCTTTCAAATTAGTGTGATTGCTTTGTTCCTCAATCAACATACCTGGAAATCAAGGGTTTTGCATCAATTATTGGCACAAAATAAGCATTTGAGGACACTAAATCTATATAAATAAAGCCATAAATGAGTCCAAATCTCGGACTCATCATTAAGGAATCTACCAATAGGATATTCACTTTCAAATCATTCACTATTTCCACTAACTTTTGGAATTTTGCATTGTCATTCTTCTTTCTCAACTTTTGAGGGAATGGAGGTGTGATCTTTATTTGTGGTAATTTTGGTGAAGCTTCATCACCACTTTTTGTCACATTTATTTTTTGCTCACCTTCTACTTATTTTGCTTGAACTGAACCCATTTCCTCGGGTGATTTGTTATCGGTAATCACCCTTTAGTCATTTGCGTTGGTGGACCTTACTACTTCTTGGAATGCTTGTTCATTTCTAGAAACAATAGCTTAAACATGGTTTGCATCTCATTGATTACCCTTTACATTAGATGTTGCACACTAATCGGGAATAGCACATACAGGAAAGGGTAGCCATCATGTACATTTTTGAGTGTTTTCATAAAGGATGCATATGAAACCACAATTATGGACAAAGCTGAAAAGTCACTGTTAATTTCTTGCAAAATCATGTCTGAACCTTCCACCTTGTTCAGAATTTGAGCTAATAAATCATTAGTGTTAGTTTTCGTCGATTCATGACGACGTTCATATATGACCTCTTTACCTTTCCTCTGCGTCACTTCTCATTCATACCATTGGTAAAACCTTGATTTTTTGCAAGTTTTAAATGACTTGTCCATAAACCCTCTAATTTCAACGTTTCATGTTCATATCTTCATGATATCCACACAGTCATGTTGCATTTATTGTTTTTGCTCCGCCTCTATGAACACGCTCGGATAAGATTTAAAGCTGGGTGGTCAACCAAGTAATGCTTTTGTCATGATCTTGGTTCTTTTTTCTTGTTCTTTGAATGCCCAAAATGTGGAAGTGACACATAATCATCACTCGTCTACCAAGCTTGATTTATTCTTGTCATCTAATCAATTAACTTTGTTGCTTCAATGAAGGACTTTCCAATGATACCACCTCCCGTGGTATGATCAACCAATCCCTTTAATCATAATATGAAGACTTTGGTAAAAATATTGCAATAGCAGGTCATCTGAGAAACCATGCTTGGGAAATTAGCGCAGTACTCACATGAGACATATCCAAGTTTTATGTCATGGTTCCTCACTCATCCTTTCAAAATTTTGGATGATCCTTCTTAATTAATAATTATGGATGGAGGAAAGTTTCACTCAACCCTTCATAAGTTGTAATAGGCATTCTGAGCAATTCAATCAACCATCTAGTCACCTCCCCCATTAAAGAAAAGGAAAATAATCTCAGCCATATTGACACTTGGGAGATGCCTTTGGTTCAAAAAGGATTATACACATTTGCAAATATTTTGGGATGCTCATTAGGATATTCGTGCTCTAGACCCTCAAACAATCTTTCGCGTTGATGAGCTCCAATATTAATTTTGTTATGACGAAGGTAAATCCTTTGTGCACCGTTGGTAAGCAGATTGCTCCCACCTCCTTGGTGGTGTTAGAAGCCACTTCTTCTTCTCTTCTAACAACATTGTCTTATTCATGGAAACTATATTCATTACCATGATGTGCATTCATTAGTACACCTATAACGAGGTCACCACAACAAACCCAAGTGTAAGACCGTTAAACTAAAAAACAACTTCATATGCAAATTACTTGTTAAACTAAATTCCTAACTTCAACGCCCTGATAACAACACCATTTTTTATTACACTCAAATCACTCTTCAATACTAATCAATAGAGTGAGTGGTTGTCGTCAATAAAAACAACTAGGTAAGAGTCGGGGATGATTACACAAGGAATGGTATACTGTTAAGAATTTAATCAAAGAATTAACAATAAATAAATTCCAATAAGTCGAAATAACAATTGCGTGGAAAATTCCACCAATTTTAACAACAAGAATTCAAATACCCAATTAACAACATTTAAATTATCGACAACTCACGAAACTAGTGAACTCTTAGGGTACGGACATCGAATGTTGTTTTACTTTGGGTATTGTAGAATTGCTCAATACAACAAGTTAATCACATATATGCTAGGTCATCATAATTGACGCTAGTCTTCTTACAATCTCATATCATCCATGCATATAATTTCCTTTCGGTATCTACTATATTCCATCCAAACCAACCCAAAACTTTAGATCTCTTATTAATAAACCTAAACCACAACTATTGAACATATTACGGACTAATATTAGTCTCTATCGATCATCATTACAAGATCAAAACTAATATTAAGTTGGACACCTAAATTTATCAATTAATAACTTGGAAATCAGTCAATTCTAAGCTTAACAGATAAAATAGGGAAATTCAACAAACTAGCTATATTAAATCAACACCAAATCCCATAATCACACCCCATGAATTTGGGGTTTTAGCCAGACATTGAAAAGTTTAAATAGATTATACCTTGTATGGAATTAGACGTGGGTAGAAAGAATTTAGGTATTTAATAGCAAACCCACTTCAAATCAAACCTAAATTTGCCAAATTCAAGTTTATATAATTGAAAGTTTCAACAATAAAAGTGTTTTTCTTCAATGGATAAATGGTTCTCTCTCTAAAATGTTCAGAATTTTTCTCTCAATTTTCCACACCTCTTTCTCTCTCCTGTAGGAAATTTATAGTCTCCCAAATTTATTTCTAATAATAAGCTTCGTGTCCCTTTCGACGACGTTAGCTCAACTCACCAAATACATTTGGCAAATCATCCATCTTCCATTTGTTCGAGTTTTTATAACTTCTAGCTTCATGTATTTGAGTCGTATGAGGCAATCCCGTTTGAGTTTGCTTTGTAACTTTGGTGGATCGCTGATTTCCACCTTAGATCACCCTTTGATCGATCATTTTATCTAACAACACTTTCATACCCAGCGACATCTACTCACTTCGTGTTATGTCTTATAGCAGATTACCCTTCTTGCCTAACATCACCGATTTACCTTGAGGGTTGACCCTATGCCCTGTCAACTTACGTGGTCTCAGAATTCTTTTCTAACTCACCATTTTTGTTAGGCGATCTACAATGTGTAGTTTGCACTCTTTATTGTATATTTGTCCATTCATCCAAGCATCGATTCTTGCTTTTTCTAATTTTCTTCATTGCTAAATTCATCAACATTCTGTCAAAATAGGAAAAAAATGGTATTGAGGAGACTAGTTATTGTGATAAATGGACCTTAAATGAGTGAAAATCTACAATACATCACTCCCCTAATTTGTGTCCTTTAGTGGGCGAACTAAGTCAGGTTAGCCCAATCCCATCAGTGTTTAACCTAGTTGGGAGTACAGCCTGCCAAATTTGATAGTGTTCCTCTATAGTTTAGTTACCGATTGGGAAAGCTCTCTAGAGCTTTTTGTAGGTGCTTATCTGCATCTTCTAATTCTCCTCGCACTCACCAATCTTCGATCAAATCCTACACAAGGGAAACACAAATCATTAAATACTACTAACACTTGCATTGCATCTCAAGAAACGTCTAATTTAACATCATGGAATGACTTGAATATTCTCTTATGAATCATCCAAGTAAATGACCTCAATAAGTCGTACATAATGATGACATTCCCCAAAGTATACTTTCAACCTTTTGTCATTGAGTTTAAATTTCACCCATCTGCATCTTTAATTTCATTTGCTCCATTTCCATTCATAATCTTGATTGTGTAGAGACCAGTCCACTTGTACTTAAGCTCGCCTGAGAAGAGCTTCAACCTTGAATTAAAATGTAAGAGTAGCTCACCCT
The DNA here is from genome assembly GCA_029007595.1 of Solanum commersonii. Taxonomy (NCBI): domain Eukaryota; kingdom Viridiplantae; phylum Streptophyta; class Magnoliopsida; order Solanales; family Solanaceae; genus Solanum; species Solanum commersonii. Next base: position 1,076,544 of record JAJTWQ010000148.1, read on the forward strand.
CTCTAAGCTACCGCGATAAGATCTTTGCATCGTGCCACCGTTTAACCTTGTCATTGTAGAGGGTGAAACTTTCATATGTTTGCAACCGATACTCATCTAACTCAAGGATTTGTTGCACACAATTCTTGGAAGCCACAGCCTAATTCAAATTTATCCTTTTCATTGGCGATAATATATTGTACTCTCACCCAATCAGAAGATGAGAGGCTTTCCCAAATACTAAGTTGTATGGAGACATACCAATAGGAGACTTGAATGTCGAGTGATAGGCCCAAACAGTAGACATTTACCCTTTTGGCTAAGATATTCTTTATCTCTTGATTTTACACCTCAAGTTTTCTGCAAGATTGTGGATGATACGATTTTCCCACTTTGTGCTTGACTCTATACGTTGATAGAAGTTCTTGAAGTTAAAGGTTGCAAAAATGTGATCCCCCTAACTTATAATGTCCCTTGGGGTAGCAAAACTTGTGAAAATATTCCTCTTGATAAACTTTGTGAGTCTTCTTCCTTCATTGTTTTTTAATGTTGTTGCCTCTACTAATTTAGACATATAGTGAAAAGACACATGAATGTATTTATTTCAAAATAAGCTAGGAAAACATCCCATGAAATCAATCCCCAAAACATCAAATAACTTAATTTCAATGATTCGTAGGAGTGTTGTTCATGCCTCCTAGAGGTGCTTCCTTGAATTCTACACTTAACACAACATTTGTAAAAGGCACGACAATCACTAAACATCATGGGCCAATAAATTCTACATTGTTATACCTTGGAAGTTGTATGAATTCCCCCATGATTTCCACTACAGAGGAAATGTGAAATGCTTAAAATATTTCATTCACTTCGATTTCTGGCACACAATGCTCGATAACGTTATCAACATACTCTCTAAAGGGGAAAATTTTATCCCATATATACTTCTTGACATCAAATAAGAATTTCCTCTTTTAATATCAACTAAATCATTAGGTAACAACACTATTACAATGAAATTTGCAAAATCACTATAATAAGGAATGAATGGTGCAGCAATTAACAGTATAGGTTCATTAGAGAAAGCATCATCAATATCGCTCTCTGCAACATCTCGAGAATTTGCTTCCAGCCTCAATAGGTGGTAAGCCACTTGATTTTCACATTTGTTTCTATCTTTCACTTCAGTGTGAAATTCTTGAAGGAGGAGCACTCATCGAATCAGTCTTGGATTTGCCTCTTTTTTTTAAATTAAGTGCCTACATAGAGATAAATACTGAAGAAATAGAAAATAAAGCAAGTACAAGCACAAGTACAGAAGTCAAAAATCCGAGAACACTGAGTCCGAATTATTACACGGTCAGTTATCAAGAATCAGACAGATATGATACTTTATGGAATAAAAGATTAAACAAAAAATGGACACCATCTACAACATCCAGAAATAATAGTTTTCTAGATTTAGATTGCGTAAAGGAACATAAATAAAATAATACAATTATGGGTAGGCTACATATCAAAACAGCTAATAGATAATAAAATTGGAATGTCAGAAGTACCAGGATATATAGAAAGAACATTTATAGGAACAGTAAAATTATGGTTACAAAATCTAGCAGAAGAAAGTACCAAAATATTAAGAAACAAAAAAAAGATGGATGGAGAAAATGCGACTACACCCATTGATATATTAAATAATTATGAGATTGCTATAAGAAATGAATTTAGCAGTACAACAACAGAAGTAAAAGAACAAAATAAAGAAAAACAGTTACATAGAAATTTGATGTTAAAATTAGCCATATGTAATATGTGCTACATAGATGAATATACATGCGTATTTAGAGAATATTATTATAAAGGAACATATGACACAACAGAGGCACAAGAAATAAGAAAATTGTATGTTACAAAATTACCTGAACCATTTAGTTCTAAAATAATAAAATACTGGAATAATGCAGGACTACAAGATACACTAGGAGCAAGAATAAGATATTTACAAAAATGGTACTTAGAAATATGTGAAAAATATAGAGAAGACATAAAAATGGAAAAACCAATAATAAAAAACTTAGCATGTTGTAAAGATAGGATAGCACCACAATTCGGATGTAATGATAATTATTATAAAAAGAAATATAGAAAACCAGGAAAATTTAAAAAGTTTAAATCTCAATATAAGTATAAAAGACCACGAAGAAGATACTATATAAAAAATACTAAAGCCAAAAGACCTTTTAGACCAAAGAAAAAAATAACAAAATGTACATGTTATAATTGTGGAAAACTAGGACATTTAGCTAGAGATTGTAAATTACCCAAGGATCCAAAAAGAAAACAAATATCTGAAATAATAATTAATGATGACATATACACCCAAATAGATCATATAGATTATGAACCAGATAGTGATGATAGTATATATGAATTTGATGATAATATAAGTGAACTTGAACAGAATGAAATACCTTAAAACGAAGAAGATAATAATGACTGATAAAGATGTACAAATAATAAAAGAAGAATATACGAACGAAGAATTGACAGAACAAAAAGTCACATAATCATCAAGACCTTATACACCTGATCAATAAACTCTTGAGGATCTTCCTAAGCCTTAGAACCATGAAACTCCAGAGATTCATCCTAGTGAAGTCCCTCATTCTTGATGCTGCCATACCCATATTTGTGTTCACGGTAACCGCAACCTTCCTATGCGCTTGTGCCATCATGTCTTGAGACAACACTTGAAAACTAGCCCTAAATTCCGCATTAGTCACTTGCTTGGCCAAAGGATTGACCAGAACTTGAGAAGCTTGGGGAGGAGCTTCTTGTTCCACATTCTCCCTCACATTCCTTTCGGCATAAGGTCTTTGAGTAGCCATATCCTTTAGAGCATCAAATAGGGATTGTGAGAGAGACCTTATAGAGTTAAACTCTATTGCACGACTTTAGAGTAATGAAAAAAGTGGAGTTTCATAATAATCTTGTAGCCTCTCATTCATAAAGGTGGTGTGCTTCATACTTATGAACAAAACTCTACTTGACGTGGCTTATGAGACATCATTGTGCTCTCATTATCAAGTTTTTAATGACTCAAGGGTACCCCTTAGATGTAACATGGCATATAAGACCCCAAGGGACCCCATACAAGCCACTTAGCATTCATAACATATGATATAGAACAAAATAAGTAAAACAACAGTCCAAGTCCAATAGTTTTTATAAAAGAAAAGCAGAAGTCTAAAACACTTGTCTCAATTGCTATCTAATACAATCGAATGAAATTGAGCCTAGCCCATACATCATGTCCAAAACTGAAATACAAGAATGAAACTGAAAGAATGAAAGTCTATCCTTGAAGCATAAGGACTCATCGAAGCTCGGGAACCTCGCAATCAACCACTAGCCAGGAAACTGAGAAACCTAACTTTCATACACTACATTTGGGGAAATGTTGGCAAGAGTATCCGTTAGTACAAAATAATGTACCAAGTATGATAGTTGTGCATAAAAAAATTAAATCACGCTAACAGAGGACATTTCATGACATGCAATTGACCAAGCTAAAACATAATATAAAAGGGTTAGAAAACATAAATCATAAAACCATAATCAATGCTAGCTAACGTCATTAAAGCCTTTGAACATAATATAAGATACTTCTTGAAGTAACCTTAGTTCATTATTAATTTAGGAACTAGCCTTAACTGACATAGAGACCATGTGAGCTATAACACGATCCCCCGGTGTCTCCCACACCAAAAAGGTTTGTCCTGCTTTCCAAGGTAAGGACCGTAACTTCTAGCTTAGGTGGATTCACTAGTTAATGTCTACATAGACAATCATCCTATGGGGTCACATAGGTAAGGGATAAGGATATTGCTTCTAGAAACCCGACATCAACTAATGGGAGAGCTTCCATCTCAATATCCTCTCGGTGTTAAGCATAAATCCCACGAACCAGTCATTTCTTACTTGTTTTTATTATTCATGGAAGGGCTCGTCATCTTGCCAATCTAAGATAAGATATTATTCATGGAAAGGTATCATTCAATAACCAATCCAAGCTAGGGTTCATTACGATAGCTCATTATTTTTTATTTAATAAGGTGAGAAGACCTTTCAACCTTAGAACCCTTATTATGTGAGAAAACCTTTCACATCATGCTTTCATGTGTTTATGATAAAAAATCATTTCAACAACACAACCATAACATCATCATTGATACGTTACTCACAAAGCATCCTTGAAACATTTGCATAAATTTCATAAGGACATGCATAATTCCATAATTTACCTTTAAAGGTTTAAAACCCACTTTCAATCATCAACATTTAGAAAATAAAGGTTAGCCATGGATTTATCATAAATTCATGTAAATCGATCAATACATGGTTAATTTCATAAAACTCTTCCTTCATAATCAAAATCCCACATCATATGCTCATAACTTGAAAATATGGGGATCACATGGGTTCATGGGAAAAATCATCATAAAACCATAGTATTTCATTAATTCATGCATATGGTATCATAATTCAATCATTTAAATCAATCATCAAAAGAACCCATGACAATTGAAGGAAACCCGGGATTTCTAACTTTGAAAATAGAGGAATTTGGGAACTCCATGAATGGAAGGAATCCATGGATGAAAACTATCATACTTTGAAGAAAATTGCTAATTTTCAATGGAGGAATATCAGATATTTGGGTAACAAATGGTTGTTCTAGAAGCTGAAAACAAATGGTTGTTCTAGAAGCTGAAAACAAATGGTTGTTCTAGATTTTCAGCTTCTAGAACAACCATTTGTTTTTCAATATCAGATATTTGGGTAACTCGAGCAACTTTCCATCTTGAGAGATGTCTAGGCTATTGTTCAAGAGATCATTCTCAGTTGTTTGCTCACTGATCAAATCAATTAGTACACCAACTATCTTTCTTAATTTACTAATGGAAAAGTTATTCAAGTTCTACTTGAAGTCAGAGAAGGTTACCTCTTCATTAGCATCTTCATCATCTAATTTTATCCATGAAAGCAAAATAGAGTCAAAAATTTCTCTATCATCTTTTATTGCAAGTATGGAAGCACCATCAGGGTATTCAGATCCATCCGAATCTCTTAAGGAATTTCCCAAGATAGCCGAAGCTTTCTTTATCACACAATCAACAACTGTTCTTCTACTTGACCTGTCAGCGACCTAGTCTCTTCTTTTATCCTTGTCTTCTCCTTTTAGAGCACTAGTCATATAGACATTTCTAGGCCATTCAGATTCATCTGAGTTTCTTGAGGAATTTTCTCAAATATCTAGAGTTTTATTTCCTTTAGATAAAGCCGCTACACTTCCTCCCTATCTGTCAGTAATTGGATCCCACTTTTTGTCTTTACCTTTGAGAATGAGACCATCCTTTCTTTTGTGCATCTAATGAACTTGAAGATGTCCAAATAGAGGATCCAACATTAGTACTTCATGATCCTTGTCTTATAGACAATATCAACTTCATCCATCCAAGATCTGGGAAGAATCTCCAGTATCTTAGTCCTACTTGCACGCAGGTACATGTTCTTACAGGGACATAAGCTCATTTGTAATGGTGTATAATCTGGTATGTATTTCATGAATAGATTCACATTTTTATGGAGAAGCTGTCAAACTGAGCCGTGAAAAGATCTAGCTTAGATTTTTTTGTTTGCTCGGTACCTTCGTACACTGTTCTCAACCTGTCCCAGATATCTTTGGCTGATTAACAAGATTAAATTAGATCATATTCATTTGCTCCAATTCCACACATTAATAGCTTCCTAGTGTGTGCTTTTTCTCAATATTTCTTTAGTCTGAGTCATTATATTGTTGTCGAGTTTTGGCAACGACCCTTGGACATCCCAATATTTTACTTCTATAGTTGGAGCATAGGGACCTTAATAAATAACATCCCATAGCTCAATGTCCTAAGCCACAAGATAGGCATACATGCGAATATTCTACCATCGAAAGAACTGACAATCAAAAAGAGGTGACCTTGTAGGAGACTAACTTTTTTGCAAGTTGAGTGGAGTCGCCATTCTTCGCAAGAATCTCTCTTTTACTGTTAACTAGATAGAGATCCCAAGCTCTGATACCAATTGTTAGAATGTATGCGTCCATTAGTAATAAGTGAAATAGGTCCCACGAAAGAATAATAGTGCGGAAAATAAATGACTCAAAGTAAATCAATCACAAGTATTTTGCTTGAAAATCTCCTTACTCAAGGGAGAGGAAAACTACGACCAATGCTCTCTTGATTTCAACCAAACTCCATTTCACTCAAAATGGAGCAAAGCTTTAGATTACAAACTCTTGCAACCTAGGAATTAAACTCTCAATTTGTTCCCCCTTACCGTAGCAACTCTACTACAAAGCAAACTAAGCAATAAATGTATTTCCCACTAAACCAATTAACTCTAGTTGATCTAGAATTCAAGAACCCAATAAGTCTAACTCTAGCCACCAACTCATATCGCAAAGATAGGAGTATAAACAAGAAATAATTCTACTGCACCCAGATATCAACTAACTCTGGTTGACACTCCTAGGAAACCGTACATAAGAGAACATCAAAAAATAAGTTGTGCCTTGATAAAATGATGATGCAATTGGCTCTAGAGAGAAATCTTATGTTGGAGAGGGACCTGGTTTGTGTAAAAGAGGAACTAAACAAATCAATAAAATGGACCACTTCTTCTAAGATTCTTATAAATTTAATTAGTCAGAGTAGCAACAGTAGAATAGGGTTGGGTTGTGAGAAGATATATCCCCCCATACAATCCTCAAATCAAATATGTTTCAGTTGCTCATTATTTGTTATGTGTGCATTGTGGTCGAAACAAACATCTTAAGAAAAAACGTCTTATCTGGAAAAAAAACATGAAGAATGCTTTCCAAACTATTTGCAAAGAGACAAACAAGCAAAAGAAGGGACCTGGTCGTGCTTCTAGTCCTTAATTGAATAAAACCAACCTTCCTTACAAGACAAAGAATCTTCTTATCACTCATTTATCTTCTTATTGGGAACTCCATCTCTAGTAGGTTCCCAAGATTAACAAGTACTTTGCTATGCAAGTGAGAGGAGGTAACATGAGTGAGTATTGGTTTATGAATAGTGGATGCTTAAATCACATGACTGGGAAACCTAAAAACTCTCTCTCTCAAGGCACTTCAAGGTAGAGGTGTCTCTTTTTGCAATGGCAAGAAAGGATGTACTCTTTGTGTAGGCAGGATTTGAAAGTATGTGGAACACTCTATTGAAGTTGTGTACTATGTTAATTGATTGAAGTACAATCTTAGAAGTGTTTCACAAATTTTTCAGAAAAGAAAGAGTTAAGTTCTTATCAAATAAATGCGTGGTCACAACTTGGTATCTCGGCTGGTGATTTTGACAGAAAAGAGATGCAAGAACATTTGTACTTCTGATCTAGCACTTCTCATAGTAACATTCTTACTTTCTTTAGTGCTCAAGATGAGAATATTGTTCTATGACATATGAGACTTGACCATGTGAGTGCTTCTCTACTGAACAAACTCGTGTCAAGAGACTTGGTTCATAGTCTGCCAAAGATAAAATTTGTAGATTACAAAAGTTGTGATACTCATGTTAAAGGGAAACAAACCAGCTCATAATTCAAACAGAAGAAGCAAGTGAGCATCATTATACCTCTTGAGATGCTCCATATGTACATGTATGGTCTAGTAAATATTTAGAGCAAAGAATGAAGGAAATATATTTTTGTGATCGTGAATGACTTATCAAGGTTCACTTGGACTATGTTTCTATGTGACCCGCATGTGTCTGATCAGGTTAATCCACAACAAAACTCCTTATGAACTGCTCAACAATAGAAAGCCTAAATTGAGTTACCTAAAGCCTTTTGGTTGTAAATGTTTTGTTCTAAACAATGGGAAAGATGGTATTGGGATATTTGATTCCAATAATGATGAAAGAGTATTTGTAGGATAATCTTCCTTCGACAAGGCCTATCGGTGTACAAAAAAATATGTGTGCATTAAAGAAAGTGTTCATGTGGTGTTTGAAGAGTATGGATGAATTGAGAAGTTGAAAAACAAAGAGGATCTGAGATTTAAAAGTCACTTCAGATTCAAAGAGATGGTCTAAATGGTAACCTTGCTAAAGAACATCCCCATCATGAATCCAGGAATCCCAAAATAGCTGATGCAGTTAATAACCCGTACGAGGGACATGGTCTGATAGACAATGCTGACTAAAGATGATGCAGTTCAAATTGATAATGTAGATTCTGAAGATGAGAAGGAAGAAGCTTATTAAGCTTATCAATAGTCAAGGAATACAAAGTTGCATTAGATTGAAAGAAGTAAAGCATGACACTTGGTTCCATTGACCAGTTGACAGGTTGTCTTAGTTCCTTTTCGACAATGGTTTCAAAAGAGGTAAAATTGACCAAAACCCTCCTTTATAATCACAAGGAAAGGAATTACTGATTGTTAATGTATATATCGATGATATCACCTTTGGAGCAACCTTTGAGGTGTTGTGTGAAGAGTTTGTGGCACTCACGAGTAGTGAATTTTGAAATGAGCATGATGGGAGAATTAAATTTCTTCTTAGAGCTACAGATCAAGCAAACTTCTAAACTATTGGGATTAATGCCAGATTCCAAGCTTTTTCGAAGGAATCACATGTGAAGGCTTCTAAGAGAATCTTGAGACATTTGAATAACGATAGGGACCTAGTTCTATTTTGTCCATCAGGAGATTTTTTTTTTTTTGGAGAAATATGTTGATGCTGATTACGCAGGGTATTAAGTTAATAGAAAGAGTACCTGAAGAATGGCTCATTTTCTAGGCTAATCTATCATTTCATGGGGAACTAAAAGGCAAGATTCGGTTGCTCTTTCAACAACTAAGGAAACCTATGTAGCACATGGAGGTTAGTATGCTCAACTCCTATGGAACAAACATCACTTGAAATTATTAGAGTGGTTACTCAGATTATCCCTCTCTTGTGTGATAACAAGAATGCTGTTACTATGTCTAAGAACTGAGTCCATCACTAAAAGACTACGCATATTGATGTGAGACATCACTTTTTTAGGGATAAGATTGAGAAAGAAAATATCGGTTCATAATTTTGTAAGACCAAAGATCAAATAGTTGATATCTTCACCAAAGCTCTGACTAGGGACTTAGTCGAGATAAAAAATTGAAGTTGGGGATGCTGAAACTTGAGTGAATGGATCATGCTTGAAGCAATCAACCCTCTCATGACTTTGCAAAGGGAGCATGTATCCTTATTTTTCTATTATGTATGTTCTAGAAAATTCAGCCTTATATCTTTTGTAGGTATACACACATGCCAGAATTGTTGAAGGGACAAAGAGGTCAGTACATATCTAGGCAATTAAATTCAAACTACAGAGAGGGACCCAGTCCGTTCTCAAAGGTTAGCACTCTTAACATTGCATTTTTAATTATGCATGAGAATTGTTGCAATTGTCATGTGCCTGTCATCCATGTATCAGACCGTCGTCCCATCATTTAAATACCAAATGAAACTTCCTTTATACTACATATTTCTTTCAATCTCCCCAGAAAATTTAAATCCCCTTTAAAAATTAGAAATTTTCAAAACACTGTTTTCTCCTCTCTCAAAAACACTTCAAAATGTCTAAACCCTTTCTTTCTACTCAAGAATTTTCTGATGAAGATATTATTTAGTGTGAAGAGGGACAAGGTTCAGCAAGAAAAAAGAAGAAGGTGGAAGAGATGAAGTCCAAAAAGGAAAGGGTTGATATTTTGAGAACTGAAAGTATTCAAAAGGGAAGGTGTTTGACCTTGAAATGAAAAACAAAATCAGGCATGAGGAGTATGGTTGATGATGTAGAGATTAAGAGTGGGATCCATTTCTTTGAAGGGAACTTACATGTGTTTCCTCAGTCAGAAGTGAAGGACTTCTATAACAACATGGTTGTTACTGATAGGAGTCTAAATACTTACGTAGGAAACTATCCCTTCTATCTAAATGAGGAAATTTCGGGAGACATTCTGAATATGTTCAAGGAAGGGACCAGGTTGATTGCTGGAGGATCTGTTATACAATAGTTTACTCAAGAAATCATCAAACTCTAAAATCTCAGTGGTATAAGTATTCCTAATAAGCATCTTAAAAGGGAATATCAATTGTTCTTTGAGTTTGTTAATATGGTGTGGTTTCCTAGATCAAAAAATGAAATGGTTCCTTGACTATTGATACGTTTATCTTGGAGGCCTTAAGTAAGTTTGTGTTTACCAATATTTCTTTCATAATGCCAGAATACATGCAAACGATCATATCTTATCACGACCCATGCCCACACCCCGAATGCGGCACGGCGTATTTGACCCTGAAGGGTCTCATACAAGCCTCATAGCATTCATAACATTCGATATATAGAAATAGTGCGGAATTTAAAAACTTATTTAAAACCAAACAATCAAACCTTCATTTAAAAACACTTGAAAACACAGTGGAAGTCTACTAAAGTCTCACATGGCCATCTAAACAATATCTTGAAAACTAAAGTAGGGACATGGCCCTTTACAATTGAAAAAACTAGAAATGTCTATTACATAATAGAAAAGAAACTTCAAAAGTACTTGCCCTCGATCTTTGAGGACATACCAATTAGCCTTGGAAGAAAACTCAATCCAAGCCCTTGAACTAGAGAAGCAATCACTTGCCGGAACCTACACTTGTAGTAAATAAGAGAAATATGGGTTAGCACACAAAAATGTACTAAATATGATGACCATGCAAAAACATGCTTAAAAAGGGACATTTTGGTTGGAAACCATGCATTATGCCACTTTTAGAAATATAATGGACAATAGCATAAGAGACATCAAATACAAGTATAATCATCATACAAGTCATAACATCACATTTGGACAACATCAACATATAAACCATTACCTTCACATTAGACCTTCACTTCAAGTAACCCTCATGCTATACCTTGGGCAATATATGGATAGCATCCAATACCACCATCCACACTAAAGTACCATAGTAAGGTCACAAAAACCAAACTTACCATTCATTCCTTTTCACCTTTACACAATATCCATACATAAGAGATATCACATTTCATAAGGCATGACAAGCGAAAATAACTTATAATATAACCCAAGTATAGCATGCATCATCACATTTAGCATCTAAGAGTCAACATTCTTCTATAAATCCATTTAGGACACATTCATACAATAGCCATTAAGACTTAGAGAACTCACTATGACCCTCTCAAAGCCTACTCGTGCAATGCATAGATGGCATCCCATACTACCACCCACACTTCATAGAACTTCTGAAGAAACCATAATCCATATCTCACATGATGGGAATAAGCATTTAACGGACATAGCCCATATAAGCTTGTCATGGAATCTAGTGTCATATAACCACACACCATAAAAAGGTGGTCTACTTGCCTAAGGTAATACCGGTAACATTAGCTTAGGTGGATCCACTAGCTAGACCTATGTGGGAACATAGTTAAGAGCTAAGAAAGATGTCCATTGAAATCCGGCCTAACGTAGGGAGAACTTCCACCTTACCTTACCATTTCGATGCTTAGCCTACATTCACATAGAGTAGTTTCATTTACATTACACTATCATACATGAGAGGGCCAGCAACATTAGGCCTACCGACCCAAAGTACATTACACATGAAAGGGCCACCAACATTAGGTCTACCGCTTCAAGGTACATTACATGGATAACTCATTGACTTTCCTACAAAGGGCAACCACCATTAGGTCTACCGTTTCAATGTTCATTATTTCACACAAGAAAGGGCCACCACCATTAGGTCTACCACTTCAAGGTTTAACATCACATTGGTTCCTAGACTCATCATAAAGGTCAACCAACATTAGGTCTACCGGCTCAAGGCATAGCCTAGAATACTTCATCATTCATTCATGCAAGGTTACCAACATTAGGTTTACCAATTCAAGACATTAATACATGAGCCAAGATAGATTCATTATACTAGAAAAAGATGCCTAAGCCTACCAATTCAAGAAATACAATATATAGAAGACAACACTTCACATTCCATCATCATCATTCATGAGTGTCAAATTGAGAAATAGCCTTTAAATAATAACATAAATACTCTCAATACATGATCACCTTTACTTCACTGAATTCACATTCATATATAAGGTATCATGATAATACTTCAATTCCTCATACTGTGCCTTCAAGGCCATGAATCTCAAACCACCAACACACCAACAATTCACTATAATTAAGGCATGGATAATGATACAATTCAATAACCCAAAGCAATTTAGACATATTCCACTCATAAGCTTTCATAATCAACAAACCCACTTCTTAAAGGCACAATTTAGTAATTGAGAGAAATCATGGGTTCATAGAGTATTTTAATCATAAATCACCAATTAAACACTAATACAATCACAATATGACATTAATAACCATTTGAAATCATTTGAAGAAGGAACCCATGAGATTGAGTAGAACCCTAGATTTTTCATGAACTTTGAAAAATTACTTTGAATTGACTCTAGGGGTGAAACATACCCCTAGATGAAGGATCACCATACCTTTATTGAGATTCCCCAAGAAATTTGGAGAAGAAACACCTTGAATCCACAACCCTAGCTCCCACTTCTTCTTCTTCTTCTTTGGGAACTTCTAGAGAGAGAATTTTTGAAAGGAAGAACTTCTTTTGGGTTTTAGAGAAATAAGGAGTAAATGACTTATTTTAGGACTTAAAACTATATACACTAGCGATATAAAGAATTTAAAATCAACCCCACATAATAATTAATGAAAGTGAAATTAGGTAAACACCCTCATTTTAGGCAACCTCGTTAGGGACCACGCCCAACCAAATGGGTCGTGAGGGGCACCACCGCTCGTGGTGGTGCCCGTGATCCCCTAGGCAATGTGCCTCTCAACCTTCACAAGCCTTCAAGGGCCTAAGGGAGGACCACGAGACCATCCACGATCCCTGGTCAAGACCACGAGTCGTGGTGATGGTCGTGTTCTTGAGGCAGTGGCTTGGCCAAGCTGCCTTGTCTCCCCTAGAGGCCAAGTGATCTTGACGACTACTTTGACAGACCATCTAGGGCACCACGGCTCATGGTGGTGCCCGTGGTCTTCGGGGCAGTAGCTCCCTCAACTTTTCCCAACTCCATGAGCCTTCCCATGGCCTATGGTCATGACCACAAGCCGTGAAGTGGCTCGTGAAGAGGTGCCTTAGCTTGGCACCTTTCTATGGCTTACTGCCTAGCCAACCACGGGTGGCACCACAACTCATGGTGGCCACCACGGGTCATAAAGACCCTCCTGGTCTAGTAAGGCGGCAGCTAGGACTAGTTTTAGGTAGTCTAGGTTCCCAAACCATGGCCTACACCCAAAACCCTTAGCCCTTTCCCTTTCCCTTAACTCCTAGCGTTAACCCCCATGTTTAGGCTCTAGTTTAACCTATCATTTTTTGAGTCGTTACAGTATCCCCCACTTAGGAACATTCGTCCTCGAATTCCACTTTAAGGGAAAATGACTCAATACTAGCAGCCCATCATGCATGACACATCAATATAAATGTATAATCATAGGAGGAAACATCAACTCCACATCAATAAGGTCAATGCATTACAAGAATGTAGGAACTACTTCTACAAACTCATTAAGCACAATGACATTAACATTTCTCATTCCGTTGGAGGAATTTCCTTCTCCAACTCACATCATGCTCATTACAACATCATAAGGCAATTTATGCAACTCTTTTCAGAACACACATTTAAGCATGCTCAACAAGTCAACTCATGAAACATTAGGGCAACTTATCATACATGAATATCAACATGAGGAATAAAATCACGAAAGCTCATTTTCTCATTTAAACATGAATCTCATCAAAACATGCATGACATAAGGAGAATATGGAAACACATATTCACACATGACTCCAAAACATGAAACAAGCTACAAGGAACTCTTGGTCTCAAGCTTGAATAGGAACATAAAAAAATGACAAGGATATCAAAATTCACCACAACCTACTATTCAACATACCATCCCCCACTTAGGAGAAAACCCAACTAAGGCTAACATGAAAAACAACATAAGAACCTCAACAAGACATTCATGACCTTAAGGAACTATTACTTACCAGTGCTTTCATCCAGATTAGCTCCTTTGTCCTTGTTAGCTTGAAGAGCATAGAAATTGTTCCTCTTTGGAGCATCAAGATCCGGGCCACTAATAGAAGCTTGTTTGGCCTCCCTTCCTCTAGCCGTAAGAGTAGGACAATTTTTCACTTGGTGATCATTCTTTCCACACCATAGCACCCACTAGTACCGGCTAGGCATTTCCCAAAATGCTTTTTCCCACAATTGTGGCAAGTCGCTTTAGAAAATTGAGATCCACCACCTCTCTCTTGGTTCCCCTTAGGTTTGCTTGAAGAATCTTGGTTTGGACCTCTCTTCTTGAACCTAGGTTGACCTTGCTCATCGGGCCTAGACCTCTTCACCTCCCTATTCTTCCTTTTAAGCTTGGACTCCTCAATAGATTGAGCATATACCATAAGTCTAGAAATGTTCATGTCATCATGGAGCATCGCCGTATGATAGTCTTCCTTAACTAGGTTGGATATACCGGTAACAAACCTACTCATCCCATCTCTAGGGTTAGACACCAAAGATGGAGCATACTTAGACAATTGGGTAAACTTCAAGGAGTACTCTTGGCCATTCATGTTACCTTGCCTAAGGTTTATAAACTCTTTCACCTTAACCTCCCTCTTCCCACGGGGAAAGTACCTATCAAGGAAAGCCTTCCTAAACTCTTCCCATTCTATAGGACCCGCTCCTATAGGCCTATTGCTTTTCCATTGAGTGAACCAAATTTGGGCAACATCTTTCAATTGGTAAGCGGTAAGTTCCACTTTTTCAATAGAGGTCACTCCCATAGCATTAACAATCGTGTACACCTCATCCAAAAACTGTTAGGGATTC
This sequence comes from Solanum commersonii, assembly GCA_029007595.1. Classification (NCBI taxonomy): domain Eukaryota; kingdom Viridiplantae; phylum Streptophyta; class Magnoliopsida; order Solanales; family Solanaceae; genus Solanum; species Solanum commersonii. The sequence continues at coordinate 1,091,583 of JAJTWQ010000148.1, forward strand.
TCTCCCACCTTAGAACCTAGGAAAATCGGAGGATTCATCCTCACAATGTCTCTCAACCTAGAGGCCATAATACTCACCATAGGGTTCACATTAGCCTCAACACCCCTAGTGGCTTGAGCCGTCATAGTTTGAGCTTGGGTAGTTACGGCTTGAGCCATCATCAAAAGAGCTGACCTAGCCTCCTCATTAGTCATAGCTGGAATTTCAATGGAAACTTCATTGCCTTGAGGAACTTGGTCACCGTGAGGATCTTGGGGAGGAACTCCCTCATTCACAACTTCCTCTTCCACTCTCCTTGCGGGCATCCTTCTTGTATTAATATCCTATAAACACAAGAGAATGATTAAGAAAGGACAGTTATAGAACTAAACTCTAAGGCACGACTTCACGAATAATGAAAGAAGTGTAACTTCCTAACGTCCTATAGCCTCTCACTAATAGATGTGTCGCGACTCACACCAATGAACAAGACTATAATGACCCGTAAAACGAATAAGTGAAACTAGAGCCTAACTAGTGTGTCTATGAGTTTGGTCTGAGGTTTAAGGGTGTATAGTGTTGTCCCGAGCTATGGTTGAGGGGTTTAGGGTTTAATCGTCAAGGTACGACTCCCCAAGGACCACCCTAGAGATCCTTGAGGAGGACCCTTTGCCTAAACCCAAGGCTGCCCCAAAAAAGGGTTTGTTACCAAAAAATGTGGTGACCTACGGAGGGGGGCCACGCCCCGTAGGTCAAACCACGACTTATGGACTGTTCGGTGGATCAAGACCCTCAAAACCAAGCCACAGCCCCAAACCATGCTTGACCAGGACGAGGGTGTACTCCATACCACGGTCCATGGTTTGGTGCGTGGTTTGCCCTTTTGAAAGTTGCAATGGTTCTGCCAATGTAGGGGTGGTTTGGTAAATTCACCCTAAGTCTAATTTGGTTGGGGGATGATTTTAATTAGTTTATTAATGTATTTTAACGGTTTTAAAATTATTGAAACATATTTTGAACTTCATTATTTTAAAACCCAAAATACAACCTCCCTTCCCCTCCAAAAGTTCACCATTTTTCGGTGCGGAATTCATTTTATTGGTATGTGATAAATTCATGATACACTAAGATATTTTTGGTAGTGTGGTAGGTGAGGAATCCATGACTTTTTTGGTAGGTGTACCATTTTTTATTTAATTTTCTATCCCATATAGTTTTTTCTTTATCATATTTTCCATAGTTTGCATTATAATATTTTAAATTTTTTGGGTTTTTCATTCCTGATGTACTAGGTTTTTCATCCCTGTCTACGTCTCCTGTATTTACTTATAAATTCTTTGTATTATCTATGTTTTCTAAAAGTTTCGAATATGTTTCGCTTGTTTCCAAATATTGTTCATCTAGATCATCGTTATTTATTTCATCAATTCTTATTTCAGGTAGATTATCTTGGTTATTTTCTTATTTTTCTTCTAGTTCTTCTTCTAATTGAAATTTATCTTTAAATTTATTTATCTCATTTGCTAATTTTGTTTTTTGTGTTTTTCTTTTTGTTTAATTCCATACATTTCTTTTAATATTGCCAGTTCTTTTTCTAGTTCTATTATTTTAGTATCTTTTACTTCTTCTAATTGTTGTATTTCCTTTTTTGCTTGTTGTTTTATTTTTTCAATTTCCGTCTTTCTATCTATTTCTTCATTTTCTTTTGTAATTCTTATCATAGCAGTTAAACTTTCTAGTTTTACCGTTTCTTTTTCTAACATTAAACTTATATTGTCACCTATTTTCTTGTATCTTCTTCCTAGATTAGAAAATATTATCTTTATTTTTAATCCATCATAGTTTTCATATATTTTTTCGTCTACTGCGTATTCTTCCTTATTCATTTATAGATTGTGTTGAAGTTTATATTCTAAACTTTCTATAAATCTGTAGATATAAAATAGTTTTTCTCTGTGCTATTATAGATTTTTTACAAATTCCTGCAAATATATTACTGTTAAGTCTATTTTGTCTATGTCTTAATTCTTGTCTTTTTGCTATAATTATTTCAGTAAGTTTTTGTCTATATTCGTTATTCATTGTATCTTTAGATATTGAATATATTTTTATTTTATTTTAGATATATTATCTATTAATTGATCTAATTTATCGTTATCAATTTTTGTCATATTGAGTTATTTATATTTCGGATATAATTTGTTTAATTTTCTTCTTAATTTTCTTATCTTTCTACTAGTATGTTTCTTCTTATATTTCTTTTCATCCATAGCTCTGATACCATTTTTTGGTGCGGAATTTATTTTATTGGTAGGTGATAAATTCATGATACACTAAGATATTTTTGGTAGTGTGGTAGGTGAGGAATTCATGACTTTTTTGGTAGGTGTGCCATTTTTGGTAGGTGAGGAATCCCTTTTAAAGATTTTATTATAATATTCTTTTGCTAAGTGTCTTAATCTTGACATCTCTTTAATATTATTTATGATATATTCTAGATATAACATATCTTGGGTTCTTAGGTACATATATAAATTATTTTCCATTAATGTTCTAATAGTTTTATATTTTCCATAACTTCTGTCCAATATTGTAAATATTCGTAGTTCATTTTAATCTGAATTTATTTCTAAATCATATCATTCTATTCTTTCGAGGTCTAAATCATGTAGGTCTATTTCATACCATTATTGATTTAATATATTTTCTGATTCGTTATTAAAGATTTTTTCCCATATGATTCTTCTTAATTCAATTATCTTTATACCTTTAAGAACATATAAGATTAAAGTTTCATAGGTTTTTTATCATTTCATCATGCATGTATGTAGTCATGTTCGTTGTTATGCAGGGTTTTTTTTATTTTCAATTATTTCTTCCTATCATATTTATAATTGATTAACTTCATACTAGATCATTATGAACTAGATTATCTGTTTATTATGTTCTCCTGTCACTACTAGCATCGTACTTTAGCGGATACTTCCTTCTTATCAGCACCTCAACTTTGTTTACTCCCCTAAATGGTTTTCCTCGCCTACCGGTTTCAACATTAGGATGGTATAGTATAGAAGTTTTCTCCATGTTTCCAGTGTGCTAATAAACTAGAAATTATGATTCAAATAATTCTAATACATAATAACTAACATAAATTTATTCAATCATATATATGATATTCAGGAATATATGAAATTAGTTATGCATATTTTTTGAAAAATATACCTTTGCCTCTTGTTTATCCATGATATCTGAAGTTTGTTCCGCTATCTATTAAGTATGAATATCTTAGATATTTGAGAGTGTTTTTAGGAAATAGTTTTATTGAAGGCTTCAAGGTATGCTTCTTCAGTTACATTTACATTCCTTTATATAGAAAGGAATTTCTATCCTATGTCTACAGTAATGCACAATAATGCACGTACTATACTATTTATTTTTATAATTTTCTGCACTCATACTTATCTACACAATAATTTACAATAATGCACACCTACCCACTTTACACTTGTCCCTAAATAATGCTACCACACCTACCCTCTTTACACTCCCACTTTACACTTGTCACACCATACTTTAATAGACACATGCATACTACCCTACACTTTAATAAGACTAATAATTTACAATAATGTTCCTACTTTATACTACACTTTCTTACAATAAGACTAATAATTTACAATAATGTTCCTACTTTATACTATTTATTTTTGGATTTTTTGGCCAAATATGTCTTCTTTGTCTTATCTCTTTAGTTGTTGCTATCTTTATCTTCTTATATCTTTAGACTTTATTCTAGCTGGACATCTGGAATCACGTTGTCGTCTCCATTACATTTTGAACATAGATGATCAGGGTATTTGTGTCTTATTAGCTTGCAATATCTGGTTAATAGTTCTGGAAAAAAAATCCTACTTTGAGTGCTCTTGTCGTAGGTCTTTCTTCTGGTTTTAATAATGATAAAAGTCATCACTGGACTTCATCCATATCTGTTTTTCTTAGTTCTCTTGAATTTGAATATATCATTAATTGATCTCTAGAGTAGTAACTCCATATAGCATTTCCGTTCAAATAATTATTTGTTAACTCTTGTATAATAGTTGATATACCATTTATTCTTTTATTGGCATAAAAACTTGGTATCTCTATTTTTTGTATTTCTTCCCGTTATCCAATAGCTTCAGGTAGAATCATATATTTGGTTAGTCCTATTTTAATAACTTGAATTGGGGGTTTTATCTCTTCGTATAATATCTCCACTGGTGCTGTATAAAACTTTACATAAAATAAATTTCCCTTGGTAACTCTTTTATATGTAATAAACGCCTTGTGTAGTTCTAGCATTCCACTTATTTCTTCTCGATCGTTTGTGTATACGGTATTTAATAGTTCATAATTGTAACATGTCCTTACTAAATTGGCGTTAGTTTTTGGCTGTGCGATTAGCTTGTTATAACCTTGTAATTTTTGGGTTAGGTAGTCTTGACTTGGTTCTTTGGTTGTAGTGGATCTAGGATTACGGTTTAAATAGGTTTGAATTTTGTATATATTTTTAGTAGATGTTCTCGTGACATGGTTATATAATATTTTTCTCATTTTGTAGGCTATTTGCATAGGTAGAGGTTTGTGGTTCCATAGTCAATATGTTTCTTGGCATTTTTGGAGTAAATGGTTTTTCAAATAGCTGGTTTAAGTTTGTATTCTTATGCTGTTTTTCACTAACTTGTTTACTTGTACCTTCAGCTGTATTTAAACAAATATTATGGGTTTTAAGGTGTTTAGCAACGTCACCTTTTAGCTCTGGATTTTTAAAGTATTCCGATTGACTTAGCTCCGCATTTTTACAGTCATGTTGCTAACCTGTATTAGCTTTAGAATTCAGATTATCTTCATTACTCTTTAGTTTTTCTATCTCATTGTCCATTCTGTCCACTTTTATACAAAGTGTAGTAATGGCTTTGAGTATATCTTCAATTGTATTTTCTTTCTCAGTCTGAGTAGCTTTGTCTTGATAAGTAATCTGCAATAACATTCTTATCAGTTTTTATTACTTCAATAGTAAATGTAAAATTTAATATATTTAATATCAATCTTCTCATTTCTTTTGTAGTTACTGAACCTTGTATTTTTCTTGTTAGCATCCATTTTACTTATGTGTTATCTGTCCTTATAATAAATTTGTTATATACAATATCTGGTTCAAATGATAGTAAACATTTATACACTGCATATAATTCTTTTCTATTTATTTCTCATTTTATTTCCATATTATTAAATGTTCCCGAATAATATCTGCAATGATGTTCCTAAAGTGATATTTTTATCTCCTTGATATACTTTAAACTTTATTATTATTGGTACTCCTCCAATGATTATTTCCTTTTCTATAGTTTCTTCGGTATATATTAATGTCTTTGGTAGTTCCGGGCATAATTGTTCAGTAATAATTATCTCATCTTCTGTTACTAATTCTCTTGTAATATAGTTTTCTTCTTGTCCTATATTTATTAATATTAGATATTTTCGGTGTTCCATTACTCCCGTTGTATAGTAATGATATTGTTTTATTTCTTCTTCCATTGATTTTTGTGGAGTTTTATCTATTCTTCTTGAGGTACTAATTTTTGATAATATTTGGGGTATTTCATAATTTATTCTCTTTTATGTGCTTAATCTTTCTTTTACTATTTCTAAATTTTTTTCTATATCAATCTCATTATAACTATAATCATTATTATCTATGACTGTATCTATCCTTTCAAAAGTATCTTCTATTTTTATTATTTTATTTTATTTTTTGCTGTTATTTTATGTTTTGTTGTTAAAACATATAAGTTTTTACATCTAGCTGTAAATAATTTACTTCTTGAGGCTAGTTTTATCCCTGACATTTTCCAATATAATACTAGTGATTTATCTATATTTCTGTCATTTATTGCTACTGAGTAGTTAGCACTTATTATAAATTTAAATTTTTGGTATATGAGGTTACCTTTTACTGCACTTATTATACTTTTTTCTATAGGTTGTATGATCCTATCATCTGCTAAGTATATTTCTATGGGTGTATCTATTCCTTCTCTAAAATATGTTTTTAGTAATATTTTCGTTCCTCCTAAATGTACATATTTAATTGGATTTTTAGCCTTAATATCTTGTATTTCTTTATCGATTATTTGTTTGTTTATTATTGGTATTTTAGCCTTTCCTTTGGTGTATTTGCAATCTATGATATATTCTCTTTGACTTACTACATAATATTCTTCTTTTTGTCGTTTAAACCAGTTTCTTATTGTTGGTATTTCGAATATTTTTTCTACGCTTAGGTCTAATTCTTTTCCTTTTATTTGTTCAAATATATTATTATCAAATATTATTTTTTGCTATGAAGATTCTTCATTTTGGTATTCTTCTTTAGGTATTATTTGTATATCTTTTTCAGTCATTCGTTATATTATAGAATTCATTGTCTGATCCAACTTCTATATCGTTATTCATTTCATTTTTTGATGTTTTGTATATGTTGTCTTCACTTTCTAATTCATAATCTATGTACTCTATCTGCGTATACTTGTCATCGTTTATTATTATTGCTGATATTTATTTTTTCTTTGGATTTTTAGATAATTTACAATCTCTAGCTATATGTCCTAATTTTCCACAATTATAACACGTACATTCCGTTAGTTTTCTTTTTGGTCTATATGGTCTTTTGATTTTGTAGTTTTCTACATAGTATCTTCTTCTTGGTTTTTTATATTTATATTTTGATCTATATTTTTTTGTTATATCTCTTTTTATAGTATTTGTCCGTACAACCAAATTGGGGTGCTGTTTTATTTTTGCAACATGCTAAGTTTTTCACTAATAATTTTTCCATCTTTATTTCTTCTTTATGTTTTTCACATAGTTCTATAAACCATCGTTGTAAGAATTTCATTCTAGCTCCTAAGGTATCTGTTAATCCTGCTTCATTCCAACTTTTTATTACTTTTGAATTATAAGGTTCTGGTAATTTTGTAAAATATAATTTTCTTATTTCTTTACTCTCTTGTATGCTATATGTTCCTTTATAATAGTATTATCTAAATACACATGTATATTCAACTATATAACACATATTACATATTGCTAATTTTGTCATTAGATTTCGATTTATGATTTTTTCTCTATTTTGTTCTTCTACTTCTATTGTCATACTACTAAATTCATTTATTATAGCTACTTCGTACTTATATAATATTTTCATAGTTGTAGTAGCTAATTCACCATTAGATTTTTTTATTACTTCTTAGAGTTTTTAAACTTTCATCTGATAAATTTTGTAACCATAATTTTACTGTTACTATAAGTGTTCTTTCTATATATCATGGTGTTTCTATCATTCCTATTTTGTTATATATTAATTGTTTTGATATATATCTCATCCATAATTGGATTGTTTTATTTATATCTGCTACACAGTCTAAATCTAAAAAATCATGTTGTTCAGAACTAAATACAAAAGGTGTAGACACCTAATTCTCACCTCGATGAGATACGTAGGCAACCTTCCTCCAATTCGGTGATCCTTATTTAATTTTTTTAAAAAGAAGACGTTCTTAATCCTTTTAATAAAAAAAATTGTCTATGCTTTCTAAAAATCGGATTTTTATCATTCTTCTAAACATAAACAAAACAAAAGTTTTATACTTCATACATCAAAATCTCCTAAACTATGTTTGACTTGATTCTTGCTTTGACAAGATACGTAGGCAGCCTTATTTTGAGGTTCGGTCCAATTGAAAAAAAAATAGAAAGTCCTCATCACAAAAACTGGGGCAAACACAAAAAGAATTACTATTCAAAATTCGAATAAAAATATTTCTCTTGAAAAGAGACCCTTCATTTGCAACAGCTGCAACATAGGGCTAGTCACATGAACAATGCGTTGCCCATAGTTGGAGGCAATCAGATAGCATCTGCATTTTCCAACTGATCTTCATTGACATCATGTAAATTACCGATGTCATCGTTGTTCCCAAGCTGGCTGGCATTGCTCCCATTAACACTCATATCTTCACCTGCTTAAGAGTAGCCAACAAAGAACACAAATAATTCATTCAACTACATCAAAATCAGTTCACAACTAAACTTTAATAAAAGAATTATAAACATCACTCCCCGACAGCAGCACCATTTTCGATAACGCTGAACTACAGTTCATTCGATTCTAAGTGTAGGCAGTCGCTAACAAGTATAAACCCTAACTAAGAGCTGGGGTCAATCCCACAGGGAGCGATACGGTAAAGAATTCGATTATGAAGTAAAGTGGTGTTGTAATTGTTTGTAGATGTAGATATTTTTGCAACAATAAAGTAAATGAAAAGGTGTTGAAAATTAATGTCAAATGGTGGGATTTATGTAAACAATTAACAACTACAAATAACCGGGAGTAAACAAGTAGAGAAGGTTTCTTGGGAGTGTGACAAATTGAATGTCAATTTTGCAAAATGGATGATTATTATGTAAAAAAAGTCGTTGAACCTCAGTGGGTAGGCTAGGATTTAGGTGCAATAGACATTTTTCAATCAACTATCACGAAGTAAGCGAGTTTTTTTTAACCTAGACAAGCACAATACATATTAACAACTCAATACCTTAATCAATCTGCTTTTTCAAGCTAGATTTGTAGGATCGTATTCAGACCCACTTTCCCAAGCTAAATACATAACAACACAATCACTACAATCATCAACTAAGAGTTTTAACTCTAACACTTCTTTCTCAAGCAAGCTTAGAGTACTAAACTAGAATAACATTTGCAACTACAATTCATCAATTAAAACACAAACTATTAATTGAATCCATTTCGAATCAATAATAAAATTAGTAAATATTAACACCGATAAGCTAATTGAAAAATTCAACTAGATAATCACACCCCCAAGAATGGGAGTTTTGGTCACACACAATAAAGATTAATAAATCATTACCAACTATATTTTCCATCAGGTTTGGCAACAATGCACAAGTCTCCAAATGCTCAAATTGAAGCTAAAAATCAAAGAAACCCTAAATCTCTACTCAAAAAGTGTAAAAAAACAATGTTTAGAATGTTGAAGATCAAAAACCCAGAACTGGATAATGTGGGAACTCCCTTTCTCCTTTTAAAAAGAGTATTGATTACATTCCCAGAATTTCAGCAACAGAGTCGCAGCGAAGTAAGTTGGGATTCTCCAACCTGGTCGGCGATATGTCGAGTGTTCCTTTCAATCGCCTTCTTTGCTTGGCCTTTCACCATCTCTTTTCTGTAACTTTAGGCGATCGAGATCGAGATCGCCGATCCATTTGCATTTTTCGGGGGTGCGGAATTAGTAGTTGAGGAATTCATATTTTTGGTAGTGTGGTAGGTGGTAGTGTGGTAGGTGAGGAATTTATCTTAAAGATTTTATTATAATATTCTTTTTTCAAGGGTCTTAATCTTGATACCTCTTTAATAATATTTATGATATATTCTAGATATAACATATCTTGGGTTCTTAGGTACATATATAAATTTTCTTCCATTAATTGTTCTAATAGTTTTATATCTTCCATAGATTCTGTCCAATATTGTAAATATTCGTAGTTCATTTTAGTTTGAATTTATTTCTAAATCATACCATTCTATTCTTTCGAGGTCTAAATCATGTAGGTCTATTTCATACCATTGTTGGTTTAATATATCTTCTGATCCGTTATCATTAAATATTTTTCCCATATTATTCTTCTTAATTCAATTATTTCTATTTCTTTAAGTATATATAAGATTAGAGTTTCATAGTTCTTTATCATTTCATCATGAATGTATGTAGTCATGTTCGTTGTTTATGTAGGTTTTTTATTCTTCTTAATTTAATTATTTCTATATCTTTAAGTATATGCATGTATGTAGACATGTATATATATGATATTCAGGAATATATGAAATTAGTTCTGCATATTTGTTGAACAATATACCTTTGCCTCTTGCTTATCCATGATATCTGAAGTTTGTTCCATTATCTATTAAGTATGAATATCTTAAATATTTGAGAGTGTTTTTAGGAAATTGTTTTATTGAAGGCTTCAAGGCCTGCTCCTTAAGTTACATGTACATTCCTTTATATAGAAAGGAATCTCTATCCTATGTCTACAGTAATGCACAATAATGCACGTACTATACTACTTACTGCACAATAATGCACTACCACTTACTTTACAATAATGCATACCTAACACTTGTCCTATTAATAATGCACACCACTTACCACACTTTACACTTGTCCATACTATTTTAATAATGCACATCTATCATTTAATATGCACATACTTTAATAATGTATACTACCCTACACTTGTTGACTAATTTACATGATGTATCCTACTTTATACTATTTACTTTTGGCTTTTTTGGCCAAATATTTCTTCTTTGTCTTATCTCTTTAGTTGTCTCTATCTTCTTTATCTTCTTATCTCTTTAGACTTTATTCTAGCTGGACATCTGGAATCACGTTGTCTTCTTCATTACATTTTGAACATAGATGATCAGGGTATTTGTGTCCAATTAGCTTGCAATATCTGGTTAATAGTTCTGGCGAAATAAATCCTGCTTTGAGTGCTCTTGTCGTAGGTCTTTCTTCTGGTTTTAATAATGATAAAATCTATCACTGGACTTCATCCATGTCTCTTCTTCTTAGTTCTCTCGAATTTGAATATATCATTAACTGATCTCTAGAGTAGTAACTTCATATAGCATTTCTGTTCAAATAATTATTTGCTAACTCTTGTATAATAGTTGATATACCAATTATTTTTTTATTGGCATAAAAACTTGGTATCTCTATTTTTTGTATTTCTTCCTATTGTCCAATATCTTCAAGTATAATCATATCTTTGGTTAGTCCTATTTTAATAACTTGAATTGAGGGTTTTATCTCTTCGTATAATATCTCCGTTGGTGCTGTATAAAACTTTACATAAAATAAATTTCCCTTGGTAATTCTTCTATATGTGATGAATGTCTTGTGTAGTTCTGGTATTCCACTTATTTCTTCTCCGTCGTATGTGTATACGATATTTAATAGTCCATAATTGTAACATGTCCTTACTAAATTGGAGTTAATTTTTGGCTATGTGATTAACTTGTTATAACCTTGTAATTTTTGGGTTAGGTAGTCTTGACTTGGTTCTTTGGTTGTAGTGAATCTAGGATTACGGTTTAAATAGGTTTCGATTTTGTATATATTTTCAATAGATGTTCTCGTGACATGGTTATATAATTTTTTCTCATTTTGTAGGCTATTTGCATAAGTAGAGGTATGTGGTTCTATGGTTAAAGGTTTTTTGTTTTTTGTGTAAATGGCTTTTCAAATAACTGATTTAAATTTGCATTTCGTTGTTTTTCAATAACTGGTCTTCTTGTACCTGCAGCTATATTTAGACAATCATTATGGGCTTTAAGGTGTTTCCCAACGTCGCCTCTTAGCTCTGGATTTTTAAAGTCTTCCGATTGACTTAGCTCCGTATTTTTATAATCATGTTCCTGACTTGTACTAGCTTTAGACTTCAGATTATCTTCATTAGTCTTTACCTTTTGTATCTCATTGTCCATACTGTCCACTTTTATACAAAGTGTAGTAATGGCTTTGAGTATATCTTCAATTGTATTTTCTTTCTCAGTCTGAGTAGCTTTGTCTTGATAAGTAATCTGCAATAACATTCTTATCAGTTTTTATTACTTCAATAGTAAATGTAAAATTTAATATATTTAATACCAATCTTCTCATTTCTTTTGTAGTTACTGAATCCTGTATTTTTCTTGTTAGCCACCATTTTACTTGTGTGTTATATGTCCTTATAATAAATTTGTTATATACAATATATAGTTCAAATGATAGTAAGCATTTATACACTGAGTATAATTCTTTCCTATTTATTTCCCATTTTATTTCCATATTAGTAAATGTTCCTAAATAATATCTACAATGATGTTCTATTTTTTATTCATCATACCTATATTTTAAGACTCCTCCATAACTTTTTTCACTAGCGTCTGATTCTACTATATAAGTAAATTTTTTGTTTTCATTCGGAAAATATAGTTTAGGTAGGTTCTTACATAATAATTTTACTTTTTGTATTTGTGTATGGTCTTTTTTATCAAACTGATATTCTACATCTTTCTTTAATTTTTGATGTAATGATTTTAAATTCTCTGCTAATTTTGGTATGCATTCTCTTACTTGATTTACTAGTCCTAAGAATGATTGTAATTTCTTTTTTGTATCTAACTGTTCATTTGAGTTAATTATTTTTTGTACTATATGCGTTTGCATTTTTATTCCATTTTTATCTATCTGTATTCCTGGGAATTCTATTTGACTTTTCATTATATCTGCTTTCTTTTTACTTAGGCTTATGCCTGAATATTCTATAATATGTATGAATTTTTCTAATAATCTTATGTGTTCATCTTGGGTTTTAGAATATAGTAATATATCATCAATATATACTACACAATTTTCTAGTTGTTTAAAGTAGTTATCCATAAAGTGTTGATATCTACCTGGTGCATTTTTATATCCAAATGGTAATACATTCCATTCATAAAATCCTTGTGGTACTGTAAATATTGTAAGTTTTTTAGATTCTTCTTCTAACTTTAAGTGGTAAAATTCTGATTTGCAGTCAAATTTACTAAAGTAATTATATCCTTGTATTTGTCTTATTTTTAATATTTTATTTGGTATTGGGTAATTATATGTTTTAGTTTTTGCATTTAAATTTCTATAATCAATAATCATTCTACTTTTTCCTCATTTTTGTTCACTATGTTTATTTACTATAAATGTTGGGCTTGTATGCTTGCTATTGCTTCCTTGTATATACCATTTTTCTAGTAGTTCACTTATATGTATCTTAAATTCTGTTAAATCATTAAAATTATATTTTAATGATTTTTGGGTTATTATACTTTTATTATCAATTAGCTCAATTTTTACTTTTGTTTTATGTTTCTCCCATCCTTGTAAGAGATCTTCACTATATAATAATTCTAACTAATCTTGAATTATTTTTACTTTATCTATAGAGAATATAATTAATTCTATTTTAGGGTCTTCTTCTTTTATATTTTCTAATTTTTGTGTAATTTTTTCACTTTCTTTTATCCATTCTGTTATTTTTCGTTTTTTGTTATTTACTCTTTTTGCTCCTATTTTTTGTTTACATGGTGTTGTAAACCACCAGTATGTTTTTGTTATTATATGTGGGTATAATTTTTCTAAAAATGGCATTCCTAATAACATATCTTTTGTTGTAAGCTCGAAGTTATACATTTCTTCTATAGTTAATATATTATCCCATATTTGTATTTTTATATTTTGGCCTTATATGTGATCATGATTCCTTCATTATTAAATCTTGTTACTACTATCGGTGTTTTTAATTTTTCCTATTTTTCTTCTGGTAAACAGTTGTATTTACATATATTAGCTTCTGCTCATGTATCTATCATTGGTGTATAATATCTGTTGTAATATCCCTCTATTATTATCTTTGCAAGTATATTCATTGGTGTATAATATTTGTTATAATATTCCTCTATTATTATCTTTGCAAGTATATATATTTTCATATTTTTATCATATTAAAGTTCTTTTTATTCTTACTTTTTTATTTTCATAATTTATTGTCAACTGTTTGTCTTCTAGATTATATGGTTTTACTTGTTCTAGCCATTTTATTCCTAAAGTGATATTTTTATCTCCTTGATATATTTTAAACTTTATTACTATTGGTAATCCTCCAATGATTATTTCCTTTTCTATAGTTTCTTCGGTATATATTAATGTTTTTGGTAATTCAGGGCATGATTGTTCAGTAGTTATTATTTCATCTTTTGTTACTAATTCTCTTGTAATATAGTTTTCTTCTTATCCTGTATTTATTAATATTAAGTATTTTCGTTATTCCATTACTCCTGTTATGTAGTAATGATATGGTTCTATTTCTTCTTCTATTAATTTTTGTGGAGTTTTATCTATTCTTCTTGAGGTACTCATTTTTGATGATATTTGGGGTATTTCATAGTTTATTCTTTTTTATGTGCTTAATCTTTCTTTTACTATTTCTAAATCTTCTTCTATATCAATCTCATTATAACTATAATCATTATTATCTATGACTGTAACTATCCTTTCAAAAGGATCTTCTATTTTTATTTATTTTATTTTATTTTTTTGCTGTTATTTTATGTTTTGTTGTTAAAACATATAAGTTTTTACATCTAGCTGTAAATATTTTACTTCTTGGGGTTAGTTCTATCCCTGACATTTTCCAATATAATACTAGTGATTTATCTATGTTTCTGTCATTTATTGCTACTGAGTAGTTAACACTTATTATAAATTTAAATTTTTGGTATATGAGGTTACCTTTTACTGCACTTATTATACTTTTTTCTATGAGTTGTATAATTCTATCATCCGCTAAGTATATTTCTATGGGTGTATCGATTCCTTCTCTAAAACATGCTTTTATTAGTATTTCTGTTCCTCCTAAATGTACATATTTAATTGGATTTTTAGCCTTAATATCTTGTATTTCTTTATTTATTATTCGTTTGTTTATTATTGGTATTTTAGCCTTTCCTTTGATGTATTTGCAATCTATGATATGTTTTTTTTGGCTTATTACATAATATTCTTCTTTTTGTCGTTTAAACCAATTTCTCATTGTTGGTATTTCGAATATTTTTTCTATGCTTAGGTCTAATTCTTTTCCTTTTATTTGTTCAAATATATTATTATCAAATATTATTTTTTGTTCTGCCGATTCTTCATCTTGATATTTTTCTTTAGTTATTATTTGTATATCTGTTTCAGTCATTGATATAGTATTCATTATCTGATTCTATTACTGAATTGTTTTCCATTTCGTTTGTTTCATTTTCTAATAATTCAAATATACTATCTTCACTTTCTAATTCATAATCTATGTACTCTATCTGCGTATATTTTTCATCGTTTATTATTATTTTTTATATTTGTTTTTTCTTTGGATTTTTAGGTAATTTGCAATCTTAGCTATGTGTCCTAATTTTCCACAATTATAACAAGTACATTCCGTCAATTTTGTTTTTGGTCTATATGGTCTTTTGGTTTTGTAGTTTTTTACGTAGTAGTTTCTCCTTGGTCTTTTATACTTATATTTTGATCTATATCTTTTATAATTTCTTTTTTTATTTTTATAATACCTATCCGTACAACAAAATTGGGGTGTTGTTTTATTTTTGCAACATGCTAGGTTTTTTAGTAATATCTTTTCTATTTTTATTTCTTCTTTATGTTTTTTCACACAGTTCTATAAACTATCGTTGTAAAAATTTCATTCTAGCTCCTAAGGTATCTGTTAATCCTGCTTCATTCCAACTTTTTATTACTTTTGAATTAAAAGGTTCTGGTAATTTTGTAAAATATAATTTTCATATTTCTTTACTTTCTTTTGTGCTATATGTTCCTTTATAATAGTAATCTCTAAATGCACATGTATATTCATCTATATAACACATGTTACATATTGCTAATTTTGTCATTAGATCCCGGTTTATGATTTTTTCTTTATTTTGTTCTTCTACTTCTATTGTCATACTACTAAATTCATTTATTATAGCTACTTCGTTGGTGTGCATTATTTATTTAATCTTTTATCCCATATAGTTTTTTCTTTATCATATTGTCCATAGTTTGCATTATAATATTTTAAATTTTTTGGGTTTTTTATTCCTGATGTACTAGGTTTTTCATCCATGTCTACGTCTCCTGTATTTACTTCTAAATTCTTTGTATTATCTATGTTTGCTAGAAGTTCCGTATATATTTTGCTTGTTTTTGAATGTTGTTCATCTAGATCATTGTTGTTTATTTCATCAATTCTTATTTCAGGTAGATTATCTTGGTTATTTTCTTCTTTTTCTTCTAGTTCTTCTTCTAATTGCAATTTTTCTTTAAATTTAGTTATCTCATTTGCTAATTTTGTTGTTTGTTCTTTTTCTTTTTGTTTAATTCCATACATTTCTTTTAATAGTGTCAGTTCTTTTTCTAGTTCTATTATTTTAGTATTTTTTTACTTCTCCTAATTGTTGTACTTCCTTTTTTGCTTGTTGTTTTATTTTTTCAATTTCCGTTTTTCTATCTACTTCTTTATTTTCTTTTGTTATTCTTATTATAGCAGTTAAACTATCTTCTAATTTTGCCGTTTCTTTTTCTAACATTAAACTTAGATTGTCACCTATTTTCTTATATCTTCTTCCTAGATTAGAAAATATTATGTTTATTTTTAATCCGTCATAGTTTTCATATGTTTTTTCATTTATTGTGTATTCTTCTTTATTCATTTATAAATTGTGTTGTAGTTTATATTTTAAGTTTTCTATTTGTATTTGTAGATATAAAATAGTTTTTCTCTGTGCTACTATAGATATTTTACAAATTCCTGTAAATACATTACTGTTAAGTCTATTTTGCCTATGTCTCAGTTCTTGTCTTTTTGCTATAATTATTTCAGTAAGTTTTTGTCTATATTCATTATCCTCATTATTCAATGTATCTTTAAATATTGAATATATTTATATTCTATTTTAGATATATTATCTATTAATTGATCTAATTTATCGTTATCAGTTTTTGTGATATTGAGTTGTTTATATTCTGGATATAATTTGTTTAATTTTCTTCTTATTTTTCTTAACTTTCTACTAGTATGTCTCTTCTTATATTTCATTTTCTTTTCATCCATAGCTCTAATACCATTTTTCGGGGGTGTGAAATTGGTAGTTGAGGAATTCATATTTTTGGTAGTATGGTAGGTGGTAGTGTGGTAGGCGAGGAAAGCCATTTAGGGGAGTAAACAAAGTTGAGGCGCTGATAAGAAGGAAGTATCCGCTAAAGTACGATGCTAGTAGTGACAAGAGAACATGATAAACAGATAATCTAGTTCATAATGATCTAATATGAATTTAATCAATTATGAATATGATAGAAAGGAATAATTGAAAATAAAAAACCTGCATAAACAACGAACATGACTACATACATGCATGATGAAATGATAAAGAATTATGAAACTCTAATCTTATATATACTTAAAGATATAGAAATAATTGAATTAAGAAGAATAATATGGGGAAAAATATTTAATGATAACTGATCAGAAGATATATTAAACCAACAATCGTATGAAATAGACCTACATGATTTAGACCTCGAAAGAATAGAATGGTATGATTCAGAAATAAATTCAGACTAAAATGAACTACAAATATTTACACTAAAATGAACTACAAATATTTACAATATTGGACAGAATCTATGGAAGATATAAAACTATTAGAACAATTAATGGAAGAAAAATTATATATGTACCTAAGAACCCAAAATATGTTATATCTAGAATATATCATAAATAATATTAAAGAGATATCAAGATTAAGACCCTTGAAAAAAGAATATTACTCCCTCCGTTTCACAAAGAATGACCTCCTTTTCTTTTTAGTCAGTTTCAAAAAAATGACCTCTTTCCTTTTTTGGTAACATTTTACTTTTTGCTTTCCATGTGACATGTTTAAGACCACAAGATTAAGGGCAATTTTGTACATTTGACATAACTTTAATTTAGGACCACAAGATTCAAAAGTCTTCTTTAATTTCTTAAACTTTGTGCCAAGTCAAACCAGACCAATCTTTTTTAAACGGAGGGAGTATAATAAAATATTTAAGATAAATTCCTCACCTACCACACTACCAAAAATATGAATTCCTCAACTACCAATTCCGCACCTCTGAAAAATGGTTCTTATCCATGGGCTGGCCTGCT
Source organism: Solanum commersonii (assembly GCA_029007595.1). Lineage (NCBI taxonomy): Eukaryota > Viridiplantae > Streptophyta > Magnoliopsida > Solanales > Solanaceae > Solanum > Solanum commersonii. Next base: position 1,109,436 of record JAJTWQ010000148.1, read on the forward strand.
AGAACTTTGGGAGAGCTGAAGGTCCACTCAGCGAGTAGCTGAGTGGCTTTGGCGAGGGCCAACCTTGCTTTTCTTCAGCTTTTTCGCTTCTATTTGCATTGTAATGTCCTTATCTTGCTCTTTTGCCTTCATTGCTGCAAATTAACATTTTAGCATCAGTTATGACGATAAAATAGGCATGGAGGATACTAATTCCTTAAAATATTAAGCCCTAAATGAGTCGAAATCCTTGACTCATCAGGTTGCAGATACTATCCTGTTTTAGTTTAGCAATGATCATCCTCCATCCTGAAAAGAGTGGTACAATCCGGAATCAACTCACCTGATCCTCTATGTGAATTCCAAGATCAGTGTTCTTACTATTTTATAAATAATATGTACATATTTGAAAACTAAATATTCGTTACTGCTTATCTCAATTATTATGGTAAAAAAAACTCTAACCAAGTGATTTTAACACATCCTAGTCAAAGAAAGAATCAATTTCACTTCACAAATAGTAATGGTATTATACAACATGGGCAGACAAAGTATAATATAATGTAAAGAAGGTTTATATGTTCTAGAAAAATATAGAGGGTGTAAAGAATGAACTCTTCGTTCAGTATTAACAACACATCAAATACTAACTCAAAGGAAATTAGATTCAGAGAAAGATGAGAAAAATGAGCTACAAATTTACAACTTTTACTTAATGTGCTTGATCATATTATTAATGTCATGATAACCACAAAAGTGTAAACAAAGTTTGTTGAGAAAAGAAATATCATTTATTTTAGAAAGAAACAGGTGTTCTAGCTAATTGATGTCCAATTTTCTAAACACTCTGTACGGAAGACATGAATATTTACATTTTGTTATAGTCCCAACAAATTTCTTATACTTCCATTGTCACTAATTACTTGTTCACTTTTGAATTGACACACATATTAAGAAAATAATTATTGAATTGGATAAATTAAAAAAATTAGAATTTTCAAGAAGTTCTACATTTTTCAAAGTAAGTAATTAAGGTATAATAGGTAAAAAAAATTATCCTTTCTAGATTTGTAGAAATAGACGAGTAATTAGGGACAACTAAAAAAGAAAAAGTGGACAAGTAATTAAGGACAAAGAGAGCAGTAGTTTATTATCTAATTGTGGCTCAAATCAAAACTCTTATAGTATGTTTGTGATTCAAAAATGTTTTAATATGCATTTTGTTACAATTAAAGTTATTTATATTTTATTAGTTTAACGTTTGGCTTTCTTTTTTTTTTTGTTTGGAATTTACCAATTTTAGTCCTTCGACTGAAGTAATTTATTTCAGTTACTTTTGAATTATTGACACACCCTTAATTACCAAAAAGAAGGATGAAAATATTTGTCAGTTTAAACACGATCAAAACAATGTTTAGTAGTAATTACTTAAATAAATCCTTTACTTTATACCTTAAAAATCCTGTTATTCATATTTTATCAACTTACACTTAAATTATGGATAATTTTAGATGTCACATTTAGAAGCTTGACCTGTGTATTTCATGGTCATGCCTGCTTGTATGGTAATTGGTTAATTTATGATGAAAATATCAGTTGTTTGTTTCATGATTCAATTTTTGTCACTTTGTTTGTACGGCTACAAAGGCTTGATTGTTTAAGATTCAACTTATCGTATTGTAGGCTTTTTAGGTTCAAATTTGTGTGCAACATTATTATTTTTTTATAGTTCCTAAAATTAAGAAGGGTTGTTATTATCAATATAATTTCGGTCCACAACACCAATCCATCTAACAACTATTTTATTCATTTTATTTGCGATTTTAAATATTATTATTTTTCAACCTTATGTGTTTACTTTTCAAAATATAACATAGAAAAGCCGTGACGCCCCAAGCCCCTGCCTAGAAATTCTCTGATTTTTTCTGCTTCGTTTTTCAACTCTAAACCATTTAAATTCAATTGGTTCTTTCCCCAAACACTTAGAATCAACTATATCATCAATATATGTAAGATTCTACTCGAAAACACACCTAATCTCATGAATCAAACCCAATAAAACTTCAACAACAAGAAACAACAAGAACATAAACGAATTTCATCAAGAACTCATAATCTTCTCTTTCAAAAACACAATTACGCTGAATCGAATCATGTTTGGCGCGTGGGTGAACTAACTCAATGTTATGTGATCTCACATACCTTGTAGGATTGAATCCTTGGCGAAATCCACAACCAAAATTGTACGATCTTGACGAATCTTGACGTTTCTTCTCCTTTCTCCTCTTTTCTCTTTTTTCCAAGCCCTAGCATGTATTTTCAATTGTTTAAACTGATCTAATTCTGATTAGACCCCAATTAAACTCCCAAAAACGAAATAAGATAATTGGGTAAGGAAAAGAGCAAACTGCCCTTCCAAAATCCGGTTTTGACTTTCCATATCTAGACAACCCAACTTCAAATGGATATATCTCACTCATACAAACTTGGAATTGAGCAAACTTGGCGGCGTTAGAAAGATAATTCCAAGATTTTCCCTATTTGGTTTATTCTTTCCTTAGAAGAAAAGTTTGGAGATCTATAAAAATTGAAGATCCCTATTATCATAGCATAACACAATAGAATCCACAATGTAGTCGCTTAGAAAGTATTGTTTTCTCTCAACAATTTTAATGTTTTTTATTAGTTTTTAAAATGTATGTTAGTTGGCCAAACTCCATATAATAATATTTTGATTTTTAGTATAAGTTTGTCATCTGATTGATCAAACATATGATATGCAATTGTAAGATTCTGCATGACGTCATAATCACCTTTTGAAACCAACAAGTGGTATCAGAGCACATGGTTCAATGATCCAATGAAACGAGGTTGAAGACATGTTCAACGCGGTGTCAAATCAATTTGCAACAAATTTGATTATAATGAAGATTTTTGTGCTACTACATGTGGAGAAAATTTTCAAATATATTTTCAACAATCCTGCTACTCTATCCTTAAAAACAAAATCAATTTTCAACCCCTACAAACTTTAATGCTCGGGCTTCATTTTTAACTCATGTATCTTTACTTTTAACGCATGAGTTCCACTTTTAACTCATGCATCCTACTTTTAACGCATGAGCTCCAGTTTCAACTCATGCATATTATTTTTAACACATGAGCTCCACTTTCAACCCTGCACATAACTTTTAACATAGGGCTCTAGTTTTAACACATATCAATTTTTAAATCATGGTAAGCAATAGTGATACATGAAGATTTTGTGAAGAACACAATTATAAAGCATATGAAGAAGGCAGATCAAGTTTTTTCAAGAAAATCCAGGCAAAACGGCAGATTTGTTTAGGTTTTGCCTTATTTTTCTTACCTTATTTGAAGTTTATTTTTTCCTAAAAGAAAAGAAAAAATATTACCATAAATGTTTTAACTTTTTCTGAAATGAAAATATAATTTTCTTCCATATTTTGTTTGTTCTTTCCTTAGAAGAAAAGTTTGGAGATCTATAAATTGAAGAACCCTATTATCATAGCATAACACAACATAATCCACAATATATTTGCTTAAAAAGTTTTATTTATGGAGAGATTTTCTTTCAACAATTTTAATGTTTTTTAATTAGTTTTTAATATGTAGGCCAATTGGATAAATTTCATATAATAATATTTTGATTTTTAGTATAAGTTTTTGTCATCTGATTGATCAAACATATGATATGCAATTGTAAGATTCCGCATGACGCCCTAATCACCTTCATAACCCAACACCAGGTTCTATTAGTTCCTTCCCACCAGAGGGGTCACATGACATGACATGAAGGATACATGAATATAACCAAGGGTAGTCACTCTTAGAGAAAGGCAACAGAGCATGAGGTACGTTGCAAGTAGCGTGCTTCTTGAAGAGCTGAGACTGAAGAAATTAGCTCCCACTCAAAATCCTTATGACAAGCTCTATGGATATATAACAAAAGAGAAATTGGGTTGTTCAAGAGGCAACCAGAACTTGCACCGAGCAGTGTTGACATAGAGTTCACTTTTTGGACAAGTCTTTATTTGGGGGTATATTATGCTGGAAAGGATAGTTAAAACATACTAAAGCTTTCAGTCATACAATAATATCTAGACTATGTTTCAACATAATAGTTTAGTCAAACTGTAAGCAAAGAAACCTTACAATTGTTAGCTTTTTCAACATCCCGGCTTTCATCTCCTTTCTCAAAACCTCACATTCTTCCTGAAAAATAGAGAAAGATGTCAAAATATATTGAATTTCGGTAAACGACAAAAGCTTAGAGTGAAACCTATTTTAACACTACAAACCTTTTATCTTTTAAAAGAGCAAAACAAAAATAACCAACATCCAAAAGTAACAACTTTTTTGCAATATGCTTTTAGAAATTTGGAATCTAAACTAAGTTAGAAGAGCAACGAGTATTTGTAGAGACATGGAAAAACTTAGATCAATTGTTGTGTATATCTCCATCCTCAAAATGAACAGGTATACAACAATATTCACTACTATTTGCTATATATATAGCTGATTAGCTGAAACATCATGTCAAATTATAAGTACAGTTTGCATAGACAGATGCCCTCAAAAGATGAAGTAGGTTACCTCAGAAATCTCAGCATCTGAAAGCATGGTCAAGCTAACATGTCTTGCCATATTTTAAACTTGAATTAAACTCTCGTCGTTGAACGTATTACTTGATCAAAGCTTGATCCCTGATAAAACTCCTTAAACAAGAACAATGTCAGTTTGAAAGCAAAATTGGTGATCAAGATTAAGATTTCAATGGGAAGTAATGTCCTATATTAAGACTTGGAAGATGAGAATAGGATTATGATCACTGCCTCACTCTCTCCATTCAATTTACTTGACCTGCTTGCTTTTTTTTCTTCAAAATTTATCAAGATTCTTTAATAGACCAATTATCATAGTTCATCACGTCACATCTTTTCATCGACCTATTCCACTCTATTCACATATCAAATCTCTATTTTAAAAAATTTCAAAATCTTACTTATTTTATAATAGTAACCTATTTTTAATTTTCTCTCTTAGCCTTTTGTGCTAGTCAAACTACGTTTTCTACTTTTCTTCTTTGGGTTGAGAAGAGAAACCTGTTTTAGTTTAGCAAGGATCATCCTCCATCCTGAAAAGAGTTGTATGACCCTGAATCAACACATCTGCTCCTCTATGTGAATTCCGACATCGACGTTTTATTAATTTAAAAATAATATGTACATATTTGAAAATTAAATAATCGTTACTGCTAATTACAATTATTATGGATGATTTTTTCTTTATTTTGTTCTTCTACTTCTGTTGTCATACTACTAAATTCATTTCTTATAGCTATTTCATATTTATACAATATTTCCATAGTTGTAGTAGTTAATTCACCATTAGATTTTTTATTACTTCTTAGAGTTTTTAAACTTTCATCTGATAAATTTTGTAGCCATAATTTTACTGTTCCTATAAGCGTTCTTTCTATATATCCTGGTGTCTCTGTTATTACTATTTTGTTATCTATTAATTGTTTTGATATATATCCTATCCATAATTGAATTGTTTTATTTATATATGCTATACAGTCTAAATCTAAAAAATCATGTCGTTCAATTATTGATTTAGGTGTCCATTTTTTATTTAATCTTTTATCCCATATAATTTTTTCTCTATCATATTGTTCATAGTTTTCATTATAATATTTTGGATTTAATTTTTTTGGGGTTTTTACTCCTGATGTGCTAGGTTTTTCATCCATGTCTACGTCTCCTGTATTTATTTCTAAATTCTTTGTATTATCTATATTTGCTAAAAGTTCCGTATATGTTTCGCTTGTTTCCGAATGTTGTTCAAGATCATCGTCGTTTATTTCATCAACTCTTATTTCGGTAGATTATCTTGGTTATTTTCTTCTTCTTATTTCTAATTCATCTTCTAGTTGCAATTTTTCTTTAAATTTAATTATCTCATTTGTTAATTTTATTTTTTGTTCTTTTTCTTTTTGTTTAATTTCATACATTTCTTTTAATATTGCTAGCTCTTTTTCTAGCTCTATTATTTTGGTATTTTTTACTTCTTCTAATTGTTGTACTTCCTTTTTTGCTTGTTATTTTACATTTTTAATTTTCGTTTTTCTATCTATTTTTTCATTTTCTTTTGTTATTCTTCATTTTCAATACCAGAACTACACAAGGCATTCTTCACATACAAAAGAGTTACAAAAGGAAATTTATTTTATATAAAATTCTATACAGCACTAGTGGAGATATTATACAAGGAAATAAAACCTCCAATACAGGTTATCAAGATAGGACTAACTAAAGATATGATTATACCTGAGGACATCGGACGACAAGAAGAGATATGCAAAATAGAGATACCAAGTTTTTATGCCAACAAAAGAATAATTAGTATATCAACTATTATACAAGAATTAACAAACAATTATTTAAACGGAAATGCTATATGGAGTTATTACTCGAGAGACCAATTAATGATATATTCAAATTCAAGAGAACTACGAAGAATAGATATGGATGAAGTCCAACGATGGATCTTATCACTATTAAAACTAGAGGAACGACCTACGACAAGAGCATTAAAAGCAGGATTTATTTTGGCAGAGTTATTAACCAGATATTGTAAGTTAATTGGACACAAATATCCAGACCATACATGCTCAAAATACAATGGAGAAGATAATATAATTCCAGATGTACAGCTGGTGAAACGACCCAAAAAAAGTTCCTAAAAATGTGCTTCGGAAGTTACCGGAAACTTGTTTTAGCTATATCTAAAAAATTGTTTCGCTTTTCGAAAATCCGACTTCATATTCTTGTTTAGGGGGTCAAATTGAGTGGGAAATGGGTCTAACCCAAATTTTAGAGCGACCGTATCAAAATCCAAAATTTCCAAGTGAAGCTTTTTTCGAGGGTCTACTTTGGAGGGTCATATCTCCTAGCACACAAATAATTGGGTGGTCCATAGCATATCCATGGAAAGCCCTTTGAGTTAGCTACCCAACGCACTTCGTTTCACCTCATTCGGAGTTCGGACGAAGAAGTTATGCCCATTTTTGTAAAATCTGTCCGTGTAGGAAATGCAATTTCCAGAGAGCGAATTTACTGTTCATCCGCCTCATTTTTTTTTCTAAGTGTTGGACCCGTTTTTTCCAAGGGCATATTTTATTTCCTATATAACATTAATTCAATTCCCATCTCCTTTCATATATGTCTTTCAAGTTCAAGGAAGAAGAAGGGTGAAGAACTAAGGTTTCAAATTTGAGGCTTCTTTCATCAATTTTCGTGGGCTTTCTCAATATTAAGGTATAGGGACTCTCTATCTTTGATTCCTTTTTCAATCAAAGAGCCAATTCAAAGTATTTTCAAAGTTCTTCAAAAACCCTAAAGTCCTAATTTCGATTCTAGCATGGGTTCTTGCATAAAAAGGTTTTAAATGATGATTTATATTGTTATTAATGATCATTAATGGTTTTTAGAAAGAAATCCCCATGAACTCATGTTTTCTCAAATTCTCTAAATTTCACCATAAAGTGGGTGTATTGATTTTGAGTAGATGATTATAAAAATTGTGTTTAGTATGGTATGGGCTGTTCATAAATGGTATTATATATGTGAATTGTTAAGAATTTTTATTGAATTGAAAGATGTGGGATGTTGGCCTTGAAGGGCAAAAAGATTGTGAATTTATCTTCATGTTGATTATTGGATTATGTTTAGCTTGTATTGTATAGTTAAATTCTACTATTATCTATGTTATTCTATTGTGATATTATGGAGAATTAAGGATGGTGATTGTGGCTTGGAAAGGATGGTAAGTTGACCTACTTTATGAATAATGTTGAATTAGTAGGGAATTGAGTAATGTTGGTTATGGCTTTTGGAGAATGGTAAGATGGCTTAATCTCTTAGTATTGATATAATTGTTATTGATTGGTTTGATCCACCTTTGGTGGAGGTGGTTATTTGTTGTATTATTGTGAATTGAGGCCATGAAGGGCATTATATAAATGTTATTATATTGTTGTATTATTATACACATATGAGACTATATGTAAAGTCCTATATGAGGCTATATGTAAAGTCCTATATGAAGCTATATGTAAAGTTTTATGTGAAGCTATATGTGAGGGTATGATGTAAATGAGTTTTATGTGAAGCTATATGTGAAGGTATGATGTAAATGAGTTTTTATGTGAAGCTATATGTGAATGTATGATGTGAATGAGTTTTATGTGATCTTGTGATGATTCTATGTAAAGTGGGTAGCATTGTGAGTTAAAGTATGTGGTGTTGAACTCATGGGTCCTTCCACCCATAGTGCCTAGACTCTATTCTACTCACCAATTCATGGTTTAAGTTGAGATTCATAAATTAGTCTTGTTCCTTGTATAAATTTCCTGCACAGTGAATTCTAGCATGAAAAGTGATTGTTTTGAGTATGTTGTGACTCTAGAACTTGAATCTAAACTTGGAATTAATGTGGAGATTTTTCATATGGTCTTGTGGGTGTTAAAAGGCGTTGTTGCAGGTTGTTCACTGGTTTTGCTGCATAATTACTATCCTATTTTCCATGCTCTTTGACCTCATTACATGCCTTCAAGGTGTTTGACAAAATGTCCAATTATGGAGAATTGATGAATTGATGCTTTAAGGCTTGAGTTATGAGATGTATGGCATTCCAGAGATGTGTTGATGACAGACTAAGCTTGTGTATATGTTCATTCCATACATGAGATTGCATTAGAGCCTAATGTGAATTTCCTATATAAAGTGTTGCATGACCATGCCCGGTCCGGGGGAAAAGAACCGAATAACCATGTGAGGGGTTTATACCTCACCACCTAGGATGCTTGGGGTGTGACCAACATCAACCATGTGAGGGGTTTATACCTTGCCACCAGGGTGTCCGGGTGTGAACGGCATCCCCCATCCTAAGTTGGGGTTATAGATTGGTTGGATTATGCACACACATATAATATCTACTATTAGTATAGATTTACTTAAACATGTTTTGACTTCACTTTGATCATGCATCCTCATATTGTTATTTATTATGCCTATGGAACTAGCTCTTGCATTTCAATTGTGTCCTTATCTAAGGTAATCTTGGGGAACACTTAAGTGTGCTTGAAGAGGTTGTATGGGCGGTCACTTCTTGTCTCACTCAAGTGTGTCTTAAGGTTATATTAGGTAGAGGTCCTATGGTAATGAAATGACATGTGTTCTTTTAAAGTGAAGGATGGGTTGTATATGGACATATGTTGAGTATATGTATGGTTGGTTATGGTCTTATATGTTAATGTTGACTTGTATTATGTCTCTTATACTTGTAAAGGAAAAGTTTTATTAAATGATATGAAAGCATTTTACTTCCTTGAAAATGTCCTTTTTGGCATGTTTTTGCATGGTCTCCATACTTAGTACTTAATTGTGCTAACCCCTTTCTTTCCCTTTTTGGACTAAAGTGTAGGGATTTGGAGATGATGACATGTCATGGCTATTTGATAGGTTTCTAAGTGTTGAAGAAGAAGACTTGGTGAGTCCTCAGGACAATACCCAATATGTTCTTTTATGTCTTTTTAGTATTGTTTAAGTTGTGTATGGGATTAGTCCCGAATTTTGTACTCTAAAGTATTAGATGGTTTTGAGACATCATGTATAAAGTCTAGAAAGTCTTTCCGCTTGCTATATTTTTTTTTTATGAAATGTTTTCTTGGTAAAGAAAGATTTTAATTCCTTATGGTTTTAGTGTCTATGCGATGAATGAATGCTAAGAGGCTTGTATTAGACCTCGTCGAGGTCGAGTACGCCGGTTACGACTAGGGGGTGCTCCTGGATCGTGACAGCTGGAATGACCAAATAAGATAGAGACGAAATGACTAAACAAGACAAAGAGCAGAAGAAGACAAGGACAAAAGATATGTAAAGATATAAAGCAATGTAAAGTAGTCAAAAAATAGTACAAAGATAAGATGAAAAGTCGTAAAGCACTTTGCAAGGTGTAAAGTAGGAATAATATTTTGCAAGGTGTAAAGTAGGAATAGTAGTGGACAAAAGTAAATAGTAATAAATAGTAGTAAAGAGTAGTGGACAGATGTAAAGAACGTATTAGGATATGTAAATTTGTATGTCTATATATAGAATCAGTTGTAAACATTGTAAAGCAGGCAATGCCTACAATATATAAAACTCTCTTTTCAAAAAACTCTCTCTCTTAAGATATAAAACACTTAAAAGATAAATAAAATACTAATGGAGAAATCAAATCCAATCAAATTTCGAGATAGCATGGCTACAAGAGGCAAAGGTATATTGTTCAAAAACTATGCGGAACTAATTTCATATATTCCTGAATATCATATATATGATTGAATAAATTTATGTTAGTTATTATGTATTAGAATTATTTGAATCATGATTTCTAGTTTATTAGCACACTTGGAAACAGGGAGAAAACTTATAGACTATGTCATCCTAAGGTTGAAACTGGTAGGCGAGGGAAGCCGTTAGGGGAGTAAACAAAGTTGAGGCGCTGATAATAAGAAAGTATCCGCTAAAGTACGATGCTAGTAGTGACCGGAAAACATGATAAAGATAATCTAGTTCATAATGATCTAATATGAATTTAATCAATTATGAATATGATAGGAAAGAATAATTGAAAACTCTGTATAACAACGAACATGACTACACACTTGCATGATAAAATGATAAAAAACTATGAAACTTTAATCTTATATATACTTAAAGTTATAAAAATAATTGAATTAAGGAGAATAATATGGGAAAAATATTTAATGATAACGAATAAGAAGATATATTAAACCAACAATGGTATAAAATAGACTTACATGATTTAGACTCCGAAAAAATAGAATGGTATGATTTAGAAATAAATTCAGATTAAAATGAACTATGAATATTTACAATATTGGACAGAAGCTATGGAAAATATAAAACTTTTAGAACAATTAATGGAAAATAATGTATATATGTACCTAAGAACCCAAGATATGTTATATCTAGAATATATTATAAATAATATTAAAGAGATATCAAGATTAAAACATCTAGCAAAAGAATATTATAATAAAATCTTTATTGAAAATTAATATCATATACCATGACGTTCGCACCCCCAAAAAATGGTATCAGAGCTATGGATAATAAGAAACATGGTAAAAAACACACTAGTAGAAAATTAAGAAAAAAAACTTAATATCACAAAAACTGATAACAAAAAATTAGATCAATTAATAGATAATATATCTAAAATAAAATATAAATATATTCAATATTTAAAATTACAATGAATAACGAGAATAACGAATATAGACAAAAACTTTATGAATAATTATAGCAAAAAGACAAGAATTAGCACATAGGCAAAATAGACTTAACAGTAATATATTCGTAGGAATTTGTCACAAATCTATAATAGCACAAAGAAAGACTATTTTATCTCTAGAAATACAAATAAATAACTTAGAATATAAACTTCAACACAATCTATAAATGAATAAGGAAGAATACACAATAGATGAAAAAACATATGAAAACTATAACGGATTAAAAATAAAGATAATATTTTCTAATCTAGGAAGAAGATATAAGGAAATAGGTGACAATATAAATCTAATGTTAGAAAAAGAAACGGTAAAACTAGAAGATAGTTTAACTGCTATGATAAGAATAACAAAAGAAAATGAAGAGATAGATAGAAAAACGGAAATTGAAAAAGTAAAACAACAAGTGAAAAAGGAAGTACAACAATTAGAAGAAATAAAAAATACCAAAATAATAGAGCTAGAAAAAGAGCTAGCAATATTAAAAGAAATGTATGATATAAAACAAAAAGAAAAAGAACAAAAAACAAAATTAACAAATGAGATAATTAAATTTAAAGAAAAATTGCAACTAGAAGATGAATTAGAAGAAAAGAAAAAAATAACCAAGATAATCTACTCGAAATAAGAGTTGATGAAATAAACGACGATGATCTAGAACAACATTCGGAAACAAGCGAAACATATATGGAACTTTTAGCAAATATAGATAATACAAAGAATTTAGAAATAAATACAGGAGACGTAGACATGGATGAAAAACCTAGCACATCAGGAGTAAAAAACCCAAAAAATTTAAATCTAAAATATTATAATGAAAACTATGAACAATATGATAGAGAAAAAGTTATATGGGATAAAAGATTAAATAAAAAATGGACACCTAAACCAATAATTGAACGACATAATTTTTTAGATTTAGACTATATAGCAGATATAAATAAAACAATCCAATTATGGATAGGATATATATCAAAATAATTAATAGATAACAAAATAGTAATAACAGAGACACCAGGATATATAGAAAGAACGCTTATAGAAACAGTAAAATTATGGCTACAAAATTTATCAGATGAAAGTTTAAAAACTCTAAGAAGTAATAAAAAATCTAATGGTGAATTAGCTACTACAACTATGGAAATATTATATAAATATGAAGTAGCTATAAGAAGTGAATTTAGTAGTATGATAACAAAAGTAGAAGAACAAAATAAAGAAAAAATCATAAATCAGAATCTAATGACAAAATTAGCAATATGTAATATGTGTTATATAGATGAATATATATGTGCATTTGGAGAATATTATTATAAAGGAACATATAGTACAGAAGAAAGTAAAGAAATAAGGAAATTATACTTTATAAAATTACTAGAACCTTTTAGTTCTAAAATAATAAAAAGTTGGAATGAAGCAGAATTAACGGATACATTAGGAGCTAGAATGAAATTCTTACAACGATGATTTATAGAACTATGCAAAAAACATATAGAAGAAATAAAAATGGAAAAAATATTAGTAAAAAACTTGGCATGTTGTAAAAATAAAACAACACCTCAATTTGGTTGTACAGATAGTTATTATAAAAATAGAAAGAAATATAATAAAAAATACAGATCAAAATATAAATATAAAAAACCGAGAAGAAGATACTATGTAAAAAACTACAAAACTAAAAGACCATATAGACTAAAAAGAAAACTAACGGAATGTACTTGTTATAATTGTAAAAAATTAGGACATATAGCTAGAGATTATAAATTACCTAAAGATCCAAAGAAAAAATAAATATCAGAAATAATAATAGACAATGAAAAATATACACAAATAGAATACGTAGATTATGAATTAGAAAGTGAAAATAACATATATGAATTATCAGAAAACAAAATAGATGAAATGGAAAATAATTCATTAATAGAATCAGATAATGAACACTATATAAATGACTGAAACAGATATACAAATAATAACTAAAGAAAAATATCAAGATGAGGAATCGCGTAACAAAAATAATATTTGATAATAATATATTTGAACAAATAAAAGGAAAAGAATTAGACCTAAGCGTAGCAAAAATATTCGAAATATCAACAATAAGAAATTGGTTTAAACGACAAAAATAAGAATACTATGTAGTAAGTCAAAGAGAGCATATCATAGATTGTAAATACACCAAAGGAAAGGCTAAAATATCAATAATAAACAAACGAATAATAAATAAAGAAATATAAGATATTAACTATAGAGGAAATATATAACTTTGAATTGACTACAAAAGATATACTATTAGGGATACCATTTTTAGAAAAATTATACCCACATATAATAACAAAAACACACTGGTGGTTCACAATACCGTGTAAACAAAAAATAGGAGCAAAGAGAGTAAATAATAAAAAACGAAAAACAACAAAATGGTTAATTGTAGGAAAAAACTTACACAAAAATTAGAAAATATAAAAGAAGAAGATCCTAAAATATAATTAATTATATTCTCCATAGATAAAGTAAAGATAATCCAAGATAAGTTAGAATTATTATATAGTGAGGATCCTTTACAAGGATGGGAGAAACATAAAACAAAAGTAAAAATTGAGCTAATTGATAATAATAGTATAATAACCCAAAAACCATTGAAGTATAATTTTAATGATTTAACCGAATTTAAGATACATATAAATGAATTACTAGAAAAAGGGTATGTACAAGAAAGCAACAGTAAGCACACAAGTCCGACATTTATCGTAAATAAACATAGTGAACAAAAAAGAGAAAAAAGCAGAATGATTATTGATTATAGAAATTTAAATGCAAAAACTAAAACATATAACTATCCGATACCAAATAAAATACCTAAGTTAAGACACATACAAGGATATAATTGTTTTAGCAAATTTGATTGTAAATCAGGATTTTATCACTTAAAATTAGAAGAAAAATCTAAAAAACTAACAGCATTCACTGTACCACAAGGATTTTACGAATGAAATGTATTATCATTTGGATATTAAAATGCACCAGGTAGATACCAACACTTTATGGACAATTATTTTAAACAATTAGAAAATTGTGTAGTATATATTGATGATATATTACTATATTCTAAAATCCAAGATGAACACATAAGATTATTAGAAAATTTCATACATATTATAGAATATTCAGGCATAAGCCTAAGTAAAAAGAAAGCAGACATAATGAAAAGTCAAATAGAATTCCTAGGAATACAAATAGATAAAAATGGAATAAAAATGCAAACGCATATAGTACAAAAAATAATTAACTCAAAAGAACAGCTAGATACGAAAAAGAAATTACAATCATTTCTAGGACTAGTAAACCAAGTAAGAAAATATATATCAAAATTAGTAGAAAATTTAAAACCATTACAACAAAAATTAAAGAAAGATGTAGAATACCAGTTTGATAAGAAAGACCAAACACAAATACAAAAAATAAAATTATTATGTAAGAACCTACCTAAACTATATTTTTCGGATGAAAACAAAAAAATTACTTATATAGTAGAATCAGACGCTAGTGAAAAAAGTTATGAAGGAATCTTAAAATACAACTACGATGGAGAAAAAATATAACATCATTGTAGATATTATTCAGGAACATTTACTAATACATAAATAAAATGGGAAATAAATAGGAAAGAATTATATTCAGTGTATAAATGCTTACTATCATTTGAACCATATATCGTATATAACAAATTTATTATAAGGACAGATAACACACAAGTAAAATGGTGGCTAACAAGAAAAATACAAGATTCGGTAATAACAAAAGAAATAAGGAGATTGGTATTAAATATATTAAATTTTACATTTACAATTGAAGTAATAAAAATTGATAAGAATGTTATTGCAGATTACCTGTCACAGCTCTAGATTTTTTACGTCTTTCGATCGATGTAGCTCCGCATTTTTATAGTCATGCTGCTGACTTATACTAGCTTTAGACTTCAGATTATCTTCATTAGTCTTTAGATTTTGTATCTCATTATCCATACTATCCACTTTTGTACAAAATGTAGTAATGACTTTGAGTATCTTTTCAATTGTATCTTCTTCCTCAGTCTCAGTCTGAGTAGCTTTGTCGTGATAGGTAATCTGCAATAACATTCTTGCCCAATGTTTGTGGCAAAAGGAAGAGAGGGATAGCAAGCTACTACTAGTTTTGCGGGTTCCAATGCTTCTAAGCAAAACTGATTCTATTCCCTTCAAACTCGAGGTGAACAAGAGAGTTCTCCCGATGTTCCTATCGGTATGTTGAAAGTTTTCTAACTTGATGTCTATGCTTTACTTGATCCTAGTGCAAATTTGTCTTTCGTGATGCCATATGTGGCTATGAGGTTTGATGTTCTTCCGGATGTGTTGTTAGTGGGAAGGGGTGTAAGATCATATCCTCCATTCGGGCTAGAAAACTGGTAGGGCAAAGTTGTTTGGCTTATTTGGCTCATATTTAGGATGTTGAGGTTGAGTCCCCATCTGTTGAGTCTATTCCTGCAGTGTCAAAATTTAGAGAAGTGTTTCCTAATGATTTGCCTTGTATTCCTCCAGATAGGGATAGAGATTTCTGCATTGATTTAGAACCTGGTACCCGCCCCATTTCTATCCCTCCATATTGCATGGCTCTGGCAGAATTAAGAGAGCTTAAGGCTCAAATCCAAGAGCTTCTTGATAATGGATTTATTCTTCCTAGTACTTCCCCATGGGGTGCTCTAGTATTGTTTATTAAGAAAAAAGATGGTAGTATGAGAATGTGTATAGATTACATGCAATGGAATAGGGTCACCATTCGAAACAAGTACCCATTGCCTCACATAGATGATCTATTTGATCAATTGCAAGTTGCATAAGTTTTTTCTAAGATTGATCTAAGGTCTGGCTAACATCAGTTGAAAATTAGGCCTTAGGATGTGCCCAAGACAACGTTTAGAACCCGCTATGGGTACTACGTGTTTCTAGATATGTCTTTCGGTTTGACTAATGCATCCGCCGCTTTTATGAGTTTAATGAATGAGGGTGTTCAAGCCATTTCTTGATTCACTCATCATAGTCTTTATTGTTGATATTTTGGTCTATTCAAAAAGTAAGGAAGAGCATGCCGACCATCTTTGTACTATTCTGGGTGTTCTTGGGAAACAAAGGTTGTATGCTAAATTTTCTAAGTGCGAATTTTGGTTGACTTCGGTTGCAATTTTGGGGCATGTAGTTTCAAAAGAAGGGTTAATGGTAGATCTCCAAAAGATTAAGGAGGTCAAGAATTGGGTTCGGCGTAGCTTTGTGACAGAAGTTCAGAGTTTTGTGGGGCTCACTAGCTACTATCGTTGATCTTCAACTTTGCTTCTATTGCCACTCACTTGATAAATTTGACCAAAAAGGAGATATCATTTGAATGGACTGAAACAAGTGAGGATAAGTTTCAAAAGCTCAAGTCTCTCTTGATCACAACACCTGTCCTAGCACTACTGGTGGAAGATAAAGATTTTATTATTTATTGTGATGCTTCACATCTAGTTTGGGAGTTGTGTTGATGCAGGATAAGAACGTTTTAGCTTATGCATCACGTCAATTGAAGGTGCTTGAGAGGAATTATCCAACACATGATTTGGAGTTGGCAACGGTAGTGTTTTTTTGTTAAGATCTGGAAACATTACCTCTATGGTGTCAAGTGTGAGGTGTTTACTGATCATCGTAGTTCGCATCACGTGTTCACTCAAAAGGATCTGAATTTGAGACAACGAAGGTTGATGGAGTTACTTAAAGATTATGATGTCACAATTCAATACCATCCGGGTAATGCTAATGTAGTGGCAGACGCATTAAGTCGAGAAGTGGTAAGTATGGGTAGTTTAGCTTGCTTGAGTGTAACTATAGACGACCTTTGGCTAAGGAAATTCAGACCTTGAAGTCTAAATTCATGCAATTGGGCATCTCAGAAAAAGGTGGGGTGTTACCTAACATTGAAGTAAAGGCCACATTTATGGAAGCTATCAAGGACAAGCAATGCGAGGATGAAAATTTGAATGAACTCAAGAAGAAGACTGTGATTGGTAAGGCACAGCAGACCACTCTTGATGCGGATGGTGTGCTCAGTAACAAAGAAAGAATTTGTGTTCCTCGAGTTGATGACTTCATTCAGATATTGTTGATAGAATCTCATGGTTTGCGATATTCCATTCATCCGGGTGTGACCAAAATGTATCGAGATTTGAAGCGAATTTATTAGTGGCCGGGCATGAAGAAGGATATAGTGAAGTTTATGGCTAAACGTCAAAATTGTAAACAAGTGAAGTATGGATACCAAAGGCGTGCAGGTTTGCTTCAAAGAATGCCAATTCTAGAATGGAAGTGGGAGAGGATAGCCATAGATTTTGTAGTTGGTCTTCCCAAGACTTTGTGGAAGTTTGATTCTATTTGGGTAGTGGTTGATAGATTGACTAAGCCAGTCCATTTTATTCCGGTAAGAATAGATTATAATGCTGAACAATTGGCAAAGGTTTATGTGAAAGAGATAGTGAGGTTGCATGAGGTACCCCTTTCTATCGTATCAGACCATGGTACGCAGTTTACCTCTAAGTTTTGGAGGAAATTACATGATGAATTGGGCACACAACTCACTTTTAGTACCACTTTCCATCCGCAGACGGACAGACAGTCAGAAAGGACTATTCAAGTGTTAGAAGACATGTTGAGGGAATGCGTGATTGATTTTGGAGGGCATTGGAATAAGTTCTTACCTTTGTGTGAGTTATGTTATAATAATAATTATAACTCTAGCATTGATATGGCACTGTTTGAGGCATTATATGGGAGGGGATGTAGATCATCCATAGGATGGTTCGAGGCTAGAGATGTGAAGCCTTTGGTGGTTGATTTAGTGAAGGATGCTCAAGATAAGGTGAGTAGTATTCAAGCTAAGCTTTTAGTAGCCCAGAGTAGACAGAAGAAGTATGCTGATCATAAGGAAAAATACATGACATTTTAGACTGGTGAGAAAGTTCTTCTTAAGGTATCACCCATGAAAAGGGTGATGAGATTTGGCAAAAAGGGCAAACTAAGACTGCGATACATTGGTCCCTTAGAGGTTCTTGAATGTGTAGGGCCAGTGGCTTACAGACTGTCTTTACCTTCTAACCTATCGGGAGTTCATCTAGTATTTCACATGTCCATGTTGAAGAGATATCATGGTGACGGGGATTACATCATTAAATTGGACTCAATTATGTTAGACAAAGACCTCTATTATGAGGAGGAACCGATTGCAATTCTTGATCGTGATATGCATAAGCTGAGGACCAAGGAGATTAAGTCCATGAAAGTTAAATGGAATCATCATCCAGTCGAGGAAGCTACTTGGGAAATCGAGAAGGACATGCGTGACAAGTATCCCCAATTGTTCGTTGATTCTGGTACTACTTCATTTCTTCCTTAGCCTATCTTTCTAAGTTGGTCACTCAGGGATGAGTGATAGGTAAATTGGTGTCTATTGTAATGACCTTTTCCCGTCGTTATAGAAAAATCAACGGGGAAAATTTTTGGGTCGTAATTTTTTTTTTGTAGTAAATTGGAATTTTCCAACCTAGTCCAAATTTGGATGAAATTATAGTCATTCAAGTCTAGGGAAATCTAGTAACAACTAGGTGATTTAATTATGAATTTGAACACATGAGTAGATACATAAGACGTTAAGGAATTCGTTCAACTTTACGGAATTGAATTCGGGTAAATAGAACTCCCGAAATTGATCTTAGCATGAACGAGTATTTTCTGGGTGTCGTTGGTTGAAGGTGTGTTGTGAAATTGGGGTATTGGAATTATTAAATTAGCTCACCGAAGCTGCTACAACATGAAATTATGCCGCCAGGGTGGGGTCGCTATAGCAGGGTAGTACCGTTATTGCAGGGCAGATGCGACTTAAAGTCGGAAATATACCCTTAAAACATTTTATTCTGCAAATTTCAAACTTGAGAGCTAAGGAACGAACCCAAGGGTTTTCTTGATAGTTTTTCACCATTATTGAGGCTAAAACTAAGGTTTTAACTACCTGAATCTGTTTTTTTATCCATACAACGTAATCTAATGGGTAATTATCGATTGGGGAAGGGTTTTGATCTGGAAATTATTGTGAAGAAAGCCCTAATCTGGGTATGGGGATCATGGTTTTGATCTAGGGTTGATAGAATTATTGGTAATTTAGGTAATTAGTTAATGTTTATTGATTATCATGTTATATTAATTGTTTGTATATTAAGAACAAGCATAACGAATCTAGAAAGGGAAGAATCAAGTTGCTTAGGGGATTCAAGCTTATTTCGAGGTAGGTGATGGTTGTGATTTCATGATTGTGTGATATATATTTGTTTTGCTTCATTATAATAAGTGTATGTATCAGAATATTGCATTATTTATCACACTAGTTGTAAATGAGATAAGATGAATGATGAATACCATGAATCATGACTTGATTGTATGATTTTGAGAATATACTTGTGATTGTGATTGTGACTTATTGAATGGATCAGGTGTTGCATTCTGACACATTAACTTGGATCGATTGCTACATTCCGGTACAAATATGGGATCGGTTGACACGTTCCGACATGAACATTGCATCGGGTACCACGTTCTGGTATGCTAACTATTTAGGTTTGGGTTCCATGAGAGGACCAATGAGTTGACATAACTGTGTATCTTGAGAAATGTGAAATTGTACGGTGTTCGTAAATGATGATGATATTATATATGTTCAGTGTATGCATGTTATTATTAAGTTGTGTTGACTTATGTATGTGACACTTAGTAGGATAGCCGCGTGATCCTACCAGTACACTGTGGTAATGTACTGATACTGCACTTGCTCTTTCTTGGTTGAGTACAGGGCATGTTCAGGCGGCTATTGATGGACCTCGCTTAGAAGATCAGTGACCGTTCGAATTTAAGTGTAAGCCAGTTCTTCCAGGCTTCCATGAGTTCTTCTTTCGTCTATGTCCACATTTCGGACTTAGACCTACTAGTTATTTATTAATTTGTTAGTTTGGGGTTGTGGCCCTTCTTTTTTAGACTTTGGTTCATTGTTAGATGTTTTGGTACATTGACTTTAAGGTTCTAGGTGTGTTTTTCACATTGTTTAGTTGTTAGATCTTTTGGAAGTTTATGGGAAATTCAGTTTTGAGCTATTATTCCTGCTTTCGTATCCTTAAATATTTTAGTTTTTGGTTTAGTTGCTTTATTTGGGTTGTAATAGTGGTTCTCCCACAGGAGGGTTAGTGTGGATACAAATCACGGCGGTCGGGGTCGTGACATAAACACAGAGTTGCAATGAAAACATAAAAGAGACTCCCCAACTACTTTTCCAAAGTCTATTACCATTGAAAGCCCTAAACTCTCACTAGGCGGCATAGTAATTCGGCTTTCTGAAATCACTTCAAGAAAAATTGTAGGATATCAAACTCTTCCTCTGTTCCAATAGTTGTTGACTATGTGATTGAAAACCTGCGAATATATTAATCAGTTGTCCAGTTGTGTCATCCTCAAAAAAGGCATGCTTATTTTATCCATGTTGAGTATTTTCTCTGCAATTGTTGGAATATCCTGAAAATTTTCCACCAGGTATGTACCTGCAAAATTAATAGTCATGTTAGCAAAGATATCAGCTAGAGTGTTGTCTTCCCTTAGAGTGTGTTCCACATGAATAGGGACACCTTCCCTCATTCTTTTAATAGCCTCAACCTCCATAACAACACTCCAAGGGACCTCCCATTTCTCCTCCAAAATTTGAATCATAGTATGAGAATTTGTCTCACCTATAAGGCGTAATAGATTTATGTCAATACAGAACTGAATGCCTTCCTTTATTGCTACAACTTCTGCTACAAGACTAGTGGAATTTGGTATTCTTTTCCCTTTCACCACCACTATGTCTCCAAGGAAATTTCTCACACAAAATACAGCCGAACTAGGGCCAAGATTATCCGTAGAAGCACCATCAGTATTGCATTTACACCATCCATCAGGAGGATGCATCCACCTCACAATTTTGTGTCTAAACCTAGGCTCCCAATTTTCCAATACATTCGCAATAGCAGGCCAGGTCCTTGGTAAGTTTTGAAAAAATGGGAATTTGCTAATTTTGAATTTATGAATCGTATTATTGATCTCATGAATAACCTTTTCTTAAGGATATAGACCCCTATGTAGAAAAGTGTTTCTTCTTTTCCAAAGAAACCACAAAGTTAAAATAGGGATTGCATCCGAAATTGCTTTAAGCTTCACATTGCCAGAAACATCTCTCTATTTATTGCTTTATTTGGATCCAAGGAGCATGAAGTCTAGCAGGATTTGTAAAATATGTCCATACTCTTCTTGCTATATCACCTGTTAAGAAGAGATGTTGTATGGTTTCAGGAACAGAACATAAACAATATGTACTCACATTGCTATCCCACATGGAAATGTAAGTAGCCACTGAAATTTTACTACCCCATATTCTCCAAGCTAAAAAGCCAAACTTAAATGGAAGCCCTTTCACCCAAATGTGCTTGTATTGAGGATTTTCTTCTTGCTTCTCTCTTAACAATTCCAAAGCTGAATTAACTTCCAGTGCTATTGAGTAGCCACCAAGGTATGTCAGGCAAAGTACTAGGCATAACATTGCTTAATTGTTGTTGTACATGATTAACAATTCTCTCTGGCAGTACTTGTTGGATTTTGTCTAGATCACATCCCTGTTCATTCATTAGCTCATTTATAGATTCCAATTTTGGCCGAATAATACATTCTGCTTCATGACATAAAGGCCCCGATGTGGTCCAGTTTTCATACCAAATGTTTGTGGTGCCTTCTCTTGGTTCCCACCACATGTTCTTCTCTAAAATATATCTATTTTAAAGCATAATCTTCCACACCTGAGATCCTCCTTTCCATTGCACTAGTGTAGGTATTTCTTTTTTGCAATATTTATTCCACATGAAATTTGCCCATAATGAATTGCATGTTCAAAATTTCCACCACAACTTTGCGAACATTGCTTTAGAGACATCAAATAAATATATGAAACCAAGTCCACCTTCACCTCTAGGTAGACAAACATTCTTCCAAGTAGCCCAATGTTTACTTCTTCCTGTTTCCTTATTGTTCCAAAATATTTTTGCAAAAATCTTGTGCAATTCAGAGATTGCACATTAAGCAGGGACTACTGCAACAAGAGCGTAGATAGGGATACTCTGCAATACACTATTAATTAAAGTGGCCTTACCACCAAAAGACAACAACTTTCCTTTCCATGTTTGGATCTTGTTCTTCACCTTTTAATAAGATCATTGTAGTCACTCTTTTTCTTCTAGCATGGGTGATATGAGAAATAATTGTGTCATCTGCATAAGAAAGATGGTTAAGATTTGGAGCCAATTTAGGCACCATAACCTACATATTGGCTATCATGAAATAGAGAGTTCAAATCCCTAGATAGAACCTCAACACTGAGAATAAATAAAAAGCAGGAGATAAAGGTCCCCTTGTTTTACCCCCTAGTAGAGTGAAAGAAACCTTGCTCCTGTCCATTAACCAATACTGAGTACCAATTATTATCTATATTCCTCCAAATGATATCAATAAAAACCTTTGAAAAACCCATTTTTCGTAGGACTTTCATCAAAAAGAACCAAGATACCCTGTCATAAGCCTTTTCCATGTCAAGCTTAATTATGATATTGGTTGGTTTTCCTTTTTTACTGATATCTGATACAATCTCCTGAGTGAGCAAAATATTCTCAATAATGTTTCTTCCTTTAACAAAGCCTGATTGGTTGGCAGATATCAACCTTGGAAGAACCTTCTCCAATCTGTCATGCACTACCCTAGAAATAACTTTATTGATAAAATTACTCAAGCTTATAGGCCTTAGATCAGAGAAAAAGAGAGGGTCATTCTTCTTAGGCAGCAACACAAGATTAGTATGAGTAATAGATTTTGTTAGTGTGTTTAAAAAAAAAAGCCGAGACTAAGTTCCATACATCATCACCAACTATATCCCAACAATGCTGATAAAAAAGGCCTGTAAAAGCATTTGAGCCACTTGCACTATCCCCAATAAGATTAAAAACAACATTTTTAACCTCTTCCTTTGTAGGCATAATGCCAAGAGTTGTATTATCCTCTCCTGTTAGAATTTGTGGAATGTGTCTCATTAGGGAAAAATCAGTAGTATCCCTTTCTTGAGTAAATTGCTTTTGATAATACTTCATAGCTTCATCACAAATTTGTCTTTTATCTTCCAGAAGCTCACCTTGCTCATTCTGAATTTTTTTCAACATTAGTCTTTTTCTTCTTCCCTTCACTAGACTATAAAAGAATCTAGTTTTTCTATCTCCTTTCCCAAACCAAGTAAATCCTGCTTTTTGTTTCCAATACTCCTCTTCATAATGTAGATATCTCTTAAACTCTGCCTGTGCCTTTTGCATAATTTCTCTATTCACATTGTATGGGTCATCTTCAAACTAACTCTCCTTGATTTTGACAATGTCCTCTCTAATAATTAATTGCTTAAAAATATCACCAAATACCTCTCTACTCCAAGATTTGAGGACAACTTTCAACTTTTTCAACTTTGTCTTGAATGCAAAGAATGGATTTTCTGAGTGAGACCCTATCCAACTCTGAGCAACCACATGCTTGAAAGATTTATGTTCAACCAGGAAGTTCAAAAACGTAAAGGGTTTGTTGATATTTTCCATATTTACTTCACAAGTTAGTAGCATAAGAGCATGATCAGATCCAGTTCTTGAAAGATTCTCAACTTCCAATTGACTAAACCAATTTTGCAGCTCTTCATTTACTAGAATTCTGTCTAGTCTTTTAAATATAATCTTCTGCAGTTCTGCCATTCCACCAAGTAAATGGGTTGCCTCTGTAGCTTACTTCTGTAAGGTCACAGGATCCAATGCAATTTACAAACTCTTCAGTATCAATTGGTTGCACGGGAACCCCACCAATCTTTTCATCCTCATTCAGAACCATATTGAAATCTCCTCCAATTATCCATGGTAAAGTAGAAGAGTTATCTAATTGATATAACTCCTCCCACAGATTTACTCTCTGCATACTATTGCATTTAGAATATATTTTAGTAGCATAAAATGCTTTGTTCAGATTAGAACCATGAATCTTTAGAGTAAGTTGTTGGGCAGAATCATCTACAATATCCACCTAATATCCCTCCTTGACAAACAATCAAATTTTCCCATTATCATTAGCTTTGGAAAAAGGCATTCCTAGTCTTCTCCTATACTTATTGATGTGTCTAGCATTTTTGAAAAGGTTCCATTAAAGCAATAAAAGCGAATTTATGTGCTTTGTTCAAAATTTGAACTCTATGAAATGCTTTTTGAGTCTTGACAGACCTAATATTCTTGAAGAAGGTCTTCATCATTGATATTTATTCTTTTGCACCCCCCTTTTTCACAATGTTCTAGTAGGTTGAGAACCTGCCGTATTACCACAATTCGTCCCATTTGTACCTGATTCTTTCTCTCACTTGAACTGTCTTCTCCTTCACTATTCATACTCATGTAAGAGCTCCCCCTTTAACTTGGATAGTCCTCACATAAACTAGGTGTGGTTCTCCTTTCTACTTGGAGCCCGGACCCTCTCTTGTGTGACACACCATCTCATTGTCAATATCTACTTGGAGCCAAGCATACACTCCAAGATTTACTTGTTAAGCCTTGCTTAACACTCATGTCTCATGGAAGGATGTCCTTGACAATCAATCCATGTTCAAGTGATTCTATCACTTTATACTTTCAAGAATTCATAAGGTAATTTAGGTTAGTGTAGGCCTTTCACCACAATTCTACCTATTAGACTTATATTCTCATCTAGACTTTACTCTCAAAGCCTTGACACATCTTGTTCATCACATTGACTTTACTCTCAAAACCCTAGTGATCAACATTCATGACTACAAACCTTATAGTCAAAGCTGTACTTCTTATTAGCTTCATTATACCGAGATTTCCAGGTAGTATAATCACATCCCTTATTACTAGGTAATTATAGTCACAATTGATCATAAAGGTTCAATTCCAACATTACAAGTCAAGATCAATCATATTCAATAAGGTCTAGTTCAATTCATGATTATATGTTCCTAACTTTGAACAATTACTACACATGACATTGATTTAGGAAGATCACCTATGAACCTTCAATTTTACCTCTAATGGCATAAACCCAAAAAATATCAAATTCATCAAATAGACTAGAGTGAACCATAGAAATCACATGAATTCATCATAATATCATATTTCAATATTAATACAATCATAATTAGGAATTATCCATTACATTGGAATCATACCTAAACCCTACCCACAATGTAGAAGGAAACCCTAGCTAGAATTGGGTTTTTGACTTCAAAATTGGGGGAAAACCTAGGGGGCTCTATGGGTGGAAGAACCCATAGAGGATTAATGTAACATACCTTAATTCAAAGCCCTAATCAAGCTTGAAACAATGGGTGAAAATCTGACCCAACTTCCTTTCTTCTTCTTCTTGTTCTTCACATCTAGAGAGAAAATTATTTGGAGAGAATTTGGGTGTTTTGAAGAATGAGTTAAATGATTTAGTTTAGGGGTATATTAGGTATATATAGGTGGTTTAATAACTAACTAACCAACTTTCCTTAACCCCTAACTAATTACTAATTAATTCCCAAACCCCCAACTTAAAAACAAACCTGGAAAATCTGCTTGGACTCATGACTCCACTATCCACGGATCGTGGGTGGGGTCACGGAGTGTGCTGCACCTCTGTAGGTGCTGTTCAGAGGCTCAACATGGCAGGGCAAAGCAGGTCTTTACCCATGACCCCAACCAACGGGGCGTGGGTCCACTCACGGCCAGTAGATGGCAAGCGTGAGTTGCTGAAATTTGATAGCTTTTAGGGGCTGTTTTGAGGTTCTCCTCAAGGACCCCTGGGGGTCGTACCTTGACTCCCTAACCCGAAAACCATCATTTTAAGTACGGGAATAATTTTTTATGAGTTTTAATCCTCCTACCATACTCCAAAACACTTTCGAAAAGCTCTAGAACTCTCTAGTTCAACTTACTAGTTTCCGAGGTGTAACACTCATGCCATAGTCCTTCAATAATTCTAACGACCTCCTTTGGAAAAGATTCAAGTCCTTTTGACTAAACACATATTGCAGACTTTTAATGATTGGTGAAAACATCCACATGGACCCCATAAAAATAATGCCTCCATATTTTTAAGGTAAATACAACCGCCGCCAACTCAAGGTTATGGGTAAGATAATTCTTCTTAAGTTGCCTTGAAGCATAGGCAATCCCCTTACCATTTTGCATACTTACACATCCCAACCCAACTCTAGAGGCATCACAATACACCACAAAACCATCCGTACCTTCTGGTAAGGTCAACACCGGAGTGGAAGTAAGTCTATCTTTCAACTCTTGGAAACTTTTCTCACAATCTTTCGACCGCACAAACTTAGCCTTCTTTTGAATCAAAGTCGTCAAAGGAGAAGCAATGGAACAAATCCATCAACAAACCTTCTATAATAACCAACCAAACCAAAGAAGCTGCTAATAACCGAAGGAGTTAGAGGTCTAGGACAACTCTTGACTGCATCCATCTTCTTAGGATCTACCTCAATACCCTTACTTGACAGCAAAGCTATGGACCTCAGAAAGCTACGGACCAGAACCAAAATTTACTTGCTAAACTTTGAAAAAAGTTGTTGGTAGTTAAGATCTTGCAACACAATTCTCAAATGGTCTACAAGTTAATTCTCACTCCTTGAATAGATCAAAATACCATCGATAAACACAATCACAAACATGTTTAGTTATTGCCTAAATACTCTATTCATCAAGACCATAAACGCCGCCGGAGGATTGGTCAAACCAAATGACATCACTAGGAATTCATAATGAACATACCGAGTTCGGATAGACGTCTTTGGGATATCTTCCCCTCTTACCCTCAATTGGTGATAACCCGAAAGAAGATCAATCTTAGAGAAATAACGAGCTCCTTGAAGTTGGTCAAACAAGTCATCAGTCCTTGGAAGAGGATAGTTGTTCTTAATGGTAACTTTATTCAATTGACAATAATTGATGCACATTCTAAGAGACCCATCTTTCTTTCTAACAAATAACACGGGAGTACCCCATGGAGAGATACTCGATCGGATGAAACCGTTGTCTCACAAATCCTTCAACTGTTGGTTCAACTCTTTTAACTCGGTCGGAGTCATTCTATAAAGAGGATTGGAGATAGGCTGCGTATCCGGAAGAAGGTCAATAAAAATCTATTTCCCACTCGGGAGGAATACCAGGCAAATGATTAGGGAAAACTTTCGGGAACTCATTAACCAAGGGAACCAACTAAAGAGAAGAGGTTTCGAAATCTAAATCCCTCACCTAACAACATGGTAAAAGCAACCTTTCGAGATCATCTTCCTAGCTTTAAGGTAAGATAAAAATTGACCTCAAGGCATAAAATTTCCCCCTTTCCACTCAAAGATAGGCTCATTCGTAAATTGGAATCTAACCACCCAAGTTCTACAATCAATAGAGGCGTAACATACATGCAACCAATCCATGCCAAGAATCACATCAAAGTCTAATATGTCGAGCTCTACCATGTCAACAAGAGTAACTCTATGGGATAAGGAAATGCGACATTTTCTATAAACCCTCTTAGACACAAGAGAATCACCAACAGGAGTAGCGACAAAAAAAGGTTCTAATAACACTTCCGGAGGAACATCAAACCTTATTGCCACATAGGGCGTCACAAAAGATAAAGTAGCACCAGGATCCAACAAGGCATAACCATCAATAAGAAAGAATTTTTACATACCGGTCACTATATCCGGGGATCTCTCATGGTCACCTCAGGTTTTGAGAGCATAGAAGCGGTTTTCCTTTGGAGCATTGGGGTTTGAACTGCTACGAGGAGCTTTCTTGCCCTCTCTTCCTTGACCCTTAAGCACCAAACAATATCTCATCTTGTGACCACTCTTTCCACAACTAAAGCAACCATCAATGCCAACTAGGCACTTACTATCATGTTTTCTCCCACACTTGGCACAAATAGGCCTAGTCACATAAGAACCACTACCATTACCTCCTTTATGTTTAGGGTTCGACACCCTATCCTTGTTGACTGATGGAGGAGCACTAGAGGAACCTTGGTTGGAAAACCTTTATCTAAACCTTGGTCGACCTTATCCATCGAACCTAGTATTGGAGAAGTTCCCATCACCGGTCCTAGCTCTTTTCACTTTCCTATTCTTTTCCTTGAGCTTCCATGCTAAGTACCACATTTAGGTCTTCATACTAATACTTCTTGGTTTGGAACCTAGTTCCTCTCTATAACATTAGAACACTATGAGGTACTCTCTTAAGCACATCTTAGTTCTTTATTAGCTTGAACACTTCGAGATACTACTTTTAAGGTTAATTATTAACATGGACCTTATGAGATAATAACTTAAGCATGTCTAAGTACATTTATACTCTTGAACACTATGAGGTACTTCATTAAGTAAGTCTTAGTTAAATTATGCTTTAGAAAACTATGAGATGCTTCTTCAAGCATGTCTTAGTTCATTAGATATGGAGATTGCTACTAGAAACCTTGAATCAACTATGTGAAGGTGGTTAACATTTCAAGGACACTTCATCCAGCTCTAAGTGTTAAAGATCGCTAGTCAGTATATAACCCAACTAAATGAGTTGGGGTCGATCCCACAGAGAGTAGCTTTTCCTTCGAATTCAATTATAGAATTATGACAACAATATCTTCAACTGAACAGTTACTACACCTTTTGGTTTAAATTCAAGTTTTCGGTTATAATTATCAATCCAATTCAACACTTAACATGAAATGATCAAATAGTGAGGTAACACTTGGGGAATTGACCAACCAATTATTGAATTCAACTTAGTGGATGAACATTGATACTCACAATAGGATTAATTGTCGTGGGTAGATCGGACCATATGTAAATCAATTTTCTCTCAAACAATTACCTTGTCTTTGTCGAATTCTCTCGAACTTCAACACTAGATGGAAGATGCCCAACCCTTTTCCTCATCAGATCTACTCTCTTGAGCTAGATACAAAGGATAGATTCCACATTTCACTTTCTCAAGCTGAAATCATGGTGACCCATTACTAAGGATGCTAAATTTGGTACTTTGACTCTATACTTCTCTCTCGAGCAGGCACAAAACACTGAACTTGTTACACTAATCATGCAAGACGACCTCAAAATGCAACAACAATTCAGATCCACTTCAAATTAACACCATTATTCGCAAATCAATGACACCCACTTAGAAAAACTCAATAATTGGTCACATCATCAAAACCCCAATGTTAGAATTTTAGCCAATCATGATGAAAAAGATGAAAATCAACATTTGCCACGTTTTTCATAGATGGGTTAATGAAGTTTTGAAGTTAAAATCAACTACAATCTTTTATATTACAAAATTTCAATGAAAAACCTTGCTAAAAATCACTAGAAACCCACAATGGTAGTGTTTTTACTCTCAATCTTGTGTTAATCACGTTTCTGAATGCTTTCTCCCTCTAGTGAAAATCAATTTATTCAAGTCAGATGTGTGACCATATAGGACCTATCGGCGAGGTAAGTCGGGCTTCACTGAAAGTTCGGTGACTAGCTGATTTTTCTTCCTCTCGCTTTCATGCTTCACTTCTTCTTGGTCCAGCTACTGTAATTTTAGGTGATCCAGATTGGGATCACAAAGTGGTTCTGCGAGTCGCCCTTTCTCCTTTTATCTTTCCCATCAACACTTGTTGGGATCTTCACCAGCACTTTTGCCATCCATCATCGAAGTGATCGGCGATACGCCGAATGGAACTACTGCTCGCCAAAGTTACCCCTAAGCGATCGGCGAGTCGTCGAATGGCATTGGCGATCATCAAGTCTGTTTTTCACTTCTCTTCTTCGCTTGTGTTGTCTTTATTTCCCATTTCTGTCCTAGCTCTGTTCCTCAATCCATGTAACTAAAGATCAATGGTTTTACATCAGTTGTTGGCACAAAATAAGTATTTGAGGATACTAAATTTATATAAATAAAGCCCTAAATGAATCCAAATCTCGGACTCATCAACACCCCCAACTTAAACTTTTGCTTGTCCTAAAGTGAAACTCAAGTTCGGCAGTTCAAAAAGGACGTCGCAAATAGTGCTACACAAGAATCAATGATGAATGCACACAAAAAGACTCAACTTACTCATGCAATGATCAATTGCGCACTAAAAGATTCCAGGTGTGACTCACCATTATCAAAGATTCTCAAGTTCACCATACTTGCTTCAAATGCAAGTTCAAGCTCAATAAAGGTATTCAAATCCCCTCACACAAAGATGATTCCATAATCACACACAATTGTTCAACAATTTACAACTCCGGAATCACAATCAACACTCACACTCACAAAGATGAACATATGCATGACTCCACCCATAGGCTTGCCCTTATTTTCCAATCAACACTTGTTTCAGCTCACTCAAGATTAAAAAGGTCTTTTCAAGGCTTGTAATGGGGTTGAGTTCAAAGGTATGGTCATTTAGGCTCAGTGGTTGCTATCCTCATGAAATGTGGTGTGAACAACACTTCCTCCCATTTTTTTCCTCATTCTCATTCATGCTCAAAAGTCACCCCATTATTTATTTTCAATGAAACTTTGGATACCCATTTATTTTCACAACTTTATTTCAGAACTTTTTTTTTCTTTTTTTTTTGTATGGAGGGGTTCCATCTTTTTCAAAACCATGAGTTCCATCTTTTACAAAACTATGGGTAGAGGGGAATTTCTTCACATTCCTTGATTTACCTTCTCTTTTCACCACACCTCAAACATAGGCTTTTGGCCTAAGTTGGCTTTTCAAACAAAGTACAACTCATGAAGATTAAGGGTGAATGGATAAAAAGAAAGGTCACAATTGCATCAAGTTTCTTTCAAGAAAAGGTTAAGGCTCAAAGGGTGCTCAAACAAAGATCACACACTCATAAGGTAGGCCACAAAAGAGGAATAATTTCAAATTGTTTCACTCGTTAAAATTGTTGCCTAAGATCATTTCAAGAGCTCACATCACTTGGTCAACCGGACCTATGGGGAAAATTCTAGGTGTCATCATACATGGTTCACGGTAAGCTCATAACACAAGGTATTGGTACCAATATCAAACAAGACTCCACACTTTTGCTAGTGTGTAATGTTCATCACGAGAGACTCATTCGATAACTGGCTAGTCATAACGAGATGCAAAAAGTTCACATATTGTCTATGCAACTTCATTTGGCCTCATCGTAGCCACACTTTCATTTTTGTTTGATTATGAGCACTATTTAAGTCATCGATATTGATCAAGACCGATAATCAAATTTGCAAGAGAACAACCACATTCAAATACAATCAAGGGGTGGCAAAAATGGGTCCAAGCACACCGCGGAAATTTACTGACCACAAGTATGTGTCCCCAACAAAAGCATTTAATATTGTCCCGAATGTGAGTAGAGAATGGACACTCCCCCTAATAAAACAAGGATAAAAATAAAAACTAGCAAATAAAGATAAAATTCTAGTATGTAAACATGCAAAGCAATGTGAGGAGGAATCTTCACTAAGCGCCTAGTCGGCGAGAAGATAAGACAGTCGTTGAATTACTCGACGGTGCGCCCAATGAGCAGAATATTGCCTTTTGTTCTAGTGGGTGACACTCGCAAAAAGGGGCAGATCGGCGGAGATACAGGAGGTCGTCAAAAAGGTTGGCAACTCGAATAATGGAATTGGAGCTTCGCTGATCGATCATTGAGTTACGCTATCAGTGATGAAGTAAAAAGGGTGAGGAAAATAGGGTTGCCTAAGCACATCGGCGATTCGCCAAGTAATGAAGGTCTCCCGCCAAATGTTCCAGAATCTCAACCCCATTTTTGAAGTCCATAGGGTGGAATATGTCGTGCTCGCCGAACAGGTTCGGCGATTTGCCAATAAGATTTTTTTCTCACACAAAATCCTGCACCTACAAAATCAACACACGCTATTTTAAAACACTAACACTTGGGTTGTTTCCCAAGAGGTGCCATATTTAACGTCGTGGCACGACGTGGAAATACTCTCGAGCATATGCAAGGTAAACCACTTCAATCAGAGAAATCTCTTGGCATTCGCCATAGTATAACTTCAAGCGTTTCCCATTAACCTTAAATGCAGGTCCTTCTTGACCATCAACTTCTATGGCACCATTTGTGAACACTCGTGTCAGTCTAAACGGTCCTAACCATTTGGACTTGAGCATTCCTGGAAAGAGTCTAAGTCAAGAGTTGTATAGTAACACCCACTCTCCCACTCTGAACTCCCTCTTACGAATTTTAGTATCATGCTATTTCTTCGTCTTTTCCTTGTATAGGGATGAACTTTCATAATATTTGAACCTAAATTCGTCCAACTCATTTAACTGCATCACTCTCTCTTTTGAGGTCTTTGTCCAGTTCATATTTAAAGCTTTCAACACCCACAATGCTTTGTGTTCTAATTCAACTGGTAGATGGCAAGATTTACCAAAAACTAGCTGATACAGAAACATATCGATTGGTGTTTTGAATGCATATGATACACCCATAATGCGTCATCAAGCTTTCGAGACCAATCAGTTCTATTAGCATTCACTGTCTTGTCCAAGATGCTTTTGATCTCCTAGTTTGACATTTCAACCTCTCCACTTGTTTGGGGATGATACATAGTTGCTTTTTTGTGTTCACTCCATATTTGCTCAGTGCAGTTGAAAACACTTGTTGTAGAAGTGGGATCCCCTATCACTAATAATGGCCTGAGGAGTACCAAATCTCGCAAAGATATAGCGTTTTAGGAATTGAACAACATTTTTTCCTTTGTTGTTTGGAAGTGCAACACACTCCACCCATTTGGAAACATAATCTACAACCACCAAGATATACTTATTACCAAACGAACTCACAAATGGACCCATAAAATCTATACCCCAAACATCAAATAGCTCAACTTCTAAAATGGGCGTAAGAGGCAACTCGTGTCGTTTGGACACCCTACCTTATTTCTGACGTTGAGTGCACTTGTTAACAAACTCATGAGCATCTTTGTAAAGAGATGGCCAGTAGTACCACTTTGTAGAACTTTAGCAATTATATGTACACCGCCATGATGGCCTCCAATCGGTGAAGCATGACAAGCATGGAGAATTCCAATAGCTTCTTCTTCCGGAACACATCTTCTAATGATATGGTCAACACACTCTCTGAATAAATAGGGTTCATCCCAAAATTACTTCTTAACATCAATCAAGAACCCCTTTTGTTGGTAGAAGTTCAGTTCGTCTGGCATTAATCCACACACTGCATAATTGGCAAAATTAGCATACCAAGGAGGTTGTTTGAGAGTCACCGTGAATACATGTTCATCAGGTAAAACATTATTTATGTTGATCTCTAGCTCATCATTCTCCTTGCCTTCCAATCTTGATAAGTGGTCTGCCACCTGATTTTCACAACCTCTTCTATCTCTGACCTCAGAGTCAAATTCTTGCAACAAAAGCACCCACGTTATTAGTCTTGTCTTGGCATCCTTCTTTGCCATCAGGTAACACAGTGCAACATGATCAGTGTGAACAATCACTTTACTACCTAGCAAGTATGCCCGGAATTTCTCAAACGCATAAACTTTCGCAAGTAAATCTTGTTTAGTAACTGTATAGTTACGTTGAGCACTGTTTATAGTTTTGCTTGCGTAGTAAATGGGGTGAAAAGTTTGTTGCATTTTTGCCCCAATAAAACACCTAATGCCGTGTCGCTTGCATTGCACATTACTTCAAAATATTCTAACAAATCAGGAGTAATGATATTGGTGTGGACACCAATTTTTCTTTCAAGCACTTGAAAGTTACCATGCAAGCATCATCAAAGTGGAATTTCACCTACTTCTCCAAGAGTTTGCATAGAGGATGTGCAATCTTTGAGAAGTTTTTGATGAACCTCCAAAAAAAACTAGCATGTCCCAAGAAGTTACGAACACCCTTCACTGAAATTGGTGGTGGTAACTTCTCAATCATTTCAATCTTTGCTTTGTCAACCTCCAACCCCTTTTGTGACACTTTGTGACACTTTGTGACCAAGCACTATACTTTCCTTAACAATGAAATGATATATTTCCAAATCTAGGACTAAATTTTTCTCCACACATCTTTGGATAACTTGTCCTAAGTGCTCTAAACATGCTTCAAAAGTGTTACCCACAACTGAGAAGTCATCCATAAATTCTTCCATTGAATCCTCCACCATGTCAGCAAAAATAGATAACATGAAACGTTGAAATGTCAGAGCATTTCATAATCCAAACGACATCCATTTGAAGGAAAAAGTACCATATGGGGTAAAGGTTGTTTTCTCTTGGTCTTTCGGAGCAATGGAGAATTGCTTATAACCGAAATACCCATCCAAAAGGCAATACCAACCTCTCTCGGAGAGTCGATCAAGCATTTGATCCATAAAGGGCATTAGAAAATGATCCTTTTCAGTCCATAAATTTAAAATTCGGTAATCCATGCATACTCTCCACCCGGTCACCGGTCTCATAGATACAAGGTCCCCCTTTTCATTTTGGACTACCGTGATGCCTTCTTTTTTTAGTACACATTTTATCGGACTTACCCATTTGCTATCCGTAATTAGATAGATCACACCTGTGTCAGACAACTTTATTATCTCTTTTTTCACCACCTCTTGAATCGGTGGGTTCATTCTCCGTTGATGTTCAACATTTAGCTTACAATCACTGTCAAGTTGAATTTTGTGAGTGCAAATATTGGGAGGAATGCCCACTATGTCAACGATAGTCCACCCTATAGGTTTGATATGCCTTCTCAACACCTCAAGGAGCAATTTTAACTGCCAATCAAGCAAATCAGCTGCAATAATCACCGGTAAGGTGTTATTTGCCCCAAAGACAACATAGCGGAGATAAGAGGGAAGCACTTTCAACTCTAGATTTGGTGGTTCTTCTATTGATGGCTTTGCGGGAGGACTTTCTCAATTTTTTAAATCAATGTCCAACTTCAACAGAGTCTTTGAATACCCCCATAAACTTGATAGAGCCACTACTACCTCTTCATAGCCTTGAATTTCGAACTCATCATAGTTAGCAAGCACGGCTTCAAGTGGCACTCTCATACACCAATGGCTCACACTAGCCACCGCTTTATCAATAACATCAAAAGTGGAGACCATGTGAATATTAGTTGGGTGTTTAATTGACTTACACACATTAAAGGTTACTTCATCTTCATTCACACTAAACTTTAATTCTCCTCTCGCAACATCCACCAACGCTCTTCCGATTGCCATGAATGGTCTTCCAAAAATGATGGGAATTTCAACATCTATTTCACAATCGAGAATGGAAAAATCAGCAGGGAAAATAAATTGGTCAACTTTCACCAAGATGTCATATAGTATCCCCACAGGATGTTTAATTGATCGGTCCTCCATCAAGATTCTCATTGTTGTGGCTTTCGATTCGCCCAACCCAAGTTGTTTATAGATTGCATATGGATTAGGTTGATGCTTCCTCCCAAATAGCATAGGGCTTTAGCAAAATGGAGCATGCCGATGGTGCAAGGGATGGTGAACACTTCGGGATCTTATCTCTTTTTTATCAGCTCCTTATTCATAATTGCACTACAACTATGGGAGACTTCGATTGTCTCAAAATCCAAACTCCTTTTCTTTATGACTAACTCCTTCATAAACTTGGCGTACCATGACATTTCCAACAATGCTTCCAGTAGAGGGAGATTAATTGATAATGTCTTGAACAACGATAAAAACTTCTTGAACTTCTCATCCTCATTCTTATTGTTTAGACATTGAGGAAATGGAGGAGACATTTTTGGTAAAGGTTGCATAACTTTTGGGCTTTGATTGTGTTTCTCCATGTCCTTTTGTGGCCCTTTGGCAATGCTTTGATGGATAGGTGTCTCTTCTTCCTCCTTCCCTTTGTCTTCTTCATACATTTGAGCTTTTTCATTTCCCGTCATATCGCCTATTGCTACCTTTCCACTTCGAGTAACTACGGTCAGCTCTCTATCATCATCTTTCATTATCATTTTTTGATTTAATTGTGTTGAAAGTGAACTCAACTGACCTTCAAGTATCTTGATTGCATCTGCGTGAGAGTTCACTTTATTGTTCAATGATGAAAAGTTGACTTTTATCCCTCTTAACAAGTCATCTGAACCTTCGACTTTATCAAGGATGCGTGACAGCAAATCATTCACCCGTGGACTACTTGCACTCCCTCTCCACCTTTCGATTGTGGGGTCTCACTTGAGTGAGTGTGGTCCTCTTTATGGTCCTCCTCCCTTTTCTAATAGTCACTTTGTTCGGCCCAATCTTCATAGTATCTTCTTTGTTCTTCCCCCTTGTGATAGTTCCAACCTTGATTCCTGTCCTGCTGTAAATAGTGTGGGTGGAAACCCTCCTTGTATCTCTTGGAGTTCCAACCTTGATTCTCCCGCGGTTTTGAATAAACAGAGGAAGAACCCTCCTCAACTCTAAAAACTCCCTTTCTCCCCTTGGGCTTTTCCACATTCTCCATCATATTCTCTTGTAATAGTTCCATTTGTGTCAACATCTTCTTAATGTTTTCATCCCTCTCTTTTTCCTTATCAAGTTGTTCTTGTGTCATTTTAAAGCAAAAAGGGGAGACTTGATCCTCTTGGGTGTACCACACATGATTTATTTTAGGCATGTCATAAAAAAGAAATGAATCCACCTCAAATGATTGCAACATTATCCCCCCTCGTACCAATTAATCAGCTACCCCTTTATTTACCGAATTAAGACTCTCGTAAAAATATTGGAGTAGTAAATCATTTGGTAGCCCGTGAGTTGGGCATTTAAGTAAGATTTTCTTAAACCTCACCCACCTTTCATGGATAGGTTCACCCTCCCATCGCTTGAAATCTTGAATGTCATCTCTAAGCTTCATCATCCTTTATGGGGGAAAGAATTTTGTATTGATTGCTATAATCAACTCCTCCCATGATGTGATGGAATTGTTTGGTAACTCGGTCAACCACTTGCTAGCCTCCCACGTCAATGATAGTGGAAATGATTTGACTTAGGTAAGGCCTAGTTATATTTCTAGGCTAAAACCGACTAAAACCTCATGATTTAGGGTCTAAACGACGTATCTTAGGGGTTAAACAAAATAGGAAAAGACCAAAAGACCCCTGACTTATCTGCTGTCGGAGTGACTAACGGACGGGACTGATAGGCCGTAGATCAATCGACGGTCCGTGGATTGGAGTCGTCGGTCGAGTATGCCCGATAGGGCTTCACTAAAATGAGCATAGCTTTTTACTCGGAGGTTGGATTTTTGCAAACTCGGTGGCGTTAGAAAGAGGATTCAATTATAAATCATATCACAGGTCATGGGACACATAATTCCTTTTGTGCTAAGAGTTATGACCATCTGAAGTTGGCCCAATCACAATTTTCATCTAACTGGCTGCTACCCTCACCCACGGTCAGACCTATGGACCGTGCATCGAATGACGGTCCATGCTGGTCAACTATCAATCGAGATTGAAGCTGGGCTTTAGGGGCATCGATCCACGAACACAAACCACGGTCCGTACACAGACCGTAGGTTGGGCCGTGGGTCGACACTTGGCCGAATTTCTTGCTTAGTTCTGGGGGAGTTTTCTGACATGAACCACAGACCTACAGGACGAACTATGGGTCCTCCTACGGTCCGTGGATGGTGCCATGAGTGCTATCTGCAATACCAAAAGTCTGTAATCTAGTCTATTTTTGGATACAGGGTGTTACATTATCTCCCCCTTGGGACCATTCATCCTCAAATGAAGACTAAACTAGCTGAAATGGAGGGAGGGGCTACAATCCCTACCACTAAACACTGAGAACTGAATTTCTGACCTAACCTAGTTCCAAGAACATGCAAATATGTAGAAAATGCAGGTACTAACTGAAGGAACATGATTTTAAGACTGAATTTACGCATGAATGACTGAAAAATTGAAGAGGAACTATTACCTCAAGCTGGAATGGAATCAGAAGGAAAGAGGTGAGTATACTTGGACTTCATGGTTACTTCTGCTTCCCAGGTAGCTCCTTCTATAGACTAACTACTGCATAAGACCTTGACTGAAGCGACTTCTTTGTTTCTCAACCTTCTAACTTGACGATCGAGAATCTCAACTGGTATATCCTCATAAGAAAGGCTATCTTTTACATCCACAGTCTCTAATGGCACTACGGATGCTGGATCACCCACATACTTCTTCAAAAGTGAAATGTGAAAGACTGGATGCACTGCTGCCAAATCTGCTAGGAACTCTACCTCATAAGACACTCTACCAATCCTTTTCAAGATCCGGTAAGGGCCTACATATCTTGGACTGAGCTTCCCTTTTATGCCAAATCTTATCACCCCTTTCATAGGTGACACTTTCAGGAAAACCCAATCATTAACTTGGAACTCTAGTTCCCTTCTTCTCACATCTGCATAAGATTTTTGATGACTCTGGGCAGTCTTAAGTCTATCTCTAATGAGTTGTACTTTCTCCATAGCATCAAGAACTGGATCTGGTCCTATCAAGGCTGCTTCACCTACTTCAAACCAACCAACTAGAGATCTACATCTACGCCCATACAATGCCTCATAAGGGGCCATCTGAATTCTAGAATGGTAACTATTATTGTAGGTGAACTCAGTAAGAGGAAGGTGATCATCCCAACTACCCTTGAAGTTGATGACACAAGCTCTCAACATGTCCTCTAAGGTCTGAATGGTACGCTCTACCTGACCATCTGTCTGGGGATGAAATGTTGTGCTAAGATTAACCTGAGTACCAAGACTTTTCTGAAATGACTTCCAGAAATGATTGGTAAACTGAGGACCTCTATCTGAGATGATAGACAAAGGAACCCCATGCAACCTCGGAATCTCATTAATGTAAAGCTTGGCGTAATCCTCCATCAAATCTACAGTCTTGACCGCCAAAAAATGAGAAGACTTAGTAACTCTATCAACAATCACCCAAATGGAGTAATGTTGTCTGCGAGTACGAGGTAAACCTATGATGAAGTCCATGTTGATCACTTCCCACATCCAAGTAGGAATGTCAATCTCTTGAGTCATACCTCCTGGTTTCTGATGTTCTACCTTGACTTGATGGCAATTGGGGCACTTAGCCACAAAATTTGCTATATCTCTTTTCATACCATTCCACCAATAGACTTCCCGCAGATCGCGGTACATCTTAATGGTGCCTGGATGAATAGAATATTAGGAATTGTGGGCTTCTACGAGAATATGCTGTCATAATTCACCCACATTAGGAACACACAATCTACCCTGATAACGAAGTATACCATCTCCCCTTTGGGAGAAAACCTCCACTCTCTGATTATGGACTGCACCCTTAAGCTCAAGAAAGATTGGTTCACTATCTTGATTTTCCTTAACATCTACTACCAAAGAAGATTTTGCCCCATTTTGAACACTTACACCACCATCTGATATATTCATAAGATGAACTCCTAGGCGAGCAAGTCTGTGAACATCCTTTGCTAGCTCTCTTATTAAATATTTTTGTTGTTCCATTATTCTCGTTATGTAGTAATGATGTGGTTTTCTTTCTTCTTCCATTGATTTTTGTGGAGTTTTATCTATTCTTCTTGAGATACTCATTTTTGATGATATTTGTGGTATTTCACAGTTTATTCTTTTAGATGTGCTTAATCTTTCTTTTACTATTTCTAAATCTTCTTCTATGTCAATTTCATTATAAATATAATCATTCTTATCTATAACCGTAACTATTCTTTCAAAGGGATCATCTATTTTTATTTTATTTATTTTATTTTTTGCTGTTATTTTATGTTTTGTTATTAAAACATATAAGTTTTTATATGCTAGGTATATTTCTATGGGTGTATCTATTCCTTATCTAAAACATGCTTTTATTAATATTTCTGTTCCTCCTAAATGTACATATTTAATTGGATTTTTAGCCTTAATATCTTGTATTTCTTTATTTATTATTCGCTTGTTTATTATTGGTATTTTAGCCTTTCCTTTGATATATTTGCAATCTATGATATGCTCTCTTTGACTTACTACATAATATTCTTCTTTTTGTCGTTTAAACCAGTTTCTTATTGTTGGTATTTCAAATATTTTTGCTACACTTAGATCTAATTCTTTTCCTTTATTTGTTCAAATATATTATTATCAACTATTATTTTTTGTTCTGCCGATTCTTCATCTTGATATTTTTCTTTAGTTATTATTTGTATATCTGCTTCACTCATTTATATAGTGTTCATTATCTGATTTTGTTAATGAATTATTTTCCATTTCGTCTATTTAATTTTCTGATAATTCATATATGCTATCTTCACTTTCTAATTCATAATCTACGTATTCTATTTATGCATATTTTTCATTATCTATTATTATTTCTGATATTTGTTTTTTTCTTTGGATCTTTAGGTAATTTACAATCTCTAGCTATATGTCCTAATTTTCCACAATTATAACAAGTACATTCCGTTAGTTTTCTTTTTGGTCTATATGGCCTTTTAGTGTTGTAGTGTTTTACATAGTATCTTCTTCTCGATTTTTTATATTTATATTTTGATCTGTATTTTTTATTATATTTCCTTTTATTTTTATAATACCTATCTGTACAGCCAAATTGAGGTGCTGTTTTATTGTTGCAACATGCCAAGTTTTTTACTAATATTTTTTCCATTTTTGTTTCTTGTTTATGTTTTTCACATAGTTCCATAAATCATCGTTGCAAGAATTTCATTCTAGCTCCTAAAGTATCTGTTAATTCTGCTTTATTCCAACTTTTTATTATTTTTGAACTAAAATGTTCTGGTAATTTTGTAAAATATAATTTTCTTATTTCTTTACTTTCTTTTGTGTTATATGTTTCTTTATAATAGTATTCTCTAAATGCACATGTATATTCATCTATATAACACATATTACATATTGCTAATTTTGTCATTAGATTTCGATTTATGATTTTTTCTTTATTTTGTTCTTCTACTTCTATTGTCATACTACTAAATTCATTTCTTATAGCTACTTCGTATTTATATAATATTTCCATAGTTGTAGAGGCTAATTCGCCATTAGATTTTTTATTACTTCTTAAAGTTTTTAAACTTTCATCTGATAAATTTTGTAACCATAATTTTACTGTTCCTATAGGCGTTCTTTCTATATATCCTGGTGCCTCTGCTATTGCTATTTTGTTATCTATTAATTGTTTTGATATATATCCTATCCATAATTGGATTATTTTATTTATCTCTGTTACACAGTCTAAATCTAAAAAATCATGTCGTTCAGCTATTGGTTTAGGTGTCCATTTTTTATTTTATTCTTTTATCCCATATAGGTTTTTCTCTATCATATTGTTCATAGTTATCATTATAATATTTTGGATTAAAATGTTTTGGGTTTTTTACTCCTGATGTACTAGGTTTTTTGTCCATGTCTATGTCACCTGTATTTACCTCTAAATTCTTTGTATTATCTATGTTTGCTAAAAGTTCCGTATATGTTTCGCTTGTTTCCGAATGTTGTTCTAGATCATCGTCATTTATTTCATCAACTCTTATTTAGGGTAGATTATCTTGGTTATTTTCTTCTAATTCATCTTCTAGTTGCAATTTTTCTTTAATTTTAATTATCTCATTTGTTAATTTCGTTGTTTGTTCTTTTTCTTTTTGTTTTATTTCATACATTTTTTAAATATTGCTAGCTCTTTTCCTAGCTCTATTATTTTGGTATTTTTTACTTCCTCTAATTGTTGTACTTCATTTTTTGCTTGTTGTTTTATTTTTTCAATTTTCGTTTTTCTATCTATTTCTTCATTTTCTTTTGTTATCCTTATCATAACAGTTAAACTATCTTCTAGTTTTATCGTTTTTTTTTTCTAACATTAACCTTATATTTTCACCTATTTTCTTATATGTTCTTCCTAGATTAGAAAATATTATCTTTATTTTTAATCCGTCATAATTTTCGTATGTTTTTTCATCTATTGCGTATTCTTCCTTATTCATTTATAGATTATGCTGAAGTTTATATTCTAAGTTATTTATTTGTATTTCTAGATATAAAATAGTCTTTCTTTGTGCTATTATAGATTTGTGACAAATTCCCGCAAATATGTTGTTAAGTCTATTTTTTTTATGTGCTAATTCTTGTCTTTTTGCTATAATTATTTCATTAAGTTTTTGTCTATATTCGTTATTCTCGTTATTCATTGTAATTTTAAATATTCAATATATTTATATTCTACTTTAGATATATTATATATTAATTGATTTAATTTTTCGTTATCAGTTTTTGTGATATTAAGTTGTTTATATTTCAGATATAATTTGTTTAATTTTCTTCTTATTTTTCTTAACTTTCTACTAATACGGTTCTTCTTATATTTCTCGACATCCATAGCTCTGATACCATTTTTCGGTGCGAAACTGATAGTTGGTGAATTCATGAAAGTAGTAGTGTGGTAGGTGGTAGTATGGTAGGTGAGTAATTTATTTTAAAGATTTTATTATAATTTTTTGGTGCTGAATTCATGGTAAAATGTAATAATATTTATTGTAATATACTTCTGATAGTTGTTTTAATCTGAATATTTCTTTAATATTATTTATGATATATTCTAGATATAACATATCTTGGGTTTCTTGGTAAATATATAAATTTTCCTCCATTAATTGTTCTAATAGTTTTATATCTTCCATAGATTCTGCCCAATATTGTAAATATTCGTAGTTCATTTTAATCTGAATTTAATTCTAAATCGTGCCATTCTATTTTTTCGTAGTCTAAATTATGTAGGTCTATTTCATACCATTGTTGGTTTAATATATCTTCTGATTCGTTATCATTAAATATTTTTTCCCATATAATTCTTCTTAATTCAATTATTTTTATATCTCTAAGTATATATAAGATTAAAGTTTCATAGTTTTTTATCATTTTATCATGCAACTATGTAGTCATGTTCTTTATCATGGAGGTTTTTTATTTCAAATTATTCCTTCCTATCATATTCATAATTGATTAAATTCATATTAGATCATTATGAACTAGATTATTTTTATCATGTTTTCCTGTCACTACTAGCATCGTACTTTAGCGGATACTTCCTCCTTATCAGCACCTCAACTTTGTTTACTCCCCTAAACGGCTTCCTCGCCTACCGGTTTCAACATTAGGATGACATAGTCTAGAAGTTTTCTCCCTGTTTCCAGTGTGCTAATAAACTAGAAATCATGATTCAAATAATTCTAATACATAATAACTAACATAAATTTATTCAATCATATATATGATATTCAGGAATATATGAAATTAGGTCTGCATATTTATAGAACAATATACCTTTGCCTCTTGCTTAGCCATGCTATCTGAAATATCTGACTGGATTTCAGATTTTTCCATTATTTTTTTATTTATCTTTTAAGTATTATATTTTAAGAGAGAGAGTTTTTTGAAAGAGGATTTTTATTATGTTAGGCGTTGCCTGCCCTTTATGTTACATATGAGTTCCTTTATATAGAAAGGAAAATCTGCACACTACTACACACGTACTCTAATGTTAATATATGACTTACCTACTTTATGACTTATGATACTTACTTTGTTACACTTTGTACACCTGCCATGACTTTTGTACTCCTACCATGACTTTTGTACTCCTACCATGACTTTTTGTACACCTACCATGACTTTTACTACTTACTTTACTTTATACAGACTTTACATTACGTTACATTACATCTATCTATCTATTCATGCTTATTTTGTCTACCATCTTGTATCTTATCTTCTTTTTACTTTGTCCATATCTTATCTTGTCTGTCTTCTTCTTATCTTCATTTTCCATCTTTTATCTCTTATTCCAGCTGGACGTCTGAGATTATATTATCTTCTCTATTGCATTTTGAACATTTGTGGTCGAGGTATTTGTGACCGATTAGCTTGCAATATCTTGTTAATAACTCTGCCGAAATAAATCCTACCTTTAGTGTTCATGTCGTAGGTCGTTCTTCTAGCTTAAGTAATGATAAAATTCATCTTTGGACTTCATCCATATCTGCTTTCCTTAACTCCCTTGAATTGGAATAAATCATTAGCTGATCTCTTGCATAGTAGACCTTGTCCATCGAACCTTGAGTTAGAGAAGTTCTCATCACCAGTTCTAGCCCTCTTTACCTCCTTATTCTTTTCCTTGAGTTTCAATT
The DNA here is from genome assembly GCA_029007595.1 of Solanum commersonii. Taxonomy (NCBI): domain Eukaryota; kingdom Viridiplantae; phylum Streptophyta; class Magnoliopsida; order Solanales; family Solanaceae; genus Solanum; species Solanum commersonii. Next base: position 1,154,230 of record JAJTWQ010000148.1, read on the forward strand.
CCTCAATTTGTTGGGTGTACACCATAATACGTGAGATATACATATCATGGATGAGCATTATCGTACGACATTTTTTTTCTACCATGTCAGACACACCCGTGACAAAATTACTCATATTAGCCCTCGAATCCACCACCATAGTTAGAGCGTACTTTGATAGTTGGGTGAACTTTAGAGCATACTCCCTCACACTCATACTTCCTTCAAGAAGTTTAATAAAATCTTGCACCATTGCTTCCCTCAAAATGAGAGGATTGAACCTGTCAACAAATGCCAATTTAAATAATTCCAACTTTACAGAACCCTTTCCTACTGGTCTCTCTCCCTTCCATTGATTGTACCACACTTGAGCAACATCTTTCAATTGGTAAGAGGCTAACTCTATCTTCTCCACCGGAATAACACCCATAATATAAAATACCTTATAGACCTTATCGATAAACCTTTGAGGATCCTCTTCCACTTTGAAGCCATAAAATTCTAAAGGGTTCATCCTTGCAATGTCCCTCACTCTTGAAGCCGCCAAATTCACATTAGGATTAACAGGAGCTACAACCTCTCTATTGGCTTGAGTCACCAAAGCTTGAGCCAACATTTGAATAGTTGATGAATCCAAAAATGGACTCATTTTGGGCTTTATTTTAATAGAAATAGTACCTTCAAATGCTTATTTAGTCTAAATATCTGATGAAAACACTTAAGTTTCATGTATTTGAAGTTTTAGTAGAAGCATGGACAATTAGGAGCAAAAAGGAACAAAGAGGCTGAAAAGAACGAAGAAGCTGAAGCCTGAGCATCGCCAAGAATGCTTGGTGATTCACCGAAGGGACGTACTATGCCCTTTGTTTCAATACGCGAAGCCCTAAAGGAGAATGATCAAAAAGGCGATGAAAGGAGCAGTCGGCGCTTCGCCGATCAGTTTCGCAAAGCAGAAGTATACCGCCCAATGATCCAGAATGCATAGATACTGAAGGCAAAAGCAGAAATGATGATGAACTAGAAGAAAGGTGAATCGCCAAGTCATTCGGTGTTCGCGACTAACCACGCGGAGCGATCCACTAGCACTATTTTCTGAAGTCTATAAATACTAAACTCTTATTAGTTTTGTGGGGAATAGGAGACTAAAAAAAAATATTATAATTTGGGAAAAGGCTCAAATATTCCATCAAACGTTTAGAAAAGGCTCATTTATGCCATATGTTAAAAGTTTGGCTCATATATACCATTGCTGTTAAAGAAAAGGCTCATCCATGCCATTTTTTTAACTCTAGTTTTGCAAAACCATTTCTTTATACCCCAAACATGGTTTAACACTTTTTAATTGGAATTTTTGGATCAAATGTATACTTTTTTCTTGTTTTTCTTTAAAAACACCAAGAACACATGAAGAACATAAACAACTCCAAAATTTTCAACATCTTCAATTCTTCACGAAATCATCTCAAATTTCGGCTACACCATTAATTTCTTTTTTTTTAAAAAAAAATTCTAAAATCATTTGCAGAGTTAAAAAAATTCACCCATATCTAAAAAATATATTCCAAAAAATGAAAATCAGTCCCAAAATTTCAAAATCTTCTTTGATTCTTATTTTTATCATTAGATCTTTGTTGACTAGTGTTTTTTGAGTTTATGTTCAAAATTTTAAATGATTTGAAGTTTTGGAGAATCTACCATTAAAGAATGTTCAAGTTTTGAAACTTTTTCAATTGGGTCTTGTTGAGTTAGGTTGAATTCGAGCTCAAAAGAACTTGAATTTTGGTATCTAGCTCAGAGCAAAACTACTTTTGAAATTTGAGGCGATTCATGAAGAATTGAATAAGTTTGAAATTTGGGAATTGTTAATGTTCTTTATGTGTTCTTGGTGTTCTTAAGGATGTAGAAGAAAAAAATGTACATTTGATCCAAAAATACCAATAGAAAAGTGTTAAACCTTGTTTGGTGTATAAAAAATGGTTTTGCAAAATCGGAGTTAAAAAAAAGGGCATGGATGAGCCTTTCTTTAACAACAATGGTATAAATGAGCCAAACTGTTAACGGATGACATAAATAATCCTTTTCTAAAAGTTCGATGGCATATTTGAGCCTTTTCCCTTATAATTTTTACTTTAGCTTTCATATTTTCTCTCAAGTTTGGAGAGGGTTTTTGGGAGACTTGAAGAGAGAAGGAGTTCATCTTCCCCAAATTGGAAGTGAGTCTTCTCCATTATTCTTCCTTTGGTTATATTAATGTTTAATTCCTTATACCCATTTGATCCCTCTATTATTTTAGTTAGAATTTCTTATTTCTTGATGTGTGACTAAAAACACCATTCTTGGGGTGTGATTTAACAAATATATGTTGATATTATTGTTGGGTCTTATTTGCGGATAGGTTAGATGAATTTTAATGGTGATTTCACCTAGTGGTTGTGGTTTAATTGAATGGGTTTGTAGTTGCAAATACAAAATCACCCATGTGTTTTTGGCTTGCGAGAGAGAGAGGCCGCGAAACCAAGATCGATAGACTGATGGCCTAAGGAGTGGGTCAACATGAGGTTCAACCCGAGAGGATGAGCCCTAGTCCCATATCCTAACGCTCAGCTCAAGAGAGTGAGTGGGGTAAGGCGTAGGCTAGCCTTCATGCAGCAAATGGGTGTCAGAGAGGAACCCATTTGAAACGGGGTAAATTGCCTGAGAGGGAACTTATTTCCATCTAATGCTTAGCCTAGTCACTATTGTCTTGCAAATTTCCTATCGAAAGCATGTACCCAATGATTTATATCAATATATATTGCGGACACACCCAAGAACTTTTCCCCATACACTATTTTCTCTTTATTTTTGTTGTTTTAACTACTTCTGACAAAACCCCCTTTGTTATTTGACACTTTTGTGTCACCCACTTGAATTTGCTTAGTTTCTATTCGATAATTTCTCAAACTACAGCTAACTAGAACAAAATTTTAGCCTAACTACTATTTTAACTACGACTCCCTTGGGATACGACCCCAACCCTTGGTTGGGTTACTATATTATTTACGATCGTAGACACTCGAATCGTAGGTTAGTGATGTTGGTCATGATAAGCATCAAAATGGCGCCGCTGCTGTGGAGTGGTGTTATTTGAGAATTTTTAGTTAAGTTGAATTTCGTTCTTGTTAATTATAGTTACACTTACTTAATTCTTAGTTTTGTTTTGCTTGTTTGTGTATCGAAACAGAAATGATGAGTATGAATGGTAACTATGGGTACCAAATGGACCAAGTGCTATCTTCTCTCTACCTAGAGCCAAAAGAGAGGTGGCCTCATGAAAATGAGGCAAATCTCACTAATGGAACTTGAGTGAGGAGTTGCTTCGTGCCACGACATTAAATAAGTTGCATCTTGGGAGGCAACCCAAGGTTTTACAACTTTATTTTTGCTTTATGAAATAATGGTGTGTTGTTTGTGTTGGTCGAAGTATGGAAAGTGAGTGAAAAGTGCAAATTGGCGAGCCAAAGGTCCAGTCGACGCATCGCCAAAGAAGTCAACGACCCTGACTTAGACCCCCGTTAGACTAAATACAAATTCAAAATGGAGTCTGTAAAACTCGGCGTGCCCAGGAAATTATTGGCGAATCGCCGACCTGGTCGGCGATTGCGATCTAGTTCACCATTTGGATCCCCAGTTTAACTAGAGGTCTAGTAAAAATCGGTGAGGTAAGTATCCACTAGGTGAGTCACCGAATGGATCGGCGACCACGACTGTCATCGAATGGGCGAGAACTGGACAGTTTCTTAAAAGGCTAAAGGTTTGAACTTTCAAACTCTACACTTTCCCTCACTTTAGACCTTCACAAACTTGCACCCATTTAGTATTTTCAATATTTCTAGTGTTTTTACTATATTTGAGTTGTTGATTGGTGCTGGGAGTTGGATTAAATTGCTGCGTAGCATTTCAAAAGTATTTTAATCGACATCTAAGGTTTGTTTTCCGAACGCCGAATTTATTTTTAGCAATTTTGTACTCATTTGCAATGATCTTATCTTAGTGATATGTGTTGGGGGATCTCTAATCTTAATTATTTTTGCTTATGCTTGTGAAAATCTTGCCCCTCGTATTTATATTGTAAAACCCCGTATTTTTGTGCCTTAAAATTGGTTAAATGTTGTGGGGTTGTGCTTGCATGTTGTTGAGTCTAGCACGGAGAATTCTGAGTATCCCAAATATATGGTAAAGACCAATATTGTCATGCTACCACATAAAAAAGCACGGGATGTCACAATAAATGAAGGGGGGTCAAACGCTCCCAAGACGGGAAGACAAGAACCTCCACCTGGAAATAAAGGCAAGGGCAGGAGGCCCACTTCTGATAGGAAGACCACTATCAGAGATCCTAATGCTCTTTCGTGGGCTCAAGGATTCTATGCAGCTGTGCAGTCCTTTTTGGCGGAAACACATTGGCAGCTCCTAGTGAGACTGGTACTGCTATTTCTTCTAAGGCTACTCCGGGTATTGAGACCCCAGGAAAAGAGTGATGCACCGGGTAGTGATGCCTAGACAGATGGAGCGACTGTGTAGACATGACCCCCTCTTTACTTCCCTTTCTGTCTTACTTTATTTCACTTTTGGATATTTTTGTTTGCATTTGAGGACAAATGTTTTATTTGTGGTGGGTGAGGCTCACCTTTTGTAATTTTGTGACTCTCTAGTTTTGTTTATATATTGGGCTGTAAGCTGAAATTGTGTTTTATACACTGCATCTTGTGGATGTTTGATCTTGTGGCTCCATGTTTTTAATTGTAAATGATTTTCGACCCTTCTGAAATATTTTGCCACCTTTTGTTTTTATTGAATGTAGTTGTTCCTTGGCAAATTTAAGTCTCAGTTTCGATCAATACTGATGACTTGAATAGTGCTTACAATCTAACGAATCTAAATGTACGGCTATGATGAGGCCAAATGAAGTTGCATAGACAATATTTGAACTCTTTGCATCTCGTTGTGATTAGCCATTTATCAAATCCAGTCTCTTGTGATGACTATTGCACACTAGCGAAAGTGTGGAGTCTTGTTTGACTTTAGTGTCGATGCTTTATGTGATGAGCTTACTTTGAAATATGCATGATAGATCCTAGAATTTGCCCTGTTGGTCCGATCACCTAAGTGATGCTATCTCTTGATATGATATTAGGCAACTTCTAAGAGTCTGAGACAATTTGACATATACCTCTTTTGTGGCCTACCTGGGAGCGTGTGAAACTCTTTTGACCACCCTTTGAGCCTTACCTTTCTTTGAAAGAACCTTGATGAACCCTAGACCTTACTTGATCCACTACCTATAATCCTCTTGATTTGTGGTTTAGTGCCAAAAGTCTAAGTTGGGGGTCTGGTTAAAAAGGAAAAGGAGAAGTCAAGAAGTGCAAGAAAAGTCTTCCTTAACCCATGGTGTTGCGGAAAAATGGAAATCCTCCATATAAAAAAAGTAAAAGAAAAGAAAATAATGAAAAAGAAAAGTTATGGAATAAAAGTATAAAAGAAATTGGGTTTCCAAGCAATCCATGGAGGTGAATAAAAAGATGACATAGAAGCACTAGAAAAAGAATTGAGAATACCACATCTCGTGAGGAAAAAGTCACTGAGCCTAAATGACCATACCTTTGCACTCAACCCCATTATAAGCCTTAGAAAGTCCTTTTGATCTTGAGTGAGCTGAACCAAAGATCGATTGGAAAATAAGGGCAAGCCTATGGGTGAAAACATGCATTGTGTTCCTCTTGTTGACTGTGGTGTTGCATCTGGTTCTGAATCTTGAATTGATTAACCTATGTGAGTAAATATGGAATCATTCTTTATGTGAGGGCATTTAGATACTTTTTGTTGAGGTTGAACTTGCACAACTAGCAAGTATTGCTAGCATGAGAATCTTTGGTAATGGTGTGTCACAACTTGAATCTTTGAGTACAAAATTGATCTTTGCATGAGTAATTTGAGTCTTGTTGTGTATGTTCGTGAATTAGTCTTATGTACCACTATTTGAGACATCCTATTTGAACTGATGAACTTGAGTTTTACTTGAGGACAAACAAAAGTTTAAGTTGGGGGTGTTGATGAGTCCACAAATTGGACTCTTTTAGGGATTTATTTTAATAGAAATAGTATCCTCAAATGCTTATTTAGCCTAAATATCTAATGAAAACACTTAAGTTTATGGTATTTGAAGTTTTAGTGGAAGCATGGACACTTAGGAGCAAAAAAGAACAAAAGGGCTGAAAAGAACGAAGAAGCTGAAGCCTGAGCATCGCCAAGCATGCTTGGCGATTCACCTAAGGGACGCACTCCGCCCTTTATTCTAGTACGCGAAGCCATGAAGGAAAAAGGTCAAAAAGACGATGAAAGGAGCAGTCGGTGCTTCGCCGATCAATTCTGTTAAGCAGAAGTATACCGCCCAATGATCCAGAACACACAGATACTGAAGGAAAAAGCACAAACAATGATGAACTGGAAGAAGGGCGAATCGCCGAGTCATTCGGCATTCGCGACTAACCTCGCCGAGCGATTCGCCAGCATTATTTTCTGAAGTCTATAAATAGTAAACTCTTTACTAGTTTTGCTGGGAACAGGAGAGTAAAAAAAACCAATATTATAATTTTTACTTTAGCTTTCATATTTTCTCTCATGTTTGTAGAGGATTTTTGGGAGACTTGAAGAGAGAAGGAGTTCATCTTCCCCAAATTGGATGTGGGTCTTCACCATTTTTCTTCCTTTGCTTATATTAAGGTTTAATTCCTTATACCCATTTGATTTCTCTATCATTTTAGGTATAATTTCTTATTTCTTGATGTGTGGCTAAAAACCCACCTTCTTGGGGTGTGATTTAGCAAATATGTATTGATATTATTGTTAGGTCTTGTTTGCTGATATATTAGATGCATTTTAATGTTGATTTCACCTAGTGGTTGTGGTTTAATTTAATGGGTTTGTAGTTACACATACAAAACTACCCACGTGTTTTCGTCTTATTCGAGAGAGAGGTCGAAAAACCAAGACCGCTAGACTAATGGCCTAAGGAGTGGGTCGACATGAGGTTCAACCCGAGAGGGTGAGCCCTAGTCCCATATCCTAACACTCAGCTTGTGAGAGTGAGTGGGGTAAGGCGTAGGCTGGCCTTCATGCGGCAAATGGGTGTACGAGAGAAACCCATTTGAAATGGGGTAAGTTACCCGAGAGGGAACTTATTTTCATCTAAAGCTTAGCCTAGTCACTATTGTCTTGCAAATTTCCTAACGAAAGCATGTACCCAATGATTTATATCAATATATATTGCGGTCACATCCCAAGTACTTTTCCCCATTCTTGATTTTCTCTTTATTTTTGTTGTTTTAGCTACTTATGATAAAACCCTCTTTTATATTTAACACTTTTGTGTCACCCACTTGAATTTACTTTGATTCTATTCGATAATTTCTCAAACTACAGCTAAGTAGAACAAAATTCTAGCCTAACTACTATTTTGACTACCACTCCCTTGGGATACGACTCCAACCCTTGGTTGGGTTACTATATTATCGACGATCGTAGACACTCAAGCCTTAGGTTAGTGTCATTGGTCACAATAAGCATCAATAGCCAACCTAACCTCTGCATTTGTCATATTCTCAACCAAAGGATCTATCAGAGCTTTAGGAGGAGCTCTTTGTTCCACATTGTCTCCCTCGTTACTCCTAGCATGAGTCCTTCTAGTATTCATATCCTAAAAAACATAGGCAAGGATTAGAAGAGAGCTTTTATAGCATTAAAATATATGGAACGACTTAGAATAATCATCTTGTAGCCTTTCATTTATCAATGTGATGGGCTTCACACTCATGAACAAGACTCTACTAAACGTGGCTTAAGAGACATCATCCTAGGACCATTCTAAACCTTGCACCTTGATTACCAAGTTTGTCACGACCCAAGAGTACCCCTAGATCTAACATGGTGTTTAGAACCCCGAAGGACTATTCAAGCCCTTTAGTCCTCATAACATAAGAAATATAACACTAAGAGTAAACATATTACAAGTCTCAAAAGTTTTTTAATAAAAGAAAGCGGATGCATAGACACTTGTCTCATCATACCCATCTATTACAATAGTGAATGAAATAGGGCCTAGCCCATACAACATGTCAAAAAAGGAAAGCACGTGAAATAATGTAAACATATGAAAATCTATCCTCGAACCATGAGGACTCACAAAGATCGGGAAAACAATCAAATCCAAGCTCTAGCCACACGTATGATTACCTTGAGTTTCGGACCCTACACTTGGGAAAAATGTAGGCAAAAGTTGGCATTAGTACAAATATGAACTTAGTATGATAACCATGCATAAAAACACTGCAAACATGCAAAAAAGTACATTTCATTTTAAAGCATGCAATTTACCAAGTGTAAACATCATCATAGAGATAGTTGGAAAACATAAGTAATAACATCATCTTCAATGAAAGCTAGCAACATATTTAATTTTTTGAATACTTATGGGATACTTCTTAAAGAAAGCCTTAGTTCATTATTAAACTTCTTGCCATTATGCAAAATAAGCATTAACCGACATGTGACCATGTGAGCTTTAACATGGAATCTAGTGACTTCCACACCGAAAAGGGTTGGTCTAGTTGCCTAAGGTACAACTGGTAACTCTTTGCTTAGGTGGGTCCACTAGCTAAACATCCTACGAGGGCACATAGTTTTTGGTATAAGGAGATTTCTACTAGGAACCTGGCCTTACTAAAGGAGATCTCCCATCTCAAACAATATCCACTCAGTGCTAAGAATTAAATTTCTATGGAGTATTTAAATCTCTATTAACATCCATACTCATGAAAGGGCGCCATTGGCCTACCGATTCAGGGTACATCATAAGAATAGCTCCTTTTTAGTTACTAATGAAAGGCTTCCCTTGGCCTACCAATTCAAGGTACATCATTAACTTAACTCTTTCAGATCATGCGTGAACAACTATCACCATTCATGATCTATTTATAATGGCTCTTTAGGCTTTGATTCAATTAGGTGAGAAATCCTTTAAACCTTATAATCTTCATTGTGTGAGAAAACCTTTAACATCGTTGCCATTATGTATTTATGAGAAGTTCCTTTCAATCAACATAAAAACATTAGCATAATCATTGACACCTTACTCTCAAAGCATCATTATGACAACTATATAGTCTTCATTGGAAATGCATAATCTCATACTTTATCTCCTTGAGGTTCAGAACTTACTTTCAATCAATACATCTACAATTCAAGCATTATAGATGGATATAATTATAATTGTAGTTCTATCACCTCATGCATTAATTTATATAATTCCTCTTTCATTAACAAAGACCCACATTGTATCATCAACTTTGAGAAATATAGGAATTTCATGGGTTCTTGGGGATACATCATAAAACTCATAGGAAAACCTCAATTCATGCTTAATATGAATCAATTCAATAATTTATATCAAGTTTGAAAAAAAACCCAGAGTTTTGAATTAAACATTAACAATTGGGGATTTCTATATTTTGAAATTGGAGATTTTCAAAGGACTCCATGGATGAAAGCTATCAATGGATGAAGACTACCATATCATGACTCTAATTACTAGCCTTCAGTAAAGAATTTGGATCCTTAGCTTTACATTCTTAATGAATCTCCAAGTCCTATAGAGAGAATATTTGAGAGGAGGTTTTTGTTTTCTTCTGGGATTTAGGAAGAGTGAATTAAATGGGGCGAATATGAGGTTAAAAGGTCTTATCTAAGGGTTCTAATTATAGGTAAAACACCATAGTATAGGAACTAATTAATTAGGAAAAGACCCAATTACCCTTGAGTTATAGTGCCAACTACCACCGACCTACCAACCTACATACCTATTCGGCAGACAGTGGATGGACCTACGATCCATTCTGGTGAACCATTGTTGGTGGTCAGAGAAGTTTGGCCTTGACCTACGGTTACTGGACAGCGGGGCATGGAACGGCCTATGGTCCGTAGGTCCTTTCCGTAGTGCATTCTTTGACAATTTTTGGGAGCCCAACGATGGACCCAATTGATAGGACATGATCTGACCTATGGACCATCGATCAGGTTAAGAGAGTTTGATATCTTTGGGCTCCAACCACGGACCACACTACGGTCCATGGTCCACTCAATAGGTCGTGGGTTGTCGGTGTGGTTTGGCCACACCAGCACCTAGAAAGCTGCTATATGCCCCTTTTCAGATACAGGCTGATACAAGATCAAAATTTTAAATGAAATTTCGAGAGTTCTGATACCCTGACTTCGAGATTTTGAGTTTTTCTTTGAGTTTTTGAGTTTCCATTGTAGACTTTAAAGGTTTTAAATCTTAAATTTGAGGATTTGCAAGTGGGTTTTGGAATTTATTCAATTTAGACCATTGTGAAGACTTAGAAGCTTTTATTGAGCTCATGGCTAATATAGTTAGTAATTATCTTTCTCTTTTTATGACGTGTAGCTAAAACCCCAATTCTTGGGGTGTGATCATGTATTTGTTTGTCTAATTAGCTTATGTGTATTGTTGTTTAATGATTTAATTGTTGTATAAATGTGGGTTTGATCAATAGCTGAGTAGTTATTCATGAATTTTAGTTGCAAATAAAATTTTAGCTTACTATTTTGAGCTTGCTCGAGAGAGAGGTTCTAAATCCAAGTTATCGCTCAATGATTGTAGCATGTGGATTGTTACTGGTTCAACTTGAGAAAGTGAATCTTGACTCATTCCTACTTATCTAGCTCGAGAGAGTAGGTGAATTAAGGGTTTGGGTTGTTCGATAGTGTTATTTTTGTCGAGGTTTGAGAGAGTCGCCTGAATCGTAATAGTTGTTCGAGAGAAAACTATTTCATTTATAGTCTATCCTACCCACAATGATTCAACAAATTATTATTAAATTTAAATTCCCCATATATCATAATTAGCTTATAATAGATCACATCCCGAGAATTTCTCTGAATCTTGTTCAAGCACATGCTTTCATATTTGTTTTAGATTTTAATTGAAAAACCAACCCCCTCATCTGACATTTGTTGTCACCCCTTTCAATTTAACTAAATGTTTTTGATAATTTCTATTCCTAGAACCAATTAGATTACATTTGTTACTTCATAACTTAATTATAGCATGTATTGCTCCCTATGGGTTCGACCTCTACTCTTTGTTGGATTTTATACTAGATTATGATCGCCCACACCTAGTATTTGATGAGGTGTGGTTGAACATTGATAAAAAATGGTGCTGCTGTCGGGGAGTGGTGTTTAAAATTCTATTATCAAAGTTTGAAATGTAATTTTCTTGTGTTGCAGTTGAATCGACTTACTTTGGTTTGTGTTTCTGTTGATTTGTTTGAATAAAGGAAGAAATGAGTGTGAATGGGAGTAAAGGGAGCCAAGTTGGTCACCAAGATAATATTGGAAATCTAACGATGTTAATGACCCAATTCAATTGGTTGGTGTTGGTGCAATACGTCTACCTCCTATTGAGGGGAATTGCAGGGCTAGCCCATAAGAATCCCCATGAGCATGCTAAGAACTCGTGGATGTATGTGGTCTTTTCTCATTCAAGAATATCTCTCAAGAATCAATCTATCTCCGATTGTTCCCATTCTCTTTGATGGGTGAAGCTACCGAATGGTTTGCTGATCTACTGAGGAACTCCATCACCACATGGGATGAACTTACCGCAACATTTTATGTGAGATTCATTCCCCTGACAAAGATGATGAATCTAAGACATAGTATCCAAGGTTTCAAACGCTTGTAAGGTGAACGAATCCATAAGATGTGGTTGATATTTCAGAAGTTGGTACTTCAATGTCCCACTCACGAACTGTCAAACCACATATTGTTACAATACCTCTATAGGAGTCTTGACTCGGTGAAAAAAGATGTTGCGGATCAACTTGTTCCCCGAAATATAATGCAACAACCTTATAAGGTAGTGTCTTAACTTCTTGATGGCCTGACCAAGATCAACATATCATTGTACACTCGTGAGGACCAAGTGTCTTCTCTCACCTTTAGAAGGACAAAAGAGTAGATCGATAAGGACCAGGACAGAGACAAAAACATGGCCAAAATTATGACCCAACTAGATTTATTGTAGAAAAATGTGATGGGTAGTGGGTTGAAGAGTGTGAAAGTTGTTAGTATTCGTGGAGCGAATCTCGATGAAGCACTTTAAAATGAGGAAGTAAACTTCCATGAAAATCAAGGAGGAGGGTTTCTATCAAACTATCCAAGGCCGGGTGGAAATCAGGGTAGGAATAAAGATGATGGATGGAGAGACCGTGACAGAGAATGGCGTGACCACAATGCTACATGAAAGGAAAGGGATTGTGAGAAAGAAAGATGTGTCCCACTGATGAGTTCAGAAATTAGACTAATTAAGGCTATATTTTGATAGAAATTATGTCCTGAAATGCTTATTTTAACTCAATATCTGATGAAAACCCTTATGTTTCAGGTATTTGATGTTTGAAGGAAAGTATGGACATTACGTTGCAAAAAGGAATGAAAAGGCTGAAAAGAACGAAGAAATGAAGGTTTGAGGATCGCCAACTCCACTTGGCGAGTCGTCGAATAGTCTTAATTCGCCTTTTGTTCCAGTGTGCTGAGCCTTGAAGAAAAGGATCAAGTCGGAGGAAAAAGGGAGAAGTTGACGCATCGTCAAGCATTTCTGCGAAGAAGTACCATGTCACCCAATGACCTGGAGCATGACGATGTTGAAGGCTAGTGCAAGACGGTGATGAACTACATCAAAGAGCGAATCACTGAGTTGATCGGAGATTCTGACTAACGACGTCGAATGATCCGCTACAGCACAAATTTGTGAAAGCTAGAAATACTAGTTAGAGTTGTAGTTTTAAGTGTAGAACAATTATTATGATTTTCATATAAAATAGTACTTTTTGATACTTTTGCTCTAAGTTTGAGAGGGTTTTGAAGACTTGAAAAGAAATAAGGTTTCATCTCCAAGGATTTGGACTTGGGTCTCTTGGATTCTTCATTCTTGACCTGTAACAAGACTTAAATCTTCATACACATTTGAAGGCAAGCTCATTTAGATTTAAATTTCTATATCTTAATGTGTGGCTAAAAACCCCAATTCTTGGGTGTGATTTAGCGAATATGTGTTAAGATAATTGTTGGGTCTGTTTTGCTGATAGTTTAATCGTAGTTTAATTGTGATTTCGTCTAGTGGTTGTGAATGAATTTAATAAATTTGTAGTTGCAAATAAAAGTTTATTTATGTGTTTTCGGCATGCTCAAGAGAGAGGTCGTTAAACTAAGTCCACTAGATTGATGGCCATTGTGTGTGGGTCGACATGAGGTTCAACTCGAGAGAGTGAACCCTAGTCCCATGTTCACACACTCAGCTCGAGAGAGTGAGTGGGTTATGGCGTAGGCTGGTCTTCATGCGGCTAGTTGGTATCCGAGGGGAACACATTTGAAATGGGGTAAGTTGCTCGCGAGAGAGCTTATCCCCCTTAAAGTTTAGCCTAGTCACAATTACTCTATGAATCTTCTATGAAAAGCATGTACCTAATAATCTAGCTTAACCCGTATTCCCGTCACATCCCAAGGATCCCCTCTCATTGCTTAGAAACCCTTGTTGATTTTGCTATTTTTTTACTTACTAGTGACCAACCCCCCTCCCCTCCCCTCATTGTTAATTGACACGTTTGTGTCCCCCTTTAATTTACAATGTTTTTACTCATTAATTTCTTTAGCTACAACTAGCTAGAACAAAAAAATATTTTCTATAAATTCTCAAAACCACTCTCTTGGGACGATCCTAACCCTTGGTTGGGTTACTAAACTATTGTATGATCATAGACACTTGCATGAGAAGTTGTGTCCTGATTACGCAAACATCAAAAATGGCGCCGCTGCTCGGGAGTAGTGTTATTTGGGAATTCTTAGTTAGATAGAATTTTTTATCCTTCTTATTTTTAGTTTTACTAATCTAAATTGTAGTTTTGTTTTGCTTGTTTGAATATCAAAGTAGGGAAATAAGAATGGATGAGCATTATGGGTACCACACAGACCATCCCCTCCAGACACTACTAAACCTCAGGGAAAACCTCCTGACATTTAAACAGGTAGGGGATGAGACAATTTAGAAAATATGGCTGAAGTTTCAAAGGGTGCTGCAACCATGCCCATCTCATGGGATGTCAGACAAGGCACTACTGGAATGCTTCTATAGGGGTCTTGGACCCGAGAATAGAAGTGTAGCCGATCATCTTTGTGAGGGAGGAATGTTGTACTAGCCCAATGAAGTCGTAGCAAAACTTCTTGATGGCATGGTTGAAGATAGCAAAGAAGCCAAAAAGAAGCAGGAGTGGGACGCACTAGTCACCCATTGGATGCTCTATCCAACCAAGTCACGAAATTGGAAGTATAAGCCATGGGAAAAGAAAACCTCTTATCCTTCCGAGAGTATAGTCATAGAAAGACGCAGGAAGGTGTGCAAGATGACGAAGCTATTTCACTCATTCAACAAAAAATTGAGGCACAAGAGCAGATGTTGAATGAGATGAAAGAGAACATCGAAATGCTAAATGAATCGTCAACCTCTCACTCCATGACTATTCATCTACAGGATGCTCAAATAGGCCATTTTGATATCAGGTCATTATCCACCATTCGCCAAGGACTCGCCTAATTACAACATGGGTGACTCTAAGGATGAAGAATAGTTGCCGACATATGTCGTGCCGCAATGTTAACTAAGGCGCTGTTTGGGAGGCAACCCAAAACTCCTTAATATTTTATATTCGTGTATTGGCAAGACAATAGTGTGTCGTTTATACAAGTTGAAGTGTTAGAAGGTGTTAGAAAAAGTATTGGGTGGCGAGCAACAGGTCCAGTCGGCGAGTCGCCAAAGAGGTTGGCGCACTAAATCAATTCTATCGTTTGACTTAAGATAGTTTCAAATTGGAGTCTGTAAAATTTGGCAAGCCCCAAAAAGTATTGGCAAATCGCCACCCATATCGGCGATCCCGATGTTTACCGCCGCTTGAATGTCCAAATATGCTTGGGAAGTTTTGTAAAACTCAGCGAAGTAAATAGATGTTTGGCAAAACACCGACTGATTCAACAATCAAGACTACTACCACCGAATGAGCATGAACTGGACAGTTTGCAGGCCAAAAGGGTTAAAATCTACAACTTGTTCACTTTTACACGCTTTCATTCCTCCATCTGCATCGTTGCACATTAATTTCCATATATTCTTGCATTACCTAAGTATTCTAGTTATCAAGTTGTGCTCGGAACATGGATTGCAGTTTAAATTGGTCAACATAAAAGGGTGGCAGTGAAGCATTCAAAAATGTGAGATGAGACTAGACGCATTAGGCTGCCTAGCAAAGTTGTGGAGAGTTGGAGGAACTACTCAACGATCCGCTTAACGTCCCCACCTCAAACATGCCACCCCGATAGATGAGGTAGTTGCTTAACCATGATTATCCTTTGCCTCCCTCTCTGTTATTCTCTATTTGTACTTTCAGATGTTTGTTAGTTACATTTGAGGATAAATTTCTTTTATTTGTGGTGGAGTGAGGCCATGGCCCACCTTTTGTATGAATATTGATGCTCTTGCTTTGTGCTTATAGTTGGGTTGTTCTGTTTTAACTGATATTATCACTGCCTTTCTGTGGATGATTGAGCTTATGGCTCTTTTTGTTTTTAACTGCAAAACCATTTTGACCTTTTCAAAAAAAATTGAATTTTTCACACATTTTTGCCACCCGCTATATGAATGTGGCTGTTCTTTTGCAAAAATTTGAGTCTCGATTTCAATTAGTATCGATGACTTGAATAGTTCTCTCAATCGAACGAACATGAATATATGATTACGATGAGGCAAAATGAAGGAGCATAGACAATATGTGAACTCTTTGCATCTCGTTATGACTAGCCTTGTATCAAATTGATTCTCTTGTGATTATCATTGCACACTAGAGAAAATGTGTAATCTTGTTTGACTTATAGTCTTAATGCCTAGTGTGATGAGCTTACCTGTGAACTATGCATGATAGATCATAGAATTTACCTCGTAGGTCTGGCCAACTAAGTGATGCTATCTCTTGGTATGATCTTAGGCAACTTCGAAGAGTGTGAACCAATTTGACATATACCTCTTTTGTTACCTACCTTGTGAGTGTGTGATTCTCTCTTGAACACCTCTTGAGCCTTACCTTTCTTTGGAAGAAACTTGATAAAAACTAGACCTTTCTTAATCAATCATCGATAATCCTCATGAAGTTGTGGTTAGTTTAAATAGCCAACTTAGGCCAAAGGCCTAAGTTGGGGGTGTGGTGAAAAGACAAGGCAAATCAAGAAGTGAAAGAAAGTCCCTCTTACCCATAATTTTGAGAAAAATGAAACCCCTCCATATAAAAAAAAGAAAAGAAAAAGACAAAAAAGAAAAAGAATAAAAAGAAAGTTGTGAAATAAAGTACAAAAGAAATGGGGTTTCCTAACAATCCATGGGAAGCGAATAATAGGATGACTCATGAGCACTAATGAAACTGATGAAAGAAAAGGGAAGGAAGTGTTGTGAGCATCACATCTCATGAGGGTGAAAGTCACTAAGCCTGAATGACCATACCTTTGCACTCAGCCCTATTCCAAGCCTTGAAAAGACCTTTTTGATTTTAAGTGAGCTGAAACAAATGTTGATTGGAAAATACGAGCAAACCTATGGGTGAAATTATGCATTATGTTCTTCTTTGTGAGTGTGAGCGTTGCATCTTATTGCAAAGCTTTAAACTGTGAAACCATTGTGTGAATATGGAATCATTCTTTTTATGAGGGCATTTGAATACTATAGTTGAGCTTGAACTTGAATTTAAAGCAAGTATTGTGAGCATGAGATTCGTTGATATTGGTGAGTCACAACTTGAACCTTTGAGTGCACATTTGATCTTTGCATAAGTAAATTGAGTCTTGTTGTGTGCATTCATGATTGAGTCTTGTGTAGCACTGTTCGAGCTTTTTGAACGGTTGAACTTGAGTTTGCTTAAGGACAAGCAAATGTTTAAGTTGGGGGCTTTCATCAGATATTGAGATAAAATAAGCATTTGAGGACACAATTTAATGAATTTGTAGTTTCAAATACAGGTTTATTTATGAGTTTTCAGCTTGCTCGAGAAAGAGGTCGTAAAACTAAGACCACTAGATTGATGGCTAGTGTAAGTGGGTCGATATGAGGTTCAGCTCGAGAGAGTGAACACTAGTCCTATGTCCACACACTTAGCTCGAGAGAGTGAGTCGGTTAAGGGGTAGGTTGGTCTTCATGTGGCAACTGGATGTCCAAGAGGAACACATTTGAATTGGGTAAGTTGCTCGAGAGAGAGCTTATCCCCCTTAAAGCTTAGCCTAGTCACAATTACTCTATGAATCTTCTATCGAAAGCATATACCCAATAATCTAGCTTAACCCGTATTCCCGTCACATCCCAAGGATCCACTCCCATTGCTTAGAAACCTTTGTTGATTTTGCTGTTTTTTTACATACTAGTGACACCCCCCCATTGCTAATTGACATGTTTGTGTCCCCCTTTAATTTACAATGTTTTTATTCGTTAATGTCTTTATCCACGGCTAGTTAGAACAAAAAAAAATTCTATAAATTCTCAAAACCACTCTCTTGGGACGATCCCAACCATTGGTTGGGTTACTAAACTATTGTACGATCGTAGACACTTGCATCAGAAATTGTGTCTTGATTATACAAACATCACCCATCTCATGAATGCCTAAAGCCTAAAGAACAAAGATCTGACCCGGAGAACATCCGTATGGAAGACATGCTTGTATGCATTCTCAATTGGGTAGAAGGGTCAAACAAATTGTTGAAAGAAATGAAGGAGGACGTCTCAACTCTAAATCAGACAGTGACTTCTCACTCAGTCTCTATCAAATTGCTTAAGACACAAATGGGTCAAATATCGACTCATTTAAATATAATACTTGCTTCAAATGCAAGTTCAAGCTTAACAACGGTACTCAAATACCATCACAATAAAGATGATTCCATATTTCCACACACAACTTATAGCTTTGAAATCATATACAACTCTAACACTCACAAAGATGAACACATGCATGATTTTACCCATAGGTTTACCCTTATTTTCCAATCAACATTCATTTCATCTCACTCAAGCTCAAAAAGGACTTTTCAAGGCTTGTAACAGGGCTGAGTGTAAAGATCTGGTCATTTAGGCTAAGTGGTTGCTAATCCTTATGAAATGTGGTATGAACATCATTTTTCCTTCCTTCTTCAGCATTTTCATTAATGCTTAAAATTCACCCCATTATTCACTTCCAATGGAATACCAGCCACCCTATTTCTTTTGCAACTTTCACAACTTCTTCATTCTTCTTTTCTTTCTCTCTCTTTTTTTGTATCGAGGGGTTCCATCTTATTCAAAAACCATGGATCAAGGGGGACTTCTTCACACTTCTTGATTTTCCTCCTCTTTTCACCAGAACCCTAACTTAGGCTTTTGGCTTAGGTTGGTTATTCAAACAAACCACACTTCATGAGGATTATGGGTGAATAGATAAAAAGGGGTGACAATTGCATCATGTTTTTTCCAATAAAAGGATAAGGCTCAACAGGGCTCAAGCAAAGTTCACACATCTCACAAGGTTGGCCACAAAAGAGGTATATTGTCAAATTGTTTCACTCTTCTAAATTGTTGTCTAAGAACATTTCCAGAGTTTGCATCACTTAGTCAACCGAACTAATGGGGAAAATTCTAGGTGTCATCATACAGGGTTCACGGTAAGCTCATCACACAAGGCATTGTCACCAATATGAAATAAGACTCCACACTTTCTCTAGTGTGCAATGTTTATCACAAGAGACTTATTCGATAATCGGCTAGTCACAACGAGATGCAAAAAGTCCACATATTGTCTATGCAACTTCATTTTTCCTATTCGTAGCCAGATATTCATTTTTGTTAGATTAAGAGCACTATTAAAGTAATCGGTAATGATCATAACCGATACTCAAATTTGCACAAGAACAACCACAATAACACAGAAAAGGTGGCAAGGTTTTTTTTTTGTTTTAGAAGGGTCAAAAATCATATGCATTCATATAAAGGAGGCACAATCTCAAACATCCACAAGACAACATGAAAACCCAATAATCTATAAAAAGGTTGTAGTCACAAAATGTAGGTATGGAAATACCTCACACCACCATAAGTAAAAAATGAAGTTGTCCTCAAATGCAACAAAATAATAAGAGTCAATAGAGAAGACAGAGAGGGAGCTAAAGAAAATGTCATGTCTACACAGTCAGTCCCTTTGTCGGGGTATCAGTGCCCGGTGTCACATCAACAGTGGATTTAATAGACCCATTGATGGTGGGGTCTCTCTCAAGGAGGTATGGCGGGCAGTCTTAATCATCTCATCCTCTAAGTCAGCCAGATCATTATTTACAGCAGCATCTCGCTCCCCACCTGCTCTTCATCGATCACTATCTCTGACGCATCAGCTGCCACATCCTCCATAGGCACATCTCTGGTGGTAGCCATAGGCATCTTAGAATTGGTTGCAGATTCCTGACCTTTAGCTGACTCAAATAGAGAGGTGAAGTCTGTGGAGTCCACGTCACTCCTCAAATCTGCAACCTTGGCTTTCAAAGTTGTCACCTCTGAAGTAACCCCCTGTCGACTCTCACAAGTCGCTACTCTAGTCGTGAGGTCATTAATAGAAGTTTGGAGGGGTGTCAACACAGCTAGGATAGCCCTCTCAATCATCTAAGGTACCCCAACCTTCAACCGGGTAGCCTGCACATCAACAGAATGGGCTAAGTGCCCCATCTTTAGGATGATGGCCTGAGTAATCCTGGTGAGCTTGGAAGCACTAGATGTACCAGGAACTTGGGAGGAAGTGGAGGCGAGAGTAACTCAAGGCCCGGAGGCCGGAGTAGGCGTAGATGCCTTTGCATGTATCCACTCAACATCAACCTCTAGGAATGCATCCACCAGAGCCGCTCCCTTCTTGTCTGCCTCTTCCTGAGTGTACTCAGCCTCTATGCGCCGAATATTTGTGGAAGATGTGGGAGTGAACTCAGTGTCCCTCTTCTCATTACGAAGGACTCTAGCATGCCAGCACAACCCTGTAATCAGGATCGAGAATGAAAAGGACGCCTGGCATTGTTTTGCCCTTATGGCCTTCTCATACTCAATGATGAGTCCCAAGTTGAGCCGTTTCTTTGCTATGATCGATCCTAGATAGGCTACCTTTCAATGGCGGAGAATGGACTCATTTTGTAAAGGCATGATGGAGCTGTTGATAAATTCAAACCAGTACCGTGCAACTACATTTAAGTCCTTCTTCTCGATCTGAACTCCCGCTTCAATCCACCTCGGGGTTGTATAAGAAATAAGAGGGGCAAGCTAGTCCTTTAGGTCATCAAGGGATTGAGCTGTTGCCAGACCATCATACTCATTCTCAAACCCCGTAGTTCTGTCAAAAACAACATTGATGTGATCGCTACTGCACCCCACTTATTTCCCAGGACCAAGACGGACTTCACCGATCTGAAGGCACTGAACTTGATCATCGTAACAAGAGTAAATGTCATGGACCCAGGTAGGGATATATGGGCCTCGGGTCCTGGTGAAGATATCGAATCTGTGCCACTGGAGTGTGTCCCACACTAGAGGGTACTTTCCCTTTAGGCCTTTTGTGGACAACAACTTCTCCTCGAGAATCGTCCTCAGTCCCTCAACCTTTAGCCGATTGAGTGACCGATAGGGAGGACCCTGAACCAATGGCTCTGTAACCAACATCTGTGCCGGAGCTGGCACTGTATCATTAGCATGAGGGGTGGCCTCTAGGATTCTAGATGAATCCTGGAGAACTCTAGAACGCATCTCATCATGTCGGGATTGCAGAGGCTGGTCATCCTGAAGCTCAAAGAATGCATTCTAGGAATCAGAGGATTCTCCCTCACTGTCGGAGTTGTGCTCCGGTATCTCAGATGCGGGCTCTTTGTCCATTCCTTTGCCTCCCTTGGGAGGTGCCTTCTATTTTTTAGAAGGGGCAGCTGCCCCCTTAGTTATAACTATGCCCCGTGCTCTTTTGCGGGACGGCTTATCTAGGTTGGATCTAGATATATGTGCAAAATATACCAAAAAATGTTAGAACAATTCAAGAAAAATGCAGAAAATAAGTTTCAGAAGGACTCATCAAACCGATTGATGAGCCACTAAGTCACTTCGGCGAGCCAGATCGGTCTCGCCAACAGGACAGGCTCTCCCAGAAAAATGGCATGTCGATGATGAGAAGTTCCTTTCAGTGAATCTTTGACCTCATTTGGCGAGCACAGACTAGCCCGCCAAAAGTTAATATACATTTTAGGGGTTAGGGGCACAGAAAAGGCGATAAAAGAAGAGTTTTGGTGAGTCACCGAGTGCACTCGGCAAGCTTAGGCTTCTCGTTAAAAGTTACAGAACCAAACTCAACTAAACCATGAAATTAAAGGTGATCTGGGGGGACTTTGGCGAACAATTGAGTGGTTCGGTGAGCTTGACCGAGCTCGCCAAACTGCCCAATGTGCCATTTTGTACCCCGACTTAAAAAATAAAGCTTGCAACCCCTAAAAAAAAAATCAAACAACACACACACTCAATTGGGCTCAGACCCATTAGACCCATGACACAGGGGTACTCAGACTTCCCCCGGTTTAGCCAAAATTGGCCATTTGATGACTTTAGCCCTCAAAAATGACGTCAAACACTCCATCATTGGGCAAAGCACGTCAATTATCACAATATGGGTTACTTAGACTTCACATGACGAGAACCAACAAAAAAATATTGCAACCCAACAATTTCTGATCAATTTTAAAGAATGCAATTCGGGAAATTAACAATTCAGGCAATTTAGACACGATATCAAAACTAGAAAAGGCCAAAGAACACACATTTACGATTTCAGAGAGCTCCAAGACACATCAATAAGAATTATACAATTGCAAATAAGTTCAACAACTATTTATGAGTTTGGGGTTCGAAAAACCAACCTGTTATGCTGAAATATGATTTATAATGATAGGCGGCAAAGATTTCCAACTACGAACACAAGAATGACGACTAAAAAGTGGTAAAATGCAAAAATAAAGGAGACATAGAGTGCGGGTGTGATTGTATGAAGTTAAAAAAGTGAGGTAATGTGAAAGAGTTTGAAATTTTAAATCTTTGGCCTTTTAAAAACCATCCAAATCACCCCCTTTCAGATATATTTGTCGACCTTGCCGAATCACTCGGTGACACACCGAGTGGTTACTTACCTTACCGAGTTTTACAGGACCTCTAGTTAATTTGGGGGTCCAAACAGCGGACAAAGTCGGGCTCGCCGACCTGTTTGGCAAGTCGCTGATTCGTCCATCGGTCCCTTAAGTTTTACAGACTCTATCTTAATAATTTCATGAGTCCAACGATGGTCTATTTTGGGGTCGCCTACCTCTTCGGTGAGTCACCGACTAGACTTTTTGCTCGCCAACCTACAGATTCAAACACATTCCACTTTTTCACCTGCACAACTAACATACGTTATTCCAAAAACAAAAAGAAAGAAAATATAAACTTAGGTTGCTTCCCAAGAAGTGCCTTAGTTAATTTCGTGGCACGACGCAAGTACTCATTCAAGCTTCGCTCTTTGGGTTTTCCATAGTATAACTATGCAACCCTCCTTGTTGTCTCGAATAGAGACAAGACAACACATAACCCATTTGCGTCTCCAGTCGCTGGACATATGTGGAATGAGAAGCAACATCTGATTTAGCATTGTCACGACCCAAGCCTAGGGCCTAGACGTGACATGGCGAATGGGGAACCCGAAGGAACCCCAAACAAGCCTCTCAAACTTGTCATCACACTTCATTGGTCGCGGAAGTATAGTCAACATTAAATAACGGGAAATAGGGACTAAGGGCAACCATTTCAAAATAACATCATAGAATAAGAGTCAAGCTCATTTACAAAATACTTGTCCAACGTACACCTCTACATACATAGATAGGACGGGGGCCATGACATACTACCGGCTCCCCTCATAGTCAAAATACAATGGCAAGCTAATGTCTCAAAACATAAGAGTAAGAAACATAACGTAGCCCTCGAATCATTGAGGACTCACCAACAATCTCGAGTAAGCACCGTACTAGCCACGTGAATGGAGAGAAGGATCAAGATTAGCTCCGGTCCCTACATGGTGACATCATGTAGGCAAAATATGCGTTAGTACTTTAGAATGTACTAAATATGCGGGGTGCAATGCAACAATAGACAAGGACGCAATCGAAATGCAAGAGATAGTTTCATAGGCATAATAAATGATAATATGAGGATGCATGATCAAAGTGAAGTCAAAACATGTTTAAGTAAAACTATACTAATAGTAGATATCATATGTGTGTGCATAATCCGACCAATCAGAACCCCAACTTAGGATGGGGGATGCCGTTCACACCGGACACCCTGGTGGTAAGGTATAAAACCCTGACATGGTTGATGTTGGTCACACCCCAAGCATCCTAGGTGGCGAGATATAAACCTCTCACATGGTTGATGTTGGTCGACCCCAAACATCCTAGGTGGCGAGATATAAACCTCTCACATGGTTGATGTTGGTCACACCCCAAACATCTTAGGTGGCGAGATATAAACCTCACATGGTTGATGTTGGTCACACCCCAAGCATCCTAGGTGGCGAGATATAAACCTCTCACATGGTTGTCCGGTTCTTTTCCCCCGGACCGGGCATGGTCATGCAACACTTTATATAGGAAATTCACCTTAGGCTCTAATGCAATCTCATGTATGGAATGAACATATACATAAGCTTAGTTTGTCATCAACACATTTCTCGAATGTCATACATCTCATAACTCAAGCCCTAAAGCATCAATTCATCAATTCTCCATAATTGGACATTTTGTCAAACACCTTGAAGGCATGTAATGGGATCAAAGAGCATGGAAAATAGGGTAGTAATTATGCAGCCAAACCAGTGAACAACCTACAACAACACATTTTAACACCCACAAGACCACATGAAAAATCTCCACATCCGTTTGGAATTTAGATTCAAGTTCTAGAGTCACAACATGCTCAAAACAATCACTCTTCATGTTTAAAATTCACTTGTGCAGGAAATTTATAAAAGGAACAAGACTAATTTATGAACCAGGAATTAAACCATGAATTAGTGAGTAGAATAGAGACTAGGCACTATGGGTGGAAGGACCCATGAGTTCAACACCACATACCTTGAGTTTTTATGAAGGCCTTGAGACTGTCTTCAATGGAAGCTTGGAACTTGGGAGCAAGAGACTCTTCAATCTTGATGAAGGTTTTGGATTAGGGTTCTTGAGAGAACTTTGAGAGAAAATGTGTCTAAGTATGGGAGAGGTGTTTTGGGAAATGTTTTAGAGATGGGAATTGAGTTAATGTTATATAGGAAATAACATATGCCCTTTGGAAAAAAAAAAACGGAACAAACACTTAGAAAAAAAAAGTGAGGCGGGTGAACAGTAACTTTGGTTACTAGAAATTGCATTTTCTGCCCGGACAGGTTTTACGAAAATGGGCATAACTTCTTCGTCCGAACTCCGAATGAGGTGAAACGAAGTGAGTTGGGTAGCTAACTCAAAGGGATTTCCATGGATATATTATGTCCACCAAAATTATTTGTTTGCTAGGAGATATGACCCACCAAAGTAGACCCTTGAAAAAGGCTTCACTTGGAAATTTCGGATTTCGATACGGTTGCTCTAAAATTTGGGTGAGACCCATTTACCACTCAATTTGACCCCCTAAACAAGAATATGAAGTCAGATTTTCGAAAAACAAAACGAATTCTTAGATATAGCTAAAACAAGTTTCCGGTAACTTCCGAAGCACATTTTTAGGAACTTTTTGGGTCGTTTCAAGCATATAGACATTCTCTTTTAACTCTTTCAACACTCTGTCCTGCTCTTCGACTTTCTGGAGAATGAGTGAGAGTACCTCTTCTATCCGTCCATCCTTTTATTCTTTTGGTTTTATACGCTCATGAGGAGTGATGTACCTATGTTTCTTTTTGTACATTACTTCAAATTCCATAATTTTTTTGGCCAAGAGATCGAGCTGAGTCAACAGTGTGGCCAATTTGTGGTCCTTCTCTTTTTCCTTGTTGGTCTTAGTCATATGATCAAGAAGTTGGGTTACTATTGCATAGGGTTATTAGATTAGACCACCCTTATAAAGTTTGTTAGCTACTCCTTTGTTCTCAGGACCAAGACCTCTATAGAAACAGTCCAACATCATCTTATGTGGGATTCCATGAGTTGGGCACTCCAACAATAATGTCTTAAATCTTAGCTATAACTCATGGATTGTCTCACCCTCCAATTTTTTTAAATTTAGGATGTTATCTCTAAGAATCATCACATTTAAAAGAGCCTGGTCCACTGGGTTACCGTTGCTACAATATATGCTAATTTCTTCTGTTCTAAACAGCAACACAAAAACCAAAACTAAAAATAAGTAGATTCAACCATGACTAGCTAGAACAAAATTCAACT
Source organism: Solanum commersonii (assembly GCA_029007595.1). Taxonomy (NCBI): domain Eukaryota; kingdom Viridiplantae; phylum Streptophyta; class Magnoliopsida; order Solanales; family Solanaceae; genus Solanum; species Solanum commersonii. The sequence continues at coordinate 1,179,853 of JAJTWQ010000148.1, forward strand.
TCACAAAAAGAATTTCAAACAACACCATTCCCCGGCAATGACGCCATTTTAATTTGACATTTCAAGCACACCTCATCTAATTCTAGGTGTTCAATGATCATAAATCAATATAAAAACCAACTAAATGAATTGCGGTTGAATCCCACAAGGAGTGGAAGCATGTGAATATGGACTTTGTTGTGGTTTTTCCTCATACTTGAAGGTAATATGATTCTATTTGGGTCATTGTTGATAGGATAACTAAATCGGCCTACTTTATTCCCGTTAAGACTTCATTTTCAGCGGAAGACTATGCAAGTTGTACATCAATGAGATAGTGAAGTTGCATGGGGTTCCCTCATCTATTATTCAGATCGGGGTACTCAATTTACTTTACATTTTTGGAAGGTATTCCAAAAAGAGCTTGGTACCAATGTTAAGCTTAGTACCGCTTTCCACTGTCAAACGGATGGTCTAGCTGAATGCACCATTCAAACCTTAGAGGACATGTGTGATACATTTCAAGTGTAGTTGGGATGACCATCTCCCATTGATTTAGTTTGCCTACAACAATAGTTACCACTCAAGCATTGCCATGGTTCCGTTTGAAGCACTATATGGTAGGAAGTGTAGATCTCTGGTGGGTTGGTTTCAGGTAGGTGTATTTGCTCTAATTTATCCTGAACTAGTTTATGATACCATTGAAAAAGTTTGACTCATTAGAGAGAGTTTGAAGACGGCCCAAAGTCGGCAAAAATCTTATGACGATATTAGAAGAAGGGATCTTGAATTTGAGATTGGTGATTGGGTCTACATGAAACTCTCACCTATGAAAGGCGTGATGAGGTTTGGTAAGAAGGGGAAGCACGTGGGCCCATATCAAATCTTGAAATGTTTTTGGAAAGTTGAATATGAATTAGACTTACCAAATGAGTTGGCTCCGGTTCACCCGGTGTTTAATGTTTCCATGCTTAAGAAGTGCATTGGTGAACCGGTATCCATCCTTCCTTTAGAGGGTTTAAGAGTGGATGAGAGTCTTTCTTATAAGGAAGTTTCGGTAGAGATTTTGGACCAGCAAATGAAGAGGTTGAGAAATAAGGAAGTAGCCTCTGTTAAGGTCTTATGGAGGAATCACTTAGTTGAGGGTGATACATGGGAGGCCGAGGCCGATATGTAGTCTCGTTATCCTCATCTTTTTTCTTCTACTCCTATCCAAACTTGAGGTAAGTAATTTTCTTGAGTTGGTGTTTTGGAAGTCATATGTGCTATAAGTGTTTTTTATGATTTCCTTATGATGTGCATGTTCCTTCTAAGTATTCATATTTAACATATATTGTGTTTTTTTGATTTATATGTTCCTTATGTTGAATTGCATTTTAGTATGTTGATTGCATATTTGACTTCACGAGGTGAATTGATGGACATACTTAGTTATGTTTTGATGAAATGACATGTTGGCTCCATATTGTTGTGTTGAGCTTGCTTGAGTTGGAGAAGGTAGTTCCTCCCATGTTTATGTGAATTTATGAGTTGCTTGCATATTGAGTTGGTTGATGTAATTCCTAGTTTCTTGTGTTGCATTGACCGTGTCTTGTGATGGAGTTGAAGTTTCCTTCTTTTATGAATAGTACATAAGGTGAATATTGCATTTACAAGTTTTGCACATTTTTGATGTATCATGCATGTTGGGCTGTTAGTCTTTAGTTTCTAACTTAGTTTGGTGTCTAGATCATCATTTGAGAACGAATGTTCCCAAGGGAGGGATAATGTAACACCCCAGAAATCTAATGAACTAAGCTTGCGCCTAACTATAGTCTAGTGTCCTAAATAGGGTTAAGTTGAAGATAGAAGTCATAAAATGACCTCCCTAACTTAGTATTAATGTTTTAGGACCTAAATGTCAAGGAATTACCCCCAAGGACCCCCCAAGGGTCCTTTAGAAGGACCCAAATGAAGGCCCAAAGAGCTGTCAAAAGATAGCAGGACCTACGGATGGGCACCCATGAGTCGTGGGTGGACCCACGTCCCGTAGGTGGGGGTCGTGGGTCGAGACTTAGTCTCCCCATTTCTACCCTGGTTCTCCCTCTTCTCTGAACCAAATGATGGGTCACCAGTACGTGGAGTCACTCCATTTACGGACTGTAGGTAGGGGTTTCATGGGTCACACCTAGTTTCGGCGAAGTGAGGGTTAAATTTGTAATTTCCTAATTAATTAATTAGTGTTAGGGGACGGTTTTTATGGGTTTATAATGAATATTTAAGGCTTTTAAGACTATTAACTACACTTACAACTCATTAGTTCTCCAAACTCAAATTAGAAACGAACTTTCCTTTCCAAAAAATTCTCTCTCTAAGACTCCATTGAAGATCAAGGTCAAGGTCAAGCTAGGGGTTCAAGAAACAGCCTTTCTTCTCCAATTTCATGTGGAAATCAACCTAAGGTATGGATTATTTTCATTCTTGGGTAGCTATCACAGAAGAAGCCCCTTCGAACTATATTTTAAGACTTCCAAAAACCTAGGGTTTCAATCTAGTCATGGGTTTTCTTCAAAAACGATCTAAATTTTTTAATTATGGTTTATTAAGATTGATTGTGATGACTTCTCATTTGCTTAATGGATTATTGTTGGATTTTGGTGAAAATCTCCCTTGGAGCCATGATTTCCCCTTTTTCCTAAATTGTGAACTAAGGTGTGACATGAATGATCATGGAAGCTTGACAATTGATTATGTTTATTAAGTTGTTGAATCATGAAATTCCCCTATCTAGTGTTCTATTTCTAGAAGATAGGGGTAATCTTGATTCCTAACTTTGAAGGGCAATAACTAGGGTTTGTGTATGTTGACGAAGATTGTATATGAACTCATGATTCCCTTTGATAGTGATGATCCTATGACTATTGTGTAATTGTGGTATTGATGCAACATCCTTCTCCCCTATAAACTTTACACTTGATTATGCATGAAGTATGTATGTATGTTTGTGATAAGCTTGTTATGTTAATTGAAAGTTCATTCCTATGAACACTAATAAGTCCACAAATTGGACTCATTTAGGGCTTTATTTTAATGCAAATAGTGTCCTTGAATGTTTGTTTTATCTCAATACCTGATTAAAATGTTGAAGTTTCAGGTATTTGAAGTTTTAGTGGAAGCATGGACACTTAGGCGCAAAATGGAGCAAATAGGGCTGAAAAGAACAAGAAATGGAATCCTGCGGATCGCCTAGTTTAACTTGCCAAGTCGCTGAAATGACATGAACCGTCCTTCATTCCAGTACGCGAAGTCTTGAAGGATGTGGATTAAAAGGCGAGGAAAGGAGTAGTCGGTGAGTCACCGATAAGTTCCGTAAAGAAGTACTGCACCACCCAATTATCCAAAATGTGAGGATGCTAAAGGAAAGACACTGAAGGCCAGCTGACCAAAGGGTCAATCACCGAGTTCATCGGAGATCTCGACTAATGTCGCCGAACAATATTCCGCAGCATAATCTATGAAAACTATAAATACTATTTAGAATTGTAGATTTTAGAGAAATTGAGTGTGGAACAATTATTATTATTATTATTTTCACTTTTGAACAAACTTTAGCTGATATTTTTCTCTTAAGTTTGGAGAGGGTTTTGTGGAAACTTGAAGAAAGGAGTTCTTCTTCCCCAAGTTGGAAGTAGGTCTTCTATATTCATCTTCCTTTGCTTAATTCAAGGTTTAATTTCTTATACCCAGTTGATTTCATTATCATGTTAGGTATAATTTCTTATTTCTTAATGTGTGGCTAAAAACCTCTATTCTTGGGGTGTGATTTAGTAAATATGGGTTGATATTCTTGTTGGGTCTTTCTTAGTAATAGGTTAGATGTATTTTAATGGTGATTTAACCTAGTGGTTGTGGTTTAATCTAAAGGATTTGTAGTTGTAAATACAAAGCCACCCATGTGTTTTCGGCTAGTCTAAGAGGGAGGTCACAAAACCAAAACCACTAGACTGATAGCCTAAGGAGTGGGTCGACATGAGGTTCAGCCTGAGAGGGTGAGCTCTAGTCCCATATCCTAACACTCAACTCGAGAGAGTGAGTGAGGTAAAGCGTAGGCTGGTCTTCATGCGGCAAATGGGTGTCGAAGAGGAACACATTTGAAACGGGGTAAATTGCTCGAGAGGGAGCTTATTTCCATTTAAAGATTAGCCTAGTCACTATTATTTTGCAAATGTCCTATCAAAAGCATGTACCCAACAATTTATCTCAACTTGTATTGCGGTCATATCCCAAAAACCTTTCCCCATACTTGATTTTCTTGTTTATTTTGTTGCTTTAGTACTTGTTACAAAACCCCCTTTGATATTTGACATTTTTGTGTCACCCCCTTTAATTTACAATGACTATTATCGCAAATGTTTTTAACTACGACTAACTTGAATGAAATTCTAATTGGTTATTAGTTCTCAAAAATGCTTCCTTGGGACACGACCCAAAAACTCGATTGGGTTAATATATTATCGACGATCGTTGACACTCATATCATAGGATAGTGTCGTTGGTCACGATAAGCATCAAAATGACACCACTGTCGGGGAGTTGTGTTAATTGAGAATTTTTAGCTTAATAGAATTTCTATTCCTACTAGTTGTAGTTTACTAACTTTAATTTTTGTTGTGTTTTATTGATAGTGGAAACATTGCAAAAAGCATGAGGGTCAACGGTAGTAACTGGCGCCAGGTGGGCCATCTGGATGACATCGGTAATCTCCATGACGTCCAAGAACCCAATCTCAATGATCTGCATCTCATGGGAGGTGTTGAAGCTATTCGTCTATCCCTAGTAGAAGGAAACACAATATTCCACATACCAAGCACCATGTTGCAACTTCTGCAACTAAAGGGGCTTTTCAGCTAATTGGGTCATGAGGACCCACACGAGCATCTTCGAAACTTCGTAGATGTGTGTGGACCATTCTTATTCAAAAACATTTCTCAGGAATCAGTTCGATTGAGGTTATTTCATTTCTCATTAATGGGTAAGGCATGCAAGTGGTTAGCCGAGTTGCCACGTAACTCAATCACTTCGTGGGAGGAGTTGGTGAATGCATTCAATGTGCAATTTTTCCCTCTTTCGAAGATTATGACTATCCGGGATAGAATCAAAACCTTTAAGCATTTGAATGGTGAACCTCTGCACGAAACCTGGCTCAGATTTAACAAACTGGTGCAACAATGCCCAACACATGGTCTTCCTGACAATGTGCTCCTTCAATACTTGTACCGTAGTCTAAAATCGGTAAACAATGGTGTAGATGACCAATTCTCACCCGGAGTCTTAATGCAGCAACGATATGCAGTGGCAGCTCAACTCCTTGATTGTATGACAACCATCAACACGATGTGGTACACCCGCGAAGATCAAGTCTCACCGGTGAGATTTCAGCTTTCTAAGGAGCAGGTTGAAAAAAACAATGAGAGAGATCAAAATATGGCAAACATCATGACACAGCTTGATATGCTATCTAAAAAATGTCATGGGGGCTGGTACCCGTGGTGTCAATGTTGTGGGGGTTGGGTGTGTAATTCCTGAGAAGGCAAGTTTTGACTCCTTGTATAATGAAGAGGTAAACTTTCTAGCCAACCGAGGTAGTGGTTATTGATCAAATTACACAAGGCAAGGTGGAAATCAAGGTTGGGCTAGGGATGAAGGATGGAAGGATTGACAACGGATAGACCAAAATTCTAATTGGAAAGATGGGGAGAAAGACATATATGTGCCTCCCCACGAACTGCAAAAGCCAAAAGACTCGGAGGGTAGTAGGTTTGAGGATATACTTTCGCGCATCCTTAACATAGTTAAAGGATCAGACAAACTGCTGAAAGGCATGAAAGAGGATGTTTCCACCCTCAGCTAGACCGTTACCTCCCATTCTATTTCAATTAAGGAATTGGAGACGCAAATGGGTCACATCTCGTCTCACCTAAATCCGAGACAACAAGGGGGATTGCCTAGTGACACTATGGCAAACCCCAAGGGTGAGAGTTGAAGGTGGACTAACGTCGTGCAACGACGTTAACTAAGGCACTATTTGGGAGGCAACCCAAAACCCTTTATTGTTTTTTTTAACTTTGAGAATATAATGGAGTGTAGTTTGTACATGTTGAAGCTAGGGAAGAGAGTAAAATAATGTATGGAGGCAAACAACAAATCTAGTTAGCGGATTGCCGATGATATCGGCGAGCAGAACTCTTTCCGCTGGGTGACTCAAGGCAATGTCAGCTGGGATTCTGTAAAACTTGTCGTTCAATAGAAAATTAATGGTGAATCGCCAACCATGTCAGTGATTGCAATATAGACCTCCATTGAGATCCTCACATGAGCTGCGAGTCCTATTACATTCGGTGAAGAGACTAAAAACTTGGCGCTTCGCTGAGTGAATGAGCATACCCAATGTACATCGCCGAATGGGCAGAAACTAAACGGTCTCTACAGACCATAGGTTTAAATTTTCTGGTTCATTCATTTTCTCTCATTTCTTCATTCTACCAAACTCACACCCACACTTTAGTTTTTTATTTCTTGCAAGTCTAAATTATTGTAAGTGTCAAATTATGGGCGGATTTGGATCTCACTGCTACCTAGCATTTCATTAGCATCTGATTTGGCACTAAAAGGTTGGTGATTCAAACCCCGTTTTTAATTTAGTAAAATTGTACTCATTTGCATAGTGTTGATATTGGCAAGTCTGGCTGAATCTCCGCATTAATGGCATTTCATACATCATTGATTAACAGCTTTGCGTAATTTGTAGAATCCAAATCAACTGTGCTCTAGTTTGAATTAATTTATTGCGAGGGTGTGATACTATTATGGGTTTTATTGTGAGTTTTTGCTAGAGGGTTTTGAGTTTCTTTGACCAGGGTTATGGGGTTGAGCCTTGAAATCGCATCGAACATAGACGTGTTGAGTTAGTTGCCCAGCCAAGCTTAGCTCACCAAATCACTCGGCTATTCACCTAACTGCCATTGCCGCCTTTCATTAAAAGCAAATTTGGGTTATGTAATCTATAAAACATTGGCGAGAAACCTGCTATCACTGAATATTTTTGGTGATTCGCCGAGAGGCCTTTTAATTCGCCTTTCTTGCCTGCACCTTTAGTTCCTTTATGCACAACTTTCAATAACTAACCTAAGTGAGTGAGCACGTCACCAACTAGTGTGGCAAGGTGATTATACGCGCACCATTCTCCTGCTCTGTTTACATACTTTCTAACTTTTCCCAAAACCTTTGCAGAAATGGGAATACCAAAAGTTGCAGGAAGAGACATGCCACCCCGACATGTAGAGCAAGAGATTTCAAAAGAGACGAAAAAATAGAAGAACTGGCCAAAGAAAAAAAGGAGAGTAAGAAAGCAAGTGCCAATAGGAGAATTCCCATTGATCCCGCCATTCCTTCATGGAGGCATGAATTATACAGTCGCAAATTCCTTCTTGGTGGCCCATGATGTGGATAGAATGGTTGAAGCTAACATCGCTGCAAAAGCTAGAACAAAGGAACACAATCAAACCCAGAATGACAACCTGGGGGCCATTGTTGAGTTTCAGGCTAATGCAACAGGCAACAATGTTCTGACAAATGAAGCAAGCGTGTAGACATGATTCCCTTTCACCTCTCTCTACCTTTACTTGTCTAAACTTTTGGATACTCCTACATGCATTTGAGGACAATTACCTTTTTTTTATGGGGTGAGGCCCACTTTTGTGTGTTATGTTGATATTTGGGCTGTCTATTTTAAATTGTGTTTTAATACTGCTTTTTGTGGATGCTTGAACTTATGGCTCCTATTTTTTTACTTGCAAAATAATTTTGACCCTTTCTAAAAAAAATTCGCCACCTCTCATGTTGAAAGTGGCTGTTCTTTTGTAAAAATTTAAGTCTCAATTTCGATCAATACCAATGACTTGAATAGTGCTCCCAATTGAACAAACATAAATGCACGGCTACGACGAGGCCAAATGAAGTTACATAGACAATATGTGCACTCTTTGCATCTCGTTGTGACTAGCCATTTATCAAATTGATTTTCTTGTGAGGACTGTTGCACGCCAGCGAACGTGTCTAGTCTTGTTTGACTAAATTATCGATGCCTTGTGTGATTAGATTACTTTTAACCATGCATGAATAAACCTAGAATTTGCTCGATTATTCTGATTGATTTAGAAAGGTGTACTTTTGAGATTATCTTAGGCAATTATAAAGAGTGTGAGCCAATTTGAAATATACCTCTTTTTGGGGCTTACCTGTGAGCGTGTGAAACTCTCTTGAACACTGTCACGACCCGAGAGCACCCCCTAGTCGTAATACGACGTATTAAACCTCTTAGAGGTCTTATACAATCCCTTAGCATATCATGAACATTAAAGCATATGAAAATAGTAGAAAATTTAAAACTTTTCTTTACAATCTAAGTCTTTATAAAATAAGAGAGAGTCTATGACACTATGTCTCAAACCATTTATAACATTAGACTTAAATCTGTTTTAATACAAACTTAGGGACACGACCATTACATAAATATAAAAACATAAAAATAAAGACATAATTAAACAAGGTGAGTTCGTCCTCGAAACTATGAGGATTCCCCAAGTCTTCATTCCCAAGCTCCTTAGAAACCTATCTTTCAAGTATAAGACACCACATCTCCAAACCCTACACTTTGTAGAAAATGTAGAAGAAGGGGTTAGCACAAAAAGTACTAAGTATGGAAGCCATGCATAAAAACCATAAAAACATGCTTAAAATGGACATTTAGTTGAAACCATGCTTTATGCACTTTTGAATAACATCTTGAAAGAGTTGAAGAATCATAAGTCATAAACAACTCACATATAGTTCATCAAAGCACAAAGGATAATAAACATTACCATAGGCATTGTGTCTAAACATAGTCTTAATACAATATTACTCATTACAAGACATACTACTCATGCACATTCAATCATTAGGATCATTACATCATAATAGGATAACAACATAAGTAACCTTAGGTTCCACTTGTACCATGTGTAGATAAAACCCCATAACCATATCTACACCAAGTACTACCATTGGGTCACCATGCTTATACTTAACATACATTAGTCTTATCCATAATTCATACACATAGTAAAGAGACATTAATAAACATTAGCTCATATCAAGGAAAGTCAATCATGATGCTAATTCAATGAAAGCATGCATTACTAATAATCCTTCTAATAAAATGGAACTACACCATGGTTACTTTAGAAGTCTACTTTTGCCATATAGGAGTGGAATCCCATAATACCCCTCATACTAAGCAGATCTCCTAGATGAGGCATTAGACATAGTTCATGCAACATATTCATATCATATATCTTAGTCATTTTTCATATACTTCATATCGTAAGTAAAGCACCCTCATAACCCCTTCACGAGTTCACTTGTGCAATGTACATATGAATTCTCATACCCCCACATATACTAAGCAAAGCTATCAAGAAGTCATAAGTGTAATTCACATGCATATTCATATTACATAGTAACTGAAGTCATCTTTACTTCATACTTCATAAGTTGCCATACATAAGGGACTCACACAAGAAATCCTCAAAGAACCCACTTGTGCAATGTTTAGGTAAAGTCCCATATCCTTACCTAAACTAAGTAGTACCCCTCAAAAATTCCTAGTTCGAGTTCATATTTATATTCATAAGTCATATCCATTAAACATAGGGAGATTAGCAATAACCGACATAGACTATGTGAGCTTCCTGGAATCCGGTGTTCTACTCCCACACCGTAAAGAGAGCGTTCCACTTGCCAAGGTAGAACTAGCATAGTAGCTATTTAGGTGGATTCACTAGCTAATACCTATGTGGGAAAACATAGTTAAGGAACAAGGAGATTGCTACTAGAAACCCGAACTTGCTAAACGTAGAAGGTTTCCATCTCATGAGACAACATATATATTGGGAACCCGGACCTGCTAAACGTAGAAAGAACCCATATGGGATGCCGGACTTGCTAAATGTAAAACGTTCCATCTCATTTTCATGTTCACTCGGTGCTAAGCACAAGTACCTTTTAAAGTAGTATTAAGCCTTTACTTATAATTTAATTCAATAAGGAATGCATTAGGGACTCAACCCATCATTCATCATATAGCTCAAATGTTTCAAAGATGAGAATAGCCTTTCATCATAGAACCAACTACATGTGAGGATGTTCATTCATTTCATATTCATATAGTGTTTATGAGAATTACCTTTTATTCAACATACCAACACTACCATAATCATAACATAACATTCATACTCATATCCTAGCATACATAATCATATCTTCATGGTCATGTACATTTCATGCATAAAAGTATGTAAAAGTGCATATGAGAATTAGCCTTTCAATTGACAGCATAGACATATCATATTCATATTTATGCATGTAGTGTGTGTGCATGATTGTTCTCAGAATGGCACAACAACAACAACATTAACATCATAGACACGTCCCTTGTCAAGGGGGTCATAACATGTACATAATATCCCAACTCATACACAATTCACATATATTTCATTTGAGGATCTTAGACCATGTAAATCACCTATCTAACATTCATACAATAGACAAGGATACATTCATCATTCAAGCAGGTCATTTATGGCATGTATAGAATCATATGTCCATATAAGGGGATTATGTGGGTAGGGTCCTTCCACAATAGCATCTCATTTAATTCAACATATAGACCATACCATGTTCATAACATATCATTCATATTCATAATGTGTCATACTTAGTCATATATAGGGTTGTAGATGGACCTTGTCTCAACACTACAATTCATACTAACAAGTAAGCACCTCCACCATAAGTGGATCAAACCATTCATTCAAAGGATATATAATAAGTAAACATCTCCCCCACAAGTGGATCAACAATTCAACAGATGGCTACTTTCCAATTGAAATCCTTCATTAATAGCCATCAAAGCTTCCTTCAAGATTCAACCCTATTTTCTTGATATTTATACATCATATAGGATAACCTCATTATACAATAATGAATTTCTTAATAACATACTAGATTCTCATCCTTCAATCTTCATTCAACACAAGCTAGGGTTTAGAATTGAGAAAGAAAAGGGAAATCATGGGTCTTGTGGGGAATTGTTCAAAAACCATAAGTATTACATAAATTCATCCACAAACATTCATATATAATCATAAATAACCATTTTAGATCAATGTAATTGATTTTAGAAAGAGACCCACGAATTTGATTGAAAACCTAGAAATTGGGGATCTTTGAAAATATAGTTGAAAGGGCTCCTTGGTGATAGGTAACCAAGAATAAAGAACTCCCATACCTTAGGAGTAGATTCCTATCAAAACCCCATGAGAAAGACTCCATCTTCAAGCCCTAGTTGATATCCTTCTTTGTTTTTCAATGGAGGAACTTAGAGTGAGAAATATTTGAGAGAGAGGGAATTGGGTTTGATTTGGGTCTTTAAGTTATAAAGAGTTAATGACTTAGTTTAGGATCTTATAAACTATTATAGGAGGTTATATAACCACTTAACCGACCCCCTAAGCCCTTAATTAATTAACTAACTCAATTTCCAAACCCCCAACTTAAACCTAAAAGTCACAAAACTGGCAGAGTTTATGGACCTCAACGTACGTACGATCGTTTGATCTACTGTCCATAGTTTGGGTCTATCGAATGGACCTGGAACTGACAATGCTTCACTATTTTGGCCTTAACTTTTTGCTCCTAGATTGAAATTGGGCAAACCTAGTGGCATTGGAAAGAGGACTCAGAGACCTTTCATTCGATAGGTAATGGTCCACCTAATTTGTTTTGAGCTATGAGATATGACCATTTAATGTTGACCCGCACTCATAACTTAAAACTAAAAACTATTTTTAGGGGACTTGATTTGAAGGCTTAGTTTAGGTGGTCTATTAAGTGCTTATAGTAGGTTAATTTACTGTAACGACTCGGAAAATGATAGAGTGAAACTAGAGCCTCACATGTGAGTTTGGAGTCGAGAACTTAATGAAATGATTATATTTGAATTTGACCCAAAAGTTCTTAAAAATGTGCTTCGGAAGTTACCGGAAACTTGTTTAGCTGTATATAAAAGATCCGTTTCATTTTTCGAAAATCCGACTTCATATTCTTGTTTAGGGGTCAAATTGAGTGGGAAATGGGGCGAACCCAAATTTTAGAGCAACCGTATCAAAATCCGAAATTTCCAAGTGAAGCCCTTTTCGAGGGTCTACTTTGGAGGGTCATATCTCCTAGCACACAAATTATTTGGGTGGCCATAATATATCCATGGAAATCCCTTTGAGTTAGCTACCTAACGCACTTCGTTTCACCTCATTCGGAGTTCGGACGAAGAAGTTATGCCCATTTTCGTAAAGTCTGTCCGACAGAAAACGCAAATTCCAGTAGCTAATGTTACTGTTCATTACTTGTTCACCCGCCTGAAAATTTTTCTAAGTGTTGGACCATTTTTTTTTAAAAGACTTATGTTATTCCTATATACCATTAGTTCATTCCCATCCCTAAAAACATTTCCCTCTCTACAATCCTCCATTTAAGAAAGTCAAGAACTTGGAGCTAGGGCTTGGTTTGAAGGTGGTGTCTTCATCAATTTTCGTGGGAGATCATAGCAAAGGTATGGTGGTCTTGATCCTTGTCTAATTTTCCATTCAAGGAGCCAAATCCAAAGTTATTTCAAAGTATGAAAAATCTAGGTTTTCACTCAATCTCATGGGTTCTTCCACCAAATGGTTTTAAAAGGTTTATAATGGTACTTTATGGTTATATTGTTGTTGTATTGACGATTTAAGATGAAAATACTCCATGAACCCATGATTTCTCTCTATTCCTAGTTTATGCCTTTATGAAGTGGGTTGCTAGATAATGAATGTATATGAATCAAATTTGTTTAAAGGTCTTTAGATTGTTGAAGTATGTCATTACCCATGCTTACTTTATGGTGTATTGTTGGGGTATTGGTATGTGAGGCTTATGGCCTTAAAGGCATAGTATGAGAAATTGGAGTGTTACCATGACATTATACGAATAAGAATTCAATGAAGATAATGTGATCATGTTATGAATGTAAAGGTGTTGTTGTAGGTTGTTCCTTGGTTTGGCTGCATCATTACTACCCTATTTTTCATGTTCTTCGATTTCATTACATGCCTTCAAGGTGTTTGACAAAATGTCCAACTATGGAGAATTGATGAATCGATGCTTTAAAGTTTGAGTTATGAGATGTATGGAAATCCAGAAATGTGTTGATGACACTCATGAATGTTGATGATATAATATGAAGGATTCTTCAATATAAAGTATACCTTGAATTGGTAGGGCTTATGCATCATTTTCTTGTATAAATGATTATATTGTTGATTGTTGAATCCTTGGATCGGTAGGCTTATGGCACCCTTCCACATATGCTTATAATGAACCTTGGATCGGTAGGCTAATGGCACCCTTCCATTAATGATACGAAATGAATCTTGGATTCGGTAGGCCTATGGCACCTTTCCATAAAGGTTAATGATGAGTCTTGAATCGGTAGGCCCATGGCACCCTTTCAAGAGGAGTTAATGAGCTTTCCTAAATGTACCTTGAATCGGCAGGCTTATGGCACCCTTTCATGTGTTAAATAATGTACCTTGAATCGGTAGGCTTATGGCACCCTTTCATGTGTGATGATGTCAAAGTAGTGAACTATTCTATGGGAATGTAGGCTAAGCACCGAGCGGATTTGGTTAGATGGAAACTCCCCCGACAGTTAGGCATGAGTTTCAATGATCGTCTACCTTATCCCATAAACTATGTGCCCGCATAGGAAGCTAGTGGATCCATTAAGCTATATATACCGATCTTCCTTAGGCAAGTAGACCACCTCTTTTCGGTGTGGGGATTCATGACACCGGATTCCATGACAAGCTCTCATGGTCTATGTCGGTTAAACGCTTACTTCCCATCATGTGAGATTTCATTATGGTTTCTTGACGGAGTTCTACAAAGTGTAGGTAGTAGTATGGGATGCTACCTATACATTGCACGAGTAGGCTTAGAGAGGGTCATAGTGAGTTTCTCTAAATCCTAATGACTGTGACATGAATGTACCCTAAATGAGGTTATTAAAGAATGTTGGCTCTTAAATGCTTAATATGTTATGCATGTTATACTTGGGTTATATTACGAGTTATTTTCTCTTGTCATGTCTTAATTAATGATATACCTCTTATGTATGAATATTGTGCAAAGGTGAAAGAAAGGAATGATAAGTTACTTTAAGTGACCTAAATGTGGTGCCTTAGTATGGATGGTGGTATGGGACGCCATCCATACATTGCACGAGGTATAGCATAAGGGTTTCTTGAGGTGAAGGTCCAAGGTAAAGGTTTTCATGTTGATATTGTTTAAAGGTGATATTATGACTTACTTGATGTTATGCTTGTCTTGTATGTCTTTTATGCTATTGTTCATGATATTTCAAAAAGGTGGCATAATGCATGGTCTCTAACTAAAATGTCCCCTTTAAAGCATGTTTTGCATGGTCATCATACTTAGTACATTTTTGTGTACTAACCCATATTCTTCATGTTTTTACTACAAGTGTAGGTTCCGGCAAGTGATCCCTCTTAGCTAGTTTGAAGTGTTGGATTGCTTTCCTCTAAGACTTGGTATGTCCTCATGGATTCGAGGACAAGACTTTTAAGTTCTTTTGTTCATGTAATAGACTTCTTTTGATTGTAAAGGGCCGTGCCCCTACTTATGTTTTGCGACTGTGTCTAAGATGGCCATGTGAGACTTAGACTTCGCTGTGTGTTTTTTAAAGTTGTTTTAAGAAGTTTAAATGTGTGGATGTAAATAAGTTTTTTTTTATTTCCGCACTATTTTCATTATTGAATGCAATGAATGACTATGTGGCTTGTATAAGACCCCTTCGGGGTCGAGTACGCCTTGTTACGACTTGGGGGTGCTCCCGGGTCGTGACATTTACTAACTAACCAACCTTCCTTAACCCGTCGTTCATTAAAAACCTAACTAAAACTAAGACCCCTAACTTAAAACTCAAAACTTAAAACTGGGCAGCACCTACGAACCTCCACCTACGGACCGTAGGTGGAGTTACGGGCCATCCTGTGCAGATCCTCGTTTGGTACTTGGGGGTCCCTTTTGGAGTGCTAAGCTCCCCCAAGCTAAATCCCAATCCACAACCCTGACCTACGGTTCATAGACTAGTCTATGGGCCGTAGTTTGGGGTTTTGTCAATGCTGCTGCTTTGACAGTTTTTGGAGTCCAATGTTAGGTCCTCCGCAAGGACCTCTAGGGTGGTCCTTGGGGGGTCGTACCCAAACGTTTGGACCCGAAACATTTCCATCTAAGTATGAGAGTCACTTCTACAAGTTCTCACCCTTAACCAACACTCCAAACTTCAACGACAAGATCCTTACGACTCACTAGTTCAAATGATTAGTTTCCGGACGTTATAGTCGTTTCTTAACGTTTGACCTCTAAAATCATCAAACTAACTTGAAAATCCGTTATTCATCATTTAAACAAGTTTCAAACTCTAAATTCACACATGAAACTCTAGTTTCTCCTACTAGATTTTAGTCGAGCTTTTAGCTAGGTCTCTCTAGATTTTTGGGTTGTTACAAACACCTTGTGAGACTTACCTTTCTTTGGAAGAACCTTGATAAACCCTAGACCTTACTTGAACCACTACCTATAATCCTCTTGATTTGCAGTTTATTGAATAGCCAACTTAGGACAAAAATCTTAAGTTGGGGGTGTGGTGAAAAGGAAAAGGAGAAATCAATAAGCGCTATAAGAAGTCCCCCTTTACCTATGTTGCAGAACAATGGAGCCCTCCATAAAAAAAAAAGAGATTGAAAAAGAAATTTATGGAATAAATTACAAAGGATATTGGGGTTCCAAGCAATTCATGGGGAGTGAATAAAAAGATGACTTAGAAGCGCTAGAAAAAGAAGTGATAAAGGAAAAGAAGGGAATGCTTTGAGAATACCACATCTCACGAGGAAAAATTCACTAAGCCTAAATGACCATACCATTGCACTCAGCCCCATTACAAACCTTAGAAAGACCTTTTTGATCTTGAGTAAGCTGGATCGAAAGTCAATTGGAAAATAAGGGCAAACCTATGGGTGAAAACATGCATTATGTTCCTCTTTTTGAGTGTGAGCGTTGTATCTGATTCATGATCTTAAATTGACTCATATATGTCTGTGAATATGGAATCATTCTTTGTGCGAGGGCATTTAGACATTTTTGTTGAGCTTGAACTTGCACAAGTAGCAAGTACTGCGAGGATGCAAATCTTTGGTGATGGTGTGTCACAATTTGAATCTTTGAGTACATAATTAATCCTTGCATAAGTAAATTGAATCTTTTTGTGTGCATTCATGATTTAGTCTTGTGAAGCACTATTTAAGGCACCCTTTTTGAACGACTGAACTTGAGTTTGCTTGAGGACAAGCAAAATTTTAAGTTGGGGGTGTTGATAAGTCCACAAATTGGACTCATTTAGGGCTTTATTTTAATGGAAATAGTGTCCTTGAATGCTTTTTTATCTCAATACTTGATTAAAATACTGAAGTTTCAAGTATTTGAAGTATTACTGGAAGCATGGACACTTAGGCGCAAAACGGAGCAAATAGGGATGAAAAGAACAAAAAATGGAATCCTGCGGAGCGCCGACTTTAACTTGGCGAGTCACCAAAATGACATGAACAGCCATTCGTTCCATCACGCGAAGCCTTGAAGGAAGTGGATCAAAAAGTGAGAAAAAGAGCGGTCGGCAAGTCACCGATAAGTTCCACGAAGTAGTATTGTACTGCCCAATAATCCATAATGCGAGGATGATAAAGGCAAGACACTGAAGGAGATGAGTTGACCAAAGGGTGGATCACCGAGTTCATCGGCGATATCGACTAATGTCGCCGAACAATCCTCCGCATCACAATCTATGAAAACTATAAATACTATTTAGAATTGTAGATTTTAGAGAAATTGAGTGTGGAACAATTATTATTATCATTTTCACTTTAGAATACTTTAGATGATATTTTTCTCTCAAGTTTGGAGAGGGTTTTGTGGAGACTTGAAGAAAGGAGTTTTTCTTCCCCTAGTTGGAAGTGGGTCTTCTCTATTCATCTTCCTTTGCTTAAATCAAGGTTTAATTTCTTATACCCCATTGATTTCATTATCATGTTAGGTATAATTTCTTATTTCTTGATGTGTGGCTAAAACCCCCATTCTTTGGGTGTGATTTAGCAAATATGGGTTGATATTCTTGTTGGGTTTTGCTTGCTGATAGGTTAGATTTATTTTGCCAATGTTCTATCGAAAGCATGTACCCAAAAATTTATCTCAACTTGTATTGCAGTCATATCCTAAGAACCTTTCCCCATACTTGATTTTCTTGTTTATTTTGCTGCTTTAGTACTTGTTACAAAACCCCCTTTGATATTTTACACTTTTGTGTCACCCCCTTTATTTTACAATGTCTTTTATCGCAAATGTCTTTAACTAAGACTAACTTGAATGAAATTCTAATTGGTTATTAATTCTCAAAACCGCTCCCTTGGGACACGACCCCAACCCTCGGTTGGGTTACTATATTATCGATGATCATAGACACTCATGTCGTAGGATAGTGTTGTTGGTCACGATAAGCATCAAACACACTATGAATATGATGTGAAAGGTTACTCACATGGTGATGATTCTAAGGTTGAAAGGACATGCTCACCCTATGAATCTATGAGCTATTATGATATTATGTTGGTTTGAGTGCCTAGTGCATTCTTTCATGAACATGAACTTAAGTTAAGACTTAATATGACTCTTAAAGGAAATTATGCTTAGCACCAAGCGGATATGAACAATGACATGGAAGCTTTTACATTAGAAAGTTTGGTTCCCAATGTATGTAATCTCATGAGATGGAAACCTTTTACGGTAATAGTCCAGGTTTCTAGTAGCAATCTCCTTATCCTATCACTATGTGCCCACACAGGTTTTTAGCTAGTGGATTCACCTAAAAGATATTATGTAAGTTCTACCTTTGGCAAGTAGGACACCTCTTTTTGGTGTGTGGGTAGAACATTGGATTCCATGTAGCTCATATGGTCTATGTCAGTTAATTTTATCTTCCCTATATGATATGAATATGAACTATGATAAGAATATGGACTTTAATTGTGATTTCTTAAGAGGTACTACTTAGTATGAGTGAGGATATGGGACTTCACTTATGCATTGCACAAGTTGGCTTTAGGAGGGGCTACGGTGAGGTTCTCTTAGGTTATGATGACTTATGGATTATGTATGAAAGATATGTATGAAAGTTAAGGTTGACTTTATTTGTTACATGCTATGAACATGGATGACTCCTTACTTCTGCATGTTGGTTATGGATGAGGCAAAAGGAAGATATTTATGTTGTTGATGGCCTAAATGTGATACTTAGCATTTGGTAGGGTTATGGGGTCTTACCTTTTCATTGCACTAGTATGTCTTTGGGTTGCTTATATGTTAGTTTGGCTTATGTTTCTTCATGAATGTGCATAATGACTTTAAAACTTGATAAAGGCATCATTTCAACTAAATGTCCCTTATAAGCATGTTTTACGGATTTTTATGCATGGCATCCATAATTAATACATTATTTGTGCTAACCCATATTTTCTACATTATATGAGTGTAGGTTCTGGTCGTTTAGACGTACTACTTTGTTCAAGTGAAGCTTGGGTTGACTATTCCCTAGGCTTGGTGAGTCCTCAAGTTCGAGGATAAGATGTTATCATTTTATAGCTTCTATTGTACTTTCCATTTTTGAGACTTTATTGATGTAAAGGTATTTGGCCCTATTTGTACTCTCTATTGTACTAGATGGTGATTGAGACAAGTCTATATTCTTATTTTCGTTTATGAAAAAGGAGTTGACTTCGATTGTAAAAGTTTCAAATTTTCCGCAATTATTCTATGTCTTTATGTTATGATTATGCTAAGGGCTTGTATGAGACCCCTTCGGTGTCAAGTACGCCATGTTGGTCCGTGGGGGTAACCCTGGGTTGTGACAGGTTCACCCTAGATATAACATGGCGTACTTGACCCAGAAGGGGTCTAATACAAGCCATTAGCATATCATAACATAATATAATAGAAATGTATGGAAATTTTAAAAACATTATCCATCTTTGTCTCAAACCATCTAATACAAATTTGAATAAACTCTTGAGATATAGCCCATACAATAGTCTCAAAACATAAAAGAAAATACATACAGGAAATAGTGGTTTTGTCCTCGAAGCTATGGGGACTCACCAAATCTTCAACTCCTTGCTGCTTAGAAATCTATCCTCAGAAATAAAACTCGATGTCACCAAACCCTACATTTGATAAAAATGTAGGCAAAGTATGCATTAGTACAAAATGTACTAAATATGTTAGCTAGCATATTATCATAAGAGAATAACAAAAGTGTTAGCCAATATAAGACATAAGTCATAAGCATAAAAATTAAGAACATGATGATAAGCATAATCTCCAACATAGGAATAATCCATATACATAGTGAATACTTAAACCTTCATATCATAAGAAACCACTTCATAAGTAGCCTCCAAGTATAGCTGTGCAATGCATGGATAGGATCTCAATATCCCATACATGCTAAGAATCCCTTTTGGTCATCATTATCATACTTACAATCTTAGTATTTCATCCTTAGATTATTCTCATAACCAAGGGAATCTCTCACCTTTATTCAATCATAACCTAACAAGGAAGGCAACTATAGCCCAATCCCATCTAAGCATACATCACATAAGAGAAACACTTCACGAGTCACCTCAACGCAAGCTTGTGCCATGCATGAACAAGACCCCATAATCCTACCCATGCTAAGCTAGACACTTTTGGTTATTCATTCATGTTTATCATTTATTAGCCTCATAGATAATGGAGGGGCCTATCAAGCTACAATGCAAACTAGTCATGCTCATGTTCATAAATGCAAGGGGAATCACCTTAAGGCATACATGTTTATTTCATCATAAAGGGGAAGGGTAATCACCTCAAGCCATACATATCATGAAATCATAAAGACAAGGGTAATCAACTCTAGTCATACACATCATGGAATCATAAAGACCAGGGGAATCACCTCTAGTCATACATATCAATGAATCATAAAGACAAGGGGAATCACCTCTAGTCATACATATCAATGAATCATAGGTATTCGCCTCCATGTTCATTTTAATGGGATATAGGTATTCACCTCCATATCCATATCATCACATAAGGATCATATGTAATCACCTCCATGATCAACATAAAGTCTAATGGGTAATCACTGCTTGCCTTGGGAGTCATACATATATAAAATGGTACTCACCCCATGCTCCCCATATCATGAATTGGGTAATCACCTTATGTTTAACTAATTAGTAATAAGGGAACTCACCTCACATTCCTATCATATAAAGGTCTTTTAGGGGAATCACCACAAGCCTCATCACATTTCATAGTCCTAGGACTTAGATTTATTTTAGGTGAGAAAACCTTTCAACCTTGAATCATTCTATGTGAGAGAACCTTTCATATCATATCATATTCATCCATAATATTATATCTAGAATTCTATATTAGACATGGATATCATCATGACCCATGTAATTCTATCACTTCATACATTCATACATTCATTAGGTAGATTAGGTAGGTAAAGGCCTTCCACCATAATTCTATCCATTAGTCTTGTATTCTCATATAGACTTTACTCTCAAACCTTAACATACATAGTTCATCATATTGGCTTTACTCTCAAAACCCTAGTGATCAACATGCATCACTACAAGCCTTACTCTGAAAGATTTACTTCTTACAATGATCATAGATACCTAGATTTCATGGCATTCTATGACATTCTTTATTATCAAGTGATTCTAGTCATAAATCATCATAAAAGTTAAACTTCAAGATTTACTAGTCATGATCCATCATATATACTATAATGTAGTTCAATTCATGTCTATATGTTTCTATTCTTGAACAAGTACTACTCATAACATCAATTCTAGAAGATTACTTATGAATCCTCAATTTCACGTTACATGGCATAAAGCCACATAATATCAATTCCATCAATTAGGATAGGGTTAAACATGAAAAACATATAATATATTCATAATAACATAACTCAATACTACATAAATCATAAACACGTACTATCCACTCAATTGGAATCATACTCAATACTACCCACAACATAGGAAGAAACCCTAGCTAAGATTGGGATTCATCTTCACAATTAGGGGAAATCTAGGGGGATCAATGGATGGAAGAATTAATAGATGAATAAGCTAACACACTTTGATTCAAACCTCTCACAAAATCTTGCAATAATGGACGAATTTGTCCTAGCTTTCTTCTCTTCTTCTTCTTTTTCACTTTTCTAGAGAGAGAATATCTTGTAGGGAATTTGCGTTCTTTTGATGAGTTGAAAATAATTTCTAGGATAAATGTATTTAGGGGTCCATTAGTTTTATATAGGTGGTCTAATTACTAATAAAAAGACACTACTTAATCCCAACTTAAAACAATTTAACCCCAACATTGTCTTAGATACGAGAGCCCGACCCACGGACCGTGGGTGGTTCTACGGACTATACTGGTCCTTCATGGGTGGTGTCCTGCAACTCTACAAAAGGATCCTTGACCCACCACCACTTCCCACGGGGCGTGAGTCCTATCCATAAGTGGCCTTTTTTGGGTAGCTTTTAGGGACTATTTTGGGGTCCTCCTCAAAGACCCTTAGTTGGTCCTTGGGGGTTGTACCTTGACGCCCTAGCCCTAAAACCTTCATTCTAAGTATGGGAGTCAATTCTAAAACTCTAACCCCCACGTATAGCTGTAGAACTCGTACGTTAGGCTCTAGTTAAATCTATAAATTTTTGGACTGTTACAATCCCATAGAGTTACTATTGTTTACTTGGTAGAGCTTGATATGACAGATTTTGAGGTCATATTGGGATGGATTGGTTGCACTCTGGTTATGTTTTTATTAATTGTAGGACTCATGTAGTCAAATTTCAGTTCCCCAATGAGCCTATCCTTGAATGGAAGGGGGGAAATTCTATGCAAAAAGGTCAATTCATTTCTTATCTTAAAGCTATAAAGATGATTTCTAAGGTTTCTTATACCATTTAGCTAGGGTGAGAGATATGGATTCCAAAACCCTACTCTTGAGTTGGTCCACATTGGTAATTAGTATCTGGACTTGTTCCCAGATGATTTACCCGGTATTCTTCTCGAAAGGGAAATAGATTTTTTGCATTGAACTTATCCAAGATATGCAACCTATTTCTATTCCTCCTTAAAGATTGGATCTGGTAGAACTCAAGCAGTTGAAGGAACAATTGAAGGATTTATTTTATAAGGTTTAATCTGATCGGCTATCTCTCAAGGGAGTGCTCCACTTTTATTTGTTAAGTAGAAGGATGGTTCACTCTGAATGTGTATTGATTATCGTCAGTTGAATAAGGTGACCATCAAGAATAAGAATCCTCTTCCAAAGATAGATGATTTGTTTGACCAAATCCAAGGTGCAAGTTACCTCTCTAAGATTGACATTAGATTAGGTTATCACTAATCGAGGTTGAAGAATGCTGATATTATGAAAATGGATTATAGAACCCGATATGGTCATTATTTGTTTTTTGTGATGTCATTTTGCTTGACTAATGCTCTAGAGGCATCTATGGATTTGATTAATAGGGTGTTTTCATATGTTCGTAATTGTGTTATTTGATGATATTTTGATCTACTAAAGGAGTGAGAATGAGCATATGGGTTATTAGAGGATTGTGTTGCAATTCCTTAAGGAATAACAACTCTTTACAAAGTTTAGCAAGTTTGTGTTTTGGCTAAGGTCCATATCTTTCCTTGGTCCTACTGTTTCTAGTAAGGGTATTGAGGTAGATCCTAAGGAGACAGATGCGGTCAAGAGATACCCTAGACCTCTATCACCTTCGGACATTAGAAGTTTCTTGGGTTTCGCCGGTTATTACCAATGATTATTAAGGGGTTTTCTTCCATTGCCTCTCCATTGAAGGCTTTGAATCAAAAGAAGGCTAAGTTTGTATGGTATAATTTATGTGAGAAAAGATTCCAAGAGTTGAAAGATATACTTACTTCCTATTCTGTTTTGACTTCACCGGAAGGGACGGATGGTTTTGTGGTTATTGTGATGCCTCGAGAATTAGGTTGGGATGTGTGCTTATGCAAAATGGAAAGATTATTTCCTATGCGTCAAGGAAACTTAAGATCCATGAGAAGAATCATCCAAACAACGATCTTTAATTAGCAGCGGTGGTTTTTCCCTTAAAAATATGGAGGCATTATTTGTATGGTGTTCATGTAGATGTGTTTACTGACTACAATAGCTGCAAATATGTGTTTAATCAAAAAGATCCGAATCTTCACCAAAGAAGGTGGATTTAGTTATTGAAAGATTATTATATGAGTGTTCTCTATCACCCCGGCAAGGCGAATGTAGTAGCGGATGCTCTTAGTAGGTTGTTTATGGGTATTGTTTCTCATATTGACGACGATAATATGTAATTGGTACGAGATGTACATAGATTGGCCCATTTGGTTGTTCAGCTAGTGGGGTCATCCAAGGGTGGTGTTATGGTTCATAATGGTTCCGAATCGTCTTTTGTGAATAATGTGAAAGCTAAGCAATATCTTGATCCAACATTAGTAGAATTGAAGGAAGCATTGGTTAAAATTTTTGTTGAGGCTTTCTCCAAAGGGGAAGATGGGGTACTTAGATACCAAGGTCTATTATGTGTTCTAAATGTTGATGACTTAAGGGAAAAAATCTTGAAAGATGCCCATCGTTCTAGGTATTCCATTCACCCGGGAGACACAAAGATGTACCTTGATTTAAGGGAGATCTATTGGTGGAATAGGATGAAGAAGGCTATTGCGGGATTTGTGGCTAAGTGTCAAAATTGCCAACAAGTGAAAGTTGAGCATTAGAAATCGACAGGTTTATTCCAAGATGTTAGAATTCCTACTTGGAAGTGGGAAGACTTTAATATGAAATTTCAAGTAGGGTTTCCACGTACTCAGCGACAATATGATTCAATTTTAGTCATAGTAGACCAAATGATGAAATTGGCCCACTTTATTCTTGTCAAAGTTTCTTACGTGGCAGAAGACTATGATAAGTTATATTTTATGGAAATGGTAAGGTTGCATGGTGTGCCCTTTTCCATTATCTCATATAGAGGTACTTAGTTTACTTCTTAGTTTTGGAAGTTATTCCAAAAGGGTCTTGGCACTAAAGTGAAGCTTAGAACGACTTTTCACTCACAAATCGATGGGCAAGCGGAGCGAACAAACCAAACATAGAGGATATGTTCAGAGCATGTGTCAACGATTTCAAAGGAAATTGGGATGATCACTTAACATTGATAGAGTTCTCCTATAATAATAGCTACCATTTTAGTATTCGTATGGTACCCTTTGAAGATCTTTATGGTAGGAGGTGTAGGTATCCTCTAGGGTGGTCTAAAGTGGGTGAAGTTGCCTTGATAGGACCCAAACTAGTTCATCAGAATATGGAGAAAGAGTCCGGCTCATTAGAGAGAGGTTGAGAATAGCCCAATGCCGACAAAATTCATATGATGATGTACGAAAGAGAGAGATTGTGTAACAACCCATAAAATGAATAAGTGAAACTAAAGCGTAACTTGTGTGTCTTTGAGTTGTCATAAGTTTGAGGGTGTTTAATGTTGTTCCGAGCTTTGGTTGAGAGGTTTAGGGGTCAAACGTCAAGGTAAGACTCCCAAAGGACCACCCTAGGGGTCCTTGAGAAGGATCATTAGTCTAACACCCAAGATCCCAAAGAACCATGAAAGTCACCAAATGTTTGGTGACCTATGGAAGGGAACTATGCCCCGTAGGTCCATCCATGCCCTGTGGATGACCTCCGTAGGTCAAGCCCACTATTGCCAAGCTGCAGCCCCAGACCTCGGACCAAAAAAATGGTCAGTGAGTCTTGGGCGTGGTTTGCACCTGTGTTGCTGTCAAATATGTCGGCCTAGTGGAGGGTGAATTGGTAAATACACCTTAAGTCTAGTTTGGTTGGTGGACGGTTTTATTTAGTTATTTATGGTGTTTTCAGGGTTTTTAAAGTATTAAAACTCATTATTAACTTCATTATTTCAAAACCCCCAAAGTTAGAAACCTCTCTTGTCAAAAAGTTCTCTCTCTAGAAACCTCCATTGGAGGTGAAGACTACAAGCTTCCAAGTTCAAAATATTCAAGTTTTTCAAGATATTTTTGTGTGAGTCTTCTTAAAAAGGTGTGGTGGTCTTCATCCTTGACTTATTATCTTTGAAGGAGCCAACTTCAAAAGTGATAACAAATCTTCAAAGTTTTCCCAAAACCCTACATTTCAATCTATGCATGGGTTCAATTTTAAATGATTTCCAAAGGATTTATTGCATTGATTTATTAATTAATTGTGGATTTAAAGATTTTTTAAGGTGAATTCTTCCTAGAACCCATATTTCCCCCAAATTCCTATATTGTGATTTGAGATTGGGATTTGATTAATTATGAAGTATGTGAATTGTTTATGTGTGTATGGATATATAATGTTGAAATTATGTTGTTGGTCTTGCCAAATTTTATTGATATAAAGTGTGTGGGTGAATGTGATACATGCACCTTAAAGGGCAAATTATGATCAAAATACATTTTGGAGTACAATTGTGCTAAACCTATTGATCCACTTGAAAGGTAGAGGTATTTACTTACTATGTAAATTGTGGGATTGAATTGATGGATATCTTCCTTGTACCTCTATATATAAAGGATCTATGTATGATCATAATGTATAGTATATGTGAGTGATTTCAATGAATGTATAGTGATACTGTTTAGAATGTAATTGTGTTATTGATTGAAAGAATATTTTCAATTAACACTCATGAATGATGATTATGGAATGTGAAGGGTTTTCTTCTATGAATTGTATATCTTGAACTGGTAGGATTATGCATCTAATTCTTTTATAAATGAATGTAAAGGTGATTGTGATATTTTGAATTGTTAGGCTTAGTCATCCTATTCTTGTATAAATGAAAGTAATGTGGATTGATGTAACTTGAATTGGTAGGCTTAAGGCATACTTATCTTGTATTAATGAATGTGACCTTGAATGTAATATCATTTATTGAATTGGTAGGCTTAGGCATCCTCTTCTTATCTAATGAATGTATCTTGACTTAATTTCTAAATGTGTTGAATTGGTAGTCCTAATGTTGGTATCCTTTCATGAATGAATGAATGATAAAGTATTCTAGGCTAAACCTTGTATTGGTAGACCTAATATTGGTGGCCTTTCATGAGTAGTCTAGGAACTAATAAAATTTTAAAACCTTGAAGCGGTAGACCTAATGTTGGTGACCCTTTCATGTGTGAAATGATGAACCTTGTATCGGTAGACCTAATGTTGGTAGTCCTTCTTGGAAAGTCAATGAGCAATCCTTAATGTACCTTGAATTGGTAGACCTAATGGTGGTGGCACTTTCTTGTGTAATGTACCTTGGGTCGGTAGGCCTAATGTTGGTGGCGCTCTCAAGCACGACAATGTAATGTGAATGAACTACTCTATTGGAATGTAGGTTAAGCACTGATTGATTATGGCTAAGATGGTTACTCTCCTAATGTTAGGTTAGAGTCCAATGACCATCTTTCTCATCCCATAACTATGTGCCTATATAGGATGTTTACTAGTTCTACCCTAGGTAAGTAGAACACCTTCCTTCGGTGTAGGGTTACTTGACACCGAATTCCATGATTTAGCTCTCATGGTCTATGTTGGTTAATGCGTATTCCTATCATGTGAGTAGTGCATTATGGTTTCTTGATGAGTTCTATGAAGTGTGGGTGGTAGTATGGGATGCCACCCATGCATTGCACAAGTAGGCTTTGAGAGGGTCATAGTGAGTTCTCTAAGTCTTAATGGCAAATATATGAATGTCCTCCTATGATAAAGTTAATGAGAATGATGATCTAATGTATAATGAATGAAGGTGCTCTAAATGAATCTAAAGAAGAATGTTGACTCTTATATGCTTAAATGTAAAGATCATGCTATACTTGGATTGCATCATTAGTTACGTCCTTATAATGATTTATTGTATATGAATGTGCCTTGCTTATGGTGACTTAGAAGGAGTACTTAGTGTGAGTAGTAGTATGGGATGCTACTTGCACATTGCACAAGTATGACATAGGGTTGTCCTAGGTGATGGTCCTTATGTGATGATTTCACTTATGAAAGGTTTATGTCTCTTATTTATGAGCATTGTGTGAATATTGAAATGTCGAATGGTAAGTTCACTTTTGGTGACCTTGAGGTGGTACTTTAGTGTGGATGGTGGTATGGGATGCTATCCATACATTGCACAAAGTATAGCTTGAGGGTTACTTGAGGGGAAGGCAAGATGTGAAGGTAAAGGGTTACATTTTAATTATGTTCTAATGTGAGAAATGACTTGTATGTTGGTTGTGTTTTAATATTATGCCTCTTATGTTCATATTCATGAAGTTTTATCAAAATGGCATGAAGTATGACTTTCAAATAAGTGGCCATTTTAAGCATGTTTTTGCATGGCTTCCATACTTAGTACTTAATTGTGCTAACCCATATTTCTAAGGAGATTTGGTGTGCTTTACTTGAAAAATAGGTTTCTAAGGAGCTTGGAGATGAAGACTTGGTGAATCCTCATAGTTTCGAGGATAAAACCTACTATGTTCCCTTTATGTCTTTTCGTTTATGTTAAGCTTTTGTATGAGCTAAATCTCAATGTTGTATTCAAAGTATTAGATGGTTTGAAACAGAGTCTAGAAAGTATTCCGCTTGCTTTTTAGTGAAAAATGTCTTCGATTGTAAAGGAAAGTTTTAATTCCTCTTTATTTTCATGTGTTCTTATGTTCAAGAATGCTATAGGGCTTGTATAAAATCCTTTTGGGGTCGAGTACACCGTTTCATGCCTAGGGGGGTAGCCTTGGGTTGTTACAAGCATGGTATCAGAGTACAAGAATTTTGGAATGGTCTTAGGATGTTTCAAACCACATCTAGTAGAGTTTTGTTCATAATGTGAAGCGTGCCACATTATGAATAGGAGGCAATTGGGTATTAAGAAAGTCTCATTTTTTCATTCTTCAAGTCGTGCCATAGAGTTTAACTCTATAATGTCTCTCTCTTATTCCTTATCCGATGTTTTTTAGGGTATGACTACATTAACGGAGTATGCTAGAAGGTGTGAGGGAGGAAGTTTGGTTGTGCTGTCAATTATGGCTATGTGACTTGATAGAGTTGAGATGATAGTTTGTGGTGTGACTTTAGTATGAATGGGTTGCTTTATGTTTATGTGTGTTGTTGGTAGAATTCGACTTAGTCAAGATGAGATTTGAGGTGTGTTAAAAGAGTTGCATAGTCTTACTCCTAAGTGGGGGATAATGTGCTTAGATGGTAAGGTGATTGGCTATCCTTGATGTTCATGGGGTAGGCTTGCTTGATGTTATCACCTTAAGGGGTGAAGTGAGTTTGAGAAGTTTAGACCCGATGTGGTAGATTCATATGAGACCTTGAGTGGTGTTGGTAAGGTTGTTTGTGAGCAAGAGTTGCTTAATGAGGACTTTCCTAGTTTAAAAGGACTTGTATGTTGATGGTTCTTGTAAGTTGTAGATGTCTTGATTAATGTTCCTTTGTTGTGTTCATGATAAGCCTTAGTTGGGTTTACTCCAAAGTGGGGATAGTATGTTGAATAGCAAGGTTATAGAGAGTTTCGATATCCTTACCTCTTTCTTTATATGCCTATTGAAGCCTAAGACAAAGAGTTCCTTTTTGGTTTGTTTCATATTTTTGGAGTCATGTGTGATATTGTGTTTGCATGGTGTCCTTATGATATGCATGTTCTAGTTGAATTCTTATTTATATGAGGAAATGAGTTTTCATGAATTATGTTCCTCATGTTAGTGTGCATTTAGTATGAGTTGTCTATATGCTTCATGAGGATAAATGTTAAACATTCCTAAATGTGCTTTTGTGAAGAAATTGCATAATGTGCCTAATGATGTTAGGATGAGCATGATATGAGTTGGAGAATTAAATTCCTCTAATGTAATGAGAAATGTTGAAGTTATGATGGATAATGAGTTTGTAGATGTAGTTCCTACTTTCTTGAATTGCATGGATTATGTTTGAGAAGGAGTTGATGTTTCCTCCTAGTTTTGTGCATTGTTTATGATGTTGCATGCTAATCTTGAATCGTTAACCCTTAATGTGTTTAGAATGTCATTCTAGGATGAATGTTCCTAAGTGGGGGATAATGTAATGACCTGTAAAACGAATAAGTGAAACTAGAGCCTAACTTGTGTGTCTTTGAGTTGTCATGAGGTTTGAGGAAGTTTAATGTTGTTTCACGCTTTGGTTGAGGGGTTTACAGGTCAAACGTCAAGGTACAACTCCTCAAGGACCACCCTAGGGGTCCTTGAGGAGGACCCTTAGTCTAATCCCCAACACCGCAAAGAACCATCAAAATCACCAAAAGTTTTGTGACCTACGGAAGATGACCAAGTTGTAGCTCCAGAACACGGACCAACAGGACGGTCCGTGAGTCTGGGGTGTGGTTTGCACCTGTGTTGCTGTCAAATATGTCGGCCTGGTGGAAGGTGAATTTGTAAATTCACCCTAAGTCTGGTTTGGTTGAGGGACAGTTTTAATTAGTTATTTATGGTATTTTAAGGGTTTTTAAAGTATTAAAAATCATTATTAACTTCATTATTTCAAAACCCCCAAAGTTAGAAACCTCTCTTGTCAAAAAGTTCTCTCTCTAGAAACCTCCATTGGAGGTGAAGACTTCAAGTTTACAAGGTCAAAATCTTCAAGTTTTTCAAGAGATTTTCATGGGATTCTTCTTAAAAAGGTATGGTGGTCTTCATCCTTAACTTATTATCTTTCAAGGAGCCAACTTCAAAAGTGATTACAAATCTTCAAAGTTTCCCCAAAACCCTAGATTTCAATCTATGCATGGGTTCGATTCTAAATGATTTCCAAAGGCTTTCTTGTATTGATTTCGTAATGAATTGTGGATTTAACGATGATTTAAGGTGAATTCTTCCTAGAATCCATGTTTTCCCCCAAATTCCTATGTTATGATTTGAGTTTGGGATTTGATTGATTATGAAGTATGTGAATTATTTATCTGTATATGGATATAGAATGTTGAAATTATGTTATTGCTCTGACAAAATTGTATTGATCTAAGGTGTGTAGGTGAATGTGATCCATTACCCTTGAAGGGCAAGTTATGATCAAATTATATATTGAAGTAGAATTGTGCTAAATCTATTGATCCAGTTGAAATGTGGAGGTGTTTACTTACTATGCAGATTGTGGTATTGAATTGATGGATATCTTCCTTGTACCTCTATATATAAAGGATCTATGTGTGAACATAATGTAAAGTATATGTGATTGATTTCAATGAATGTATAATGATAATGTTTAGAATGTGATTGTGTTATTGATTGAAAGAATATTCTCAATTAACACTCATGAATGTTGATTATGGAATGTGAATTGTTTTCTTCTATGAATTGTATATCTTGAATTGGTATGATTATGCATCCTATTCGTGTATAAATGAATGTAAAGGTGATTGTAATATATTGAATTGGTAGGCTTAGGAATCCTATTCTTGTATAAATGAAAGTAATGTGGATTAATGTAACTTGAATTAGTAAGGTTAAGGCATACTTATCTGGTATTGATGTATATGACCTTGAATGTAATATCATATCTTGAATTGGTAGGATTAGGCATCCTCTTCTTATCTAATGAATGTATCTTGACTTAATTGCTTAATGTCTTGAATTGGTAGTCCTAATGTTGGTATCCTTTCATGAATGAATGAATGATAAAGTATTCTAGTCTAAACCTTGTATCGATAGAGCTAATGTTGGTGGCCTTTCGAGAAGAGTCTAGGAACTAATGAAATGTTAAAACCTTGCAACGGTAGACCTAATGTTAGTGGCCCTTTCATGTGTGAAATGATGAACCTTGTATCGGTAGACCTAATGTTGGTGGCCCTTCTTAGAAAGTCAATGAGTTATCCTTAATGTACCTTCAAATGGTAGAACTAATGGTGGTGGCCCTTTCTTGTGTAATGTACCTTGGGTCGGTAGACCTAATGTTGGTGGCACTCTCAAGTACAACAATGTAATGTGAAAGAACTACTCTATGGGAATGGAGGATAAATACCGAGTGGATATGCTTTAGTTGGTGACTCTCCCAATGTTAGGTTAGAGTCCAATGACTATCTTTCTTTTCCCATAACTATGTTCCTACATAGGATGTTTACTAGTTCTACCCTAGGAAAGTGGAACACCTTCCTTTGGTGTAGGGTTACATGACATCGAATTCCATGATTTAGCTCTCGTGGTCTATGTTGGTTAATGCATATTACTATCATATGAGTAGTTCATTATGGTTTCTTGATGAGTTCTATGAAGTGTGGGTGGTAGTATGGGATGTCACCCATGCACTGCATGAGTAGGCTTTGAGAGGGTCATAGTGAGTTCTCTATGTCTTAATGGCTAATATATGAATGTCCTCTTACGATAAAGTTAATGAGAATGATGATCTTATGTATACTAAATGAAGGTGCTTTAAATGAATCTAATGAAGAAAGTTGACTCTTATATGCTTAAATGTAAAGATGCATGCTATACTTGGATTGCATCATAAGTTACTTTCTTGATATGATTTATTTTACAGGAATGTGCCTTGCTTATGGTGTCTTCAAAGGAGTACTTAGTGTGAGTAATAGTATGGGATGCTACTTGCACGTTGCACAAGTATGACTTAGGGTTGTCCTAGGTGATGGTCCTTATGTGATGATTTGACTTATGAAAGGTTTAGGTCTCTTATTTATGAGCATTGTGTGAAGACGGAAAGGTTGAATAGTAAGTTTACTTTTGTTGACCTCGAGGTGGTACTTTAGTGTGGATTGAGGTATGGGACGCTATCCATACATTGCACAAAGTATAGCTTGAGGGTTACTTGAGGGGAAGGCTAAATGTGAAGGTAAAGGGTTACATGTTGATTATGTTCTAATGTGAGAAATTACGTGTATGTTGGTTGTGTGTGAATGTTATGCCTCTTATGTTCATATTCATGAAGTTTTATCAAAATGGCATAAAAGTATGACTTTCAATAAATGTCCATTTTAAACATGTTTTTGCATGGCTTTCATAGTTAGTACTTAATTGTGCTAACCCAGATTTCTCCATTTTAAATAAAGTATAGGGCTGTGGAGATTTGGTGTTCTTTACTTGAAGAGTAGGTTTATAAGGAGTTTGGAGATGAAGACTTGGTGAGTCCTCGTAGTTTCAAGGACAAAACCCACTATGTTTCCTTTATGTCTTTTAGTTTATGTTAAAGCTTTCGTATGGGCAAAGTCCCAATGTTGTATTCAAAGTATTACATGGTTTGAGACAAAGTCTGGAAAGTCTTCCGCTTGCTTTTTAATGAAAAATGTCTTTGATTGTATTGGAAAATTTTAATTCATCTCTATTTTTGTTTGTTCTTATGTTCAAGAATGCTATGAGGCTTGTATGAGACCCCTTCGGGGTCGAGTACGCCGTGTCACGTCTAGGGGGTAACCTTGGGCTGTGACACCTTGAGTTTTATGATACTGATTGGGTCTACTTTAATATATAACCCATGAAGGGTGTGATGAGATTTGGAAAAAAAGGGAAAGTAAGCCCATGCATAGGCCCGTATAGAATTTTGAGACATGTTGGTGAGGTTGCTTATGAACTTGATTTTCCAATTTTTTTGGCAATAGTAGATCTGGTGTTCCAGTTCTCTATTCTTAAGAACTGTGTTGGAGATCTGACACCCATAGTTTCCCTACAAGGCTTGGGGATTGTTGAAACTCTCTTTTATGAAGAGATACCGATTGTGATCTTAGACCCAGAAGTTAATGAGTTGAGAAACAAGGAAGTTGCTTTCGTGAAAATGCTATGGAGGAATCACTTAGTTGAGTGGTCTACTTGGGAGGCCAAGGCAGATATGAAGTCCCTATATCCTTATCTTTTTCCTTCTACTCTAGCTTGAGGTAATGAGTTTTCTCATGATTTATTCCTTGTTTGAAGTAATGTGTGTTTTAGATGTTAACATGTTTTCCATATGTTATGCATGTTCATGAAAACTTGTGTTTCGAAAGAAATTAAATTCATATGATTGATTTGCCTCATGTTGTAGTGCATTGATTATAAGTTGCCTATAGACTTCATGAGATGAATTGATGAACATGCTTTAGATATGTTTTTTGAGGTCGAATTGCATATGTGCTCTATGAGATTGTGTTGAGCATGATTTTAGCTTGGAGAAGGTAGTTCCTCCTTGTAAATGAGTAATGTTCGAAATTCGTATAAATTGGGTTGCTAGATTTTATTCCTACTTCCTTATGATGCATTTGAGTATGTTGATCTTGGAGTTGATTTTTCCTCTTTATTTATATGCATTGCATGCATAATGGGATGATAGAGTTAGTTTCACCCCTCTAATGATGTTTTAATAATGTCCTAGCTTGGAGTCAGTAGTTCCTCCTTTGTTGTTTGCATTGCATTGTAGGTTGGGTTGTTAGTTCCTCTCCTACTCTTTTAGAACTAGTTTAAATCTAATTTGAGGACAAATGATCCCAAGAAGATGATGTTGTAACACCCGTATGCAAAATACCTAATAGTTGCTTTTAAGTCCTCCCAGGTGACATGCATGAAGGGCCAACAAAGGCCCGTGGTGTGGGCCACAGACCGTTAGGTGGGTCTGTGGATTTGCCCCTCAGAAATGGTCCATGCATTGATCACAGTGGGACTTAAGGGCCGTAGGTGGGTCGATGCCTCATTGTCCAATGGTCCGTTGATGGTCCAAAAGTCTTTGATGACCATCCACGCTCCACCAGGTCGGATCGTAGGTCAGACGACGGTCCGTCGAATGGGTCCGTGAGTGATGAGTCGGTGGACAGCTGAAAGTTGGTTTAAGGGCATTTGGGTCTTTGCCGATTTTAATTAAATCAATGTGATGTAGTTTTTCCTAAATCTATGACCCCTATATAAGTCATTTGAACCCCTAAATTCACTCAATAAGATCATTCTCTCAAACTCACCAAATGTATTGGTTCCTCTCCCAAATAATTCTCTCTCTAGAACTTGAAGAAGAAGAGAGTGCAAGCTAGGATCAAGGTCAAGTTTCATTCCCCAAGCATTTGTGGGATTTGTAAACAAGGTATTATAGCTTTTCATCCTTGGAATACTTTCATCCATGGAATCCTTAAGAATTCCCCAATTGAGAAGATGAAATCCACATTTTGAGTTAGGCTTTGTTCCAATATTGTATTGTGGGTATTGATGAATGTTGATCCAATTGAGTGAATTATGATTGTTTATGATTGAATTGATAGTAATACATGTTTTTGAGAATCAAATTGCATGTACCCATGCCTAACCCATGTCTAGAATTATGAAATTGAGGTTATATGGGTGGGTTTTATGCCATGAAAGTAGAATTGGTAGGTTTAGGTGTATTCAATCTAGGATTAATGTGATACGTTAGAATTGAAAACTATATGATGAATCATGATTAGTATGGCTTTGAGATTGAAGCTTACGATATGAATATGATGTTGAATTACTTGTGATTGAACATATAGAATGACTATGACATATAGGTGTCACCACCTAGGGGTACCCCTCTAAATGTAACAAGGCGTATAAGACCCCGAGCAGCATCATACAAGCCACTTAGCATATCATAACATAAAGTAATAGAAAAGGTGTTGAAGTTTAAAACATTTTAAAATATCAAAGTCTTTCATAAAATGAGCGGAAGTCTAACAACATTGTCTCAAACCATCTAATCAGAATAGAAAAAAATAATTGGGATGCAGCCCATACAATAGTCCAACACTTGAAAAGAAAGACATAAAAGAGATAAAGGGGTGATCCGATCCTCGAATAGAATGAGGACTCACCAGAGCTTCACTACCTTGATCAACTAAGAACCTAGCCACAAGTGTATGAATTGGGAGCGTCGGACCCTACATTTTATAAGAATGTAGGCAAGAGTATGTGTTAGTACAACAATCTACTAAATATGATAGATTGAAGAAGCAACATAAACATAAGCATTAGTCATCATAAGAAATAATACATAAGCATAATAAGTATCATAGTGAAAGAGGAACACTCCCTTAAGTAACCTCACTTAACCATAGCCAAGACTTACGTCATCCGCCTTAGTCAAGCTCACATCATGGAAGGCATATCTAGCAACACTCCAAGTAAATCAACATCATAATTTAATAAAATCAATCATACTTACTTTTAAAGACATGGGGATTTGCCCTTATGGCTAACTTATAAAGGCTAATGGGTATTCACTTCTTGCCTTACTTACCTTAAAATTATGGGTTATCGCCTCCACAATCACATCACATGGCACAAGTACTCACCTACACATCATTTTGATAAGATCATGGGAACTCGCCTCCATGTCCATTCATCATTA
This sequence comes from Solanum commersonii, assembly GCA_029007595.1. Lineage (NCBI taxonomy): Eukaryota > Viridiplantae > Streptophyta > Magnoliopsida > Solanales > Solanaceae > Solanum > Solanum commersonii. Next base: position 1,215,566 of record JAJTWQ010000148.1, read on the forward strand.
TAAAACTGTGGGGAATCACCTCTTGTTCAATTCTAAGGACTATGGGAAATCACCACATATCCTTCAATATGGAGGTCAAGGGTAGTCGCCTCTAAACTCATCATTTATTAGCATTTTAGTCTATATTCATTTTAGGTGAGAAATCCTTTCAACCTAGAATCATTTATGTGAGTAAACCTTTCACATTCATTCAATCATGCTTGTAAATTCATTAGGGGAAGTATCCCTTCCACATCATATCATTAGCATCCAACAATTCATAGTCTACGCTTTTCTCTCAAAGCACTACATCTCATTATCATCATTTCTGCTCGTTCACAAGAAATTCTAGTCACATTTTACCTATCCTATATGGATATATCTACCGTGGCTACATGTAATTTCATCCTAAATACATGCAATTCTAACAATTAAATCATAAACAATAATAATCAAACTATATGGATCAGCATTCATCACAACCCACAACATTGGAGGAAACCCTAATTTTAATTGGGTATTTAAACTTCACAATTGAGTAAAACAAGGGGATCCATGGGAGGAAGGATCACATTGATGAAAAACCATCATACCTTAGTCATAAAGACAAGAAAAAGCTTGAAGATTGGGAGACTTGTTCTTAACCTAGCTTCAACCTCATTCTTCTTCTTCCACCTTCTAGAGAAAATATTTGATAGTGGATTTGGGTTTTCTTTTGGGAATTAAGATAATGACTTAATGGAGAGAGTTTAGGGGCCTAAATCCTTATATAGGTTGTCTAGGTTTAGGCAAAACAACACCAGATTGATTTAATCAAAACTGGAAAAGACCCATATACCCATAAAATAACCGTCCAGGCCTGACCAACTAGACTACGAGTGACGGACCGTGGATAGACTTACGGTCCATCCTACACATCCGTGGGTCGGGGTTCAGAGATCTCACTTTTCAGGGTCTCAACCTACGACCTTCGACTGACATACCTCGACTGACTTATAGTCCTTCCTGGTGGTTCGTCACTAAGTTCAGAGAATATTGGGCCAAACAACAGCCACTAGACCACGTATCATGGTCCCACCTATGGTCTATAGATCCCCACCATGGTTCTTGCCTTGAAATTTTGACTTTCCTACCAACGGCCCCACCTACCGTCCATAGTTCATCCAAGGACCGCGGTTGGCCTCATGGATGGCACATGTAAGTCCCAATTCTGCAATGTTGCCTTTTTTCAAATCCGGGTTGTTACATTATCTCCCCATTGGGATCATTCACTCTTGAATGAGATTCTAGGCACATTTCTAAGAAACAAGACTTAAGACTAGCAGCCTATCATGCATGCAACTCATCTAAATGCACACCATCGGGAAGGAAACATCAACTCCAAGATCAGCATACTCAATGCACCATAAGGGAGTAGGAATAACATCAAACAACCCAATATGCATGAAATTTTAAGATTTCTTACACTTAAGGAGGAGCTTCCTTCTCCAAACTCAAAAGCAATGCTCAACACACTCTCATGGAGGCTAAATGCATTTTGTACAGAAAGCACATATTCATGGGGGAAATCTCTACTCCTAACGAAGTCATGCTCACTAACACATCTCATGAAGTCTATAAGCAATTCATACTCAAAACTCAACAACATGAGTGAAATACAACATAAAGCCATTCCTTTAGAAACCTAACTTTTTCATGAACATGCAAATTTAAGGAAATCATGGGAACAGATAAGACACACATGACTTCTAACAAAAGCAAATCTAGATTAATTCATTACCTCAATCTAGAATAGGAGGAAAAAGATGGGGATAATGAGACTTCCTATCGGCTTCCGCCTCCTATGTAGAACACTCAACTAGATAGTTTCTCCATAACACTTAGACGGAGGCAACCTCTTTATTCCTCAATTTCTTTACTTGCTGGTCTAAGATCTCAACCAGGGCTTTTTCATAAGAAAGGTTCTCTTTCGTTTCCAACCCTTCTAGGGGAATTATGGATGTTGGATCTCCAACGCACGTTTTCAATATTGAGACATGGAACACCGGATGGATGGATACTAACTCACTTGGCCAATCTAACTCATATTCAACCTTCCTAATACACCTCAAAATATGTAGGGGCCTACAAAATGGGTACTAAATTTCCCTTTCTTACCAAACCTCATCACATCCTTCATGGGTGAGATTCTAAAGTAAACCCAATCAATCATGTTTAATTCAATGTTTCTCCTTCTAACATTCGCAAACGATTTTTGTCGACTTTGGGCCGTTCTCATCCTCTATCTTATGAGTTAAGCTTTCTCAACAGCCTCACAGACTAGCTCAGGTCCTATCAAAGCAACCTCACCCACTTCGAACCACCTGATAGGAGATCTACACCTCCTACCATAAAGAGCCTCATATGTCAACTATAACCCAAATCAAATCATATTGATACTGTGTACGGGGCAATCCCCCTATGAAGTCCATATTCAAATCATCCCACTTCCAAGTAGGAATACTAATGTGTTGGCACAACCCCCCTGGTTTTTGATGCTCAACCTTCACTTGATGGACTTTAGGACACTTAGCCAAAAATCCAACAATATCCTTCATTAACTCATTCCACAAATACATCTCCCGCAAATCACGGTACATCTTAGTGGCTTCCGGGTGAATAGAGTACCGAGAACTATGGGTTTCTGACATGATTTGTTCCCTCAAGTCATCAGCATTTATAACACACAAATGGCCTTGGTACCTTAGAACACCATCTCCCCCTTGGGAAAAAGCCTCTACGAAAATCTTTAGTAGCGCCTTATTCATTTCTACTAAGGTCGGATCAATACATTAGTTTGCCTTAACATCGGCCACGAAAGACGATTCGAAACCATTATGGACCATAATACCACCCTTGCTGGAATCCACTAGTTGAACTCCCAATCGGGCCAACCTATGAACATCTGGAACCAACTCTTTTCTCTCATCATCAACATGCGCAACACTACCCATGGATAATTGACTAAGGGAATCCGCCACCACATTTACATTAACGGGGTGATAGATAATGCTTATATCATAATCTTTCAATAACTCAAGCCACCTTCTTTGGTGATGATCTAGATCTTTTTGGGTTAACACATATTGCAAATTCTTGTGATCGGTGATAACATCCACATGAACACCATACAAATAATGCCTCCAAATCATTATGGAAAATACAACCGCTACTAATTCAAGATCTTAGGTAGGATAGTTCTTCTCATGAACCTTTAGTTGCCCTGAAGCATAGGCAATCACCTTACCATTTTTCATAAGGACACATCCCAATCCAACTCGAGAAGCATCACAATAAACGACAAAACCATCAGTCCCTTCAAGTAAAGTCAACACCGTAGTCGAAGTAAGTTTATCTTTTAGATCTTGGAAACTTTTCTTAAAATTTGGACCATATGAACTTTGCCTTCTTTTGATTCAACGCCGTCAAAGGAGAAGCAATATAGGAAAACCCCTCAACTAAACTTCTATAGTAACTGGCGAAACCCAAGAAACTTCTAATGTCTGTCGGTGAAAAGTTCTAGGCCAACTCTTGACATAATCTGTCTTACTAAGATCTACCACAATACCCTTACTTGAAACAATGTGGCCTAGAAAAGTCACGGACCTTAGCCAAAACTCACATTTGCTAAATTAGCAAAAAGTTTTCTTTCCTTAAGTATTCGCAACACAATTCTCAAATGATTATTGTAATCATCCTCGCTCCTTGAATAGATAAAAGTATCATCAATGAATATAATCACGAAAATGTTAAGGTATTATTGAAACAACCTATTCATCAAATCCATGAACGCTGCCGGAGCATTAGTCAATCCAAAGGAAATCACCAAAATCTCAGAGTGACCATATCGGGATCTTAAAGCCATTTTTGGAATATCTTCCTCTTTCAACCTCAATTGGTGATAACTAGACCGGAGATCAATTTTGGAGAAATAACTCAGCTTTTGAAGTTGATCAAATAAGCCATCTATTCTTGAAAGAGGATACTTGTTCTTGATGATTACTTTTTTCAACTACCGATAATCAATACACATATGGAGTGAACCATCTTTCTTCTTAACAAAGAACACCGGAGCACCCCATAGATAGATACTCGGTCGGATGAACCCCTTATCCAAACTGTCCTTTAACTATTTCTTCAACTACTTATATTTCGCCAGAGCCATTCTATAAAGAGGAATGGAGATAGGTTGGGTATCAGTGAGAAGGTCAACCCCAAACTCTATTTCCCTTTCAGAAGAAATACCTGGCAAATCATCGGGGAGAACTTTAGGAAACTCTTTTACAATTGGATTGACTCAATAAGAGGAGTTTAAGACTCCACATCCCTCACCCTCACTATGTGGTAGACACAACCTTTTGAGATCATCTTCCTAGCTTTTATGTAAAAAATAGATTGACCTCTAGGTGTAGAATCCCCCCCCCTTTCCACTCTAGGATAGGCTCATTTGGAAATTGAAATTTAACTACCCGAGTTCTACAATCTATAGAGGTATAATAGGAATGTAATCAATTAATCCTAACGATTACATCGAAATCTATCATGTCAAGTTCTACTAAATCCACCAAAGTAACACTATAGGACAAGGAAATGGGAAATCTTCTATAATCCCTCTTAGCAACCATAGAATAACCAAGAGGGGTAGAGACAGAAAAAGGTTCTAACAATACATTGGGAAGCATATCAAATCTCGTGGCTACATAGGGAGTCAGAAAGGATAAAGTAGCACCTGGATCAAGAAAAGCATACACATCTATTTGGAAACTTTTAACGTACCAATCACCACGACTGGGGAGCTCTCTTGATCACCTTTAGTTTGGAGAGCATAGAAACGGTTTTGCTTAGGAGCATTTGCACCCGAGCCACTTGGACCTGATGAAAGGTAGGGTTGAGCCCTACAATGAGTGTGTCCCTTATTTCTAGTAACCGAAGGAAATCCTTTATTTTACGATCAATTTTGCCTGATAGACACTTCCCTTCATGATTTCTCCCACATTTAGCACAAGTAGTTATTGGGAGCCTATTACCATCTCCTTGCGTTTTTGGGTTAGACACCCTCTCATTTTTTGGCCTCGAAGGAGAATTTATTGACCTTGATTAGAGACTTTTGGCGGAACCTCGGACAACTCTGTCCAGCAAACTTAGAATGTGAATAGTTACCATTATCCACCCTCACTCTCTTTGCCTCTCTAGATCTTTCCTTGAGCTTTTCTTACTCAATTGTTTAGGCATGAACCATAAGGCGAGAAATGTCCATGTCATGGAAAATCATAGAGGTGTGGCAATCTTTTACTACCATGTCGGACACACCCAACAAAAACTTACTCATATTTGCCCTACGATCCTCCGCAATAGAGGGAGCATACTTGGATAGTTGAGTGAATCTGAAAGTGTATTCTCTTGCAACCATATTTCCCTGCGTAAGGTTGATTAACTCAAGTACCTTGGCCTCTCTCACCTCTAGAGGGAAGAATCTATCAAGAAATGCACTTTTGAACCTTTCTCATTCTATGGGACCCGTTTCCACCTAACCTGCCTCTTTCCACTTGTTGAACTAGATATGAGCAATCCGTTTCAGTTGGTAAGAAGATAGTTCTGCCTTCTCTATCAGAGCCACCCCCAAAATAGAAAGTACTTTGTAGTCCTCTTCGATAAACTCTTGAGGGTCTTCCTTAATTTCAGAGCCATAATATTTTGGAGGGTTCATTCTTGTAAAATCCCTCACAGTTGATGCGGTTGTGCCCAAACTTAGGTTCACGGGGACTAACACCTCCCTATTGGCTTGTGCCGTCACGGCTTGAACCAACACTTGGAAAGCTGACCTAAACTTTGCATTAGGTACATTCTCATTCAATGGGTAAATCAAAGCTTGAGGAGGATCTTGGGTAGGAACCTCTTGATCAAAATTGTCTCCCTCCTTCCTTCTAGGATTAGCCCTTCTAGTATTCATAATATATAAACCATCGAGAACGGATAAGGAGAAAGGCTTAGGGGTTATTTGGTACAAATATTTAAAATGCAAGGATTTGTAATGGTGGGATTAGTAATGCATGGATTAATAGTGCAGGGATTAGTAATGCATGGATTATTTTTACCAAGTGTTTGGTTCATTGTTTCCCACCACACATTGTATTTAGATTAAAACTTTATAAAAAACTTCTTTCCAATTATACCCTTGAATTATTATGCTATTGGGTTAAGGTAAATAATTGCCAGACAATATTATTCTTTTTATGGCCTTCTAACTAGCTATGAGAAGAACAATTTTGTTGTCACGTTTGCCTTTTTTTCCACTTAAATTATTCGAGGATAAATAATTGCCATCTTAGTAAATTGATCAATTATAAAATGTTGATTTCCAATTTCAAAATATAAGATAACCTATCAACTGTTAAAATTGAAAAGACGGTAAACAATAGTAAAATTGAATAAATCATCTACATTTACACATAAAAATTGCAAGTTGTAATTTTAATATGTATTCAATTTTATAATTTTTTTAAAATACAAATAATTAGAAAACCGCACAAATATATATATATATATATATATATATATATATATCAACAAATTATACCTTCAATTAAGATCACCAACATCATGTGGTGATCTATTTGCCTTTTCAATTAGTTAATGTTTCACATTTCAAATATTGTATTATTTTATATTTGATTTATTTAGTAACAAACAACTCTCTCTAAATAATTTGTAAGCTAATTTATTTAAATAAATTTACTAGCACAAACATAAAACATAAAATTAAGGAAATAAACAAAATTACTGAAATGATTGAGGGATATTTTCGTCTTTAATAGACTTATCCCATAGTATTGTATCCCATGTATTACTAATCCTCCAAATGGAAGGTATTAGTAATACATCTTATAAAACCATGTAGGAGGCATAATTAATCCATGAATTAGTTATACATAAGCTCAATTTCCTACCAAACATTGTACTACATAATGTCATACATAATACATGGACTATTTGTTTTAATGCAACCTACTAAACGATCCTTTATAGAGTTAAACTCCAAGGCAGGATTTAAAGAAGAGAAGAAGTTAAGTTTCCTAAACATCTAATAGCCTATCATTCATAAATGTGGCGAGCTTCATACTAAAGAACAATACTCTACTAGACTTGGTTTCACACATCCTAGAACAATTCTAAACATTGTACTCTGATAACCAAGTTTGTCATGGCTTAGTGGGTAGCCCATACATGTAACAAGGCGTATAAGACCCCGAGAGGACTCATACAAGTCACTTAGCATATCATAACATACACTAATAGAAAAGGTGCGAAAATTTAAAACATTTCAAAGTATCAAATTCTTTAATGAAACGAGCGGTAGACTAAACATTAGTTCATACCATCTAATCATTAGAGAATGAAATAATTGGGACGTATCCCATCCAATAGTCCAACACTTGAAAAGAAAGAAATAAAAGAGATAAAGGGGTGATCCCGTCCTCGAATACAATGAGGACTCACCAAATCTTCACTTCCTTGATCAATTAGGAACCTAGCCACAATTGTGTGACTCGGGAGTGTCAGACCATACATTCGATAAGAATGTGGGAATGAGTATGTGATAGTACAAGAACGTACTAAATATAATAGCTAGCACAAAAAACATAAGCATAAGCATTAGTCATCTTAAGACATAAGGCATAAGCATAATCAAGACCTAAGAAGCATCATAATAGAAGAGGAATACTCCCTTAAGTAACCTCACTTAACCTTAGCCAAGACATAGGTCATACGCCTCTAGTCAAGCTCACATCATGGAGGGCATATCAAGCAACACTCCAAGCAAATCAATTTCATAATGTATTCACATCAATCATACCTACTTTTAAAGACCTAGGTATTCACCTCTATGCCTACCTTAGAAGGCTAATGGGCATTCACCTCTTGCCTTACTTACCTTAAGATTATGGGTACTCGCCTCCATAATCACGTCATATGACACAGGTACTCGTTGACTTCACGTATTATAACATTACTGCCAGTTCGAGTGTCAACGATCACGTGTAGTAATATAACCCAACTGAATGGGTCGGGGTCGAGTCTTAAGGGAGCATTTAGTAGTTGAGAAACCAATAGAAAAGTAAAAATATGTTCTAGTCAATCATAGCTATAAATATTTAAGATTAAAAGCATACTAAATCAAGAAGTGACATGAATGTCAATTATCGAAGGGGGTTTTGTTTTCAACTAAAATGAAAACTAAAGCGAAAATGCAAATATGGAGATGGGATTCTTGGAATGTGATAGGAATATGGGATAAAATAAACAACCGGGTAAATGCTATTGATAGTAAATTGCTGAACATTTATAACTAAGATAGACTTTAGTCGGGGTAAATTTTCTCTTGAACAACTTACCCCGAATCAACTTGGTTTCTCTCAAAAACGAGTTGCGGCAATTAAGCACACCCTTCGCCTTAGCCCATTCACTCTTTCGAGCTGAATGTGTGGGAGAAGGTCTAGGGTTCACTCTCTCGAGCTGAACCCACGACGACCCAATAACCACAGGCTATCAGTTTAGTAGTTTTGGTTTTAAAACTTCTCTCTTGAAGAAGCCAAAAACACTAAGATGAAATCATATTTGCAACTACAATCCCATTATGTTCAAACACAACTACTGAATGAAATCACATTTAAACAACAAATAAACTAACAATGTGCAATACCCAATAGTAAATTTAACCCATATTCACATAATCACACCCCAAGAAATGGGGTTTTAGCTAGACATGATAAAGAGATAGAAATCGATACCAAAAAGTGTTTCCATCAAATAGGTACGATAGAAAATGTCTTTAAACACGTCAAGGATGAAGATTCTTCAAGACCCACTTCCAATTTCTTGGAATTGTAAACCTTCAAATCTTCAAAGCTCAAGAACAATGTTTCTAAAAACTATGTTCTAAAAACTGGTTTCTGAAAAACATAATAGTTGATTTCTAAAATTGCATATTAAACTAAAAATTCAAATAGGTATTTATAGTTGTCAAAAAGTGTGTTGTGAAGGACCACTCGGCACAGTTAGTCAGGATCCCTGATCCACTCGGCGATCCGCCCTTTGGTCATTCCTATCGCCTTTTCACTTTGCCCTTTAGCACTTCAAGTTCTTTAACTTTGGGCGATAAAGCACTGCATCGCGGAATCGTTCGCCGACTGCTCCTTTCTATTGCCTATTTGATTTTTTCCTTCAAGGCTTGACAAACTATAACATTAGGTGAGACCAAGGCCATTTGGTGAATCGCCCAATGGTTTAGGCGATCCTCTGGCCTTGTTTTCTTCGTTCTTTCGGCTACTTTGTTTCTTTTTGCTCCATAGTGTCCATGCTTTGTCCCTAAGTTCAAATACCTGACATTCAAGTATTTACATCAGTTATTGAGAAAAAATATGCATTTGAGGACACTAATTCTATTAAAATCAAGCCCTAAATGAGTCCAAATCGTGGACTCATCACTCGCCTCCACATAATAGCATAAGGATCATGGTTATTCACCTCCATGTTTATTCATCATTATAAGAACGTGGGAAATCACCTATTTTTCAATTCTAAGATGTATGGGAAATCACCACATAGCCTTCAATATGGAGGTGAAGGGTAGTTGCCTCTAGCCTAATCATTCATTAGCATTTTAGTCTAGTTTCAGTTTAGGTGAGAAATCCTTTCAATGTACAATCATTTTTGTGAGTAAACCTTTCACATGCATTCAATCATGCTTAGAAATTCTTTAGGGGAAGTATCCCTTCCATATTATATCATTAACACTCAACAATTCATAGTCTAGGGTTTTCTCTTACAGCACTACATCTCGTAATCATCATTTATGCTCCTTCTCAAGCAATTCTAATCACATTTCACCTATTCTATAAGGATATATACCTAACCCACAAAGTTTCCCTTCATGGCATCAACTCATTCATAACAATTCAACCCTAGAATCATAGAATAACCATGGGTACATATAATTTCATCCTTAATACATGTAATTCTATAAATTCAATCATAAACAATCACAATCCAAATATTTGGATCAACATTCATCACAAGCCACAACATTGGAAGAAACCCTAATGAGAATTGGGGATTTACACTTCAAAATTAGGGGAAAAATGGACTTTATGGGAGGAAGGATTCCATGGATGAAAATCCATTATACGTTAGTCACAAAGCCAACCAAAATCTTGAAGATTGGGAGACTTGTTCTTGACCAATTTCAACCTCCTTCTTTTTCTTCCACCTTCTAGAGAGAAATAGGATTTGTGTTTTGTTGTGGGAATTGAGAGAATAACTTAATTGACTGAGATTAGGGGTCTAAAATCCTTATATAGTTGGTCTAGGTTCAGCACAAAATGAAACCACATTGATTTAATTAAAACTTAAAAAGACCCATATACCCCTAAAATAACCTTCCAGGCCTTACCCACGTGGCCACGACTAACAGACTGCAGATAGACCTATGGTCCGTCCTAAACATCCATGGGTCAGGGTTCAGTGACTTGAGTTTTTAGGACCTCGACCTATTGCCTTAGATCGACAGACCATCGACTGACTTACGGTCCATCCTGGTGGTCCGTCATTAAGTTTAGAGATTTTTTGTCAAAACGACGGCCACGGGACCACAGACTGTGGTTTCACCAATGGTTCGTAGGTCCCCACCATAGTTCTAGCCGAGATATTCTAACTTGCCTACCCATGGCTCCACATATGGTCCGTAGGTCATCCTACGGACTGTGGTTGACCCTCGTGGATGGCACCTGTAAGTCCCAAATCTGCAATGTTACCTCTTTTCGAATCCAGGGTGTTACAATAGTGCTTTAAGAGTAATGCTTATGATTATAAATTGTTGACTATTGGTGTAATTGGTGTTGAAGGGTTAATTCCCACATGGTTTGCTTATTTTATGAATGTGAAAGGCTTTTTCACATTGAATGATTCTAGGTTGAAAGGATTTCTCACCTAAAATGAATCTAAAGCTAACGACTAAGAAATTGATGAGGCTAGGGGTGATTACCCACGACTTCCAAATGAGATGGTTATGAGGAAATTATCCGTATTCCATGAGGATGGATGATGAGTCCACGATTTGGACATATTTAGGGCTTTATTTAATGAATTTAGTATCCTCAAATGCATATGTTGTCTCAATAACTAATGTAAATACTTGAAATTAATGTATTTGAAATTAGGGATAAAGCATGGACATTATGGAACAAAAATAAATTAGGCAACCAAAAGAACAAAGAAAAGAAGGCCTGAGGATCACCTAAACCATTGAGCGAGTCACCAAATGGCCTTAGTCTCGCCCAAAGTTGTAGTGTGCCAGGCCCTGAAGGAAAAAATCAAATAGGCGATAGAAAGAAGCAGTCGGCGAGTCGCCGAACGATTTTGCGAAGCAGTTCCATATCGCCCAAAGATATAGAGCTTGAAGTTACTGAAGGACAATGTAAAAGGCCGATGAACCAGACCAAAAGGCGGATCGCCGAGTGGATCGGTGATCCCGACTAACTGCGCCAAGTGATCCTTCGCAGCTCACATTTTGACAACTATAAATGCATATTTGAATTTTTGTTTAGTTTCAAATTTTATAATTTAAGAAACCACTTTTTAGAATTACTCAGTTTTAGAACTTAGTTTTTGGAAACAATTTTTCCTTAGCTTTGAAGAGCTAAAGATTTCCATTTTTTCAGCAATTTGAAGTGGCTATTGAAGATTCTTCATCCTTGACGTGTTTAAAGACAATATTTATCATACCCATTTGATGTAAACGCGTTTTGGTATTGATTTCTATCTCTTTACTATGTCTAGCTAAAATCCCAATTCTTAGGGTGTGATTTTCTGAATATGGGTTGAATTTACTGTTGGGTGTTGCTAATTTATTGTTTATTCGCTGTTTAGAGGTGATTTCATTCAGTAGTTGTGTTTGAATTAAATGGGGTTGAAGTTGCAAATACAATTTTATCTTCAGTTTTTTTACTTGCTCGAGAGAGAAGTTTTAAAACCAAAACTACTCAGTCGATAGTTTGTGGTTATTGAGTTTTCGTGGGTTCAGCTCGAGAGAGTGAATCCTAAACCCTCTCCCACACATTCAGCTCCAGAGAGTGAATGGACTAAGGCGAAGCCTGTGCTTCATTTCCACTGATTGGTGTTCGAGAGAAACCGATTTGATTCGGCTAAATTGTTTAAGAGAAAATTTACCCCCACTAAAGTCTAGCCTAGTTATTAATTTGCAGCGAGTTACTATCAATAGCATTTACCGAGCTGTGCATTTTAGCCCACATTCCTATCACATCCCAAGAATCCCGTCTCCATATTTGCACTTTCACTTTAGTTGTCATTGTATTTGAAAATTGCTTACAAAACCCTCTTCGATAATTGACATTTGTGTCACCCTTTTTAATTTGTCATGTTTTTACTCGTTAATGTCAATATCCATGATTAAATTGAACACATTTTAGCTTTTCTATAGATTCTTAATTACAAACCACTCCCTATAGGAACGATCCCTACCCTTGGTTGGGTTATATTACTATTGAACGACCGTGGCGGCTAAGTATTGGATGAAGTGCCCGGATAGGTCAAATCAAAATGGTGCCGCTGCTGGAAAGTGGTGTTACTTGAGGATTTTTAGTTAAGTCGAATTTTGCTCTAGTTAAATATATTTCTTAGTTTTGTTTTTCTTGTTTGTGTGTTGAACACAGGAAAAATGAGTTTAAAGGGTGAAAACGTTGACCAAATAGATCATCCCTTGTTGAGGTGGTTGAACTTTTGGGATAACCTCCTAACATTCCAGCAATTGGAAAGTGAGACCATCCATGATAAGTGGCAGAGATTTAAGGCATTGCTACAGCAGTCCCCAAATCATGGAACGCCATACAAATTGCTGCTAAAATGCTTCTATAGAGGCCTTGGTCCCGAAAATAGAAGTGCTACTGATCAATTTTTGTAGGTTGTTTGATACGACAAGTATATGGATTAATACCCAAAGTGGGAATACCTATATCTTGGGTTAAGTCTCCCGACCTTTTATGCTCAACATTAACTTGTTGACAGTTGATGTTTGCGTAATCAAGATACAACTTCCGATGCAAGTGTCTATGATCGTACAATAGTTTAGTAACCGAACGAAGGGTTGGGATCGTCCCAAGAAAGTGGTTTTTGAGAATTGATAGAAAAATAAAATTTCGTTCTAATTAGTCGTACCTAAAGACATTAACGAGTAAAAACATTGTAAATTAGAGGGGGCGATACAAGAGTGTCAACTAACAATAGGGGAATTTTGTCACATAAAAACAGCAAAATCAACAAGGGTTTCTAAGCAATGAAAGGGGATCCTTGGGGTGTGACGGGAATACGGGTTAAGCTAGATTATTGGGTACATGCTTTCCATAGAAGATTCATTGAGTAATTATGACTAGGTAAAGCTTTAAGGGGGATAAGCTCTCACTCGAGCAACTTACCTCATTTCAAATGCATTCCTCTCGGACAACCACTTGCCGTATAAAGACCAACCTATACCTTAACCCACTCACACTCTCAAGCTGAATGTGTGGACATGGGACTAGGGTTCACTCTCTCGAGCCAAACCTCATGTCGACCCACTCACACTGGCCATCAATCTAGTGGTCTTAGTTTTACCACCTCTCTCTCGACCAAGCCGAAAACACATAAATAAACTTGTATTGGCAACTACAAATTAATAAAATTCATCCACAACCACTAAACGAAATCATAATTAAACTACGATTAAACTATCAGCAAGCAAGACCCAACAATTATCTTAACCCATATTCGCTAAATCACACCCCAAGAACTGGGGGTTTTAGCCACACAACAAGAGATAGAAATTTATACCTCAATGAGATTGAATTCATATAGGTATGAAGATATAAGTCTTGTTACAGGCAAAGAATGAAGAATCCAAGAGACCCAATGCGAAATCCTTGGAGATGAAACCCTCTTTTTCTTCAAGTTTTCAAAACCCTCTCAAACATCCTAGAAAAATATCAAAAAGTACTACTCTATATGAAAATTATAATAATTCTTTTAAGCTAAAACTAAAACTCTAACTAGTATTTATAGTTTTCACAGATTTATGTTACAGCGGATCGTTCGTCATCGTTAGTCATAATCGGCGATTCGCCCTTTGGTGTAGTTCATCGCCATCTTGCACCAGCCTTCAGCATCGTCATTCGCCCTTTGGTGTAGTTCTCCCTTTTTCGGCCCACTTGATCCTTTTTTCGAGGCCCAGCATACTGGAACAAAAGGCTAAGTAAGACCTTTCAACGAATCGCCAAGTGGACTTGGCGATCCTCAGGCCTTCAGTTGTTCGTTCTTTTCAGCCTCTTCGTTCCTTTTTGTGACATAGTGTCCATGCTTTCCTTCAAACTTCAAATACCTAAAATTTAAGGGTTTTTATTAGATATTGAGATAAAATAAGCATTTGAGGAAACAATTTCTATCAAAATATAGCCCTAAATAAGTCCAATTTGTGGACTCATAACACCCCCAACTTAAACTTTTGCTTGTCTTCAAGCAAACTCAATTTCAGCAATTCAAAAAAGGTGTCTCGAATAGTGCTACACAAGACTCAATCATGAATGCACATAACAAGACTCATTTACCTATGCAATAATGAAATCATTTTTAGGAAGAATACATGGTTAGAATGAAAACCCTAGTTTTTGAAAAATATCCCAATTTCGAAATTAGAGTTGGAAGGGCTTCATGAAGAAAAGTGTTCCATGAATCCAGGTTCCCATACCTTGATTGATATTTTCCCATGAAATTGGAGTGAAAATATTTGAGCTTGAAACCTAATCTCGACCTTTTTCTTTGTTCTTCAATGGAGTTTAGAGAGAGAATATTTTTGGGAAGGAAGTTGGCTGAGTTTTGAGTTTGTGAGTTATGAGAGTTAAAAGGGTTGTTTAATAGTTAAAAATACTTTAATATATCTAAAATAACTAATAATAACCGTCCCTACCCTTAATATTATTATTTAGGAATTTACGAACACACCCGCCTTTTGGTCGAACCCCAAACAAGCTTTTGCAGGTTGGGATCCACGGATCATGGATGGGACCACGGCCCATCCTACATGGGCGTGGTTTGGGTCAGAGAGGGAGTATTGGAGGAAAATCTTAGGGAGACTAAGTCTCAACCCACGACTCCAAACCACGGAGCATGGGTGCCCAATCGTGGTTCCATGCTTTTTTTTTTACAGCTTTTGGACCATCCCTTGGGTCCTCATGGACCCTTGGCGGGGGCCTTGGGGATTGTTCCTTGAATTTTAGGCACTAAAACCCTAGTACTATATTGGGGAAGTTATTTTAGGACTCTAACCTTACGTTTTAACTTCATTAGGCTACTAGACTACACGTTAGGCTCTAGCTTAGGTCATTAGATTTTCGGGATGTTACATTATCTCCCCCTTGGGAACATTCGTCCCCGAATGATGACCAAAACCCCAAACTAATTTAGAAACTCTAGAATAGCAATCCATCATGTATGAAACATCAAAAATGTGCACAAACTAAAAATGCACTAATCACATCATGCATAATTTCGAAGGAGGAAACCTCAACTCCATTTCACAACATGGCCAATGCAATACGAGTAAGTAGGAACTACATTTCCCAATACAATATGCATGAAACTCATCCATTAACATCAATATTGGAGGAACTACCTTCTCGAACTCATACAAGCTCAACACAACAATATAGAGCCAACATGTCATCTCATCAACACATCATTAAGCATGTTCATCAACTCACCCCATGGGAATATAATCATCATATCATAAATGCAAATCAACATGAGGAACGTATAGATCATGAAAAGTCAATTTATGCTAAACTTGAATTCTCACAAGAACACGCACAACATAAGGAAGTCATGAAAAACTTACTCAACAAACAAAACTCCCAAAACACATAAAACTTGAACAAGAATTACTTACTTCAAGTTTGAGTAGGAGTAGGAGGAAAAAATTGAGGATAACGGGATTTCATTTCGGCCTCAGCCTCCCATGTAGTACCCTCAACTAAGTGATTTCTCCATAGAACCTTAACGGAAGCTACCTCCGTATTTCTCAACTTCTTTACTTGCCAATCCAAAATGTCAATAGGGACCTCTTCATAAGAAAGGTTCTCATCAACTCCTAAACCCTCTAAAGGAAGGATGGATACCGTATCACCAATTCACTTTCTGAGCATGGAACATGAAATACCGGGTGAACCGAAGCCAACTTATTTGGCAAGTCCACTTCATATGCAACTTTCCCTATGTGTTTCAAGAATTGGTATGGGCCCACATACCGGAGACTATGTTTCCCCTTCATGCCAAACCTCATCACACCTTTCATAGGTGAGATTTTCAAGTATACCCAATCACCAACCTGAAATTCCAGATCCCTTCTTGTATTGTCCGCAGAGGAGTTTTGCTGGCTTTGGGCCATTTTCAACCTCTCTCTAATGAGTCAAACTTTTTCAGTGACATCATAAACTAGTTTGGGACCAATTAGGGCAAACTCACCTACTTCAAACCAACCAACCAACGATATACATCTCCTACCATATAGTGCTTCAAACGGAACCATGGCAATGCTTGAATGGTAACTATTGTTGTAGGTAAATTTTATCAATGAGAGATGGTCGTCCCAATTACCCTTTAAATCAATCACACATGCCCTCAACATGTCCTCTAAGGTTTGAAAGTTCCATTTCGCTTGACCATCTGTTTTAGGGTGGAAAACAGTACTAAGTTTAACATTGGTACCAAGCCCTTGTTAGAAAGCCTTCCAAAAATTTGAAGTAAATTTAGCACCCCAATCTGAAATGATAGACAAAGGAACCCCATGCAACTTCACTACCACCTTGATGTACAATTTAGCATAGTCTGCCGTTGAAAAAGTAACCTTAACGGGAATGAAGTAGGTTGATTTAGACATCCTATCAATAATGACCCAAATAGAATCATGTTGCGTTCGAGTACGCGACAAACCCACCACAAAGTCCATATTCACCTTCTCCCACTTCCAAGTGGGAATATTTATGTCTTGTAATGAACCTACCGGTTTTAGGTGTTCGGCCTTGACTTGTTGACAATTCAGACATTTGGCCACAAAATCTGCTATATCCTTTTTCATATCATTCCACCAATAGACTTCTCATAGATCACGGTACATCTTGGTGGCTCCCAGATGATTAGAATATCATGAACCATGAGCCTTTTCCAGAATTCTCTCTCTTAGGCCATCAACATCCGACACACACACTCTACCTTGGTACCTAAGAACCCCATCTCCCCCTTGGGAGAAAACCTCAACGAACTAGTTGAGAACTGATTCTTTAAACTCCATCAATATAGGATGAAGATGTTGCTTAGATTTCACATCAACCACAAAGGACGATTCAAAACTATGATGAACTATAACTCCACCCTTGGTGGAATCCACAAGTTGGACACCTAGACGGGCCAACCAATGCACATCACACACCAATTCCTTCTTCTCATCTTCTACAGGAGCCATACTACCCATGGACAATCTACTTAGGGCATCCGCAACTACATTGGCTTTGCCGGGGTAGTAAAGGACAGTCATGTCATAATCCTTTAAAAGTTCTAACTACCATCTTTGTCGGAGATTCAAATCATTTTGGCTAAACACATATTAAAGGCTCTTGTGGTCGATAAACACATCTACATGCACCCCATAGAGATAGTGTCTCCAAATTTTCAGGGAAATCACCACCGCCGCTATTTCGAGATCATGAGTTGGATAATTGTTTTCATGTATCTTGAGTTGCCTTGAAGCATAGACAATCACCTTACCCCGTTACATGATTTCACATCCTAAATCCACTCGAGAAGCATCACATTATACCACAAACCCATCGATACCCTTTGGTAAGGTCAACACTGGAGCGGATGTAAGTCTATCTTTCAATTCATGGAAGCTTTTGTCACAAGCCTCTGACCACACAAACTTTGCTTCCTTTTGAGTTAAAGTCGTTAATGGAGAAGGAATAGATGAGAAACCCTTATCAAACCTACTATAGTAATCGGCCAAATCCAAAAAGATTTTAATATCGGTAGGAGCTAGAGGTATAGGCCAAATCTTGACCGCATTCGTCTTCTTAGGATCAACCTCTATGCCCATGCCCGACACAATATGACCAAGGAAAGCAACCGACCTTAGCCAAATCTCACACTTGCTAAACTTAGCATATAATTGGTGGTCTTTAAGGACTTGAACTACTAACCTGAAATGCTTCATATGATCACCCTCACCCCTCGAATAGATCAAAATATCGTCAATAAAGTCAATCACAAACGAATCAAGAGATTGCCTAAATACCCTGTTCACTATATCCATGAACGTCGTCGGGGCATTTGTTAGACCAAAAGACATGACTAGGAATTCATAGTGACCATATCTTGTTCGGAAGTCCATTTTAGGAGTGTCAACCTCTCTCACCCTAAGTTGGTGGTAGTCCGACCTTATGTATATCTTTGAAAAGTAACTCGTCCCTTGGAGTTGGTCAAAGAAATCATCAATTATAGGGAGAGGGTACTTATTCTTTATAGTGACCTTGATCAATTTGCGGTAATCAATACACATCCTAAGAGACCCATCTTTCTTTTTCACAAAAATTCTGGTGCACCCCATGGAGATGTAATCGGTTGAATAAAAACCTTGTATAGCAAATCCTTGAGTTGTGCCTTCAACTCTTTTAACACAGCCGGATCCATCTGATAAGGGGGAATTGATATGGGTTGAGTATCCAGCAAAAGATCAATGTCAAAGTCTATTTCCCGTTCGGGAGGAATTCCAGGCAAGTCATCGGGAAAGTCTTTCGAAAATTCTCTTACTATGAGGACCGACTCTAAAGGAGGAGTCTTAGACTCAATGTCCTTAACTCTTACAATATGATAGATGCAACTCTTAGAAATTAGTTTTCTAGCTTTTATACCTGAAATGAAAAGACCTCTAGGGATAAAGTTTCCCCTTTCCATTCTAAGGTAGGTTCATTAGGAAATTTAAACTTTACCAACTGGGTTCTACAATTAATGGACGCCAACCAAGAATGTAACTAATTCATGCCCAATATAACATTAAAGTCAAACATATCTAATTCTACCAACTCAACCAATGTGACTTTATGAGACAATGAGCTAGGACAACCCCTATAAACTCTTTTACCTTCAACAGAGTCACCCACTACGGTAGAAACCAAAAAGGGTTCTTCTAAAACTTCGGGGAGTACATCAAACTTTGTTACCACAAATGGAGAAACAAAAGATAAACTGACCCCGGGGTCTAATAATGCATAAAAATCAATAGATAAATACTTGCAACATACCAGTAATAATGTTCAGGGA
Source organism: Solanum commersonii (assembly GCA_029007595.1). Taxonomy (NCBI): domain Eukaryota; kingdom Viridiplantae; phylum Streptophyta; class Magnoliopsida; order Solanales; family Solanaceae; genus Solanum; species Solanum commersonii. Next base: position 1,234,997 of record JAJTWQ010000148.1, read on the forward strand.
CCCCTCTTGATCACTTCGAGATTGGAGAGCATAGAAGTGACTCTTTTTGGGAGCATTGGAATTTGAGCCACTTGGAGGGACTTGCTTGCCCTATCTCCCTTGAACCTTTAGCATAGGACAATCTCTCTTCATATGACCGCTCTTCCCACAACTAAAGTAACCATCCGTGCCAACTAGGCACTTGGCTTTATGCTTTTAATTGTCATACTTTGCACAACTAGGTCTTTAAACATAAAATCCACTCATATTGCCTCCTTCAGGCTTAGGGTTAGACACCCTATCTTTGTTGGGCCTTTGTGCATTAGAGGAGCCTTGGTTGGAAAACCTCTTTTTGTTTCTTGGTTTGTCTTGAAACTTAAACATACCCTTGGAAGAATTCCCATCCTCTGCCCTAGGCCTCTTCACATCTCTATTCATTTTCTTGAGTTTGGTCTCCTCAATTTATTTAATGTATACCATGAGCCTTGAGATATTCATTTCATGATGTATCATTGTCGTACGACATTCTTGTTCAACCAAATCGGACACCCTCATCACAAACTTATTCATCCTAGCCCTTGAATTGGCCTCCAAAGTTGGAGCATGCTTGGATAGTTGGGTGAACTTGAGAGAGTACTCATTCACACTTATTCCCCCTTGATGAAGGTTCATGAATACTATTAACTTTTGTTCCCTCAATTCTAGGGGGAAAAACATATCTAGGAAGGTCGTCTTGAATGATCCCTAATCAATCGGGCCCGCTCTTACGGGTCTCTCTTCTCTGCATTACTCAAACCATACTTGAGATACACCTTTCAATTGGTAGGCGGCTCGTTCCACCTTCTCTAGAGAAGATACTCCCATGTCATCCACCACCTTAAGAACTTCATCTATAAACCCTTGTGGGTCCTCATCCACTTTAAAGCCATAGAAGGTAGGGGGATTCATCCTTGTGAAATCCCTAATTCTTGAAGTGGGCGTACTTGCATTGGGGTTCACACGGGCTCTAGCATCACAAGTGACTTGAGCCGTCATAGCTTCAGTTTGGGTCACCATAGCTTGAGTTTGGGCCGTCATGGCTTGGGTTGTCATTTGGATATAGGCCTTAAATTCGACTTTAGTCACATTTGTCGGATCAACTGGACCTTTCTCATTTAGAGAAACTTGAGGCCCTTGAGGACCTTGGGGAGGAACTCCCTCATCATTAGAAATCTCCTCTTCCACTCTTCTTGCGTCTGCTCTTCTTGTACTCATATTCCTATATGCACAAGAAAAGGGTTAGGAAAAAGGACTTCATAGAGTTTGGACTCCAAAGAATGACTAGGAGTAATGAAAGGGGTGAAAGTTCCTAAACATCTTATAGCCTCTCATTCATAAGTGTGGCGCACTTCACATTCATGAACAAGACTCTACTAGACGTGCTTTATGAGAGATCAACCTATTTATTATCCCAAAATCTTATGCTTTGATACCAAGTTTGTCACGACCCGGAGTAACCCCCTAGAAGTTACACGACGTACTTGACCCCGAAGGGGTCTCATACAAGCCTCTAGCATCATCATAACATAAGACATAAATAATGCGGAAAAATTTAAAACTTTTACAATAGAAGTTCAACTTCATCTTTTATAATGGAAAAATCATAGGATTCTAGACTTTGTCTCATACCCCATCTAAAACATAAGAATACAAATTTTGGGACTTAGCCCTTTACATCAATAAAGTTTCAATATAAGAGATATACAAAAGGGAACTAAAAAATGGGAAATCTGTCCTCGAACTTGAGAACTTGGAGATAAGCAATCCAAGTCTTCTTCAAGAAAGGATAATGTAAGCCACATAGCCGGAACCTATACTTATCAAAATGTAGAGGAAGAAGGGGTTAGCACAAATATGTACTAAGTATGGAAACATGCATAGAATCCTTGTAATATTCTAAAAAGGACATTTTAGTGAAAATTATTCATTTGTCAAGTTTGGAAACCAACATGCATTTACAAGGTTCAAGTCAAGTCATAATCACCTTCATTCCCATTTCAGGGTAACACCAATACCTTAGTAACCCCTAAGGAACATTTGTGCAATACGTGGTTGGAATCCCATAATACAAACCCTACTAAGTATTCCCTTAAAACAACCTTGGTCATGCATGTCATCTTTAAACCCCGCCGTAATCAATAATCACAAATAAGGAAATTGTCATGTACATTACTTGAACATAAGGAAAGTCATTCATAATAATTATCCTGTAACACCCAGATTTTTCTAAACGTCTAAATTAATTCTTACATTCATGAAAAGACAAAGAGAGTGAGTAATAAATTAAAAATGATGTGGTATGTCATGCGTTAAGTGTTCAAGGGTTGTCTCTGAAGCTTTGAAGTTAAGTAAGTGGCAAAATAAAAGTTGACAAAAGTTATTGTAAGCTCCTTTTTAAAGATTTCTCTGAAATTTGGGTCAAATGTATTGGATGTTTTCTCCCAATAAATAAAGAGTTAGAAGGCCTATTACCCATTAAATCGAATTCCTACGAGTATAGTTTGTAACGCACAAAACCCCGTGTCAAACCAACATCATAGTAAAAAGTTATGAGGGTTTTACTAGGGACTGCTGCGGTAGAATCCTGGTCAGGTAAAAAATATGGTATGTCTGCTTATTGAACGTTTTAAGCCATGAAAACATTCCATTTCAGTTCCAAACTAGAGAGAAAGTTTAAGAGAGGGTTCCTATGGAGTTCTAGCATTATGAAGTTTAGTTTTTGACGATTTCTACCATTAAACATTGACCCGAGCCTAGAAACATAGTCCCTACACATGAAAATCATTTTTCCCTTCTATTAGATGTGTTTGGAGAAGGTTTTTGAAGATATAAATTTGTAGTTATCGGTGTTTCTTCAAGTTTTGAACTTGGTTAACAAAGGTAATCATCTCGGGACTCTTTTATGATTGTTTTTATGAATTTCTACGAATGTTTTGACAAGTTGGGTTAATATGGTAAATCTGCCAATTTAAAATTAATTATGAATGGTTTATAGGTGCGTACAAGCTGTGTATATATAGTGTTTGCGAAGCTTAGGACATAAGGAACAACTTTCATGAAATAACTACGATCTTTTGAGCATTCATTGGAAAGGTATGTTAAGGTTTCTCCCTTCGTCGACATGTTTCTTTAGAGGTAGTTTACGTTGGTTATCTTGTAGATGTAACTGTGAGTGGTTGGCTGATTGAGTGGTTATAAATCCTCATTTTAGGGACTCATAATCTGTTAAGGAATACCCTAAGTTAGGAACAACTTGGAGATTATTCATCTATATTGTTTATAGCTAAATTGCTCGCCTTTTGCCTATTCAATTGTTTGTTGTTGCCCTTGGGGCTATTGTGTTTAGTTGTTGAGCTATGAACTACCTATGGGAGCTATGATGTTGTCTAATAAGACTGTTATTTCCAAAGAGGGATATGTGTTGCCCACGGGGCTATATTGATGCCAAAGAGTGTTATGTGTTTCCAACGAGGTTATTTTCATGCCAAAGAGGGTTATGTGTTGCCTACAGGGCTATGTTGATGCAAAAGGGGGCTATGTGAAGTCCATCTAGTTATGATGTTGCCTAAGAGGGATATGTGCTTCCTACGGGGCTATATCATTACCAAAAAGGGCTATGTGACTTATTACAAAGACAATGGGTTACCGATAAGGTTATGTAGATTGATTTGGCACCTTCTGGGCTTATCGGGGTCTAAGTAGGTTGTATGTTGTTTGTACCTACCAGGCTTATGGGGGCTTGGTTAGGTTGATGTTTGATCATTATTGTATTTTATTAGATTCAGTAGTGGGTTGGCATGCTTATCTAAATTTGATTTCCTTACTTGATTGCTTTTGGTATATTATGATACTTGCTCGTTTAGTCTACAACCTTCCATACTTTGTACACTATTTTTGTACTGATGCCCCATTGCCTGGGGCGCTATATTCATGCATGCAGGTCTGACAGACAACTAAGTAGACGTCCTCAGTAGCAGGATTAAATTCAATCCGGTTGGCTAGCCCCTTTCCTCTGGAGCAGCCAGATTTGGGAGGTTTGTTATCTTTTGTTGTATATATCTTTATGGGTAGGCTGGGGCCTATCCCGCCAATCTTTACTACTCTTTGAGGCTTGCAGAATAGTGTATGCGGCATACAACTAGGTTATGGCCATACTGGCCTAGTTTTGTTAGTTTGCTGAAGCTTGTGAGTTGTTTGATGTATTGTCTTTATATATACCTGCTTTCAGTTTTTTTATAGATATCATGGTTGCCTCGACGGCCCAGTCAGGACCTCTATGCTAGTTGGCTATTTTTTTATATGAACTCTTGGAAGTAGTTGTTTCTTTTATATTTATTTTGACCCGCCTTACCAGCCGAGGGCTTAGATTTAAGCCGGGATATACTAATTTGTTTTCTTGAATGTGTGTGTCTGCCATGCTCTACTAGCAAATGGTTCAGCAGGGTCGGCTCGGGCCTGAGTTTTGGCATTAGGAGCCAGTTGTGCCCTTTCAGTTTAAGGCGTTACACACTTGTTATCAGAGCAACGTCGTATCCTAAGGTGTCTGCAAGCCGTGTCTAGTAGAGTCTTGTTTATAAATGTGTTGTGCACAACATTCAATAAGCAAGAAGCTACCGGGCATGTTAGAATGACTATCCTTCTTTTGCTCAACTCGTGGTATAGAGTGGTGTCTTAACGTTCTGGCTTATAAATGATACTTGTGTGCAAATAGAGATGGCTGACACTAGACATACTACAGCTAGCCAGGGGCTAGATACAACTGTAAGCGAGGGTACCAACAAGGTACCACAGGTGGAGGTAGCCCATTGTAAGACCCAGGGGGAGAAATTTTCTCAGCCCCCTATAGCTTGTCCATCGCTTCACGAGCCTCCAAGGGCTACAGGACTTTCATCTCCACCAGTAGTACCACCTCAAGTTCTTCCTCTTCCATCTAATGAGGATTTCAAGAGTGCAGTATGTATGTTAGCACAGTTAGTAGATGCACAGCGCCAACCAGTTGCGCCAGATGTTGTCGGACCTCTTGATGGGCCCGAAAGTTCAAGAGTTCGTGAATTTCTTGCCTTGAATCCTCCACAGTTCACAGGGACAGATCGTAGAGAAGACCCTCAGCACTTTGTTGAACAGCTTCATTGGATCATTAGAGTCATGCATGCCTCAGCTATTGAGTCATTTTAGTTAGCAACATTTTGATTATGCGATGTTGTAATAATGTGGTACGGGATTGGGAGAGATCTAGGTGAAAAGATGTATCTATACCCACTTGGGATGGCTTTACAGTAGCTTTCATAGATCACTATTTGCCTCGAAAGATTAGGGATAGCCGAGTGGACCAATTTCTGAACCTCCGATAGGGCAGCATAAGTGTCCGAGAGTACAGGCTGAGATTTGATTAATTGGCTAGTTATGCACCAACATTTTTTGATACGATGCATGATAGGGTATGTAGATTTGTGGGAGGACTCAACTGAGACTATATCGATGTCTACCATTGCACTAAATGATAATATGGATATCTCGTGAATTCAGGCATTTGCACAAGGCATAGAGGATCGCCGACATTTACTGTATATGAGTGAGAGGGGCAAGAGAGCAACAAAAAAGGGCTAGGCCCGCTGGTTCACAGGGAGATTTTTAGGATGGTCCCAGACCTCGAAATCTATTCGGCCACCTAGACCTCCACCATAACAGTTCCAGGGTAGTAGATTTGATCGTCAGGGATAGTCAGGCCCAAGTGAGGATTCACGAGCATTAGGCTCTCAGCAGTAGAGAGGTTTAGGCCAGGCTAGGACAACCCTGCCGCATTGCTCAACTTGTGGTAGGATATATTTTGGGAGGTGAAAATAAGTTTCCACAGGTTGTTATTCTTGTGGACAAGAGGGGCATAGGTGCAGAAACTGCCCGACCATTGGTCAGGGTGGTATAGGTTAGTCGACCAGGTTAGCAGTAGGTTCCTCCCCATCCGTAGAGTCTACAGGGCATGGACCCCAGACTTTAGCACGTAGAGGTAGAGGCAGAGACAGAGAGGGAGCATCTAGTTCTGGTAGTGGACAAAACCGTACATATTCACTAGCCAGCTGACAGGACTCAGAGTCATCACCAGATGTTGTTACAGGTACATTGATTGTTTGCTCCTATTGTGTTTATGCTTTGATAGATCCTGGATTTACTTTGTCTTATGTTACTCCATTTATTGCAGGGAAGTTATGTATAGCAACAGAGTCATTAGATCGACCCTTTGTTGTATCTACACCGATTGGTCAGTCTACTGTTGCAAGGAGAGTTTATCGAGGTTGCACGGTAGAAATTATCGACCGCCAGACCTCTATAGATCCCGTAGAGTAAGAGATGGTCGATTTCATGGTCATAATGGTTATGGGCTGGTTAGCATCTTGTTATGCTAATGTTAAGTGTCAGACAAAGATTGTTAGATTCCATTTTCCAAGGGAGGTAGTTCGAGAATGGAAAGGCGATACAGCAACACCGAAAGGTAGGTTTATTTCCTATCTTTAGGCGAGGAGGATGATTAATAGGGGTTGTATTTATCATCTTGTTCACGTTGATGATATAGATGCAAAACCACCGACTCTTCAGTCTATTTCGGTAGTTAATGAGTTTCAGGATGTATTTCGAGATGAGCTCCCTAGTATCCTTCCAAAATAGGAAATTGATTTTACCATCGATATGCTACTAGGTACACAACCCATATCTATCCCTCCTTATAGAATGGCTCCTGCTAAGCTAAAGGAGTTGAAGGATCAGCTAAAAAACTTGCTGGAGAAAGGCTTTATCAGGCCTAGTGCTTCACCATGGAGTGCGCCAGTGTTATTCGTGAGGAAGAAAGATGGCTCACTAAGAATGTGTATCGACTATCGACTACTTAATAAGGTGACTATAAAGAATAAGTATCCCCTTCTAAGGATCGATGACTTGTTTGATCAGTTACAAAGTGCTAAGTGCTTCTCAAAGATTGATTTAAAATCAAGGTACCACAAGATACAAGTTCGGGAGAAAGACGTTCCAAAGACATCTTTTAGAACCAGATATGGACACTTTGAGTTCTTGGTAATGTCTGTTGTATTAACTAATTCCTAAACAGTGTTCATGGACTTGATGAAAAGTATATTCAGGTCGTATCTAGATTTGTTTGTGATTGTATTTATTGATGATATTTTGGTATATTCACGTTCAAAAGTTAAGCATGCAAATCATTTGTGAGCAGTCCTTCAAGTTCTTCAAGATCGAGAACTTTATGCAAAGTTTTCTAAGTGTGAGTGCTAGTTGGACTCTGTGCCTTTCCTAGGCCATATTGTATCAGATGTAGGCATTGCGGTGATACACAAAAGATTGAGGCCGTAAAGACTTGGTGTAGACCCACGACTCCGATTGAGGTTCATAGTTTCTTAGGGTTAGCTGGGTACTTCAGAAGGTTTGTAGAGGGGTTTTCTTCAGTTTCAGCCCTATTAATGAAGCTGACTCAAAAAGCAACTAAATTCCCGTGGACTGAGGCTTCCAAGCATAGTTTCCAGGAGTTGCAGGACAGGTTGACATCAACGCCAATTCTAGCATTGCCAGAGGGTTCCAAAGGCTATGTGGTGTATTGTGGTGCTTATGTTATTGGGTTGGGATGTGTTCCAATGCAACATGGTAATGTTATCTCATATACTTCAAGGTAGTTGAAAAAGCATGAGAAGAACTATCCAACCCATGATTTAGAGTTGGCCGCAGTTGTGCATGCGTTGAAGCCTATGGAGACATTATTTGTATGGTGTTCATGTTGGCATCTTCACAGATCATAAAAGCCTTCAATATATCTTTAGACAAAAAGAGTTAAATCTGTGACAAGGTCGATGGCTTGAGTTCTACGACGTTGACATTTTATATCATCCAGGAAAGGAGAATGTGGTAGACGATGACCTCAGTCGAAGATCAATGGGTAGTTTATCCTGTTTAGTTTATGAGAAGCGTGAGCTAGTGCAACAACTTCATCAATTAGCTAGCTTGGGAGTCATATTGCTAGAGGAAGAAGATAGTGGGGTAACGATTCAGGACACAGCCGTATCATCTATAATTGTAGAAGTGAAATCACGACAACAAGAGGATCCTAGCTTAGAGCATCTCAGAGCCAAGGCCCAAAATCAACATACTTTAGCATTTGATATAGGAGGAGATGGAGTCCTTAGAAGTAGCGGTCGATTATGTGTTCTGAATGTTGATATATTGGTGGCACGGGATGAAGAAGGACGTTGCTGAGTTTGTTGCACAGTGTCCTAATTGCCAACAGGTGAAGGTTCAGCACCAAAAGGCCACTGGGTTAGTTCAGGAGATAGCCATTCCTTTGTGGAAGTGGAAAGCAATTAATATGGATTTTATTATAGGGTTACCTCGATCACGTCGCAAGTTTGACTCTATTTGGGTAATTGTTGATTGACTAACAAAATCATCCCACTTCTTACAAGTCAGGGCTACTTTTACTGCCGAAGACTATGCAGGGGTCTATATTAGAGAGTTTGTTAGGCTATACGGTGTCCCCGTGTCTATTATCTCTGATAGAGGAGCACAATTTACCGCTAACTTCTAGAAGTCCTTCCAAAAAGGACCGGGGGCACAACTTAATCTTAGTACAGCCTTTCACCCTCAGACAGATGGTCAGGCTGAGCGTACCATTTTGACACTCGAGGATATGTTACGGGCGTGCGCACTAAACTTCAAGGGAAGTTGGGATGACCACTTACCTCTTATTGAGTTGGTATACAAGAATAGTTATCATTCCAGCATCGGGATGGCACCTTATAAGGCTTTGTATGGGTGAAAATGTAGGTCCCCCATTGAATGGTTCGAGGTAGGTGAGTCAGGGTTGATTGGACCCAACTTAGTATAGTAGACAGTGGAGCAGGTTAAGCTCATTCAGGAGAGGTTGCTAACAGCTCAAAGCCGACAGAAGTCAAACTCAGATGTATGACGAAGGGACTTAAAATTTTGTGTTGATGACTACGTATTCTTAAAAGTGACTCCTATGAAGGGTGTTATGAGATTTTGCAAAAAAGTCAAGCTTTGTCCAAGATTCATTGGGCCATATCCGATCCTCTGTAGGGTAGGACGAGTGTCTTATGTGTTAGAATTTCCTTCGGAGCTAGAATCTGTTAATTCAATTTTCCATGTATCAATGCTACAGAAGTGCGTAAGAGACCCATACCGGGTTGTCCCAGTTGAGGATGTTTAGCTCACAGAGGATTTGTCGTACAAGGAAACTCCAATTGCCATATTAGATCAACAGGTCCATAAATTGAGGACCAAAGAGGTGGCTTCGGTTAAAGTATTGTGTAGAAACAAGAATAGAGAATAGGTGACCTGGGAAGCTGAGGATGGCATGAGGTCCAAATATCCTCACTTGTTTCATACCCCTGGGTAATGGCATATCAATTTATATTGGTGCAGTGGGGTAAGATGCCTATCAATTTTTTTATATTATTTCTTATTATTATGGTTGTCATCGTTGTATTTTTGCTCGCACTGTTATTGCGGAGCTATAGTGCTTAGCTATTTATGTCGTCTTGTGAGACGCCTAGGTTAAAAATTTATGCGTTTCAGGTTCTATATAGTCACATACACAAAGGATACTATGTATAAATATTGGCAACTCCTAAGGACATAATCGTGTGACTTAGATTTTTCCTTCGAGGATGAATGTTTCTAAGGGGAGAAAGATGTAACACCCTGACTTTTCTAAACGTCAAAATTAATTTGTACATTCGTGGAAAGACAAAGAGGGTGAGTAATAAATTAAAAATGATGTGGTATGTCATACTTTAAGTGTTCCAGGGTTGTATCTCAAGTTTTGAAGTTAAGTTAGTGGCAAAATAAAAGATGGCGAAAGTTATCGTAAGTTCCTTTTTAATGATTTCTCTGAAATTTGGGTAAAATGTATTAGATGTTTTCTCCCAATATATAAAGAGTTAGAAGTCCTATTACCCATTAAATCGAAGGCCTACGATTCTAGTTTGCAACATACAAAACCCCATATCAAACTAAGATCATAGTAAAAAGTTATGAGGGTTTTACTAGGGACTGCCAGGGCAGAATTCGAGTTGGGTCAAATATATGGTATGTCGGCTTATTTAACGTTTTAAGCCATGAAAACATTCCATTTTAGTTCCAAACCAGAGAGAAAGCTTAAGAGAGGGTTCCTATGGAGTTCAAGCATTATGAAGGTTAGGCTTTGATGATTTCTACTATTAAACATTGCCTTCATGCCTAGAAACGTAATCCCTACATGTGCCAATCATTTTTCCCTTCTATTAGCTGCTTTTGGAGCTGGTTTTTGAAGATATAAATTTGTAGTTATTGATGTTTCTTCAAGGTTTAAACTTGGTTAACAAAGGTATTCATCTTGGGACTCTTTTATGATTGTTTTTATGAATTTCAACGGACGTTTCAACAAGTTAGGGCAATATGGCAAATCTGCCTATTGAAGATTAATTATGAATTGTTTATAGGTGTGTACCACCTGTGTACATATAGTGGTTGCGAAGCGTAGGACATAAGGAACAACCTTCGTGAAGTAAGTACGGTCTTTCGAGCATTCATTGGAAAGGTATGTTAGGATTTTTCCCTTCGTCGACATGTTTCCTTAGAGGTAGTTTACGCTGGTTATCTTGTAGATGTAATTGTGAGTGGTTGGCTGATTGAGTGGTTATAAACCCTCATTTTAAGGACTCCTAATTTGTTATGGAGGACCCTAAGTTAGGAATGACTTGGAGATTATTCATATATATTGTTTATAGCTAAATTGTTTGCCTTTTGCCTATTCAATTGTTTATTGTCACCCTTGGGGCTATTATGGTTAGTTGTTGAGCTATGAACTGGTTATGGGAGCTATGGTGTTGTCTAATAAGACTGTTATTTCCAAAGAGGGGTATATGTTTCCCACGGGGCAATATTCATGCCAAAGAGTGTTATGTGTTGCCTACGAGGCTATTTTGATGCCAAAAAGGGCTATGTGCTGCCTACATGGCTATGTTAATGGAAAAGGGGGCTATGTGCAGCCCACAGAGTTATGATATTGCCTAAGAGGGATATGTGCTTCCTATGGGCCTATATCATTACCAAAAAGGGCTATGTGACTTCTTACAAAGACAATGGGTTACCCATAAGGTTATGTAGATTGATTTGGCACCTTCTGGGCTTATGGGGGCCTAAGTAGGTGGTATGTTGTTTGTACATTCCGAGCTTATGAGGGCTTGTTTAGGTTGATGTTTGATCATTATTGAATTTTATTAGATTCAGTAGTGGGTTGGCATGCTTATCTAAATTTGATTTCCTTACTTGATTGCTTTTGGTATATTATGATACTTGCTCATTTAGTCTACAGCCTTCCATACTTTGTACACTATTTTTGTAGTGACTCCCCATTGCCTGGGGCGCTGCATTCATGCATGTAGGTCCTGACAGAAGACTGAGTAGACGTCCTCAGTAGCAGGATTAAATTCAATCCGATTAGCTAACCCTTTTCCTCCGGAGTAGCCAAATTTAGGAGGTTTGTTACCTTTTGTTATATATATCTTTACGGGTAGGCTGGGGCCTGTCCCACCAATCTTTACTACTCTTTGAGGCTTGCAGACTAGTGTGCGGGGCATACAACTATGTTATGGCCATACTGGCCTAGTTTTGTTGGTTTGTTGAAACTTGTGAGCTGTTTGATGTATTGTCTTGATATATACCTGCCTCCAGTTTTTGTATAGATATCATGGTGGCCTCAACAGCCCCGTCAGGACTTTTGTGCTAGTTAGTTATTTCTTTATATGAACACTTGGGAGTAGTTGTTTCTTTTATATATATGTTGACAAGGGCTTTACCGATTGAGGCCTTAGTTTTAAGCCAAGATATTCTAGTTTGTTTTCCCGATTGCGTGTGTTTACCATGCACTAGTAGCAAATGGTTCAGCAGGATTGGCTTGGGCCTAAGTTTTGGCATTTTGAGCTAGTTGCACCCCTTGAGTTTGGGGTTTGACATATCCATTCAATAATACATGCATACATTTATATCTCATCACAACACAAAGGAACCATCCGATAGCATCCTACCAAGTCTACTTGTGCAATGTGGGAGTGAAGTTCTATACGCCAACTCCTACTAATTAAACTCACCAAGAAGTCATACTATAGTTCACGTGTCATTCACTGTCTTCATTATGTAGGGAAAATAGCATAAACCGACATAGACCATGTGATCTACATGTAATCCAGTGTTCTACCCCCACATCGAAAAGAGGGTGTCCTACTTGCCTAAGGTAGAACTATTGTGATAACTTTTAGGTGTATGCACTAGCTAAAGACCTATGTGGGCACAAAGTTATAGGATAAGGAGATTGCTACTAGAAACCCGAACTTCTAGCGTAAAAGGTTTCTATCTCATGAGACAACCTATGTTGGGAAGCCAAAATAGCTAAACGTAAAATCTTACTATCTCATTGTTTATATCCTCTCGATGCTAAGCCTAATTCCCTTTAAAAGTCATATTAAGCCTTTACTTTGGTTCATGTTCAATAGAGAATACACTAAGCACTCAACTAACATTCATCATAATAGCTCATAGATTCATTAGGTGAGATGGCCTTTCGACCTTAGAATCATCCACAAGTGAGTAAACCTTTCACATTATAATTCATAGTGTTTTCATGAAAATTTGCCGTTCAATCGACACAACAACATCGTCATCATCCAAGACAAGTTATACATGAACATCTGTAAAGGGTAAGGGGAGAATAGACTTTCAACAATACCTCAATATACATAATAGTCATAGGATCTTTACCTTTCAACTGAATCATAAGTTCACATACAATTTTCATCAATCATGAACAATTCTTCACAATTGACCACCTTCAAGGGTCATGGATCAAGTCTCACAATCACACTTAGAAATACTACTTTAAGCATGAATAAAGAAGATTCAATACTAGATTAACATTGACACAATTAATAGTAATCATCTTGCATCAATACACCCATCATAATTCATGAAACTAGGGTCATGGGGTAGTTCATGGGTTCATGGAGAGTTTTACAATAAAAATTGCCATTAAACGTCAAATCATCCATAATATAAGACAAATAACATAATGGAATCATTTTTAGGATGAACCCATGGTTAGAATGAAAACCCTAGTTTTTGAACAATATCCCTATTTCGAAATTAGAGTTGGAAGGGATTCATGAAGAAAAGTGTTCGATGAATCAAGGTTCCCATACCCTAATTGATGTTTTCCCATAAAATTGGAGTGAAAAGCTTGGATCTTGAACCCTAATCTTGACCTTCTTCTTTGTTCTTCAATGGAGTTTAGAGAGAATATTTTTAGGGGGGGGGGAGTTGGTTGAGTTTTGAGTTTGAGAGTTATGAGAGTTAAAAGGCTGTTTAATAGTTAAAAACACTTTAATATATCTAAAATAACTAATAATAACCGTCCCTACCCTTAATTTAATTATTTAGGAATTTACGAAAACACCCTCCCTTTGGCCGAACCCCAAATAAACTTTTTCAGGTTGGGATCCACGTACCCCATCCATGGATCATGGATAGGACGATGGCCCGTCCTCCATGGGCGTGGTTTGGGTCAGAGAGGGAGTTTTGAAGGAAAAGCTTGGGGAGACTAAGTCTCAACCTACGACTTCAAACCACGGAGCATGGGTCCACCCATGTGGCGTGGGTGCCCAATCGTGCTTTCATGCTATTTTTTTACAGCTTTTGGACCTTTCCATGGGTCATCCTCATGGACCCTTCGGGTGTCCTAGGGGGTCGTGCCTTGACATTTAGGCACTAAAACCCTAGTACAATATTAGGGAAGTTATTTTAGGACTCTAACCTTACAGTTTAACTTCATTAGGCTACTAGACCACACATTAAGCTCTAGCTTAGGTCATTAGATTTTCGGGGTGTTAGAGTTTGTGATGTCCAATGAGTTGTATTTTCTGATATGTACCTCCATATGTACCATGACGCAAATGCACACACATCTTCCAATTAACGTAGCAGAACTACACACATCAGTGTTAACGAGTTTCCCTAGTCTTTTCCTAACTTTAGCTAGGATGGTATGGTGGTATCACTCCCTCAGTATCTCTGATAGTCATATCCAAATGGTAGAGATATTTTCTTTAGCTTCTGATACCACAAAATTGGGTATCTTCTTTTTATGGAGAATAAGTAACCATTAACAAATCAATGGCCCATTTTGGAGTGTTTTTTTGCATATTCCCCTCCTTAAAGAATTTACCTATGTAATAGTCATATCTAATATAGATTAGGGTAATCTTCTCTGTAAGTCTCCAAAGTATAAATAGATTTTTCTTAAGGTATTGATGGCTTATTTGTTTTACCAAGAAATTTGATGATTACAGAATATGTCCACATAAAGTAGATTCTCTATTATCCTCTTCGGATAAAAGAATAATATTTGTAGACAATAAAATTCGAGTCTGGAAAATAATATTCAAGATGGTAAAATATCGCAACAATCGTATTTATTGATTTCAAAGTTTGAGTGTAATAATATTTACTATTCCTCCAATTACTCTTTTCAGATTTAATTCAAGTGCTCTTTAGTTTGATCTTGAATCGTGGAGTTTTTCATGGACTTGATCTTTGATTCAAGGGCCTTGGGAGCTTCTTCTTCAATCTCTGATGAATTTTAACTTGAAACATATCTTGATCTTGACTTTGTACTTGAATTCAAGGTCTTCTTAACTTGATCTCGAATCCGGTAGTCTTGATCTTGATTTGTGCATTTGATGAACTTGATATGGACTTGAACTTGATGATATTGATCTTGCATTAAAGGTCTTTGAGGTATTTTCTTGAATCTTTGATGAACTTGAACTTTATCTTGATCTTGACTTTTATTTGAATTCAAGGGCTTCGAGCTTGATCTTGAATCTTGTAGTCTTGATCTTGATTTGGTGATTTGATGGACTTGATATGAACTTGAACTTGATGATCTTGCTCTTGGATTCAATGGCTTTTGAACTTGTTCTTGAATTATCGATGAACTTGAACTTGAAGTTTATCTTGGACTCAAGGGCTTTGGAGCTTGTTCTTGAATCTTCGATGAACTTGAACTTGAACGTTATCTTGATCTTGACTTTTGCTTGAATCTAAGGGCTTTTTCGCTTGATCTTAAATATTGTAATCCTGATCTTGATCGTTCTTGGACTTGTAGCTTGTAGAGAAATATGCGGCTTTGATCCACGAGCTTTGTCTAGCTTCTTGTTGGAATTTTTTGTCCCTTTTCTAAATTATGGGGACCCTATTTATCGTTATAAAATAGAGGAGTTGTGATTGGAATAGAATTCCCTTCGGTCAATCAGATTTAGATGGCACGTCATATGGGCTTTTTGAAGCGGGCTTATCATTTTGACACATGTCATGATCTTATTGGCTTATTTTTTTGACGTGGCATGCAACGTCATTTGCCATATGGTGCCGAAATGGGCCTCTAGGATGAGACAAAGTTCGGCTTATCAAACTGTGCTCATTTATTGCAGCCTAAATCAATTAATTTGGACATTAATTAAAAAATACTTAACTACACACCATTTATTATCATATTTTTTTATTATTTTCCCCACCATTTCAAAAACTATCAAATATCCCATCCTTTCCTCCCATCATCCCCTTTTAAAGTTACATTAATTTGAAATCTCATACCCAAGATTTTCCTTCCTTTTTCATGCCACAAATCTCTCCATAATTGCATCACGATCTTTTATCTATTCATTTCGTAAGGTATCTAAATTTTTGAATTTCAAATATTTCTATTTCCAATTTATGATTTCAAATTATTCAAGAGGTAGAATTCTTTCCATCACTTCAATTTGTGATTTCTTTTGTAATTATTTTTTAATTTTTTCATCTTAAAAAAAATAAATTACATCCACCTCTCCCCCCTATTGAAATCTTATTGAACCTTTGCAATTTTAGTTCATCATTTCATCGTTGAAAATTTTTCTTCAAATTTTTATTCTTAATGTATCAACTATTGAAAAACTTCCAAAAAAAAGAAGATAAAAGTTGGATCTACCATTGCATGGACATCACTATCAAAGATGCAGATTTTTAATGTATCTCATTTATTTTGAGTCGTAAATTTTTCTTTGTTAGTGTTATCATTGATTTGATACATCACTACTACAATAACCTTTATTTTATGCAATGTATAATGTTCATATTTAAAGTATTGATACACAAATCTAGTGTTGTTGAATCTTCTATTAATGTTTATCATGTTCAAGATAAATGTACTTGATACATAAACTTTGTGTTATGTATCACACACAAAAAACAAGAAGCTATTTTGGAACAATTACATGTATAATGTATTTTTTAAATTTTAAAATATACTATTTCTCAAACAAAATAAGATACATAAATAATAATGTATCATGCACTAATTTTTTTGTTATGATACGTAAATTCGAATTTATACTAAATGTATCTGATAAATAACAATTACCAAACAATAATGTATTGATCTCAAACCTAAAATCTTATGGGCAACATTTTCTTATTTAATGTATCTAGTAGAAATACAACACTTATCAATTTTAATTGAAAGGATTTTCATGATGTATCTTCTAAATTTTTTTGATAGTTTTGAATCAAAATTGAAAGGATCTTAAAAGAACTAGGAGAATAATTTTGAAACTCAAAATTTTCAACTATTTTGAATCAAAACTAAAAGGATCTTCAATGAACAGAGAGAAGAATTTTGAATCTCAAAATTTTCGACAATCTTGAATCAAAATCGAAAGGATATTCGATGAACTTGAAGCTTCACAAAAGAAATCGTTTGTCCAACAACAATTCCATTACTTTAGTGTTCTTCATAACTCACCTTGCTTATCCAAAATTTCAACAAAAGTTTTTATGAAACAGAGAGAATGATGAACAAGAAGAAGAAATTTAATTTATTTTTCGTTTTTTACACACTATATGATTGAATTCTTGACAATAATTTGGAATGAAATAATGCAATTTATGGTATTTTAATTTGTTTTTCAATTATTTCCCCCCTTAATTAGTGCAACAGATGGACACTATGAGATCTTAATTATATTTTTTAGCTTTTTTTTCCATTAATACGTGCAACAGATTGATACATAATGTATCAACAATAATGTATCCAGATCCTTAATTACGTATCCTAAATTCCTAAAAAACATGGGATTTGTGTAATGAGAAAAATGATAGGGATATAAGGTAATCTTAGATTTACACTATGTGATTTATGTAAGTTATACTTAATTAAATGTGTATTTATTGGACATAAATAATTCACCCAATTATATTAATCCACAATATTTATTGGGATTAATATATTGATGAATTTAATATAAGATCCGTATCATTTCTATGAATATATATTTAATAATAAAGGTTAAATGATTACAAATGTCTCCTACTTCAAATCTTGTCAAAATGGTTGATCTTTTGAAGACTAGACTTGAAGAATTAATTATAGGATAATTATATATCATATAATTTGTGTGTATTTAAATAATAAACCACTTCAATTTAAGGAGTGGGAAAACAGATCCGAACAATCACGTTTCTTTGTCAGCCACTTTGCAAGGTCAATTTGGATATGGAAAGAGAGGATTTTATTATTATTATTATCATGAGAATTAGTAAAGGAAAAAATTATCACTCCTGCGTTCTTTTAACCGCTTTGGCCTCCTCCAAAAAAAAAAAATTTTAATCCTATTCAACGTCATATTCACATATATGTTTATCGCCTTAGTCAAAAAGGAATTGTAGTTGAATTAGGAGAAGGATTTTAACCCCGTCATATGACATCTAAAAATAGACACATTATCTTCACAATTTTGGCTTCAATTACTGATTGTGAGATACGATGAAAGGGGCATAATGCAAGGTAATCTCCACTTTTTTCTGATGTTCTTCACTTTTTTACAGCTTGACATGTCTTTTGTAGAAAATTCATATCTTATTGTACAAACTTTGTAATCACAGATGAGTTTGATGTTTCAGAATCTAGACTTCTTTATCTATTATATATCCAAAATTCAGAATTTAATACCTTCATAATCATTTTAGATGATTTTTTGAAGTTAGATTTAGATTCTGTCATGTTGAAAATTTCAGATTTGTGTGGCTTAACTAAACCTCTCGTATCTTGATGTAGGAATGAAGAAATCCCAAGACGCTTGATTATTTCCAATATAGACACAATGGTCTACAATATACTCAAAATTCAAAAGTGAATACCTTCGAGATCACTCAAGATATGATTACGAATTAAGCATTAGATTTTGGTGCACAAACCATTCCAGATTTACGTGATGACACTCAAAAAAAATTGTATCTTGATGTGTATGTATCAAGATAGATATCCACTTGATTCTATAGAAACTAGACACAAAAGACCACGACATATACAAAATTTAGGATTAAAATCCTTTAATATTGTTCTAGACAAATTTTGAAAGTTAACTTTAAATTCTTTCACATAGTTGATTTCAGATTTTTCGCTGCCTCACAAAATATTTTATATCTTGATGTCAGAACGTCATCATCAAAAAGGATTGTGATTGCTGAAAACAATACTTCAAGGGCTTCATTCAATCCAAGAAAATCTTGTCTCATGTTTTGCTTGGTTAATCTAGCGTGGCTTCCATTCTCAAACGTCTTGACATGTTGAAATCTCTCATCTACTCGTGTTTTCTTCGTGTTGTCTTCTTTTTTAGATCAATTGAATAAATATTCATATTGTGGAGTCTATGCTATGGATAGTTTTATCACAACACAAGAATTTGGTCTTGAGGTGTGAAGGGATGGATACGCATCCCCACCTTAATGAAGGTAATTTAGAGGTAGTCTTATGGCATAAAGAGGATGGATATACATCCTTGCCCTAAGAAAGGTAATTTTATAGCATCCCTGCGGTGAAAAGAGGATGGATACGCATCCCCACCTTATGGAAGGTAATTTGAAGGTAATCTTATGGCACAAAGAGGATGGATACGCATCCCCGCTCTAAGAAAGATAATTTTATTGTATCATTGAGGTGTAAAGAGGAAGGATATGCATCCCCATCTTAAGGAAGATAATTTAAAGGTAATATTATGGCTCAATGAGGTTGGATACTCATCCCCGCATACATGAAGAATTTGAAGGCTTCAACCTGCAGACTTGAAGAATTGGAAGACTTCAGCTTGCAGGCTTAATGAATTTGAAGACTTCAACTTGTTGACATGACAAATTTGAAGACTTCAACTTGTATACTTGAAGAAATTGAATACTTCCAACTTGTAGACTTGAAGAATTTGAGGACTTC
Organism: Solanum commersonii; assembly: GCA_029007595.1. Taxonomy (NCBI): domain Eukaryota; kingdom Viridiplantae; phylum Streptophyta; class Magnoliopsida; order Solanales; family Solanaceae; genus Solanum; species Solanum commersonii. The sequence continues at coordinate 1,254,363 of JAJTWQ010000148.1, forward strand.
AACTTGAATACTTGAAGAATTTAAAGACTTCAACATGAAGATTTAGATATTTTGGAGATTTAAAACTTTCAAAACAACTCATATTCATACGGGTTTGGCCCCATTGAGTCACCATCATTTGGTGCAAGTCTTAAGTTTGATAAAAGATTACTCATAATTTTAACTTTCGTGTGACAGATCAAGTGGGAATTGTTGTTTTTTTATACTTATGCAATTGAACTTAGAGTATGGTTGGAAGTGCCCACATACCTCCTTGAAGAGGATCAAGTCACAACGTAGTTATGGATGAGTGATTTTTTGTTTTTTTGGCTGTGTTGTACCCATTTATACTCTTGCGGACCAGGAGAGACAGATAGTTAAAGTTCATACCTTATGGAGCATTTTAACTCAAATTTGAAGAGTATTGTGCCATACAATTTAAGCTCTTGTTTCAAGGAGCATTTACACTTGAAGATTTAACTCAAATATGAAGAGCTCTGTGACATACAATTTAAACTTGTGTTTCAAGGATCATTTCATATTGAAAATTTAACTCAAATTTGAAGAGATTTGTGACATACCGTTTAAGCTTGTGTTTCAAAGAACATTTCTTCTTGAAGATTTAACTCAAATTTGAAGCGCTTTGTGTCATAAAACGTAAGCTCATTTTTCAAGGAGAATTTTAGCTTGAAGATTTATAATCTGAAGAGCCTTTCAACTTAGAGATTTAGCTCAAATTTGAAGAGTCCAATGATATACAGTTAATGGCACTAGATATCTCTCAAGTTCCTTGGTACGCGGATATAGTGAATTTGATAGTTAGTGGAGACTACCCCCACAATGCAACTACCCAAAAAAATAAGAAGCTAACTCATGATGCTAAATTATGCATCTGGGATGAACCATTCGTATTCAATACAGGAGTGGATAGAGTGCTAAGAATATGCATTCCGGAATATGAGGTAAAGAAAGTACTTGAAAGTTGTCATCTGAGCCCATATAGAGGAAAACGTGGAGGAGAGTGCACAACACATAAAATACTACAAACTGGTTTCTTTTGGACCTCTTTATTTAAAGACTCTATTGCTTATGTGAAAGGATATGACCAATTCCAAAGGTTGGGTACTATATGAAGATGACATGAGATGCCACTAAGTAGCATTCTTGAGGTGGAAATTATTTATGTGTGGGGTATTGGCTTCATGGGTCCCTTCCTGCCATCTAGTGGAAACTAACATATTCTGGTGATTGTTGATTATCTGTCCAAATGGTAGAGGCGGTAGCTATTCCCTTGAATTACTCAAAGGTGGTGATTAAATTCACAAAGAAACACATTTTCACTCGTTTTGGCACTCCAAGGGCAAACATAAGTGATGGAGGTATGCATTTCATTAACCATCTAGTAAAGAATCTTTTGGTTAAGTATGTCATTCGGCATAAAGTTGCTACAACTTACCATCCACAAACAAGTGGTCAAGTGGAAGTATCAAATGAGGAGGTGAAGCAAATCTTGTTGAAGACGATGAATGCTCAAAGAAAGAATTGGTCTTTAAAAATTGATGATGCATTATGGTCTTACAGAACTGCATATAAAACACCTAGAGGGACTTCTCCCTATCACAAGGTGTTCCGTAAAAGGAGCACCAAGCGTACTAGGCAATTAAGCCGTTGAATCTAAACCTCGAGCTGGTATGTAGGAAGCGACTGGATACATTACATTAACTTTAGGAGTTTAGGCTCCATGTATATGAGAATACCAAGTTCTACTAAGAAAATATGCAACGGTGGCATGACAAGCATATAGTTCCTCACTTTCACTCTGGGAGAAACGTTGCTAACTTTAACTCAAGACTTAGATTATTCCCCGGAAAGCTAAATTCGAAATGGTGCCATTGAACTTAAAGGCAGAAATGTCCCGTCAGTTTTGATAAATGGGCAAAGGGTTAAACTCTACATTGGTGAAGATTCGGATCGTGATCGGGAGGCTCTTGAGCTGAATTATAAATGAACGAAGCTGAGTCAAGTCGCAACGTTAAACCAGGCGCTCCACGGGAGGCAACTTGTGAATGATACCATAAATAGTTAGCTTGTTAAATATTGATCTTTTTTCTTATAACTTATTTTCAATTCCTAGGATCTAGCAAAAGTTTTTATTTTTAGTATTAGATAGTTACGATTTCCATTATTTGTTATTTAGTTTGTAATAGTATAAATATATATATATATATATATATAGACAGGCGGGCGCACTGAGTGGCCCGCCACGCTAGGATCTTTCCTACAGAGCATATGGCTTGGTCCATTGAGTGGCGCGCTAAGACTAGCCTGTTACTAAAATGCGCCTCCTTTGGCGCAGTGATGGCGTGAGGGTCCCTCATCGCGCCTGAGCATAGTTTTTCGAATAGGCTAGCCAAATTTTTTGGATTAAATCCGACCCACCCCATTTTTCCACCTTTTTAATTTCCCTGAACCCATTCTCTCTAAACCCCAACTGATTTTCTCATAAAATTCATTCAACCTTCAATCTTCTTTCTCCTTTCTTCTTTCTAAGTCCTCCATAAAAACCAAACCTCTTCCATTATTTCTTTCTTCAAACTCTTCATTCTCCATTTTTCTTCCTTCCAAAAAACACCACTGCCCACCGACTCCCCCTCTTTCTTCCTCTCAAAAATGAATTTCTTTTTTTTCTTTCTTTCTTCTTCTTCTTGCTTAGTTCTAATGGCACCTAAGGGGAAAAAATATGGTTGGAGGAGTGGGTTCTAGGTGTCCTAGGAAGGGAGATGCTACTGGGTCTTCAGGTAGCCGAACTCCATTCCAAAAAGTTGGCAAGTAAGCGGTGGAGCAATATGGCAAAGAGTGGTTCGAATGTCAAAAAGAAGCCAAATACCCCGGTGATGATTTAACACCCTGTAGTTTAGTAGGTCAACTAGAGCTTGACGTGAAGGTTAGAGTCATAGATATAACTTCCCATACCTAAAATAAAGGGTTCAGGGTTAGAAAGTCAATGTACGGCTCCCCAAGGACCAACCAATGGTCCTTAAGGAGGACACTAGTAGACTGCCCCAAATAGTGACCTACATGTGGGGACTCATGCCCCGCTGGCCCACCAATGCCTCGTGGATGAGGGGTCGTAGGCAAGGGCTCAAAAACTAGGTTTCAGTAACTCCTCCAACGAAAGACCAGCATGCCTTGTGGGTCCACACACGGCCCGTGGGCGTTGTCTCGTGGGCGAGGTAGTTTCTTTGACTTAGGATATTAAGTGAGGGAATTATGGAACTTTCCAGAATTAATGAGGGGTTAAGTGGTGTCATTTTATTAGAGTTTAGACCACCTATATAAATCTATTAGACACCTAAATTCTTTGATCCTAGACATTATTTCAACTCACCAAAAAGTACCCAATTCCCTCTCAAAAAATCCTCTCTCAAGGAAGAAGAAGAAGAAAAAGACTAAGAAGGAGAAGAAGAAAAAGGATAAGGAGAAGAAGGCGAAGGAAGATAAGGAGAAGGAATAGGAGAAGGAGAAGGAGAAGAAGAAGAACAAGAAGGAGAACAAGAAAGAGAAGAAGGAGGAGAAGAAGGAGAAGGAGGAGAAGGAAGAGAAGAAGGAGAAGAAGAAAAAGAAGAAAATTCAAGTTAGGGTTCAAGAGAAAGCTTTTGTATATCAATTTCTTTGGAATTTGATAGTAAGGTATGGTAGCTTTCATCCATGGATACCTTTCATACATGGAGTTCCCTTAAAATCTCCAATTTCGAAAAGGTAGAAATCCCGAATTGTTATGGTTTGATTGAAAAAACATGGTTCCTTTGAAACTTGGTTTAATTGATTGAATTAAGTTATATTAAGCATGAATTGATGATTTCCTATGATTTTTATTTTCATGACTCAGGGGTACCCCCTATATGTAACACAACATATAGAATCCCAAAGAACTTCACACAAGACTCTTAGTCCTCATAACATAAGTAAATAGAATAATGAGAGAAAACAGATTTCAAGTCTAAAAGGTTTTTCATAAACGAAAGCGGAAGGCTAGACACTTTGTCTCATTTTAGCCATCTATTACAATCTTGAATGAAATAGGACCTAGCCCATACAACATGTTCAAAAGGGAAAGTACATGAAATTTTTTTAAATATAAGTAGTCCGTCCTCAAACCATGAACACCTACCAAGCTCGGGAGCACAATCAAATCCAATCTCTAGCCACGAGAATTATCACCTTGAGAACCGAACCCTACACTTGGGAAAAATATAGGTAAAAGTAGGTGTTAGTACAAAAAATAAAAACACGTTAAATATACAAAAAGGACATTTCATTTGAAAGCATGCACTTTACAAAGTTCAAACATCGTCATGGAATTAGTTGGAAAACATAACTCAAAAAATTATCTTGAATGCAAGCTAGCGTTATCTTGAAAACCTTTGAACATTTACGAGATACTTCTTTAAGCATGCCTTAGTTCATGATTACTTTGAACACAAACAAGATGGTTCTTTAAGCATGTCTTAGTTTAATATTAAACTTCTTGCTAATGTGGGAAATAAGAATTAACCGACATTAGACCATGTGAGCTTAACATGGAATCCGGTAACTCCCTCACCGAAAAGGGGTGGTCTACTTGCCCAAGTTAGAACCGGTAAATCTTAGCTTAGGTGGGTCCACTAGCTAAATAATCTATGGGGGCACATAGTTTATGTTATAAGGAGATTGTTTCTAGAATCCCAGCCTTACAACGGGAGAGCATCCATCCCAAGATATTGCTACTATAAAGCCAGTCTTACTACGGGAGAGCTTCCATCTCATACAATATCCACTCGGTCCTAAGCAATAAATTCCCACGGAATAGTTATTAAGTCTTGACTTAACTCCATTACTCAAGAAAGGGCGCGTTTGGCCTACCGATTCAACATAAGTCACTATAATAACTCTTATAGTACTCATGAAAGGGTGCCCTTGGGCTACCGATTCAAGACATATCATTTAAGATAGCTCTTTTGATCATGCATGAAAAAACCTTTCACCATCCATGATTACTTGCTTTTAGATCCAATTAGGTGTGAAAGTCTTTCAACCTTAGACCCTTCATTACTCACGCATAGGTGTGTATATGAGAATGTCCTTTAGAATTCAATCATCACATCTAGAATTCAAGCACTAGACATTGATATATTTGTAATTCAAGTGATTCAATCACCTCATGCATTAATTCATAAAACTCATCTTTCATCACAAAAGATCCACATCATATCATCAACTTTAAGAAATATGAGATTTACATGGGTTCTTGGGGATGTATCGTAAAAACCATAGGAAATCATCAATTAATGCTTAATATAACATAATTCAACCATTAGAATCATATTTGAAAGGAACCCATGACATATCAATCAAACTCTAACAATTGGGGATTTCTATCTTTTTGAAATTGGAGATTTTGAGAGGACTCCATGGATGAAAGCTATCCATGGATTAAATCTATCATACCTTAACAACGAAGCCCAATGAAATTGGTGTACAAAGCTTTCTCTTGTACCCTAGCTTGAATCTCCTCCTTCTTCTTTTTCATCTTTTTCTCCAAGTTTCTAGAGAGAGAAATATTTTGGAGGGGATGAACTTTTGGATTCTCTTTTAGATTCAACGGAGAATGACTTACTTAGGGGAAAAATTGAGAATAGAATGCTTAAATACTCTTCTATAGGAAGAGTAAAATGACGTAGTATCTAATTAGGAGAATAACAAAAGACCCCTAAGACCCCAACTTAAAATTTTGCAGGTATTCACGCCGAAGCTCACCAAGGGCACTAGGCGACACGCAAAGTGGACCCTTGGCATCGCCTAAATTTCTAGTGGAGACTTTATCGAGGTAGTGCATTTTATGAGGGGGCGACCCTTTGGCGATGCGCCTACCAGAACGGTGAGCTCCAACTTAGCTCACCAAAACATCCAGCAGCCTGGTAAAAGGGGAGTGTCCACTAGGCGATGGTGGCTCCACTTGGCTAATCACCAAGTCAGTTTGGCCATGGCACTTCACTTAGCCAAGTAAATTAAGGAGAAATGTTTGCCCTCAAGTTTTTTAGGCACTATGGGCTCTTTCCCTCATACCATGGCTTGTTATCCCCACACACTTAACCTTAGCTTAAACTACTAAATTTTTGGGGTGTTATAATATCTCTACCTTGTGAACATTTATCCTCGAATGACGATTTAGATACCTTACGTAAGTAAAAACTCAACACTAGCAGCCCATCATGCATGCCAAAATCATAACAATGCACAAATCAAAGGAGGAAACATCAACTCCAACTCAAACATACTCAATGCATCACAAGGAAGTAGGAACAACATCTAACAATCCATTATGCATGAAATATCAACATTTCTCATGTTCTTAGGAGGAATACCTTCTCCAAGATAAATTCATGCTCAACATAATCTCATGGAGCCTTTATGTAATATACTCTTACAAGCATAATTAACGAATGTTCAACAATTCATCTCATGAGCGTATAGGCAACTCTTACTGAATGCACAACAACATGAGGAAAAATTAATCATGTAAACTAATTTTTCTTGCTAAACATAATTTTTTCATGAACATGCATAACATAGGGAAATCGTGGAAAACACATACAACACACATAACTCTGAAAACAAGGGAAACACAAGAGGAACTACTTACCTAAAGCTAGAATAGGAATAGGAGTAGAAAGAAAAAGATGAGGATAGCGGGACTTCATATCGGTCTCGGCCTCCCAATTAGCACCCTCTACTAGTTGAATCCTCCATAAAACGTTCAAGGATGTTATTTCCTTGTTTCTCAATTTCCTAACTTGCCGGTCTAGAATCTCTATCGAAACTTTATCAAATGAAAGACTTTCATCAACCCCCAACCCTTCTAAGGGGATAATGGATACCGGATATTCAACACACTTCTTAAGCATAGAGACATGAAACAACAGATGCACCTAAGCCAACTCATTTTGCAAGTCTAACTAATAGGAAACTTTATCAATACGTCTCAAAATTTGGTATGGGCCTACATATGGGGGACTAAGTTTCCCCTTGTTGCCGAATGCCATCACATCCTTTGTGGGTGAGAATTTTAAATAGACCCAATCGTTTACTTCAAACTCTATATCTCTTCTCCTCACATCAATATAAGACATTTACGGACTTTGAGTCGTTCTAAGCCTCTGTCTAATGAGTTGGACTTTCTCAGTGGCCTCAAGAACAAATTTGGGGCCTATAAAAAAATTTCTCCCACCTCGAACCAACCTATTGGGGATCTACACCTCCTACAATACAAGTCCTCGAAGGGAACCATACCAATGCTTGAGTGATAGATATTATTGTAGTCAAACTCTACCAATGGAAAATGGTAAACCCAATTACCCTTAAAATTAATTGCACAAGCCCTTAACATATATTCAAAAGTTTGGATGGTTAGCTCCGCTTGCTCATCGATTTGGGGATTAAAAATCCTGCTAAGCTTAACCTTGGTGCCAAGACCCTTTTGAAAGGACCTCATAAAGTGAGAAGTCAATTGAGGGCCACGATCAGAAATAATGGATAAAGGAACTCCATGCAGCTTCTCCATCTCTCTTATATACAACTTGTCATAGTTCTCCGCGGAAAAGGAAACCTTGATGGGAATAAAGTGAGACGATTTTCTTATCCAATATGTAATAACACAAATAGAGTCATGTTGTCTCCGAGGGGGAGGCAAACCAACAATAAAGTCCATATTCACCTCTTCCCGCTTCCAAGAAGGAGATAAACATCCCGGTCATTGATACTCAACCTTAACTTGTGGACAATTAGGACAGCTAGCCACAAATTCGGTGATATCTTTCTTAATCCCATTCAACCAATAGACCTCTCGCTAGTCACGATACATTTTGGTGGCTCCCAAGTGAATAGAATACCGAGAACTATGGGCTTCTAACAGGATTTTCTCTCTCAAGTCATAAACATTAGGAACACAAAAATGACTTTGGTATATAAGTACACCATCTGCCCCTTGGGAGAGAACCTCAACAGATTTCCTATGTGCTGACTCTTTCAATTCAACAAAAATAGTATCAACACGTTGCTTCGATTTCACATCCGTCACAAATGACGATTCAGACCCATTGTGAACCATAACACCACCCTTGGTGGAATTCACTAATTGAACATCCAATCGGGCCAACCTATGAGCATCTCGAACCAACACTTTCTTCTCAGTTTCAATATGGGCCACACTACCCATAGAAAATCTACTAAGGCCATCCGCTATAACATTTGCCTTATCAGGGTGATAAAGAACACTCATGTCATAATTGTTCAATAATTCAAGCCACCTCCTTTGGCGAAGATTCAAATCCTTTGACTAAATACGTATTGTAAACTCTTGTGATCGGTAAATACATCAACATAAACCCCATATAAATAATGCATCCAAATCATTTAGGCAAAAACAACTGCCGATAACTCAAGGTCATAGGTAGGATATTTCTTCTCATGGATTTTAAGTTGCTTTGAAGCATAGGAAATTACTTTACCATTTTGCATGAGAACACATCCCAACCAAACTCTAGAGACATCACAGTTCACCACGAAAACATATGTAGCTTCCAGTAAACTCAACAGCGGAGCGAAAGTAAGTCTATCCTTCAACTCTTGGAAACTTTTCTAATAAGTTTACGACCAAATGAACTTAGCCTTCTTTTGAGTCAAAGTCACCATCAGAGAGGCAATAGAAGAAAATCTGTCAACCTACCTTCTATAATAACCAACCAAACCCAAGAATCTTCTAATGTCCAAAGGAGTTAGAGGTCTTGGCCAACTCTTAACCGCATCCGACTTCATAGGATCCACCCAATACCCCTACTTGACAAAATATGACTAAGGAATGACACAAACCTTCACAAAAATTCACACTTGCTAAACTTCACAAAAAATTGATCGTCCTTAAGAACTTGCAATACAATCCTCAAATGATAAACATGCTCATTCTCACTCCTTGAACAGATCAAAATGTCATCAATGAACACAATCACAAACATGTCAACGTATTGTCTAAACACCTTATTCATCAAGTCCATAAACGCCGCTAGAGCATTAGTCAACCCAAACGACATTACCAAAAACTCATAATGACCATACCGAGTTGTAAAATCCATCTTTGGAATATCCTCACCTCTAACCCTTAATTGATGATAACCCAACCTAAGGTTAATCTTCGAGAAGTAACTTGCCCCTTGTAGTTGGACAAACAAGTCATCTATCCTTGGAGGAGGATACTTATTCTTAATGGTCACTATATTTAACTAACGATAATCGATGCACATACGAAGAGACATATCTTTCTTTCTAACAAACAACATGGACGCACCCCATGTTAAGATACTCCATCGAATAAAGCCCTTGTTTAGAAAGTCTTTCAATTGTTCTTTTAACTCCCTTAACTCAATCGGGGCCATTCTATAAGGAGGAATTGAGATAGGCTGTGTATGTGGGAGAAGGTCAATAGTGAAGTCTATTTCCCACATGGGAGGGATACCAGATAGATAATCTGGGAACACATTTGAAAACTCTTTTCCAACAGGGACAAACTCAAGAGTAGGGGTTTCAGAATCTACATCCCTCACCATAATAAGTTGGTAAATGCAACCCTTAGAGATCTTCTTTCTAGCTTTACAACATGAGACGAACTAACCCTTAGGCATCGAATTCCCCTCCTTCTACTCTAGGACAGGCTCATTCAGGATTTGAAACATGATTACATGAGTTCTATAATCAATCGACGCATAACAACAGTGCAACCAATCCATACCAATAATAACATAAAACTCTAACATGTTAAGCTCTACCAAATCAACAAGAGCAACTCTTTGGCATAGGAAAACATGGCATATTCTATAAACCCTCTTAGCCACCACAGAATCACAAGTAGGAGTAAGAGATAGAAAAAGGTTCTAACAATACCTCAAGAAGCATATCAAAACTCATTTCCACATATGGAGTCACAAAGGACAAAGTAGCATCGGGATCTAACAAACCATTCACATCTATATGGAAAACTTTTAACATATCGGTGACCACGTCGGAAGATTTTTCTTATTCACTTTAGTTTTTGAGAGCATAGAAGTGGTTTTTCTTGGATGCATTAAAATTTGAACCTCTAGGAGGAGCTTTCTTGACTTCTCTTCCCTTAGCCGCAACCATTGGGTAATCTCTCATTTGGTGACCACTCTTACAACAACCATAAAAACCAATTATGCCGGCTAGAAACTTGCCATCGTGCCTCCTTCCACAGTTGGTACAATTAGGCCTAAAAATAAAGATCCACTACATTACCTCCTTGAGGCTTAGGATTAGCCACCTATCTCTAGTGAAATTGGAAGGAGCATTGGATGAACCTTAGTTTGAAAACAATTGTCTAAACGTTGGCCGACCTTGTCCATCAGACCTTGTATTGGAGAAGTTCCCATCACCGGTCCTAGCCTCCTTTACTTCCCTATTCTTTTCCTTGAATTCGGCTTCCTCAATTTGTTAGGCATGCACCATAAGACGTGAGATATCCATATCATGGATGAGCAATGTCGTAAGACATTATTTTTCTACTATCTCAAAGACGTCCATCATAAACTTACTCATCTAAGACCAAGAATCTGCCACCATAGATGGAGCGTACTTGGATAGTTAGGTGAACTTTAGACTCCCTCGCACTCATACTTCCTTGACGAAGGTTAATGATCTTTCACCTTTTCTTCCCTCATTTGAATGGGAAAGAACCAATCAAGGAAAGCATACTTAAGCATTTCCCACTCTAGAGGATCCACTCCTACCGGCCTTTCCTCCTTCCATTTGTCATACCACCCTTGAGCAACACCTTTCAATTGATAAGAGGCTAACTCCGCCTTGACTACCGTAGTCACCCCCAATAATAGACCTTATAGACCTCATCGAGATATTCTTGAGGATCTTTCTCAACTTTGGAGCCATAAATTTTTGGAGGGTTCATCCTTGCAAAGTCTCTCTCTGTTGAAGCCACTTATCTCACATTAGAGTGCACATGAGCAACTACATCTCTATTGGCTTGTCCCGTAACGACTTGAGACAACATTTGAAAAGCTAGCCTAACCTCCGCATTTGTTAAATTCTCGGCTAGAGGATGAACCGGAGCTTAATGAGTTTATGATGCTTGAGGAGGAGCTCCTTTATTCAAATTGTATTCCTCATTCCTTCTAGCGAAAGCCCTTCCAGTAGCCATATCTTGTAGACCATCGGTTAAGGATTAGGAGAAAGACCTTATAGAGTTAAACTATATTGCACTACTTAAGAGTAATGAAAGAAGTGAAATTTCCTAAACAACTTTTATATTCTCATCCATAAATGTGGTACGCGTCACACTCGTGAAGAAGACTCTACTAGACATGGCTTATGAGACATAATCCTAGAATTATTCTAAACTTTGTGCTCTGCTACAAAGTTTATCACGACCCAAGGGTACCCCCTAAATGTAACACGGCATATAGAATCTCGAAGGACTCCAAACAAGCCTCTTAGTCCTCATAAAATAAGTAAATAGAATAATGAGAGAAAACATATTTCAAGTTGAAAAGGTTTTTTATAAACGAAAGCACCACTCTAGACAATTTGTCTCCATAAAGCCATCTATTACAATCTTGAATAAAATTGGGCCTAGCCAATACAACATGTTCAAAAGGGAAAGTACATAAAGAACTAAAACATGAGAACTCCGTCCTCGAACCATGAGGACTCACCATGCTCAGGAACACAATCAAATCCAAGCTCTAGCCATGAGAATTACCACCTAGAGAATCGAACTTACACTTGGGGAAAATGTAGCTTGAAGTAGGCGTTAGTAGAAAAAGTGCACTAAGTATGATAATCATGCATTAAAAAACTTAAAACATGCAAAAAGGGAAATTTCATTTGAAAGCATGCACTTTACCAAGGTTAAACCTCATCATGGAGATAGTTGGAAAACATAACTCAAAACATCATCTTGAATGCAGGCTAGCATTACCTTGAAAACCGTTAAACACTTATGGGATACTTTTTTAAGTATGCCTCAGTTCATGATTTCTTTGAACAACTACGAGATGCTTCTTTAAGCATGTCTTAGTTCAATATTAAGCTTCTTGCTATTGTGGGAAATAAGCCATAACCGACATTAGAACATTTGATCTTACCATTGAATCTTGTGACTCCCTCATCAAAAAGGAGTGGTCTACTTGATTCAGGTAGAGCAGGTAAATCTTAGCTTAGGTGGATCCACTAGTTAAATAACCTATGGGGGCACAAAGTTTATGACATAAGGAGATTATTACTAGAAACCCACCTTACTATGGTAGAGCTTCCATCTATACCGATTTCTTCTAGAAACTCGACTTTACTATGGGAGAGCTTCCATCTCATACAATATTCACTTGGTGCTAAGCATGAAATTCCCATGAAGTAGTTATTGAGTCTTGACTTAACTCTATTACTCATGAAAGGGTGCCATTGGCCTACCGATTCAAGTTAAGTCACTAGACTAACTCTTATAATACTCATGAAAGGGTGTCCTTTGCCTACAGATTCAAGGTATATTATTTAAGATAGCTCTTTAGATTATGTGTGAGAAAATCATTCACCATCCATGATTACTTGCTTTTAGATTCAATTAGGTAAGAAAGCTTTTCAACCTTTGAACCTTTATTACTCATGCATAGGTGTGTCTATAAGAATCTCCTTTCAAAAACACAACAACAAAAACATCAAGGATACTTTACTCTTAAAGCATAATTAAGACAATTGCAAATATTTCATAGAAAATGCATAATCTCATACTTTACCTACTTGAGGTTCAAAACTCTCTTTCAATCATCACATCTATAATTTAAGCATCATACATGAATATCATTATAATTCAAGTGATTCTAGCACCTCATGCATTAATTCATAAAACTCACCTTTCAACAAACCCACATCATAGAATCAACTTTGAGAAATATGGGATTTACAGGGGTTGTCGGGGATATATTATAAAAAACCATAGGAAATATTTAATTCATGCTTAATATAACATAATTCAACCATTAGAATCATGTTTGACAGGAACCCATGACTTTTGAATCAAACCCTAACAATTGGCGATTTCTATCTTTTTGAAATTGGAGATTTTGAAAGGACTCCATGGATGAAAGCTATTCAAAGATGAAAAGTAGATACCTTAACAACAAAGCCTAATGAAATTGATGTACAAATCTTGCTATTGAACCCTAGCTTGAATCTCCGTCTTATTCTTCTTCTCCAAGTTTCGTGAGAGAAATATTATGGAGGGGATGGACTTTTGAGTTTTCTTTTAGATTCTAGGGAGAATGACTTACTTGGGGGGAAAATTGATAATAGAATGCTTAAATACTCTTCTATAGGAAGGGTAAAATGATGTAGTATCTAATTAGGATAATGACAAAATACCCTTAAGACCCCAACTTAAAATTCTACAGGTCTTCACGTTGAAGCTCGCCAAGTGGACCCTTGGAATCACCTAAATTTCCACTGGCCACTCCATGGAGACAGTCTTTTTGGTGAGGGGGAACCCTTTTACGATGCACCCACCTGAACGGCGAGTGCCGACTTGGCTCACCCAAATATCTAGAAGCCTGGCCAAGGGGGACTATGCACTAAGCAATGGTTGATCCACTTGTCTAATCGCCATGTCACTTTGGTGATAGCACTTCACATAGCTAACTGGATAAAGGAGATATGTTTTACCTCACATTTTATAGGAAGTATAGGCTATTTACCTCCTACCATGGCTTGTTACCCCGACACACTTAGCCCTAGTTTAACCTACAAAATTTCTGGGGTGTTACATTTACGATGTTTCCCCATGAACCCATGTCATTCCCATAATTCTCATAGTTGTTGATATGATGTGGATCTATGTTGATGTAAGAGGAATTCTACGAATAAAAGCATGAGGTAATAGAATCACATGAATTATGATGAAATCCCTATATAATGCTTTAATTCCAGGTGTTCTGACTGAATGTAAGTTTTGAACCTCAAGGAAGTAAAGTATGAGATTATGTATTTTAATAATCCAATCTATGCAATTGTTTTAAGGATGCTTTGAGAGTAAAGTATCAATGTTGTTGTTGAATTGTGAAAGTACATTCTCCCATAGTAATGATTCTTAGATTGGAAGGCTTTCTTGCCTAATTGAATCAAGGGTTAAAGAGCCATTATAAATGGATCATGAATGGTGATAGATGGTCACACATGGTCTAAGAAGCTATTTTAAGAAAATTTAAGTCAAAACTTAATAACTATCTTGTGTAATTTATGCTTAGCTCTAAGCTGATATTCAATTTGAGATGGAAGCTTTTACACTAGTAGAGTCCGGTTTCCAAATGGTGACCATTTATGTTAGTAGAGTCTGGGTTTCCCAAGTATATCTCATAAGATGGAAACATTTTATGTCAGTGGATTCTGGGTTTCTAGTAGCAATCTCCTTATCCTTTAAACTACATTCCCCCTTTAGATATTTAGCTAGTTTATCCACCTAAGCTAAGATTTATCGATTCTACCTTAGGCAAGTAGACCAACCTTTTTTCGGTGTGGGAGACACCGCAGGATCATGTGAAAGCTCACATGGTCTCAATGTCGATTAAAGATTATTTCCACAACAAGATTAATAATTAACTAAGACATGCTTAAAGAAGTATCTCGTAGTGTTCAAAGGCTTAAAAGATGATGCTAGCTTGTATTGAAGATGATATTATGACTTATGTTTTCCAATGCTCTAATATGATGCTTTAGCTTTATAAATTGCATCTCATGAAAAGAAATGTCCCTTTTAGCATGTATTAAATGTTTGTATGCATAGTTATCATACTTAGTGCATTTTTGTACCAACATATATTCTTGCCTACGTTTTTCCAAAATGTAAGGTCTGGTACTCAATGTAGTCATTCGTGTGACTAGAGCTTGGATTTGATTATTTCCCGATATTGTTAATTCCTCATGGTTCAATGACAGATTTCCTATATTTAGTTTCTTTCATGTACTTTCCATTTTGAACATGTTGTATGGGCTAGGCCCTATTTCATTCAATATTATAATAGATGGCTATGATGAGACAAAGTGTCTAGACTTCCACTTTCTTTTATGAAAAACTTTTTAGAATTGAAATGTGCTTTACTCTTATTGTTCTACTTCTTATGTTATGAGGACTAAGCGACTTGTGTGGAGTCCTTCGGGGTTTTATACACTTTGTTACATCTACGGGGTTCCCCTGGGTCGTGATAATTTGCAACCTTACCAACACGTCTCACAATTTGATATGGGCCTACATATTAGGGACTCAACTTCCGTATCTTTCCAAACCTCATTACAACATTCATGGGTGAGATTTTCATCTAGACCCAATCATTAATATCAAACTGAAGGTCTGTTCTTCTAACATCGGCATAGGACTATTGTCGATTTTGAGCTATTCTCAACCTCTCTCTAATAAGTCAGATTTTCTCCTATGCCTAATGAACTAACTCGTGTCCGATCAATGGAACTTCAACCAACTCGAACCAACCTATAGGTGATCAACACCTCCTACCATAAAGAGCCTCAAATGGATCCATACTAATATTAGAATGGTAAGTATTATTATAAGAAAACTCAATCAATGTCAAGTGATCATCCTAATTTCCCTTGAAATCAATGACACATCCTCTCAACATATCTTTCAATGTTTGGATAGTTCACTCTACTTGCCCATTTGTTTGTGGGTGAAAAGTCGTGCTAAGCATAACTTTAGTGCCAAGACCCTTTCTGAAGGACTTCAAAAACTGCGAAGTAAACTTAGTACCTCTATCGGAGATAATTGACAAGGGTACTCCATGCAACCTTACCATTACCCTCAAATACAACTTAGCATAGTCCTCTACAGAATAAAAGGCTTTGACGAGAATTAAATGGGCCGATTTCGTCATTCGGGCTACTATAACCCTAATTGAATAATATTGTCGCCGGGTGTGAGGAAAACCAACTATGAAGTCATATTCAAATCTTTCCACTTCCAAGTAGGATTACTAATGTCTTGGGATAAACCTCCCAGTTTCATCTTGTTCCACCAATAGACCTCCCACAAATCACAGAACAGACTCACCACAACTTGGAGATAAGCAATCCAAATCTTCTTCAAGAAAGGAGAATGTAGGCCACCTAGCCGGAACCTACACTTATCAAAATGTAAAGGAAGAAGGGGCAAGCAAAAATATGTACTAAGTATGGAAACATGCATAAAATCCTTGAAATATGCTAAAAAGGACATTTTAGTGAAAAGTATGCATTTGTCAAGTTTGGAAACCAACATGCATTTACAATGTTCTACTCAAGTCATATTCACCGTCATTCTCATTTCATGGTAACACCAATACCTTACCAACCCCTAAGGAATAGTTGTGCAATGTGTGGTTGGCATCCCATAATATCAACCTTACTAAGTATTCCCTTGAAGCTACCTTGGTCATGCATGTCATCTTTACACCACATCATAATCAATAATCACAAACAAGAAAATAGACATGTATATTACTTGAATATAAGGAAAGTCATTCATAACAAATATCCATTCATCAATACATGCATATATTTATATCTCATCATAATAGAAAGGAACCATCCTACCAAGTCTACTTATGCAATGTGGGAGTGAAGTCCCATACCCCCACTCCTACTAAGTATGATCACCAAGAAGTCATAGTATAGTTCATGTCTCGTTCATTAGCTTCATTATATAGGGAATATAGCATTAACCGACATAGACCATGTGAGGTACATGGAATTCGGCATTCTACCCCCACATCGAAAAATGGGTGTCCTACTTGCCTAAGGTAGAACTGTTGTGATAGCTTTTAGGTGTATACACTAGCTAAAGACCTATGTGGGTACAAAGTTATGGGATAAGGAGATTGCTACTAGAAACCCGAACTTCTAGCGTAAAAGGTTTCCACCTCATGAGATAACCTATGTTGGGAAGACGGACTTGCTAAATGTGAAAGCTTCCTATCTGATTGTTCATATCCTCTCAATGCTAAGCCTAATTCCCTTTAAAAGTCATATTAAACCTTTACTTTGGTTCATGTTCAATAGAGAATGCACTGGGCAGTAAACCAACAATTATCAAAATAGCTCATAGATTTATTAGGTCAGAATGCCCTTTCGACATTAGAATCATCCACAAGTAAGTAAACCTTTAACATTATCATTCACAGTTTTTTCATGAGAATTGTTCTTTCAATCAACACAACAACATCATCATCATCCTAGACAAGTTATACATCAACATGTGTAAAGGGTAAGGGAAGATGTAACGACCCTCAAAATAAAGTAGGGTAAAGTAGAGCCTCACATAGGTTTTATGCATTAATAACTTGTTAAAATAATGAAGAATACCCCTTTTTAGTCAGTTTTAGAAAGATTGGAAGTCAAACGTCAAGGGACGACCAAGACGTTCGGAAACTAGTCTTTTGCATGTTGGTGTGTTCTAGTAGGTTGTTCATATTTTTATGCGTTGTGTGGAGTCTAAAATCAGTGGAGGTGACCCTAGTATCTCATCAGATGAGGTTGGTTGGTCATTCTCTCCATACCCGATGGATGATTTAGCATTGGATCCTGTAGCATGGGCAGACTCGGATCGTGTAGAGTGGGCAGACTCGGAGCCTGAAGCATGGGCAGACTCGGACCCAGACATAGATCGCTCTGAACTGGAAGCAGCCCCAGTTGGTGACCCGATCAGTGTGTGTTCCTCATCAGACTGGGAGACAGTGACTACGTCGGGAAGCACCTTCTGGGGGGTGCCTCTGGCGCGAGTAGTCCTTGTGTTGAAGGGCACGTATGCTGGATCAGTGTCGGTGTCTGTGTCCTCATCAATCAACAGGAAAGTAGGAGCAACAGATTTGGATTGTCCCCTTGTTTAGTAGGTGACCATCTTTTTGGGTGCCATTGTACCTGCGGAAACAATATTAGTGCCCAAAACTAACAAACACTATACTAAGAAAAAGGAAAAACTATAAAAAAACAGTAACAAAGTCCCAAAATAAATTTCAGACACAGGCTACAGTGGTCATCCACGGAGGGTACCTACGATCCGTAGACTGATCTACGGTCCGTGGAACTCTGTCGTGGATCAGGGAACCAACAATATACGTTGCAGATAGAAACCACGGATGTGCAGAACGGTCCGTAGATTAAACTACGGACCGTAGTCCACGTTCGTGGTTATACACTTGGTGATTTTCTTATGTGCGCATCCAGTGACGAACCTCATCTATGGTCCGTAGATGGGGTGTCGTGGATGCCATCGATGCCAAGTTCTTAGCCCTATATTACTAATCAGACATATATGACCCTATTTTTCAACATTAACAAAGCCTCATCATGGATTTCAACACTCAATTATGCTAGTTCTTCATTCTTACGATTCCAACCGGTCATTTCACCACACAATTTAGACAAGTTTTGGAACCCTAAGTCGAACTTACATATAGGCTTACAATCACATACAATAAAACTACACAATCACTATCTATCATTCCAAGGGTATTGTAAATTTTAAATTTATCATGCAATTTCATCTAATAATAACCCGAGGTTAAGACCCAACTCCCGACTTTCTATATTCAAGCTATGAATCGAAATTCAAAGTGAGGGGAAAATCCATTACCTTATAAGCAATGAGAGGTGGGGCGATTGTGTGACGACACTACTTAGCAAGACCAATGAATCACCGCTTTGATACTAACAGAACACCGAACCTTATTAGGTGGAATATGGAATGGGGAGTAATTGAAATGGAAGGGATTTTGGGAATTTATGAAAGGAAGAGTATGATATGGGAGTTATAGAGTGATTTAGGGAGTTTAAGGGATGGGGGAAACAGTTTTGGAAGTAATGGAGGGATTCGGGTATGGTTTAAAACGTGGGGATTTTAAATAAAGAGGTCCGGGTCGGGTCAGTAAGCCTTAGGGTTTGGACTCACGAGACCCCGTCTACATTCCGTGAGTCGATCTACGGTCTGTAGATAAGGACCGTAGATCACTATCATACTTAGAAAAATTTAGGGGCTTACCTGGGATCTACGGACACCATTGCCGGTCCGTGGACCAATCGACGGGCCGTCGATGGGATCCGTAGACCTTTGCACCAGACCATTTTCTGCAGATTTATTACGTGGTGTACCTACACATGTAGCAACCAATAGGCTATTATCTTTTTACATTTTCTGCACAGTTTTTAGACATGGACCCTATACTAATTCTAGCCACCACTAAGAACTAAATTAATACAAAGACGAAAGTAATCAAAGAAAACTAAACTACTAATTGGAAAACAGAACCCTATTGTTGGCTAGATTGTACATCTTGGGTTGCCTCCCAAGCAGCGCTTGATTTAACGTCACGGCACGATGCAGGTTTCTTGATTACTCAGACTTCATCAAGATTATAGGCCTCAATCACTTCTTGCACAATTTCAGCATTGCCCAGATAGATCTTAATCCTTTGCCCGTTCACCACGAACCTTATTCCATCCTTTTTTTCAAGCTCAACCGCTCTATGCGAAAGCACTTTCGTGAGCAAAAATGGCCCGGTCCACTTGGACTTGAGTTTTCCTGGGAACAGGCGCAGCCTAGAGTTGAATAGCAGCACAAGATCACCAACCACGAATTCTCGCTTTTCAATTCTTTGGTCATGATACCTCTTCATCTTCTCTTTGTACAAGGATGAACTTTCATAAGCTTGTAGGCAAAACTCATCGAGCATATTCAAGTCATTCATCCTTTGGTTAGATGCGGCGCTCCAATCCAAATTTAACTTCTTCATTGCCTACATAGCCTTATGCTCTAGCTCTACTGGTAAATGACAAGACTTCCCATATACAAGTTGGTAAGGAGACATACCTATGGGGGTCTTGTATGCAGTGCGATATGTCCATAGAGCATCGTCAAGCTTCGTTGACCAATCCATCCTATTAGCATTCACAGTCTTTGTCAATATCTGTTTGATCTCTCTGTTGGATACTTCAACTTGACCGTTAGTATGTGGATGGTAAGGAGTGGCTATATTGTGACGGACACCATATTTTTCAAGTAGTACCTTGAATAACTTATTACAAAAGTGCGAACCTCCATCGTTAATTATGGCCCTCGGTGTACCAAATCTGGAGAAGATATTCTTTTTCAAGAATGCAGTGACACTTTTACCTTCATTATTGGAGAGTGCAACTGCTTCCACCCACTTCGATACATAATCAACCGTAACAAGAATATACTTCATCCCATATGAAATCACAAATGGTCCCATAAAATCAATGCCCCATACATCAAACAACTCTATCACCAATATAGGATTCATTGGGAGCTCTTGCCTCTTTGAAATTCCTCCTTCTCTTTGCCAACGATCACAAGACTTGGCGAAGTCATGAGCATCTTCGTGAATGGTAGGCCAGTAGTACCCACATTGCAGAATCCTATGTGCAGTCCGAATACCACTATGATGCCCAGCAACAGGTGAAGAATGGCATGCTTCAAGTACACTCAACATCTCAACCTCGGGCACACATCGCCAAATAATCCCATCAGCACAACTACGATACAAGTAAGGTTCATCCCAAAAGAATCTCTTCACATCATGCATAAACTTCTTTCTTTGGTGAAAAGACAAATCGGGGGGCACAATATCGCTTGCCAAATAATTAGAAAAGTCGGCGAACCAAGTAATCAAATCATGAGAAGCAGCCAATACCTGTTCATTTGGAAAAGCATCATTAATTTCAGTCCTATCTCTAAGCTTTAGCATAGCCTCTTCCTCTAATCTGGACAAGTGATCGGCGACTTGAGTTTTGGTCCCCTTTCTCTCTTTTACTACAAAATCAAACTCTTGCAGCAGCAATACCCATATAATCAATCTCGGTTTTGCATCCTTTTTAGCCATCAAATACCTCAATGCAGAATGGTCAGTATGCACTATGACCTTAGTACCCACAAAGTAGGATCAAAATTTCTCGAATGCAAAAACCACTGCAAGAAGTTCTTGTTATGTCACCATATAGTTCTTCTAAGCTACATTTAGAGCTTTGCTGGCATAGTAAATAGGGTGAAGAATTTTCTCTCGCCTTTGTCCCAATACTACACCAAGCGCCAATCCACTCGCATCGCACATTACCTCAAATGGTTATCCCCAATCCGGTGAAATAATGATTGGTGTTGTAACCAATTTTTTCTTCAACTCTTCAAATGCTCTAAGACAGTCATCATCAAAATAGAAATTACACTCCTTCTCGAGCAGTTTGCACAACGAATGTGCAATTTTGGAGAAATTTTTGATGAATCTTCTATAAAAACCTGCATGCCCAAGAAAACTTCGCACACCTTTTACAGAGATGGGTGGTGAAAGCTTTTCTATTACCTCAAATTTAGCTCTGTCAACCTCAATACCTTTCTCTGAAATGCGATGACCCAACACTATACCTTATTTTACCATGAAGTGACACTTCTCCCAATTCAGCACCAAGTTGTAGTCTTCACATCTTTTGAGCATATCATCCAGATGATCTAGACAATGATCAAAAGAATCTCCTACAATTGAAAAATCATCCATGAACACTTCAATAGCATCCTCCATCATTTCTGAAAATATCGACATCATACATCGCTGGAAGGTTGCTGGAGCATTGCACAACCCAAAAAGCATCTGTTTGAAAGCAAAAGTCCCATATGGGCAAGTGAAGGTGGTCTTCTCTTGGTCTTCTGGAGCTATAGAAATTTGATTGTAGCCAGAATACCCATCAAGAAAACAATACCAACCCTTTCCTGTAAGTCTATCCAACATCTGGTCCATGAATGGCATGGGAAAGTGATCCTTTTCAGTCCATGCATTCAACTTTCGATAAACCATACAAACTCTCCATCCAGTAACGGGCCTCATTGGAACAAGCTCATTTTTTTCATTTGGAACTAGTCATACCTCCCTTCTTAGGCACACACTGCACAGGACATACCAACTACTATATACAATGGGATAGATGACTTCTGCATCCAGCCACTTTATGATCTCCTTTTTAACTACCTCTTGCATAGGTCGATTTAATCTTCTCTGGTGCTCAATACTGGGCTTATAATCTGGCATGAGTTGGATTTTATGAGAGCAAATACCTGGGGAAACCCCAATAATATCTGCAATAGTCCACCCAACAGCTCGCTTGAACCTCTTTAATACAGTCACCAAGCACTCTTCTTGCCTTGAATTCAAATCTGATGCAATGATAACCGACAAAGTATTCTCTTTGCCTAAGTATACATACTTCAAGTGCGGTGGTAGAGCCTTAAGCTCCAATTTTGGTGCCTCCTCAATAGATGGTCTTGTGGGTGGGGACTCCCAATTCTTCATGTCTAGCTCATATTTGAAACCCCAATAATATCTACAATAGTCCACCCAACAGTTCGCTTGAACCTCTTTAATACAGTCACCAAGCACTCTTCTTGACTTGAATTCAAATCTAATGCAATGATAACCGGCAAAGTATTCTTTTTGCCTAAGTATACATACATCAAGTGCGGTGGTAGAACCTTAAGCTCCAATTTCGGTGCCTCCTCAATAGATGGTCTTGTGGGTGGGGACTTGCGATTCTTCATGTCTAGCTCATACTTCTTTGGTTTGGATCGGTATTCATATTTATCAAGTGCGGCTACCAACTCATCATACTCTTTAATACCATCACTATCGAAATTCATCATGACTGCTGCTAGTGCCTCAATACCTAGTCGCTCTTCAATCTGTACTTCTGACCCACTCTCCACTCTGTAGGTGATAGCAGATACTGTTTGGAGCTCACCATTCTGCTTCATGGACCTACAGATATTGAAAGTTGCTTCTTCATTGTTCAATCTGAACTTCATCTGTCCCTTTTCCGTATCAACCAACGCACACCCTGTAGAAAGAAATGGTCTCCCAAGGATGATGGGGACATCAAAATCAACCTCACAGTCAAGAATCTTTAAATCCGTCGGAAAGATAAAAGACTCCAATTTCACTAGCACATTATGGAGCACACCTATGGGCCTCTTCACAGTTCGATCAGCCATTAGTAATCGCATTACAGTGGGCTTTAGGTCCCCCAGACCCAACTTCTTGTAAATAGACAAAGGCATGAGGTTGATGCTAGCACCAAGATCACACAATGTCTTAGCAAAGTGTAACAACCCTATAGTATATGGGATCGTGAAAGCACTAGGGTCTTCCTTCTTCTGCACCAGAGATCTTGTAGCAATAGCACTACAATGCTGCAATCTGTCGTCATCTTTAAAACTCACAGACCTTTTCTTTGTCACCATATCTTTCATAAACTTGGCATACCCAGGCATTTGCTCCAATGCTTCTATCAAAGGGACATTGATAGAAAGATGTTTCAACATAGTGATGAACCTGTGATATTTATCATCTTCAGTCTTCTTCACTAACCTCTGTGGAAAAGGTGGTGGCGGTCTAGGTATGGGGACCACTTTCTGAGTTATCTCAGCTTCTTGTTTTATCACGGTCTCAGACTCCTCTCTAACTTCCACCACATCACCTTCTTTTCTAATCTCAGTATCTACCACAGATGGCATAGGTGGATCTATGGTTTGCTTACCTCCTCGAGTAGTAATTGCCATACAATGACCATCATTCTTTGGATTCTGGATGGTATTGCTAGGAAGAGTGCCAGGTTGACGCGGGTTCACTATAGTAGACAACTGAGTCATCTACTACTCTAAATGCTTTATTGACACTGCATGGGCATCAACCTTTTGACCAATGCCAGATAAGTCATTTCTCATCTCCTTCACATGCTCATCAGTTTCATCAAACTTTCTCATCATCTTCTGCATCATATCTTCAATGCGCGCCAAATTACCTCCAGCTTCCCTAGCACCAGATTCCCGATTTTGATGGGGAACATAGGGTCCAACCCGATCATTTCTGTTACCATAATTGTTCCTGTTATAGTTGTTTTCGCGATTGAAGTTCCCATTCCGGACATAGTGACCCTATCGGTTGTAATTTCCATAGTTTTGACCTTGGTTCCCTTGACCTTGGCGCCAATTTTCCATGTTGGATCCTTGGGCATTTGGTCGAAAATCACCCGTCTGATCATTCACCACATAAGTGTCCTCTTCATAGTAACACTCCTCAACTGGTGGTGGAGTTCTTGTTAAGTAGTTTACAACATTTACCTTTTTTGTTTCTCCGCTCACATGCTTTAGTACCAACCCCAACTCTGTCCTCATCTGAGCCATCTCCTCACGAATATCATTTGTAGAATTGACAGTTGCATTATGAACGGAAAATGTGTTTCTCCCAGTATCTGCTCTTCTAGTGCTCCATGTTTTATTATTGTGAGAGATCCTCTCTAATTTTTCAGAAATTTGTGCATATGTCCAATCACCATATGAACCTCCAGCAATAGTGTCAAGGACTGCTTTATTGTTATCATCCTGTCCTCGATAGAAGTATTCCTTCAGCGACTCATCATCAATACGGTGATTTGGAACACCTCTTACGAATGCAGTGAATCTGTCCCAAGAGCTGCTCACAGACTCTCCAGGTAATGCTACAAAATTGTTGACCCTATCTTTGTGATTGAGCTTCTTGGACACTGGATAGTACTTTGCTTTGAACACGTCCGCCAATTGGTCCCATTTAAATATTGAGTTATAAGGAAGCTCAGTGAACCATACTGCAGCGTCGCCTATTAGTGACAGAGGAAACACTCGTAATCCAATGACGTCCATATCCAGGTCTGGTCTACCTGTACAACTCTTGCAAACTACCCTTAGCTTGGCTAGGTGAGTATGTAGGTCCCCCGAAATTCTATGGGTCTAAGTTAGATGAAGACCCTCAAGAGTTCATTGATGAAGTCCACAAGATATTAGCTATCATGGGCGTGAGGTCAGAAGATAAGGCGGAGTTGGCAGCCTACCAACTAAAAGGGGTGGCCCAAATATGGTACAACCAATGGAAGGAAGAGAAGGGGGTAAACTATGTAGTGCATTGGGAAGAGTTCAAAACGGCTTTCCTTGATCGATTCTTTCCTCTTGAGCTTAGGGAAGCCAAATTGGTGGATTTCATGAATTTAAAACAAGGGTCTATGAGTGTGAGGGAGTATGCCCTCAAGTTTAACCAACTTTCAAGATATGTTCCACACTTGGTTGCCGACTCACGGTCTAGAATGAACAAATTCGTGATGGGTGTGTCCGACCTAGTGAGTGAAGAATGCCGGTCCGCAATGTTGATTAGTGACATGGACTTGTCCCGCTTGATGGTCTATGCCGAGCAAATGGAGGAGGAGAAGTTGAGGAAGAGGAGGGGCCATGAGGCCAAGAGGGCCCGTTTTGAGGGCAATTTCCAAAGTCGAAGGGGAGGCCGGTTTCATCAAGGCCAAGGGTCTTCTCATGCGCCCCATAGGGGGTTTGCCAATGACATTCCAAGGGACCAAGGCGTTGGTGGTATGGGTCCTATTGATGTTGCTCGAAATGTGGTAAGGGTCATGGTGGCCCGTGCTTGAGAAATATCGGTGCTTGCTATAGTTGTGGGGAAATGGGGCACTAGGCAATAGATTGTCCTCGGAATCACAACAAGGGTAAGGAGGTCCGTCCACAAGGTGCCAATGCAGTTCCTTTGGGGAGAAGGGGCCGACAAGGTGGTGCCCCAAGGCACAATCGATTTTATGCTTTACATGGGAGGCAAGGGGTCGAGGAAGTCCCCGACGTCGTTACCGGTATATTGAAAATCTTTGACTTTGATGTATATGCATTAATTGATCCGGGTGCCTCTCTTTCTTTTGTCACCCCCTTTGTTGCCAAAAAGTTTCATGTTGAGCCCCACTTGTTGCATGAGTCATATAAGGTGTCTACTCCTATTGGTGCATATATGGTTGCTAGGAAGGTCTATAGAAATTGTCTTATTTGCATCTTGCATAAAATATTGCCTTGTGATCTTGTTGAGTTGAACATGGTCGATTTTGATGTTGTTCTTGGGATGGATTGGTTGCATGCATACTATACTTCCATTGATTGTAGAACCCGTAGGGTCAAGTTTTAATTCCCAAGTGAACCTATTCTTGAGTGGGAGAGCCAAAATGTGGTAGTCAAGGGTAGGTTCATCTCTTGCATTAAAGCCCGTAAGTTGATCTCTAAGGGATGTCTCTATCACCTTGTGAGGGTTAGGGATGTGGAGTCCAAAACCCTTCTTATAGAGTCAGTTCCGGTCGTAAATGAATTTCTTGATGTCTTTCCTAATGACCTTCCCGGTGTTTCTCCCGAAAGGGAAATATATTTTGGCATAGACCTCCTCTCCGATACTCAACCCATTTCTATTCCCCCTTACTGTATGGCCCCGACGGAGTTAAAGGAGTTGAAAGAACAATTGAGGGACTTGTTGGAGAAGGGTTTTATTAGGCCTAGCCAATCACCATGGGGTGCACCGGTGTTGTTTGTGAAGAAGAAAGATGGGTCCCTTAGGATGTGTATTGATTACCGGCAACTCAATAAGGTCACCGTCAAGAATAAATATCCTCTTCCTAGGATTGATGACTTGTTCGACCAATTGCAAGGGGCTAGCCACTTCTCTAAGATTGATCTTCGATCCGGGTATCATCATTGAAGGTGAGGGAGTGTGACATTCCTAAGACAGCCTTCTGGACTAGGTATGGGCATTATGAATTTGTGGTCATGTCCTTTGGGTTGACCAATGCACCGGCTATCTTTATGGACCTAATGAATAGGGTCTTTAAACCCTACCTTGATTCCTTTGTTGTGGTCTTCATTGATGATATTTTAATCTATTCGCATAGTGAGAAAGAACATATAGGTCACTTGAGGGTTGTGTTGCAAAGATTGAGAGAGGAGAAGTTGTATGCCAAGTATGAAAAGTGTGAATTTTGGTTGAGGGAGGTTGCCTTCCTAGGTCATGTGGTGTCGGGGATGGCATTAAGATGGACCCTAAGAAGACCGAGGTGATTAGAAATTGGCCTAGGCCATTGACCCCGTCGGATATTAGGAGCTTCTTGGGCTTAGCGGGTTACTACCGGAGATTTGTGAATGGGTTTTCTTCTATTGCTTCTCCCATGACTAAGTTGACACAAAAAGAAGGCTAAGTTTGAGTGGACCGATGAGTGCGAAAGGAGTTTTCAAACCTTGAAAGATAAACTTGTGTCCGCTCCTATATTGTCACTACCGGATGGGCTTAAGGGATTTGTTATGTATTGTGATGCTTCTAGAGTTGGTTTGGGTTGTGTTTTAATGCAAAATGGTAAGGTGATAGCCTATGCTTCTAGACAACTCAAAGTGCATGAAAAGAACTATCCTACGCATGATCTTGAATTAGCCGCGGTGGTGTTTGCTTTAAAGATTTGGCGTCATTACTTGTATGGGATACATGTTGATGTGTTTACCGATCATAAGAGCCTCCAATATGTCTTCACCCAAAAAGATCTCAACTTGAGACAAAGAAAGTGGCTAGAATTTCTTAAATATTATGATATGAGTGTGCATTATCATCCCGATAAAGCTAATGTGGTAGCGGATGCTTTGAGTAGGGTGTCTATGGGTAGCCTAGCTCATGTTGATATTGGTGATAGGGAAATGGCTAAGGAGGTGCATCGGTTGGCTAGGTTGGGGGTTAGGTTGGAAGAGGTTGGTAATGGTGGTGTGGTCGTTGTTGATGGTGCTAGGTCTTCCTTGGTTGATGAGGTGATAGAAAAACAAGATCTTGACTCTTCCTTGTTAGAATTGAAGGTCTTGGTGAAAGAGGGCAAGGTGGAAGTTTTCTCCCAAGGGGGAGATGGTACCCTTAGGTACCAAGGTAGGTTGTGTGTGCCTTGTATTGATGGTTTGAAGGAGAAAATTCTTGAGGAGGCTTATAATTCTTCCTACTCCATCCACCCCGGTTCCACCAAAATGTATAGAGATTTGAGAGATGTGTATTGGTGGGGAGGCATGAAGAAGGACATTGCCAAATTCGTCTCCGGTTGTCATAGTTGCCAACAAGTCAAGGCCGAACATCAAAGGCCGGGTGGCCTAACCCAAGACATAGATATTCCTACTTGGAAGTGGGAAGAAATTAATATAGATTTTGTAGTTGATTTACCCAAGACTAGAAAAGGTTTTGATTCTATTTGGGTGGTGGTTGATAGGATGACGAAATCGGTTCATTTTCTACCGGTAAAGACAACATATGGGGCGGAAGATTATGCAAGGTTATATATTCATGACTTGGTAAGGTTGCATGGGATTCCTCTATCCATCATATCGGACCGTCGTACTCAATTTACTTCACACTTTTGGAAGTCCTTTCAAAGGGGTCTAGGTACGAGAGTTAAGCTTACTACGGCCTTTCACCCGCAAACGGATGGACAAGCCGAAAGGACTATCCAAACACTTGAGGATATGCTTAGGGCTTGTGTATTGGAACTTAAGGGTAGTTGGGATGATCATCTTCTATTGATTGAGTTTGCCTATAACAATAGTTATCATTCTAGCATCGGTATGGCTCCTTTTGAGGCTCTCTATGGGAGGCGTTGTAGATCACCGCCTGGGTGGTTTGAGGTTGGTGAGGTGGCCTTGTTAGGACCGGATCTAGTTATGGAGGCTCTTGAGAAGGTTAGGATGATTAGAGAAAGGTTGAAGACGGCCCAAAGTCGCCAAAAGTCCTATGCCGATGTGAGGAGAAGGGCTCTTGAATTTCGAGTTGGTGATTGGGTCTATTTGAAGGTGTCACCCATGAAGGGTGTGATTCGTTTTGGTAAGAAGGGTAAGTTGAGCCCAAGATACGTGGGTCCTTATAAGGTGATGAGGAGAATTGGCAAGGTAGCTTATGAGTTGGAATTGCCTAGCGAAATGGATTTGGTTCATCCGGTATTTCATGTGTCTATGTTGAGGAAGTATGTGGGTGATCCGAATGCCATTGTGCCTCTTAATGTTGTGGGTGTTGCTGAAGATAATTTGACCTATGAAGAGGTTCCGGTCCAGATTTTAGATAGACAAGTGAAGAGGTTGAGAAACAAAGATGTGGCTTCCGTTAAGGTCCTTTGGAGAAATCAACAAGTTGAAAGTGCTACTTGGGAGGCCGAAGCGGACATGCAAAGGCGATATCCTTATATTTTCCACTCCACTCAAGCTTAAGGTATTGATCTAAGCCCTTTATAAAATCTCAGGTCTTAAGTTCAGCCACCATGTCATTGCATACATTCATGTTGAAGTTAACAAGTTCATTGTGGTTTTACAACTATGTTGAAGTTTTTGAAATGAGGAGTAAGTGCATTGTTGCATCCTTATGTGGGCTGAATTTGCCATGTTTGTGTTTCTCATGTACATTTCTTTGACATTCGGGGACGAATGTTCCCAAGGGGGAGATATTGAAACGACCCCAAAAATGCCCGAAAATGTGCTTCGGAAACACCTAAAATTATAATTTCCATATATCTCAAAATTCATGCATCATTTTGGAAATTTGAATTCATATTCTTATTCAGGGGGTCAAATTGAGTGGAAAATGGGTCTAACCCGAATTTTAGAGCAACCGTATCAAAATTCGAAAATCGCAAAAAATGCGATTTTGAGGATCAACTTTAAAGGGGCATATCTCTTAGCACACAAGGAACTAGAAGGAGCTCAAACTATCAAAATTAAAGCTCTGTGAGTTAGCTTTCCAACGCAATTTGTTTCACCTCATTCGGAGTTCAGACGAAGGAGTTATACCCTTTTTCGTAAAATCTGTCCGGCAGGAAATGCAATTTCCAGTGACCGAAATTACTGTTCACCCGCCTCATTTTTTTTTCTAAGTGTTGGTTCCGTTTTTCCAAAGGGCATTTGTTATTTCCTATATAACATTAATTCAATTCCCATCTCTAAAGCATTTCCCAAAACACCTCTCCCATACTTAGACACATTTTCTCTCAAGTTCTCTCAAGAACCCTAATCCAAAAACTTCATCAAGATTGAAGAGATTTTCCTCCAAGTTCCAAGCTTTCAATGAAGACACTCTCAAGACCTTCATAAAAACTCTAGGTATGTGGGTTTGATTGTGGAAACCTTCCTTTCCACAAGTCCAACCATTTATCCTCTATTACTACTTCAAGTTTATGGGTCCTTATGTTTATTTATGAACTCTTGAGTATGGAATCACTACTACACACCCTATTAAGGTCTATCTTGCATATTATCATGAAATGGTATTATTATGTGATGTTTATGGTTTTCATGCCTCCATGAACAAATTATGAAGGTTGTTATATATATATATATATATATATATATATATATATATGTGTGTGTGTGTGTGTGTGTATGTTGTTGGTGGGCTGTTTTATATGGATTTTGAAATTGGTTGGACTTAGCACTCTTGAAACACATGATTTTATTTACATGAACAAGTAGCCCACTATATGTTTGATAAAATGTCATTTATAGAATTCTTATGAAATGGAAGGTCCAATGTACGTCCTATGAGTCGGATGATTATATAAGTATTGAAATGATGATGAAATTGATACATGTATATGATTTTCTCTATATAGTGTGTGAGTCGACCAAGCCCAGCTCGGGGGGTTGTAGGCCCGGGTAACCGTATCAAGGGGTTGGTACCTTGGTTGCCTAGTACGGGGGATAGTAGGCCCGTATAACCATATCGAGGGGTTTGTACCTTGGTCCCTAGCTCGGGGGGTGGTAGGCCCGGGTAACCATATTGAGGGGTTTGTACCTCTTTCGCCTCTCCAAGGGGTGGTAGGCCTTGGAAATACTATATTGATGGTCACTCACTACACATATACTATGCCCTACTAAATATGATTTTTATATAAGCATCATTATACATATCATCTCATTAATATGCTATCTATCGAGTACGATTATGCATTTTGCCTATGATGTCCATCCATTGTTGCATTGCATTGCATCCCATATACTTAGTACATTCAAACGTACTAATGCATACTCTATGCTTACATGATGTCACCATGTAGGGACCGGAGCACCGTCTGACCGTCCTCATCTGCGTGGCTAATTCGATTTTCTATCGAGCTTGTTGGTGAGTCCTCCATTCCGGGGACGTTGCTTATGATCTCTTGCTATGTATAAGACTTTTCTTTTTTAATTATGTATTGACTATGAGGGTGAGCCCGGTAGTTTGTCTCGGCCCCCGCTAAGTATCCATGTTTAGAGGTGGTGTTGGACAAGTTGTGTATTTTACTTGAGCTTGACTCATCTATGGTATTTATGTATTATTCTCCTTTTTTTTTCTTGTTCCCTTAGTCTCGATTTTTCCTTGATTATGCTTATTGCTTATGGTCATTTTAATTGCTTCCACGACCAAGGATGTGTAATGATATGCTATGAGGCTTGTTTGGGGTTCCCTCGGGTTCCCCATTCGCCGATCACGTCTAAGCCCTAGGCTTGGGTCGTGACAAATAATAACACATACTTGCTAAATCACACCACAAGAATGGGGGTTTTTAACCACACATCAAGAAATAGCAAAATACACCTAAAATGATACTAAAATTAAATGGGTATAAGGAATTAAACCTTGATTTAAGAAAAGTAAGAAGAATGGAGAAGACCCACTTCCAACTGGGGGAAGATGAAATCTTTCTTTCTTCAAGTCTTCGAAAAACCCTCTCCAAACTTGAAAGAAAATATCCCAAAAAGTACTATTCTATTCTGGAAATTAAAATAAATGTTCGACTCTTTGAAAATTAATAACAAGTTTAGTATTTATAAACTTCAGAAAATAGTGTTGGCGGCTTTTTCGGCGAGGTTAGTCGGAATCGCCGATTAACTCGGCGATTCGCCCTTTGGTGTAGTTCGTTGCTATCTTGCACTAGCCTTCAGAATGGTCGTGCTCTGTATCATTAGGCAAGATAGTACTGCTTCTCGGAATTATTCAGCGACACGCCGACTGCTCCTTTCATCACCTTTTTGTGCCTAAGTGTCCATGCTTTCACTAAAACTTCAAATACCTGAAACTTAAGAGTTTTCATCAGATATTGAGACAAAATAAGCATTTGAGGACACTATTCCTATCAAATAAAGCCCTAAATTAATCCAATTTGTGGAGTCATCAACACCCAAACTTAAACTGTTGCTTGTCCTAAAGAAAACTCAAGTTCAGCCGTTCAACAAGGTGTCTCAAATAGCGCTACACAAGACTAAATCATGAATGCACACAACCAGACTGAAATCTCAAAGATTCAACTTGACACACCATTACCAAAGATTCTCATGCTAGCAATACTTGCTACTTGTGCAATCAAGCTCAACAGGAAGTATCTAAGTGCCCTCACATAAAGAATGATTACATATTCACACACAGAGGTTAATTAATTCCAGATCAGGAATCAGATTCAACACTCACACTCAAAAAGAGGAACACAATGCATGTTTTTACCCATAGATTTGCCTTTATTTTCCAATCGACTTCTTCTTTGGCCTACTCAAGATCAAAACGGTCTTTCTAAGGCTTATAATGGGGATGAGTGCAAATGTATGGTTATTTAGGCTCAGTGACTTTTTCCTCAAGAGATGTGGTATTTTCAAGGCATTCCCTTATTTTCCTTTATCAATTCTTTTTCTAGTGCTTCTAAGTCATATTTTCATTCACCTCCATGGATTGCTTAAACACCCGATTTCCTTGGTATTTTATTCCACAAAAATATATTTTTTTTCGAGAAGGGTTTCCATTATTCTGCAACACCAGGGGTTAAGGGGGACTTTTCTTGCACTTCTTGACTTCTCCTTTTCCTTTTTACCACACCCCTAACTTAGACTTTTGGCCTAAGTTGGCTATTCGCTAAACCACAAATCAAGAGGATTATAGGTAGCGGGTCAAGTAAGGTCTAGGGTTCATCAAGGTTCTTTTAAAGAAAGGTAAGGCTCAAAGGGTATTCAAAAGAGTTTCACGTGCTCACAGGTAGGCCACAAAAGAGGTATATGTCAAATTTGACTCACACTCTTTGAAGTTGCCTAAGATCATTTAAAGAGCACACCTTTCTAAATCAATCAGTTTAACAGGGAAAATTCTAGGTTTATTCATGCAAGGTTCAAAGCAAGCTAATCACACAAAGCATTGACACCTAAGTCAAACAAGACCACACACTTACCCTAGTGTGCAATGGTCATTACAAGAGAATCAATTCGATACATGGCTAATCACAACGAGATGCAAAGAGTTCACATATTGTCTATGTAACTTCATTTGGTCTCATCGTAGCCGTACATTCATGTTCGTTTGATTGAGAGCACTATTCAAGTCATCGGTATTGATCGAAACCGAGACTCAATTTTTTGCAAAAGAACAGCCACACCAACTCTCGAATGCTTCACAGCCACCTTGTTTCAGCTTTACTCAAGTGCCGTCCAATTTCTGCATACTCGGTGATATCATTCTGAATCGCTGGATCAGTTGGCGTGTCACCGAGCATTTACTTGTTTCACTGATTTTTATAGAATCTTCAGTCTTTGGGAAGGTCCAAACGGCGGTTTTCATCGTGATAGCTGACATGGTTAGCGATTCGCAAATAATATCCAAATCTCGCCCAATTTTACAGAGTTTAGTGCTGACGAGGTCTTGAGTCAAATGGTAGATAAGGTTGGATTCACCAACCCCTTCGGCGACTCACTAACAGGTTCTATCGTTTGCCATCCTTCATTTTTTCAAACACCGATGCTTATCGTGACCAACGACACTATCCTACGATATGAGTGTCTACAATCGTCAGTAATATAGTAACCCAATCGAGGGTTGGGGTCGTGTCTCAAGGGAGCGATTTTGAGAATTAATAACCAATTAGAATTTCATTCAAGTTAGTAGTAGTAAAAGACATTTGCGATAAAAGACATTGTAAATGCAAAAGAGGTAACACAAAAGTGTCAAATATCAAAAGGGGTTTTTGTAACAAGTACTAAAACAACAAAATAAACAAGAAAATCAAGTATAGGGAAAGGTTCTTAGGATGTGACCGCAATACAAGTAGAGATAAATTGTTGGATACACGCTTTCGATCGGAGATTTGCAAAATAATAGTGAATAGGCTAAGCTTTAAATGGAAATAAGGTCCCTCTCAGGCAACTTGTCACGACCCAAGCCTAGGGCCTAGACGTGACATGGCAAATGAGGAACCCGAAGGAACCCCAAACAAGCCTCTCAAACTTGTCATCACATTTCATCGGTCGCGGAAGTATATTCAACATTAAATAACAGGAATTAGGGACTAAGGGCAAACCATTTCAAAATAACATCATAGAATAAGAGTCAAGCTCATTTACAAAATACTTGTCCAACGCACACCTCTACATACATAGATAGGACGGGGGCCATGACATACTACCGGCTCCCCTCATAGTCAATATACAATTGCAAGCTAGAGTCTCAAAACATAGGAGTAGGAAACATAACATAGCCCTCGAATCATTGAGGACTCACCAACAAACTCGGATAAGCACCGTACTAGCCACGTGGATGGAGAGAAGGATCAAGAGTAGCTCCGGTCCCTACATGGTGACATCATGTAGGCAAAATATGTGTTAGTACTTTGAATGTACTAAGTATGCGGGGTGCAATACAACAATAGACAAGGACACAATCGAAATACAAGAAATAGTTCCATAGGCATAATGAATAACAATATGAGGATGCATAATCAAAGTGAAGTCAAAACATGTTTAAGTAAATCTATACTAATAGTAGATATCATATGTGTGTGCATGATCCAACCAATCTATAACCCCAACTTAGGATGGGGGATGCCGTTCACACCCGGACACCCTGGTGGCAAGGTATAAACCCCTCACATGGTTAGTGTTGGTCACACCCCAAGCATCTTAGGTGGTGAGGTATAAACCCCTCACATGGTTGGTGTTGGTCACACCCCAAGCATCCTAGGTGGTGAGGTATAAACCCCTCACATGGTTGATGTTGGTCACACCCCAAGCATCCTAGGTGGTGAGGTATAAACCCCTCACATGGTTGATGTTGGTCACACCCCAAGCATCCTAGGTGGTGAGGTATAAACCCTCACATGGTTATCCGGTTCTTTTCCTCCGAACCGGGCATGGTCATGCAACACTTTATATAGGAAATTCACATTAGGCTCTAATGCAATCTCATGTATGGAATGAACATATACACAAGCTTAGTTTGTCATCAACACATCTCCGAATGCCATACATCTCATAACTCAAGCCTTAAAGCATCAATTCATCAATTCTCCATAATTGGACATTTTGTCAAACACCTTGAAGGCATGTAATGGGGTCAAAGAGCATGGAAAATAGGGTAGTAATTATGCAACAAAACCAGTGAACAACCTGCAACAACGCCTTTTTAACACCCACAAGACCACATGAAAAAAATCTCCACATCAATTCCAAGTTTAGATTCAAGTTCTACAGTCACAACATACTCAAAACAATCACTTTTCATGCTAGAATTCACTGTGCAGGAAATTTATACAAGGAACAAAACTAATTTATGAATCTCAACTTAAATCATGAATTAGTGAGTAGAATAGAGAGTAGAAACTATGGGTGGAAGGACCCATGAGTTCAACACCACATACCTTGAATTTTTGTGAAGGTCTTGAGAGTGTCTTCAATGGAAGCTTGGAACTTGGAGCAAGAATCTCTTCAATCTTGAGAAAGGTTTTGGATTAGGGTTCTTGAGAGAAAAAGTGTCTAAGTATGGGAGAGGTATTTTGGGAAATGTTTTAGAGATGGAAATTGAATTAATGCTATATAGGAAATAAAATATGCCCTTGGAAAAACGGGTCCAACACTTAGAAAAAAAATGAGGTGGATGAACAGTAACTTTGCTCTCTGGAAATTGCATTTCCTGCACGGACAGATTTTACGAAAATGGGCATAACTTCTTCGTTCTAACTTCGAATGAGGTGAAACGAAGTGCGTTGGGTAGCTAACTCAAAAGGCTTTCCATGGATATGTTATGGACCACCCAATTATTTGTGTGCTAGGAGATATGACCCTCCAAAGTAGACCCTTGAAAAAAGCTTCACTTGGAAATTTCGGATTTTGATACGGTTGCTCTAAAATTTGGGTTAGACCCATTTCCCACTCAATTTGACTCCCTAGACAAGAAAATGAAGTCGGATTTTTGAAAAGCGAAACAGATTTTTAGATATAGCTAAAACAAGTTTCCGGTAACTTCCGAAGCACATTTTTAGGAACTTTTTGGGTCGTTTCACAACTTACCCCATTTCAGATGTGTTCCTTTCGAACACCCATTTGTCTCATAAAGACCAGCCTACGCCTTACCCCACTCACTCTCTCAAGCTGAGTGTTAGGACATGGGTCTAGGGCTCACCCTCTCAACCTGAATCTCATGTCAACCCACTCCTTAGGCCATCAGTCTAGTGGTTTTGGTTTCGCGACCTACCTCACGGGCAAGCCAAAAGTATATGGGTGGCTTTCTATTTGCAACTACAAACCCATTAGATAAAACCACAACCACTAGGTGAAATCACCATTAAAATACATATAACCTATTAGCAAGCAAGACCCAACAAGAATATTAACCCATATTTGCAAAATCACACCCCAAGAATGGGGGGTTTTAGCCACACATCCAGAAATAAGAAATTATACCTAACATGATAATGAAATCAACTGCGTATAATAAATTAAACCTTGAATTAGGCAAAGGAAAGTGAATAGAGAAGACTCACTTCCAACTTGGTGAAGAAGAACTCCTTTATTCAAGTCTCTACAAAACCTTCTCCAAACTTGAGAGAAAAATATTAGCTAGAATATGTTCTGAAGTAAAAAATAATAATAATATCTTTCCTTTTATCTCTAATTATAAATAGTATTTATAGTTTTCACAGATTGTGCTGCGGAGGATTGTTCGGCGACATTAGTCGAGATCACCGATAAACTCGGTGATCCGCTTTTTGGTCAGCTCATCACCTTCAGTGTCTTGCCTTTTGCATCCTCGCATTCTAGATCATTGGGCAGTACAGTACTACTTCGCGAAACTGATCGGCAACCCACCGACTGCTCCTTTCCTCACCTTTTGATTCATTTCCTTCAAGGCTTCGCGTACTGGAACGAAGGGCGGCTCATGTCGTTTTGGCGACTTGCTAAGTTAAACTCAGCGATCCACAGGATTCCATTTCTTGTTCTTTTCAGCCCTATTTGCTCTGTTTTGCGCCTAAGTGTCCATGCTTCCACTAAAACTTCAAATACCTGAAACTTCAGGATTTTAATCAGGTATTGAGGTAAAAACAAGCATTCAAGGACACTATTTCCATCAAAATAAAGCCCTAAATGAGTCCAATTTGTGGACTATCAACACCCCCAACATAAACTTTTGCTTGTCCTCAAGCAAACTCAAGTTCAGCCATTCAAAGAAGGTGCCTCAAACAGTGCTACACAAGACTAAATCATGAATGCACATAACAAGACTCAATTCATTCATGCAAGGATCAATTGTGTACTCAAAGATTTAAATTTTCACACACCATCACCAAAGATTTTCATGCTCGCAATACTTGCTACTTATGCAAGTTCAAGCTCAACAAAAGTATCTAAATGCCCTCGCACAAAGAATGATTCCATATTCACACACATATATGAGTCAATTTAAGATCAGGAATCAGATACAACGCTCACACTTAAAAAGAGGACCACAATGCATGTTTTTCATCGGTAGGTTTGCCCTTATTTTCCAATGGACTTTCGATTTATCTTACTCAAGATCAAAATGGTCTTTCTAAGGCTTGTAATGGGGCTGAGTGCAAAGGTATGGTCATTTAGGGTTAGTGACTTTTTCATCGTGAGATGCGGTATTCTCAAGACATTCTCTTCCTCTCCTTTATCAATTCTTTGTAAAGTGCTTTTAAGTCACCTTTTTATTCACCTTCCATGAATTGCATTGGAACCCAAATTTCTTCTGTATTTTTTATTTTTTTTATTTAGGGGTTTCATTGTTCTGGAACACTATGGGTTAAGGAAGACTCCTTATAGCACTTCTTAACTTCTCCTTTTCCTTTTCACGACACCCCCAATTTAGGCTTTTTGTCCTAAGTTGGCTATTCACTAAACCACAAATCAGGAGGATTATAGGTAGTGGATCAAGTAAGGTCTAGAGTTTATCAAGATTCTTCCAAATAAAGGTAAGGCTCAAGGGGTGTTCAAGAGAGTTTCACACGCTTACAGGTAGGTCACAAAAAGAGGTATATGTCAAATTGGCTCACACTTTTTAAAATTTCCTAAGATCATCTCAAGAGTACACCTTTCTAAATCAATTAGACTAACTGAGCAAATTCTAGGTTTATTCATGCATGGTTCAAAGTAAGTGAATCACACCAAGCATTGATACTTCAGTCAAACAAGACTAGACCCATTCACTAGCGTGCAATGGTCCTCACAAGAAAATAAATTCGATAACTAGCTAGTCACAACGAGATGAAAAGAGTGCACATATTGTGTATGTAACTTCATTTGGCCTCGTCGTAGCCGTGCATTTATGTTGTTCAATTTGGAGCACTATTCAAGTCACCGATATTGATCAAAATCGAGACTTAAATTTTTACAAACGAACAGCCACTTTCAACGCAAGAGGTGGCGACAATATTTTGAATGGATAAAAATTATTTTTCAAGTAAATCGACAGGAGACATGAGCTCAAACATCCACAAAAAAGCAGTATTTAATACACAAATTAAAGTAGACAGCCCAAATATCCAAATAACACACAAAGGTGGGCCTCACCCCACAACAAATAAAAGTATTTGTTCTCAAATGGAAATAACAACGAATCTAAAAGGTAGAGTCACCAAAGACAGATAGGGAGATAAAGAGGGGATCCTATTTAAGAAGTCGCTCCATCTATCTGGGCCTGAATATGGGCATCAGTGCATGGTGTATCTATCTGGTTGCGTATCTCAGTCTGAGGAGTAGCCTCAGACATACTAGCAATGTCAGATCCACTGGGAGCTGTTGTGGGCGTTTCAGCTAGCACTGTTTGAGTTGCTACTGCACAACCATCTACACGAGATTCGGCAAGTCTTTGAATATGATGTTCTATTTTCTCTCGCTCAGCATCTTATCATGTACTACTACCTAATCTTTATCGGTCTCTATCTCCGACTCTGCATGCTCTGCATCATCCTTTTCCACGTCTCCAGCAGTGCTCGGGGGAATCCCATAGGTTTCAGGGTTATCTATGTCATCTGCTCCCCACATCAGTGCTTTGAAGTTGGTGGCCTTCAGATAGGCTACATCATTTTTCAGCTCGGCTATTTCAGCTTTTAGGGCTCAAACCTCAGATGTCTCCCCCTGTCTGCTCTCAAGCGGTGACTCTGGCAGTCAGTTAATCAACAGTGTTTCTGACAGGGGTTAGTGCATTCAAGATGGCATTGTCAATTATCTATGGGATAGATCTCTCTAATAGTATCACCTTAACATCCGCTGAGTAGGCTAGCCATCCCATTTTCAGGATCATGGCCTGAGAGATCCTGGAAGGCTGGACTGATGATGAAACACTTGGGGCCTGTGAGGAAGAGGAGGGAGGATTGGGTATACCTAATGGCTCAGTGGTCGGAATATGAGAAGGTGTTTCTACTGGTAATGCCTCAATATCAACCTCTGGAGATATATTTGTTGGGGCTAACCTCCTCCTATCAATCTTCTGTTATGGGATCTCGGCCTCCATATGCCGAATGTCGATGGAGGAAGATAGGGTAACCTCAACATCCCTGTAATGTCACGTGGTACTCCAGCTCGCTGGCATATATCAATGATCAGTATAGGAAATGGCAGAGACATATGTGTCTATTTGGAGCTCATAGCCATCTCTTGTGAAACCAGCAATCCCAGGTCAATCTGCCTCCTGGACATGATAGAACCAAGGTAAGCCTCCTTCGGATGACGCAGAATTGACTCATTCTGGGATGGCATGATTGTGTTGCTGATGAACCCAAATTAATACCGAGAGGCAGTGCTCATGTCCCTCTTCTCAATGGGGACCCCCGCGTCCATCCACCTTAGGGTTGTATGAAGGCAATAGATGTGAAGTGAATTGATGATTATGATGCATATGTTTATGAAGTCATACTATGAAGGTTATGTATGAAATCCCCAATGCTAGCATGATGTTTAACGTGTGTTGATGATGAGGAGTATAATATGAATGATAATGTTAGGAATAAGGTATGGTCTACATGATTGATTATGTTAGGTGCTATTGTGGAATGACCCCTACCTATATGACCCCTATATGAATGTTTGATCATATACATGTTAGGAGTACATATTCAATGCTGAATGTGTCCTTGTCTCCTATGATGAAGTATGGGTGTGTGGTCTAGAATCCCTAAGGGCTTTATATGTGAATTGCTCATGAATTGGGGACATTGTGAATGTGTTTGATCCCTTTAAGGAGAGAACAGTAAATATCAATATTGTTGCTAATATGTCACTATGAGGACCAACATGCACACGCACACTCTACATGTATAGCTATGAATATGATGGTGTATTGGTGTCTATTGAAAGGTGAACTCTTATATGCACCCTTACATCTTATTATGCATGAAAAGTGTATGATTAGCAAGGTATGAATATGTGTTGTATAAAGGTGTTTATGTGAAAGGCTTTCTCACATATTTACACACACATGAATGAATGAATAAGGTTTATCATAATCTAGTGAAAGTGAGTCTCTTGAAAGGTTTCCTCAATTGTACTCTAAACTAGACTATGTTATGAATGTGGTATGATTATGTGAAAGGCTATTCTCACATAATGTAGGTTCTATGATGAAAGGTCACTCTCATCTTAGAAACCTATCTCATATGAGTCTACCAAACCGGGTCTAAACTTCTCAAACTCATTACACCTCATATGGTGAGAATTTCAAGCAAACCTAACTCATAAACATCAAGGATACTCAATGACATTGCTATCTAAGCACCTTATCTCCCCCTTGGGAGCAAGACTAAACAAACTCTTTTAAGCATCACTTCTTTCAATTCTAAGGTAGGAGCAAGTCATCACTAAGCCTTCACACTTATCACACAAGATGATTCAAACAAAGGTTAATTACAGTTCTACCCTTCTTAGAGGAGTCCATTTTCCCAACACATCTAGGCATTTCTAAAACACCTTATTCATCAAATCTTTCAACATACCTCAAAACTCATAATGACTTTCTACCAACAACACACATAACCATAAAGCAACCCATCTATACCAAAGGTCATCATCTAATTCTATCATACCAAGAATCATCTAGTCACATAGCAACAATTGGCATCAATACTAACCTTTTCTCCCTCGACCCTTGTAACATGAGCCCTTTAAGTGGTCATATCCAAAAGACCATTGGATAAGGAATAGGAGAGAGACCTTATGGTGTTAAACTCTATGGCACGGCTTGAAGAATGAAGAAATGAGATTTTCCTAACATCCAATAGCCTCTTATTCGTAAATGTGGCGCGCTTCAGTTCATCACCGGTTTGTCTTGGCTCTTAATCCCTAGGGTTCTGTGACTTTAGACAATCGAGGTTGAATGTCGTAGAGTCGTTTGGTGATCAGCTGACTGTCCATTTTTGTCACCAAGTAGGTTTTTCCACAGGGCTAGAAGGATGGAACTTTAGGCGAGCTAAAGAGCCACTCGGTGGCTCGCCAAGTTGTCTTGTCAATCATGAGGATTGTCTTCCTGCAACTTCTTCAACTTTTTCACTCTTTTTTGCCCAGTAATGTCCTTGCCTTGCTACTTTAGCCTTCATTGTTATCAATCAACACTTACACATCAGTTTAGAGCATAAATTAGGCATTGAGGACACTAAAACTATGAAAACAAAGCCCTAAATGAGTCAAAATCCCAGACTCATCAACACCCAACTTAAAAATTTTCTTGTCCTCAAGTAAAACTCAAGATCAATTAGTTCAACAAGGATGTCTACAAACAAAGTTACTCACGACACAATATCAATGTACACAAGAGGTTCAAACTACAAATACAATGTTCAATTGTGCACTCTAAGATTCAAATTGTGACTCACCATTACCAAATATACTCAAGCTCACAATGCTTGCTTTAAATGCAAGTTGATGCACAACAAAAGAATTCAAATGCCCTCACATCAAGGATGATTCCATGCTCACAAAAAGTTCCTCAACAATTAATGATTTCGGAATCAAATACAACTCTCACACTCACAAAGATGAACATATGCATGACTCTACCGATAGGTTTTCCCTTATTTTCCAATTAAAATTCATTTCAGCTCACTCAAGATTACAAAAGTCTTTTCAAGGCTTGTAACAGGGTTGAGTGTAAATGTATGATCATTTTGGCTTAGTGGCTTCTACCTTCATGAAGTATGGCCTGAAAATCACTTTTTCTCCTTCTCTTTAACATTCAAACATTTTCACAATCCAATTCATTACTCAAATAAGCATGACTCATTGGACACCCCATTTCTTTTGCTTATTTCAGACACTTTATTTCCCAAACTTTTTCTATTTTTCAGTCATTTTCCCCATTTCTTTTCTTTCTCTTCTTTTTATATGGAGGGGTTCCATCTTTTTCACAGTATGCTTCAAAGGGGGGATTTTTCACACTTCTTGACTCTCCTCCTTTTTCACCATACCCCAACTTAGGATTTTGGACTAAGTTGAATATTCAACAAACGAATAGTTCATGAAGGTTATAGGTGATGGGACAAAGAGGTCAAAGTTGTTCAAGTTTCTTCCAAAGAAAAGGATAGGCTCAAAAGGTGCCAAGAACAGTTCACACTTCTAACAAGGTGGCCACAAAGAGGTATACTATCAATTTGGTTCACTCTTCAAAACTTTTGTCTAAGATCATTGCAATCGCTTGCTTCAATCAATCAACTGGAATAACGGGGTAAATTCTAGGTGTCATCAAGCACAATATTCGAGACAACCTCACCACACAAGGAATTAGACACAATTATCAAACAAGACTGCACACTTTCTAGCTTAGGTAACTCAGTTTGCCTTCATCGTAGTCGTATTGACCACAATAAATACTCTAAAATGCAAGAGAACCGCCATAATCAAACAGAAAAGAGGTGGCAAAAATTTTAAAATTGATTCAAAATCGTTTGCACATTAAAGACAATGGATAAAGATTGATCAAAAACAAGATATATATATATATATATAAACATCGACTAATATCAAATATTCACAAAAACAAGGCTAACAGAAAACCAATATTCACAAAAACAACCCGATAGAGGTAGGTATGAAAATTCCTCACCCTGCTAACAAAAAAAAGTAGTTGTCCTCAAATGCAAAGAAATAAAAAAATGGTCTAAAAAGCAACAGAAAGGGAGGCCAAAGAGTCATCCTGACAAGCTAGGCTTAGGGTAAAGTGTGCATATCAGTCACTCCCTCTGTCTAGGCAACAGTACCGAGTAAATCAGCAACTTTGGCTCCACATGAGCCCACCATAGAAGTATCCCTCAAAGAGGCCTTCACAACTATCTCAATCATAGCACCCTTCAGGATGCCAGATCATCATAGGTGGTGTCCTCTCACACACCTAGTTGTTCCTCATATGTCTCGGCCTCGAACTCCGTATCAGCATCATCAACCCTAATCTCATCTCCGCACTACTGGAAAACATGCATGTAGCAATAATTATTTAGCAACAATTAAATATGTGTTGCAATAGATAGTCATTTGCAACAGTTATAACCTTTGCAATAGACAACTGGACGTAATGAAACACTTTAAGAATTAAATTGTTGCATTAGTACTACAACCATTGTCATAGTATCTTTTATTGCAACGGTTCCTACAAACTGTCACCTTAGGTACTCTATGGAAATGGTTCCGCCAAACTCTTTCCCTCAATTATTTCCCTCCACTAATTTTACTACACCCGCCAAAAGAGTTTTTTTTTAGTTAATTGTAAAAATAAAATAAAAGGTAAAATATCACTAGGTTAATTTGTTTCATCAGACCTTTCATCCTCGTAGGTATCGACTCTTCTCCTTTCTCTCTGAAGAACAAAACTATGTTTTTCCTTTACTCATTCTTCTTTGATTTTCCTTGTAGGAATCTACAACTTTTGGGTCTTTTTCTTCGTGGGTTTTACGTTGCTGCAGCTACAGTTTTGTTGTATTCCATCTTCTTCAAAGTTAGAAATTTATTAGAAGGATTCTTGAAAAAGATTTGAAAATAGACAAATGGGTTTATGTGAAGTAGATATTCTTTGCTAGAGTTTATTTTTATAATATAATCTTATTGTGCATTAGACTGTGTATCTCAATTTTGGTGAAGATTGAGAAATCTCTGCAAAAATGTTTAGATGGAAATTCTCAGTTTAGGAAGAGTTAATGTAATGAAATATGAGTTTTGATTCTTCATTCTACATGATAGTACTTATCCATCGAAAAATCTCATGTTTTTGAACAGGAAAAATGATTTCTAAGAATTAAATGAACTGAAGTATTTTTCAACTCCAAAAGTCATTGAAGTCAAGCATTAAGGGATTTTGTTTCTCTCTTTCGAGTATAATTTTCAAGTTCTAAGTTTATTTTTTCTTCCTTCTTGTCTGAAATTTTTAGTGGACAAACTACAAGT
Organism: Solanum commersonii; assembly: GCA_029007595.1. NCBI lineage: Eukaryota > Viridiplantae > Streptophyta > Magnoliopsida > Solanales > Solanaceae > Solanum > Solanum commersonii. The sequence goes on from JAJTWQ010000148.1 coordinate 1,299,013, forward strand.
TAGTCTTCAAACTCAGCTCACTGCTTAAAATGAAGTAATGTTCATGTTTCTCTTTTTTTTTCTTTTCTTTCTCCTTTTACTTTGATGTAAATTTGTGTGTATGTTAGATATTTTACGTTTACTAATGTCTGTTCGTTATTGCTTATTCATTTTTCAGTTAAATCATTCTATATGACTATGTTTTTCAAATTTAAGGTCTGTATTTTAAGTTTAGATTGTTGGAAAAAATTTCACTTTATGCTTTATTGTAAAAAATAATTCATGATAAATTTTCTATGTTATGAGTTGAGAGCTTCAAAAACCAGATCATTCATGTTACACTCTGCCTCAGTGAACTCCATCTCATCCATTCCTTCCCCAGTGTACCAATGCAAGAAAGCTTTTCTTCTAAACATAGCTATGTAGTGGTGGTGTGTATTCTTCTTGAAATGAAAATAGAAGTCTGAGGTCGTAGCTTTTTTAATGATTGTGATTAGGGTTGCCAGGTGTTTTCAACTTGCATTACTGGTTCAGGAATACATTGAGCAGACCTCGTGTCTGGTTGATCATAGAATAAGGTTTTGATTATGAAACCAACCTCTTTAATCATTGAGCACCGAATAAGGTATTGAGTAGTTCTTTGTTTTCTCCTTTAATATCCTTTTTTGTGATAAATATTGTATTTTCTATTTTAAGATCATTTCTACTTTTGGAATACATTGAGTAGATCATTGGTGTAGTTGATCACAAAATAAGGCTTTGAGTGTTAACTCAACTACTCTAAGGCTGCTCCTAGATTTAATCTTCATGTCTACATTTAACCATACATCCAAGTTCTCTAAGGCTGCTCCTTGTCTTTTCTTATAAATTTGAAGGTTTACGATTGAGCTGCTTAGTTTCTTGAGTGAGGTTACTGACTTTTGTTTTGTTGTCCTTTTATGCATTTCTTTCACCTTTAAATTTGTTTAGAAGTTTTTAATTAGAGACACAACACCCTTAACTTGTTAACTCAAATTGGCCTAGTTAGCTTAATTATGCTTATCTTTAATTTAAAAGGTTATAACTGGTAAAGTTTTCATGTAGTGAGCCATTCGCTGCTTAAAAAGAGGTAATAATCCCTTGTCTCTTAATTTTGTAGTCAGTTTCTTTTTAGTCTATTATTGTTTCCATTGATGTGTGTGTGAATCTTGATTTTCACTCTTCTTTTTGTGTTGTTTATAATCATTTCCAGGTGATTCTTTCCCCATATATGTGCTCTTTAAATGTTGTACATGTATAGTAAGTTTAGAGTGTTGGACAAGATTTCCCTTTTATGTGACTTTCCTATTACTCTTTTTTTTTTATTCATGTTCTATTTTATGACCATTGCTGATTGTAGAACTGATTCAGTAGATATTGGGTCTGGTTGAGCTAGGGATAAGGTTTTGAACATTAACTCAGCCTCTCAAGGAGAGTCTTACAATCGTGTGGTGCTTAGTTTTTTGAGTGAGGTTGTTGTCTTTGATAAAATAATATGAAATTTTGTATATTTTATATGAAATCCATTACATCTTTTAAGTGTTTAGATTTGTCAAAATTGTTTGACTTTACTGTCGTGTCTTATTATCTTAAGATTGAGTTTTAGATTTTAAATCTTTTACAGCATTTCTCTTTTAACTAATTGAAATTATACGTAAAATTGGTATTGTTAAGTAGACAGCTAATTATTTATAACAAATAGTTCAAGGGAAAAAGACATTTCATTTATGTTGTTAAATAAAATAAGATAGAGCCACTGATCAAAATATGTTGAATATAAGTTTTTAAGGGAACCAAATCTATTGGTGTGCTATTCAGAATCTTCTCTTTTATTTCTTATCTTGGAAATTTGATTTTGGTGTCATATAGGATATTCAATATTAAATGGATAGTGGAGATAAAACTTGGATGGGTTTCTGAAGATCCACTAATGAGTATATCAGTGGTGTGAAAAACTTTCTTGATACAGCTTTTGAACGAGCTTCCAAAGGAAATGAAATATTATGTCCTTGCAAAAAGTGTGCTAATTGTAAGTGGCATCATCGAAATGTGGTAGACGATCACTTGGTTGTTTATGGGTTTGTGCAAGGGTACACCAAATTGATTTTTCATGGGGAAAGTTTTTCCTCAAGAAATAATCCAGATCATAATAATAAGGAAGGTTCCAACATGTGTTACAATATTGATGGACTACTTCATGATACTTTTAGAGATGTTGTAGGTGACTTGAGGCTTGAGGGGGAGTAAGAGAGGGGCCATCCGAAGATGCAAAGAAATTTTTTAAATTATTGCAGGAAGGTAAACAAGTGTTATATCCTGGTTGTGAGAATTTCTCTAAACTGAATTTCACCATTCGATTATTCTTGTTCATATGAATTCATGGTGTGAGTAATGTAACCTTTGGAGACCTTGTAGATCTTTTAAGAGAGGCATTTCCATTTGCTCATATACCTGAGTCGTTACACAAAGAAAAAAATGTGATTAAAGATTTGGGTCTTGATTATAAAAAAAAAATACATGCATGCCCTAATGATTGCATGTCATTTTGGAAGGAAAATGAGAAGGAAAATAATTGCTCTGTTTGTGGCTCATCTAGATGGAAGACTATTAATGATCCCTTGACTAATGAAAGCTCCAAAATTCATGAAAAGGTTATAAGGTACCTTCCGTTAAAACCTAGGCTTCAGAGAATATTCATGTGTCCTGAAATAGCTGCAAATATGAAATGGCATGATACTGAACAACCCAAAGATGGAAATATAAGGCATGCAGGTGACGGGGAAGCTTGGAAGAATTTTGATTCCTTGCACGAAGATTTTGCTAGAGATCCTCGTAATGTTAGATTGGGTCTTTCAAGTGATGGTTTCAACTAGTTTTGAACCATGAGTATTTCCCATAGCACATGGCCTGTTATGTTAATGAATTATAATATATCACCATGGATTTGCATGAAATCGAAGTATATGATATTATCTATGATTATTCCAGGTCTATCGTCTCCAGGAAAGGATATTGATGTCTACCTTCAACCACTAATTGCAGAATTGAAAGAATTATGGGAAACTGGGATGGAAATATATGATGTTGATTCTAACCAAAATTTTCAATTGTGTGCAATTTTATTGTGAACAATATGCTTTCTGGTTGGAGCACAAAAGTAAGAAAGGCATCCCCAACTTGTAATCATTGGACATGTTCTCAATATCTCAAACATAGTCGTAAGATGTGTTACCTGGGTCATCAGGAATTCTTACCTCCAGATCATCCATGTCGAAGAGATAAGAAATCATCCATAGTTGTAAGAGGTAAGTCTTACTAGTTGGTAATACAAAATAAGAGTTATTTGACTCATCGATCTTAGGAAAAGATACAATATCTCCTTCATTTTAGTATTTCTTGGGTCCAACTTCTTTACAATTTTATTTTAGATTAATTAAAGAAAGCTATTGATTTTACTTATATATTGTGATTGATTCTAGTTGATCCCTCCCATAATTAATTGTGGTAGTCATAGTACTTGCTTATATATGGTAATTGAACCTTTATTCCACTGTTAAATTGATACTTCTGAGTATATAATATTTTTCTTAAACGATTGTTTTCTTTCCATCCTTGCTACTTGGTTTAATTTTATGACAACTTTGGTAGTGGTTCAATTATAGCCTGCTATATTAATCTGCTTCTACTTCTTTTTCTTGTGCTACTACACTTGCGATCTTCTTGTATTATTGCTGGTGCAACTGCGATCATCTTTTCATTTTTAACAAAGTTGATATTATCAAGATTAGTGTTATTGTTGTTTGCATAGTTTAGGCGTATTGAACTAAACTTAAAACATCAATTGACTAAGAAGGTTTTAAAAGGTGTACTCAAGATCTGGGTTGATTTTAGGTGTTGTTGGTTTCTAGTAAAAATATACTAACCCTATTTGTTGCTTTTTCCCTTGTGGTTCTTTGTTTGTTTCTGATGTATAGTGACAAACTTTGTTCTTGTTGTATTACCTCTTGATGTAGCCCCTATTTGTTTCTTTGTCTCTTGTGTTTAACTGTTCTATTTTGATCAACAAATATCATGTTTATGACTATGTAATATTTCTAGTTCTGATTCTGAGGATTGTAATTTGTGATTTATCGGAATTCAATGTCTTCCGTCCTTTGGTGGGGAGAGCTTGAAACTGTGCTAATGGATTGAGTTGTCTTGTTCAACTGCAATGTTTGTAATGTGTTCAGCTAACTGATTTGTTCCTGACTTAGTTGTTCCCTCTCTGCTTCTTCACCTGGTGCTAATTATTCTAAGTGTTTATTGGCTGCTAAACTGTCCTCATCCGTGTACACTGTTATAGCTATATTTTTTGAGTTGTTTCCTGATAGGTTTGGCTCCTTCTCATGAACAGTTAGAGCTTCTACCTCTATGTTAGTATTATCACTTAGAGTATTGGTTTCATGTGAGTTATTTTCATCATAGCCCCTTTTATCTTTAATCTACTCGTTGTTCTTGAACACTCTGTCCTCCTTTGGTAAGTTCACATTATTGTAATTCTCTGTTCCTTTCCGAACTACAATATTAGTAACTTTGTATTTTTCTTTTTTTAAAAAAGTTATGTGGTAGTATAGGTTATGTCCAGAAAGAGTAAAACTTAGGAGTTGTGTGTCTTCTTTTCCCTTTTCATTTTTGAACTTCCTCTTTCGTAATTGTTGACTCTTTTAAAATTGTAGGTGAACAAAATGAGCAAAGCAGGGATGAAAGCAGTGAAGACCTTACGTAAAGAGAATTGGTTTATCTATATATCTACAAACATTCTAACATTATTTTTACTTTTTGGACTAATTTTTGTGAACTTAAATGAATGCCAACTCTTGAACATTTTAGGACTTTTTTTTGGTTTGGGCTTAATTTTTGTGAACAGCAATGTATGTTAACTCTTGAATTGTAAATCAAGATCATGTGTTTTTATCTTTAATATATGAATGCTACTAGTTGAAGTACATATTGATTTAATATTTTCTATCATTGTGTTATAGTTTATTTCAAAAATAAAGAATATACATAGTGGCTACAATAGCCTGCAATAACCATTAAAAAAGTCTATTGCAATAGCTTAATAACACTATTGCAATAGTTTAGTCGAACCGTTGTAATAGCTAGACCGATTTGTATAACAAAGGTGTTGTGATAGATCGTTTGCAACGGTTCGCAACTGTTGCAGCAACCATAGAATAGTGTCATCGTACACAAAAGAATAATTGTTGCTATAGATAGAGTGTTGCAACAATTTACAATTGTTACTATAAAATCGTTACTATAGACATATCGCAACAGGACTATATGCAACACACCATTTTCAGTTGCCATAATGCAATTGCAACACTCTTTAACTCTATGCCTCTGCTTGGTTCTCATGGTCATCTATTGCTTGATCAGCAACCCTAAGTTCAACTTCTGGCGATCTATAATTGACCCTAGACAGGGCCCCTTCGGATGGTGGAGGATGGACTCATTCTGTGAGGGCATAATAGTGCAATTAATGAACCCAAACCAATATTCAAGTTCTTCTTCTCTATAGGTGCACTTGCCTCAATCCATCGTAGGGTAGCATCAGAGAGGAGGGGTGCCAGCCAACCCTTCGGATCCTCAAAGTCTTCGTCTTTACCAAGTATGGGTAATTATGCATGCAATCCGTGAAGCACCCAAGTACCACATTGAAATCTGAACATCTGCACTTGACCTTCTTTCCCGAACAACCACAAATTCAGTTAGATTGAAGGTAGTTTCCTTCTTCTTCCCATTCGGCAGTAACTCTCTGAATGCCGCCAAGAACTCCTAGACCAAAGTAGGACTTTATGGGCCTCGGGGTTTCTTAAAACCTCAAACTTGTGGAACCTCAAAGTATTCCACACTTTCGGATGTCTGTCCACCACCCCGTCGGTGGATAAGCGCTTCTCTTCAAATATATTCCTCGAACCCTCCGCCTTTAATCTATTGCGTGACCAGGGATGAGGACTTTAAACTGGTGGTGCCTGGACCACTGTCTGTGCTGGAGCTGGAGTAGTATGTATCGAAGCCACCGGGATCCTAGACGGATCATTCAAACACTTGGAGCGTAGCTCTGCTCTCCTAGCCTGTAATAGCTGATCATCTTCCGGCTAGGAGATAGAGGCTGGAGAACTATCTTATGAACCACTATCTTTGTCAGAGGGAGTGAGGTATGTGTCATAGATACCCTCACTATCAGAGCTCTCGTCCGCATGTGTCAACTCAACGAGTGCCTTGCCCTTGCCTTTACCTCCTTTTGGAAGGAGTTTGGTAACCGGGGCCCGGGAAGCAGCCTCTTCCTCATTTATAACGATACCACATGCCCGCTTCTGGGGCAGTTAATTTCTACCAGCAACCTTTGGTCTTGCCATACCTGCAAAACAATGTGGAAAATGTAACATTAAGTTAAAAAAAATTCAGTTAAACAGTTGCAGGAAGATTCGCCAAACTACTTTGGCAAGCCAGATCAGGCTCACCGACAGTTACTCAACAAAAATACTCAAAAATTAAAGTTGGTCGGCGATATCCTAGGCCATCGGTGGATCACGGACAACTTTTGGAGAAATAGAAGTAGCTCGCCGAAAGTTACAGAACAATATCAATAATTTGGGGTGTAGAAGGGTGATCAAGAACTACTTACGGCGAGTCTCATTAAGCGAGCACATGCATATTGCCAAACGTTACATAACTCAAACTCATAATTAAGGGAATTAAAAGGCGATCTAGGGGACATTAGGCGAACCATCGAACCACTCGGTGTGCTCGACCCAGCTCGCCGAGTAGACCAAAGTGTCAGATTTGTGCCCCGTACTTCAAAATCAAACCCGTAGCCCACGAAAACAAAATTAAACACTCACATTATGCAATTCACATAACACCCATAAGACCCACACCCTTGGGGTACTCATACTTCTCCTGATTTTGACAAAATTAGGTAAATTAACGGCTTTTTCCCTTACGAATGACAGCAACCGCTCCATCATTGGGTGAAATTCAACAATTTGCCCAATTCAGGGTTACTCAGACTTCACCCCGCTAGACCCACAACATTTTCAATTCAACCCCAAAATTTTAACAATCAGCCACACAAGATATTACCATTTAAAGCTAATTAATTACGATTTCAATTAACAAAGGGCAAAACGACTACCACATAATAAACAAAGAAACATAACACAACGATAATAACCACAATAAAACAATTTGCATTTGATTTTGACAAATTTATAGAAGGGTTTGGAAAACCAATCTTTTATGCCAAAAATTTGGAAAGCTAGGAAATAATGTAATCCAACAAGTCCACCCCGAGCAAAAACATCCCAAATAAAGTGAGAACAATAATATGAAAACAATAATAAAAGAGGTTCTGAGAGTGCAAAAGTTGAAAAGTATGAAAATGAAGAGCTTTTAGAATTTAAAACGGTTTGGCCTTTTAAGACTCTTCAGTTCCCGCGCCAGTCAGTGACGTAAGTTGTGGTCGCCAACCCACTCGGTGATGCGCTGAGTGGTACTTTAGCCCACCGAGTTTTACCAAACCACTAGCAAGCAAGGTGGTTCCAACAACGGTCTAAGTCGGGCTCACGGACCTATTCAGCGAGTGGTTGACTGGTTGTTTGGCTCGCCTAGTTGCCATTTTATCAAAATTTCAACTTTTCAACCTGCACATTCAACACCCATTTTTCGAACAACAGAAATAAAAGCATTAAACCTTGGGTTGCCTCCCAAGAAGCACCTTAATTAACGTTGTGGCACAATGTGTATACACTTTCAAGGTTCATTTTTTGGGTTAGCCAAGGTATCACTTGGTATACCCTTTTTTCGACTTGGGTTCAAATAAGATGAAATTGGTCCCATTTTTGTTTCGATTATTTGATGGACACTGAGTAAGAGGTGACCATCTGATTAAGTGTCGAGACTTCCTCTTTCATTTCTTTCAAAACTTTGTCTAACTCTTGAACCTTATTGAAAATGTGTGCAAGCATGTCTTCCATATGAAAGTTCTCCGAGTCAACCCTTTTCTCCTAAGGCTTTTGACGTTCCTTTTCACCATCCATTTCCTTCAAATCAGCAATATGGTCGCGTCATTCTCTATCATGGTCTTTCCATCCATCATCTCTATTCCAACTTAGATTTCCACTCGGCCTTGCATAGCTCAGACGGAAGCCTCCTCCTTGATTTACAAGGAAGTTCACTTCCTCATTATATAGCACCTCAGAGTGTGCCTCCTAAGGTTTTGCTCCACCAATACCAACAACATTTACATTCTTCGACCCACTACCCATCAAATTCTTTGACAAGATATCCAGCTGAGTCGTCATTTTGGCCATATTTTGGTCTCTCTCTTGGTCCTTCTCGATTTGCTCTTTTGTCATTCTAAATGTGAGAGGAGACACTTAGTCCTCTCGAGTGTACCATGCTCTGTTGATTTTGGTCATGTCATCGAGGAGATGAGATGCTATTTCTAATGGTTGTTTCATTATACCAACTTGGACAAGTTGATCGGTCATTCCTTTGTTTACCGAATCCAAACTCCGATAAAAGTGTTGTAACAACACGTTGTTTGGAAGCTCGTGTGTCAGACATTGAAGTAATAACTTTTGAAATCTCTGCCACGTCTTATGAATTGTATCACCCTTCAAACATTTGAAGCCCTTAATATTGTCTCTCAATGACATCATTCTTGAAGGAGGAAAGAACCTCACGAAGAATGCCTCGGTAAGTTCATCCCAATTGGTAATGGAATCCCTTGGTAAATCAGCTAACCATTTGGTAGCTTCTCCCATCAAAGAAAATGGGAACAACCTGAAACGGACTTAATCATGTGTGATGTTCTTGAATGAGAATGGACAACATACGTCCATGAAGTTTCGAATATGATCATGGGGATCCTCATGATTCAGCCCTCCCAATAATCCTTTCATTTACAAAAGTTGCAACATGGTGCTAGTGACATGGAAGAGAACATTCCCACAACCGGAGGTAAGCCTATTGCACCAACGCCACCCAATTGAATTAGGTCATTGACATCGTTTAGATTTCCAATATCATCTTGGTGGCCAAGTTGGCTACAATTACTCCCGTTCACATTCATCTCATCCTCTGTTCAAAAAGACAACCAACACAAACACAAAACAAAGTAAGTCGATTCAACTACAACACAAGAAGTTCTCGATTTAAACTTCAATAAGAAAATTCTAAAAGCCACTCCCCGGCAGCAACACCATTTTTTGATAAACGCTCAACTACACATCATCCAATACTAGGTGTAGGCAATCGTAATCTAGTATAAAACCCAACGAAGAGTTAAGTCGAACCAACAGGTAGCGGTACAAGTTCGAATTCAGTTATGAAGTTATAAATGTAATCTAATCACTTGTAGGAGTAAATATTATTGAAAACATATAGGTAAATCTAAGGAGTTGACAACAAATGTCAAATGGGTTGATTGGTTTGTCAATTAGCAACCAAAACAAATACGAAAATAGGGGAATCAACAAGTAGAGAGGAATTCTCGGGATGTGATCGATTATAGGCTAATTTCGCTATATGGGTAATTGAAATTTACTAACACTAGTTAAATCTCGAGCTGAACCCATATCAACCCAATAACTACAATCATTAATCGAAAATCTTGGTTCTAAAACCTCTTTCTCAAGCAAGCCCAGAACACCAAGTTAGAATTGCATTTGCAACTACAATTTATAGATTAATACACAACTATCGATTAAACCCACTTCAATTAAGAATTTAAATCAGTAAGCAACAATACCCATAAGCTAATTAAGGCAATAATCACATGATCACACCCCAAGAATTGGGGTTTTAGCTACACATTATCAAAAGGAAGAAACAATTACCAATTATGTTAGTCATGAGCTGGGTAATGGTTTCCAAGTCTCTACAATGTTTCAAAACCATGTCTTAAAAGCTTCAAAGTCTACAATGGAAAACTTAGGAGAACTCAATTTAGATTCTAAAAAGCTTAGATTAAAAGATTGATCCCTTTATTGCCTTCCAAATTTCAATTATAATTTCCCAAATTTTGGCCTTCAGGACCATTAGGCAAAGTAAGTCGTGTGCCACCAACCAGGTCGGCAACTCCTGTAATTCTGTCGGGGCCATTCTATATGGAGGGATGGATATAGGTTGAGTATTTTGAATCACATCAATACCAAACTCTACTTCTCGTTCTGGAGACAAACTCGGAAAATCTTCAGGAAATACATGGAGAAATTCATTTACCACTGGAAATGATTGAAGAGATGGTGGCTCAGCATCTATATTTTTCACTCTCACTAGATGACATATGTATCCTTTGGACATCATCTTCTTTGCCTTAAGATAAAAAATAAATTTACCTCTTGGTGTCCCAATATTACCTTTCCATTCAAGGACAACCACTTTTGGAAAATGGAAATACAACATCTTAGTTCGGCAATCCACCGTGGCATAACAAAAAGCTAACCAATCCATACCCATTATAACATCAAAATCCACCATTTCTAGCTCAACAAGGTCAGCCAATGTATCACGATCACAAACAGTTACAATACAATTAAGATAAACCCTTCTAGCTATAATAGACTCACCAATCGGTGTAGACACTTCAAATGGCTTCACTAATAATTTTGGTGTTCTTTTGAAATTTTTAGCAATTAATGGAGTAACATATGATAGTGTAGACCCCGAATCAATTAATACATATACAATATGTGAAAAGATGGACGATGTACCTGTAACCACATCCGGTGAGGCTTTTAAATTTTGTCGATCCCCGAGAGCATATGTGCGATTCTGAACTCCACTAGAACTAGCTGCTCCCCTAGCTCCTCTACTACAACCAGTAGGAAATTATCCCCTACCAAAAAAAGGTGTTGATGATGAGGATGCAGCAATTGATCTAGTAGGTTGTCCCACACCACCCACACCCCTATGAGGGTAATTTCTCATTATATGACCTGGTGTACCACACCAAAAACATGCATTTGTCCCAAACTGACATGTACCTAAATGATTTCTTCCATATTGTTTACAAGACTGTTGAGGAGGTCTTGATTGGCTCATACCTCCCTGCTCTTGGTACCCCGTTGTTCGTGAACCTTGGCTTTCACCTCTTTGCCCAAACTGATTGCCCCTAGACTCTTGAAACTGAGGTGGGGCACTAGCTGTAGAGTAGAAAGATGATGGTCTAGGTGGTCTATTAAAGAAACGAGTCCTAAACTCACCTTGGGATGGTGTAAACTGCCCTATGGATCTGACCCTCTTAGAATGCCATGTTTCTGACTCTTGTGTCCTTCTTCTTTGCCTTTGATCCTCCAACTTTTGCGCAAAAGCTTGTATCCTTGCTATAGCCATATCTTTATTCAACGAAGCAATGGTACAGTCTCTAACCACTATTAATCTAATCTATACACATATCAATAAACTATATCCCCCATAGTAGCTACTACATTAGGAGCATACCTAGCCAAGGAATTAAATTTGAGACGGTACTCTCTTACACTCATACTTCCTTGGTGGAGATTTAAGAATTGATCCGCACAAGCCTCTCGAATCTCCAATGGCAGGTAATGGTCAAGGAATGCCGTTTTGAACTCTTTTCATGTAGCTAATAGTGCATCTGTTCCCCAGGATTGCTTCCAAGCTTCATACCACAATATAGCCACACCTTTTAATCTATATGTTGCTAGCTCAAGCGCTTATTTACCACTTACATGCATAACATCGAAAGTGCATTGGATCTGATCTATAAAGTCTTGTGGATCTTTATTAGGATCTGACCCTGTGAATGATAGAGGGTCCAAATTAATGAAATCACATATCCGCGTGCCAGCTGCTCTATCTACACCACTAGTACCTACAACTAGACCTTCTTGCCTTTGGCTGTGACCAGCAACTATACGAGTTAATAATTAGACCGTATTCATCAAATCTTGCTCGATAGCATTAATAGGGGGTTCTTGAGGTGCAGCTTCCCTCCTTAGATCTTTTAGAGATGAAGGGGTCAGGAAAGTCTGTGAGGGAGACTTATCTTGAGCCTCACCTTGTACAGCTTGACTAGGTGGTGGTTGGTTGGTCCCTTCTTGGGCAGCCACATCTACTCGCTTACCAGTACTTTTGCTCCTTATTGTAACTGGCATCCTTGCTATAATAAAATAATTTAGGAATTAGATATGATTCGCCTACAACACTGGTTTTATCGCACGATCTAAGAAATGAAAGAAAGGAGACAACTCCTACATGTCCCATAGCCTCCTGTTTATAAATGTGGTGCATAACACATCTATAAGCAAGATTCTACACAGACACGGCTTTGTAGACACCCTAGGATGACCTGCTCTGATACCATTTTTGTTACGTCCCAAATCCCATTAAGACGAACAGGAACCCGATGTCCTCTAGGCCTGAGAGAACCAACATGTAACATGTGCTTACTATGCATATAACTATGACAATCTTGTGATAAGTTCACATAGGATGCAGCGATACGAACCAACATAAGTAGACCCAACACTTATATACAAAACTTGGCCGTTGAGGCCACAACTTGTTAAGGCGCAACTGAACCATAAACATAAGTCTACAAAGGCTCTAAAAGATAGAAAACCTTAGAGTAAATAGGGAGAAAACTTCTATAATATGTCATCCTAATGTTGAAACCGGTAGGCGAAGAAAGCCATTTAGGGGAGTAAACAAAGT